>CM039736.1:39403052-40727219 GCA_022539455.1 Dendrobium nobile | reverse complement strand
TAGAGGTAAATTTAATAGAAATGCCAAGGTTTCAAATGATGTGATTTGCTATGAGTGTAGGAAACCTGGTCATATCAAGACTGAATGCCCAAAACTCAAAGCCACTATTAGCAAGGAGAAGATAGAGGAGAAACCAATTGTAAAGATGGGCAAGAAGAAGTTTCAAAGAGCTTTCTGGGCGGACTAAGCTTCAGATTCATCAGAGACTGAAAGGAAGAGGAAGTCACTAATATGTGCTTAATGGCCGATAGTTTTGATCAGTTAGATCAAGAAGAGGTATGTGACTTAACTTATGATAAACTTTTTGAAGTTTTTGACCCACTATCACCTTACCTTTTTATTTTGTGTTCACAACTATTGACTAATGCAATCAATCAAAGAGGCCATTCTCTTGGTATTCAAATTTCGGCTGGAGGACCAAAGATTACACATCTTTTGTATGCAGACGATGTGTTATTCTTCTCCCATGCTTCTTCTACTTTGGCTAAATCAATGAAGATTATAGTGGAGGATTTTTGCAAATGGACTGGTCAAAGAGTGAATTTCAGCAAATCTCAAGTTATGTTCGGCAAAATGGTGAGAAAAATTTTGAGGAGGAGGATTACTAAAGTGCTGGGCATTAAGATGGTAAAGGAGATGATGTATCTAGGAGTGAAGATGTCTCTTAGAAGACCAAAGATAGCAGATTTTCAAGAGCTTATTAGCAATGTCATGGATAGACTTAATGCTTGGAGTAAGAAGTCTCTTTCTTTGGGAGGTAAACTCATCCTTATTGATAGCTCCTTACTTTCCATGCCTAATTATTTGATTACAAATTCTTTAGTTCCCAAAAGAGTGCTTCTTGAACTTGAAAAGTTATGTAGAAATTTTTTGTGGAATAAAAAAGATAGCTCTAAAGGAATGCATTATGTTGCATGGGAAGATATTTGTAAACCAAGGAGATTTGGTGGCTTGGGTTTGCACTCTCCTTTGCTTAGAATTGGAGCTCTTAGATCCAATTTAGCATGGAATTTTCTTCAGAAGCCGAATTCATTGTTGCATAGAACAATGAAACATAAATATGGGGCTTATATTATGCATGAATTTCACAAAAGCACTTGCTCAAGTGCTTGGCGCATACTGTTGGATGGGGGAAAGATTTTGAGGAATGTGGTTAGATGGAAAATTGGCAAAGGTAATAGTATCAGTGTTTTATATGATACTTGGTTATTTGATAAATGTATAAACTGATGGCCTACCTTTGTGGATTGTGAATACCTTGAAAATGCTAATATCAATGAGCTCCTTTTAAGCAATGGGGAATGGAATTATGCAAAGCTACAAAGGGCATTTCATCAGGAATTGATTTCTCTGATCATTCAAATCAGTTTTCATCAGGAGAGGGAGGATAGCATTGAATTGATAAATTGGTGTTCTGGGAAGACGGTTTCAGCTCTTGCTTTTGAATCCATTACTTCCTACAGGTTGAATGAAGAGGAAAATGGATTCTCTAATTGGATAATGAAGTTAAAACTGAACAAAAAAGTTGAATTATTTTGGTGGAGGCTTGGCAAGAGAGCTATTCCAACTAATATATTTTTGAAGAACCGAAACTTATTTGATTTTGTAAACTATGCTAGGGGCTGTAATTCCATTGAATCTTATGAGCATATTATGGTTCATTGTAAATATATGGTTGAGGTGATTATGAAAATACGTGAATGGGGTATTCACATACCAATTTTCCACTCTTTGGATAACTATTTACAGAGCTTGGAGACAATCTCTATGCAGAATTCCGGTATTGTGAGATTATATTGCACAGTTGTATATTTGTCCTGGAGAAATAGGAATGAAGTCAAACATCAAAAACCTGCTTTGCCGTGCTCTATGGTAGCGTCCAATGCTCTTTATTTGGCTACTTCTAACTCTAATCCTTTTCTTGTAAGTTGGGGCACTAATCTCCTTAGGGAGTCCCATGATTCTTGGTGCCCTCCTCCAAAAGATTGGATTAAAATCAATGTAGATGCTTCTTTACTTACATCCAATCTAGCTGGGATTGGTGGCATTTTTAGGGACTTCAAGGGCAGATTTATAAGTGCTTTTGGGAAGAAGAAAATTCATTGGGATATAGCTCAACTTGAGCTAGATGCTGTGCTTGCGGTTAAAGAATTTATTTGTGACTGGATGCTAGAATGCAAAGGAATCATTGTTGAAAGTGATAATGTAAATATTATCAAATTCATTCATGACTCTTTGAAGAAGAAGAATAATTGGATCATGGATAGGTGGCCATATAAGGATCCATGCTGGTTGAATGACTTCAATAAGGTAATTTTCCATTATGTTTCTAGGAATTGTAATAAGGTAGCTAGTTGTTGTGCTACCTTGGCTTTGAACAATAGCTTTTATTTTGATAGATTTTCTTTGGAAAGCATTCCGGTCTTGTTATGGAAACTTATCAAGGAGGAATGTGATCCTTTTATTACTTGTAATTAGTTTGCTTTTGATTCTTAATGCATTAATTTGCTTTTGTCAAAAAAAAATTGGACCCATTTGATATATGAGTATCTTTCAATTGAAATTCTCAAATGCTTGTCATGATTTGTTAATAATAATTAATTAAATATAATAAATACAGCTTAAAAATACATAATTAGTCCAATAAAATTAAATTAAATTTAGATAATTTTAATTCAATTTAAATAAATTTTAAAATAAATATTAATATTAATTAATTATTTATTAGTTAAATTAATAAAAAATTTCCAAATAATTTTAAAGAAATAAAAAAATTATAATTAAATTTAAATCTTTTAAACCATATTAATTTGGTAATATGTTTGATTAAAATCCTTTTTAATCAAATAAATTTGACAATTAAAAATTAAATAAATAAGGGTCTTTATGCTTCATACTTGACTCCTTTTGAAGGGCATTTTAACATTTGATTTCAAGGCCTCTACTAATTTTTATAAGACTAAAAGACCCTTATGGGTTGTATACAACTCCTTTTAGGAAGGCACTAACACATTGGATTGAGGGATCTTAAATATATTAATAAATCTTTTAACCATATATATCATGCTTAACTTCACTTGGAGGGCATGTGTATCATATTGAATGGTCCTTTTCCTATCCCTTAATAAATAACTAATAAATTTTTAAAGGCTTTATGTGATCATCTATCCTATATGGGTGATGATTGCATTTTATTTATAAACCTTAGAATCTGTAGGTTAGTAGCCCTTGCACATGGAGTTATTAACCTATAAATTCTTTAAAATTAAATAATCAATTTCAATCATTAAAACTTAAATAATAAAACCCAAATTCATACAAGGTAAACTTCAATTAAAACTCCCTTTTTGCCTTAATACACATATGTCTTAAATTCATTCAACTTCAATACACATATGTCTTAAGCTCATGCAACTTAAATATTAAAATTTTATAGGATATATCAATGCCACACAACCTCCTTTACACATTTAGATGGTTTGCTTTGACAACCAACTTTAGCTTAGGCTAGCCCAGTGGTGTAGATTGCTTGTTGAGTGCTTTGTTTGGAGAGCACCATGAGTTTATTTATTTACTTTCAGCACTCTGATATCATATTTAAATTTTTTTTGGTGCATTTAGTCTCTTTAAGGACTACTTTAGAAGAATTAGGATATTGCACAACTTCTATGTATATTTTATATGCATACATGCTTATTGCTTTTTATATAGTCCTTTACATTCCTATAAGTGTCAAAATAAAATGTACTTAGGAGATGTTGTATATATGTCGGAGTCCTTATAAATTATAAATTATATATAAATTGAGTTGTATGATGTCATGAGTTGTACAAGAGTCACATGTATTTACTTATATATACAAACGAGGCTTCAAAAGAATATATCATCTCCCTTGGAGGATACTCTCTATTAGAATTCCATAAAAGAATTGGAACTCAAAGAACTTACGTAGATGCATTTGATTCTATATATTTGGTAGGCTTAAAAACTCAAGTTTATTTTGGAGGAGCCTGACCATACTTATTTTACTTGTGCAGCCTTCTATTTTATTTATATTATTTCATACATTACATTATGTGGGTGGTAGCTTACATTAATGGGTAGCAACTTTTCTTAGATTTTTCTTGGTGTGCAAGATAAATATGTAAAATCATGTGATGAGCACATAGCCCAACAAGTAATTAAAATCATACAACTAAAATTAATGCAAGATAAAAATAGAATAATAAACTATAAATCATAAAAATATAAACATCAATATCTATATTGATTATCTATATCAATTTATCCTTCTATAATTCATCACATCTCAATCTATTACATCACTAGTCACAATATCAATAATATCAGCAATACTAATATCAATAACAATATTATCATGATCAATAAATTTAAATAGCATTAATAATAGTAAATAATTTTTGTTTCATCCATAATATCAATACAATATTTTAAGAAGTGTTGGTATTAATATTTAGATATTTAATGAGTATATGTTATATCTTACTCATGAACTTATGACTCCCAATTAGTCGCCCTAACTTCTTATAACTCCCAATCAATCTCTAGCTTCTTATAATTCTCAATCAGTAAATCACATAGATCAGTAGGCTTTCACATAGAGTTAACATATCTGATATCATTTAGTACTTAATTAAAAATATAATAAAATCATATTAAATAATTTACAATGAAAAAATTTATAAAATATCTAAACTTGCACGGTGTAAGCTTATGAAATTAGAAGATAATATATTTTTAATAGATTTATGAGACATAAAATTTATAGAAATTAAAATAATTAAAAATAGAAAAAAGAGATTAGTCACTTATAATGAATAGAGCAAAATATGTAACAAAAATGAAGAAAAAATATGATCTAAAGACCTTTCTCTCTCCTTTATCTTCTTCCTCTTTTTCAATTTCTTTCTAGCAAAACAACCCATTGAGCGAGTCAATGCGTGTATATATATATATATATATATATATATATATATATATATATATATTATATATATATATATATATATATATATATATATTCATGGCCTAGTACTGGAGCGCTAACTAGATTAGCACTAAAGCATTTTGCTTTAAAATTTTTAAGTTTTTAAAAAAATTATTTTATATATTTGAGTTATTACAATCTTCAAACTTTTAAGAAAATATTATTCTTAATATTTCTATATCGGTCCTAGAGAGAGAGAGCATGCTTAAAATAAAATATCAAACTCAAATCAACTAGTTATAAATCAGAAATCACATTTCTATTCTGTTCACAAGCTTTAGTTATATTTTAATTCTTTTAATAACCATTTCTTTAATACCATTTTGTCACACTCTAGAATTTATATTGTAAGAATTACTTCTATATTTCATTTTAGCCATTTAACTAGAGCTTACTAATGAACAATGAAAAAAATCATGATTGTATTTTGTCTATAATTATAGGTAGAAAAATGATGCATGTTATATAGAGCCTCATATCATAAGATCCTTATCCTTTACTAAAAATATTTTAAATCATGTACTAATCACATAGCCCAACAAGTAACTAAAATCTTACAACTAAAATTAATGTAAGATAAAAGACAATAATACACTATAAATCATATAAAAATCTATGCATCAATGTCTATATATATATATATATATATATATATATATATATATAATATCATCACATTTCAATCCATTATATCATCATTTATAGTATCAATAACTATCAATAGTGCTAATATAATATAAGTTTTAAGATCAATAAACTTAAATAATATTAATAATAGTAAATAATATTAGTGTCAGTCATAATATCAGTATAGTGTTTGTAAAAAGGTCGGTATCAATATTAAGATATTCAATGAGCGTATCTTATATCTAGCTCCTACACTTATGACTCCCAGTAAGTCACCTCTTATAATTCCCAACTAATGTACTTATAATAACTCCCCTGAATCACGTGAATCATTCATCCCGACTTCTCATAACTCCCAATCAATCTCCAACTCATTATGACTCATAATTAGTGAATCATATAGATCAGTATGATATCACGTAGAGTTATTATATCATATATCTAATTGAAATTAGGAGATAATATATTTTTGATAGATTTACTAGAGTTAAATCCATAGAAATTAAAATCATTGAAAATAAAAATAAGAGATTAGTCATTTATAATGTATAAAATAAAATATATAACAAAAATAATTGATAAATATGATCAAAAGACCTTTCTCTCTCATCAATCTTCTTCTTCTCTTTCAACTTCTTCTTGGCCAAATTAAAAGTGAGGGAGACAATGGGGTGAGAGGGATATATATATATATAATTCATGGCCTAGAGCTATTGCACTCATTAGATTAGCACCAAAGTGCTATACTTTTGAATTTTTAAGTTTTTTAAATAAATTTATTTTACATATTTCAGTTATTACAACTACGTCTTTCCTATTAGTATAGGGTTGTTATGCTGCCAAAATTTTTATGAAATTATGATTGTTAGAAAATTTAGTTTAGTAAATTAAATAAGATAAAATTTAGAGTTTTAGTAATTCATCTCGTTAGCATAATTTAAACATAAAGTATTCATATTGAGTTATCAATTCAGAGTCTAATTTAATAGTTCAATATCTTAAGATAGAGCAGATTATATCATGTATTATGTCTGAGATAATTTCTCGTTTATTAGGTTGTTAGTAGCAGTGTATTCCAAGCAAGCATAAGCTCAAAGGTATTAATTCATGTGAATCATTCATCTCGACTTCTTATAACTCTAAATCAATCTCCAGCTCATTATGACTCACAATCAGCGAATAACATGGATTAGTATGGTATCACATGGAGTTATTATATCATGTATCTGATTGATATTAGGAGATAATATATTTATGATAGATTTAGGAGAGATAAAATCTGTATAAATTAAAATTAATGAAAATAAATGTAAGAGATTGGTAATTTATAATGAATAAAACAAAATATATAACAAACATGATTGATAAATATGATAAAAAGGCCTTTCTTTCTCATCAATCTTCTTCTTCTCTTTCAATTTATTCTTAGCCAAATTAAAAGTGAGGGAGTCGGTGGGGTGAGAGGGATATATATATATATATATATATATATATATATATATATATATATATATATATATATATATATATATATATATATATATATATAATTCATGGCCTAGAGTTGCTGCACTTATTAGATTAGATTAGTACCAAATTGCTCTAATTTTGAATTTTTAGGTTTTTCAAATAATTTATTTTTCATATTTGAGTTATTACAGCTACGTTTTTCCTATTAGTATAGGGCCGTTATGCTGCTAAAATTTCTATGAAATTATGGTTGTTAGAAAATTTAGTGAAGTAAATTAAATAAGATAAAATTTAGAGTTTTATCAAGTCATCTCGTTAGCATAATTTAAACATAAAGTATTCATATTGAGTTATCAATTCAGAGTCTGATTTAATATTTAAATCTCTTAAGATAGAGAAGATCATATTGTGTATTATGTCTGAGATGATTGCTTGTGTATTAGGTTGTTAGTGGCAGTGTATTCCAAGCAAGCATAAGCTCAAAGGTATTTGCACACCTTGAACTCTATCATAAAAAGAATTTCATGTATTCAAATGTATTTTCTATTAAATTTAAACATATTTTTGATGGAAAGATTGATATTTTTAAGGTATATAAGGCTATTATTATATATTTTAGTCTAGATTGAGTCTAATCTCCACTTTAATCATAAGTTTTCTCTTCAAAAATATAATTGACTTTAGTGGCTTGACTTTGTAGGAACCCAAGTTCTAGTATAAATTAAACTCTATCTTAGTTCACTAAGGTAGGAGAAAAATCTTCTAGATGTAGATTAAAGCTAATCCTTGTTTTTTTTTTTTTTGTAATTAAAATGATATGTGTATGTGAATATTATCCTTCAACATGAATTTCATATCCCTTATACTGAATTCAAATATGAAAATAAAATGCTTCTTTTCTCAAGTCGATAATAAAAGTGTTAGTTTATCTTTTGGGGGTAATTAATATTAATTATATGGATTTGATTATAGAAATACTAAATCCCAAATCAGTGGTACAATAATATTTTTTTTTACAAACGTCAATTCAATAGGGTTCCAATGCTAGCCAGGTTAGTGTTGACAAAGGAAGTCAATTCTAATGTTTACAATTTGTAATTGTATTGTAAAACAACTTCATGTTGATATCTATTACTTTGGAAATGAATTGTGTTTTGTTTAAGTTAATTTTCATGGCCAGCTAAAATTTTTTCTAGGTTTATGATATGTTAGAAATCAAGTTTGTTTAAGATTATATTTGAATTTCATGAATCATTAAATGTTATTTTTAAATCATTTATGCTTAATTTAGTTTATATATAGGCCTACATAATTATAAAATATAGTGTGATATGTAGCCTCGATAGACAAATAATGGAATAATTAGCAAATTTAAAATGAGATTTTATCATGAATAGATATATAATTGATAGTGTCTTAGAAACTTAAGAAGATATAATCATTGTAGTTGAGAGAAATCTTAGCTAGACACTCAAATTAATGAGCTTGACAAAGATGAGGAGTATTTATGCTCTGATTCGCAACAATATTAAGAGAAATACAACTCTTGCACTCATGTGTTTTTAACTATTATAGGTTTAGAATCACTTAAAAATAGGATTTAAAATTTGAAGAGTTAGTATCACAATCTTAAATTTCAATTGATAAGATAAATTTGGTGATTCACATAAGTAGTGCCAGTGTGAACTTAGTGTAATTCATATCCTTATAGGAATGATACTATTGTGAATCTGATTTAAGGGAATATGATTTTGATGATAGCAAAAACTTCTATTTCTCTACGACTACCTTGCCTACTAACATTTTAGGTCTAGAAGATCAAATTGTAATTTGAATCAGCTCAAAATTGGGTAGACTAGGTCTGAGTTAGTTTGTAAACTTTTTCTTTTCTTGAGTCTATTATAAATGATGTGGTTCCCGATGCTAAGTAACCTTGCACACACACACTTGGGGAAAATTTCTAATTATTTTTAATGTTCTCTATTTTTGGTCATATCTTCTGGGACAATCCAAAAATTGGCTTGGACGATCAGTTAAAAATAGAAACCCTAATTAGTGCATCCTGGTTAAGGTAGCCGTCATTAAGCTCATCATCCTGGATGATATTTGGATTGGCTAGAATGATAGGCTCAAATCAGAAAGAATCAGTCTCCAAGTCTATTTAGGTAGCTTTTATTTTTGGATATCATCCAGGACATCATCCAGGAAATCATCCTGGATGATACAATATAATTATGCCTAAATTAATCTAGTAATTAAGAAAAGTAATTAAGGTTTGATTGCTTGATCATACCGTCCTGGACAATCGCAGGATTGGTTGGGACGATCAGTTCAAAAACCTTAAGTATTCCTGGATGACCAAACATCGGTCAGCTTCTATTCAAGGCGATGCTCTGGACGATTTGCACTGATTTGAACTAATCATCCGGGATGATCGTGAGATCGACTTGGACGATCAAGCTATTTTTCATCATCCAAACATCCATTCAGTGCGATTGTCTGGATGATATTCAATTATTTATACTAATCGTACATGATGATATACTATTAGCCTAGACGATATGAACAAAAACCCTCTAATCGTCCCAAATCATCCTACCTGATTGAGCTTAATTTGTACTTATCATACATGATGATATTTATATCGTCCTGGATAATAAAGTTGGTTTGTTTCAATTAAGAGCTATTATGAAGCTCTTATATTTAAGACATATTGTTCTACCCAAGAGAGCATCTTTTGTTGCTATTCTAACCTGAGAGAGCCAAGAGGAGAAGGAGAGCAAGGGAGAGAGAGAGAGAGAGAGAGAGAGAGAGAGAGAGAGGATCTTGTGAGGGGGAGTTTGTGAGGGGTTTTACAAAGGTTGCTCCAAGAAAGGATCCATCATCGTCTTCTCCAGTCATTGTCCTTAGTTCCTTGGGGGCTCTAGAGAGGTCTACTTCAGCATCTAATTATGGTTCTCTACCTACTTCAGGAGGTAGAAAAAGGAGTTGAGTTCTATGACTGCTTCTGGAGGAAGCAAAAGGAATTGGGTTCTCTGCCTCATCTGGGTTGGTGGAAAAGAGGTTTGTAAAGGCTTCTCAGCCTTGCTATGGAGGCAAAAGGAGAGACACTGAGTTTAATGCAATACTCAGAGGGCACCTCCAGGGAATGGACGTAGGTCGTGTTGACCGAACCACTATAAATTTCTATATTCTTTATTACTGCTTTTATATTTAATTTCTGTACTTTTATTTCTGTAGTGAATCTTGGTTTTTATTTTTAGATTGTGTTTTGATTGAAAGATTTTTTAAAACACCAATTCACCCCCCCCCCTCTTAGTTAGCTTGGGATTAGTTTATAAGGGCTTAACATCCCTGTTGAACTTTCAAGTGTCATCAGAGCACTTTTAGATACTATATTCATTATTTTATTACTTGACATGATACATATACTTATGTAGAACTGGAGTTTAAAAAATAAAATTGCCTTTTTGAAGTGTGTTATTAGTAGTTGTGCCAAGGTTAAATCGATCCTCGAGGCTATAATAAATATTTTTGTACCATTATTTAATGCTCAATGTCCTTTTATTCCCTTTTCCTTTTAGTCACTTGCCTGTCAAAAGGATAATTAAATATGGAAACTAAATGTGTACTTTCATATGTCTTTATATGTATTTAGCAGGTAGCTGGTGGGCCATAATAGATGAACTCTCCCTCTAAGGGGGCCCACCTAGGGGGCTTGCTAGGGGCTTCATAGGAAAACTCATCTAAAATGACCAACATGTGCCACTCACCTAAGCCTTCCAAGGAACGCGTCTTTCACAAGGTAGATTGAGGATGCCTTTGTAAAGCTAACAACTCGACATTCTCCATATGCTTGGAGTACATCCAAGTCACTCGCTCTCACCTAGGTCTACCATTCTCAACAAACCATCTACAGGAAGGCTACTCATGGGACACTCAGTTCAACTCACTTCTATCATCAAGGTGGAGCTCTCGCCTCCCATAGCATCGTCTGACTCACCCATCTCTTCTCAAGCGATCTAGAAACTTCCATACAGGTCCCCGACCATGTTAACAAACTAACCAATCATTGATCCCCTCTCATATATGTGCTCACCCACAAACTCACCTAAGCACACTTTCCCTCATATACTTGGAGTCACTGAACTCACCTAGAGGCATTTTGTCAAAGCCTTTCGATCTCACCCTCCTTTAGCTAATCAAGAGGTAACATGTCTATAGGATAGTGCGTAGTGTTATACATGTATTATGGAACTTTCTTTGTTTTTATTTATTTTTCTATTTAGTCTTCTATGTAGCCCTCTAACCCCTATAATAATGGGTGATGATGAGGATCAGTTTGGGGATCTTATACTGGAGTTATTTCAAATGATATAGTGGATACTCTACCAATTTTGGTAATCATATTTTTTGAGTATCCTTCATATTTTACCTCTACTTATTCTCTCTCCATTTCCATTCTCGTTTAGGTTCTTAAGTCACCCACTCACTCTCAATTTCAACTCGTTAGTCAAGTTGAGTGTCTCCAATTAAAATTTTTTAATTCTAAATAAAGGCAAATTATTTTGTTAATTGATTGCTAATTTCTATCATAGGAAGATAATACCAAAGTCATCTCATATGAAATTAACTTTTTAAGAGATTAATGATGAGTAAACTAAATCCACTTTCAAAGGCAAAGGGACACTTATTGCGCGCCTCAGTAATAGGGTCATGCTCTCAACCATTCTCGTCAATAAATATTGATCTTATTTTTTAAAAAAAATTACTAAAAATTATGGTATATTAATTAAACTAACATTTAGTATTTATTAGTATTAATTAAGGAATTCATTTTAATTTATTAATGAAAAAATAAGATAAATATTTATATAAAATATTATTTTCCTTAAAATAAGATAAATAAGTAATAATAATAATATATTATGAAGAAAAATACATTAAAATTTTGTTTTTTAAAATTGAATATGATAAATTAAATTGTGAATTTTTTTGACACAAACATAAAAAATAATTCATTCTAAATTATTTATTAAAATAAAGAAAAAATAATTGCATTTAACATTTTAATAAAAAAAATTACAATGTGCCTTCTAACATACATAAAAAAAAATTGATTTTGATTTTTTTATTTATCTCTGCTACTTTATTTCTGTCTATTTCTTTAGCTTATTTCTCTCATACTTTCTCTCTCTTGAAATCTTTTTTTAATGTTCTTAGAAGTTAAGCAAATCGCCTAGTTCTAAATTTTTTTTATTTATTTAATAACCAATAAAATTATTAACGATAATTGTTTTAAAATTTTATCCTTGTTTAGCATTGCTGACTGATAATATTGCCGAATATAGCTCTGTTAAAACATGAAGACAAAAAAAAGTAAGATAAAAAATACATTGAATAACAACCGGTTTTTGCACAAGTATTGATATTGACAGAAAAATTGTATCATCATCTTGCATTAAAACACAAGACAAGAACAACATTAAATAACAAATTAAATAGAAATAAGAAGAGTCATTCTAAATCACTTGATTTTGATTTTTCAAATCCCGTTGATAATATCTTTGACTTATTTTATAATGCAGAGTTTTGATTAATAAACATAAAAAAGTCACCATATTAATTCATTTTATACACGATTTATATTGGGGCACTGATTATTGAAGTGCTACTGAATGTATAGACTTGAAAAATTTCTTTTTATTATCTTTTTTTTTTTTTTTTAATTTTCAACTTTCAAATGAAAATCAATAATATCAAGTCAAATAAAAATCTTTTTGAAGATTTTTTTAATATAACGAGTAGTGAATTTGAGATGAGTCTAATGGGAGATTTAAGTTACTTTCTAGGTTTTAGCATTAAGCAAACTGAAGAGGGTACATTTCTTTGTCAGTCAAAGTATGTTAAGGACGTTCTCAAAAAGTATGAAATGGACAATGTTAAACCTGTTAGTACACCTATGAGTTCCTCAATACAGTTGGATAAGAATCCTAAGGAAAAATCTGTTGATCAAAAGAAATTTAGAGGGATAATTGGATCTTTACTTTACTTAACAGCTAGCCAGCCTGATATCATGTTTAGTGTTTATTTGTGTGCTAGATTTCAATGAGATCCAAAAAAATCACATTTGACATTAGTAAAAAGGATTTTAAGATATCTGTTAAGAACTTAGAACTTAGGAATTTGTTATCTTAAGTTTATCTCTTTATTTAAAATAATTGGTTATTCAGATTGTGACTTTGTAAGTTGTAGGGTTGATAGAAAGAGCACTTTTGGAACATGTCAGTTTATTTAAAATTCTTTAGTCTCTTGGTCCAGTAGAAAATAAAATTCAGTAGCCCTATCTACTGCTGAAGCTGAATACATTGCATTAGGAAGTTGTGTGGCACAAGTAATTTGGTTAAAATAACAATTGATTGATTTAGGATTAACTATAGGAACTATTCCCATTTATTGTGATAACACTAGTGTTATTTACATTTCTAAAAATCCTATTCAACATTCAAGAACCAAACATATAGACATCAGGCATCATTTCATAAGGGATCTTGTATCCAAAGGAGAAATTGAACTAATTCATGTTTCTACAGAAAATCAACTTGCAGACATTTTTACAAAACCATTAGCCTTTGATACTTTCAGTACATTAAGAACAAGGCTTGGTGTGATCGATTTAAATGCTTAATTAAAATGATTCTGCAATATTGATATGTATTTTTCTTGTTAGTGTATTTATGTGTATTTGTGATTTTATGATTTTATGTAATTTTCTATCATTTTTTATATTTTGTTTGTGTTTTATTCTTAAAAAATTCTCACATCTAGATTTCTGATTGCATGTTTAAAAAGTTAAGTGAATATCGTCCGGGAGAAATTCATTTCGTACGGGACGAATTGTGTAGTGTATTAACCGTCGGATTTGAACGGTTTGAGTACAATTTTTTAGATTTTATTTTTCTCTTTGTCTGTACAATCATCACGAATGTTCGGATGAAATTTTAAAATGTTTGTACGAATGTTGACGGTTAAATGGATAAGGTCAGTTTTCTTATACATGATCGTACGTACGAACCTATGGTTCGTACAGATGAATGCTTAGCGATTCGATGTGGGGGACGGTTTAAACTGCCATCAAAACGATCTTAAATGTCTGACCATCCAGGATGAACACCTATTCGTCTGTACGATCATTTGGTCAAAAGTCTGTACGGAAGGACGCAATGTAACTTGTGTGATTAAGAAAATCCGTTTCAATTTTTGACTCATTTGTTCGTCCATACAAATTTTCGTTCATACGGGACAAACTCAAATTCGTACGGGACGAAATTAATTTCGTCTATATGAAAACACAATTTTCACTGAATTGAAGGCTTTTGAACTCAAATGTCATCACTTCAAACATCTCTTTTAAACCCCTTTTCAACTAGATCTTCTCCATGGCTAGCTCTAACAAAAGACAAAAGGTACTGGCCAAGGGACCACCCAAAAACTCTAGTGAAAACTTTCTGTCCAAGGCTAATGAAGGGTCATTCCCTAGATTTGCTTCTACAAAAATCACTCCATCTAGAGTCCTTCAGGAACAACTGAATTTTAAGGTAATGAATCTGTTTACTTCTACTCAATTAGGCCTCATTCTCACCCTAGTCCACTTCTACAATAAGGAAACCTTTCACTATTTTCTTGCAAACATGTCCTTTAATTCTGATCATTCAGTAATTAGGTCCTATGTGTTTAAGAAAAAAGTAGAGATCACTAAGGCAGACTTAGGAATTTTTCTGAACTTAAGGACTAAAGCGATTAGAGCCCATACCTTGACCACTACTTCTGATTTTGACTGGTCTGAAATAAATAATATCCTTAGAGGAATTAAAGTAGTAACTCATAAGCCTAGGGTAGCCACTCTAAATCAAAATGCCCGAATCATTCAGGATGTTCTTCGAACTTCCATAATTCCTAAAGCTAGCGATAGAGTCAACATTACTCCTCTTCTTTCTACTGTGACCTATTTGATTATGACCAAGCTGAAATCACTAGATGGATAAAAGGGGGGGGGGGTGAATTATGAAAACTTTATTACAATAAATAAAACCTAAACATGAGTTCTAATATTTTTGATATTTTTGAAAGGTTTTAACATGAAAATTTTAAACAACGTTTAAGGCAACGTGCAACAATAAAATCTTTTTCTTTCACAGTTTTCACAAGAAAATATTATGAAATAAAAATGCACACAAGAATAAAAACAATAAGGAAAAAGCACACCGAGATTTTTATAGTGGTTCGGTCAAACCATGACCTACGTCCACTCCTCGGAGTCCTCCGCTCCAGAAATTTCACTACCAACAAATAGCTCTCCTTTTTCCCCCCTCGGCAAGGCAGAGAAGCCCTTATAATACCCCTTTCACCAACCCGGCGTGGCGGAGTACCAATCACTGTTTCACCCTCTTGGTGATGGCAGAGAACCTTCTCGTTTTTCTCCCTCCTGGAGAAGGCAGAGTACCTTCGAGGTCAACAGACGTAGATGAGTCTCCCCCTTAGAAAGCCTCCCACAAGTTCTTCCTAGGCCACAGGAGGAGCAAGTTGCAACAAGATTGGAGCAATCGTGTGATCTCCCTCACACCTCTTCTCCCTCACCAAGCTCACCTTCTCCTTCCTCTCACAACCCCTCAAACTTCTCAAGAGCTCTCTCTAGGATTTTCTCTCTACTCACATTTTTCTCTTAAGTCTCTCTCTCTCTCAAAATATAACAAGTTTTACACATAAAAACGGGATCCAAAATCCCTGAGATTTCAAAAGTAGCAGTTACAATCGTACAGTACAATTCTTGGTCGTACAATATGATATGTACAAATTAGCTTTGTCCTGGTACGAAGTTGTATGAATAATTCAAAAATGAATCATACAGTACGATGATATATCGTACGGTATGATTTACAACACACTACTCGTACAGGATGATAGCTAGGACGATCAAAAGTTATCTCTGTTCATCGTATGGTACGATCTACACCGTACCGTATAAATAGTGAAAATCAAGGCATCGTCCAGGATGAATTCTGGGATGATCAAATATCATCTCTGTTCATCGTATGGTACGATTGTAATCGTACAATACGATGAGACAAAAAACACAGGATCGTCAAGGACGATCTCCGGGACGATCAGAATTCATCTCTGTTCATCGTATTGTACGAATGTTTTCGTATAGTATGATTTTCAATTTGTATGGTACGATCTACATCATACCGTATGAATAGTGAAAATCAAGGCATCGTCTAGGACGAATTCTGGGATGATCAAATATCATCTCTATTCATCGTATGGTACGATCGTAATCGTACAATACGATGAGACAAAAAACACAGGATCGTCCAGGACAATCTCCGAGACGATCAGAATTCATCTATGTTCATCGTATTGTACGAATGTGTTCGTACAGTATGATTTTCAATTTGTAATTAAGCCTTGATTTCTTTCACTAATCACGGGTTAAATTAAGTATGTATTTAAAATAGATCGTACTATACGAACATAGTTGTACAGTACGAATGGCGCAAAATATCATACTTAACTTATCATGACGGCCAAGGTTTTGGATTTCAAACAGATCGTACCATACGATAGTATTCGTACAGTACGATGTGTTCACAGAACACGTATCATAATAGTAGATCGTACATTATGAAATAAATTCGTACAGTACGATTACCAGAGAATGAAAAACTATATTTCTTACTTTTAAAAACCCTCTCCCCTTGTGTGTGTGCATGATTGCTCAGACTTGCCTGTAGTTTGTGGCCAGACTCAAGAAAATAAAAATAAAATAAATGATAAAATACATTGTCTGTCTCTTACTCCAAATCCAACTAGCCTTGAGTCTTCCCGTTGTCCTGAGTGGCTTGTGATCTTCTTGAAATGTTAGTACTCATGGATAATAGCAAACATTAAATGATATTCAATAAAAAGTAGTTTGGGCAACATTATTTGGTATCATCAAAATCTCAACCTCGGGGTCATGGGTCGCAACACAAGCAACCTATAGATGAAGCCCAAATGATAATTGACTATATTTATGGACTTTTTGAGATTGGCCATATCTCTCATAAGAGAAAGAAAAACATTGCCTTATGACATCTTGTTGCCTACATTTTGGAGAAGAAGTATGATCTAGTTCATGCAAATCATGATTTAGAGGAGCCTCTCTGCTACAACGATGGATCTTTTAGAGCAATCTTCAATAAAGATGAACCGCGTGCACACTATGTTATTAGTGACTAAGAGGAGGAACCTGCACCTGCACCTACTGGTGAACCAAATTACCAAGATTTGGTTAAGAGATTTGATCGTTTAGAGACTCATTTTGATCAAAGATTTGATCAAATTGAAACTCACTTACAATAGAAGGATGCTCAGTACAATCAGGACATGGGATATATGCGAGAGAAGATAAATGATATAAGTTCCAATATGCTTATGATAAGCAGCTTTTAATTTTCTTCAGTGCTCCACCTCCTCCTCCAGATCAAGGCCCCTCACATTGATTTGTGTACTTCCTTATTATCTTCTTTAGGTGATATGATTGTTATGTGATAGATTATGATATATTTTGTTTTAGTTATGTGTTAGTTTCATTTTATGAGTTAGCTTTTTAATTTTAAGTTGTATTGATATCAATTCTCTGATTGTAATTTTCATTATCATGATATCAATATAAGTTATCTTATCTTACTTTTAATCTTGTTTTGAAATGTGTGTTAGCCTATATGAAAATCTCTAAAATTTTTGATCTTACAATTGTTATACCTTGATGTGCACTACAAAAATTAAATTTATTAGAAAATCTAATTTTTTCTAAATTTAAGTTGTGCTTATAACTTGATGTAATTAAGAATATCAATCTCATGTCTCTAGTTAGACTAATTTAAATTTTTATATTATTATTGCAAATTGTGATATTTTCTTATTTTGTATTTCTATATTTAATATAAATAATATTGTACTTAGAGAAATTTGAAATTTTAGATTATTGATTTTAGAAAGATTGAGAATACACTTGAAAATGTACAAATGTACAAAAATAAAAAAGAATGTGCAAATATTTGTAATTTGAAAAAGAGGCACAAAATAAGCCCACAAGTAAAAAGATAAACAAAAAAGGTGAGGAGAGTTAGGCAGCCCCCTTTACTTGAGTTTTCTCACAGTTCCATAAGCCTTCGAGCAAGGGGAAACTCTGCCCGTTGTGTTTTGGAATTTTTGAGAAACCCCACCTTAAATCTCATAGAATTAAAATTTTCTTTTAAAATTCTCTTTGAATCTCAAGTCATCACATGTCATCCCATAGAATCCTTCCGTGGGCTAGTATGTGTTGCAAAATTTAATTCTTCCCTGGCACCTATCCGGACTCTTTACCCTACTAATGTATGTTGAGTGATAACTTCTACTACTCAAATGTAGTGGAGAGTTGAGATCCTCTTATGAGCCTTGACTTTCTAAAAAATTTTCTTTTAAAAAAAAAATCTCTAATTCCAATCCTTTCTTTTAATTTCAGCGAAAATTTCAAATGGCCGGCAAATTAATCTTCTCTTTCGACCGAGAGCTGTCCTCAACAATTAATGATCAATGAAGCACTATAATTTTTGGGATGGGATTCAATACCCTTGAGTTATCCATGGATGGACACAATATAGTTGACTTGGATGCCAGTAAGGAAGTCCCTCCAGTGGTTGAGTTGATTGTGGGATCTGCACCCACCTTACCAGTAGGCAGGGATGAGCAGAAACAATCTGAACCAGTTGTTGAGGTGCCCGCTGAAGTTAAGTCTATTTTTGAGGAAGGGGCTAGTTCTGGACTTACTTTTACTGCTAAGACCCAAAGAAAGAACTATCTGAGGAGACTTACAAAGAAGATCTCAAAGGCTAAGAGAGTTGTGCCTTTTAAGACCTTAGCCCAAGTAGAGCCAGAGGCTACTGAGGAGTTTCCTATTCTTGCTTCATCTCCCCTCTTCAAGGGGAGTCGCTTTTATCCCCTAGCTGCTGCTCAAGGGGAGGAGAGGGTGGCTAGGATAGCCCGCTTCCCACCATGCCCGATTGATTATTCAACCAAGAAGACTCCAAAGGGAAAACACCTCCAGAGGACAAGGACATTAAGAAATATAATTCACACTTGTGATGCACAATCTAGGCGAACTAATGAGGAGTATATGAAACAGTTAAATGGAGTTATCTCCCATCGCTTTTAGAACGAGATCTTGAAAGAAGAAGTGTCTGAAGTAAAGAATTTAACCCCTCAGCCTGTCGGGAGAAATAAGAAGTATGTCCAACAGCCTGTCACTTCAGTACTAGTTTACGGGTATCACTAGGTGCCACGCCTTCCATCCTCTAAAATGGAAGGTTTTATGTTGACTGGGTCCGAGAGAGGCCACCATTCTGTTCGTAGACCCACGATACCCCCTCCTAGACTTTTAAAGTTGGCCTCAGTGATTATCAAGCCAAAGGAGACTGAGATTTGAAGGCCTATAGATGTTAAGGGCAAGAGGCCCAAGTCCCCTGAAAGGAAATTTGTGTCCAAAATAACTAAGTTGGAGAGCTTTCCACCACCTCCTAGAGCTTAGTTCATTCTTCAACTCCAACGAGTTCTAGTCACTCCTCCTTCGATCCCAGTTGATTAGATGAATGTTCCTATTAGCACTCCAGTTGTCATAGTCGATAGTGCTCCCACCAACAATTTAATTCATGATCCAGTCATTACCCCCACTATTGTTCTAGTTGATGATCCCCAAGATCTGTGTGTCATTCCTAGGCTCCCTAGTCAGGTGTCTGAGGACCTTACCTTGCCAGATGTGAGAGTTATTACCTTACAAGCTCTTGCTTCGCCCCCTGAGGTAGATGTGCCTCAACAAGTAGAGGATGATACTATTCTAACTACTAGTCCTGGGACAATCGAGGAGGAGAGAACTGACCAAGACCAAGAAATTATAGATGAACCAATTCCAGAACCTAAGCCGGATCCTAACCCAAAACTCATAGAAATCATCTTCAAGTTAGATTCTGAAGAACTCTTTGACATGGCTGAATATAAAGGGTACTTACCTCTTGATCCCAAATTGATTGAGAATAGACCAGTTGAGGAGGTAGTATAGAAGATAAGAAATATTTTATTGAATAAAGAAGGAATGGCCACTTCTGACCCAGACTTGGATGACCTCCTTAGGAAGGAGGATGATTATGTTGGTGGCATTTATATGGTTGAAACTAGCGGTCTAATAAAGAAGCTGAGCCTAGCAAGAGTCAACCTTTTAGAGATGATGATTCACTTGCTGTCCAGTTAGATTCAGATGAATCCATAAAAGTTATAGATGAAGAACACATAAGAAGCTTGGAGACTCAACTGGCAAGCATGATGTCACAAGTCAGGGAAATATAGAAATGATTTGATAAGTCATAGCAAGAATCTCTTAAAATCCAACAGTCAGCTTGACAGATAGTAGGAAAAGCTAAACGGACATAATCTAGTTCCAAATCCCCCAAGTCAACACCTGTGATCACCCCTTGTCCACCAGAAGCACCACCAGTTCAGCCCATAGTTTCCACTGTCCCTCCAACTCTTCCTCATAAAGACATTAAATAATTGATTGAGGACTAGGTAAGGGAGGCCTTAGCTCTTTCACAAGGGACCACGTCTATTCCAAAGGGTAGGCCCTACCCCGAAGAATATGACTCAGTTCCTTATGCAAAGGGTTTTGTGCCACCATCATTTAAAATTTTTATCAGAGTTGAAAACTCGAGGCAGCATCTGGCCCACTTCAGAGTAAGCTGTTGCAATGCAGAAGGGTCAGATGCTCTACTTTTTTGCCAATTTATAAGTAGTCTTTTTGGTATTGCTTTTGAATGGTATGCTGATCTGCCCAATGGTTCTGTAAGAAACTTTAGCAAACTTTTAAAAGAGATTTTCTAGAGTGCAATAGTGCACTACTATGGGCGATCTCATTGTTGAAAAGCAAAAGGCGGGCAAGTCTCTAGTTGAGTACATCTTGAGGTGGCAAAACTTCTCGATGAAGTGTGAACCCTAATTGCAAGAGCATCACATTGTGGAGATTCTTTTAAAGAATATCCATAGCCCAATTGCTTTAATCCGGAAGGGTTTCACTATTAAAACTTTTGAGAAACTTTTGAATAAGGCTAGCAATTTGTAGGAAGAGGCTCCTAGGATGCCATTCTTACGGGAGCAGCCTGAAGATTAGAAGGGTCCCAAGTTCGTGAAAACTTCTGAGAAGAAACCTGTGGTCTCAGCAGTTCACAAGGGAAAAAGGCCAGTTGTTAGTCAGCCTACTGCTCCACCACCGCCACAGCCACCTCAAAAGCAACCATTTCAAATAACTCCTCAGTATGCTAGAGATCCGACCTCCGTCCCTTTTAGAGAGAGATTGGCAAAATCTTATCCATTTAAGAGGGAGTCAGTGAGGAAAATCTTTAAGAGTTTGTTAAAGAATCTAGATTTCCAGTTAGCAGAGGCCAGAGGATGAGAGTAAGAAAGAAGATCCTAAGTACTGCCCGTACCACCGAATGCTTAGTCACCCACTCGAGGATTGTGTCGTGTTCAACGATTGGCTCGAGAGGAACTACATTCAAGATAACATTATAATTCCTAAAGTGTAATTGCTAGATCCAGAAAAGGCCTCAGTCAAAACTATCTCTGATAATCTTCTTAACCCTTCCCTTTCAGTTGAAGATGGTTGGGACAATGCTCTATCCCGGGCATTTAAAATGTTGATTAACAAATCTTTTGGTCTTTCTCAACAGTTGACTACGACAGCCTAGGGCCCGGTGTGGGAAGTTGACCTGGATGCTTCGTAGGAGGATGTTGAGTCACTTCCCTCTCTAGTAGCCATAGGAGCTACTATAAAACATAGAAAAGAAAAGAGAAATGATTTTGTAGAGAAGAAGTGTGTTGATGAGAGATGTATTCAAGTGGTGGATGGCGGTGTGAAAACCCTTTCCCCTCTCTTATTATCTGATTTTTATTTTGCCCTATCAAAGGAAAAGGGTCAAAAGATGAATAAAAAACATCCTTCAACCTCTGTCTTGATGATAAGCCATAAATCTGAAATGCAACTTAATGAGTCTCCTATTTTAAATCAAGATTTTGGTGAAGTAAATCTCAATGTCAAACAAACCGACCCTCCCGAGTCGACCATTCAAAGGGATATTGAATATGAAACCTTATTAAAAAGTAATTTCCCCCAATTTAATTTCAGGGAAGTCCTATCGAGATAGAGTTTTTAGATTTTAACTCTCTTTAGGAAAATGATGATCTAATGCCAACGATGAGTGTAGACACCGCTCTAGTTTGCCCACCCGAGGATATCGAGAAGGTGCAACTTCATGGCGGTAAAGTCGTACCCCCTAGGCTTCCACCTCAGGATAAAGACAAGCAACCCGTCTTCAAAGATCTAAATCTAAACTCCCCTCAACAATCTGATTTTACTTTAATCCCTCTAGGTTTCGAGTCTATCATTCCTAAGGTTGATTATAACGTCCTTGCCCATCTTAGGAGGTTGCCAGCCAAGTTAAGTATTTATGATACCCTCCTTTTTTTCCTATGAAATGAGGGAGTCTTTAATCAAAGCGCTTCTTGACCCTGAGATTTGCTTAGCCCAATTGCTTTTGGGAATTACTGACCACAACCGTCCCCTCTATATTACTGTAGATGTGGGAAATTTCAAGTTATCAAGAGTCCTCATTGATCCGGGTGCATCAGTCAAAATAATGAACATAAAAACCCTCGCTTATCTTAGAGTTGATACTAGCAGGCTTTCAACTGATAAGTTGGTGCTTTGTGGGTTCAACGAAAAGGGCGAGAGAGCTTAAGGTTCAATCACTTTACTCTTAGAGATAGGAGAATTGAAGACTGAAGCTAAGTTTCATATAATTGATTCGGCAACGTCCTTTAATGCTCTCTTAGGTAGACCTTGGATTCATGAATATAGAATGGTTCCATCTACCCTACACCAATGCGTCAAGTACCAATGAGACAACATTGAACATGTGATTAGAGGTGATATGCAACTATTCTCGATTCAAGAAATCAGGATCTACGAAGATGATGCATATTTTATACCAAAAGGCTCCTTATCCCATTCTAAGTTTGAGATCAAAATTGAGGAGAAAGTGGCTGGACAAAAGTCCAACCAAGAGAAAGAAAGAGAAAAAGATGAAAATAAAATTACCAATCAAGAAATGATAGAGTCGAGTAGTGAAGACAACTTTGATATCGTTGTCCTTAGGCCTCCAAACAAATTACCTCAAAGAGGTGGGAGGATGGCTCTAAGAGCACAAGGTCAGAGCCATGCATCATACTAAATAGGAGAACAACACCTGTATATATTGACCCGAAATCATATTTTGATGATAAACTAGAAAATCAAGGTGTTGCAATCCCCCTCAATAATCAGAAGTTAAATACCCCTCCAAAAGTTGATCTCACCTTAGACGAGGATAATGACTCTGAGGTAGATAAATCAAAGGTTAAAAGTGACGAGCCTGAATTAATAATGTATGAAAAGCTTAGTAGAAGGATTGAGGCCCTTTCCCTGACCCCACTGTCAGCTGGCAAGATTGCAGGGTTAGAAGTTAAAGTGGCCCCCAACCTAAACGGTGAAGTAAAGAAAGTCTAGAAATTCTTTCCTGGCTCCTCCTCCACAAGGGATAAAGGTGATGTAACTCTTAAGGTGGCAGATTTTAACGAATTAATAGAATTACCTTTCGGCTACATCCCTATTTGTGTAAAGAATTCTTTCTCCAAAGGTCCTATGTCGTATCGATGGACTAAGGGTTGAGCCAGATACCATGAAAATATTTGGCAAACCAAAATCAAGAAAAACCCAACAGCTGGTATCGACTTTGGAACCATTAGTTCATTTTATGATGATGAATTCTACATAATGATAACATACCATCTTGAATCTCAAAATATCCATGCGGATGCCATCGGTCCCCTCGACGTGCTCTATTTGAAGACTTTAGATGATCCCAATGAACTTTAATTCGGGATGCACCCCATGAATTCAAGGAGAAAATCAAATCAACAGACTAAGAGTTAAGAGAAATTAACCCTGGAACCGATGATGACCCTCACCCTACTTTCATAAGTACTTTATTGAGTGAGAGTGAGACCCTGAACTTGATCCAACAGTTGTTTGAATTTAAGGATTACTTTGCCTGGACATACGACGAAATGCCAGGTTTGTCCGTTGAGGTAGCGATCCACAAACTTGGAATTCGACATGATGCCATTCCTATCAAACAAGCTCCTGGGCGCATGCGCTTAGAGATAGAGTAATAAGTCATTTCTGAAATTAAGAAATTGGCCGAAGCTAGATTTATCCGAGAGAAACAATACCCCTCTTAGGTGGACAGCGTCGTGCTTGTCCAAAAGAAGAATGGTTATATTCAAATTTGTGTCAACTATAGGTATCTGAATAAGGCATGCCCTAAAGATGAATTCCCTCTACGCATACTAGAACTTATGGTGGACATTGCCTCCTCACACGCTATTTTCTCCTTTATAGATGGCTCATCTGGCTATAACCAAATAAAGATGGCTCCAGAAGATGAGAGAAATGCTGCATTCAGAACCCCTATAGGGATATTTTATTATAAGGTGATGTCATTTGGCCTAAATAATGCTGGGGAAACCTACCAGCAGACCATGACTCATATCTTTGACAATATAATCCATAATCAAGTCGAATGCTACATTGATGATTTAATTGTCAAGAGTAAAGTTAAAGAGGATCACTTATATGTCTTGAGGGATGTATTTGAACGGTTGCGTCGCTACGATTTGAAAATGAACCCCTTGAAATTCACCTTTGGTGTCACTTCAAGAAAATTCTTAGGATTCGTAGTGAGGCTCCGGGGAATTGAGATCAACCCTGCTAAAATTGAAGCCATCTTAGATATGCCACCTTCTAAGAGCCTTACTCAGTTAAAGTCTCTACAGAGTAGATTGGTATATATAAGGAGGTTTATTTCCAACCTCTCCGAGAGATGTCAACCCTTTTCTGTCCTTGCAAAGAAAGATACTAAATTCGTATGGGATGAGAAGTGCCAGAATGCCTTTGATGATATCAAGCAATACCTCTCTAACCCACCAGTTCTAGCAGCCCCAATCTCAGGAAAACCTTTGATCCTCTACACTACAACCTTTAGATAAATCTTTAGGTGCCCTGTTAACTCAAGTCAATGATGAAGGTAAGGAGAAGGCTCTCTATTACCTTAGCCGAAGACTTTTACCTATCGAAATTTGATACCCATTAATTGAGATGCATTTCCTTGCTTTAGTTTTTTGTGGCCCAAAAGTTAAGGCATTACATGCTTTCCCACTCAATTAGTTTGATTTCTAGAGTTAATCCTTTGCAATATCTTATAACCTGACCTACGTTGTCAGGACACTTGGCTCGGTGGTCTATGATACTACTCCAATTTGAGATTACTTTCATTCCCCTCCGTGCTGTAAAGGTGCAAGCTGTTGCCGATTTTCTGACAGCACATTTGCTACTGGCGGATTCTCCTTTGAACGATGATTTACCCGATGAACAAATCATGAGTTTGAGGAAATTTGATGATGCCATCTAGGAGTTGTATTTTGATGGTGTGGAATCCTCCCGTTGGGATGTAACCCAACAATCTACAATCCCTGGAAAGGTCAGAGTCGACTTAATTTTTATAATGCCAGAGAGAGGGATGAAGCATTTTTCCTATCACTTATTAGAGCCTTGCACGAATAACGAGGCTAAATATGAAGCTCTAATAACTAGTTTAGAACTTATAATTTTAATGGAGAATAAAGTGATTAAGATCTTTGGCTACTCTTAATTGGTGATTAACTAAGTTGCATGAACCTATAAGGTCTTGAATCCTAATCTCTTAAAATACCATCAGTACACCCTTCACTTGCTTGAACAAATTCCTACCATTTCTTTGTATAGGTTTCCCTGTGAAAGTAATTCTATGGTGAATGCCTTAACAAAGCTTGCGAAAGAATTTGTATGTCCGGAGGAAGATTCCATCCCTATAGAGATTCAGGGTTGTAAAGCCCTCTCTCCTATAGATTTGAAATATAATAGTAAGAAATCTCTCCAAGTCCTTTCTACCTCTTCAACGACTGATGAAGAAGGCGATTGGAGATAACCTATAATCGACTACCTTCAAGAGGGAAAACTCTGCCAGGATAAGCCTCTCGCCAGCCAGGTAAAGAAACGTGCCCTATCATATGCACTAGTTAACAATTCATTGTATCGTCAATCATTCGATCAGATGTGGCTATGTTTTGTGGACAAACGGGAAGCCCTGAAGGCCGTTAATGAGGTCCATTTAAGACTATGCGGTGCACATGAATCGGGTCCAAAAATAAAATTGAGAATCAAAAGACTTGGCTACTATTGTCCTATATTGATTGACGACTGCATGAGTGTCCTGAAATGTTGTCATCAATTCCAGGCCCATGGTGTAGTGTTACATCAGTCGCCTAATGTGTTGAACCCCACAATAGCTTCATGTCCCTTCAAAAGTTGGGACACGGATATTATCGGGCCGATTGACCCTCCTTCCTCGAGAGATCATCGCTTCATATTAGCTGCGACTGATTATTCTCAAAGTGGGTGGATGTAATTCCCCTACGCAATGTAACATCCCACCATGTGTTAAAGTTCTTTCATGACCATATCATATATTGATTTGGTGTACCCCACAGAATCATATCCGATAATGGGTCCACTTTCAAGTCTAAGAAAATCAATAGCTTTGTAAGACGCCATAAAATTGATTAGTGATACTCAACAATCTATTACCCCCGGGCAAATGGATTGTTGAGGCCTTCAATAAAATCTTGGTGCAAATCATTAAAAAGACCCTCAATGATAACATATGATAATGGGATGAGCGATTGGTGGAAGCTCTGTGGGCCAACCTTACCACTTATAGAACCCCAACCCAATTGACCCCATTTGCACTAGTGTATGTATCTGAGGCTGTTTTACCCTTAGAGATACAAATTTCTTCGCTCAGAATTACAGTTCAGAATCAAATCATAAATGATCAAAACGTAAATTTGCAATTTGAAGAACTCGAAGGCCTTGAAGAGCGATGTCTTCAAGCTCAACAAAGTCTATAGTTGTATAAATCTCGAATAGTTCAAGCTCATGATAAGTTAGTGCGACCTAGGACCTTCTAAGTAGGAGACTTGGTCTTGGTCCTTTGGAGGCCTATTTTGGCCCACCGAAAGTTGGGTGAGAAGTTTGAACCAATTTGGGAAGGACCCTTCATTGTAGAGACTGTCTACGAAGGATGCTCGTATCAGCTAGTGGATTGTAAAGGAAATCACCCAATGTTACCTGTCAGCGGGAATTTCCTTAAGAAGTACTATGCTTGATGTAGCTCATTTTATCAATCAATAAAATTTTATTTTCCCTTGACTCGCAACTTTGAACCATTTCAGCACGTCATCTTATGCTTCTTAATTTTTTTTTTAATTCGCCTATCTTTTCCTTAAAGTTAGGACCTTCATTTCCTTAGGATTAGATTCGCTAGTCGTGGAGTATGCCCTTCGTTGCACCACCCTAATTTGCTAGTTTTGATCCTCTGTGAGGAGCAAGTTTCCTCCCCACATGACCATTCGCTAGTGGTGGAGTACGCCCTTCATGGCACCACCCTAATTTTCTAGTTTCGGTCCTCTGTGTGGAACAAGTTTCCACCCCACACGACATTCGCTACTAGTGGAGTACGCCCTTTATGGCACCACCCTCTTTTGTTAGTTTTGATCCTTTGTGTGTAGAAAGCTTCATCCCCACAAGACCATTCGCTATTGGTGGAGTACGTTCATTGTGGCACCACCCTAATTTGCTAGTTTCGGTCATTTGTGTCGAGCAAGTTTCATCCCCACTATTGAAAACCTATTTTTTATGGATTATGATTTTGATGATATCAAACAAATCTTGTTTCTCTACGACTGCCTTGCCTACTAATATTTCAGGACTACAAGATCAGATGGCAATCGGAACCAACTCAAGATTGGGTAGACTAGGTCTGAGTTAGTCTCTAATTTTCTTTTCCTTTTCTTGAGTCAATTGTAACCGTTGAAGTGTTCTGATGCTAAGTAACCCTACACACACATACTTGAGTGATTTTTTTGACTGATTTAGAATTTTTGTTTTTACTCACATCGTCCCAGATGATATTTATATCTTTCTGGACAATCGGGGTTAAAACAGAAACCCTAATCGGTCATCATAGTTAAGGCAGCCATCATTAGCCGATCGGCCAGGACGATATATGTATCGGCCAGGACGATAGGCTCAAAATAGAAAGAATCAGCCGCCATGATATATTTAGGCATTCTTTATTTATGAAAATTGCCTAAGACGATCTTGTATCAACCTGGATGATATGATATAATTATGCCTAAATTAATGTAGCAATTAAGGCAAGCAATTAAGGATGATTGAAACGATCACATCGTCCTGGACGATCGCAAGATCAGCCAGGACGATCAGTTCAAAAAAACCTTAGTTTCTCCTGGACGATTGATATCGGACAGCACAAATTTTGGGCGATGGTTTGGACAATCAATATCGGCCAGATCAAATTTCGGGCGATGCTTTGGATGATTTTCCTCTGATTTAAACTAATCGTCTAGAACGATCGTGAGATCGGCCCAGATGCTTAAGCTATTTTGGAATCGTCCCGAACTCTTTTCAGAGTGGTTGTCTGGTCGATAATCTATGATTTAAACTAATTATACATGACGATAGTTTATGAGCCTGGACGATGTGAACAATTTTCTTCTATTCATCCCAGATCATCCTGGCTGATTAGGTTTAAGTTGCACTGATCATACAGGATGATATACTATTGTCCTGGATGATAAAGTCAGCAAATTACCATTAATAATCTATTTTGAAGCTCTTTTATTTAAGAGCTATTGTTCAATGTTTTGAACAATCTTTTGCTGTTGTCTTGACCTGAGAAAGCCTAGAGGAGAGAGAGAGAGGATCTTATGAGGGGGAGCTTGTGAGGGAGATTCACAAGGGTTGCTCCAAGCATTATTCCACTTCTTCTTCCACTAGAGTCTCTTGTCGTTGTAAGGGTTGGGAGAGGTAAGCTTTAGCAATCGATTGAGGTTCTCTGCCTGCTTCAGGAGGAAGCAAAAAGAGTTGGGTTCTCTACCTTACCAGAGGTGGCAAAAAGGAGGTGTTTGTAAAGGCTTCTCCGCCTAGCTTTGGTGGCTAAAAGAGAGTCACTTTTGTAGTACAATACTCAGAGGACGCCTCCGGGGAGTGGACGTAGGTCGAGTTGACCGAACCACTATAAACCCTTGTGTTCTTTTACTACTTTTGCATTTAAAGTTTCTGCATTTATTTTCTGTGGTGATTTTGGTTTGTGATTATTTTGCTTTGATTATAAGGAGATTTTTTTAAAATACTAATTCCCCCCCCCCCCCCCCTCGCCCTCTTGGTTAGCCTTGGGCTAGTTCTTAAGGGCCTAACATCCCTAAGAAACTTTCAAGTGGTATTAGAGAGAGATTCATTAAAACTGAGTTTGAAAACTTTTTGAATTTTGATCCATGGCTAACTTTGGGAATCGGAATACCATGGTAGGATATTCTATTGCACGACCACTTTTTTTTGACAATCTACCTTTTGATTTTTGAAAAACTCTTATGTCTACTTTTTTATAATCAACTGATTATCGCATGTGGATGCTTATTAAAGAAGGATATTCTCCACCTTCTCGTGAACTTAATGGAATTAAAACTGAAGTGCCTTTTACTGAATAGACTTTTGATGAAAGAGATTTAGCTCAACTTAATACGAAGTGTTTGAATTATTTTTTATGTGCTTTAAAGTCTGAAGATTACATGCATATTTCTACTTGCTCTACTGGTAAAGAAGTTTGGGATAGGTTGTGCATTACTTATGAAGGAACCAATGAAGTTAAACAATCTCGTTTGAATATTCTCTTACATGATTATGAACGTTTTCGTATGAAACATTCTGAATCAATTTCTGATATATATACAAGGTTTACTCAAATTGTAACTTCTTTGCATGCCTTAGGAAGAGAACTTTCAAACTATGAAAAAGTGAACAAAATTTTGAGATGCTTGCCTTCCTCTTTTGATGCTAAAATTACCACCATTATTGAATCTAAAGATTTGAATACCTATTCGATTGACAACTTACTTGGCTCACTCATTGCTTTCGAGCAAGGGGTGAATCAAGAAAATCTTGATGCATGTGAGAAAAAGAAGGAGAAAACTGTGGCATTGAAGGCCAACAACACGGACTCTGATTCTTTCGGGTCTGAAACCAATGACATTGCCTTAATCACATGGCAATTCAAAAGCTTTCTAAGGAAGAGTCACAAGCATCATCAGAATTGGAGAAAAGGTAAGGATAACAAAAATTATAAAGGGTCTTTTAATGTTGTTTGTTTTGAATGCAGGAAGCCTGGACATGTCAGAGCTGATTATCCTACACTTCAAGATCACTCTAGCAAAGAAAAGAGTGAGGAGAAACCTAAGTTAAGGAAGGACCAGAAGAGAATTCAAAAGGCATTCTGGGTAGAATCTACATCTGACTCATCTGAGACTAAACCTGAAGAGGAGACAGCAAACTTGGGCTTAATGGCAGAAGTTCATCTTGATCAAAGTAAGGAAGAAGAGGTATGTGAACCAACTTATGATCAATTATTAAAAATTTGTGAGAAAATTCATGCATCATACAAAAAACTTAAGAAAACTCATGCTAGTTTAAAATTGGAGCTTTTGAATTTACAAAATGAGCATGAAATTATTCTCAAAGATCATTCAATGATTGATTCAAATCACATGGCTTTACTTGATGAATTTGATGAATTAAATAAAAAGCATTTGGAATTGATTGATGAGCATGATTCATTAAAATTTTCACACACCTCACTTGAATCTGATTTTAAGAAATCTAAACAGATGGTGCATAATTTGAGGATTGATAATAATGCTTTAAGAAGTACTAACTAGAGGTTTAAAACTGAATTGGAAGTAATTAAGACAAATTGGATGACACCCACTTTTAATCTAAAGCCAAGACCTAGGAAGAGGCATTATAACTCAAACCATTTAAAAAATTCTTTTCCTGGTGTTAGATACTTTTCATGTGGCATGCTAGGACACATCTCACTCACTTGCACTGTTCACCATAGTACACATTGGGTGTGGAGACCCAAATTATATGATTCACAGCATATCACACACGCATTGCACTCCACTTTTCATAAGAAGGGACCCAAACCCAAACCTAAAACTGACAGTTGTTGATTTTTGCAGGATTGCTCTCACCAAAGACCTCGTGAGAAGCATATGATACTTGGACAAACGGAGGCTCGCAGCTCATAATTGCTTAAACTTGCTGCTTAATAAATTCTTGAATTGCATTTTGATTATTGTTATGTTTTATCTTTTGTGATAGCCTTTTTTTTGTTGTTATAATCATTTTTACTTTGGCTTTCTTTTTCTTTATGATGATTTTTCCTTGTTTTTAAATTTTTGAGATTTATAGACAATGAATAACATCTCTAAATCGGTTAAAGGGAGAAACACCATTGATGATTTCCCTTCCTCTAACCTCTTTTTGTGATATAATTTTCTTTTCTAAACAAAAGTCTATCTCATATTAACAATTGGTTTTTGAAATTAAGATCTTTTTTATCTTGTTACAAAGTTAATTGAAATCTTTCATTTCATTTATCATATGATTTTGATTCTGTTTTGTGGCTTGTTCTTCTGTATATTAGAGAGTGAGCTTCTCTTCTCTAATATCTAGAAGATATACTCCCAACTAAGAGTCCTTTTTTAAGAGTTTGCTAAAGAGAATCTAGCTTGCAAAAAAAATAAAAAACAAAAAAAAGGAATGGCCAATGATGTCAATTAAAATAAATTTATACACAAAGTGTATCAAAAATCAAGAGATGCTCAAAGAGCTAATCAAAGTGACAAGAGGCATAAAATGAGCCCACTAAAGCAAGCTATCCTCTCTTTTCAAAACTTTTAAAACTTAGAAGAACTCATGGGTTATTTGATATGTTCAAATGCTTGATTTCAAATTCCATGATTGAGACAAATTACTTTGATATATTATTTTATAAGATATTTTCTTTATAGCCAAGTTTTGAACGGATCTTCTTTTTACCCAATTTATTTATTTTGGGTTAGGAATTTTGTTTTCAAAAAATGATTTTTGCCCTGAAAGAAGTCCGAGCTAGGGTTAACAGCATCGGATATTCTACCATTTTTAAATTTTGATATTATTAACTCATTGATCTTTCAAATTTTTAAAATTTAATTATTTGAGCAATTTATCATATGCTTTTTTTTTTTTAAGAAATGCTAGAAGCAATTATATTAATAAAAGTCAAAAAACAAAGCAAACTATGACAAGGGACACTTGTCACATTCCTCCTTTAACAATTTAAAGAAATTAGGAGGAACCTTATTGCAATTTAATCTATCCCAAATGAAATCATTATCAATAGCAATGTTAGCACAACAATCTGCTAACTTATTGCACTCCCTATTGACAACTTGAATGATAACTTGATTAAAATTTCTTAAAAAGAAAAAATCACCTTGTATGGTTCCGTCTTCAAAGAATTCCTTCTTGCTAAGCAAATCCTTCACAAACTTCATAACATTGAAGTTATCTCCTTCTATGGAAATGCCTTTTGCTTCATACATCCAATCTTGAATAAGATTCCTCAATGAAAGAATAGCTTCCAGCTCCAAAACCGAACTATCCCAGTGTGTGGCTTTAGAACCAAATGCAAAAAGAAATCTACCTTTACAATCTCTTATGATTCCACCAATTCCTGATTTATAAGAGCTATGAAGAGCAGCATCAACATTAAATTTAATCCAATCGGTTGGAGGGGGATTCCAAATAGTTGAATTCAGCCTAAGCCTATTAGAATCCCAGTTGATCGATGTTATATTAAAGGAATTAAAGGAAGAAGCCATGCTGACTGCCTTTGCTGCTATCAGATTTATACTATCTTCTTTGCTATCATGTATCAATTTGTTTCTGCTTTCCAAGTATAGAAAACCATTGTACAATATAAATTGCCCAAAAAAGGATTAGATTTGGACATAAAGAGCAATTCCTTGTAACATAATTCAATGCTGGAGAAAACCGGTAATTTATAACCCCACTTATTAATATTTTCAATAACTTTGTGAAGGAATAAGCACTGGACAGCAATATGTTCAGAATTTTCCACATTGCCACAACCTCTTGGACACCCATTGTAATTAATAAGCCTCTTATACATCAAGAATTCGTTGGAAGGAATAAAGTTATGATTAAGTCTCCACCAAAACAATTCCACTCTTGGGCTTAGTTTAAGGTCTATTAACCATTTCCAGTTTCGGTCTTCAACTTCAGATTTTATTCTGTTTTCTGTAATCATGCCTGAAATTGTTTTTCCTGGGAATTTGAACAATAACTCCCTTATATCAGCATCAGATTCTCTATGAATGGGAATAGAGATGATCAATTTGACAAGTTCTTCACCAAAAACTTGTTTCAATTTCAAAATGTCCCAGCAACCATCATGAATAAATGCATTTAGTTTAGTTTGATCATCTTTGATATCTGCTACAAACGTAGGCCAACGTTCAATGCATTTATCTAGTATCCAGATATCCTTGGTTGTATTGACTTTAATGCCATTTGCAATTTTCCACCTCATAATTTCCTTCAGGGATTCTGCTCCATTGGTGATGATTTTCCAAGTTGAAGATTTTCCATAAGAGTTATCTGAATTCCAGAAATCTTCACCATATTTTGCAATCAGATTTCTATTCAACAAGGAGTTCAGTTTAGAAATAAGATTCCAAACAAATTTAGCCCTCCAAGGACTAATTTTTTCCATAGCAGAAATCACTCCTTGTCCACCCCATCTTTTTTGTTTGCATAACGTTCCCCAATCAACATAATGAAGACCTTTGCTTTTATCAAATTTCCTTCACAGGAAATCTCTACTCAATTTATCTAAGTCATTGAGAACTCCCATTGGCACCAATGAGTGAGTAGAAATGAATATAGGGAGATATAAAAGAGCAGATTTGATAAGAAGAATTTTACCAGATAGAGTCAAAGACTGATTACTCCATTTGCATAATTTGTCTACAGCTTTCTCTATCAAATATTGAAAATCTGCATTAGAAAGTCTTCTCAGAGACATTTTTACTCCCAGATAGTTTAATTCCTTCACTTCTTTAAAGCCCAAGATTTTAGTAATAGTTTTGGATCTGCTTCTTCCAACTGATTTCCCAAACAAGATAGACGATTTCTGGGCATTTACTTTTGTCCCGTCTATTTGCTATAATTCTTCAATATCTTCAAAATTGACTTGGCCTAATGTAGAGTTTAGATCTAAAACTTTAGATTTAGAAGAATGATTTTTTCATCAGAAAGACAACCTGAAAAAGCCTCTTCTTCTTGTAATTTCAAGATCTCTTCCTTGAGTTGATCCTTGTGGTTGTTCAAATTGGAATGTTTTGCTTTACTCCAGAAAAAAGAGCTTTCAAAGCTCTTTTAGATTTCAGATTCAGCACTTGTACATCATCACCACTTGCAGATTTTTTCCATGAACTTGCTACTATAGAGAAAGATGCTGGAAAAGATGCCCATATTTCTTCAAATTGAATTTCTTTCTTCTTACTAAAACCTTTATTAAAGATTTTAATTAAAATAGGACAGTGATCAGAAGCTATTCTCCCCAAGTGACGAACTACAGCTGGTTGAATTTTAGATAAAGCAATAGGATTTAAAAGACACGTGTCTAATCTTTCTAAGATCCTTGCTCCTCCTTTCTTGTTATTACACCAAGAGAATTATGGCCCAATAATTCCAGTATCTTGAAAATCACATTTGCTCATTAACAAATTCATATCTTGAGGACCTTGAGAAAACACAAACCTCTTGCCGCCTCTTTTTTCTTCTTGAGATAACACACAATTGAAATCACCTCCCATTATAAAAGGTAGATGTGTGTCCGAGAAAGATTCCAGAGTATCCCATAATTCCCTTCTTTTGTACAACTCTTTGCTCCCATAAACAGTAGCCACAAGCCATTCACCTTTGTTTGGAATTTTGAAAATACCCACTATAACTTGAGAAGAAGAATGAATTACAGAGAAAGAACCAATGTTCCTTTCCCAACAAATTAAGATGCCACCTGACAATCCTTCAGCTGGATGGTTGAAATAATCCCAGTTAACTCCTATTCTCGCAACATTCTCTTCATCCCAACACATTAAAGGTAGGTGAGGAAACCTTACCCATATTGGAGGAGTTAATCCTTTGAAGGATGAAGGGGAGAACATAGGGGACCATTTGTCTATCCTCACTATATGGTCATTAACATACCAAGGACCTCCTAATATTTTTTCCATTCCTTCCATTTCAAAAAATGAACATAAAATCCATCCGAGACCAATTGAAGTTATATGAAACTTCCCAAAAGAATTCCATTGCCTCCTAAGCTCACTGGCAATTAAATTGAAAGGCAGACTCCTTCCGAAAATCTTGACCACCAAAGATTTTTGGAGTTTTTGGGAATTTAAAGTAATATTTGATTCATCAAGCAAAATAGCCTTCCCATCTTCAGAAATATGGGATTCATTTTTAATGAAATTCACCTTGATGTTGGGTTTCCTGATCCAATGGTTGGGAGTTTGATCTTTAACTGATTCACCTTTATCATTTCCTTCAACAGCATTATTACGAACATCTGTGATGTTTTCCTTTGATTTTTCTAAAAAGGAAACCAAATTCTCCTGGACCAGAGAGTTGGTATTGACTTTGCTAAATCTGTTCACAAAAATTTTCATCTCAGAAGATGAAGATGCTTCTTTGTCATTTGATTGTAACAGAGGAGATTTACTTCTAGTTAGTATAGGGAATTTAATAGGATCATAAATTGCCATGTCTTTTCCTTTCCCGATAACTGAAGGAGAAATTTGCTGGATCACCATTGAAGGTTCCTTGATCTGAATTCCACCATAGAAAGGTTTAAAATGAACATTGGATTGTTCGCAATGAGGAGACATACCTCCAGGAGGTTTTTGATGAACATCAGTGATCGTCATCACCGTCGCCGGTGTTGACGGAAAGACCGCCAAAAAGATGGAAATTTGAATTATTTGAAAAAAAAAATGAATTTCCTTCTTCCTTTTCCACGAGCTTCTCTCTCTAACTTCTCCTTTGTCACACGGCAATTTATCATATGCATGCTTTGCTAAAACCAAAAAATATATATATACATAAAAAATTTTTTTGCTTATTTTTATGATTCTTATTTTTTCGCTGTTGTTTTTAGATTGATTTTGTTATTTGTGGGCTTTCTCTGATCATTTCCATCTTTCCTTTGATTTTTAAATTTTGTCACATCATCTTGGACAATATTCTTATCGTTCTGGATGATCAGACCATCTCTCTTAAAATCCATCTGCTGAACTTTTCTATCTTTGCTGAAATTCATCGTCCTGGATAGTTCTCTGCTACAAGTATCTTGATCATTTTGGATGATAATCTTTTCGTCCTAGCTGATGCGTTTATGGTAATCATCCCGGCCAATACATCAAATCATCCTGGACGATACACATGTCAGTACATTTAAAATCTTTAAAATCGCCCGGGATGATCCATTTTTGGAGAATCATCCTGGCCGATCCATTGTTCGTTTTGCATGATACATGTGGCACAGATTTAAAACATTTTAAATTTGGCCGATATGATTAATTATTGAGCATCATCCTGGACGATACACCTAATCGGCTCGGACGATCTTCTTTTTCAATGGTCATCCAGCTTGACTCCTCAGGACGATCGTCTATGTCTGATCGTCCCGAATGATTGGACTGCCTTTTTGACCAATCGGCCTATACGCAATTATTAAATCTAATCATCCTGGATGATTCTATGATCATCCTGGACGATCCGACCGTTTCTTTAAATACATCCAAATTTCAGCCATTTTTCTTCACACCTCTTTCTACTTTGCTTTCTACTCTCTGATTGCTTCTGTTTCTTACTTATGGCTGGTGGAAAGCGCGTTCAATAAACCTATGGAAGATCCTCGAGGGCCACACTGGACCCTCGATTCAGGGAGGCAGAAGATCAAGCTGCCTACCATCGTTACAAAGAATGCGGGATCACTCTCTTCAGAATAATCAATCCTGTCCACATCTCATATCCGGTATTAAACCTCTTCACTCACACTTCTCTGCGCTTTATTTTTACTCTCACTGTCCCCTTCTCTTTTGAACTACTTTTTGAATTTTTTGCAAATCTCCGCATGAATTCTTCCTACACTGCCTTCACCTCATATGTGAATCGACGCCCTGTCGAGATCGCATACCAGGACTGTGCTAAACTATTGCAGCTATCCACCACTGGGGATAAGTTGCATACCATTATCTCTAATCATGATTTTAACTGGTCCTCTGCAAACCACTTTCTTTGCCACACCAACGCCCCCTTTCATGCTGGAGAGACTAACTCTTTACTCAAAGATGCTAGGACAATCCAGCATGTCCTTCGCACTTCCATTATTCCAAAAGCCGGGGACCGAATCCACATCACTCCACTTCTTTCACTTACTACCTTTTACAACATGGCCTATAGAGAATTTAATGCTACTGACCTGATCTTTCGATATATTGATCATTTGACAACAATCTGCGATCCAGGTCATAAGAGGAAACCCAACATTGCTTTAGGACACATCATTTCATATGTTCTTGAAATCAAATACAACCTTTAATATCCTGCTCCACCCAACCATCCGCCACCCTGCTACTCAAATAACTCTTTTAATGTACTTCATAGTACTCGTCTCCACCCGGGGAATAAGGAAGCTCAAGGGGTTGAGGAGGAGGAGGCTCTCACTCCCATTCCTGAACATGTTCCTCTCCGCCAGCACTTACAGCTGGATCAATTGGTCGAGAGATTTCATCAGTTGGAGACCCAATTTGACGCTTTCGTAGCTCACCAACAGCAGCAGCACAATGAGGATGTGGCCCGCCAGTAGTAGCAGCACGACCAGGACATGGTCTGGTTTGGCTCACAGTTCGCTTCTCTGGCTAGCTACTTTTAGCAGCCTCCACCACCTCCACCTCCATCTGATGATCAGGGTCCCTCATTTTCCTAGTTTTAGTTTTTATTTTCTGTAGTTTGTTTTTACTATATTGTATTTTTCTTTTAATTTTAGTTGCTTGAGTTTGTTTTTAGTTTCCTCCTCCTTTTTGAGATGTCAAAAGGGGGAGTAGTATGTTTGTACTTGTACCTTCCTTTCTAAAATTTGAAAGCTTTCCATGTTTTGTACTGCTATTTTAGAATTGATCATCGATGTGTTTGCCATCATCAAAAAGAGGGAGATTATTACAAACCTATTTTTAATGGCTTATGATTTTGATGATAGCAAACAAATCTTTTTTCTCTACAACTACCTTGCCTACTAACATTTTAGGACCACAAAATTGGATGGCAATCGGAACCAGCTCAAGATTGGGTAGACTAGATCTGAGTCAGTCTGTAGTTTTCTTTTTCCCTTTCTTAAGTCAATTGTAACCGTTGAAGTGTTCAGATGCTAAGTAACCCTACACACACACACACTTGAGTGGTTTTTTCTATCTGATTTAGAATTTCTATTTTTACTCACACCATCCCGAATGATATTTATATCATCCTAGACGATCGGGGTTAAAATAAAAACCCTAATCAGTCATCATAGTTAAGGCAGCCGTCATTAGCCGATCGGCCTGGACGATACATGTATTGGCCAGGACGATAGTCTCAAAATAGAAAAAATCAGTCGCCATGATCTATTTAGGCATTCTTTATTTATGGAAACCTGCCAGGACGATCTTATATCGGCCTGGACGATATGATACAATTATGACTAAATTAATCTAGCAATTAAGGCAAGCAATTAAGGCTGATTAATACGATCACATCATCTTAGACGATTGGAAGATCGGCCGGGACCATCAGTTCAAAAAAACCTTAGTTGCACCTGGACGGTCGATATCGAACAATTCAAATTCCGGGCGATGGTCTGGATGATCAATATCGGCCAGATCAAATTTTGGACGATGCTCTGGACGATTTTCCTCTCATTTGAACTAATAGTCCAGGACGATCGTGAGATGATGTGAACGATTTTGGAATCGTCCCGAACTCTTTTCAGAGTGATTGTCTGGCCGATAATATGTGATTTGAACTAATCATACTAGATGATAGTTTATGAGCCTAGATGATGTGAACAATTTTCTTTTATTCATCCCAGATCATCCCGTCTGATTAGGCTTAAATTGCACTGATCGTACATAACGATATACCTATCGTCCTGGATGATAATGTCGGAAAATTACAGTTAATGAGCTATTTTGAAGCTCTTCTATTTAAGAGCTATTATTTAACATTTTGAACAATCTTTTGCTGTTGTCTTGACCTGAGAAAGCCTAGAGGAGAGAGAGAGAGAGAGAGAGAGAGAGAGAGAGAGAGCAAGAGAGAGAGAATCTTGGGGGGGGGAGCTTGTGAGGGAGATTCATAAGGGTTGCTCCAAGCATTGTTCCACTTCTTCTTCCACTAGAGTCTCTTGTCCTTAGAAGGGTTGGGAGAGGTAAACTTCAGTGATCGATCAAGATTCTATGCCTGCTCCAGGAGGAAGCAAAAGGAGTTGGGTTCTTTGCCTTGCAGGGGGTGGCAAAAAGGAGGTGTTTGTAAGGGCTTCTCCGCCTAGCTGTGGGGGATAAAGGAGAGTCAATTTTGTAGTGCAATACTCGAAGGGGACCTCCGGGGAGTGGACGTAGGTCAAGTTGACCGAACCACTATAAATTTTTGTGTTCTTTTACTGCTTCCGCATTTAATTTTTCCACACTTATTTTCTGTGGTGATTTTGGTTTGTGATTATTGTGCTTTGATTGTAAGACGATTTTTTAAAAATACCAATTCACCCCCCCCCCCCCCCCTCTTGGTTAGCCTTGGGCTAGTTCTTAAGGTCCTAACATCCCTAATAAACTTCCACCCACATGACCATTCACTAGTGGTGGAGTACGCCCTTCATGGCACCACCCTAGTTTGCCAGTTTTAGTCCTCTATCTGGAGCAAGTTTCCTCCCCACATGATCATTCGCTAGTGGTGGAGTACGCCCTTCGTGGCACCACCCTAGTTTGCCAGTTTCGGTCCTCTGTGTGGAGCAAATTTCCTCCCCGTTGTGAAAAACCATAAAACCCATGCTTCAAAAAACATGGAGGTAAAAATACCAAAAATAAGAGCAAAAAATCACACAGCTCTAATAAAGACAGTGCAGCAAAACCCTTCAACAAGCCAAAATTGAGATAACCTCAAGGCATAAATCAATAACAAACAAAACAAACACATCAAATTCTAACATAAGGGGTACCAATTTTATCCAATATAATGAGCCCTTTTAAAGGAGCAGGTAAATTATTAGCAGTAAAATAAAAAAGATGATCCAAATTATAACCCTAATTAGCCAGCCAAGCATCACAAGAATTTCCCTCCCTATAAACAAGAGAGAGGAAAGAACTAATAAAGATCATTAACAATTTAATATCCCTCACCAAGTAAAAAAGATTAGAATTACAAATGGCATCATCCAAACTATTTAAACAATGAATGGAGTAAATAGAATCAGCTTCAATACTAATAGTAACAATATCCAAAGAAATAAATAATTTAAGCCCATAGAGAATAGCTAAGAGCTCAGCAAAATTCTCATCATGCAATTGTAAGGGACCCACAAAACCCAAAACAATGTTACCATAACTAACCCTGATAGTTCCACCACAACCCAATAATTGCTTCTTAAAATACCCTTCACATTCAATATATAATTTTTAATGGGGGGTTTAATCTAGTAAATAATTCTCGATCCATAAGGAGGGTGTTGAACACCATCCAACTTAATACCTAAATCATATGCCACAAATAAATAGTATTTAAAATTCATGCTATAAAGCAATTTCATAAAAATGAGTTTCATAAATTTATCTTTCACATTATTGATAATACTATGATGGTTCATGACAGTACCATTAAAAAATGTTCGCTAGTGGTGGAGTATGCCCTTCGTGGCACCACCCTAGTTTTTCACTTTTGGTCCTCTATATGGAGCAAGTTTCCTCCCCACATAACCATTTGTTAGTGGTGGAGTATGCCCTTTATGGCACCACCCAAGTTTGCCAGTTTCGGTCCTCTATGTGGAGCAAGTTTCCTCCCCACATAACCATTCGCTAGTGGTGGAGTACGCCCTTCATGGCACCACCATAGTTTGTCAGTTTCAATCCCCTATGTGGAGCAAGTTTCCTCCCCACATGACCATCCAAGTTATTTTTTCTATTAGGAGTAAGTCTTCTATCAGCATCCTATTGACCTAAAGTTGGGTGATGCCTTTCCTTAGACCTAGGGTTAGGTGATGCCTACCATGGTTTCCCAGTTGATTTGTCTATTTTGAGTAAGTCTTCTATCAGCATCATATATACTTAAGGTTCGGTGATGCCTTCCTTTGACTCAAGGTTAGTTGATGCCTACCTTGGTTTCCAGTTAATCTGTCTATTAGGAGTAAGTCTTCTATCAGCATCCTATAGACCTAAGGTTGGGTGATGCCCCTTCTTAGACCCAGGGTTAGGTGATGCCTATCTTGGTTTTCCAGTTAATCTGTCTATTAGGAGTAAGTCTTCTATTAGCATCCTATAGACCTAAGGTTGGGTGATGCCCCTCCTTAGACCCAGGGTTAGGTGATGCCTACCTTGGTTTCCCAATTAATCTGTCTGTTAGGAGTAAGTCTTCTATCAGCATCCTATATACATAAGGTTGGGTGATGCCCTTCCTTATACCCAAGGTTAGGTGATGCCTACCTTGGTTTCCAGTTAATCTGTTTATCAGGAGTAAGTCTTCTATCAGCATCCTATAGACCTAAGGTTGGGTGATGCCCTTCCTTAGACCCAGAGTTAGGTGATGCTTACCATGGTTTCCCAGTTGATTTTGTCTATTAGAAGTAAGTATTCTATCAATATCCTGTAGAGCTAAGGTTGGGTGATGCCCTTCCTTAGACTTCCAAAGTTCCATTCAAAACACTCTTTCGGTCAACGCCAAAGTGTGCAGCAGAAGTTCCTTCTACTACACACATCTGGGGTCCTTTTGTTGACCTCATTTTTGTATGAGGTCACTTTTAACCGCTTCTTGAGCTTTGGACCTTAGGTTTCTTTGGATTTTAGATCTTAGGATCTTTCTAGTTCCTAGCCCTTAGGCCCAATCTAGATCTCAACTCAATTTAAACCTAGAATCCAGGATTAAAGACTCAAGTCCTAAAACCCTTTCTATGTGATTTTTCCATAAACTTAAAACCCAGTCAATTGGCATCTGATTCAGAGTCTATCAATTTCATATTGATGTGACATATCTCTAGTACCAACCCTCCAAATTTGAACTCATTTTGAGGACTTTAACACCATAAACTTAATCGAGTTTCAAATATTACAAAACCTTCAAATATTTACAATCCATGCCACTAGATCTTTCACCCACTAGAATTTGACCTTGGAGCCCCCTCCAAACCTTTTGATCACTCCCAATACCTTGATATTGACTTGTTAAGCAATAGTCTACATCATTTTGAATTCAATTTGACCCAGAATCGACTCAAGGCCAAAATGACCAAAATGCCCTTAAAGGGGATTTTTGGACTCTTGGCCTAAACTTAATTTGATTTGACCATCAAACTTTGAAATCTTCTTCAAATATTTTCAAGTAATTTTTGAGACTTCTTGAACTCAATTCCAACCTTGGGTCAACTTGGTTAACCAAGTCAACCTGTTTTGACCTAAAGGTCCCTTACGGGTCAAAATGGTCATTTTGACCCAAATGACCCCTCCACACCTTAATTCCCTATCCATTAGGTTCATATGATCAAATTGATTTCAATGCATCTAACCCTTAGTCCTTCATAAACTTGGTTGACCAAGTCAACTAAGTTTGACCAAGTGACCCATATACCCCTCCTTTCATCTAAACCCTTTGATCAAAATGATTTTAACCCCATTTTAACCCTTGGGGTGACTCCTTAGGCTCCCAAGAGACCTCTCTAGGAGACCCAAGCCCTGGGCCCACTTGGATTAGCCTTTTTCCTCGACTCAAGTGCCCAAAGAGAGGCCACCTTTGAATTATTTCTCAATCTTAATCAAATTAAATCCAAACCAAGGTGCCATTGTGTCTCCCCTGACCCAATACACCTCCCTTAACCAGCCGAACCCCTGAATCCACTTGAGTCAAGAGTTAGGCTAACCCAAAGTGGCTAAAACCACTTGGGATTGAGCCAACTCCTACCCTTAGCCAAGTTGAACCTGACTAATACCTCCATTAGGTGGCCATAGGTCCAATAAACCTCCTCTAGCTGGCACAAGCCTTGGTTGACTTGGGTCAAACTTTGGGCTAGCTTAAAGTAGCCAAAATCACATGAACCCGAGCCATCTTTGAACCCAATTGCCACCTACTTTGGGTGTGAAAGTTCGTTAGGGATTTTAAGTCATATAGAACTGGCCCAGGGGGGGTGAATTGGTATTTTAAAAATTCTTTTCAACAAAAGCAATAAGATCACAAACCAAAATCACACCACAAGAAGAAATAAGCGTGGAAATTTAAAGTGCGAAAGCAAGAAAACAATAACATAGAAATTTATAGTGGTTCAGTCAACTGGACCTACGCCCACTCCTTGGAGGCACCCTCCAAGTATTGCACTACAAAACGTGTCTCTCCTTTAGCCCCCACGGCTAGGCGGAGAAGCCCTCACAAAGAAGTCCTTTTTGCCACCCTGGCAAGGCAGAGAACCTATCTCCTTTTGCTTCCTCCTGAAGCTGGCAGAGAACCACAATTAGATGCTGACTCCTTACCTCTAACGACCCTACCACGGAAGAGAAACTCTAGACGAAGAAGAAGCAGAGCGATCCTTGAAGCAACCCTTGTGAATCCCCTCACAAGCTCCCCCTCACAAGATCCTCTCTCTCTCCCTCTCTCTCTTTCTCTCCTCAAGGCCTTGTCAGGTCAAGGCAGCAGCAAAAGATTGTTCAAAACATTGAACAAGAGCTCTTAAATAGAAGAGCTTCAAAGGAGCTCATTAATTGCAAGTTGTCGACTATATCGTCTAGGCCGATATGGACATCGGCCTGGCCGATCAGTACAAATCTCAAAAGATCGGCCAGAGCATCACCCTGAATGCAAACTGGACAATTTAAAATTGGCTTGATCATCCAGGCCGATCTCATGATCGTCCCGACCGATCAGTTCAAATCAGAGGAAAATCGTCCAGAGTATCGCCCTGAATTCGAGTTGGCTGATATTTATCGTGCAGAAGTGACTAAGGTTTTTTAATAGATCGTCCTGGCCAATCCTACGATCGTATCAATCATCCTTAATTACTCCCTTGATTTCCTGATCAATTAAGGCATAATTTGTGAATATCGTCCAGGCCGATCAATGATCGTCCTGGCTGATTATTAAAAAATATAATATACCTTAATTATCTATGGCGGCAACTTTTTTTGTTTTGAGCTTATTGTCCTGGCCGATACACGTATCGTCCTGGACGATCTATTAATGATGGCTTCCTTAATTAAGAAACCTTGTTTAGATTTCTGTTTTAAGTCCGGTCGTCCAGGATGATGTAAATATCGTCGTGGCCGATATGAGTAAAAATAGAAATTCTAAGTCTCTTAAGTGTGTGTGTGTGTAGGGTTACTTAGCATCAGTCTCTTGAACATTACAAATAGACTCAAGAAGAGAAAAAAACAAAGTACAGACTGACTCAACCCTAAACTTACTCAATCTTGAACTGGCTTTGTTTGTTCGTCCGATCTTCGATTCCTGAAAAGTTAGAAGTAACAGGCAGTCCAAGAGAATCAATAGTGTTTGTCAATCATCAAAACATAAGTCATGAAAATAGATTTACAACAGGGTGAACCAGACCCAAACCCATCTCCCACATTGAACCCAGGGTCTGGCCTAACCTTGGTTAAGCCCAATTCGACCCAAACCGAGCAGGCTTGGGTCAAACCAAGCCAACCAATCAATTTAAACCTCCCCAAGCCCAATTGATCTCACCCTTGAGTACAGCATGTCCCTATTATTCTTTTAGGTTAACCCGACCCAGACCTCAGCCGGTGGCAGCCGGAACCAATGTAGAACAAGCTCTGGTGCCCCCCCCCCCATTTGATCCTGACCCAAAGCCTTCCAAAGGATGGGGCACACCTGCTTTAGGCTCACGAGCCCTCTATGACAATGTCCCTTCCACCTGGCACCCATCCGAGGCCCAGCCTAGTCAATCCTTGCCATCCAAGCTCACGGGAGGTGGCTGAATAGGGCAACTCCTCCTAGGGGCTGCAATTCAATCCCAGGCATTCAAAATCAATCCCTAGAGCTCCCTCGTTCCTCCCGTTTCATTCCCCAACTTCCCAAGCCATTCCATCGATCCTTTCGAGCGAACTTTGGTGATGGCTTTCGGCATCGCGCTCGAAGTCATACCTCTGGCCATCCTCCGGTCTAGGCATTTGAAGGAGATCCACTCGTCTTCATCCCCTGAAGCTTCTTGATAGAGAAGCTCATCTGTTGAGGCCATCTCATCCGAGCTCCCTAGATAAGTAGTCCAGTCAAGTGTGAAGGAAACCTTCAACCCAGCAGATCTCCATCGTTGGATTGAAGGTTTCCCATGCCCCTAATCCTCCTTATGAAATTTTGTTGAAGTTCATCAGCAGGATCGCTTGGGTCACATCGGAGAAGCTTTATAGCTTTGGGTTTCTACAGAAGATTGAAGACAAAATCCTGGCCATTGATTTCGATTAATTACGCGAATTAGATCCTGTGGCCCCAGAGGCCGTTTAATCATAGTCGTTTGATCGTCCATCTGACAGCTATGATTAATCCGACCATTATCCAGTCAGCCACCAATGATTGCCCTGATAATCATGGCGCACCGTGTGTAAAGCACCAGCTGACTGGGGAATTAACGGATTTAATTTTATAGAAAACTAAGGGGGTTTTCAAAAAATTAATATCTCCCTGCACACTTGACCAAATTAGGTGTTCGTAGGCTCATTGGAAAGGTCTAAGGGATACCTACAAAAGCCCTATGATTCTAGGCTCTAATTGCATCGGTATTAAATTTAATTTCAATATTAGTGTTTTGTTAATTATTACATTTATTACTTAAAATTCATTCTCCAGGGCCTAGAATTTTGGGAGAATGAATTTGGGCATGTCCCTAACATGCCCAAATTTTATCTCCCCTGTTTGAAGTGTCCAAGGGCATGACTATCCCAATTTTAATTTAAGGGTCATGGTTTGACCCTCAAATTCAAATTAGAACTAGGGCCTATCTAATGAGATTTAGGATTTGATTTTGAATGTTCTGATGATGTGTAGCATAAGGAGTTTAGGGCTAGTGATTTTGCCCCAATCCAACCTTAAGATAGCTCCCTAGGATTTTTCTAAGGTGACCTAGGGATCACCTTAGGTGGCTTGGTTAGCCACCTTAGAGAATTTCATTTAGGCTGAAATTTGGTTTGTTTAGGGCCTGATATAAGGTGATCTTATGGTCCAAATTTCATCAGATTTGGTGCCCATTTGGTCCACCAACTAGGAGCCAAGAAAACCCCTTCTCTAAAATTAGCCTAAAGCCTAATTAATTTACTAAAAATTATTATTAATCCCTAAAAAATTCATAAAATATCCCTAACTGATTTTGATTAATTCCTTAATCTATAGAAATTGAAATCCCTTTAATTTGACATTAAAATCCACCTTAATTCAATGTTAATCAAAATCAATATTTAATCAATTTTAATTAATTAAAAATAATTAAAAATCCCAAAAAATATTTAAACACTTGCTCATCTCCCCTTAGATCATTTTTTATCTTTAGGGTAGATTTCAAGAAGTTTAGAATTCATTTGGGTCCAAATCATAAGATGGGCTCTTTAATTAAGGTAATTAAATAATACCAATAAATACCAAAAATTCCAAAATTCATAACTAATTGTAAAAAATTCCAAATTAACCAAACTAAGTGGTTAATGACTCTAATTAAATTCTAATATTTTCTAAAAATGCCAAACCCCCAAAATTAGGTCAAAGTCAAAAGTCAATATTTTGGTCAACGTAGGTTAAAAAAAGAGGTCAAAACTTTTAAAAATCATAACTTTTTATAAAAAAAAACTCCAAATTGAGTGTGCCACATGTCTTACAACTCATAATAAGGTCTAGTATTTGTTAAAAATCTGAAAGCTTCAAATTTCCCTCTAATTCTAAAAGTCAAGTTTTAACCCCTTAGTTAACAAATCTAGATATTTCCCAAAACCCAATGTTTCTTTCAAATTTTAGATTTTCTAACTTGATTAATAAAATGTTGAACCAATATTTTAAAATCAGTAATCAACTCTCTTTAATATTAATCCACCCCTTTAATTTTAACCAATTTAAATTAACTTAATCAACTCCGATTACTACTGGGTAATCTATGTCTGTGAGGATATTAGCTTAGCCCCAAGGAAGGTGAAATAAAAAAAGGTCAGTGTTTACTTTTCTAGATCTAGGTTAGGTTGGTATTTACTTTTCTGTGGTGTGCCAAATGTTTTGTGATTTTATTGCATATTTTGGATGAAATTGCCTTGTTGTGTCAACTTACTTTTTTTTACTGCACTATGTGGATAATTGATGTGTTTGGCGACTAGATTACCCTTAGGATAGGAATGGTCTGGATGTTCACATAATTTTTTACAGGTGGCCATGCTCAAGCAGGGCAATAAAAAAAGGGGGGGCTAAATTAATAAAATTCAATTATAAAAATACTTGCACAAGTGCTTCAGCTGCTAAGCCCCCCAAATAATAAAAAGAGCATGGCCAATGTGTTTATTTATTTTTTTGCACATACATAACTTCTTGGGAATATATTTTGATTTATTAACTACTTAGGATAACTCTGCAGGAGAGTCTAGAATTTGTTTCATTTTCATATAAATGTAATTTATGTAAATGTAAAGTATTATGAAAGTGGAGTTTTGAATTGGGATACATAGGTCCAAAGCTTGGACTCCAAAGAGAAAAGGATACCCCTTAGAGGAGTAGCCCTTTTCTATTTAGAGATCTAAATTTGGATCACTTCTTTCCTACCCAAAGAGGAAGGAGTGGCCTTCCCCTCAAAGGAAGGGCCCTCTTATTCATTTGGGTAGTCTACTACGAAGAATCCAAGGAGCTTGAAGGAAAGGAGCTTGGAGGAGAACAAGATTGAAGATGTGAAGACAGAAAGTATGACATTTAAAACCACTTGCATCTCTACTAGGTTTAGAATCCGGGTTATTGTTAGTGGTGCCCGTCCACTTTACTTTTTACAAGACCCTGGTTTGTAATAAGCAAGGCAACTTTGCCTATGAACATTTATTAATTCATTTATATTTGATGTGATAAAATGATTGCGTATAGAACTACCTACTTTTCTTAGTTTTTTTACAAGACCCTACCTACTTTTCTAAGTGATTTTGCCCCAATCCAACCTTAAGCCTATTTTTAAAATTTCATGCATATTTGATTTGAAGTTGTCAACTAGCATGCATTGCATTATAAACACATTTAAAAGAGTGAAAAATTTTAATTGCATTAGTCCTTAATATTTTGCACCAAGCATAAGTCAAAGGGGTCAATTAGGGAAATCTCTAGATGTCGGCCCCAACTCTCCAAAACCTTAAATAAAATTTCCCCACCACTCTTTCATAAAAGACCAGACTCATATATTTTAAATCGATCAGGTGGTTAGCTGGCTCCCTAATCTAGGCCAGGGTAAGTCCAGTTTATGCACTGCATTAGTTAGGTTCAGACGACTGTGATTATAAGACCCCAAACTTCGGGAATATAATCCCAAAATTTTAATAAAATGCTCAACTCTAATTAAATCTTCTTTCAACCCAAAATATAAAGCCCAACACTTAGATTAAGCTGGGACACTTCCGGATGGTTCTGGAATCTCAAAGTGTCCCTTACTCTTCTTCCCTTGATTATGTTAATAACTACTCAATTTTAATCCATTCCCTTTTTAGTTTTCAAAATTCACCTCTTTTTGATATCACTCCTAGAAAATCCAACAAAATTTTGTCACTACTTTAATCAAGAGTTTTCGTAGGGGACTCTATCTCCCTACGACATAATTAACTATGAGGGCTTGCTTCTAGGAGATTTAGAACCATAAACACCTAATTTTAAACATTGCTTTTTCAAAATTCAATTGGAATTCTTTGGAAAAAATTAAAATACTAGTGATCGCTATCGTCATATTCGAAGAATTATCATCGAGAGATATTTTCTCTCTTTGGGGAGATATATCTTTCGTTGAGGGAGCTCTAGATATGAATTTAATGATCACCCTTCTTGATTATTGTAGCTGGATATTTAGTTGAACCTCATTTTGGCCCTTTGGGGTCATATGAAGTTCTCTTTTAAATCCGGTTACAATATCCAAGATGAGATTCATAATTCTAAATTTGAATCCTGTCTTTGAATTCTATTTTCACCTTTCGAGGTGATAAACATTTTCTAATGGGCCAATTCGATTTTAGAATTAGAATTTAACTTTAATTTTAAAATTCCTAAAGAAAACCAATATTTTTTCAAAATATATTTTTTAAAATTCCACCAACATATCACTAGACCACCTTTATTCAATAAAATCCCTTTTTATTTTTGAAAACTAGCATGCTACTTTTATATAATCACTTAACAATTGCATATGGATATTAGTACAAGAAGGTTATACTAGACACACTAGACTTATTGAAGACATTAGAGTTCAAACATCATTCATTGACTAGACATAAGAAGAAAAAGACTTAGCATAGTTAACTGCAAAATAATTAAATAGTTTTTTTATGTGCATTGAAATTAGAATATATGTGTCTTTCTACCTATAAATCAGGAAAAGAAATATAGGATTGGCTTTACATAACTTATGAAGGGACAAATGAGGTTAAACAATCTAGAGTGAATATTTTATTACATGACTACGAATTATTTTGCATGAAACTGAATGATTGACTTTCTGATAATTATACATATTTTACTCAAATTGTTACCTCATTGCATTACATGCTTTAGGTAGAGAAACTAATTGCTTATGAGCAAGGAGTGAATCAAAGATAGATTGATGCAGGTGACAACTGAAAGAGAAGAATATTTCTATGAAAGTGGATGATTTGGAGAGTGATCAATCAATGCTTGAGGATGAAGATGATATTACACTCATGAATAGACAGTTGAAAAGTTTTCTTAGAAGAAAGCAATAGAGATGTTAGCATTGGAATAAAGGTATGTTCAATAAGAACACAAAAGTTTTTAATGAAGTCACTTGTTATGAATAGAAAGCCTGTACATATAAAATCTAATTGCCCAAATATCAAAGCTAATCCTAGTAAGGAGAAAGTCAAGGAGAAAACTAATGTTAGGAAGGGCAAAATAAAAATGTAAAGAGTTTTCTAAGCTAACTCAACTTCAGACTCCTTAGAAATAGAAGCATAAGAGAAAGTCACAAACTTGTGTTTAATGGCAGACAAACTTGATCATTCAGATCAAGAGGATGCATGTAACGTATCCTATGATGAATCATTTGATGTTTCTGAGAAAACTCATAATGCACATAGGAAGCTTAAAAAATTGCTTGCAAATCTTAATCTCAAGCATTTGAATTTACAAAAGAATATGAAACTATTAGGAAAGATCATACATCCATAGATAGTAACCACATGGCATTGTTGAACGAATTTGATGATTTGAATAAGAAATATGATATTTTGAAAACATCCTATACTGATCTTGAGAATGATTGTAAGGTTTTTATAGATGAAGTGGGTCAAAGAAAACATGAGTTAAAAAGTTGACAAAGCAGTTTTAGAAAGTGCAAACTCATATTTTAAAAAAAAAAATGAAAGCTTTTAAGTAAAATAAGATACTTCCTACACTTGAATAATTTTATAATCCTGATCAGAAGTGTACAATTTCTAAATCTAGAAAAATGATATTATAACTCACATAGATTGGTAAATCCTTTTCCTAGTGTTAAATACTTTTCATGTGGAATGACATGACAAATTTCTCACACTTACATAATTCATAGTAGAACACGTATTGTGTAGAGACCTAAGATGCATAAATCACATCATATCAAGAATGCATTTGAATTTTCATTATCAAGAGGTGAATCAAATTCTTTGGGTTCCCAAGTCTAATGTTTGATAATTTTGTACAAAATACTCTCATACAAGCCCTCATGAGAGCATTTGGTACCTGGACAGTGGATTTTTGAAACATATGAATGGATATATAACTCAATTTGTATCGCTGGAGGTCAGGGCTAGAGAAAGCGTGACATTGGGAGATATTACCGCTAGGAGAGTGGAAGGTGCAGGTATGATTGGCAATAAAACAATTTTTTATTGAGAGCATTTTATTGGTTGAAGGCTTAAAACATAACTTATTGAGTATTAGTTAGCATTGTGGTGGAGGTTTTAACATTAAATTTTTAACTACAAGCTGTATTAAAAGTCTAAATCGAATTGATGTGTTGCATGAAAATAGGATAAATAATATATACATGCTTGATTTAAATTATGTTAAATCTACTAATGTTTTTTTTTTCTCAAAACTATTACTAATGAATCTTGATTATAGCATAAAAGACTTTGTCATGTGAGATGAAAAATCTTAGGATGATTACCCAAAAATAATTGGTTAGAGGAATACCCAAATTAAACTTCACAAAAGACCACCTGTCAATGCATGTTAATTAAGAAAACAAGTCAAGTCCTCCTTTCATTCAATTAAAGATCTTATACTAGAAAACCACTAGAAGACATATACATAATCTTTTTGGAATGGTTAGCATTGCAAGTTTAGGAGGAAAAGTTTTTGGGTATGTAATTGTTAATGATTATTCAAGATGCACTTGGATTAGATTCTTATCACATAAAGTGAATCATTTGAAGAGTTTCAAAATTTTTCTGCTTGGATTAAGAGAAAGCTTGGTTATAAAATTATATTAATTCAAAATGATAATGGAGGAGAATTCAAAAATGAAAAATTTAAAGATTTTAGTAAAGAGTAAGGAATTGATCACAACTTTTTAGCACATAGGACCGCTCAAAAGAATGGGGTTAATGAGAGGAAGAATAGAATCTTGACAGAAGTCGCTATTGCCATTTTGGATAAATATTCACTTCCAAAATATTTTTGGGCTGAAGCGGTCAGTACAGCTTGTTATGTTTTGAATAGGGTAAATATTAGATCTAAGCTGAATAAGACATCCTATAAACTTCTTAAGGGAAGAACACCTAACAATTTACATCTACATGTCTTTGGATGTAAGGTTTTTTTCATAACAATGGTAAAACTCTTTTAGAAAAATTTGATCCTAAATCTGATTAGTGAATTTTTTGGGATATTTAAATGTTGGAAAATCCTATAGTTTTTAACATAAGGACTTTGGTAGTTTAGGAGACCACCCATGTAGTTTTGTTGAATCTAACATTTAAGAAGGGTCTAAGTTGGAAGAAGAAGATGTTGAAGAAATAACCGAAAGTGTTAAAAATGCAAATCTTGAAGAAAAGTTTGAAACAGAAATTGCATTGCCTAGAGAATTGAAATTTCCTAAAAGTCATGCTAAAGAACTAATCTTAGGAGATCCGAGTGAAGGTGTTAGGATTAGGCATGGACCTAGCAAAGAAGTGAACCAATCAACCTTTATTTCAATGATTGACCCATTAATATAAATCAAATAATTTTTTGATGAATTTTGAATTTTAGCCATGCAAGAAGAGTTGAATCAATCTATTAGAAATAATGTTTTGAAGTTAATTGAAAGACCTAAAAATTAAAGTATTGTCGGAACTAAGTGGGTTTTCATAAACAAGATGAATGATTTAGATGTAGTGGTTAGGAATAAAATAAGATTGGTTGCCAAGGGATACAATCAAGTATAAGGGATTGATTTTAAAAAAAATATTTTCTCCTGTAGCCAGACTTGAAGTGATAAGGGTACTACTAGCGTTTGCTTGTCTAAAAGATTTTAAATTATTTCAAATGGATGTTAAAATTGCCTTTCTTAATGAGGTGATACAAGAGGATGTTTATATTGAGCAACCTCCAGGTTTTGAAAATTCATAATTCCCTAAACATGTATTTAAATTGAAAAAGGTAATGTTTGGACTAAAATAGGCACATAGGACTTTGTATAACAGGCTAAGCTCGTTCCTACTAGAAAGATCATTTGTTAAAGGAAGTGTGGACACCACTCTCTTCTTAAAAAGAGTATGTGATGATATACTCATTATTCAAACATATGTTGATGATATCTTGTTTATATTCACTAATAAAAATCTTTGTGATGATTTTTCAAAAACAATGAGCAGGAAGACTTGAGTTACTTTTTTAGTTTTAACATAAAGTAGAAAGAGGATGGCATATTTTTGAGTTAGTCAAAATATATAAATGACATCCTTAAAAATATGAAATGAATAAGCTAAACTAATAAGACACTAAGAGAAAATCTATTGATCAAAAGAAATTTAGAAGAATAATTGAATTATTACTTTACTTAACTACTAGTAGATCGAATATCATATTTAGTATTTATCTTTGTGCTAGAATTCAAGCTGATCCAAAGGAATCCCATTTGATTGCTACTAAAAGAATTATAAGATATCTTTTGAAAATCCGATACTTTGGGATATGGTATCCAAGGCACAACTCTTCTTTTAAAATTATTGGATATTCTAATTCAGATATTAAAGGATATAGGGTTGATCAAAAAAGTACTTCTAGACTTATCAATTCATCAGAAACTCTTTTTTTTTTCCTATTCTTATTGGAAATAAAATCCAGTAACTCTTTCTACTGCTGAAGCATAATACATTGCCTTAGGTAGTTAGTGGCACAAATTCCTTAGTTAAAATAACAACTTATTAATTTAGGATTTTCTATTGGCATTATTCAAATTTTATATGATAATGCAAGTGTCATATGTATTTCAAAGAATCCTATTCAACATTCTAAAACAAAGAAATATAAGGCATAACTTCATTATAAATCATGTGACTAAAGAAGAAATTGAGCTACATCATGTAGCTATTGAAAATCAACTTGCAGACATTTTTACAAAACTACTTACTTTTGAAATGTTTAACACCTTAAGAACCAGATTGGGTGTAATTGATATTCATGCTTAAGAATTAAAATTCAAAAAATTTCATTTGTGATGTATCTTATTGTTGGTGTTTATGTTTTGTTGTTGTTTGTATTTGGTTTTTGTTTGTTGGTTGATTTTTATTTTTCTTTGTTTTAGGTTTGATTTCTTTTTCTTTGGTATTATTATTTTATGTCTCATTGATCTTTTTATGACTTCTTTTTAAAAAGAGTTAAAATTATCATTTGAAAATTTAAAAATTTCTTTTTAAGTCGTACCATATGAATAACTTTCGTACAATACAATATCAATAGATTTTGCATGATTATTTTTCTAAGTTTGTAAGATAAAAATGTATTTTTGTAAACAAATCATATTGTACAAACAAGTCATCATACTATATGAATATTTCATTTTTTTGTCTGTATGAATAGGGAGAAAATTATAGTGCAGTTATTTTTGAAGATCGTCCCAAATAAACACTTGTTCGTTTATATGATCCTGTTGTCATTCTATATGTGAACGAACCTAACTGCAAGAATATAATCATTATTATTTGATCATCCCAGATGAACATGTGCTCATCTTTATGATCATTTTGGTCAAAAAGTTGTACGAAATGACTCCTCAGAAATGGTAGTTCATGAAAAGTTATTTTATTTTTAGCAGTTTTCATTCATATGTATGAAATAATTTTTGTTCAATAAGATCGCATAGTCATATTTATGAACCCTATTTTGTACCGTATGTTCGTGCCATCTTTCTTTAAACTAAAAGATATTCGATAGTTTTTCTTCACAATCTAATTCAATCTCAAACCATCTTATGTTCAAACTTTTGAAATGGCAAGCAGCAGTAAGCGGGCACAAAACTCCAAAACCTCTTCCTCTCGTTCTAGTCAACTAGATGAGAACTACCTTTCCAAAGAGAATGAAGAAGCTTACTTGTGTTTCTTTGAGATGAAAATAACTCCATCTCTTCTCATAATCCAAACAGAGATTAACTTTTATGTAACTTCTCTTTTTGATTCCACCAATTCGCTTTCATTCTCCTTTTAATATATGCTTTCCATCATGACACATTTCACTATTTCCTTGCCAATCTAAGTATGAATGAAAATCATACCAAGATGTCATCTTATGTTTTTAAATAGAGAGTAGAGATAACCAAGGAAGATTTAGGCGCCTACTTATTGACCTTGCTTTCCACTAGACTAGGGTTAGAAGGGTTGGCTTGTCAAATTCACCAAGCCAGAACCTAAGACTAATTCCATTGGGTTTAGTGTGAAAGTTCGTTAGGGATGTTAAGCCCTATAGAACTGGCCCAAGGCTAACCAATAGGGGGGGTGAATTGGTATTTTTTAAAAAATCTTTAGGCAAAGCACAAATACCAAATCACCACAAAGAAATAATGAGCGGAAAAATAAATGCGGAAGCAGTAAAAACAAGAACACAAGGGTTTATAGTGGTTCGGTCAACTTGACCTATGTCCACTCCCCGGAGGCGCCCTTCGAGTATTGCACTACAATCGTGACTCTCCTTTAGCCCCCACAGCTAGGCGGAGAAGCCTTTACAAACATCTCTTTTTGCCACACCCGACAAGGCAGAGAACCTTCCTCCTTTTGCTTCCTCCTGAAGCAGGTAGAGAACCTAGACTCTTGCTGGAACTTACCTCTCATAACCCTTCCAAGGATAAGAGACTCTAGGGAAGAAGAAGTGGAATAATGCTTGGAGCAACCCTTGTGAATCCCCTCATAAGCTCCCCCTCACAAGATCTCTCTCTCTCTCTCTCTCCTTTAGGTTTTCTCAGGTCAAGACAGAAGCCAAGGATTACAAAAATATTGAACAAGAGCTCTTAAATAGAAGAGCTTCAAAGGAGCTCATTAATTGCAAGTTGCTAACAATATCATCCAGGACGATATGGAAATCATCATGGCCGATCAGTATAAATTCCATGAGATCGGCCAAAGCATCGCCCTGAATACAAATTGGAAGATTGAAAATTGGCTTGATCGTCCACGCCGATCTCATGATCATCCTGGTCGATCAGTTCAAATCAGAGGAAAATCGTCTAGAGCATCGCCCTGAATTCGAGCTAGCCGATTTTTATCATCCAGAAGTAACTAAGGTTTTTGAATAGATCGTCTTGGCTAATCCTAAGATCGTTCAGGACGATGTGATCGTATCAATCATCCTTAATTATTTCCTTGATTAGTCTGATCAATTAAGGCATAATTGTGAATATCATCCAGGCCGATCCAAGTTCGTCCTGGCCGATTGCCAAAAATACAAAATACCTTAATTGTTTATGGCAGAAATTTCTTTCTATTTTGATCTTATCGTCCTGGCCGATACACGTATCGTCCAGGCTAATTTGTTAATGATGGCTGTCTTAATTAAGAACCCTTGATTAGAGTTTCTGTTTTAAGCCTGATCGTCCAGGACGATGTAAATATCATCCTGGCCTATTTAAGTAAAAACAGAAATTCTAAGTCTCTCAAGTGTGTGTGTGTAGGGTTACTTTGCATTAGTCACACCAAAGATTACAATAGACTCAAGTGGGGAAAAATAAAATTACAGACTGACTCAACCCTATTCTACCCCATCTTGAGCTGGCTCCATTTTTTCGTCTGATCTTTGATTCCTGAAAAGTCAGTCAAGTAAGAGTGTTTGCCAATCATCAAAATATAGTTCATAGACTTGAATTTGCAACATAGTGAGTCAAACCAAACTTGTTTAGCCTATATCTAGGTCATGGCTCAACCTAGTTGACCAAATAAAACTAGGTTGACCAAGCTATACCAAATCACCCTTATTTGAGCTTAATTCCTAATCTATTTGGGCTTGCTTGACCATATTGACCTAATCAATACTTAAATTGGTCAACCCAACCATGATTTGGTAAGAATTGACATATTTAGCTAAATTCCTTGGCCCATATGGCATTAAAACACCCCAAGCCTCCCCTTGACCCAAAACATAGCCAAGTGAGCTTAGATCTCTCTTAATTAACCCTAGGAGGCATCCATCATAGGGTTGAGACTATAAAAAGAGGCCTAGGGCCTCATTAAAGAAGATCTTGCATATTATTCTTTCCCAAAGATCTCAAAGCCCAAACCTTCTTTCATTTGTGCTCTCCAAATACTCCCCCACCTTTCCCACTAAAATCCAGTCGACCAAACCTCGTCGAAGATGAGCTTTCAGCAATCTGAGGCCTTGATCCGTCCATGGGTTATATCCTTCAATCCAGAGCTTTTAGACTAGATTTTTTTTACAAATAGGAGCGTGGATAGTCTATAAGTGCAACAAGCACAAGATCTCCAAATCCATTGGATATTTTTGATAAAATCTCTAACCCTAGTTTAGGACACATAGAGTCAAATAACTTTCTTTAAAGTGCATTTTTGACTGCGAGATCGATCCCCCATTAATGCTCTTAATGTACCTATCTATGTTTAAAATTTCATGTAAATTGATCAAGCCAATTGAGAGAACAATACAAAAAATGTAACCTAGGGTTCTTCCACAATGCATATTAGATATACATTTTTTGGATCGTCGTCCTCACGATCAATGGTCTAGATCGGGTCATTAAATTGTTTTGCTCGATCATGTGGATGAGCTCACAGTTTTGTTTTTTGTTCGACATCTCAACCATCCAATTCGAAATCACTGAGATCTAATAGTGGGCGAAAGCCACCTACGTTGTTAAGTGGCTATAATACTAATTCCTGAGCCGCCATAACCATTGGAAATGATTGCGTGATGGTGCAATCATTGACAATGATTACAAATCACATCTATGATTTGAGCTAGCAAATCAGACGCTGCCACGCATCCCTCCTGTCGCCATTTTATATTAATTAATTTAAAATTCTTTTTTTAAATATAAAATTTTAAAAATTTATTAAAAGTAAATATAAATCTAAAACTTTTATATTTTATATCAATTTGCTTATATTTTAATCCTCCTTAACTTAAAAGTACAATGAATTTAAAATATTTAACATTATTTTAAATAATCAAATTTTGAGATTTTAATTAATATTTAATTAAATATTAAGGTAATTATAAAAATCAAAATTTTATTTTAAATATTTGACATAATCATAAAAATACATTTTAAAATGCTTTAAAATTAAAATTTAATTTATATGTTTAATATAATTTAAGTAGATTACAACTTCTAATTACTTAAATAATTATTTAATACTTAATTAACTAAATATTTTCTTAAAAAAATTCAAGAATCTATATTAAAATATTTTAAGTAATTAAATAATTATTTTAAATATATTAATTAAAACATTTTAAGATTGAATTAAATTTAATTTAATAATTATTTTAAATATTAAAAATTTAAATATATTTAATTACCTTAAACTTTAACAAATCATAAGAAATACAATTTAAATTACAAAAATTAATATAATAGTTTAAAATTTTTAGAAAATAAAGTATTTTTTTTTAAAATAATTTTAGAAACAAAAAAACTTTGTTTTTCCTAATTAATCTTTATTGTTTAGTTACTTTAATATTTAAGTAATATTTAATTAAATATTATATTAAATATTTTCAAAATTTAAAATTTATTTTTAAATTATTTCAAATAGTCAAAGGATCTCTTAAAAAATATTTTAAACTATTTTAATGATATTTTAATTTAAAATAAAACTTATATTGTATATATAAATTATTTTATAACTATATATATTTTTAAATATTTAAATATTGAGAGATCCCTTTGAAATTTTAAACATAGGTTGAGCATATGAATAGAATTCATGATAAAGGATTAGTAAATAATTACACTTAAATTATTTACTAATAAAAACATTAATCATGTTAATTAGTGTTTAATCTTTTCATATTTAGGATGCACGACCATTTATCATACATTTCTCCCAGTTCGAAGGACATGGCTTGTAATTATGTGTTGCATTTATCTATATTATCCAAGGGTTAGTCATGACATCTAATTTGAACCCGTTCAACCTAGTGACATCTTGCGTATAATAATTAAAGACCCTTCTATAGAACTTAGAGAAATTATATGGATTATGATACACCTCCAAATGATATCAAACTTAAACCATTTAAACATGGTGACATTTTAGACCCCTAAGAATTTTTTAGAAATTTTTACAACCCTTTAAGTCACTAAATTAATTAACCCTAATTTACCCCTTTAATTAAACCCCAAAAATTTCAAAAATTCTAATAAATTCAAATTAAATCTAAAAAATACAAATAATATATGAAAATCTTTAAAATTAAATTCTTAATCTAACAAAATTAAAATCTCTCTTAATTGGACTTTAATTCAGAAATTAATTTAATTTTGATTAAAAATCACACTTTAATTAATTTAATTAATTAAAAATTATTAAAAATTCTTAAAAAATTTTAAGAACTTGGAAACATTTTTTTAAGACATTATTGACCTTTGAAAGTGATCCCAAGAAGTTTGGACTTCATTTAAATGAAAATACCTAAAATACCTTTAATTAAGTAATTTTAATAATTCATCAAATAACTAAACTTTGAAAAATTAGAACTAATTCCAAAAAAATCCAAATTGAGTAAATTAAAAGGAATTCAACTCAAATTAATCTTTAGTATTTATAAAAAAAATATGAACATTCTAGAAATTAGCCTAAAAAATGTCAACTCCTTGGTCAATCATATTTTAATAACTATGCTCAAACTTTTAAAAATCATAACATAGTGTTGAAAAATCTAAATCTAAAAATCTAAAATTCTAATTACACCCTAAAGGGTTTAATATTTAATAAAAATATTAGGACTCAAGAACTTATTTTATTTCTAAAGTCAAATTTGGACCCCTTTGTTATAGCAGATAGGATAACCACGTGCAAACCAAAATTTGTTAATTTTAAAAAAAAATAGAGAATATTATCCTAAGCATTAAAATAGATCAACCAAATAAATTAATTAAAATTGATCTGAAACACTAATATATAAACTTTAATTAAAATTCCCCTTTGACCTTCAACAAATCAAATCATAAATAACTTGAACTAATTATCCAACATAGAACATACACGAGACCACACAACCTACTACACACATATAGAACTATTTGTTAGGATACGACTTCTAGTTTTAGGTTAGGCCAATATTTTCTTTCTATTTCTATGATATGGCAATTTGCATGTGGTACATGTGCTCATTGTTTTAGCTTTCAATGATGATTATTGTGACACTGATTTTAATTATTGTATTATATTTGTGATGTGATGGGTGATAGATTACCCCAAGGTTAGGTGTGATTTTGATACTTAAGGTATTTTTTATAGGTGACCGTGCTCATATAATACTAAGAAGGGGGCTAAAAATAAATAAGTTATATATAACTGCTAGAGGTGTATCAGTTGCTTAGCCCATAAATAAATAAGAGCATGACCATGTGTGACTGGCTTGAGTACTTTTATTCTCATATATAATTTCTTGGGATGTTTTATTATAACTATCTAGAATAATCTTGTAGGAGAGTCTAGACACTTTATTTTATATTCTTGATGTAATTTTATTCACAATAAAGAGTTATGAAAATTAAAAAATAAGACATTTTTAAATATAAGGGATCTAAAGAGAAAAGAAAACCCTTTAGAGGGAATTTCTTTTCATTTGAATATTATCTTAGAGGATGTACTATGAGGAGGTCAAAGAATGGAAATAAATAGAGGAGCCAAAAGACAAAGATCAAGATAAAAATGCCTTATTTTTAAGATTTGCATCATTATGTAGGATTAGATTTTAGGTTATTATCGGTGGAGCCTGACTACCATTACTTTTCTACAAACCCTATGTTATATATTATATGGCACTTGCTATGGAATTTTTAATACTTTTTTCTCTGGTTGATGTTTTATTTTGATGATTTGTTAACTCTATTTGTGTAGTAGAAATGACATACTTTTTATAGGTTTCTTTCTTACATGTGTATATGCTTAATTTTGCTAGGCTCTTAGGGATAAATTCTTTTACTCGTAATTAAAATTTAAAATTTTAGAAATAAAATAACATAGAAAGATAATGATCTAGAGAATAAGCTAGAGATCATTCGGGGTTACATGCATCTTAATTTATTCTCCTCTTTCTTTGTTTAGATGCTTCCCTACCTATGAGTAGAGTTCAGATAATCTGATCTATAAGGATGAGGTGCTAAACCTGGGAAAGTCTATTTTTCAAAAAAAAAAAAAAAATTTTAAACTTTTTTAAAATTTCATGCATTTCTAATTTGGAGATTTGACTAGCATGCATTACAATAAAAACTAAATAAAATCAAAATTTAATGGTATTAATCTTGCAGGTATATTATCATTCATAAGTATAAGACCACTTAGGAATCTCTCAAGGTATCAACCTTAATTTAAAAAGATGCAGCCTCCCACCCATTTTTCATAAAGATCGTACATCATTAATTTTATACATCTAGGTGAATAGCTGGCTTTCCTTTTTAGGCAGGATATAAGTCCAGAATGCATTAGCTAAGACACTGATGTTGGTATTATGTGTAGAATACTAAACCCACTATAGATTTAGAGTTCAAGGCTGCTACTATCATTATACTATAGTATGGCTCATCAGTGGGTAAGTCTTCTATCCTTTAGAGGCTATAAATCACACCTATTTATATCATATGGATGACACCACTGCCATCTTTCTTTCTTATATGCTCAGAGTGGTGTTGCTTTCTTTAGTTTCTTTTCCCAAACTTAATCCTTCCAAATAATAATATGGGCTATATATGTTGACCAAGCCAAGTTGAGTCTTTCCTTCCCCTAAATAGAAAGTTCTTAGACTCCCCCTTATGTATCAATCCCATCTGAGAGAATACTGTATAGTCCTTAATCGAGAGTCTTCTTAGGTCCCAGCTTAAGATATAATTAACCATTGGGGCTTATGTCATACGAAATTGAATCCCATATAAAATAAACCCCACTCGAGCTGATGTATCAAATGGGAAAAATCTCATAACTTTGATTAAGTTATACATATCATTATCCATCGAGGTGTGCAGGTGAAAACTGCTATCTTTAATAATTAATCATATATATGATCTCATCTGCCCTCCTATTGGCTCGCTTATGAAAAGTACAAGGGCCTACGACCATTTTGTCCTATGGGATAGGGCAATTGTACCCTTTACAATTTATCCCAGCTGAGTGGTATTCTTTTGGAGGCCCACACTACATACACCTTAGAATGCAAAGGCTAAAACACACACAATGATTTTTAGGTCTAATTTTTACTGGTCTATAATTAATCAAACCCTTAGACGTGTCACTTTAGTCAATCTCCTATCTCGTGTATACACCTTAAATCAAAATTCTATGATCATCCAGCATGTATTAAGAACTTTAATTATTCCTAAAGCTGGTGATCGTTTCAACCTAACTCCTTTGCTTTCTAGAGTCACATATCTTATTTTGACAAACAATCCAAAAAATGAGGCCAAATTGATTATGGATTACATCAATAAGCTTACCGATATTGGACTTCCTAATAATAAAAAAAGAAAAATATGGCTTTAGGAAAATTGGTGGGCTATTTTCTAGAAAAGAAATACAACTTGATTCGTCCCAATCCACCTACTTAGCTTCCAATCTATTTCACTGATGCTTCCTTCCATTCACTTTTTAACCAAGACAAATGGAATGAAGGGGAAGAATTTCATGAAGAAGGAGGACCTACACTTGTACCTACTCCTACACCTACACCTACTCCTGGACTAGATCATCATTTCTATCAAGAAATGGTCCAATGATTTGATGTACTTGAATCTCATTTTGATCAATGATTTGATCATATTGAGACTCAATTAGACCAACAGGATGCAAGATATAATGAAGATATGGGCTGGGTGAGAGGACAGTTTGACTCTCTAAACACTCAAGTAGCTACAATCAATAGCTACTTTTATATTTTCACTTATCCTCAACCACCTCTAGATTAGGATCCTCTGGCGTACTAGTTTTCTTTTTATATTGTACTTGATGTATGATTTGTTTCTTTCTATATTCATGTGATGGCTTTGTGATATTTTATTTATTTGTATTGATTGTACTTGGTTTATGTGTTTAATGAAATATTTTTCTTATATTGTTTTTAATCCTCTTAAATTATTTTTAAGTTTCTATCATGCAAATTACTAATGTTTATCTAAAAAAAATTAAAATATTTTTCACTACAACTTAGTTTCCAAAAACAAATTTCTTTTCCCAAACTTTAAATCAATTTATAAAATAGATTTAGATAATAAGATCATTTCAGTGTTCTAATAGATCAGTATCTTATAGTTATAATTGTTACAAATTAGTGACTTATGTTTCTTTTACTTTCTAATTCAATGTGTTGATTCTATACTTGATAATAGAATTTTGTTTTTATGGATTATTCATCTTTACACGAGAATAGTTTTTCTTTTATTTGGAAGATAAACACAAGCTAAGATTTACTGAATTAGGTTGTGGGAAGAATGAAATGTAAAAAGAGGCACAAAATGTGTCTAACATGAAATGATGCGCAATGTCGCCAAATTTGAAAAAAGTCACAAAATGAGGCCAAAATGAAAAGATGCTCAATGTCACCAAATTTGAAAAGATGCACAAAATGAGCCTAAAATAAAAAGATGTGCAATGTTCGTCGCTTAAATATTTCTTATTGATAAAGAGGCATAAAATGAGCGCACACTACATTTAGTTCTTTTCTATACTTTAATCTTAGAAAAATCCTTGCATTAAATGATAATTTCAACTATGAAATTTGAAACTTTAAAATTTTTATTTGATTAATTTTGCAATGATCATTCTATTTGATATTTTTGCTTTTTAAAGCGAACATTGAACATGTTCAACTTTTCTTATCTAAATTATTGTTTCATTTTAAATTTGAGACTTTTCTTTTTCAATATGAACTTTATTGTTGTTTGTGAAAATAGTTTAAAAATCTCTTCTTTCTCATCCAATAGATTTCTCTATAGCAACTTATTCTTTTTCAAGGTATAATTTTTTTTCAGATGACAAAATATGGGGATGTTATTGTTTGTTTAAGGGTTTGAGTTATTATTTATGTTATGTTCTATTTGAAGTCTTTTAGTTTTATATTTTGTTTTGTTTAGAACTTATGTTCTCAAGGGGAGGTTGTTTATGATTTATGGATTATGGTTTTTGGTTTCCTTGTGTTTTCTTATTGTTTTTTATTTTCTTATGTTTTCTTATGTTGCATGTACTTTGTTTTTATTGTTTGTTTATATAACCAAAATTTTAAAAATTGGGATGACATTTTTATGATCCTTATGTTGTTTATTTTTAACTTTATTGATGAGGAGTTTTGGAGAAAAGAATTTTATTTGTAATTTAAATAATAATTATTTTTTTCAAAATCAAAAGAGGGAGAGATTGTTGCAACTCAGGAATCCATATTGAGAATATATTTTTGATGATAGTAAATTGTTATTGTTTTGATTAATTTTATTATTTCTCCTAAGCATGTAATGGACATTTTCTATTTGTTATTTATGTGTACTAATATTTTAGGAAAATCATAATCCAAACTGCTAAAGACTTTAAGATAAAATAGATTAGGGTTTCATGTATTGAAGTCTGTAAATTTTTCATTTTTCTTTACTCTGAGAGAGTGTAATTATAATTGGGTAACCGTACACACATACACTGGAGAAAGAGAGTCAAAACTTAAGATTTTAAAACTATTCATACTACACAATTTATAATCGTACTGAATGATTTATTACATTTTTTCTCCAAAAGGAAGCTAATCAAATCATGTCTTATATTTTTGCACAGTTTGTACTATACGATGTCAATTCATAAAGATGATTTATAGAGTACGAAATGTACAAGTTCATCCCAAATGAACTCATTTATTATTTATACTATTCATATTATATGATATATAAGCTTGTATAGATGACTAACAAGGTATGAAATGGGGTCACCATGTTCGTACCAAACGAAGCTTGATTTGAGTTAACTATTTATACTATATATTGTCAGTTTGTATAAATGACCAATAGATTATAAAATATGGTTTGTATAGGATCATACTAGATGAATAGGCTTAGTTTTGAATTATTTGTATAGCACGATAACAGTTTATATAGATGACTGATAGAGTACAAAATAAGGTTTTTACATAATCATACATAGATTTTTGAACTATTCGTATAGACAATCCTCAATCGTACCGTATAATCCTAGGTTGATTGAATAATAATTTTTAGTTTTCTATCCAATTTCTATTTTATTTCATATATAAGAGTCCTAAAAACTAACATTCTATACCTTTGCTATGATTTTTTTCTTGAGAGTAGCCATTGAGTGTGAGTCTTTGGGAGAGATTATGAAAGTGAAGTGTGAGAGATCAAGTGAGGGGAGTTATGAGGGATTCATAAGGTTGCCTAAAGCGAGGATTTTTTTTCTTCTTGAAAATTTTGCCCATCTCCTCTGGAGGTTTTTGAGAGAAGATCTTCAATATTGTGTTGTGGGACTCTACCATCATGAGAAGGGTGAGAAAGGACATTGGTACTCTGATGTAACTAGGAGGGTAAAAAAGGTTAAAGGTTCTCTACCGTCACCAAGAGGGTGTGAAAGAATGTCGATACTCTACCACACTAGGGTTGGTGGACAGAGTTTATAAAGGCTTCTCCACATTATTATGGGGGAAAAAAGAGAGTCACTTTGGTTTAGTGCAATACCTGGAGAAGGAGTCTACAGGGAGTGGACGTATGTTTAGTTTGGATCGAACCACTATAAATTTAGTGTTATTCTATTTACTTTAATTTTTAATATTTTTATTTTTCTACACTTCAAAATTTTATGGTTGAAACATTTATTGTGATAATCAGTTTACTACACAACTGCATATTTCAATATCATTCTTTAAACTTTCTAAAATTAGTTTTTGAATATCCAAGAAATTTTTAAAATTACCAATTCACCCACCTCTTGGTTAGCCTTGGGATAATTCAATAAGGTCTAATAACCTACTCAAACTTTCACAAAGAGATCCATGTAAAGGACTTCTAACAGTTTGCTAGTGTTAATGTCCTTAATTCAGGGGACGGAGGATTTGGCTTGTTGTCATATTTGATACGCATCACACATGTGGTCCTTAGTGAATTCTAATTTGGGTATGCCTCTCACTAAGTCTTTTTGGGTGATATTTCTAAGTATTTTTATGCTTGCATGACAAAGTCTTCTATGCCACAACCATGATTTCTCAACAACAGCTTTTAAGCAAAGAGAGTCAGTAGGTTCAATATAGTTTAAATCAAGCATATAAATATTATTAATTACTTTTTCTTGCAGTATAATATTTTAATTTTAGCTTATAATGTAGCTAGTATATAAAAATTTAATGTTGAAGCCTTTATCACAAAGTTGGTTTATGCTAAATATATTATGTTTTAAGCCATCAACCAGTAAAACATTTTTAATGAGGAAATGTTTTTAGTAGCCAATTATACCTGAGCCCCCTACTTGCCTATTGATGTTATCTCCAAGTGTCACCTTGTGTCCTATCATGGCCTCTCTTGAAATGAATTGATTTGCATCTCTAGTCATGTGCCTTAAACATCCGCTATTCAGGTATCACATGCTCTCATATGGCCTTTTATAAGAGCATCCATATAAAATCATCAAAGGTTAGATTTAGGAACACAAACAAGTTTGGGTATCACCTTATGAATTAAAGAATGAAATGCATGCATGCTATACTGTGGTATATACAATTTTGGTATTCACACCAAATATGTTATATGGTTGATAGTGCAAGTGTGGGAGATATGTCCTAGCATGCCACAAAAAACATCTAATACCATGAAAAGGATTTACTAAACTATATGGTGGTAACTCTTCATAGGTTTAAATGCATGTTGTGTTGATGGTTTATAAAATTCTACAAGTGAAGGTTGAGTTTTGTTTTCTTTAAAAGCAGTTCATTTTACTTGCAACGATTTGTTTGCACTTTCAAGAAATGAATTTTCAAAATTTATAGCATGCTTGCTACTATCTAAATGAGATGCAAGAGTCTCTAGTTCTTTGAATAAATTTTTATTTAACTTGAGATGTTTTCATATAATCATGTTTAGTAGTTAAATTAAGATGCTTCTTAGTTAAAGTATCAAATTCATCTAATAAAATCATATAATTACTCTCCAAACTAGAATGATCTTTCCTAGGGCAATAATTCTCTTTCTACAGCTTTGAAAAATTAGAATTCAAGTTTGTATACATTTTCTTGAGCTTCCTATATGTATTATAATTTTTTTCAGAAACTTTAAAAAGTTCATCATAGGAAAGCCCACATACCTCCACTTGATCAAAATGATCAAGTTGATTATCTACCATTAAGCACAAGTTTGTTACCTCTTCTTTTGCTTCTGTTTTAGATGAATCTGAAGTAGAGTTTGCCTAGAAAGCCTTCTGAGTCCTTTACTTTCCCTTTTTAAACTTAGGTTTTTCTTCACCCTTCTCCTGAATTACATGAGTTCTAAGATATTGGCAATCCAATTTCAAGTGTCCATGCTTCCTGCATTCAAAATAGATAACATCAACAAAAACTTTAGAATTTTTATTAGCTTTATCTGTACTCCATTACTGATGATGCTTTTGCTTTTTCTTTAGAAAGCTCTTGAATTTCCTTACCATTAGTGCTATGTCATCATCATCCTCAGGTGCAAAATTGTCACTATCAAAATCATTTGCCTTTAAAGTTATAGATTTTTTTTTTCTTGTTTCACTTGCATCAAGTTATCTTTGACTCACTTCTTGCTCGTAAGCAATGAGTGCTCGTAAGCAATGAGTGATCAAATTAAGTTATCAATGGAGCAAACATTCAGATCCTTATATTTAATAATAGTAGTGATTTTTGCATCAAAGGAAGTAGGTAGAAATTGTAAGATTTTATTAACTTTTATATAGTTAGTAAGTTCTCTTCCTAAAGCATGTAGGAAAGAAAAAATATAAGTGAACCTAGTATACATTTCAGAGACTAATTCATTAGGTTTCATGCTAAAGAGTTTAATTTCATGGAGCTGAATATTCAATCTAGATTATTTTACTTTATTTGTTCCTTCATAGATTATACAGAGTTTGTCTCAAATTTTTTTACTATTTGTGAATGTAGAAACATGCATGTACTAATAATATTTTAATGGATAGAAAAAATAGTTTAAACATGTAACATTTAATTAGGCTAAATCTCTATCTTCTATGCTCCATTAAAAAAAAAAAGGATTTCAATTTTCATGTCAATAATAAAGCATGAAAGTGCAAAATATCCTTTTTGAATTAACATCCACATGCGATAATCCATATATTACAAGAAAGTAGACATACAAATTTTCCAAATATTAAAAGGAATATTATCAAATAAATTTGGTAATATGATTAACTATCCTTCTATAGTGTTATGATTTAAAAAGTTAGCTAGTGATCATTTTTTAAAAATTATTTAAAACTTATTTTTTGAATCTCACACTGATACCACTTGAAAATTTGTGAAGGTTGTTAAACCTTTAAGAACTAGCCTGAGGCTAACCAAGATGGGGGTGAATTGAAAATTTAAAAACTTCTTCATGTAAAAAGAAATCTCTTATACTTTTTTTTTAAATTTAAAATTTGAAGTTTTCAAAATCGAAGTGGAAGCGAATAAATTCACAGTAACATATAAATCAGAGTTTTCATCTACATAGTAAATCATAGAAAAGTGAGAAAATTAAAATGCAAAAAATTAAAAGAACAAACACACCAGATTTTATATGGTTCGATCAAATTTGGCCTATGTCCACTCCTCGGAGGCCTTCACTCCATGTATTGCACAAAACCTTTTAGTATCTCTCCTTTAGCCTCCATAGCAAGGTGGAGAAGCCCTTATAAAATTCTCTTCCACCAACCCAGTATGGCAGAATACCTTAATTATTTTTAATTTTTCTCCTTCCTAGAGATGGCAGAGAACCAAGAATAATTTTACTCTCCTAGAGTTGGCAGAGAACTACTAATCCTTTTACTCTCTCCTGGAGTTGGCAAAGAACCACAATCTATTACTAAAAAATATCTTCCTGGGAGTAACCTTATGAAGCACTCACAACTCCCCCTCATAAGAACTTTCCCTCTCTTCTCCCCTAAAGCTCTCTTAAACTCTCTCTCTCTAAGCTTCTCAAATAACTCAACAGCAAAAGATTATCTTACAAGATGATATGAGAGATTAAATAAAAAAAGTTAATAAAATCATACAGCGCTTACTTCAAAGAAGCCCTAAATTTCAATATAGGGCTTATGATCATCTAGTACGATCCAAGATCATCCTGAATGATTAGTTCAAAATAACACCTTTAGCTAGTACAAACAATAACCCACTATGCGATTAGTTCAAGTGTTTTATATTGATTGCCTTGTACAATTTGGCACATCATCTTGTATAATTAATACAAATAGATAACTAATCATCTAGTATGATGGGTTGCATTCAATTATCATCCCATATAAAAATCAGGATGTACAATATGATATTCTAGACATTCATGTACAACTAGTTCAAATACATAACAAGTTTTCCAATATGATGGGTGGCATTTAATTATCTTTCCATGCAAGAATCGGGTCATATAGTTCGATCATCTCCGATCGTCCTGTACAATCTAATTAAATAATTCAACTATAATTAAACACACAATCATATAATCAATTTATGCATGATTGTCATTGATCGATCGTATGGTATGATTAGACACAGATTTTGAATATTAAAATATTACCTAAATTTTTATTGGTGGATGCTTTGTTAATTATAACTGATTGTCCTCTATGATCTAGATCAAACATTATAATGAGTTAAATTAGTCTTAATTAATTGAGGTGCCTAACAAGGGTTTTCTATTTTAACATATCGTAGAGTATAATATAAATAGTATTGTACAATTACTTCAAAAAATAGAAATTTTTCTAACTCACCAACTCACTCCCTTGAGTATGTGTGTGTAAGATTACTTAGCTTAGTATCCACCATAAATATTATTTGAATTAGGAATAGAAGTACATTGATGTTAAAATTTCAAATAAACTCAACTCTACTCTACCCAATATTTAGCTAATTGAAGTTACAAGTGAACGGTGGACCTGATGGGGTTTCCTTTTATAATATTAAATGGTTTGTTGAGCCCCACATTAGATGGGGCCTTGATGGTGGTAACATCTTCTTTTGGAAAGATCATTGGCTGGGATCACATTCTATTGATTCCATTATTAATACTACTTCCACTTCTACAGTTAAGGTGAACTATTTCATTATTAAGAATTATTTGGATTATGATAAACTTGCTAATGTTATTCCTGAGTCTATTATTCAATAAATTCTGAACATTCCTCTTAACACTGATTCTGATGATTTATTATTATGCAATTTGTCTGAAGATGGGGGTTTCAGACTTAAGGAAGCTTTGCATGCCTTTAGATTTAAGAATGATTGCACTAATATTTTTTTCTATGATTTGACATAAAAGTATTCCTTCCACCGTTGTTATTTTCATTTGAAGAATTTTGCATATGTTCATTCCTACAGATGATAACTTAATTAAAAGCTGTTTCATTTTACCTTCCAAGTGTCAAAATTATTTTCATGTGGAGAACATGCATCATGTATTTTTTTCATGTCCTATAGCTGCTAAAATTTGGATGTATTTTGATGATATTTTCATATTAAATTATTTTAATGCTAATTTGTCTATTACGCTATGCTTAACTCTTGGTTTATTAATTCTAAATGTCACATCAAAAATGTTATTCCTTCTCTTATTTTATGGTATTTATGGCTAGATAGAAATAATTCTCTTTTTAATGGTATTGGTATGAACCATCATAGGATTATTAAGAATATAAAAGACAAGGTTCTAAGACTCTTTTCTATTAATTTTCTCTCTATCAAGAACTTTAAAAATTATTTTTTTATGGCATCTGACTTGGGTATATCATTATAGGTTGATCATCCTTCTACCGAACCTAGGATTATTTACTAGATCAAACCCCCTAATAATACACATAAGCCGAATGCGGATGGTTCTATAAAAGATTCTATCTCGAGTTGTGTTGGGATTATTAGGGATGCTTATGGAAATATTTTTATGGCTTTGTGGTCCCTTTACATAAATGTTCTATTAATTTTGATGAGCTTTTGACTATTCTTCAAGGGCTTACTTAGATTATGCATATCTCTTTGCATTTCTAACATTTGGATTTACGTTGATGTTATCTATAGTATTTATTATTTAAATAACATTGATGATACTATGTGCAATTCAAATCCTTTTTATATTGTTAGGGAAATTAAGCAATTTTTTATCTTTATTAATTTCTCGTTGTCTCATATGTATAGGGAGGGGAATGCTTGTGCGGATTGGCATGCCAATTTTGGCTGTATTTTGAGATGGTCTCCTGTATCATGCTGTTTCATTTTTTTAGGGTTTTGTTGGTGGATTCCCCTTAGTTCTCCTATGTTGTGGATTTTTCTTTTCTTTGTCTCATATGGGATTTGGCTAGTCTCATTCTTCTATGGTTGGCTTTTCTAGTATGTTTCCTATCTCCGGGCAAGTTTTTTTGTGCTTCGTTGGTCCTAGGTTTGGACTGGAGTGGCACTTGGGCTGTGTTTTTACTGGTAATTATGGTTCTAGTTATCTTTCCATTGATGGCCAATTTTGTTGTTATGTTGCTTGGATGTGGACTAAATTTTCCTTTCTTGGTTGGTTTTTATGGATCTGGTACTTCATGAACCAATGTGGTGTTCTATTGTGTTATTTTTTATCGAAGATTTTTGCTACCTACCTTAAGTTGGATGTTGACTGCTTATGTATCCCAACTTATTTGTTTTCTTATTTCTTTGTCTTTGCAAATCATGGCCCATGTTTTGTTTCTTGAGGTGTTGTTGTTGCGTTTCAGGGCTGTTTATCTGATAATGGATGGTTCTTGTTCATTTCATTATGGGTGATGTTGCTAAGTGTTACAAGCTAATGTTTGGAGGCTGAATATCTTCTCTTTTGGATATGCTACCTATTTTATAGATAATTGTTTGGATTATCACCTTGTCCTTTTTTGGTTTCTTTATGCACTTTCCATATTAGTTACCACCTATTTTTGTTGGATTTCCTTAGTGCAGGTTGTCGAAGTGGTGGCACTTTGGAAGGGAAGATGGAGCTGATAGTTATTTTTTGGTTTATTCCCCTTTTTTGGGTGCTCGTTCATGTGCGTCGTAGATAGGTTATTTTATACTTTTGTGTAGTAGAGAACTCGAGCTCTTAGGTTTTTTTTTCTTACGTTTTGTAGCTCTTTTAAGCCTTACTGAGCTTGAGATCCCTTTAAGGACTTTGTAATCTTTTTATTAATGTGAAGGCCTCTTAGTGGGTTTTCAACAAAAAAAGTGAATGATGGACCTAAATTATTAGTGGCCAGTGAAAAATAGATATGCAATAGATTGAAATAGTATAGTAAAGAGTCTAATAATATTTGTTATCATAAAAATCATAAGTTTTTGGTCCAGATTTACAAGAAGACATTATCCTAGTCAAGTATAAATCTTATAAACTTGAGAGTCACTATTCAATTCAGATTTTAATCTTTCTTATCTAGGAGACGCTATCCTAGTCAAGTTTAAATTATGTCTACTTGAGAGTTTATATCTCATTTTAATTTAAATCTTTAATATATTAGATACACTATCCTAGTCAAGTATAAATTCCATATTCTTAAAAGCAACTATCTTATTTAGATTTACATCTTCCTTGTATAGGAGATTATATCATATTCAAGTATAAATTCATCTAGTTGGGAGATGTTATCCCATCCAAATTTAAATCTTTCATGTCAAGGAGAATCTATCCTAGCCAGGTATAAATTATACATACTTGAGAGTCTCCATCTTATTCAGATTTTCAATCACTCATATTTAAGAGACACCATCCTAGTCAAGTTTAAATACCATATGCTTGAGAGCTACTATCATATTAAGATTTCAATTTTTCTTATCTAGGAGAAGCTATCCTAGTTAAATATAAATCTCATATGCTTAAGAGTTAATATCTCATTCAAATTTTAATCTTTCTTGACTAAGAGGCGTTATCCTAATCAAGTATAAATCTTATATTCTTTAGAGATGCTATCTCATTTAGATTTCAATGCTTCTTACTTAGGAGATGTTATCCTAATCAATTATAAATCCTATTATCTTGACAGTAGTTATCTCATTCAAATTTTAATCTTTATTATCAAGAAAATATAATTCTAGTTAAGTATAAATCCATTTATTTGGGAGATGTTATCCTATCCAAATTTTAACATTTCTTATCTAGGGAATGTTATCCTAATTAAGCATAAATCCATCTATTTGGGAGCCCCTATCCTATTCAAATTTAAATATTTCTTTTATTCGGGATGTTATCCTAGTTTAGTATAAATCTTATCTACTTGACAACCACTTTCTCAATCTGATTTCAATCTTTCTTTTCTAGTAAATGTTATCCTAGTAAAGTATAGACCAATAGAAAATCATTTAGTACAGTGGGTGATGTTTAGTTATCATTCCATGCAGGAATCAGGTTGTACAGTACAATCATCCATAATTAAAAACTCAATCACATGATCAGTTTAGGCATGATTGTCATCGATCGTACAGTAAGTTGAAGATTGTATGGTAAAATTTGACACATATTTTAAATATTAAAATATTACATAAATTATGATTGGTGGCTATTTTGCTTATTATAATTGATCGTCTTGTTCTATCTAGATCGTATAGTATGATGAGTATAATCACTCTTAATTAATTAAGGTGCCTTAATTAAGGTTTTCTAATTTAATGGATTATCCAGTATGATATAAATTGCACTGTACGATTAGTTCAAAAAATTAAAATTTTTCTAACTCACCAACTCACTCCCTTAAATGTGTGTGTGCAAGGTAACTTAGTTTAGTATCGACCATATGACTTGACTCAAGAAAGGTAAAAGTATATTGAAGTTGAAATTATAAATAAACTCAACCCTAGTTTACCTAATCTTGAGCTGATTGAAGTTGCAAGTGAATGGTGGACAGTGAGCAGGGAAAAAAAGATATGCAACTGATTGAAATAACATAATAAAAAGTCTAATAATATTTGTTATCATTAAAATCAAAGCACTTAGGTCCAGATTTGTAACAATCTCCCTCTTTTTTATGATGGCAAATATTTTTGGATTAGGATTCAAGAGTATTTTTGCTATTTCCTAAGTTCCCCTTTACTAAGTAAATTTTTTAAAAATAGGGGAGTTGTCCAAAAAATTAATTATTTTTTATTTTAAAAGGAAAAAAAGAATCAGACAAAGCAGGAAAACACAAATAATGAAAAGAGAAATATGGAATTGAACATTTCAAAGAAAAATATAAATTACCAATACATGATACTCCCCCTTTCGACATCACAAAAAGAGGAGAAAACAACATCAAATTATCACGAAACTATAAAATAAGAAAAGTAAAAAAGATCACAAAATAGAAAAAAAATTTAAATAAATTAAAAAATAAGATATAAACAACCATAAAACAAAATCAAACTTTTTTTAAAGAAACAATCACATGCATTAAATGAAAATTTTACCTTATTAGTATAGAAGAATACTCAGTAAGAAATGTATTGATAACACTAAAACTCAAAAATTTAGAATTTTGAATTTTATCAACCCTATCTTAGGCTCCTTATGAGTTAAAGTCCTTTTAAAAAAAAAATCTAATTCAAAAAATAAATTAGAAAGGAAATGTGATCCTTTCAAACTTCTTTTTAGAAATATATCTAAGAGAATAACATTGCAAAGTGATGAATAATAAATCATGATTTTTAAATTTATGTGTGAACGATATCAATTAGCACATGAATTTATCTAATATTTGAATATTTGAAAGGAAGGGAAGCTAATTCTTTGTGAGTTCATTTTGTGCCTCTTTTATCAGTGTTTGGCGCACTTAGCAAATTTTTAATTTTTGATATACCTTGTGCATCTTTCAATTTTTGGCGATCATTGCTCATCCTTTCAATTTTTGGGCTCATTTTGTGCCTCTTTTTTACTTTTGCAACCTTGCTTCCTTTTCTTAATCTATAGACTCTGAGTTGTAAGATTATCTTTTAAATATAAGAGAAGAAGAAATCACTCTCTTATAGAAGGAAGAGTACACTACCAATCAAAACCTAATCCATCTAATATAGTCAAACAACTTTATTAAGAAAATTTGAAATAGATTCATTGATTTGCAAAATTATTCAAATCAGATAGATAACTATAGAAAGATGAAACATATCTTTATTTATTGGTACAATTTTTAAATTGCCCCCCTACAGGAGTTAAAAAAGAGATATCATCTTTAATTTTTTCCCTTAACTATTTTTTGAGGAGTCAATCATTGCTTGCAAGAAAAGGAAAGAATTTCATTTAAAAAAGAGTTAAAATTTGGAGGTAAGTAGTGATCAGATAATTATGTTTTAAAAGAAAAAAAACAAATTCATGAATAAATAAAAACAAAAAAAATTTAAAAAAAAATACTGAAAGGATAAAAAAACATAAAATAGAAAACAACAATTAGATTTCATATTTTCGAGCATTAATATCTATGACATCTAATATGTTTCTTAATGTGCTAAAAGTTTTAAAAGCTAGTGGTTTTATAAAGATGTCTACAAGCTGATTTTTAGTGGCTACATGATGTAGCTCTATGTCTCCCTTAGTGACATAGTCTTTAATAAAATGATGTCTTATATTGGAATGGTGCATATAGGTAGTCAGAGATTTGTTACTTTAACCAAAGGACATTAGCCACATAACTTTCTAACATTATGTATTCAGCTTCTACAGTGGATATGGCTACTAAGTTCGATTTCCTATCGGACTAGGAGAGTAAATATTATCCTATAAATTATTAGGTTCAAGAAGTGCTTTTCCTATCAACCCTACATCTAGAAAAGTGTAAATCAGAATATTCAATGATTTCAAAGGAAGTGATGTGCCTATGCCTAAGATACCAAATTCTCAAGTTTTGGGTTCCTAAGAGATATCTAAGGATTCTCTTAATGGTAGTCAAATGGGATTCATTTAGATCACCCTGAAATCTATCACAGAGACAAACACTCAACATAATATCAGGTGTGCTAGCAGTTAAGTAAAGAAGTGATCAAATTATTCCTCTATATTTCTTCTGATGAGTAATTTTCCATTTGAGTCTTTATCCAACTAAACTATAAAATTCATGGGAATTTTAATTGCCTTGACTTTATCCATTTCATATTTCTTAAGAATGTCCTTAAGGTATTTTGATTGACTAAGAAAAATTGCATCATCCTTCTGCCTTATACTAAATCCAAGAAAGTAGTTCAATTATCTCATTATACTCATCCCAAACTCCTTAGTCTTTATTTTAGAAAATTTATCACGTAACTTTTTATTAGAAGATCCAAATAAAATATCATCAACATATATCTGGATAATGAGTAGTTGTTCTCCTAGTTTTTTAAGAAAAAGGGTGGTGTTTACGCTCCTCTTAACAATGGTTTTATAAAGTAGGAATTTGCTTAGCCTTTCATACCATGATCTAAGTTGTTGTTTCAATCCATATAATACCTTTTTTTTTAATTTAAACACATGATTGGAAAATTGTGAATTTTCAAAGCTTATATGTTGTTCAACATACAAATCTTCTTTTATTATCCCATTCAAAAAGGCACTTTTAAGATCCATTTGATATAATTTAAATCCCTTATAGAAAGCAAAAGCTAATAGCACTCTTATGTTTTATAGTCTAGCTATAGGGGCAAAGGTCTCTTCAAAATCATTTCTTTATATATGGTTGTACCCCTTAGCCATTAATCTTGCTTTATTTCTCACCACTGCACAAGAATGATTCATTTTATTTTTGAAAACCCATTTAGTTCCAACAACACTCTGATCCTTAAGTCATTCAACAAGTTCCCAAACATCATTTCTAATAAATTGATTTAAGTTTTCTTGTATAGCTAGTATCCAAAATTCACCAAATAATGTTTGATTTATAATTGTGGGTTCAATCATTGAGATAAAGACAGAGTAGTTTAATTTTATCCTAAGTCCATGCCTGGTTCCAACACTTTCAGATGAGACTCCAAAGATTAGTTCTTTAGGATGGCTTGAAGAATATCTTCATTCTCTAAATAGTGAATTTTCATATTCTACCCTTTCTCCCATATTTACAAATTCTAATCCTTGGGTGATTTCAATTCTTTCTTTTTCTACCCTAGACCCTCCAGAATTATCAGATTCGTCAAAAATTTCATGAGTGATCTCCTCTATCACTAGTGTCCTTTTATTGAAAACACTAAAGGAATTTCCAACATTTGAGCATCCTAGGAAGACTCCTTCATAAAATTTGAGGTCAAACATTTCTAGCAGAGATTTGTTATTGTTAAGAATGAAAACTTTACATTTAAAGACATAATGGTGAGAGAGCATGGATGTCCTTCTCTTAAAGATTTCATAGGGTGTCTTGTTTAGCTTGTATATAACATTAATTTGATTTAAAACATAGCAAGTTATATTTATTGCTTCTGCCCAAAAGTATTTAGGAAGTGAGTACTTAGCTAATATTGCTCTAATGGCTTCTACCAAGATCATGCACTTTCTTTGAGTTATCCCATTCTACTGAGGGGTTCTAAGAGCTAAAAAGTTGTAATCTTACCCTTGCTCCTTATAATAAGATTTAAAATTTTAATTTTCAAACTCTCCATCATGATCAATATGAATTGTCAGAATTTCACAATCTAGCTTCTTCTGAATATAAATAAAGAATGTCCTAATTTTCTTGAATGATTTACTTTTATGGAACAAGAATCTAACCCAAGTAAATCTCGAGTAATCATCAATAATCACGTACCCAAAGACTTTTCCTCTAAGGCTTACAGTGCTAATGGGTTTAAAGAGATCCATGTGAAGGACTTCTAATGCAATACAGGAAATTCACTCATTATCGACAGTTTAGTCTGGCAGTTAATACTTGTTTTCTGGCAGTTTGGAAAAAAACTGACTGCTTCATGGCAGTTCAAAAACCTTTTTCGATGGAGTTTTACTGGAGGTTCATTTCACCGATGATTTTTCGGCGGTCAATCGCCGGTTATCTTTCAGCGGTCAACCGCCGGTTATCTTTCGGCTGTCTAAGCTCCGGTGACCACCAGTTTTGTTACTAACGGCCACCGATTAGCTTCTGGTGGTCTAAGCACCGGTGACCACTGGTTTTGTTACCGGTGATTAATACCGACAGCATGGTCGGCGGTGGGACCGTCGGCGTGTCACTGGTGTATCACCGGATACTGTTGGTAAACTGCCAGTGTGGACTGATGATTTTTAAAGTTTTCAGGTGGCGTCAATTAGCCATCCGATATCAAAGTTTTCGGTGGCCAAACCACCGGTTGGCCACCGCAAATCTGTAGCATTTGAAAAAAAAGTTGACAGCATCCCCTCTATTTGAGGGATTTTCACCCTAAACTCTAAACATGCTAAAACAATACATCAATGTTCAAAATTTTGGACAACACGCCACTATAATCAATCACAATAATTATCACAAATATATTCATTTAAAAAAATAAGAGTACTAATCCAAACAAGAGTGATAATCCACTATAGTCAATCACAACAATAAGTTCATAACTAAGAAGAAACTAAATAAGTTCATAACTAAGAAGAAACCAAATAAGTTCAAAACCAAATAAGTTTACAACAACTTCATCATAAGTTCATCAAACAAAAAAGAGTACTAATCCTCCTCCATATCCAAGCTGTCTGGTGATGCATATGGCTGCTCTTGCTCTTTTTTCTTTTGATTTTCATCTCTGTAAGATCACAACTCTGTCTGCATCTCATTTTGAACCTTTCTCATCTCTTTTATCTCTCTCGTCAGTGCTGCAACCCTCTAGCTTACAGTTTCTTCAGCTCCACTTGGATCATAAAATGCTGAGGTGGATGAACTACCCTCATAAGCATAGCCTTACGAACCTAAGCCACATATATAAGTTCGTTAGGAATGTTAAGCCCTATGAACTTAGTCCCAAGCTAACCAAGAGGGGGGGTGAATTGGTATTTTAAAAACTCTTTTCACAAAGAAAGAAAATTGCATAAACCAAATCACACCACAGAAATAAATGCGAAATTTTAAAAGCGCGGAAGCAAGAAAAAGAACACAGAAATTTATAGTGGTTCGGTCGACTCGACCTACGTCCACTTCTTGGAGGCACCCTCCAAGTATTGCACTACAAAATGTGACTCTCCTTTAGCCCCCACGGCTAGGCGGAGAAGCCCTTACAAGAACCTCCTTTTTGCCACCCCGGCAAGGCAGAGAACCTACCTCCTTTTGCTTCCTCCTGAAGCTGGCAGAGAACCAAAACCAAAAGCAAACTCCTTACCTCTACCAACCCTTCTACGGACGAGAAACTCTAGACGAAGATGAAGCAAAGCGATCCTTGAAGCAACCCTTGTGAATCCCCTCACAAGCTCCCCCTCACAAGATCCTCTCTCTCTCCTCTCTCTCTTTCTCTCCTCAAGGTCTTCTCAGGTCAAGGCAGCAGCCAAAGATCCTTAAAAATATTGAACAAGAGCTCTTAAATAGAAGAGCTTCAAAGGAGCTCATTAATTGCAAGTTGCCGACAATATCGTCGAGGCCGATCTGGACATCGGCCTGGCCGATCAGTACAAATCAAAGAAGATCGGCCAGAGCATCGCCCTGGGTGCAAAACTGGACGATTAAAAATTGGCTTGATCGTCCAGGCCGATCTTACGATCGTCCAGGCCGATCAGTTCAAATCAGAGGAAAATCGTCCTGACAATAGCCCTGGATACAAGCTGGCTGATATTTATCATCCTGAAGTAACTTAAGGTTTTTGAATGGATCGTCCTGGCCGATCCTGCGATCATCCAGGACGATATGATCGTATCAATCATCCTTAATTACTCCCTTAATTTCCTGATCAATTAAGGCATAATTTGGTAATTTCGTCCAGGCCGATACGTGGATCGTCCTGGCCGATAATTTAAAATTACAGTATACATTAATTGACTATGGCGGCTACTTCTTTCTATTTTGAGCTTATCGTCCTGGCCGATACACGTATCGTCCAGGCCGATATGTTAATGACGGCTGCCTTAATTAAGGATCCTTACTTAGACTTTCTGTTTTAAGCTGATCATCCCGGACGATATAAATATCGGCCTGGCCGATGTGGGAAAAAATAGAAATTCTAAGCCCCTCAAGTGTGTGTGTGTGTGTAGGGTTACTTAGCATCAGTCTCTTTGACCATTACAAGTAGACTCAAGAAGTGAAAAACAAAAGTACAGACTTACTCAACCCTAAACCTACGCAATCCTGAACTTGGCTCCTTCTTGATCGACCGATCTTCGATTCCTAAAAAGTTAGAAGCAACAAGTAGTCCAAGAGAAATAGTGTTTGTCAATCATCAAAACATAAGCCATGGAAATAGGTTTGCAACAATCTCCCCCTTTTTGATGATGGCAAACATAAGTAGGAAAATATCCAAAAACATTCATTAGAATTTCAAAGTTACAAACAACTTTTCCTACCACACCTACTCCCCCTTTTGTCATCACAAAAAGATGGTCTGAAAACAAATAATGACTCAAAGCAAAACTACAGGAAACAAACAATAGAAAGCACAGACTAAAAGAACGAGGGATCCTGATCATCAGATGGAGGTGGAAGAGGTGGCTGCTGAAAGTAGGTGGCAAGTGTGGTGAACTGAGCATTGAACCAGGCGATGTCCTGGTCATGCTGCTGCTGCTGCTGAGTAAGGAAACTGTCAAATCGGGCTAAATCCTCAGCGCGGTGCTGTTCGTAGCGGGTAATATCCTCAAAGTGTTGCTGCTCCTGTGCAGCAACGTAGTCATCAAACCAAGTCTCCCAACGATCAAACCTCTCAATCAACTGATTAATCGGAGAGTGCTGGTGGAGAGGGACAGGATCAGAAACGGGAGCGGGAGCAGGAGCCTCCTCCTCTCCAGCCCCGTGAGGTTCCTTAGGGTGGAGACGAGTACTGTGAAGGGTGCTGAAGGAATTGTTTGAGTAGAAGGGAGTTGGGAGGTTTGGTGGAATAGGATACTGAAGTTGGTATTTGGTTTCAAGGACATAGGCTATGATGTGTCCTAAGGCTAGATTGGGTTTCCCCTAGATCACGGATTGTGGTTAAGTGATCAATGTATAGGAAAATTAGGTCCGCAGTATTAAATTCCCTATGAGCCATGATGTAGAAAGTAGTGAGTCAAAGTATAGGGGTGATGTGGATTCAGTCGCCAGCTTTTGGAATTACGGAGGTGCGAAGGACATGTTGGATTGTCCTAGCATCTTTGACTAAAGAGCTAGTCTCTCCAACATGGTAAGGTACATTGGTCTGGCGAAGGAAATGATTTGTCGTGGACCAGTCAAGATCAGGGTCAGATGCGATTAAGTGCAGCTTATCCCCGATGGTGGATAGCTGTAAAAGATCAACACATTCCTGATATGTGATTTCGACAGGGCGTCACATAGGAGGTCAGGGCTGTGAAGGTAGGGTTGATGCAAAGGTTTGAGAAAAACTCTCGAAGAAACTCTAAATTGAAAGGGAAAGCAAGAGACAGAATGAAGCAAAGGGAGGTGTGAGCGAAAAGATCCATTACCGGGTATGAGATGTGGGTAGGATTGATGATTCTTGAGACAGTGATCCCACATTCTTTGTAACGGTGGTAAGCGGCTTCATCTTCTGCTTCCCTGAAACGCGGGTCAATTCTTGCCCTCGAAGAACTCCCAGTAGTTTGTCGGACGCGTTTCCCACCAGACATAGAGAGGACTAAGCAAAAACACAAGAGGAGAAAGAATGAAGAGTGAAAAATCATGGCTGGAACGGCCTGAATTTAAAGAAACGGCCATATCGTCCTGGCCGATCGCAGAATCGTCCAGGCCGATATGGTTTAATAATTACGTACATGCCGATTGGTCAAAAAGGCGGTCCAATCGTCCCGGCCGATCAGATATCGGCCAGGCCGATTAGACACAGGCGATCGTCCCGAGGAGTCAATCCGGACGACCGTTAAAAAAGCAGATCGTTCGGGCCGATTAGGTGTATCGTCCAGGACGATGCATAATAATTGATCGTACTGGCCGAAGTTAAAACGTTTAAAATGCTTGCCACATGTATCGTCCAGGACGAACAGTGGATCGGCCCGGACGATTGTCCAATAATGGATCGTCCGGGGCCAAATTTAAAAATCAAAACGTGCTGACACGTGGATCGTCCAGGACGATCCAGTGTATCAGCCAGGACGATGCACATAACATGCATCAGCCAGACGAAATATTCCATCGGCCAGGACTATCACCATGAGTTCGATCAAATCGTCCAGGACGATATAGTTTCATCCAGGACGATGAGTTACATCAAGCACAGAAAATTTTAGCAGATGGATTTTGAAGAGAATTTGTCACATCGTCCAAGACGATAAAAGAATCTTCCAGGCCGATGTTACTTGAAATTGAAATCAAGGGAAGAATGGTGATGATCAAGACCCTTAAAAAAAAAACAAAAAAAAAAACAGTCAAAACAAAAAGAAAAACAACAACACAAGGAAAAACAAAAAAAGAAAAACGAATATTTTTGGATTTTAATTTTTCTATTTTTTTTTATTTATTTAAAGAGGCATCATATGAGAGTTCCTTTCAAAAAGTTAAACTTTTAGAGTTCCAAGAGATCAAGAAGTTTAACAAATTCCAATCAGGGGAGGGTAGAACATCTGATTCTGTTAACCCTAGATCGGACATCCTTCAGGGTACAAACATTCTTGGAAAACAGAAATCTAACTCAGAATAACTAAATAGGATAAAAAGATCCATTCAAAACTTGATTACAAATAAAATATCTCATAAATAATAAACCAAAGTAATTTTTCTCAATCATGGAAATTGAAATCAGGTCTTTGAAAGTATCACATAATCAATGAGTTTTCTAAGTTTTAAGAGTTTTACCAAAGAGAGGATAGCTTGCATTTAGTGGGCTTATTTTATGCCTCTTGTCATTTTGATTGGCTCTTTTGAACATCTTTTGATTTGAATACACTTTTGTGTATATGGCTTTCTTTTCAATTTGGCTTCATTGGCCTTTTTCCTTTTTAACTCTTGCAAGCTAAAGGCTCTTTAATATACCCTAAAAAAAGCTTAGTTGTGAGTATATCCTCCAAATATTAGAGAATAGGAGCTATCTCTCTAATATAGGGAAGAACAATCCACAATACAAAATCAAAATCATGTGATAAATGCAATGACAAGACTTCAAAAGCTTGAATGATATCTAAGAACTTTGGCTATTATGCATAAGATAAATTAATGTAGCAAGATAAGAAAAAGATCTTAAATGAAAAGTCATTGGTTAAACTGAGTTTAGACTTTTGTTTAGAGAAGAAAATCATACCACTAAACAAAGTCAGAAGGAGGGAAAACATCAACAGTTTACTCCCTTTAACCAATTTAGAAAAAGCTAAATACTATCTCTAAAACTCCAAAATCTAAAGGCTTGAAAAGATTCATCATATGAAAGACCAAAATTAAAGAGCAACGCGAAAACAGAACACATAAAAACAAAGAATGAAAACAACACAAACTAGACTACCACTAAGTAAGCATAAAAACTAGCACAAAAATAAAATAAAAGGAAACACAAAAACTAAACATGTCAAGCACGTGATAAAGCAGCGAGTTTAAGCAATTTTGAGCTGCAAGCCTCCTTATGTCCAGTTATCCTATGCTCCCACGAGGTCTTTAGTGAGAGCACTCCTGTAAAACTCAACATCAGTCAGATTTAGGAACCTAAACAGGTTTGGGATCCTTCTTAGGAAAAGTAGAATACAATGCAGGTATGGTATGCTGTGAATCATGCATCTTAGGTCTCCACACCCAATGTGTACTACGGTGAACGGTGCAAGTGTGTGAGATGTGTCCTAGCATGCCACAAGAGAAGCATCTAACTCTAGGAAAAAGGTTTCTTAAATGGTTTGAATTATAATACATCTTCCTAGGTTTTGGCTTAAGATCAAAAGTGGAAGTCATCCGATTTTTCTTATATGTATCAAAATCATTTTGAATCCTCAAGTTAGTTTTTTTTAATGCATCATTCTCAATCCTCAAATTTTTCTCAATCTCTTTAGATTTCATAAGATCAACCTTAAGTGAGGTGTGTGAAGCTTTTAATGCATTATGTTCATCAACTAATTCCAAATACTTTTTGTTCAACTCATCAAATTCATCAAGAAGAGCCATGTGATTTGAATCAATCGTTGCATGATCTTTGAGAAAGACTGCATGCTCTTTTTGTAGATTTGAATGTTCTAATTTTAGGCTAGCATGAGTATTCTTAAGTTTTTTGTATGATGCAAGGATTTTTTCACAAATTTCAAACAATTCATCATAGGTTGGTTTACATACCTCTTCCTCATCACTTTGATTCTCTCCCATGAAACACAAGTTTGTAGTCTCTTCCTCTGGTTCAGTCTCAGAGGAATCAGTACCAGATTCTGCCCAAAAACCTCTTTGGATTTTCTTCTTGTCCTTCCTCGACTTGGCTTTCTCCTCACCTTTTTCTTTTCTTTGCTTGAATGATCTTGAAGTGTAGGGCAATCGGCTCTCACATGTCCAGGCTTCCTGCATTCAAAATAAACAACATCAGAAGATCCTTTAACATGTTTATGATCCTTACTTTTTCTCCAATTTTGATGATGTTTTTATTTCTTCCTTAGAAAGTTTTTGAATTGCCTTGTGATGAAGGCAACTTCATCGCTTTCAGACCCGGAAGATTCAGAATCCGATTTGTGTGCCTTCAATGCAATTATTTTCTCCTTTTTCTTTTCACCTGTATCAACATTTCTTTGAATCACCCCTTGCTCGTAAGCAATTAGTGAGCCAAGTAAGTTATCAATAGAATAGGTGTTCAAATCTTTAGATTCAGTAATGGCAGTAATTTTTGCATCATAAGATGAAGGCAAGCATCTCAAAATCTTGTTAACTTTTTTATAGTTCAAAAGCTCTTTTTCTAGTGCATGCAATGAAGTAACAATCTGAGTAAACCTAGTGTACATGTCAGAAATCGATTCATGAGGTTTCATACGAAAAAGTTCGTAGTCATGCAAGAGAATGTTTAAACGGGATTGTTTAACTTCATTAGTACCTTCATAGGTGATGCACAATTTATCCTAAATTTCTTTACCAGTTCAGCAAGTTGAAACACGCATGTAATCCTCAGATTTCAAAGCACAGAAAAAATAGTTCAGACATTTCGCATTTAATTGAGCTAAATCTCGTTCATCAAAAGTCCATTCAGTAAAAGCAACTTCAGTTTTCACACCATTAATTTCACGAGAAGGTGGAGAATAACCTTCTTGAATAAGCATCCACATGCGATAATCAGTAGATTGTAAAAACGTTGACATACGAGTTTTCCAAAAATCAAAAGGTAGGTTATCGAACAGGGGAGGTCGGGTAATGGAATACCCTTCCGTAGTGTTACGATTCCCAATGTTAGCCATGGATCAAATTCAAAAAGTTTTCAAACTTTAACTTTCGAATCCCGCTCTGATACCACTTGAAAGTTTGTTAGGGATGTTAAGCCCTATGAACTTAGTCCCAAGTTAACCAAGAGGGGGGGTGAATTGGTATTTTAAAAACTCTTTTCACAAAGAAAGAAAATTGCATAAACCAAATCACAGCACAGAAATAAATGTGGAATTTTAAAAGCGCGGAAGCAAGAAAAAGAACACAGAAATTTATAGTGGTTCGGTCGACTCGACCTATGTCCACTCCTTGGAGGCACCCTCCAAGTATTGCACTAAAAAACGTGACTCTCCTTTAGCTTCCACGACTAGGCGGAGAAGCCCTTACAAGAACCTCCTTTTTGCCACCCCGGCAAGGCAGAGAACCTACCTCCTTTTGCTTCCTCCTGAAGCTGGCAGAGAACCAAAATCAAAAGCAAACTCCTTACCTCTACTGACCCTTCCACGGACGAGAAACTCTAGACGAAGATGAAGCAGAGTGATCCTTGAAGCAAACCCTTGTGAATCCCCTCACAAGATCCTCTCTCTCTCCCTCTCTCTTTCTCTCCTCAAGGTCTTCTCAGGTCAAGGCAGCAGCCAAAGATCCTTAAAAATGTTGAACAAGAGCTCTTAAATAGAAGAGCTTCAAAGGAGCTCATTAATTACAAGTTGTTGACAATATCGTCCAGGCCGATCTGGACATCGGCCTGGCCGATCAGTCGCCCTGGATGCAAAACTGGATGATTAAAAATTGGCTTGATCGTCCAGTCTGATCTTACGATCATCCGGGCCGATCAGTTCAAATCAGAGGAAAATCGTCCTGACAATAGCCCTGGATACAAGCTGGCCGATATTTATCATCCCGAAGTAACTTAAAGTTTTTGAATGGATCGTCCTGGCCGATCCTGCGATCGTCCAGGACGATATGATCATATCAATCAACCTTAATTACTCCCTTGATTTTCTGATCAATTAAGGCATAATTTGGTAATTTCGTCCAGGCCGATACGTGGATCGTCCTAGCCGATAATTTAAAATTACAGTATACCTTAATTGACTATGGCGGCTACTTCTTTCTGTTTTGAGCTTATCGTCCTGGCCAATACACGTATCGTCCAGGCCAATATGTTAATGACGGTTGCCTTAATTAAGAATCCTTACTTAGACTTTTTGTTTTAAGCTGATCATCCCGGACGATATAAATATCGGCCAGGCCGATGTGGGCAAAAATAGAAATTCTAAGCCCCTCAAGTGTGTGTGTGTGTAGGGTTACTTAGCATCAGTCTCTTTGACCATTACAAGTAGACTCAAGAAGTGAAAAATAAAAGTACAGACTGACTCAACCCTAAACCTATGCAATCCTGAACTTGGCTCCTTCTTGATCGTCCGATCTTTAATTCCTGAAAAGTTAGAAGCAACAAGTAGTCCAAGAGAAATAGTGTTTGTCAATCATCAAAACATAAGTCATGGAAATAGGTTTGCAACAATATACCCTCCCATTCTATCTTTCTCCAATAACATCTGACCATGTATGACACTCAGAAATCTAAGTCGATCCTGAAGATGATCCCTCACCAGTAGATTGATGACTTTCCCGAGCTCGTACAAAATCATCCTATGAGAATAAATCCATAAAATATATTGATATTAGAATTAGTTTTATTATAATAAATTTATATTTCCAAACTCTAAAAAATTATACTCAAATGAGCCTTTTATCCTTCTCATCAACCCACTGATGGTCATCTTGATGTTGATGAGTTCTCATATGAAACTCCAGTGGTGTTGGCTCCTGACCAAAAAACTTTCTGAAAATATAAGATATACTTATAATAACATAAATATATTTAATAAACTAAATTAAAACTTTTATCATTCATCATCTATGTTCCATATAAGTAACAAATCCACTAGTATGAAGAGAGCTACCTAAACCCCCATAGTCAAATGCTCTATTCTGCTTATTCAACTCTCTTATTTTTATAAACTTAGGGGTCGCCCAAGCTCTACTCAGATATGCCCATACTCCCTCTCCAATCCATATTGGACATTGCCTGGACTTTCTAATATCTGTGAACATGTCCCTGAGATGGGTCGCTCCTCTCCTCTCAAAATTTGTTATGATCCTTGTGTTATGCTCAGGCAACACCTAAATTCTTTCTGTAAAAAAAATATAGGCAAATAAATATAAATACAAATTAAATTAAAAATTTGAATTCATGCCAAATAAGTATACCTAAAATTCTCCAAACCACATATCCCTTATTTCCTTTGGGATCTTCTTCCATGATAAGTAAGGAGCATCATATTTGTTCTTTATAATATCCCGAATCTTATGAGTAGGTGGCCTTGAAAGATTAAAACTGTAGGTTAATTTTTTTATTAATAATATATAATATATTAAAATACAAGAAACTAAACAACATAAATTGAACTAACTTATCACCCTCAAGCTAAATGTATTGACGCTTATCTACTGTAGCTGCATGATCCCTAGTACCAACCTCTGCTAGTCTAGATGGTCCATCGTATTCTAGCTGCATCAGATATGGGTAATAATATGGGTGGGGGTAAGGATGGTAAGGACCAGTGGATGGACATACAACTTGTGATAATTGTGGGGGGTAATATGGATAGAATGGAGCTACATGTGCCTGATATGGAGAGGGAAAGTGAGGACTCATCAATAGAGGAGGGAAGTACCCAGGAAAGGGTGGTGGTACAATAGCAGGTGGACCTGACTGACCCTGACCCTACTCACCAAGAGACTGCTGCTGACTCTTGGGTGGTGGTGGTGAAGGTATAACTGTTGGAACTGATGTCTATCCCTCACTTTCATTAAGCTGTCTAGGTCAGTTAGGATTAACAATAATAATTTTTTAAGAAAACTTTGAGGCAAATGATCTACGAGGGGGATCGTCACCTGAAGCCATCTGCATTAAAAGAAGCAATTAGTAAAGCATTGTAATATATAAAAAATAAAAAATACATAATATAAATTAATAAATTACAAAAATAAATAATGACAAAATACAAAAATAAAGAATGACAAAATGACATAATACAAAAATATATTTTTATTGCTCAAAATTCAAAAATTATAATTCTATAAATACAAAACTATTCAAAAATATTATAAAAACTATAATTCTACAATTCTAAATTATAAAAATTACAATTTCTAAATTACAAAAACTATTCAAAATCAAAAATATTTTCATTGCTCTCTAGGGTATCTTCACTTTTATCCTCATTATCATTTGATGAGCTAGTTGAACTATTCACATCTTCTAACTGCATTTCAATACTAGGGGTTGTAGTTAGCATCTCCTCAATTTCAACAGGCCTACAACTTGATATCTTATCCTCTTGATGTGTAGTTGCTACAACGTATTGTTATTCAATTATTCCCCATGCTTTTATTTTTATGATATCTAGCTAATCTTGTTTATCCCTATGACCACAGAGATATTTATTGAAATAAACTGGAATAGCTTGACTTGTTAACACAAATGGATCAAAATTCTTATATCTTCTACTATGTTTTACATCTATTAAACCATATGCAGGATGAACTCTTGTGCCTCTATTCTGTACTAGATCATACCATTGACTATTAAATAAGCATATAAAGTTCTCATCTTCGCCTGGGTACTCTAGGTCAAGAACCTCATTTAGAATACCGTAATAATCACACTCATCTTCTTTATGAGTGTTTCCTCTAACACATACTCCATAATTTTCAGTTTTTCTTCCTTCACTCCATGACTTGGTATGAAATCTGAACCCATTAACTATATATAGGTCAGGTCTTTACTTTTTGTAATGGACCCCATGCTAGTGCTTGCGAACCTTTATTAAAATAATTATTATTAGGGTTTTGTACCTAAAAATAATTTTAAATATTAGTATTTTTGGTATTAAATAAGATATAATTTGAATTAAAATTTTAAAATTTATGAGATCACATAAGATCTGAACTAAGATGGGAATTCATTTGTAACAACTTGCTCAATATCCCTAAAATCTGTCAGAGGCAAATTGCTTACAAAAAACCTGATGATAAATCATCCAAATATTACTTTAGTATTTTAAATAAATATTACTCATTATGCATATTATAAAAGAACTTACTCTAAGATTGGTTCAACTTCTTCACAGTTTAGTAGCATATATAAATTCATTGTTTTGATTTTTAAATCGTTGAGAAATCTTTCAACACATTTGCCACTAAGTTTTTCTTGACTTATAAATACTGATAGTGTAGCCTGTGATTGTTCTTCTACATTGAAGTCCATGTTACGACCAATCTTTGTTCTTGTACACCTTACATGGTGCTCAAAGTAGTTTGAGCAAAAGTGAGTGGTTTCTTGAGACAAATATGCTTCACATATCGATCTTTCTAGTCATGCTTTATTATTACTATATTTCTTCAACTTATTCAAATATTTATTAAATAATTACAATTATTAAGTTAATAAAAAATTTACCTCTCTAATAGTACTCTCAACATATTCAAAAATATTGGAGACTTAATAAAAATATATTTTACCTCTCGAAAGGATACATCCAACGATATTGTACAGGTCCAACTCTAGCTTCATTAGGTAAATGGATTGGAAGATGTTCCATAAAATCAAAAAATTCTGGGGAAAATTTTTTTTCTAACTTGTATAGGATGATTGGTATGTTATCCTCACTCCTCTGTAAAGCATATTCGTTTAGTTTAGATGAACATAGGTCTTTGAAAAAAATGCTAAGCTCAGTCAACAGATTTGATATGTAATCTAGTAACATATATATTATGATCGGAAGAAGAACCTCCCTAATTATGTAACAATCATGACTTTTAGTCCAAATAACCTTGCAGATTTTAAGTCAACACATCGGCTTATATTTGATCCATAGCCATCAAGCATTTTTAAACCTTTAAACCATTGACATATTAATCTTTTTTGCTATAACGTGAAAGAGTAAGGTGCTTTGGGCTTCATTATTTTGATGTTGGTTGTTATTACTAATTCCAAATTTTTTTACCAGTAGTACTCTTTAATGTCCATTCTTGCTTAGACATTATCTTTACTCTTACCTTTAACATCCATAATTATATTAAAAATATTGTCCAGGAAGTTCATCTCAATATGCATAATATTCATATTATGTCATATCAAATTAGTTCTCTAATATGATAATATCCAAAAAAATACTTTTTTTAATCCAATTATGTTGAACACCATATCCCAAATATTTAGACTCTGATAACATTGAAAATTCAATAATTATTGGAAAGTCAGAAAGTCTCTGTAGTACATCATCACCACTTAATCTGGGTGGAGGATGTGAGCTCCCAACTTTGTTTTTAACGAATGCTTCCTTATTCCTTCAAAACTGATGATCAGCAAGTAGAAACATATGATGACAATCAAACCAACTATTTTTCTCTGCATGTTTTAGTGTGAAAGCATTAGTATTCTCTATGCAGTAAGGATAAGCTAATTTTTCTATTATGCTCCAACTAGAAAACATACCATAAATTGGAAAATTGCCAATGGTTCACATCAATGGAGCTCAAAGAAGAAAATTTTATTTTGTTAAAATATTATATATGAGAATTCCTTCTTCCCATAATAACTTGAGATCATCAATTAATGGTAGCAAAAAAATATTAATTTTTGCTTTTGGATTATGTGGTCCAAGTATTATAAGAGTTAAGAACATATACGGAGTAATCATACATATCTCTAATGGAAGGTTGTATGGTGTTAGTATAACTGGCCAACAAGAGTATGGTGTAGCTGCTTGACTATATGGGGTAAAACCAATGGCACATAATCCCAATCTTATATTGCGGGGTTCAGCAGCAAATGAAGCATGCACTATCAAAATATTTCCATGCTTCAGCATCTGATGGATGAGAAAGAACACCACTTTTTGATAATTTCTCCTTATGCCATCTCATATGGCCTGCAGAACTCATTGATGCATAGAGTCACTGAAGTCTTGGAATAATTGGTAAATAAAATAAATGGGAATATGGAACATCTTTCTTTTGACGTGTTATTTTCTCGAGTTGGCTTAAATCAAAGAGCATTGCAGGTGCGACAATAAACTTCTGTTGCATCATCTTTATAGTATAACATACATCCATTAATATAATAATCAATTTTTGTAATAGTAAGACCCAACTTCAATACTAATTTTTTCATTCGGTACAAATCTAAGGGAATTAAATTATCCATTGGATTAGTTTTCTTGAGAAGACCAATGAAGTCATTAAAACAATCATGAGGAATATTATACTCAGTTTTAAAACTTAGTATCCTCACTGCAATCGATAAATCTCAGTGAGTATTGCAACCGTCCCAAATTAGTTTTTGAGCTGTATATAGTAACTCAAAGAATTTTTAGGTTTCTATATTTGATGGCTCTTCCATACTAGCCCTTAAATTAGGACCTTCTACATCAAAAATAATTTCTTCATACGGACTACTCATTTGATATTTATCAAATATTTCAAAAGTTATAGATGAACCGGCATGAGTATCTCGGTGTGGAAATTACTAGTCATGTGATGTCCAAATCCAGTAGTTTGGAAGAAATCCCCTACAATATAAATCAAGCTTTACATTATCGGGATTGAGAAATGCTTAATTTTTATGCTTCAAATATGAACATCTAAATATTTTATCAAACTTAAAGGAAGACAGTTGAGATGCAACTTGAATGAAAGTCTCAACTCCATGTATAAATTCATCTGTCAATCCTTTTCGATCTGATAACAATCTATTATACATCCAATATCTCTCTTCATGGATAGTCATTTGGACGTTGAAGCAAACGTCCTCCTACATAGTTATGAAAACATTTATTAGAAGATATAGCACCTTTAACAAGTGTACGTGCTATACTTTCGAACAAGTGTACTTTACTTGAATTGGAATGTATTGTAGGTCTCACAACTATCTCATATGATATTTATTGATTTAGAGAAAGCATATGATAAAGTTCCAAGAGAAGTGCTATGGAGAGTTCTTGAAAAGAAAGGAGAATAATGCTTATGTTGAGAAGCATAATACTAAGTTAAGTGTTGTAGAGATGATGATGCTTAGGTCTACCTTTACCTTTCTTAACATAAGTCAAATTTAATACCTCAACTTTCCTTACCAGGTCCTCAGAAGGCCTCTATTTAATGTGACAAAACCATGTAAAGCGACTCTCTCTAATCTTATCTTCCACTGTAGCTACTCCAACCTTATCACGTATATGCTCACTTCGTATCCTAGCTCTAAGGGTCAAGCCACTCATCCACCCAAGGAAAAACAAGTTAAAATTTTTATGGTGCTGAATGTTGGACTTTAAAAGAGAAGCATAATACTAAGTTAAGTGTTGCAGAGATGAGGATGCTTAGGTCTATCTCTACCTTTCATAACATAAATCAAATCTAATACATCTACTTTCCTAACTGGGTCATCTGAAGGCTATCGTTTTATGTGACCAAACCATCTAAGGTGACACTCTCTAATCTCATCATCCACTAGAGGTACTCCAACATTTTCATGTATATGCTCATTTCGTATTCTATATATAGGGGTAAAGCCACTCATCCACCTAAGCACCCTCATCTCTGCACCACTTAACTTAGTATTATGCTTCTCTTTTAATGACCAAGATTCGGCACCATAAAGCATTGCAGATCTCACCACCATCTTATAGAATTTTCCCTCAAGTTTGAGGGGGACTTTTTTATCACACAACAAGCCTGATTCATTCCTCCATTTCAACCATCCAACTTGAATTGTGCTGATAATATCCCCTTCTATTTCACCATCACTTTGAACAATAGATCCAATATATCTAAAATGTATACTTTTATTAATGACTTGATCGCCCAAAGTCACAAACCCCTCACTAAGTCTATTACTACTAAAGTTACACTTCATATTTTTAGTTTTAGATCTATTCAAGCGAAAACCTCTAGACTCTATGGTTGACCTCCATAATTCAAGTTTACCATCAACTCCCTCTCTAATCTTATCAACAAGAAGAATATCAACAAAAAGCATACAACAAGGTACATCCTCTCACAAATGTCTAGTGAGAACATCCATGACTAACGCAAAAAACAACATCCATGCTCATTTCGTATCCTATCTCTAGGGGTAAAGCCACTCATCCACTTGAGCACCCTCATCTCTGCAACACTTAACTAAGTATTATGCTTCTCTTTTAATGACCAAGATTCGGCACCATAAAGCATTGCATATCTCACCACCATCTTATAGAATTTTTCATTAAGTTTGAGGGCGACGTTTTTTTTACAGAACAAGCCCGATTCATTTCTCCATTTCAACCATCCAACTTGAATTGTGCTGATAATATTCCCTTCTATTTCACCATCACTCTGAACAAAAGATCCAAGATATATAAAACATGTACTTTTATTAATTACTTAATCGCCTAAAGTCATAAACCCCTCACTAGGTCTATTACTAATAAAATTACACTTCATATTTTTAGTTTTAGATCTACTCAAGTGAAAACCATTAGACTCTATGGTTGACCTCCATAATTCAAGTTTACCCTCAACTCCCTCTCTAGTCTTATCAACAAGTAGAATATCATTAACAAAAAGCATACAACAAGGTACATCCCCTCGTAAATGTCTAGTGAGAACATCCATGACTAAAGCAAAAAGATATTGGCCTAAGAGTGATCCTTGATGTAATCTAGTTTATCAACAAGTAGAATATCATCCACAAAAGCATACAACAAGGTTCATCCTCTCACAAATGTCTAGTGAGAACATCCATGACTAAAGCAAAAAGATATTGGCTTAAAAGTGATCCTTGATGTAATCTAGTTTTATCAACAAGTAGAATATCATCCACAAAAAGCATACAACAAGTTACATCTCTAGCAAATGTCTAGTGAGAACATCCATGACTAAAGCAAAAAGATATTGGCTTAAGACTGGTCCTTGATGTAATCTAACCGAAATCAACAAGAAGAATATCATCAACAAAAAGCATACAACAAGGTATATCCTCTTGCAAATGTCTAGTGAGAACATCCATGACTAAAGCAAAAAGATATTGACTTAAGGCTGATCCTTGATGTTATCTAACCCAAATCTAAACAAAATGCAACAAAAAAAAAAAAGCAAACCTCGGAGGCGAAGCAACGGGAGCGGGGAGAGACTTCGGCGGTTGGAGTGGAGCGAGATCTTCATTTGGAGGAACCTTTTTCGGCAGCCAGAGGGAGCTCGTCAGTGGCCAGAGGAGGTGTCTCGATTGTGAGAGGTCGGAGGAGATGGGGGCGAGCACCACGCAGGAGAGAGAGAGAGAGAGAGAGAGAGAGAGAGAGAGAGAGAGAGAAAATGTAATGAAATGAAATGGAAGGCTCGAGACGGATTATTCTTTGGCCTTTTCCGGCATCCAACAGGCGGTTCCGACCGCTGGAAATAAATTCACTTAACACCGGTAATTAGAGCCGTCGGTAATGAGCCGGTAAGATTTAATGCGGCGGTTTAACCGATGGTTCTTGGACCACCACTTTTTCCAGTTGTTTTATTTAACATAACATCCGGTTCGACCACCAGTAAACAGCGGCGGTCACATCGCCGGTTAAACCGTCGTTAATACTGGTGGTTGGAGAACCGTCGATTCACACCGTCGGTAATTGATGAATTTCTTGTAGTGAAGTTTGCTAGAGTTAATATCCTTAATTGAGTGAAAGGAGGATTTGACTAGTTTTTCTAATTAACAGGCATTACACAGGTGGTCATTAGTGAATTCTAGTTTGGGTATACCTCTAACTAAGTTATTTTAGGTGATTTTTAAAATATTTTTAATGCTTGCATGGAAAACTCTTTTATGCCACAATCAGGATTCATCAGTAATAGTTTTTAAGTAAAGAGAGTTAGCAGGTTCAACATAGTTTAAATCAAACATGTAAATCTCTTTTTCCTTGCATCATAATATTTCCATTTAAGCTTATAATGCAACTGGTAGATAAAAATTTAATGTTGAAGCCTTTATCATAGAGCTAGCTTATGCTAAGCACATTATATCTTAATCCATCTACCAATAAAACATTTTTAATGAGGATATTTTTTTAGTAGCCAATTATACTTGAGTCCACTACTCTCCTGGTGATGTTTTCTTCAAGTGTCGCCTTACCTCTTGCCCTAGCCTCCAGTGAGATGAATTGATTTGCATCTTCGGTTATGTACCTTAAACATTCACTATCCAGGTACCACATGCTCTCATGAGGACTTTTGTGAGAGCATCCCAACAAAATCATCAAAAATTAGATTTAAGAACCCTAACAAGTTTGGATTCCATCTTATGAATTGAAGAATAAGATGCAGACATATTATGCTATAGTATATGCAATTTTGGTATCCACACTAAATGTGTTCTATGGTGAATAATGTAATTATGGTAGATATGTCCTAGCATGCAATAAGAAAAACGTCTAATACTAGGAAAAGGATTTTCTAATAGAAGTGGGTTATAGTAACTCTTCCTAGGTATGAATACATGCTATGTTAATGGTTTATAAAATTTTGCAAGTGAAAGTGGTGTTTTATTTTCTTAAAAAGTAATTAATTTCACTTACGATGATTTGTTTGCACTTTTAAGAATTAAATTTTAAAGCATGCTCACTACTATCAAATTGAGATGCAAGAGTCTCTAGTTCTTTGAATGCATTTTCATTCAACACCTGATGTTTTCAAGGAATCATGTTCAATCGTTAAATCAAGATGCTTCTTGTATAAATTATAAAATTCATCTAATAAGCCATATGATTACTATCCAAAGTAAAAGTATCTTTCCTAAGGTATTCATGCTCTTTCTATAGTTTTAAAATATCAGAATTCAAGCTTGCATATATTTTCTTGAGCTTCCTATATACATTATGAATTTTTTAAAAAATATCAAATAGTTCATCATATGAAAGCTCACATACCTCCTCTTAATCAGAATAATCAAGATGATTATCTGCCATTAAGCATAAGTTGGATACCTCCTATTCTACTTTTATTTCAGAAGAGTCTAAAGCAAAGTTTGCCTAGAAAGCCTTCTGAGTCCTTCGCTTTCCCTTTTTGAACTTAGGTTTTTCTTCACCCTTCTGCTTGATTGGTTTAGTTTTTAGATTTGGGCAATCCGACTTCAAGTGCCATGGCTTTCAGCATAAACCTTAGAATTTTTATTAGCTTTAGCTTTGCTCCATTGCTGATGATGCTTTTACTTTTACTTTAGAAAGCTCTTAAATTGCCTTTTCATCAGTGCTATGTCATCGTAATCCTTATGTGTAAAATTCTTACTATCAGAATCATTTGCCTTAAGGATATAGTCTTCTCCTTTCTCTTTTCACATACATCAAGTTGTCTTTGACTCACTCCTTTCTCGTAAACAATAAGTGATCCATGTATGTCATCAATGGAGTAAACATTTAGATCTGTAGATTCAGTACTAATATTGATTTTTGCATCATATAAAGCATGTAGACAATACAAGATTTTGATAACTTTTTCATAATTAGTAAGTTCTCTTCCTAAAGTATGCAAGGAAGTAATAATTTGAGTGAACCTACTATACATTTTAGATATAGATTCACTAGGTTTCATGTAAAAGAGTTCATAGACATTGAGCAAAATATTCAACTAGATTATCGTCCCATGCAAGAATCAGGTCGTAAAGTATAATAATCTTGAATCATCTTGTATGATCTGATTGAACAATTTAACCATAATTAAACACTCAATCACATGATCAATTTAGGCATGACTATCATCAATCATACAATATGATGAAGATCATATGGTATAATTAGACATAGATTTTGAATATTCAAATATTACATAAATTATGATTAGCAGCTATTTTGTTAATTATAATTAATCATTTTATACATTTTAGATCATACAGTATGATGAGTTTAATCACTCTTAATTAATTGAGGTGCCCTAATTAGTGTTTTGTTTTTGTTTTAACGGATCATCTAGTACAATATAAATCATCCTATATGATTAGTTCAAAAACTAACTATTTTTTTTAACTCATCAACTCACTCCATTGAGTGAGTAGGTGCAAGGTTACTTAGCTTAGTTTTCACCATATACGTGACTTGACTTAAGAAAGATAAAAGTACATTAAAGTTGAAATTACAAATAAACTCAACCTTAGTCTACCCAATTTTGAGCTAATTGAAGTTGCAAGTGAACGGTGGACCTGAAATATTAGTGAGTAGGGAAGAAAAGATATGCAATGGATCGAAATAACATAATAAAAAGTCTAATATATTCATTATCATCAAAATCACAGGACTTGGGTCCTTATTTGCAACATGACAATATCCTAGTCAAGTATAAATCTTATAAGCTTGAGAGTCACTATCTCATTTAGATTTTCATTTTTCTTATCTAGGAGACACTATCCATAATCAAGTATAAATCAGGTCTACTAGGGAGTCACTATCTCATTTTAATTTAAATCTTTCTTATGTTAGAGACACTATCCTAGTCAAGTATAAATTTCATCTTTTTAAGAGCCACTATCTCATTTAGATTTCCATCTTCCTTGTCTAGGAGATGATATCTTCGTCAAGTGTAAATTCAATTATTTTGGAGATGTTATCCAATCCAAATTTAAATATTTCTTGTCTAGGAGAAGCTATCCTAATAAGGTATAAATTATACCTACTTGAGAGCCTCTATCTCTTACTTAAGAGATGCCATCCTAGTCAAGTATAAATCCCATCTACTTGAGAGCAACTATAATTTTCATATTTCAATCTTTTTTTATCTAGGAGATGCTATCTTAGTTAAATATAAATCTCATCTACTTGAAAGTCACTTTATCATTCAAATTTCAATTTTTCTTATCAAAGAGATGTTATTCTAGTCAAGTATAAAAATCGTATGCTTGAGAGCCGCCATCTCTTTTAAATTTCAATCTTTCTTATATAGGGGATGTTATCCTAGACAAGTATAAATCCATCAGCTTGAGAGCTACTATCTCATTCAGGTTTAAATCTTTATTATCTAGGAAATGTTATCCTAGTCAAGTATAAATTCATTTATTTAGGAGATGCTATCCGATCCAAATTTCAATCATTCTGTTCTAAGAGACACTATCCTAATTAAGCATAAATCTCATATGCTTGAGAGCCACTATTTCATTCAATTTTTATCTTCCTTATCTAGAAGATGCTATCATTGTCAAATATACATCCATTTACAATCAAATCTAAATATCAAATAATATCAAAAATTAAGTTGATAACTTTGGTTAATGCTAAGATGTATGATTTACCTTTCAAGTGCATCACAACTATTGAGGGTCCAATTGTTGGCATCATTTTTCAATGAGGTTATTTTTCCTATATCAAAAATAAATCTCCATACATCAATCAGTGAACCAAACTTCAAATCCTAAAATCAAACTTTGTAGTATGCATTAACATAGTACTTTGATTATTGACACATAAAACTATCACTTGAAAATCCTCCTTGACTTTCATTTGATCATCTGATCTACCACTTAACAATCACCATATAATTATTAATGATATGATAATTAAAAAGTTGAAATTCCCTCAATCATTAATCTCTAATAATCAAATTTAAATATAAATCTAAATTAAGCATTCAATTTATTAGTTGACAGTCCCCTATGAAAGTTAGATAATAGGAAGTTCAATCACTGATGATCAATGATGATTACCAAAGATTTGAGCATTTCAATCTAAATTCCCTAAATCATTGTTTAAACCAAAACTATTAATCAAAATTAGATAAAACTCAAAATTCCAAATCCAGTATTAAATCTAAACTCAAAACCCTTTGGTTCATAGCTTATTTTCGGAGAAATTTCCATCACCCTGAAACCTAAAAAGATGACCTTATGATATATCACTTGAAAAAAGTAGACATGTCTCTAGGGTCACCCAAATTAGCTTGAACGCATTTTAAAATCCCTAACCCCTAAAATTCAAAGCATTTCTTTAAGATGGCCTTGAAATATTTATAGCCTATGCTACCAAATATGACATATTATGATTTTTTATCATGGAAGCCTATCCAAACTAACTGATCATAATCACTAGCAAGATGCATTAAACCATCAGTAAACCTTGGTTGACCAAGAAACTAATGTTTTCTTAAACCTCAATATGGCTCAATCAAACCAACCCATACAACCTCCACTGTCATATATAAAATATTATTTGGAGTTCATTGAGTCAAATCCAAAGCCTTAATTAAACTAGGATGACCAAATTACCCTTTTATCACTTTAAATATTATCACATTCATGGAGACCCCACCAAATCTTGGGATCACATCCAATAAACCCTAAACATTATTTAGAATGCATTAAACTAAGTTTTAAGCTCTCGTCAACCTTAGTTGACTAAATCAACCTACGTTGACCAAAGGGCCCTTTTAGCTCTTAAACATTCATTTTGAACTAATTGACTCCACAAAACCTTGGGACCTCTTTGAATAAATCCAAAATATCATTTGGAATGAGTTGGACCCACCCTTAACCCGTGCTCAAACATGGTTGACCAAGTCAACCAACATTGACCATGTCAACCAACATTGACCAAAACCTACCATAAACACTTAAAAAATTTAAAAATCAAGATTTTGACCATACCATTAAACCAAAATGGGAGATAGCTCATTAGATCCCCATGAGTAATAAAAAAAATTTTGGGTCATTGGGCCCACTATGTTTAGCCATTGGAGTTGAACCAAGTTGATCAAAAGGGGTTTTTGTGAGCCAAAACTAAACCCTTGTAAAATTAATTTTCCTAAATGGTTGTAGCATGCATGTATTTACCCAAAGTATATTACCCATGAGGCCCAACCCATGGTTTGACTTGGGTCAACCATTTAGGTTGACCAAGCCACCGAAAATCAACTTTCTTGAGCCCATTCTTGATCCAACCCAAATTGGACCCAATCATTACATCAAATAGGCTCTTGAACATTCCTCCTACAACTTATGTCAAGCTCTTGCCACCTCAGCTATTGATGTGGATAAATTTTCTAAGACTACCTCTCTCTAATGATTGGATGAACCCTAACTTCTCTAATAACAACTTATCTGGTTTCAAACTTTCCAGAACCTTCTTTTAGATCTTATTGGTTAGTCCCAAGTTGGAATTGTTACTAGCCTTATCTTCGGTGATAAGATGCAAGCCCTTCATTGCATTTTCTCTCTTGTATAAATACACCCCTTTTTTGAAGAAAGGGATGATCAAATTATTTCCTTAGCTCCATAGCAAGTTCTTTAGCTTCCCCATAGTTCCCTCTAACCTCCTTTAGTTCAAGAAAATCCCAAATCAGTGAGAGAGAGAAAAAAGATAGAAAGGATAATTCAAATTCTTCTTCTAATCCAGTGAAACCAATCGTTGGAGCCTTTTGTGAAGTTGAAGGGGATTTTTCAAGCAATCCATGGAGTTTATGATCTTGGAAATCCAACCATATTTTACTGAGAAATCTAAGTTTGAAGTTAAAATTTCCAATTACATTTATCTAATGTATTCAATGCATGGAGCTTTCAAACTCTAGGTATTGAAATATTTGAGAACCATAATCCTATGTTTCAAATTTTATCAAATTTGGATGGTTGGATTGAATGTTGTGAACATTAAAATTTAGTTCATTTTGAACTAAACATATAAGATCAATCTAAGCCATTCGATTGGTTAATCAGATGACCTGGATCAAATAAACCATGCACGAGTGCCTTAAGACAAAAATACGTGTCAGTTGAAACCACGTGTGTGCCTAAGTGGTCGCATCTCTGTCATCCATACTTATGTGGTTCGATCAAACAGTTCGATCAAACAACTGACGTGGTTAAGTTGCCGTGTTAATCGCTAATGCCTATCTTACCAATGATTAGTGCAGGGTGTGGTGAAAGATGTCATGCTAATTATTGGAAATCAATGGTTGCAGCTAAATGCATTTATTTAATCTAAAAGAGCTCATAAACTTCAATAAATCATAAAAAAATCCAAATTTATTCCAAATTGAGTGATCTTGGGCTATTTGAAAAGGGTTTGAGCCTAATTATTCTTAAAAAAGATTTCAAACAATATTCGATTAATAGATCTTGAGAAAAAAATCAGAGATGAAGGTTTTCTCATTATCTTGATTTTCTCAAGATCCAATGCTCCAATTGAGCTCAAATTTTGGGAGGTAATTCTTGATTATGTTATTCACCTCCTATAATTTTCTTGAGTCATGGTGAGCTCAAGGATTTTGAAATTTAAATTTCCAATGTCATGTGTTTATTTTGGATCCATAACTTTAAAAATGTGTGACTCTTAAAGTATTTAGAATTTTTTGTGATGTGTTCATATTTACACAAGGGTTTGTTAGCCACTGATTTTGCCTAAATTTAGTTACTGTAATTCCTAAAAGAAATTATCAAAGCTACATATGCATTTAGCTTTCATGATTAATTTTTAAAACTAGAGGGGCTCTGATGAGCCAAATTTAGTGGGTTTGAAGCACATGTACTCATGTACCCATGTTTCAAATCTTTATATTTGGAGGTCATTTGCTCTATCATTCAGTATAAGCAAGATTTATGTGCATAAATGACCTAGGATCTTTAAAAATTTAAAATAAATTAATTTTAAATCTAAAATTAACATTTAATATGTCAAAAAGGTTGAAATCAAAAGCTTAATAAAAGGAAAAAATAAAGCCCCTTAAAATTCACCCAAACTAAAAAAATAATTTAATAATTCAAAAAATCCAAGAATTAATTATAAGAAATAATTACAAATATATATAAAAATACCAAATATATTTCAAACACTTGATATCATCCTTAGAAGTCATTTTTGACATTTAGGGAAGATTGCAAGAGGTTTGGAGCTGATTTGATACAAAAATATGAAAAGCATCCTAATTAAATAATTAAATAAATTTAATAAATCACCAAACTTTAAAAACTTATAACTAATTCTAGAAAAATCCAAATCCAGCAAGCTCAATAAAATTTTACTTATATATAGGTGTAATATGTATGTAAAATATAAAAATTCTAAAATTCACTATAAATCAAAAAGAGAAAAAGTTGGTCAAACTTCTTACATAAAAATGCCTTAAACTTATAAAATACATGACTAATTCCAAAAAAAGTTATAATTAGATCTAATATTTATGAAAAATATAAAAACACCAGAAATCACTCGAAATAAAATAGTCAATTATTTGATCGAATTTAATTCATTTAAATAACCTAAAGTTATAATGAAATTCATAACAAATTGTTGAAAAATTTAAACTAGTAAACTCAAAGGCATTAAACGTATAATTAAATCTACTATTTATGAAAAATATTAAAATTCTAGAAATTATTCTAAATTAAAAAGTTAAGAAACAAACCCCAAAATAAATCATCAAAACTTCAATAAATCATAAAATTAATGAATTAAATCAGTTAACAATAGTAAAAATAAATATCCAACACTTTGTTATTAAAATTTTTAAACTTGACTGCCTCGTGCTATGGGGCTATGTGTCCTAAGGAGGTCTTGATCCTCATGCTTGTTATAATAATGCAACAAGTGAATTTGGTATAATATAAAAATTAAAATTTTAAATTTAATAAATCAAACGCTAATCAAACTAAATTTAATTAAAAATTATTAATAAAATACTTGGATGTTACAGCTTCTATACACTCGTGATTGATTTCTTTTAGAAGGGAAAAGGTGTTTTTGATTGACATGTTTAAAGGATTAAAATAATTAATTAAAATGAATGACTATGCTATTTATCTACCCCACTTTTGGAGGACTAGTAGTATTAAAAATATGAGCCTAGGACTTGCTAATCAATAGCTTCTAGTACTTAGAAGTTATTAAGTGTTATATTTTATAAAATTTAAAATTAATAATTACAACAATTAAAATTCTCTTTTAAAATAAAATTTAAAATATTTAAAGACCACCCCTTACAGTTCCTAAACAAACTAAATCAATTATAGATAATTTTAAACTAATAAAACCCATGACATATCCCAGCTACACAACATTCTACACACATTTCGATGGTTTGCTAGAATAACTTACTTTAGCCTAAACTACACCAATGATTTGATTTAGTTTGCTTGGAGTACCTTGCTTAGAGGGTACTCATATTTGTATATTTATTTTTTGTACTTTTTATATCATTTTTACTTTATGCACTTTGTATATCATATTTACTTTCTATTGGTACACAAGTGATCATAGCAAAAATTCATCGTTGTGCAACTTTATTTCAATTATTATTGCTTGTAGACAGATCAATGCTCTTGTTTATCTGCTCATTATTGTCGATTGCATAACTTTACATCATCATTTGAACTTTTCTTTAATGACATGTCAATGGGCCCCCTCTGTACATCAAGTTGACGTCAACCTGACGTACTCACAATATCTCAATCACCGCTACTGTAGGTGCTATCTACACTTGTGCCCATAGAAGTTCATTGTACTTATGATATACTCACTATTGTTATCCATATGTGCATTGTATCATCTGTCCTTGCTCATAAGGAATGATTATGTTAACTACAATCTCCCAAATGTACTTGCAGAAGAGTCATTATACTTACATCATGTCCACCTTCATCATTCTTAAGTGGTGTGATGTATTTATTTGCAGTGACGGGTCTTGAATTATCATTTGTAAAAGACACCATTTCAACTTGTAAGCTGATTGTCACTTGTATTAAAGCTTTCTTTGTTGTAAGTAGGAGATGCCCGTGCATTTTACAGTCAACTGCTGTCACTTATAAGTACAATATACTTAATAGTATGGGAACTATTGTAGGAGTTGATTGCATTTACATCTTGTATAAACTAGCATCATTCATTGTGTGCTTATATATTCAAGTATTGATGATCGGTCTTTGTTTGTGATTGTTTAGATGCTGTGAGTTGATTATTATTCATTACTTGAATGCACCGAGGTCCTATTCGTCACGAGTCCCCTTCTATTGACTTGATGTTTTGATATTTAATTGAATAATCAAAATTAACATTTGACATTTATGTTTTGACCATTTTTGTGCATTTTAATATTTAGGGTTCTATTCCCCGCTGTTCAGTTCAAGTAATATTTCATGTTGTTCGTATAAGTCATTTGCGTATTTGGCTTAAGTTATGTACATTTTTGCTCAAGTACATGTCCTTTATATTGCTGCTCAAGTTAGGTCTTTATGTTGTTCAAGTTCTGTGTACTTCAGTCTGACATTCGGCAGCATCCCGACATATCCCCTATTTGGGAGAAATATAGGGAGTCATAGCCTGCCCGCCATGTCAAGAAAGACGCACACTATCAATGTTTAAAGACACCACGACCCTAGTATTCAATTCCACCACGCCAAGAAAGGCATGGATGGGTCTTCAGAGGTACATGCTCTATTCTATTCAAATTCCTTATTGTTGATGTCTTATGCATTTTACTTTGAATTTCAGTAGTATCAAGGCATATTCCCCATTTGGAGGAAATATAGGGAGTCATAACCTGCCCGCCACATCAAGAAAGACGTGCACAGTCGGTGTTTAAAGACACTGCGACTGTAGTCTTCAATCCCACCATGTTAAAAAAGGTGTGCATGAGTCTTCAGAGCAATCTGTTTAAAATGCACAATGATTTCCCCACGTATGGGTGCTTAAAATTTTGCCCCGCCGTGATACAAAAAGCGCACACAAGGCTTGCCTGCTTTGTCGTAAGCATTGCACCAAGTTTTCTCCCACCATGCTAAGAAAAGAATGCAAAGGGGGTCCCTTGTTGGTGCAAACATTGAAAACGGGACTTTAGTTAGGGATTACCTACCTCGTCGCGAGCATCATAACGAACTTCCTCCCACTGTGCTAAGAAAAGCGCACATAAGTGTTTGTTCGCCGCGCTGCAAGTGTTGAAAATGAGTTTTCAGAGTTTGGAGAGGTTATACCTGCGTGGCGAGGATGACGCTGGTGTTGACACATAGATCGAGGCAAGAGGAGCATTTTTATTTCTTTTTCTTTTTTTAACTAACTTTAATTAATTATAATTAATTAAAATAAAATATAATTAATTATAACTCAATTTAATTAATTATGATTAGCATCAATTAATTATAATTAAAATAATTAATTTATAGTTAACATAATTAATTATGATTAGTTATAATTAAATTTAATTCATTATAACAAATTATGATTATTATTAATTAATTAAAATTGAAAATAATTAATAATAATTAATTAAAATTACAAATAATTAATTATGATTAAGTAACTAAATTATACCTAATTATCATTATTATATAAATTAAGATAATTAATTTTAATTAATTAAGATAAAAATAAATAGAAAAGAAAATACAGGATTTGAACACGATTTATGCAGGATTTGCTTCCGCATATAACAGATGATGAGAAATCATAATGATAAAAAAAAAACAAGTAAATGGTAGTCCCAAAAAGAATGATGAATCTGATGAACTCTCAATATATCGTAGACGATGTCAAATCAATCTTCATACTTTTCTTTGCCAAGGAATATGAAACTCTATTAGGGGCTGTTTGGTTGCCTGAAAAGAAAATGCAGTGTAAAGTAAATGCAATGTAAAATAAATGTAGTACATTCCGAATACTTTGATCCTGTTTGGTCGTCTGCAAAATAAACACAGGAGAATTGTTTCCCTTATTTGGTTATGTAAATCCAGAGTAAAGTAAAAACTTTTTTTTAAAATAATTTGCATGCAATATATCAAAAGTAATTATTCAATTCAGAAAAAAAAAATTTTTTGGATTCCATGTAGCTGCTTGAATTTTGATCAGGAGATGCCAAAATCCTACAAAATTACAATAGCATATTCAAAATTAATTTTTTTTTTCATAAAAAAGTACTAATTTTTATGTTAATTAACTGTGATTATTTTATAAACTGGCTAAAAGATCCATTAATGGCGTTGTGCAGAAGCAGCTCGAAAACAGGGTGGAGAAATCCTCAATTGAGGACATGATGAAAGTGCTAATGGCCGCCCACAAAGAAGAGATGCATCAACTCTAGTCCACTTGCTCCCATCTAATAGCCAAATCCGGTCTTCCACTTGAAATCCTCGCCAAACACCTCCCCCTCGACATAGTCGCAAAACTAGAAGAACTCCGGTGGCATGCGCCGTGCCCTGGACTCCTCCGACATCGAACTCGTCAAACTCATGGTCATGGGAGAAGGCCTCAACCTCGACAAGCCCTCGCCCTCCACTACGCCGTCGAGCACTGCACCTGCGAGGTCGTCAAAGCCCTCCTCGAACTCGTAGCCGATGACGTCAACTTCCCCGTGGGACCCTCCGACGACGTCAACATCCCCGACATGGTCGCCGTGCTTCTCGACCACCACGCGGACCCAAACGCCCACACACTCGATGGCATAACGCTGCTCGATATACTGCATTTCCCTGACATCCGATTTTCTCTTCAAAGGGGCGCTTCCGAGAATCAACGCCGCCCACATGGGGAGAACGACATCCGTGATACCATCCCGCGAGGCTGGTTATCGTGCGACGCGAGAGAATTTCTAACCCGCTCAAATTGAGCGGGTTTCGAAGTCAAGGGATCGGTCTCCTCTTATACACCACTAATGCTTCGAGCGTCTTCCTTTCCTTCCGCTCAAAATCAACCAAACATCCTAATTTAAAAAATGCAGGTAATTACATTACCTAACCCTACTAATGCTGCATACCAAACAGCCCCTTAATAAAAAACAAAAGTATGCCGAACATGCAATAGTATATCGAGCCTTCAAATTCATACTTCTCCCTACTTAATAATGATATGATTTCATAACTTGTGTTTCTAATGCTCCAGAGAATTATATATCCAGTGGAGTATAATCCAATAGGGAAAAGACATGAAACTTGCTATTTGATCATAGTTAACAGTTTTGACTTTTTTTCCTTTTCAATTTTTTTAGAAATATATTACTTGCATCACGAATGGTTAAAGCAACTGAACCAATCACGTGCAAGCCTATCTTTGTGAGGGAAATCGGGGGGGGGGGGGGGGGGGTGGCTGAGGGAGACTCTATTTGAGGGATTTAGAAACAAAACCATACAGGATTCAAAAGTATTATGAGCAGAACTTAGACTAAATCCTTTCAAAAGATTTAAGCACTGCTAAATCTCACGGTCCAATGAGATTTTGTGCTTCCCTTATCTCTAATATTCCTTTCCTTTATGCTACATAGAGAATAGTGAAGACTTCATGAATGAAACTTCACATTTCAGATGCCACCATGCTTCTTTAATGGAGGTGGCAACTTTTATCTTTTGTGATGATGAAGAATCAAGGAATCTAATTATCAAAAATTTAAAAGAAGAAATAATAAAATCTACCTTCACAACAACTGTATTTAATGCTACTCCTGATCTACAAGTTGTTAGAGACTTTTATGCGACCTACGGATTTGGGTGGACGGAGGTGCAAATCCGGTGGTGATTTCAAATCCTACAAACATGTTTGACCGCCACTCAGGCTCTCCTTTCGTCCGGAAGAGGTTGATACCTCTCCTAGATGGAGATCAGTGAATTCCCTCCACTTCAGAATACTTCTATTATGGGGCCAATCCCGGCTGATACAACTGATGCCTCCTTCGCAAAGAATCTAGCAAACCCTTCCTATGCTCGAGAAGATTTTCCAGTATCCTTTGTTTGCCCGAGTCAGAAACTCACTTTTAAAGAAGACGGTCTCTCTGATGGACTCTCTCTTTGGTCATTATCGCTAGTTAGATATTCATTAGGGCCAAGGCCTTATTATGAGAGACTTCTAGCAGCAATGAAAAAGGTTTGGAACTTGAAAGGTTCACTTTCTTTACTATCTATGGCGGATGGATTTTTCTTAATCAAGATTACAAATCAAGAAGATTATGATTTAGTTTGATCTGGGGGGGGGGCTTGGCTTTTTACTGGGGAAACCATTCATTCTTCAAAAATGGTCTCCTAAATTCCATCCTAAGAGGGATGAACTTTCTTCCATCTCTCTATGGATTAAAATTGTAGATCTTCCTCTAGCCCTTTGGACTCCGAAAGGAATTTCAAAAATTGCGAGTTACATTGATATACCAATTTCAGTTGATTCTCTCATAGCTAAAAGAGCGAGATTAACTTTTGCTAGGGTTTGCGTTCTTATCTCTAAAGAGTCGACATTACCGGATGAAATTCTGATAAATATAGAAGGCGAAGATTTCACACTTAAAGTTATTTACGATTGGAAGCCTGCCCCTTGTGAAGGATGTGGATCTCTGGTTCATCCATATTCCTTATGCAAATCCAATCCTAATCCCATCCCTGTTGTTTACTCTTCTCCTAAACCCAGGGACAGAGGAAGAAGTGCTAGCCAAAAACCTAGAAGTCAAAATCCAGATCACGCAAAACTCCCCTCTCTTTTTTTTTTTTTTTTTTTGAAGAAAGCAATTTAATGCATTAAGAATCAAAGAAACTAATTACAAGTAATAAAAGGATCACATTCCTCCTTGATAAGGTTCCATAATAAGGAAGGAATGTTTTCCAAAGAGCAACTATCAAAATAAAAACTATCATCTAAAGCAAGGGTAGCACAATAATTAGCTACCTTATTACAATTTCTAGAAACATAATGAAAAATTACCTTATTGAAGTCCTTTAATAAGCAAAGATCCTTATAAGACCATCTATCCATGAGCCATTTATTCTTCTTCTTCAAAGAATCATGAATGAAATTGATAATATTTACATTATCACTCTCCACAATAATTCCTTTAATAAGCAAAACTCCCATCTCCACAGCGGACAAATTTGGATGGTATTAACTCAGCCATTAATACCTTGCCTAATATAGCTCCACCAATTGAAAAAGAAAAATCTATTATGGTCACTAATAATTGCATAGATAAAGACGCAATTATTCCTAATCTCAACTTTCCTACTGAGGAAGCATCATCCTCAAGTCATCCTTCTCTTCCTCCTGTGGTCCCTCCGTCCTTTGTCAAGCTTTCTAATAAATTTGCTTCTCTACAGTCGGATGATCCTTTAAATCAAGATATGGAGGAGAACACCTCTGAAGTTAATTCAAATGACAATACAAATGAATATTCCTCCCTCTCCAAATCCATCTGTTGAAAAAGCCCAATCTTCTCCTATTTTTATGCAAACTAGGACCAAATCTACCAGGAAGGCGAAAATTTCCAAAAACAATGTTTTTTCACCTATAGCTTGTTGGAATTTTAGGGGTTTCAATAAACCTAACAAGGTGATAGCTTGCAGAGAGCTAGTGAGTTCTAAAAATCTAAGTATGATTTGTATTTTTATGCAGAAATTGAAGGTTTAATTTTATAATTAAAATGATAAATGAATATACTTTTTATCTATCAGGATGAATTTAAAATTCCTTTTATTATTATGATTATAAAAATAAATGCATTGATTTAGTTTGTTAATCAAATTTCTAAGTGAATATTGTTTTTATCCTTTGGGATGAATTGATTTTGTTCATACTACCTTTGATTATAAAAATAAATTAAGTTTTTCTTTTCAAATTGATACTAAAATATTATTCTATCATTTGGGATGGTATAATATTTATCTATGGTGATTTGTCAAGAGAAATATTTTTAAAGCGAATCTTGTATGGTATAAACATTAAAATTTGTTCATAAGGGACCATAATTAGACAAAGAAGGTTGGAGAGATCGTAGTTAGGCAACGGTGGTCTGAGGATTGTAGTAGGAAGGACTATAGCTGGGAGACAATGGCCAAAGAGACCGTAGTTGGATGGCGGGAGTCTGAGGATTGTAGTCAACAGGTGATAGATGTCAGAAGGACTGTAGATGACAGATAACATAGCTCAGAAGTACCATAATTATTTATAAATGGAGGTAGGAGGGATCACTGTAGTGTGATGGTGGTCAGAGTGATTGTGGTTGGCGAGTAAATGTGGTCTGAGGGAATGTAGTTAAGTGATAGCGGTCTGAGGACTATAGTTGAGTGATTGAGGTCAAAGGGATTGTTGTTAGGTGGTTAAGGTTGATTGGAAGGATGGTCAGAGAAACCATGGTCGACAGGTGATAGAGGTTATATGTACTATTGTCCTGCGACAATGGTTGGAGGGGTTGTAGTAATTGCACAATTATGGTTGGAGGGATCGTAGTTCGGCTTAGGAGATCAGAGGGGCTGTAGTCGGGCAACGGTGATCAGAGGTCTGTAGTTGGATGGCTTGTAATTTAGCAACAATGACCAAAGATATCATAGTGATTCATAGTGATCTGAGGATTATAGTTGACGAGTGACAAAGGTCGAAGGGATCAAAGTTGGGCGATTGAGATTTGAGGGACCATAGCCGATGTGTGACGAAAGCTAAAAGGGTCATAGTTGATTGGTGATGGAGATTGGAAGGACTGTAGCAAGATGATAAAGGTCGGAGGGACCGTTTTTGGACGATGGAGGTCAAAGGGACACTAATTGTCGAGTGACAAAAGTAAGAAGGATTATGGCTGGTGATAGAGGTTATGGTGTTTTTTCGCGGGGGGGGGGGGGGGGGTGCTCATTACTGAGTGATAAAGTTTGGAGGGACCATAGTTAGCCGATGGAGGCCAGGCGGAGTCCCGGGGGCTATGGTGCCCTAACGGAGGTCCGACGACAACAACGGTTGGGTGGAAATCTGGTGACTATTGGCCAATAAATATCTGACAATGGTGGCCGGGCGGTGAGGATTTGTTGCCAATAGTGCATGGGTGGAGAGCACTAGGATTCTTTAAGCCTCATATATGTCTTGAATATTTAGCCCAAAGTCCTAGCCTCCAAAAGTCCCGTTCACGGAGGTAGGTGGGTGGGTTCTATTATAGATTTAAGAGTGATATAACTCACAATGGTAAAGATTTAGAGCAAATTCAGAGTGCTCCATCAAGTGTTTTATATTTATTCCTTGATCATAGAGTGTTTCTTCGGCATTTATGTGCCTTAATTAAGTTGAGTAAGCTATCATAAGCTTGTTGGATTTGTTTTATCAAGCTGCACGACTCGACAACAAATATGCTATATTTGGAGATCATTTGATGATCAAATGAATGTCTTGAAGCTTTCATATATGCTTCAAGCCTTTGATTTGGTCTCATTTGAGCTCGGATTTGATCGATTTTGATACTGTTGTTTCATATTGTCCAGATATTCACTGTGACTATAAATTTACTAAAATTAAAATTAAAATTCAAATGATCTAAAATTTAATCTTGAAAATTACCAACTTGAATATATGTTAAAATCCGTGTCAAACCAAAATTGTTTTTTTGGTGAGTATCAAAAGTCTATATAAGTAGCTATTTAATGCTTAAAATCAAATTTTATTCGTTGAAAAATAAGGTAGGTTAAACTGCTTCTAAATTTTATGGGTGGTTTAGAGAGGATACGAGGGTTGAGAGGGAGAAGGTTAAGAAAGCAATGCCTCTGGGAAAATATTACTGCGATTACTGCGACAAACACTTTCAGGACACGCCAGCAGCTCGGAAGCGCCACCTCTCTGGTGTCCAACACCAGCGCAATCGAGCCCTATGGTTCGACTCTGTCAAAGGTATCCTTTTCGATCTAGGGTAGACTCCACCTTTTCTCCCAATCTCGAAATTCACAAACGGTTAGATTATAATTGGCTAACCTTTGATTGGATCTGGGACAATGGCAGAGACACAGGGAGGCATTCTTCTTCATCACGATGGGAGTGTAGCTATGGGAATCTGCCACCATTTTGTCCGCTTGGTAAGGCTCTAGAATTTTCCCCATTGGGCTCTATAAGTGAGATTTTGAAATGAATGGAAACCTAGCTAATTCGAACTGTCATTCGACGATAGCAAACAAGTAATTGTGGATTGGGCCTGGTTGGTGCTGGCGAATTCTCTCGTATTTTTTTTTTTCTTTTTTTACGAATTCTTTCTGCTTATGTTTTGTCCGATTAATTAACCAGTGTCCTGAGCTTGAATAAAAGTAGCTTCTCTCGCAAGTGCCTTTAGCCTTTTTAAGTTTCAATGATTTACATGATCATCTATAGCCTCTTGATAGATTTGTTGTCATTACCTCTCACTTTATAACATCTGTTGTACAAAAGACCGTTTCCTTTTTTTGTGCTTTGAACAAAATGCGAATAGTTATTTGCAAAAAACTCCTTACAATTTAGTATTGTTGCGGACAAGAATATATGCGGCGATAGACTTAGAATGTTTTCGTCGAATCAAGTCGCTGATTTCGCCGTTCGCTGCTTTCACCATTCGCTCGCGCCTTTAGTCGAATACATCTCGCAGGCTTCTCCGCAGAATCCAGTCGGTGATTCCGCCGAGTTCGTCCGAAGGAGGTGGAGAGGATTAGAGATACGCATTTGAGGGAGCTCGCCAAGAGGATACAAATGATTCTAGTGAAGGTAAGCGATGGGGTAGGAGAGTAAGTGCTTTTAATGCAGTGGGTTGGTTGTTTTATGTCGCCGTTTTGAGCCCTGTTTCGTCGGGATTTTTTGGGTTTAATGATGAATTATGTTAGATCGTCGGGAAAATGCATCGGGATTAATAATCCTAACCCATCAGTATGCGTTGCACTATGTTGAGGTTTTTGGGTTATGTTAATTTGTTCGGGATGAGTAGGGAAATTAGTATTTCAAATGAGAGTGGGTGAAAAGAATTAACTAAAATTTAGAGGGGTTATAGGGTTTTCTTCTTTTAAATTTAGAGGGGTAAAAGCCATCTCGAGCCTTCTCTTGATTCCACCGCAGTTTGAATTGTCTCTATCAAGGGAATCTTCTTGTTATGTGACCTGATTTGCCGTCTCAATCTATTGCATGTGATCGATTAGACCATTGAGCGAGCCTTACGCCATGCTTATATTCTAATAATTGTTTCGGATTCTCGCCTGCTTGAATATAGACAAATAAAACATGCACATGATGCAAAATGAGGTGGGATTAGAATGAATAGTACATCAAAGGTTGGTTAATTTAGTGATTAGAAATGCTGCGTTTGTATATATCAACAAAGTGTCCATAAAAAAAGTGTCGGTAGATTTGTTCATCAGTTTAAGGGGCTGCATCTTGTCTATTTTAGGCATAGTTTAATTAAAATTAGCTTAGATGCAAAGCTTATTTTGATATGGTTGTTGGGGCTTTGGTTATTAATTTTTTTTTTAATTTGAAGCTTGTGCATGTGATATGTATATAAATTTGACTTAATCAGTTCAAATGTCAAAAGCTTTTCAATATAATTTTGATATTTAAATTATTCTTTTTAAATCCTCTTTTAGCTCTATTATTGATTAAATTATATTATTTTGATAAATTATTTCAAAAATAATCAAACAAATGAACAATGTATATGATGGGATAAGATTTATCAATTGTCATATTTCAATTGATTTAAGATAGAAGTTTGTGGATGACACATTGCTAACAATTTGGATATGAAGTATGAATATATACAGGAATGTCTATAAGTGATTAGTTTGTAACATAAAGGCCTCATTGGAAGGATTTTTTATGTAGCCTGTTGATGTAGGCAAGGAATGAGTCAAAATAAGTTGAGTTGAAAATTTTATAAATTCTACTTGAATCAGCTCATTAATGAGCCTCTTCTTATGTTTCAAGCTCATAAATGCTTTCCTCTACTAGATATCAACTTATTAATGTCTAGTAGAGAGCCTTTTTAGCTCATAAATTGAGGTTTATTCCCCCATTTGTTGTCCCTTTGGTTCCTGTGGATGGCTTTTGGGTTTTCTATGCCATGGCTCCTTGGTTTCCCTGGTTGGTTGCTGGTTTTTCGTGCTGGGTGGCCTTTCCCATGCCTTGGTGCTTCGGTTCCGTGCGGGCCTCCTTGGCTTTTGTGGCTGCCTCATTGGGTTCTGCCTGGGCTGTTCTCCCGTGGCTGATGGGGGGGCTTTTACGTGGCTTTAGTGCTTCGTTTCCTGGAGTTGGCTGTTGGCTTTTCATATTCCCTATTTAAATAAGCTTTTAAATTAATGTGGAGGGGCTGTTTGTATTCCTTCTCTCTTACCTATATATAGAGTTGTTTTGGGATGTTTAGAAAAATATTATTTGAATGATTTTTGGAAATGTAAACCTGCGGGTTTTGTTGGAAAAGCTTGCGAGCTTTGTCCACATCTTCTCTTCTCCTCTAGGAAATCTTGCGAGCTCTTTCCACCCTTCTTCTCGGCTTTTAATCTCTTTCATCTCTCCGCAAGTGACCACCTCACCTGTATCCCTCTTCTCAAAAGTAAGCAAGTTTAGGGTGTCTTGTTAGAGTCTTTGTTTGTAAGTCGTTTAATTTTAAGAGTTGTAAGTCTTTATTTATAAAAGTGTTCGTTTATATGAAATGTAAGAATTTGTTCTAAAATTTCTATGGTATCTATTCTTTTTGGGTATTTTGTGTCTTCTTTTATATAGGAAGTTGTTTTTCCTTTATGATAAAAAATTTGAGTCCCTCTCCCAAATTTTGATTACATTACCTGTAGGGTTATTTATGAGATAAACTCAATATTTTATTGAAAAATTTGTTACAAAAAATTTTATTTACATATGAAGTATTTGAATTTATTTGTTTTTAGGTGATCATAAAATGTCAGATTCAGTTCAATCTTTAAAAAAAGATCTAGCATGTAAATATGCTATTCTGACAAATGAATTCAAAAACACCAGTGTGACATGCAATTTTTGTAGTAAAATAACAAAAGGAGGAATTACACACTACGAACAACACCTTGTTGGGGGTTTTAGGAATGCATGGCAGTACTCTAACTGTCCCAAGCACGTGAAGTCTGAAATTAAGACATCAATGTTGATGGACAAATATTCTCACATTTATTAGACTCTTTGTGCTGCTCACTATTTGGATTTAATAATGGAGGACATTTTTAAAATTCAAAAGCTAAGGTGATGCGTTGAAAAAGCGATGGCAATACACAGTTTTATATATATTCTAGACCTCGCTTGCTTGAGTTAATGAGAAGGTGCATAAATCAAAGAGCATTTGTCAAACCTGTAAAGACTCATTTTGTAACAGCTTTCTTAACTTTACAATGTTTTCATCAACAACAAATGAACTTGAAGAGAATGTTTACATATGAGGAGTTTATTTTGGGTCGTTATATGAAAGAGGCTAAAGCAAAACATTCTCAACATACAATCTTACAACAATCATTTTGGAACACTATAATGTATGCCTTAAAAATAGTTGATCCTTTATTAAAGGTTCTTAGATTGGTTGATAGAGAGATGAAACTCCCAATGACTTACATATATAAAGCAATAGATAAAGCAAAAGAGGGAATTGCTGCAAGCTTCAATAACAGTGATAAATATGATTAAGTTTTTAAAATTATTGATAGAAGATGGAAAGTGCAATTACACTGGCCTCTACATGCAGCGAGACATTTTTTAAATCCTGAATATTTTTTCAATAACTTTGATATTAACAAGGATAAGGAAATAGCTGATGGTATTTATCAATGTATTAGAAGATTATCTCAATATGTAGCTGAAGAAGATAAAATCAATAATGAATTAAGTTTATACATTAGAGGTGAAGGACTATTTGATATTCTTATAGCTGTAAGACAAAGAACTACCCGATCTCTAGGTATCGTTATTAAAAAAAAATATAGACTGATTTGTATGTATATAGTATTGAAAAAAAATCCATTTCTTACAGCTAGTTGTTGGTTGACATATGGGCAAAGAGCTTCTAATTTACAAAGTTTTGCTATCAAAATCCTAAGTTTAACATGTAATTCATTCGAATGCGGACGCAATTGGAGTATTTTTGAAAATGTAATATTTACTTAGTTTATAATTTATGTGTTGCTTTTTTATATATTCATAATATAGTAATATAATAATATTTTATTTGCAGCTTCATAGCAAACGAAGAAGCAACTTGGATCATGGTCGCTTAAAAGATTTAGTTTATGTGAAATATAATAGAGCACCGATTTGGAGATTCAATCATCGTGATGTGATTGATCTTATTTCTTTAATTAAGATAGATGATGCAAATGAGTGGCTAACAGGAAAATTAGATGATGAGTTTAATGAAGAAAATGATTTTATTGCTAGAGCTGAATATTTAACTTGGACAAGTATTGTTAAGGTTTCTGGTGTTTACGATAAAAGCTATAATATTCGGGAAAGATCTAAAGGGAAAGAAAAAGAATCTTCAATTATGCATGATGTTGCTATTGAAAATGAGGATGAGAAGGGTGATAAAGATGCTTATGAAGTAGGAGACAATGTTGATGAAGATAATGAAGCTTTTTTAACATTTGCTGATGAAGATGATTCCCAAGAAGGGTAGATTAAATTCTTGTTTAACCTTTAAAAAAGATTGTAATATTTAAATTATGAGATATTTGGATGTTTCTTAATCGAACTTATATATGTTATGGTTGTCTTTCATTATTATGATAGCTTGTCTTTCATTTTTAATGATATTTCATATTTTTGCTTATTATTTTATAATTCTTATTTAATTTGAGCCATGTTTAAAAAGCTGCGACCCGCGCCGTGCTCTATGCGTCATGCTCCAAAGGGACCTTTGTGCTTTGGTGCGCCATTCGCCGTTAACAAATATGGGCTGATTCGTCCTTAGAATTTAGGATGATCATATTACAATGATTTACTTTCAGATTGAAGTCCAGTTACAAACAAGTTGTGTATTCGAGCTAAATTCAGAGTCACTTAGAATTCTGGCGTCACTTGAAAATCGGGCGGAGTTTCGACGTCACAGGAAAGTTGGGCGGAATTTCGGTGTTACTTGAACGTCAGACAGAATTCTGGCATCACTTGGGCAGAATTCCGGCGTCAGTTGGGTGTCGGGCATAATTCTGGCGTCACTTGGGCTTCGAGCAGAATTCCGGCGGTGGTCGAGGAGTTTCTTCTCTCCCATACTTGTTAACGGTGAATGGCGCACCATGGCGCAAAGGTCCCTTTGGAGCTATGGTGCATAGCGCACGGCGCAGCACACATCATTTTGAACATGGCGTAAACTATATAAAAATTATAAAATAATAAGCATGAATATGAAATATTATTAAAAATAAAAGACAACTATAACATATTTAAGTTCGACTAAGTAACATTCAAATATCTCATAATTCAAATATTACAATCTTTTTTTTAAAGATCAAATAAAAATTTAATCTACTCTTCTTGGCGATCATTATCATCAGCAAATGTTAAAAAAGCTTCATTATCTTCATCAACATTGTCTCCTAATTCATTATCCTCTTCATTACCCTCCTCATCCTCATTCTCAATTGCAACATCATGCCTAATTGAAGATTCATTCTATTTTCCTTTAGATCTTTCCCGAATATTATAGCTTTTATCATAAACACCAATAGTCTTAGCAATACTTATCCAAGTTAAATCTTCCTCTCCAACAATAATATTATTTTCTTCATCAGATTCATCATCTAATTTTTCTGTTAGCCATTCATTTGCATCATCTATCAGTCAAAGAAATAGGATCAATGACATCATGATGATTGAATCTCCAAATCAGTGCTATATTATATTTCACATAAACTAAATCTTTTAAGCGACCATGATCCAATTTACTTCTTCGTTTGCTATGAAGTTGCAATTAAAATATTAATTCCATTAATATATTATAAACATATATAAAAAATCAACAGATACATTGAAAAATACTTACATGTTCAAAAATATTCCAATTGCGTTCGCATCCAAATGAACTACATGTTAGACTTAAGACTTTGATAGCAAAGCTTTATAAATTGGGAGCTCCTTGTCCATATGCCAACCACCAATCAGTTGAAAGAAATGAATTTTTTTTTTCAATATTACATAGCAAATCAGTCTTAATTTATTTGTAAATAATGATACCTGGAGATCGGGTAGTTCTTTGTCTTACAGCTAGAGGAATACCAAATAGTCATTCACCCCTAATGTATAAACTTAATTTATTACTGATTTTATCTTCTTCAGCTACATCTTGAGATAATCTTCTAATACATTGGTAAAGACCATCAGCTATTTCCTTATCCTTGGCAATATAAGGGTTATTGAAGAAATATTCAGGGTTTAAAATGTCCCGCTGCATGTAGAGGCTGGTGTAATTGCATTTCCCATCTTCTATCAATTATTTTAAAAATTTGATCAAACTTATCACTGTTATTGAAGCTTGCAGCAATTGCCTCTTTTGCTCTATCAATTGCTTCATATATGTAAGCCATTGGGGGCTTCTTCTCTCTATCAACTAATCTAAGAACCTTTAATAAAAGACCAGCTATTTTTAAGGCATACACTATAGTGTTCCAAAATGATTGCTGTAAGATTGTATGTTGAGATTGTTTTGCTTTAGCCTCTTTTGTATAAGGACTCAAGATAAATTTCTCACAAGTAAACATTTTCTTCAAGTTCAGTTGTTGATGAAAATGTTGTAAAGTTAAGAAAGCTGCTGCAAAACGAGTCTTTGCGGGTTTGACAAGTACTCTTTGATTTGTGCACCTTCTCATTAACTCAATTAAGCGAGACCTAGAAAATATAAAACTGTGTACTGCCATTGTTTTCTCAAAGTATCGCCTTAGCTTTTGAATTTTGAAAATGTCCTCCATTATTAAATCCAAATAGTGAGCAACACAAAGAGTCCAATAAATATGAGGATATTTGTCCATCAATAATTTTTCTGTTATGTAATTATAATTTAAGTTAAGATATATACAAATTCCTTATGAAATAACACAACTTTAGAATAAAAGTTGTGACAAACCTGCAAGAACATTTTCGAATGCATTATCAGTGACCACTTAGATCACATTATGTGGTCCAATAACCACGATGTACTTGCAAAAAAATTTAAACATCAATTGATTTTATGAATGCGCTAACTCTTGGACAATTAACAAGAAAATTGATTAAGCTCTTCCCATTCCTCGACGTCTATCCATTTGCCATTAGAGAACAACCATATCGTACACAATCTTCTTGATGGCGTCGCAATAGCTCATGTGTATATCCAACCTCTTTCTTCAAACAAGTAACTCGTACCTCATGATAACTAGGAGGTTTCATACCGGGTCCAAACTGCCCAAGTGCCTCCACCATAGTAGGGAAACTATTATAGTTCACAGCTTTAAATGGAATCCCAGCATCGTACATCCATCTACTGAACACTTGAATAGCCCTTCCCCTCATTTCTTTTTTAGCTTCATCCATTTCTTTGCTAAACTGACCTTTTTTATGGTTTATTATATCTTCAGTATTTGGTGTAAGGAAAGTATCTAATGGACCTTTAAGTCGTGATGTTTTCAAGATAGATGTAAATGTTGATCCTTGACTAGATGTGTTTGATTTATTTGTCCGCAACATTTTGGATGGTTTAGCAACTAAAATATCATCTGTCATCACATCAAAGTCTTCTCCTTCTTCTTCAGCAAGGTTGACATTTGATATGTCATTAAACTGTTCCTTTAAATCCTTTTTTTTCAACATGGATGCCTTAATTTCAGATTTCACGTGCTCGGGGCAGTTAGAGCAAGGCCTTGCATTCCTAAAACCCCCAACGAGGTGTTGTTTGTGGCGTGTAATTCCTCCTTTTGTTATTTTACCACAAAAAATGTATGTCACACTATTGTTGTCGGATTCATTTATTAGTATAGCATATTTCCATGCTGGATCTTTTTTTAAAGATTGAACTAATTCTGACATTTTATGATCATCTAAAAGCAAACAAATTTAGATAAAAGAAACATAATATTATCCAAGAAACATAATATGCGGGCTGCCGGGGGTCCAAGGGGGCGATGGCCCCTGGCGGGGTTCGACCTGGTAATTTTGAAGTTCGTTTGTATGGAAAGATACCAAATGGTACAGAGCGTGTACCTAGCTTTACCGAGCTGTACCGAGCAGTACCGAGCATGTATCGAAGGGTACCGAGCTGTACCGAGCAGTACCAAGCATGAACCTAGCGGTACCGAGCATTTACATAGCGGTATCGAGCGGTATCATGCATGTACCTAGCAGTACCGAGCGTGTACCTAGCGGTACCGAGTATGTACCGAACATTTACATAACAATACCGAGCAGTATGATGCATGTACCTAGCGGTATCGAGCGTGTACCTAGCAGTACCGAGCGTGTACCTAGCGGTACCGAGCAAGTACATAGCAGTACCGAGCGGTATCCAGCATATACATAGCTGCACCGAGCATGTACCTAGCGGTACCGAGCATGTACCTAGCGGTACCGAGCATATCTGTTAAGTTGTAAATTCTTGTAAGAAATAGACGTGCAAAATAACAGAGCTGTGCGGAACAGACGGAGGTTGCAAATCTGAGTCAGTTAGTAAGATTTTTTATTGGAACAGATGAAAGAGGGGGCGGATTTGGCGGAAGCACTGCTCTGCAGGATGATTCAGGGGAAACAACGACTTCAACTTCGGGACAGATTCGGTTGGATTCGGCGGAAGCAGCGAATGCATCAATTTGAAAACAGAAAACCTTCGACTTCGAGAAAATTCAACAACTTTGACTTAGGGATTGCAGGATGTGTTCGGCGGATGCAGCAAACAGAAAATATTTCGTGAAATTAGGGCAATGAATAGTCGTTTATCTTAAAATATAGATATATTTTTAAATATAAAAAATATTCATAAGTATACTGAAATTTAAAAATAATTTGGCGCGCTATTTTGCGCCATGGCTCACATGTGGCGCAAATAGTGCGCGCTATTTTAAACACATGCGCCTTGCCATAAACTTGCGCCTTGCCATGGCGCGCGCTATTTTCCTCCATTGATAGCTATGTTCCCTCCTATCATTCTCTTCTTCTTGCTTGGGTCCCCTCTTAAGAGAAATGAGGGGCAATTTATATTTTTTTGAGGATGGTATGACCCGTAAATAGGAGGATCAAGGGCAAAGGTGGAGTGGTTCAGATGGACGATCGATAATTAATCCCTTGATCGTCGACTATTTGTCAGACATTTGAAGGTCTTAACGATATCGGAATTCGACGATCTTGGGCTCGTTGGATTCGTCTCGTCGAGTCGCTCGATTCAACTATAAACATGTCATGTTTAGAAACCGTTTGGTAATCCAAATTGTAGTGTGACATATCTAGTGTGACATGTCTCGTTGAGTCGCTCGATTACCGCTTGATCGTTAGTGTGACATATCTATGTATTCTTATTATGCTTGAAAGCATTTTGTAAATTTTGGTTAAGATTATTGAGGGTGATTTAAGTCATATTATTCTCTTGCTATCTTCTGATTGTAGTAACCTTTGGGCTCTATTATGATTTAATTTCAATGCTTTATGTCGACTAGAGTTAAATATTTAATGTTTGGCATTCTGTGCAGAGGAAGCCACCATAAGTTTTCTTCAACTCAAACCTGTAGTGGACTATTGTCCTAAGCTTGCTTCAGTTTTAATACCTGAGGTAAGCTCCAAGTAGAGTTTGGATTTTGGCTTCTTTTAGGGTGGTTTTCTTACTTCTTCTTAAAGCAGTTTTTTAGTATAAATATTAAAAAATTTGTACTAAAAAACTGCTTTAAGAAGCAGTTAAAAAGTAGTACGAAATGAAGCTCTAGGTTTTGTTTCCGATGGCTTTCTTACTGCTTCTTAAAGTAATTCTTTGGTACAAAATTTTATGTAGTAAGAAGCTATTTTAGAAAGCAATAAGAAAGTTGTCCCAAATGAAGACTTAAATTTTGTTTGGGATGATTTTTTTATTGTTTCTTAAAGCAATTTTTCAGTATAATGTAAAAATTAAAAATTCTAAACTGAAAAGTTGTTTTAAGAAGCAATAAGAAAGTCATCCCAAATGAAGTCCTAGTCATCATAATTAATTAGTTAAGCTCAGGCTCAAATTAGAGGTGTCAAAATAAATTATTACAAAAAAACCAATTTTACTTTACTTTGTTTCTACCTAACCAAACAAGGGAAACAATTCTCTTATGTTTATTTTGCAGATAACCAAACACTCTCAAAGTATTCATAATGCACTACATCACTTTAAATTGCATTTACTTTACACTGCATTTTCTTTTCAGGCAACCAAACAACCCCTATATTTAATTTACTTTGCATTTCTTTTTCATCCAACTAAACATAAAAAATTTCAAGACCTCTGCATTTGTAATATTTTACACCTTTAGAATTTCTAACCCAAAAACCCCTTAGCATTGTTTTTTTAGGAAACCAAATGACCTCGAAATCATGGTATCACTACTCAAGTAATGCCTAATTCATATGCTAGAGGCATATAACAAAAATCTAGCGGTAATCTAGAATTTATAATAGATTCTCATAGTAGTAATATGATTTTAACAAGCTAAAGAATGTAAGACAAGGTTTTATGAAATGAATGATTTACTTGTAATGGTTTGCAAAATAGGGGCATAGTATTCTTCTTGTTTGTGAAGTATTAGAACCAACCGGTTTAACTTAATATATTTATGTTATATTTGTACTAAAATATGAGGTGTAACCACTCCATTGGTTCACTTGTTCTTGAACCGTACCGTCACAGGTCTATATATTAGGACGGTACAGGACATTGAATGATAGGCTGGATAATAAGACCTCTCTAATTCTTTATCTTTATTTTTCTGTATCTCCCCGTTTCCTTCAGTTTCCTCATGGTATCAGAATAGGTCTCCGGTCTTGTTCGATGGCTCATTCCGCCACCTCTACCGTCGAAGATCGCCGATCTCAATCGGCCAATGGAGACACCGATCCGGTCATCTCCTCCACCCTGAAATTTCTCGTTTCCAACATCAAACACGTCGTCTCCATACAGCTTACTCCAGAGAATTACTCTTTATGGAAATATCAAATTCTCAAAATCATCCGGGTAAATGGATTCCAAAGCTTTCTTGATCTAACTTGCTCACCTCCCGCTCAAACTTTGACAAATCAAGACGGTTCGTCTAATCCCTACCCTCTTTTCTCTCAATGGTTACTTATAGATCAAAATCTTTCTGCTTTGATCTGTTTAACCATTTCTCCGACTGTTCTACCTATGTTATCTCTCTTGAAATTACCTCTGTCATATGGACAACTCTTGAAATTAAGTTCCAATCTACAAACCGCTCTAAGGTCATTCAACTCAAGAATGAGCTTCACAATATCTCCCTCAAGAGCTCCACCATGATACACTACCTTACCGAAATCAAGTCTCTGGTCGACAAAATAGCCGTTGCCAGCTCTATCGGGTATACACAGGACATAATCCTTTACATTCTCAATGTCTCCCTCCATCATACCAATCCTTTAAAACTGCAATAAGAACCATGCTTACACCAATTCATATTGATCAACTATATCCTCTCCTTCTAAGTGAGGAACTCAATATTTCTACCGAAGCTGCCAGGTCCAATCCAAGTCCCGATCTCAACACGGCACTATTCACTTACCGTGGACGAGGTCGTAGATCTCGCGGCATAATTTCCTATAATAACAATGGCTCATCCAGAACCACGGCTAATGCGCTATCATCTATCAAATTTGTCTCAAAAAGGGTCACTCGACCCAATCATGCTGGCACCGCCTGAATATTCAGTACACTCCTTCGTCCAAACAAACCACCACAGCTTTGCTGGCAAATTTCGAAAACACCGACTCCAGCTGGTTTTTGGATTCCGGGGCATCCACACATCTTACGAATTAACTGGACAACCTGTCGATCTCCAAACCCTATCAAGGCTCGGACAACATCACAATTAGTGATGGTAACTTGGTAAACATTGCCAACACCAGGGCGGGAATCCTCTCGACCCCGTCATGTAAGTTGAATCTATTTCAGATCTTGCACACTTTTGGTATTCATTTCAATTTACTTTCCATCTCCCAACTAACCAAAGATAACAATATAAGTATCGTTTGACCCATCTGTTTTCGTCTTGAAGGACATGAAGACTCACAGAGTTATATTCAGAGGTCCATGTAAAGCTGTCCTGTACAACTACTCAACACCAAGCGCTCGCCGTCTCCACATCGTAGACTGAGTCTTGGCACCAAAGACTTAGACACCCGCACAAACATGTTTTTGATTTGATTTCTCATTGTATCCCCAGTCTCAATCTAGGCAAATATTCAGCTAACTATAATTCTTGTGCCACCTCTAAATGTCATAAACTTCGATTTGAACTTTCTAAACATCATAAAGATACTCCTCTAGCTCTTATTCACTCTGACGTTTGGGCACCTGCTCCCATGATTTCAATTCAAGGTTTTAAATACTACGTCATTTTCATTGACGACTTTTCTAGATTTACTTGGTTATTTCCCCTACATCAGAAATCTGAAGTTCTTGATACGTTCATTAACTTTAAAAATCAAGTAGAAAAGTACACGTTAACTAAGATTAAAACAATAAGAACTGACGGCGGAACTGAATACGTTAATCATGCCTTTACCACTTATCTTGGCTCTCATGGTATTCTTCATCAGATATCGTGTCCCTACACTCCAGAGCAAAACGGTTTAGCTGAGCGAAAACACCGACACATCATTGAGACAACTCGCACACTCCATACGGCGTCTGTTCCATACTTATATTGGCCGGATGCTGTTTTGACTGCGACTTGCCTCATAAATAGAATGCCCTCTAAGACTCTCAATGATCTATCTCCTTTTGAACTCTTTCACAAAATCAAACCTGAAAACTGTCATCTCAAGACCTTCGGGTGTGCTTGCTTTCCCCTTACACCGTCGCATTCTAGATACAAACTCTAGCCAAAAGCTACACCTCACATCTTTCTTGGTTACTCTGATATTTACAAAGGCTACAAATGCCTTGATTCTACTAATAATAAGATCACTATCTCCGGGCATACCACTTTCAACGAGCAAGCATTCCCATTCTCAGCTGCTGTCGCTTCTCAATCCACACCTCATGATGATCTGTCCCCTCTCCTTCTTACACCTATGTCCACATTTCAACCTAATACCTCAACTAAGTCTCCCAACCTATGCCACACTAATCCATCTACTCGTACCCCCTCATGTTCACCATCTCAACTCCCTATGTTTGAATCTTCTAATCCTTTTGAAACATCTCAGCCCGTGGCCAAAGCTAACTTACCTTCTCACCCCATGATAACTCGTAGCAAGACGGGCTTTCTTAAACCTCCCATCAGACTAAACCTACTGCATAAACAAACACCTTCTAATCCTAATCAGAACCCAACGACTTACTCTGACGCTATCCATAATTCTGAATGGCGTCAAGCCATGGCTATGGAATTTCTCGCTCTCCAACAGCAAGGAACATGGAGCTTAGTTCCTCCTCCACCAAACGTCTCAGTCTTGGGTTGCAAATGGACGTACAGGACAAAATTTCATATAGATGGCTCTATAGCTAAACACAAGGCAAGACTTATTGCCCAAGGTAACCATCAAGAGTATGGGCTGGATTATACAGAAACATTCAACCCAGTCACAAAGTTACCAACCATTAGAATACTGCTTGCGGTCGCCTTATATAATAATTGGCCTGTTCAGCAACTAGACGTGGCAAACGCATTCCTTCATGGCCACCTCTCTGAGACTGTATATATGGCTCAACCGAGAGGGTTCGAAGACAACATTAACCCGGATCACGTATACCGTCTTCACAAATCTATCTACGGATTAAAAAAGGCTCCCCGCCAGCGGTACAACGCATTCACGGAATTTTTGGTAACACTCGACTTCTCCCACAGCCAATCGGATCCATCGTTACTAGTGTACCGTCAAGCCCAGACTCGTATCTACCTACTTGTATACGTTGATGACATACTTATATCCGGGAACAACAAGGAGGCTATTCGTGATATTCTAGCCAAACTCAACAAAGAGTTCTCTATGAAACATGTAGGGGAGGTCAATGAATTTCTTGGTGTAAAAATAACCAGACTTTCACATCGGTACTTCCTTACCCAGACGAAATATGCTTCCAAAATTCTTCAACAAGCCGACCTTCTACAGTGCAATTCTCTAGCCAATCCCACCTGCACCAAATTACCGGAGGTCTTTCACAATGACATTCTTCTCCAAGACAACAACCTTTACAGGCGTCTCACGGGCTCGTTATAATATTTAACAATAACTCATCGTGACATTGCCTTCAGTGTCAATCAATTATCTCAACACATGCATAACCCCCAACCTCAACACATATACATGCTGAAATGTCTTCTTTGATATATCAAAGGTACGCTAAACTTTGGCATCCTGATTACAAAATCTAACCTTCTTCTCACTTCCTTTTCAGATGCTGACTGGGCGAGTGATCCTATCTCCCGTAAATCCACATCCGGCTATTGCTCTTTCCTGGGTGACACAATTATTTCCTAGATAGTTAAGAAGCAGCAAATAATCCGGTCTTCCACGCTCGCACAAAACATATCGAGATAAACCAAAGATTTATACGGGACCACCTACAACAAAACAACATATCCATCTTACCAATAAGTACGATCGATCAAGTGACTGACATACTTACAGAGTCTTAATCTACACCTCGCTTTCATAAACTACGTCACAAACTGAAGGAACCGACCGATTTAACTTAATACATTTATGTTATATTTGTACTAGGATATGAGGTGTAGCCACTCCATTTGTTCACTTGTTCTTGAACCGTACAGTCACAGGTCTATATATTAGGATGGTACAGGACATTGTATGATAGGCTGGATAATAAGACTTCTCTCTAATTCTTTATCTTTAGTTTCCTGTATCTCCCTGTTTCCTTCAGTTTCTACATGAAGTTTTAAAACTTACTTTTTAATGAAAAGGCCATGGTATAGTGAGTTTTATACAAATAGCCTAAATGTGAATAAGCCCCTTTAAAAGTAAATAGGTTAGATTTGACTGCATTTACTCAGCATTGAATTTGCAAATAAAATGAATTATCTCGTAAAAGAAATTTTTTATAGATCAAATACAAAATAATTATGAAGCATGTAAATTCCTTAAATTGTGTTTTTCCCAAACCCAACTGCCTAAAATAAGGACATGTGGCTTGCAGAGAAGCTCTATCTTCTTCCAGCATGGGATTCACAATCTTTGTTTTATGTGATTTAATTATATTTTTCATTTTGCTCTGATTACAAAATGAGCTCTAAGCCTCATTTCATTTGTTCAAATCAATTTTCTTCCCCAGTTTTTCTTGTTAGATTGTCGACTTTAGGATTTACAGCATGGGGTGCGCACAAACATTGTTTTCTGCACCCGTGCTTATCAAAGAATGATGTCCTTTAGTACTTTGGGAGTGTCGGGATGCCTTTTCTCTTCGTATCACTGGATACCCATTAGTACTTAATTTTTGATTCATCTAGTCCTGCCGAACTTTGGAAATTCTTAGCATGGTTTCTTATCTTTATCTTTATTATTTTGATTGGAAGTTTTCAATATTATAGGGAAGCTGTAAATATGGTGATAGATGCAAATACTATCATCCTACTCAAAATGAGACAAATGCAAATCAGATTATAACAGGTAAGTATTTTATAGAAAAACTTTGTTTTGTTTGATAATCTAAGATTGTTTTTCTTTACTTGCATAAAGCAAGCCTGTTCATGCCATTTGATTCTTAGTTATCATTGCACATGTTCAAAGCTAACAATCCATTTGATTTATTTAGATAATAACCCTTTCTCATTCTCTTAAACAATTTCGATGTATTTGTTAGATATCTATATCTGCTTAATACATAATATAAAATTTCATTTCCTTACAAATGATAGCTATGCGACTTCTATGATCAAGTAAACGCTACTATTAATTAGAATGTGTCTAGTGGGAATAGTCCAGGCATCTGAATAAGGTGCAATATTAAAAGAATTATGAAGGTGATTTTACAAGTGAATAGATGTGAATAGTGAGAGAAGCACATTGGTTTATCTATAAGTGTGATATGAAATAATGGAGCATAAAATTGCTAGCATATGTTTTAATTAATACACACACACACAAACACACACACACACAAACACACACACATATATATATATATATATATATATATATATATATATATATATATATATATATATATATATATATATATAAAATAGATTTTTACATTTTTTATGATTAGTTTAACTTTTCTTAGAGACTTAGATAAATAGATTTTTATATTTTTAGAGGTGTTCAAGAAGCATATTTTTAATATTTCATTTGTTGAAGATCTTGAACAAATGCTCAGTTATTTAAAATTTATTAAAAAACATTTCAAGTAAGAAAATAAAGTTTGGTGATTTTGAGACTGTGACATTGACTGAGAGTGTTGCTGTTATTTTAAAGAAACTTACACAAAAGTTAAAGGATCTACGTAGTTTCACCATTCCTTGCATCGCCGGGGATAGATTTTTTGATAAGGCACTATGTTTCTATGAGCTAGTATTAATTTGTTGTCTTCTCCATCTTTAGAAATGAAACCTATGAGAGGTTCAACCTACCATTGCGTGATGTAGGACATGTATGAAATTATGATTTAGATAAGGGCTTTGCACGCTTGATGATTAAGAGCAAATTAACTAAGCTTTATGGTGAATTAAACAATAAAATAAAACATAAAAAGCGGCAAACACAAGCTTAGGCCAAGTTACTTGCGAAAAGTAAAAGCCACATAACGTTGCATATGAAATAGGTTTCAATAATAAATTCCTAATCTAACAATAAGATTAGGCATGTGAGGTTCCCTCACTCAACTCTCCTACACTTACTAGGCTTTAGCGGAGTGTTTCATGACTTATATGATTCAATTAAAACCACAAATAAGGATCAACGATGAAGGAATGAGAGAAGGAAAAAAAAGTCCACCTTTGTCAAGATTAAACTTGAAATAAAGCTGTAAGGAAGAAATTCTGGAATTTGGACAGCTGTTTGATGGTTGTTCTATGTGGAGACAGCACTTAGGAACCTTCCGGCCAGGTTGGGCAGCAGTTGGTGGCTGCAGGAACTTTTGGACAGCACATCTCTATGTCCAGAAAATTCTTGATAGCAAGTTACTCAATCCTGGAAAACTGGACAACAATTATAATAGCATGGACAACAGCTTGTATTGCTAGGAATCCTTGGGCAGATCATAGGACTTGCCCAAAAATTTGAACAGTATTTTGGAGGAGAAAAATTCAGACTTCACGGAATCTGGATGCAGTGAAGTAAGGAAAATTGTAGGGGGCAAATTCGTGAACAGCAGCAGGAATATCCTTGGGTTTGATTTGCTTGCTTAGGTGGCAAGTTACTTAGATCCCCAAATTAAATTGGAGGTAGAAGGGATTGAAAGTTTCCAAGAATTAGGTTTCTCCTTTGGAAACAAATCAAGGGTTGGAGATAGAGGAAGGGCGGGTAGAGAGAGAGAGAGAGAGAGGTTTTGAATTATTACCAAGAGGGGAGCTTGCCTTTTGGAAATAATTCCATAGGAATCCAAGAGGGGGCCGGCGACATATGGAGAGGTTTGGGGAAGTTAAGCAAGTGTATTAAGACTTAAATGGAATTCCCCAATTATAAGAAGTAGAGTTATTCCAATCTAATTTAAATTCAATTTGGATTTGATTTTATAAATTTTCCTAAAATAGAATTCTATTTTAGGAAATATTTCAAATTTCAAATTTGAATTAAATGATTGAAATTAAATAACTTTCCCAAGAGAAGCGAATCAAGAAAGGAAAGAAATCAAGTGGAAATTAGGAAATCGGAGGCAAGGGGAAGAGGGTGAAACTGGTGGCTAAGCTAGGGCTTGGTGGAGGTGGAGGGGTCGGATAGGTCTCCCAATTAAGGAAACCATCTTGGGTGGCCGGCGGCTAGGTGGGGTAGGGAAGAGGGTAACTGGGCCGGTGGTTGTGGTGGGGAACTTGACCGACGACGAGGTGGAGTGTGGCTAGGGAATCCGGCAGAATTTGGATGGGGATGTTAGTGGCTTAAGGGGAAAGGAAAAGGAACAAAAGAAAGGTAGAGGAAAAAGAACCATGAACCAGGCCGTCTTCCAAGTTGGTTGGTGATCCGATTTCCCTCCCTAGGGACAGTGACGGAGCCAGAAACATTTATTAGAGGGGGCACGAATTCTTTAAAAAAGTTTTCCCTCAACTTTTTTGCATCCGGGCTTGGGACCAGCATAGATAGTTTTAAATTTTTTTTTAAAAAGATTAAATACTAAATATAAGATGAGAAATACTTACAATTTATTGTCTGCTCTTCATATTTTGAAAAAGATTAACAATTACATCATTTTCAATACAATCCAATATTTCCTTCTCAATATATGTGAGTAAAGTATCATTCATCCACTGATCTCCAATCCTATTTAGCAGTCGAGTTTTAATGATAGCCATTGCAGAAAATACTCTTTCTACTCCTGCTGTTGCAGCCGACAAAACTAAAGTGAGTTTTAATAGCTTGAAAACAAGAGGATATAAAATATCTTTATTGTTCTGTATCATTGTCTCAGCAAGGTGTCCAATATCTTTTAACAATGAGAACTGTGGATCTGACTGCATATCCATGATATAAGTTTCCAATTGATTGTCTAGAATTTTTAACTCAACAGGAGTAAAATCACATGGATAAAGATGTGCCATTCGAATTAATCTGTCTTTACTGAATGCACAAAAAGATCTAGATGGATTCAAACAAGCAATAGATAAAAGTAACTCAGTATTCGTCTCTGTAAAACGATTATTTAACTCTTGAACTTGCATATCTGTGTAGAAAATTTCAACTCTAAAGTGATGTAAATTTGTCATATCTTGAGCTCTACGACGAGGCCGTCCCCGAGCAACCCATCTATCATTCATGTTAGGAATATCTATTTTGTGTTGCTCATAAAAAGAAGTTAGCTTGATGATGAACTCTTCCCATTTGTTATCTCTCATAACTTGTAGCCTATTTTTACATATTCGAACCAAAGACATGGCATTTACAAGGTTCTATTCTTTTCTTTGCAAAGCTTGTGACAACTCAGCAGTTATACCAAGTTTATCCTTCATCAATAGTAAACAGAATGAAAATTCGAATGATTGCATTGTCCCTAATAATGCGAAAGCCTCACCTTTTTGTTCAGAACTGATACCATCTTCAACAACAACTTCTAGAATATTAATAACTGAGGGGAACATTGTAATCAATCTAATAATTGATTCATAGTGTGATCCCCATCGTCTATCACCTGACCGCTTGAGAGTTATTTCTTAATTCAACCCTTGTCCAGTTACTAGTTCTCCATTATGTAATTCCATTAAAGTTCTCTCCCATTGCTTATCTAGAAGTTGGTCACGTCGCTTGCATGAAACCCCAGCAATATTCATCATATTTGAAATTACTGAGAATAAGAGAGCAATTTGAACATGATTTTTTGCAACATATATTAAGGCTAATTGGAGCTGGTGTGAGAAGCAATTAATGTAATGTGCTGCCTTATTCTCAGTGAGAAATAATGCCTTTAACCCATTAAACTCCCCGCTCATATTACTTGCTTTATCATATCCTTGACCACGCAATTTGGATATACTTAAACCATAAGTTGAAAGCAATTCGTCTATGGATTTTTTGAGACTTATAGCCGTTGTATCAGGAACATGAATAATGCCTAGAAAACGTTCAACAACCTGACCCTTTTCGTTAACGAATCGAACCACAATAGCCATTTTCTCTTTTGAGGAAATATCGCGTGCTTCATCAACCAAAAGAGAGAAGTAATTTTCTCCAATTTCTTTCTTTATGAAGTCTGTGATTGCAATCGATATAGCTCTAGTGATATCCTTTTGAACTTTTGGTATAGTTAACTTTAAATTTTCTGGAGCATTTTTTAGCACCACATTATTTATCTTATTGCTATGTTCAGCTAAAAATTGCAACAGTTGAAGAAAATTTCTTTGATTTTCGGATGCGTCAGACTCGTCATGTGCTCTAAAAGCTAGCCCTTGCCTTAAAAGAAAGCGCACACAATCAACCGATGCATTTAGACAAGTCTGATATGCAGTTGTGGCATAATATGTTTGCTTCTTAAACATTAAACCAATATGTTGACTTTGATTCATCAAGTCTTCACAGTTTCGTCGTGCAATATTGTGCGCACTATTATGACTCCCAACATGAAGTTCAAATCTATTTGATATTTTCCAATTTGAAAATTCATTCTTATTGAATGCATCATCATCCTCATTTCCTCTATCTCCTACTTTAAATTGGTAACAATATAAACAGTAAGCCTTATCTTTGCATATGTTGTATTCTAACCAATTAGAATATTTATCAAACCACGCAACATTGAATCGTCTATCCTTTGCCCCAAATTTGGTTTTAGGAAATTCATGAATGCGAGGTTGGAATGGTCCTCTTTGCAAGTAAAGCTCGACGAACTTTATCTTGAATATTATGAGAAAATTCATAAATAGGAATTCACAAACCAAGATCAGATGGAAGGTTCTCTAAATCTACTTCTTGATTTCTTGATGATTCAATTTGCATGCGAATTCTTTTTTGACTTTGCTCCTCATCTTTTTTGTTTGTTTCATTTGAACTCTGTGAAATCTTCTTAAAATATTTCTCCATGACAAAAACCTAGTTATTATTTTGTAAGATCAATCGACAATCGGTTAAGAACTTTACAAATTATAAGACTTATGTTAATTAACACATAAGATCCACAATCATAATATTGACATCCCATAAGAATGCATTGAAAGAAATAATAAAAAGGTTAGTGCATGAATAACTCATAAAAGAATTCAATATTTTTTAAATTTCATTCTAACTAATTTTTATAAGAATATTCTTATTAACAAACTTCTCAGCAGCCAATCAACTATTCCACATAGCTAAATTAAAGAAAATAAGTAGATCCAGTTTATAAACTTTTAAGTGTGTGGCAGATCAAATGAAGAACTTAAAAAAAATACAAATATTACTACTTTGATGTAACAATTTAGGTACCAAAAATTAAAAAAATTTTAAGGAAATATTTTGATCTTAGAACGAAGACGATCATTCAAACAAGATTAAAAAACTTACAAAGATTTGACGATATTTCTTTCAGGAGAACTCTGATCACCGACACCTTTAGGTTGTAATCGCGGGAGGACCGGAGGAGAGAACTGAGAATAGGTTGGCGCTTTGGGCTCTCAACGGTCTTCTCGTCCCTTCAAGCTTCGCCCGTTAGGGCTCGGAGGAGCGAACAGAGGGCCAAACACGTCGTCGATGGAAGGCGATTCATCTGGAGCACCAAGCACGAGCAGTCCGCAGTCGGAGCGTTGGCCGTCGAACAAGCCAGGCGAATGGGCGGAGCATTGGCCGTTGAACAAGACGGCTAGGGAGGCGAATCATGAACAAGCCGCGAATAAGCCGGGCAAATACGGAGGAGCAACTGAGTCGTCTGTCGAATGGGAGGAGAATCGTAAACAAGCCGGCTAGGGAGGAAAATAGCGAACAAGCCGAGCAAATACGGAGGAACAACTGAGTCGTCCGTCGAATGGGAGGCGAATCGCTGGAATAAGCATAGAAAATTAGTTTTTTTTTCTTTGTCGGGCGAATATGAAGTATCGCCTGTAGCTTTCAAATTAGCGAGGGGGGGGGGGGGCACGTGCCCCCGTGGCCCCCCCCCCTTCCCCCCCTCAATTCGCCACTACCTAGGGATTTCTTCAAAGCTCTCTCCTACAACTCTCACAACTCTCCAAAGACACATGTGCAGGAATTTTCTTATAATTCATTCATTAACTTTCAAAGAAGAAGAGGGAGGCTTTAAATAGCCCATACAAGGAGAAAATATAAAGTACTATAATGCCCCTTGGGCTTACAAATACCTAAGCCCTTAAGTAAGAGCAAAAATGGAAAAGCATAATAAAACTTCATGAAATATAAATATTACATCAATAATAAATATGAAAATTAAAAGTAGAGCGATGTAATCGTGGCCGTAGATCGACGACCACGCCTCTAGTAAACTTTCAATGTCTTGATGTCCTCATCATTCTCCCGGGGTAGGAAAGAACTCGACTCTGTCGAGTACGCGTCCCGGGTGCTCTCGTAGAACTCTAGTGTGTCTGGGTCGATCTACTGAAGCTCCTTGCGCTCTAACTCAGTGTTCTTTGACTTGGGCTTGCCTCTTCACCTAATCAAATACCTTGTTCGTCCATTTTCTTTTGTGGATATGATGTCATCAATTAGAATCATGTCAACCTTCTCCGCTATAGGTGTTTTGGGGATATTTGGGAGTGGAGGTAGGCTTGGGATCTCACAAGGTGGAGTTACACAAGGCTCATTTTAAAATGGATTTGGTGGGTTGAACTCTAGACTCTCATAGGCAACTAGATCTTCTATGTTAAAGGAGGGATTAATGTTGAATTATGCATGCAGACCTATCACGTAAGCATTGTCATTGATTCTCTTGATTATTTTGAATGACCCCACACTTTTGGCATGTAATCTCTTAACAGTTCCTTGTGGGAACCGTTCCGGACGAGTCCGTGCCATCACTGAGTCACCAACCTCAACAGTTTAAAATATTTGTTTAAAATCAACAAAAAGCTTATAATTAATGTTGCTCTGCTCAATTTTGCATGCAATTTTCTTATGTAAGTCATGCAGATGTAATGCTAATGTGGATGCAAGAGACTCGGTGTGCTTGATGATTGACATGGATTGTGGGCTCACACAAAGTTTTAAACGGAGGGAAATTTTTGACGAAAACAGACACACACAAATACTGACTCACAAGCACACATAGATAGGAATAAAGATGGATCAGTCACAAAACGAGAGGACATAAGATTTTTATGTTTAAGGGAATGGGTGTAGGAGGAGCAATGAAGACATCCTTAGCAAAAAGGGTATTCCCATAGAGAGTTTCAACTAGGCCCATAGATAGTCTCCTAGGGCAGCAGGGTAATCTAACAAAATTATCCAACTAGGAGAGAAATGATCATTAACAGGGAAGGACAAGAATATGGAGGAAATAACGGAGGAATCAGGAACATGATAAGACGATAGGTCCTGACTCACAACCATAATGAGATAACCCAAGGAGTCACCAGCAGGTATGAGACTCAAAAGATGGGGTAGAGTGTCTGGAACAGATGTGGGCACAACAGTTAGAGAGGTGACATGAAAGTATGAACTAATACTCACTCTAACATTAAAGTTGGTATGCAGAATGGTGAGATATGTCCAATCAAGATAGACACACTCTTTCAAGTGTAAATCTAATGGAGCAACTCCTAAAATAGAATCCAATAAAACAAAAGGATGCTCATTTTACAAATTAGGCTCAGAATAATTCAAATTCAGACTACTATCTTTCGAATTCCATTTCAATATGCTCAAGGTCAGATCTGTTCTTTCGGGATCAAATTAGTATCATCTAGGCAGACCTTATCCAACGGGATATCCTTGATGGGATTAGGATCAAGATGGATTAAGGTATCAATGTCCAAATGTTCTATTTCTCCTAAATCAGGGTTTAAGTAATGCTGGGAGTCTAATTCAATCACTTCAGTTTCATCCTCAAAGAAGTTATCATTATCAATGATATCATTGGTATCCACGAAATAGATGCACTTAGTTTCAGGTTTAAGAGACTTTTTTTATTGTAATGCATTTTTTTGTTGAAATTACACTTGAAGGGTCAAAGACTGGGGAGGCTAAAGGTTGGGTAGCCTCAAAATTCACATTAAATAGAAAGGTGATCAAGTCACTCATGGGGTGAGGTAAATCGAGATCCACCACACAGAGAGGATTCGTGCTCAGACAAGGGGGACTGGGATGGTTAGGAGTCGGCCCAAATGGGGAGTCAAATGGGACCGATCCAACAGAAGACCTAGTAGAGGTTCGACCATCAAGGCTAGGTGAGGACCTACAGAGTGGGGCAACAACCCTAATGTTATTAAGGGATGGGTGGTCTTGACCACAGTGATGTCCACGATTTGTTCCAAAAAAAGAGGCAGGGTAGTGTTCCAGATGAAGATTACTAGGTGTTGGGGTAAGGGGAGGTGGAGGTGGGAGAAGGAGATATTTTAATTTAAGTTCTCGGCTCATGTCTTTCCAATCAGAAGTAGGGTATTCACCATAAGACTCTCTATGATCTTCTACCCTCATCCAAAATTGACGAGCACGACCGTTTAGGCGAGCCTTAGAAATGCTCACCTGGTGGGACTTAGGAATATCATGTGATTCAAAATAGTTTTCTAACTGTGTAACCCATTCCTCAAAGTAGTAAGGATTCGAGAAACCATCAAAGGTGGGCAGACGATTATGTGACTCTAAGTGAGGTTGTTGCGGCTTGGGCTCAGGACTAAGACGATAATCTGAGTGGGTAATCTTTTGACTAACATGATTGACCGAATGGGGTACATACCTAGAGTGGGGAGAGTCAACATGCTCTATCATGGTTTTAGTTATAGAGCCCACTAGGTTAACTAGGTCATCTAACTTCTTTCGAAGTCCTATTGGGTTCATGGGAAGCGCTAAGTGAAACCTAATGAAGATTAGGTGTAAGGGACAACACTTTGTCACTAAGAAACTAGCCTAACATTCGCTAGATGTGGGCAGGAATGATGTGGATAGCAAGCATAACAGTAACTTAAACTAGGTTAAATGATGATATGCATGCAACAATACATAAGAAAGGTTAGGTAAGCTCCTAGGATGACTTCCAGCACATGTAACGCATGCTAGCCATGCTCTGATACTAGATGATGTAGGACATGTATGAAATTATGATTTAGATTAAGATTTTGCACGCTTGATGATTAAGAGCAAGTTAACTAAGCTTTATGATGAATTAAACAATGAAATAAAACATTAAAAATGGTAAACACAATCTTAGGCCAAGTTACTTGCGAAAAGTAAAAACCACATAACAATCAATTACTTCTGACGTTGCATATGAAATAGGTTTCAACAAGAAATCCCTAATATAACAATAAGATTAGGCATGTGAGGTTCCTTCAACTCTCCTACATTTACTAGGTTTTAGCGGAGTGTTGTATGACTTATATGATTCAATTAAAACCATAAGGATCAACGATGAAGGAATGAGAGAAGGAAAAAAAGTCCACCTTTGTCAAGATTAAACTTGAAATAAAGCTGTAAGGAAGAAATTCTGGAATTTGGACAGCTGTTTGACGGCTGTTCTGTGTGGAGACAACACTTAGGAACCTTCCGGCCAGGTTGGGCAGCAGTTGGTGGCTGCAGGAACTTTTGGACAACACATCTAGATGTCCAGTAAATTTTGGACAGCAAGTTACTCAATTCTGGAAAGCTGGACAGGAACTATAATAGCATAGACAATAGCTTATATGGCTAGGAATCCTTGGGCAGATCACACGACTTGCCCAGAAATTTGAACAGTATTTTGGAGGATAAAATTCAGACTTCACGATCTCTGGAGGTGGTGAACTAAAGAAAATTGTAGGGGGGAATTCGTGAACAGCAGCAGGAATATTGATTTTCTTGCTTCGGTGGCAAGTTACTTAGATCCCCAAATTAAGTTGGAGGGAGAAGGGATTGAAAGTTTCCAAGAATTAGGTTTCTCCTTTGAAAACAAATCAAGGGGATTGGAGAGAGAGGGGCGGGTAGAAAGAGAGAGAGAGAGAGAGAGAGAGAGAGAGAGAGAGAGAGAGTTTGAATTATTACCAAGAGGGGAGCTTGCCTTTTGGAAATAATTCCATAGGAATACAAGAGGGGGCTGCTGGCATATGGTGAGGTTTGGGGAAGTTAAGCAAGTGTATTAAGACTTAAATGGAATTCACCAATTAAAAGAAGTAGATTTATTCCAATCTAATTTAAATTCAATTTGGATTTGATTTTAGAAACTTTCCTAAAATAGGATTCTATTTTAGGAAATGTTTCAAATTTCAAATTTGAATAAAATGATTGAAATTAAATAACTTTCCCAAGAGAAGCGAATCAAGAAAGGAAAGTAATCAAGTGGAAATTAGGAAATCAGACGCAAGGGGAAGAGGGTGAAACTGGCGGCTAGGCTAAGGCTTGGTGGAGGTGGAGGGGTCGGATGGGTCACCCAATTAAGGAAACCATCTTGGGTGGCCGACGGCTAGGTGGGGTGGGGAAGAGGATAAGTGGGCCGGTGGTTGCAGTGGGGAACTTGGCCGGCGGCGAGGTGGAGTGTGGCTAGGGAATCTGATGGCTAAGAGGAAAGGGAATTGGATGGGGATGTTGGTGGCTTAATCGGGAAGGAGGAAGGGAAAGTAAAAGGAACGAAAGAAAGGTAGAGGAAGAAGAACCACGAACCCGGCCGTCTCCAAAGTTGGTGGGTGATCCGATTTCCCTTCCTAGGGATTTCTCCAAAGCTCTCTCCTAGAACTTTCACAACTCTCCAATGACACATGTGCAGGAATTTTCTTATAATTCATTCATTAACCCTCAAAGAAGAAGAGGGAGGCTTTAAATAGCCCATACAAGGAGAAAATACAAAGTACTATAATGCCCCTTAGGCTTACACATACCTAAGCCCTTAAGTAAGGGCAAAAATGGAAAAACATAATAAAACTTCATAAAATAAAAATAATACATCAATAATAAATATGAAAATCAAAATAGAGTGATGTAATCGTGGCCGTAGATTGACGTTCACGCCTCTAGTAAACTTTCCATGTCTTGATGTCCTCATCACTACAACTCTTCAATTACCCTGATAGATCTCTTACTTATCCTAGGGAGGTTATAAAAGATGTATTGGTTATCATAGATAATTTCAACTTCCCTGCATACTTCCTAGTTCTAGATATGAGGGAAGAGGAGATTCCAGTCATCTAAGGTAAGCCTTTCTTAGCCACTTGTAGAGTTATTATTGATGTTCAAAAAGAACAATTGACATAAGAGTGCAAGATCAAGAAATGACTTTTAATATGTTTAAATCCATGCAATTTTCTAATGGCTTTTTTGATGAGCAGTACTTTAAGATGGATTTGGTGGATGGCTGTGTGATGGACAATCTAGCTAAGATATTGGATACGGATTCTATAGAGCAAGCATTGATTGAGTAGGTTAAAAATGATGTTCTCTTTTTTAGGAGTTGCACATTGAGTGTTTAGGGAGAGGTTTGAACCCTTGGATTCATCAACTATAGAATTTTTTTTGAAAACATCAATATTTGTTGCTTCTGAAGTAAAATTAAAGGTTTTACCCAAGCACCTTAAATATGCTTTCTTGGATAAATCATCAACTTTGCCCTTAATAATATCATCTGAATTGGATGATTTATATGAAGAAAATTTTATGAGGGCTTTGAGGATTTATAAGAGAACTTTTGGTTGTACTATTATAGGGGAGCTTTTGGTTGGACTATAGTAGACATAAACATTATTAGTTCCTCATTTTATAACAACAACAACAACAACAACAACATCAAGCCTTTACCGCACTACGTGGGGTCGGTTACATGAATTTTTTTTCTCAATTGTGTTATTTTAAGATTAAATTCTTTTTTAAATCTAATAAATAATGAGCTTTTTTAATATTATTAATATAAAGCCTTCTTAGGTATAGATCTTCCGTTCTTAACATAGGCCAGATCTAATGCATCTAGTCTCTTTATTAGGTCATTGGATGACTGACATTTTATGTGGCCAAACAATCTAATGCGGTTCTCTCTAATCTTATTTACCACCGAAGATACTCCAACCATTTCACATATATACTTATTTCATATTCTGTCTCTAAGAATGAAGCCACTCATCCACCGAGCATCCTGATCTTTACAACACTTTACTTAATTTTATGCTTCTCTTTTAATGGCTAACATTATTGACCATAAAGTATTACAGTTCTCATCACCAACTTATAGAAAATTTCCTTAAGTTTGAAGGGTATTTTTCTGTCACACAATAGGTTTGATGCATTCCTTCACTTCAACCATACAACTTGAATTGTACTATTAATATCCCTATGTATTTTTTCATCAATTTGAACAATAGATCTGAGATATCTAAAATGTGTACTCTTTTTAATGATTTAATTGCTCATTATGTATACATAAAATTTTGATGGAAGATAACCATCAACCAACCAAAAGTAGATGATTAGAAAAGATTAAACCTTGTGATGAAAGAGATAGTGAAGAAAGAGTACTTAAGTGGTTAGATGTTGGAATCATATTTATATTTCAGATAGTGCTTGAATAAATCATATTTATTATATGTCTAAGAAAGGGGGTTTGGCAGTGATATCCAATGAGAAGAATGTGTTGATTATTACTAGGACAATGACTAGATGAACAATTTGTTTCAACGATAGGAAGTTGAACAGAACAACTAATAATAACCATTTTTTGTCGTTTATTGTTAAGATGTTATAAGTATTGATAGGGCAACCCTTTTATAGTTTCCTATGATGCACTAACACTAATCATCAAAGATGTATGCATTATCCAACACATATCAGACCCAACATGTATTAGACATGTCAAAGGTATGTCCAACAACAACAAGCCATTATTCTATTGTATCGGTGATGAATGTAAATACTGTTATGTTTTATCCTACTATGCAATTTTCTTAGGAGTGATAACTAAGGAAATTCAGGAAGTACTAAATCCAGTTTATAAGAGTGTTTGATAAATTTTTGTGGAAGAAATTCTATAATTTCAAGGAGTGTAGAGAAGATCATTGAACCCATCCGGTGATATATTTTCTTTTGTATTTTTTTGTACAATTAATAAAAATTAGTTTGCTTTACTTCTTCATGTTTGACTAAATTCTTAAGTTTTTAATTACTGGTGTAAATAGAAAGTGGAGTACTAGTGAATTCTCTTCATCAATAAGTTAATAATATTGTCAATATACCAGATCTTCATTTAATGCATATAGTGACCATGTGTTGTTAATATCAAGTGTAATGTGGAGCTTAAGAATAGGGGTGTCAATTTTTGACACATCCCGAAACTCGACTCGGACTAGACCTAGAAAAATCTTGGTTCGGGATGACCCGTTTGTGAAATGGGTCAGGTTTGAGTTTAACAAATCAACCCGTTTCAAAAATCTGGTCTGGTTAAGGCTGACATGGCAACTGGAAAATGACCCGAAACCTACTGCCACGCCTGCTGCTCGCCTTGCCTGATAAGTCGAGTGCCCGGCTGCCCGCCCGTGTCGCATTGCTCGGTCACAGTCGCGTGACTCGCGTCGCAATCCCGTGACTCAAAAACGAGTCGCAGTGCGCCGCTTCTTCGCTTCGCGTGTGCCGTTGTTGCCACTTCGCGTGCTGCCGCTGCTTCGCTTCGCGTGCTGCCGCTGCTTCGCTTCGCGTGCTGCCGCTGCTTCGCTTCGCGTGCTGCCGCTGCTTCGCTTCGCGTGCTGCCGCTGCTTCGCTTCGCGTGCTACTGCTGCTTTGCCGCTGCTGCCGCTTTGCCGCTGCTGCCGCTTTGCCGCTGCTGCCGCTTTGCCGCTGTTGCTGCTTTGCCGCTGCTTCGCTTCGCGTGTGCCGTTGTTACAATTAGATATATTAGATTGGTATGATGCAAGCATAGGCATAGTGCTTAATATATACCAAATTTATAAAGAAATTATAATGATGGGGTTTTGATAGTACATATTTTATTTACTCTTCTAGGATTTTCATAGGGTGACTGACTATGAGACTTTAAAGTGATATTGATGTTAGAAGGGTTTAATCTATCAATTGTCTTTTCAAGCTTGATTGAGTGGTCGATGATACATATGCTCTGAATAACATCAATATAAAAAAGAATTATTAATAATCATATCGTATTTGCATTACATCAATTCAATATTTTATTCAAATAATGTTTCATTAAATTTTTTTGTTGATTTTAAATTAAGTTATTGAATCTCCACCAAAACTTATTTTTATTTAGTAGAATAATTATTGTAAATATAGTAGAAAGTACTAGTATTTGCAAATAAACATTATTTCTTGTGGGATTGATATTCTTCTCTATCAATATTGTACTTGATTCGACACGTATACTTGCGTATATTAATTGTCATTTTTATAATTTTTATATGAAAGAAACCAAAGAATTGTTTTGGAATCGATAGAGCACCTAAATCATTTTCATAATTCTTTAGGTTACTCCACCGACCCTATAGAATTTTTGTCGCCGTTGCAGGGGAAGATTTTGTTTTAGTTGCACTTTTACTATATTGTTGAATCAATTGCATAATCAAACCTATTCATATTATTATTATTATTGCGTATTTGTTTTTTTTATTTTGTGCTTTTGTTGTTTGTATTGCATTACATTTTGTATTGAGTGTCAAGTTATTAGTATTTTTTTTATTTTTTCATTTCATCACCTTAACACTAACTTTCACTGCGCCTAGTACCTGCCTTACATATGTATTATTCCATAAATCAAAATTTTCTGCAGCTTAAATAATCATATAGGCCAACGTCGTAGCTCTTTTCTCCCAAGTGCTGTAACGCCGGTCAAACCCAGTAAAATGAAGTTTGACAGTCATAAGCCAAAATGAATCGTACGGATTCAAATGCACATTATTGATTTTGGGCCGCAGTACTGGAACTAGCATTGTGGCGCCACATCATTTTTATCACTGCATTGATAGCACTGCAGCGGTCAACTAACACAATCGCTACTGCGCTGACACATGGCAAAGCAGTCGTAGTGGCTCTTTTTTGGAAAGCTGTTTCAAATTCTTAGAACCAGCGTTGCCGCGCCATGTGACTTGTACCATTGTAGCATTTGAATATGACCATTTTTTCATTTAGTGCATGCATTGAGCGTCGTGGCGCAATACCTTGTAGCGCCATAGTGTAACTTTTATAACTTTTATAAATTTGCATTCCGTTTTCATCTCATTTCATATTGCATTTTCACTCATTCTCTCTATTCCTCTTAACCCTAAGTTTTTTTTTAGCAATGGCCTCTAGGACTTTAAGATCAAGGAAGAAGAGAGCTGCCAACTATGATAAACTCAAATTTGTTTCTGGGTATATTGAGTCTATAATCACTAAACATTTGAACCCTGAGTGTGGTTTTCTTAACCCAACCAAACCAATCCTTCAAACCATTTCTGATAGAGGTTGGGCTTATTTCTATGAAAAACCATTTTCGGCTATTATAAATGTTGTGCGTATGCCAATGGAAAAGAGGCTTTCGATTTTAAATATTATGTGAGAGGGAAATTGGTACCTTTTTACTCTCTCGCTATTAATAAAATCCTTAAGCTAACAAATATAGTATTTGATGAATATTTTTCTTTTAGTCATGCACTATTTGATTCCCATTAAATTTTGTGCTTATTTTGTGGATCGAATAGTGGAGCAAAGTGGAAGACTATAGAAGACAAAATCATTAATTTCCTTGCATCCTATATGACTCAAACCTCCAAGTCCTAGCTCTATTTCATTTATGCCCGCATTCTCCCTAGCAAGAACATTAGTGAGGTAACAAAAGATCGAGCCTCCTAAATTTCACAATTAAAAAGGGCTGCACTTATAATATTGAAAAGTTGATACTGTCTTCCCTTACATAAGTTATCAGGAGGTCTACTTATGTGGGTCTAGGCCACCCTTCTTTAGTGTATGCCTTTTGTGTAATAGTAGGAATGAGGGGTGATAAAAATGAAGAACATTTATTCCCCATTGTTGCTCTCACAAGGGGAAAAATACTGAATTTTAAGCAATCAAATAGAGAAGAGGAGGATCTTAGTGAGCCTTCTGGAGGGACAGGGTGCATAAGCAGCAAGAGTGCCAGGACTCCTAAATCTTTAGGTGATCAGGTGGCAGACTTGAGTGAAAAAATGGAGAAGGTAACTCAATTTTGTAAAGATTCATGAGACTGGAAATTTGAGGTGAAAATGCAGATGGCTTATATTATAGATCAATAAGATAAATACTACTAGTACACTTCTAATTTTAATGAGTCTCTTGTTGGAGTGTTCAGAGACATTTCATTTTTGAAAGACAAGAGCAATATGAGTTTCCTTCTACACCTGAGTACCGATCTTTTATTTGGCAGCCTAGAGAGAGATGAAGGTGAGGAAGACGATAAGGAAGTCCCCGATTTTGAGGGGTAGGCTTGAGAGAGATAGAGAGAAAAAAATGATTTTTTTTTTTATTTTTTGTGTTACATTTTTATGTTTTTTTTTTTCATTTTGCATTTACATTTATAGTTTGATTGAAGACTAAACTTAACGTTTTTGAGAGGCAACCCATGTATGTGTTATGCTAGTACTCGTTATTATTACAATCAAGGATCCCTAACTTGTGATTTTAGTGATAACAAATATTATTGATTGAAATTTTATTTTTTCTATCATATATATTGGATATTATTTTGTGTGTATACTAACGTTTTAGGTACATCATACACCACTAAAAATAAGGCTAAAGTTTGGGTAGAATAGGATGTCTTTCGAAAGTGTATTTATTTTTTCATTTTTCTTTATTTTATATTTCTTGAGTCTGGCCATGTAAGGTTGTATGTTAAATTGGTAATCGTGCACACACAGTGGAGTGAGAAAAGTGAGCTGAGATTTTTGTAACAAATCATAATGTACGATTATAATCGTAATGTACTATCAGTCATTTAGAAAAAGAGGGTTAATGGGTAATTATGTAATTAATGCTTATGAACTATTTTGAAGACTAAAAAGATGCCAGATGAGTGGAGGATGAGTGTGTTAATTCCTATTTTTAATAATAAAGGTGATGCACAAGATTGTGCGAATTATAGAGGTATTAAGTTAATGTGTCATACTTTAAAACTATGGGAGCGAGTTATGGAGCATAGGTTGCGGCGTGATACTAATGTTTCTCAAAATCAATTTGGATTCATGCCGGGTAGGTCGACTATGGAAGCCATACATTTATTAAGTGGTTTGATAGAGAAATATAGAGAAAATAAGGAGGATCTACGTATGATATTTATTGATTTAGAAAAAGCATATGATAAAGTTCCAAGAGAAGTGCTATGGAGAGTTCTTGAAAAGAAAGGAGTTAATAATGCTTATATTCAAATCATTAAAGATATGTATGCAGGAGCTATTACTTGTGTTCAAACACAAGGTGGATTGACCAAGTATTTCCCTATTTCGATTGGGTTACATCAAGGATCAGCCTTAAGCCCATATCTTTTTGCTTTAGTCATGAATGTTCTCACTAGACATTTGCAAGAGGATGTACCTTGGTGTATGCTTTTTGCTGATGATATTCTTCTTGTTGATAAGACTAGAGAGGGAGTTGAAGGTAAACTTGAATTATGGAGGTCAACCTTAGAGTCTAAAGGATTTCGCTTGAGTAGATCTAAAACGGAATATATGGTGTAATTTTAGTAGTAATAGACCTAGTGAGGGGATTGTGACTTTGGGCGATCAAGTCATTAATAAGAGTACACGTTTTAGATATCTTGGATCTATTGTTCAGAGTGATGGTGAAATAGATGGAGATATTATCAGCAGAATTCAAGTTGGATGGTTGAAGTGGAGGAATGCATCGGGCTTGTTATGTGATAGAAATGTACCCCTCAAACTTTAGGGAAAATTTTATAAGATGGTAGTGAGGCCTGCAATGCTTTATGGTGCCGAATGTTGGCCATTAAAAGAGAAGCATAATACTAAGTTAAGTGTGGCAGAGATGAGGATGTTCAGGTGGTTGAGTGGCTTTACCCTTAGAGATAGGATACGAAATGAGCATATACGTGAAAGGTTGGAGTAGCTCCAGTAGAAGATAAGATTAGAGAGAGTCGCCTTAGATGGTTTGGTCACATAAAACGGCGGCCTTCCGATGACCCGGTTAGGAGAGTAGAGGTATTAGATTTGACTTATGTTGAGAAAGATAGGGGTAGACCTAAAAGGTATTGGTTAGAAAATATTATGAATGACCTTTCTTTATTAGATTTAAATGAGAATTTGACTTTTAATAGGACACAATGGAGAAAAAGAATTCATGTAGCCGACCCCACGTAGTGGGATAAAGGCTTGATGTTGTTGAACTAATTATACTATACGATGTAGATCGTACTATATTATTCAGGAAATTCTAGCCACCAAATAATTTAAATATTTTAAAAATTGAATTTTGATCTAATCATACTGCAGGATTCTAATCATATTGTATGGTATTTGAAATCTTGCTTAAATTATTTTCCATGATTAGTTAATTAAATTAAGGTTTAATAAATATGGTTAATCGTACTGTACAATGTAGATCGTACCATATGATAGACAGATGAAATTTGGTTGTCTCGGATATCGTATTGGATGAAAACCTTGATTTTTGGACTTTTCGTATCATACGATGTCGATCATACTGTACAAATGCTTAATATTTGAACTAAATGTATTGTACGATGTTAATCGTACCAGAAGTTCGATCGAGATGATTTTTAATCGTCCTAATAATCTTCTTGTACGAATAAAAGAAAATTGAAATAATCGTACTATGCAAACTTACGATCATCCTGTATAATAAGTATGCGGAATTTAAATAGTTCGTCTGAACAACTATTCCATCGTATTAGACGAACCCCTATTTTGAACTAATTGTATTGTACGAACCCAGATTGTACTGTACGAACAACGACGACCTAATTAAATATTTAGGGTTTTTTGAATTTTTGTACTTAAGCAACTCAATCAAGTCTCTAGTAAGACTTTTGGCTGTTGAAGGAACTCTGAGGGAGAATTCTTGAGAGAGGTTTGGGCATAGAGAGGAAGAATGTGAGGTTGTGCGTGAGGAGTGTGAGGGGTGTTCATATGGTTTCTCCAGACAAGCTTGCACCTTGCTTCCTCTAGTGGCCTTGGTGAGTTCTTCGAGTTGTTCTTGTGAGAGAAGCTTCAAAGTCAGGGTCTTGGGTTCTCTGGCTTCACCAAGAGAGTAAAAAAAATATTGAAGGTTCTCTACCATCACCAGGAGGGTAAAAAAGATTTCATCGGTTCTTTACCTTCACCAGGAGGGTGAAAAATGATTGAATGTTCAGTTCCATCATTAGGAGGGTGACATAGCTTCGGTTATCCGCCGCACCGGATTTGGTTGAAGTGATTTGTACGTGGTTCTCCCCTTGTTGTGGGGGAAAAAGAAGAGTCACTATAATGTTAGTGAAATACCCGAAGAGGACTCTAGGGAGTGGATGTCCACTATAAAATTTATGGCGTGCTCTTTCTGATTTTTTTTTTCTGCACTTTAAATTTCCTATATCAGTTTAATTTTTTATTGCAAGTTGCAGTTAGATTTAATTTGTATTAGAAAAAAATTATATATTACTCTTAATTTATTTTTGCTTCAAAACTTTGAAAAAGAAATTAAGTTTTAAATTTCTTCCGTTTGTGCTAGTTAGTAGACTAGAAGTTATCTTTAAAAGTTGTTATATTGTATAAAACCAAAAAAAAAGGAGATTTTGTGTTATTCTTTTCTAAAGTACCAATTCACTCTCCTTTTTGCGCTAAGGGATGGTTTAACGAGGTCTTACAACCTTCCCAAACTTTGAGTTATATTATAAATGTTATGTCATTTTGTATTCAACATAGGTTTTATGCATCTTTTATCATTCTTATGAAAGCATACATTTGTAGTGTTTGTTTATATGTTTATTTATATATTGACAAATTCTCATCGTGCTTAAATTGATATTTTCCTCTAATTACTTTTATATTTTGATTATTTAATTAACTATTATAAAAATGATAATTAAAAATTATGTAAAATTAGGATAATAATAAAACCATAGATCCTAGTTTGAATAAACTTTTTTTATATTTCATAAGTTGGAAAAACTAATATTTAACTCATTCAATCATTTAAGCTATTATTCTTATTTGAATTTATAGACTATACATTTATGAAATTAACTTTTAAATTGAAAGATGAATAATTAGTACTAAAAATTAGATATGAGTAGATTAAAATTTGAAATCATAGCTAACCTGAAGATAAACTTAGTAATGTCGTCAAGCCCTTATATTCAAATATTAAGATTATATGTAAGTTTAAACAGAAGCTGAAATTCAAAACCATTAATTATGTACTCCACAAAAGAAAAAAAAAAAAAGAACTATAAAATTGTTCTTAAAAGAAAAGGAAAAGAAAAAGAAAAAGAAAAGAATCAAAAGAGAAATATGAGTACATTCAAAAATTAGTATCAGTGAAAGCTTAAAAATAAAAATACAATCTTACATAGAAACTATAAAGAATAAGATGAGAGAGCAAATACAATAGATGATGAACTATTAAAAATACAATTTTAACTGTTGATCAAGACTTCTTCATCAGATTTGAAATCAATTTTTCCTAGATGTGATTTTCCATTGATCAGGATAAAACATTTACATCCAAAGATACGCAAGTGGGAAAGGTTGGATGTCTTACCCTTAAGGAGCTCATAAGGTGTTTTATTTAACGTGGATCTAACATTCACCCTATTTAAAACATAACAAGCAGTATTTACTGCTTTTGCCAAAAAGTATGTAGGCAGAGAATATTTAGCTAACATAGTTTTAGTAGCTTCTACTAAAGTTATTTTCTTTCTTTCAGCTATTTCATTTTGCTAACGGATCCTAGAGGTAGAACAGTTATGCTTTATCCCTATCTCTTAACAAAAGTATTCAAATTTATCTTTCTCAAACTCTCCATCATGATCGCTATAAATGGTTGATATTTTATATCTTAACTTTCTTTATATCTAGGTGGAGAAAGTTCTAAATTTTTCTGATGATTCACTCTTTTATGTTAGGAATCTAGTATAGTCATCAACGATTGCAAATCCATATGATTTCCCTCCTAGATTGTACTAACATGTCCAAATAAGTCTAAAATCTCCAAGTTCTTTAAAACTTAAAATTATTTCATGTAAAATTTTCCTCTTATAACTTGAAGTAAAAAAAACCATTTATCCTCGATAATTATGTTTTGAGGGTGATAAATTTGATAATAATCTCAGCTCATAAATGGTTAATATTTTTGTTGAGTGAATTGCTATGATTCATTCTCAAATGAAATCACTAATAAACAATTATGATCGGGGTTCTCTAATCATGTGGTTTCATTGCAAAATGACTCCATTAAATTATAGTTATGACCAAAGCCTGCAAGTTCCTGAATAACTAAAATTATGGTTTTGTTGTTAATGACATAATAGATAAATAACTAAACATATAAATTGTTATGATTGAGACCCTCTAATTAGGTAACTTTGTAATAAAATGACACAATTAAATTACACTTACTGCTAGGCCCTTAAAGTTTTCTAATAATTGAATATTTTTATGTTGTGAATCATATATGTTCCCAAGTTTATATGATTATCTTTGATGAAGTAACCTAGGCTATCATAAGGATCTTTTGATTAGGTTGAGTCGAGTAATTCTTCTAAGTAGATTAGAGAATATGATAACCCAACATGATGGAACTATGAGATCAGATTCATCATAATTCCCATCTCCATCCACTTTGTGTAGGACGGTAAATTTTAAATTCCGATATCAAATTAATTGCAATTATACACTTTGAATTTAGTTCCTATTTAAGGTCCAGTTTTAATTTTAAGTTTTCTCTCGTCATCGAGAGAGATAATTAACTTACAGGAAAATTAATGGAATTAATAGATATTATGATTCATAGGAAGTTAAATATTTTGTGCATTCAGGAAACTAAATGGGTTGGTGAGAAGGCTAAGGAAATTGATAGTTTAGAATTTAAACTTTGGTATTCGGGTCGGAGTCGTATTAGAAATGGTGTAGGTGTTATTATAGATAAGAGTTTAAAGGATAATGTTATAAAAATTAATAGGATTAGAGATAGAATTATAGCTTTAAAGATTGTTGTTGATGATAGGATTGTTAATATTATAAGTGCTTATGCTCCTCAAGTAGGTTTGGATATGAGTTCTAAATTAAATTTTTGGAATGACTTAGAAGAATTAATACAAAAGATACCTCTTGAAGAAAGAGTTTTTATTGGAGGAGATTTAAATGGACATGTTGGTAGAGAGGTAGATGATTTTAAAAGCATTCATGGTGGCCATGGATTTGGGACGACGAATGAAGGTGGCAAGACCATATTGGATTTTTGTTTAGCTTATGATTTTTTAATTGCTAATACCTTATTTAAGAAAAGAAATGAGCATCTCATCACTTATAAAAATGGATATAGTACAACACAGATTGACTATTTTCTTATTAGAAAACTAAATCGTTTAGATTGCAAAGATTGTAAAGTTATTCCGAGTGAAAATTTATGTACCCAATATCGATTATTAGTTTTGGACTTTAAGATAAAGGGGAATAAAATAAAATATAAAGTAAAACGATTTTCTAGGATTAGATGGGGGCATTTAAAGAATATTAACAAAAATATTTTTGGAAATAAAATTTTAGATCTTAAGATTTTGTCTGCGCATGAGATTGCTAATATTATGTGGGAAAAAGTTCCTAGTGATATTATGAATATTGCAAAAGATATTCTTGGAGTACCAAAGGGAAAAGCTCCTAATAGTAAAAGTAGTTGGTGGTGGACTCCAAATGTGCAAGAAAAGATTAAAAATAAGAAGCTTTGTTATAAAAATTGGTTTAATTTTAAAAATTATGATAATTGTGAAATATATAAAGTGACTCATAAGGATACTAAGAAAGCAATATGCGATGCAAAGACATTAGCTTTTAGTGATTTATATAATATATTAGATACTAAAGAGAGAGAAATATATATGTATAAGTTAGTCAAACAAAGAGATAGGAGTAGTAAGGATTTAGTTCAAGTGAAGTGTATTAAAGATGAAGATTAAAAAATACTTTTCTTAGAAGATGATATTCAACAAAGATGGATGATATATTTTGCTAAACTTTTTAATGAAGATTATGAAAATAAGATTGACTATAATGACCTTAGCACCCTAAATGAAAATAAATATTTTTGTTTTTATCGGCGTATTAGTAAAACTGAAGTTAGAGAGGCTTTAAAGAAAATGAAGGGTGGAAAAGCTGTTGGACCTGATGATATTCCAATAGAGGTGTCAAAATGCTTAGGAGATGAAGGAATTTCATGGTTTACTAAACTTTTTAATACTATTTTGAAGACTAAAAAGATGCCAGATGAGTGGAGAATGAGCGTGTTAATTCCTATTTTTAAGAATAAAGGTGATGCACAAGATTGTGCGAATTATAGAGGTATTAAGTTAATGTGTCATACTTTAAAACTTTGGGAGCGAGTTATGGAGCATAGGTTGCGGCGTGATACTAATGTTTCTCAAAATCAATTTGGATTCATGCCGGGTAGGTCGACTATGGAAACCATACATTTATTAAGAGGTTTGATGGAGAAATATAGAGAAAATAAGGAGGATCTACATATGATATTTATTGATTTAGAAAAAGCATATGATAAAGTTCCAAGAGAAGTTCTATGGAGTGTTCTTGAAAAGAAAGGTGTCAATAATGCTTATATTCAACTCATTAAAGATATGTATGCAGGAGCTATTACTTGTGTTCAAACACAAGGTGGATTGACCAAGTATTTTCCTATTTCGGTTGGGTTACATCAAGGATCAGCCTTAAGCCCATATCTTTTTGCTTTAGTCATGGATGTTCTCACTAGACATTTGCAAGAGGATGTACCTTGGTGTATGCTTTTTGCTGATGATATTCTTCTTGTTGATAAGACTAGAGAGGGAGTTGAAGGTAAACTTGAATTATGGAGGTCAACCTTAGAGTCTAAAGGTTTTTGCTTGAGTAGATCTAAAACGGAATATATGGAGTGTAATTTTAGTAGTAATAGACCTAGTGAGGGGATTGTGACTTTGGGCGATCAAGTCATTAATAAGAGTACACGTTTTAGATATCTTGGATCTATTGTTCAGAGTGATGGTGAAATAGATGGGGATATTATCAGCAGAATTCAAGTTGGATGGTTGAAGTGGAGGAATGCATCGGGCTTGTTATGTGATAGAAATGTACCCCTCAAACTTAAGGGAAAATTCTATAAGATGGTAGTGAGGCCTGCAATGCTTTATGGTGCCGAATGTTGGCCATTAAAAGAGAAGCATAATACTAAGTTAAGTGAGGCAGAGATGAGGATGCTCAGGTGGATGAGTGGCTTTACCCTTAGAGATAGGATACGAAATGAGCATATACGTGAAAAGGTTGGAGTAGCTCCAGTAGAAGATAAGATTAGAGAGAGTCGCCTTAGATGGTTTGGTCACATAAAACGGCGGCCTTCCGATGACCCGGTTAGGAGAGTAGAGGTATTAGATTTGACTTATGTTAAGAAAGGTAGGGGTAGACCTAAAAAGACTTGGTTAGAAAATATTAGGAATGACCTTTCTTTATTAGATTTAAACGAGAATTTGACTTTTAATAGGACACAATGGAGAAAAAGGATTCATGTAGCCGACCCCATGTAGTGGGATAATGGCTTGTTGTTGTTGTTGTTGTTGTTGTTGTTGTTGTTGTTGTATCGAGAGAGATAATTAACCATGCGGACTTGAGTATGTAAAAAAGCTAAAACTAGATTATAAGTTTCTCATAAAATGATGATAAAATCTATAGGTAATGTCTTGTTCTATTGAACATAATCTTCCTTCTAAAAATTTGACCCCAAAAATCCTAAAATCTGCCATCAGAGGTCAGGGCATGAATGTTTGTGGCTCACAGTTGAAACCTTAGTGAATTTCCATTTTAGCTCTTTGATTATACTCATTGTTTGATTTTTATCTTAAATTTTCAATGTATTTGTTGCGAAGTTAATGTTGGAATCTCTTCCAAATAATAATCAGCCGAAAAAATGAGAAAACTGCAGTAAGTAGATTCAATCATAGTTACGTTCAACTATTCTAAGCAGGTCTCAAATTCAGCTCTGCCATTTTTTATAGTTTTTGTGTCCCATTTGTCACGTTAGAATAATCAAATGTTAATTGAACTTCTTGTTTATTCCTGATAATTTGTAATTACAATTGTACTTGCATCTGAATGAATTTCGGTGGGATGATGACTACATTTTGTTATATTTATAGGAAATGTGACTGTAGGTCACATGGGAATATCATGGGGTCACTTACCTCCATCTTTGAGACCTCCTGAAGGTGGTTACCCTTCCCTCCCTTTTGTCGACTGGGGATAACTCATGCTGAGAACTCCATAATTGCCTCAAAATTCCCCTATATATTTACTTCTTGTATGAGTTTCGCATGTTCTTCAGCATCCTCTGTGCATGATCTGCAAAAAGCAGATAAATTAAGCTTCGAGAAAATTCCAGCTTATTTGGGTATTTGGTTACTGTTAAATGATTGCTTTGTAATGTTAAAGCAAGGTTTGTATCGTGAAATTTTTTTGCCTAGTAGTCCTTATGCTAAAGATAAATTTGATTTGTTCACTAAAGCTGTTTAATCAGCGATTTGCACAAATTTTCATTTTTTATTTATGTGCATTTCTTGCTCTCAATTTTGCATTATTGTAAAATGACGCGACAGTTTGATTGAAGCTTTACTCTTCTTCCCAGAAAAGCCTAAAAGCTGTGCCCAATTAGATTTCATGTAAACAAACTGGTAAAATATGCACTTTTTATGGCTTTTGCATAGTGAAAACGTAGAACCGTGCAAATTGCACTGGTTAGGTCTGGGTGTTTTTATTTTTTTATTTTTATTTTGTCTGCTTTACTTTGGAATAGGTCTGGGTGATTGATTCCGTTACTGATGAAATTGTAGGATTTTTTTTTTTTCCGTCAGCAGAATGTTATCATGTGTATGCTAGAAAATAAAGCATGCTTACTGAACTTCTGATCTCGGTGTAGATGGTGCACTTTTCTACACTTAATATGTTGATTACCTTACTGATGAGGATGCTATCATATATATTTTCTATTTCTCATCTTGGATTATTGAATATATTCTGAATAAGTATGATATAATTTTAATTTATTTTTAATATTTTGTTGTTATGTTTTATAATAATGATAGCTATAGTGAGTGTTTAATTTCTTAGTAATGTATGGATATTTAGACAAAAAAAAAAAAAAAAAACGTTACAAGCGATATTAATGATGGTTATGACGTTATGTAAAGTTTAAAGATGTGGTGGCTGTGGCATCGAGGGTTCAGGTGTTAGTTGTGTTCAAAATTTAAAAATAAATTGTGTCAAATCAAATATATTTCCAAATCATAAAAATCACAACATTAATAAAAAATTGAATTAAAAAAAAAACAAAGAATGCAAGTTATGGATATTAGATTTGACCCCTATCTATATCTACATTTTGTAAAACGGGCATATATTAAAAAAAGATCATTATTAATGATTAAATTAGGAGAAGGAACATAATTAAAAAAAAAAAAGTTAAAAAGGATCATACACCCAAAGCAACTCTGCGTTTTCAATTTGAGAGATGGAGAGAATTGAATAGTCATGTCAAGCAAAGAGAAAATATAGAGTTGGACTTCAAAATTTAATAATCATTTTAGATAGAGAGAATGAGAGGAAGGCTAAGAGAAACTAAGAGAGAGAGAGAGTGGGAAATTAATTAAATTTTAAATAATTTAATTTTTTATTTTTAATATTTAATTAAGTTTTAATTAATTTTAAATTTTTAAGTAACATTTTAATAATATTATAAATATTTAATGAAATTAATAAAATATATTAAAAAAATTTAACATGATGAATATTATAAATATTAAATTTATTTTAAACCATATAAATATAATTTAACATTAAAATAATATCTTTTAATATTATATATGAATAATCTATAAATTTTGAATCGTGTATATATATATATATATATATATATATATATATATATATATATATATATATATTAAATATTATTAAATATATCAATTATTAAATAAAATAATTTTATTAGTTTTAATTGCTAAATTTTTTTAATATATTTAAATAAATTTATTTTATTTCTGTTTTAAAAATAAGTTAAAAATATGAAAATTGGTTTAAAAATAAGCTAAAAATTATTTTAAAAACTAACAAACTCACAGTATCTCCCTCTTCGCCTCTTTCTCTTTCCTTCTCTGCATTTAATAATAATCAAATATCTAATATTAAATTTATTTAATAATATATCTAAAAAATATTTAAAATAATTTTATTATAAAATTTTTATATTTATAACGTTATTATAACAATTTAAATAAAAAAATTAAATAAATATAACACAATTTTAAAAAATATAACATTATTATTCTTTGTAAAAACATTTTTTAATTATATATTAACTAATGTTATTATAACGATATTTGTAAAAATAATTTAAATAAATATTGACGAAGCGCCGTCAGAGAATATCTAATTTATTTCTCCAATTTTTTTAATATTTATTTTAGTTTTCAATATTTATTTTAGTTAAATAAATAAAAAATTTTAAGGTAAACTTATTTGTAATATATTTAAATAATTAAAAAAAAAAGTTAAAAATATGATTATTTGTTTAAAAAATATTTTTTTTTTTTAATATTAAACTAAAAACTTCTTTATATCTCCCATTCTCCCTCTTCATACTTGTTGCGGGCTAGAATATACGCGGTGATAGAGTTAGAAAATTTCCGTCTCAGCATTGTACAGATATCTAGCGCGCAAACATGAGAGAAATAGAAACACCAGGATTTTTACTTGGAAAACCCTTCAAGGGGAAAAACCACTGGGCCACGCCTAGTAGAAAGAGTTCCACTAGTGTTTGTTTGAAATACCAGATGCTAACTCGTCCTTGAAATTTAGGACAATCAGATTACAATGAATCCCTTTTTAGATTGAAATCTAGTTACGATGTCGGGTAGAGTTCTGACGACAATTGGGCGTTGAGTAGAACTCCGACGTCACTCGGGCGTCGAGTAGAACTCCGACGTCACTCGGGCGTCGAGCGAAACTCCGACGTCACTTGAACAGAATTTTGATGTCGTTTGGGCAGAATTCTAGCGTCGTTCAGAAATCGAGCCAAATTCCGACGTCGTTCGGATATCAGGCAGAATTCCTGCATCGTTCGTACAAAATTCTGGCAGCGGTGGTCGAGGAGTTCTTCTCTTCTTTTCTCATTCTTCTCTTCTTACTCTTGCTTGGGTCCCCTCTCAAGAGAAATGAGGGGTCTATTTATAGATTTTGTGGAGTGGCATGGCCTGTAAATAGGAGGAGGATCAAGGGCAAAGGTGGAGTGATTTGGATGGACGGCCGATATTAAATGCCTTGATTGTGTACCATTCGTTAGACATTTAAAGGTCTTAATGATGTTGGAATTCGGCGATCTTGGGCTCATTGGATTCATCTCGTCGAGCCACTCGATTCTACTATAAGCACGTTATATTTGGAAATCGTTTGGTAACTCAAATTGTGGTTCGAACTTTCCAATAGTAGTTCGGGTCCTTGATTTGGACTCATTTGGGCTCGGATTGACTTGAATTTGGTGTCGTTAGGTTTGTATTTCTCAGATGCTCAGTTTAACTATAAGTTTTCTGAAATCGGAGTTTTGGTGATCTTAGATTTAATTTTTGAAGCTTCTTGCTTGATTTTGCCTCGGGATTCGTGCCCGATCAAGAAAATTTTTTGATGATATATTAGTTGCCCCCCTATTTTCGGATGTCGAATATCCATGAGTCAAAAAATATATTTTCACAGACTTTGGAGAACTTTTCATGTGATTTAAAATCCAATCTTGCATATAAAAGCACCAAATAGCTTTAAAAGTGTTGAAATTAAGTCCGGAATGTTGAAAAACAGTCCCGGGACCCAAAAATTTTCGATTTTGCCTTTTTAAGGTGAAAATGTGACCCAGAATCGAGTGGGTAGCCGAACCGGCAGAACACCGCCACATCCGCCGGCAGTGCGAAACCATGTATCGGGCCTACTTGCCCGTGCCGCAGACCGCCCGCGACCTGCTTGGTTCCGCCTAATGCTGGCTTGCCCGCAGCTTGCTCCGTTGACCCGTCTGGCCCGCCGTTGCCCTTCTGGCCCTCATGGACAACCCGATCGCAGCCTGACTGGCCAGTTTGCGCACGGCGCTTGGCTACCTAATGCTGGCGGTTAAGAAAACCGCCAGCCATTAATTTGTATTTTTTTCTTTTTCAACTCATAAAAATTCAAAAAAATCTCAAAAAATTTTAAAAAATTTTGATTTTTTTTTTAAATTTTAAAAATTTTTGGAAGCTTCTCCCCTCTCCAAAAAATTATAAATACCTCCATAGGGCTAGAGAAAAACATGTACCTTCTCCTCTTCTCCCTCTTGCTTTTTGACAGTTGAGGCTTTTCGCTGTTTCTTATTAGGTGATTTTCGCTACTTAACTTAGTGCCCCTCATCTTGTATATAATTTGGAGATTTCCTCTCCTCTTCATTTTTTCTCCCCCATTTTCTTCCTGCTTTAGAGGCTTTCTGTTATCTTTCGTAGGTGATTTTTCCTACTCAGATTTAGCGCTCCTCTTTAATATCGAAGTTGGAATAGGTGATCACACATATAAAAGAAATCCTCCAGCCAAAGAAGATCATCATGTGCACCGATCTGATGGTTCAAAGAAGACTCACAAGATGTCGAAGACTGATGATGTTATTTCCACTATTACTGATGATTCTTTCATCTCCTTTAGGAAAAAAATTCATTTTCCTAATGATCTGGTGATGAAGGTTCCGACAATATCTGATCGCACCCATTTCCTCCCTCGGGATATATGATGGTGTATGAATTCAATTTGTGAGCGGGGCTACAGTTTCCACCATCTTCTGAATTGATTAATATTTTGATGATCTGTGGAGTGAGTTTTTCTCAAATTTCTTACAGGGCCATATCGATCATAATGGGATTAGTCGTACTTTTTAGAGATCGTGGAGTGGTGCTATCTTCAGAATGCCTTTCACAGATGGGGCATCTCATTAGTTATACGCAGGGTCGTATTTCTTTCAGATCCAAATGGTTGTATATTCGTACTCAAGACCCATCAAAATGTTGGATTATCAACTTCGTTTATGTGCAAAATGATTGGAATCTTTAAGAAAAAAGGGGGAAAGTTGAAGGAGTTACCTGTTCCCCTTCATATTGGAGTAGAGAATTTATTGAAGATACTCAAGCTTTCTGATATTAACGCCCTACAAGGGTCCTCGTATCTCTCCCTCCAAGTTATATATTCCATAAGATGTTTTAAAGCATCAGTGTGTTGGCCATCGACAGGCCGAGGAGTTGGTGAGTTCACCTTTTCTTCTATATATATATATATATATATATATATATATATATATATATATATATATATATATATATATATATATATATATATATATATATATATAATATTTAAAGATATATCTCTTATACAATCATATTTTTATTGTTTCAGTTGGAGCAACACACAGATTTTAAACTTGAGATAACCAAGACCTTGAATTATTGGAACAACAAATTTGTAAAGGTCAAATACCTTCAAGGAGAATACAATAAGAAATACGATGGTAAAGTCAAAGAGATGCAGACGGTGGAGAAGCAGTTGGCAGAGTGTAGAGCAGAACTGGCAAACTGGATAACTTCAGCCTCCTCACCGAATGAGCGGATGGATCGCCTACATATAGAGTTGGTGGATGCAAAGGCGATGATCAACTAGCAGATGTAAGATCGGCTAATATTTAAAATTGAGAATATGAGGCTCCAGAGTATGCTGTCAGAGAAAGAAGCCCAGCAACTATCATCTACAGTCAGCAGATGGATCACTTACATATAGAGTTGGTGGACACATGAGCGACAATCAACCAGCAGATGAAAGATCAGTAGATCCTTGAAATTGAGAATAAGAAGCTCTTGAGCATGTTGTCAGAGAAAAAAGCCCAGCAGCTATCGTCTACAATCATAAAAGAATTCAAGAAGTCTTTTGCCTTCAAGATAATTGTTGAGGATCATGTTCAGGAAGCTCGCAATCATATCTATGACGTGGAGGTGAAGGTTTTAGAAGCAGAGTGCATGGAGGATGACTTCATCAAAGATTTTTTGAAGGGCGTGCGTGTAGTGCAACATAAGACTGGAGCAGAGATCGAGGGGTTGACACCTAGCGAGGCTTCTGGTGATCCTTCTTCAGAGTCTGGTGGTAAAGAATTAGAGAGTGAGTTGTAGAAGGCTTTTTCCCTAAAGGAGGATGAGGATGAGATTGAGATCCTGTAGGATGGATTTGATGTTGTTTTGTACCACTTTATTTTCTTTCTAGTGATTATATATGGATTTGGTGTTGATGCTTTTATATGATGTACTCGATGTTCAGTGATATATGAAGAAATTATTGGTATTTCTCTTTTTCTCACTTGCATATGGAATAGACTCAGTTTTATTTCAATGAGAATTATTTTGACGTTTTTTTTTTCTTGAGTTAATGCGAGAGATATCCTCCTTGGATTTCTTGACCTATCCGAGGTTATTAATCAAAGTATTTGCTTGATAATTTTAACCTGCATGGAAGAGGTCAGATCAAATTCCCCTAGGATTGATCATCTGGTGATTGAGATACAATATAAATTATATATTTTTCGAATCACGAAAAAAGAGTTTGAGAAGAAGAGATAGTATCATAACAAAGTGAACATCACATTATTGTATTATATAAGACAATATAACAATTCCCTATTATAACTTAGGGATACAAAAGAAGAGTTCTCCCACAATCAACTCACAAGGAGTGTACAAAAGTTAGCATAAAATTTGAAAGATACAAAGCATAACCACTTGAGGGGACATAACACAAGACAAATACTACCAACAACATAATACGAGATAAATAGTATTATCAACTCCTACTGATAGAACTTGCGAAGGTTGCTGACATTCCAAGTGAAAGTTTGACAGGGATGTTAAGCCCTAATGAACTAGTCCCAAGGCTAATCAAGAGGGGTGTGAATTAGTATTTTAAAAAAAATCTTTAAGCAAAAGTGTTGTAATCCATAACCCCGAGTTTGAGATTTTGAAAATGATAAGTAATGTCACCTGAACTATTATTCATTGAATATCTCTGATTTTTGCTATTGTCTATGAGTAGTAATATTTCAGGAAGATCACAAGTTACTCAGGATAATAGGAAGACTCAAGACTGGGTAGAGTAGGAGTATGAGTCTATATCATTGTAATTATTTATTTATTTTATTTTCTTTTTTCTTGATTCTGGCCACAAACTGCATGTAAGTCTGAGCAACCATGCAAACACACAGGGGGAGAGGGTTTTAAAGGAAAAATATAGATTTTCTTATGTTGATCGTACTATACAAATTTATATCGTACTGTACGATATGAACTGGTTGAATCGTATTCTGTGAATAGGTCATACTGTACGATTTGTATCGTACTGTACGAGGTGTTACTAATCCAAAACCTTAGCCGTCAAATTAGTTTAAGTACGTTTATTAGCCGTTCGTACTCTATGAAGTAATTCGTACTGTACGATTTATTTTGAATATTTACTTAAATTAACTCGTGATTAGCAAAGTAAATCAAGGTTGTAATCACTGATCGGTACTCATACTGTACGAACATGTTCGTACTATACGATGAATAGAGACGAGTTTTGATCATCCTAGACTTTGTCCTAGACGATCTCTTATTTTTGCTTAATCGTACTGTACGATGTATATCGTACCATATGATGTATAGAGATGAGTTTTGATCATCCCAAACTTCATCCTAGACGATGCCTTGATTTTGACTATTCGTACTATACGAAGTAGGTCGTACCCTACGATGTACAGAGATGAGTTTTGATTGTCCTAGCTATCATCCTATACGAACATAATCATTTATAACCATACCGTATGATTATAAATTATACTATATGACTATATTTAAAAGTTTTTGAATTGTTTGTAAATCTTCATACTAGGATGAAGCTGTTATACAAATCATACTGTACGATGGTAAATCGTATTGTACGATGGTAACGACTACTTTGAAATTTTCAGCGATTTTAGAGCCTATTTTTAGTATCAAAATAGTAATGTTTTTGAATGTGACAGAAGAGAGGGGAACATGATTAGAGAGAGAATCCTTGGGAGAGAGCTCTTGAGAAGTTTTTGGGGTTTGAGAGAGGAAGGGGAGGGTGAGCTTGGTGAGGGAGTAGTAGTGTAAGGGAGATCACACAGTTGCTCCGTTTTTACTGCATCTTGCTCCTCCTGTAACCCAAGAAGAACTTGTGGGAGGCTCTCTGAGGGGGAGACTCTTCTACATCCATGTCCTCAAAGGTACTCTGCCTTTTCTAGGAGGGAGAAAAATGAGAAGGTACGCTGCCATCGTCAGGAGGGTGAAAAAAGTGCTTGGCACTCCACCACGCCGGGTTGATGAAAGAGAGGGGACAAAAGGAGAACTATAGTTTTGTAGTGAAATCCCTAGAGTGGAGGACTCCGGAGAGTAGACGTAGGTCATGGTTTGATTGAACCACTATAAAACTCTGGTGTGCTTTTTCCTTATCGCTTTTTATTTTTGCTTTCACTTTATTTTCATTATATTTGCTTGGTGATAATTATGAAAGGAAAAGAATTTCATTGTTGCAAATTATTTTCAAATAATTGCTTCCGCATTGGATAAATTTTTCTTGTTAAAAACTTAAAAACAAAAAAAATTATTAGAATTCTTATTTAGAATTTTTTAGTGCAACAAGTTTTTCCCAATTCACCCCCCTCTTGGCGCATCTAGTAACTTCAATAAGCAAAAGCACAAACTTAAAACCAAAGTTCACCACAAAAATTAAAGTGCAAAAATTAAATGAGGAAGCAATACAGAATATTGAAATTTATAGTGGTTCGGTCAACTTGACCTACGTCCACTCCCCGGAGCCTCTCCTCTGAGTTTTTCCCTAAACACATTGTCTCTCCTTTTGCCCCCACAACAAGGCAGAGAAGCCTTTACAAACCTCCTTTTGACTGAACCCGGTGAGGCAGAGAACTCAACTCCTTTTGCTTCCTCCAAAAGCAGGCAGAGAACCCGACTCCTTTTACTTCCTCCTGAAGTAGGCAGAGAATCTTGATCAGATGCTGAAGTAGACCTCTCTAGAGCCCCCAAGGAACTAGGAGAAGACGATGACAGATCCTTGCTTGGAGAAGCCTTTGTGAAACCCCTCACAAACTTCCCCTCACAAGATCCTCTCTCTCTCTCTCTCCCTTGCTCTCCCTCTCCTCTTGGCTCTCTCAGGTCAGAACAATAGTAAAAGATGCTCTCTTGGGTAGAATAAGAGGTCTTAAATAGAAGAGCTTCAGAATAGCTCTTAATTGCAACAAACTGACTTTATCTTCTAGGACAATATAAATATCATCATGTACAATCAGTATAAATTTAGCTTAGTCAGCCAGGATGATTTGGGACGTTTAAAAAGTTTTTTATTCATATCGTCTATGCGGATAGCATATCGTCCTGTACGATTGGTACAAATTATTGAATATCATCCAAAACATCGCACTGAATGGATGTTTGGACGATATAAAAATAATTTGATTGTCCAGGCTAATCTCACGATCATCCTCGATGATTAGTTCATTTAAGCATATATCATTAAGAACATTGCCCTGAATAGAAGTAGGCTGATGTTTGATCGTCCATGAACAACTAAGGTTTTTGAACTGATCGTCTCGGTCGATCCTGCGATCGTTCAGGATGATATGATCGAGCAATCAAACCTTAATTACTTTCGTTAATTACCAGATTAATTTAGGCATAATTGTATTGCATCGTCTAGGACAATTATCCTGGAAGATGTCCAAAAATAAATGATACCTAAATAGATCTAGTGGTAGATTCTTTCTAATTTGAGCCAATCGTCGTGGCTGATATAAATATCATTCAGGACAATGGGCTTAATGATGATTGCCTTAACTAGGATGCCCAGATTAGGGTTTCTATTTTTAACAGATCATCCAAGTCAATTTTTGGTTTTAGAAAAATATCTTATAGAATAATATATCAAAGTAATTTGTCATAATCATGAAATTTGAAATCAAGCCTTTGAAAATATCAAGTGACACATGAATTTTTCTAAGTTTTAAGAGTTTGAAAGAGAATATAACTTGCTTTTTAGTGCGCTAATTTTATGCCTCTTGTCAATTTGAATGATGCACTTTGTGCATCTTTTGATTTTTTATACACTGTGTATATTTATCAATTTGGCATCATTGATTTTTGATACACTGTGTATATTTATCAATTTGTACATTTCTTCAGTAAACTCAAGTATGTCCTATTTTATTGTAGGCCAATAGAATCCTTGTCTCATGATTTTATGAGCCAACCCTCTTCCTCCTAGATATTCTTCATATACTCATGAATGAATTTCTCGGATTGCATAATCAGCTTCTAAAGGTGGGAGACACTTGAGATATGATTTGGTGAAGACACGTTTATATAACTCATCACTAATAATGGTAAAATTTGCTACTTTTCTTTGAATTCGTGTTGCAGCCATGGGCTCTTCAGGTAGTATCCCATCTTATAAAAAAGACAAGATTGGATCGATCCAAGATGCCTCTATTGGTTCATCGATTAATTATCTGACCCACGCACCATGAATACTTGGAAAGTAGATCTCCTCGATACACTTTCTTTTATAAACATATCTTATTGTTGATGTAGAAAGTTTAGAAAGAGCATCTGCTTGCACATTTTGCTCTCGGAGAATATGGATAATTTGATGCTCTCTTATGCGGGTTAAGAGTAGCTTCACAATACTGTGATACTGGGCTAGTTGTGAATTATGAATATCAAATTCCCTCTCCACTTGAGAGGTGACTAATTATGAATGAGTGTGGACTACTAAATTCTATACCTCACAGTCAATTGTTAGTCTCAATCCAGCAATAAGGGCCTCGTATTCTACTATATTGTTTGTTTTTGATAACTTGAGTCCGAGACCATACTCAAAGGTAACTTTATGTGGAGAGATCAACAAAATTCCAGTCCCATCACCAAAACTTCTAAAAGTTTGTTAGGGATGTTAGGCCCTTATGAACTAGCCCAAGGCTAAATAAAGAGAGAGGTGAATTGGTAAAGAAGAAATTTAAGCAAAGTACAAACCAAAATCACTACAAATAAATCAACGATGCAGAAATTAAATGTCGAAGCAAATAATAAGAAAGAACACACCAGATTTATAGTGGTTCGGTCAAATCTTAACCTACTTCAACTCCTTGGAGGCACCCTCCATATATTGCACTAAAATAAGTGTCTCTCCTTTAACCCCCATAGCTAGGCAGAGAAGCCCTTACAAAATCACTTACACCTTCCCCGGTTCGGCGAAGTCACCGGGTCCTTTGACACCAAAGTGAACATCTTCTTTGGTGAACTTCCCTCGAGATAAGCCTTGAATCTGACGGTATTAAGATGCAAGCCTGCTAGACCAACCGTGTGGAATCCCTTCCACACTCCATTAAGTCCCCCCTTACAGGATCTTCTCCCTCTCAGACTTAACCCATTCCTCACTCCCTTTCAAGCTTTCTCTTCAAGTCTCCCCCATAAGAACGAAGCTACAATAGCTGCCAAAGGCACTTACAAAAATGCCTTGACAAAGCTTAAATAGAAAAGCTCAAAACAAGCTCATTAATGCAAGTTGCCGACATTATCGTCCAGGGCGATAGTTATATCGTCCTGGCCGATTAGTATAAATTCAGCTCATCAGCCCGGGACGATTTAGGATGATCAGAAGAAAATGGGTTACATCGTCCTGGCCGATATCACGATCATCTAGGCCTATTAGTTTAAAACCGATTTCAATCGTCCAGAGCATCGCCTTGAATTCGAGCTGTCTGATGAAAATCATCCAGGACATTGTCCCGATTGATCCTACGATCATCCTAGATGATGTGATCGTATCAATCAACCATTAATGCTTTCTAAAGATACCAGATCAATTTAGGCATAATTGAGTTAGATCGTCCTGGACAATATGAATATCGTCCTGGCCAATTTTCTAAAACAAGGAATACCTAAACTGATTATGGTGGCTGATTCTTTCTGAATTGAGACTATTGTCCTGGTCGATACAGGTATTGTCCAGGCCGATCAGCTAATGATGGCTGCCTTATTGAGGATGCCCTAATTAGGGTTTTTATTTTTGGACAGATCGTCCAGGACGATATAAATATCGTCCAGGACGATATAAATATCGTCCCAAATGATGTTATCAAAAATAAAAATCTTTAGGGAACAACAGAACATCTTCCAAGTTTACAAATTAGCCAGTGCCACACCAAATACAACAGACTCAAGAAAGAAAAAAGAGTACAAACTGAGTCAGACCTAGCCTACCCAATCTTGAGCTGGTTCCAAATTGCAGTCTGATTGTGTGGACCTGAAATGTCAGTACATAAGGCAGTCGTAGAGAAATAATAATATTTGCTATCATCAAAATCATAAACCATTGATCCGTAACAATCTCCCCCTTTTTGATGATATCAAACAATTCAATTTGAATTTAAAAAAAAAACATTTGTCCTAATCTCCCCCTCACTAGAATAAACCCTTTTAAAAAATAAGGGAGATAAAAAATATTTTTGTTGTTTTTAATTTTTTGAAAAGAAAAAAAAAAGGATACAAATTCAACATTACGTTCTTTCCCTTTTGACATTATCAAAAAGAGAGGAGGCACAAAAAAAAAACAAAATGAACAAAAGAAAAAAATACGTTCCCTAATCTAGTGAAAAAGCAAATATTCTTAAAATGAGAAAGTTACCTCTTAGTTTTAATCAAAAAAACTTAGTAGAATTAGATTGACAACGCATAGCCCAGAAAAGATTAGAAATTCAAAATTTGATAATCCAAACTCAAGTTCTTTTAAAAAAAGGCTAAAAAACTTTTTAATTCAATATCAAAATCAAGGAATAAATTAGAGAAAGAAATAATCATTTTTAAAAAACTCTTTCCATAAAATATATCTAATTGAAGATCAATGCACGAATTGTTGAATCAGAAATCATGATTTTCAAATTCAAGTATCAAAAGAATTAAGGGTTTTCTTAGGCTTTTAAGAAGTACAAGAATGGTAAGCATTAAAATTTTGTGGCCTCATTTTATGCCACTTGACAATTGGTTGGCGCACTACGCATCTTTTGATACCCTTTGTGTATTCTATATTTTTCAATTTCACGTTTTGCGCATCTTTTATTTTTGGCATCGTTGGCCAATTTTTTTTTGACTATGCTACCTTTCTGAAATCTTAAATACCAAAAGTAAACCCATACTATTGATAAAGCGAATTTCTTGATTAAGAAAATTTTGAATTAGATTCAACAACTTGCAAAAAGATTCCTATGCGATAAATAAAATGTAGGGAGATAAAAAAATTGTTTCAAAAATTAATTTAAAAGATGAAAAAGATTTTAAATCAAAGGTAGAATAACCTCTTTTAGGAAATAGAGATTGAGAGTCAAACACATGAGTTTTCTTCCTTTGATTGTTTTTAGAGAAGTCAATCGCTACTTACCAAAGAGTTCAAAAAAAACATGAAGTAGATTTTTCATTTTTAGAAAAGTGAATGTGTGTGTTGATCAGAAAAACAAATTTCACAAAATACAAAAAGAAAAAAAAGAAAAAAAAAACAAAACACAACAAAGAAGACTTTTTAACCATTATCTCTCTCCTGGTCCGATGCTTCAGAAACCAGGTCTGCCCATGAGATTTTTTGCTTTTTATTATTTCTCAATTTAAATTTAGCTTTGCTTTACCCTTTTCTTTCGTAGGAAGAATTCTTAAATCAGGGCATTAGTTTTTCATATGTCCAGGCTTCCTACAACGAAAGCAAATAACATTAGAAGAAATATGAATTTCCTTACCATTTTACCTTTTTTTCACTTTTGCTTATGATTTGGTGAGCTTTGTGATTTGTTTGACAAGTCATCACAAACTAAGCTATCTTCTTCTCTATCTTCCGTTTTTAAAATAATCGTTTCACCTGCATCCAAAAGTCTTTGACCTAACCCTTGCTCGTAGGCAATGGGTGAGCCAATCAAATTATCAATAGAATATACATTCAAATCTTTAAATTCACAAATAGCAATAACTTTAGTATCAAATTTATCTAATAGACAATGAAGAATTTTGTTAACTTTTTCAAAATTTGAAAAATATTTTCCTAAGGCATGCAATGATGTTACAATTTGAATGAACCTAGTATACATGTTTAAGATCATCTCATAAGATTTCATGAAAATAGTTCAAAATCATGCATTAACATATTCAACTTGGATTGCTTGATTTCACTAGTGCCTTAATATATGATGTGTAGTTTATCCCAAACTTCTTTACCAGTAGTTCACGTGGATATTAACATAAAATCTTCAGAATTTAATGCACAGAAAAAACAATTTAAAGATTTTGCATTCAATTGAGCATTGATTTGTTCTTCCCTATTCCATTGGTTAAAAGAAATATCAATTTTAACTCCATTAACAATACGTGACGGTGATGAATAACTAGTTAAAATCATATGCCACATATGAAAATCAATCGATTGCAAGAAAGTAGACATGCGAGTTTTCAAAAAATCAAAAGTAATATTTTAAAATAAAGGTGGTCTGGTGATAGAATAACCTTTCACAATAATACGATTCCCAAAGTTAGCCATGAATCAAAATTCAAAACAAATTTTAAACTTTATTTTTATGAATCTCGCTCGGATATCACTTGAAACTTCGTTAGGGATGTTAGGCCCTTATGAACTAGCCCAAGGCTAAATAAAAAGAGAGGTGAATTGGTAAAGAAGAAACTTTAAGTAAAATACAAACCAAAATCACCACAAATAAATCAACGATGCGAAAATTAAATGTGGAAGCAAATAATAAGAAAGAACACACCAGATTTATAGTGGTTCGGTCAAATCTTGACCTACGTCTACTCCTTGGAGGCACCCTCCAAGTATTGCACTAAAACAAGTGTCTCTCCTTTAGCCCCCATAGCTAGGTGGAGAAGCCCTTACAAAATCACTTTCACCTTCCCCGGTGAGGCGGAGTCCCCGGGTGCTTTGACACCAAAGTGAACTTCTTCTTTGGCGAGACAAGACTTGAATCTGACTGTATTAAGATGCAAGCCTGCTAGACCAACCGTGTGGAATCCCCTCCACACTCCCTTGAGTCCCCCCTCACAGGATCTTCTCCCTCTCAGACTTCACCCGTTCCTCACTCCCTTTCAAGCTCTCTCTTCAAGTCTCCCCCACAAGAACGAAGCTATAATGACTGCCAAAGACACTTAGAAAAGTGTCTTGACAAAGCTTAAATTGAAAATCTCAAAAGAAGCTCATTAATGCAAGTTGCCATCATTATTGTCCAAGACGATAGTTATATCATTTTGGCCGATCAATACAAATTTAGCTCATTAACCCGAGACAATTTGGGACGATCAGAAGAAAATTGGATACATCATCCTGGCCGATATCACGATCGTCCAGGCCGATTAGTTTAAAACCAATTTCAATCATCCAGAGTATCGCCCTGAATTCGAGTTGTCCGATGAAAATTGTCCAGGACTCGTCCCAGCCGATCCTACGATCGTCTCGGACGATGTGATCGTATCAATCAACCATTAATGCTTTCCAAAGATACCAGATCAATTTAGGCATAATTGAGTTAGATCATCCTGGACGATAGGAATATCGTCCTGGCCGATTTCCTAAAATAAGGAATACCTAAACTGTTTATGGAGGCAGATTCTTTCTGAATTGAGACTATCATTTTAGCCAATATAGGTATCGTCCAGGCCGATCAGCTAATGATGGCTGCCTTAATGAGGATGCCCTAATTAGGGTTTCTATTTTTGGACAGATCATCCATGACGATATAAATATCATCTCGGACGATGTTACCAAAAATAGAAATATTTAGGGAACAACAGAACATCTTACAAGTTTACAAATCAACCGGTGCCACACCAAATATAATAGACTCAAGAAAGGAAAAAGAGTACAAACTGACTCAGACCTACTACCCAATCTTGAGCTGGTTCCAAATTACAATCTGATCATGTGGACCTGAAATGTCAGTACATAAGGCAACCGTAGAGAAATAAGAATATTTGTTATCATCAAAATCATAAACCATTGATCTGCAACAACTTCTAGAAGCTCCATCGACATATAATGTCCAGCTTAGAGGAGAAGGCGAAGCACTCGGTTGAACATCAGATATTGGGATGGTGTATTCAAGTACAAAATCTATAAGTTCTTGAGATTTAATATCAGGCCTAGGCAAGTAATGGATGTCAAATTCTCCCAACTCTACATACCACTTAATGAGCCTATTCGGTGCTTCTGGCTTTTGTAGGATACTTTTCAATGGTAAATTTGTGTAAAGCCCAATTAAATGGGTTTGAAAGTAAGGGCATAGTTTTTTGGCAAAATAAACTAACGTCAATGCTGTCTTATCTACTAGAGAATAACATCTCTCTATTTTAGATAGAATTTTACTAACATAATATATGGTATGTTGCACAACATTTTCTTCTCAAATCAAGACCGAATTAATGGCTTGGGCATAAAGAGTCATATACAAATACAATTTACTAACATATAAAAAGTAGTGGCGGGGATGCCAAATACTTTTATAATTATTCAAAGGCTTCTTGGCATTCATCAATCCATTGGAATCTAGAGCTACAAGCACGTATAAGTATCTTGAAGAATGGTAGATATTTATCTTATGAATGTGGCATGAAATGCGATAGTGCTGCAATTCTCCCGTTTTGCCTTAGACCTCCTTGATATTCTTCGGTGGCACCATATCCCTTAGTACCTTGATCTTCTCTGGATTAGCATCAATCCCTATGTGGGTCACCATAAACTCTAAAAACTTTTCAAAAGCGACTCCAAAAGCATATTTAATGGGGTTGTGTCACATATTATAACGCCACAATAAATGGAAGCACTGTTCCAGGTCTGAGATATGTTAAGATTTTTAAGACTTTTCACTAATATATCATCCACGTACACCTCCATAGTGTTCCCAATAAGGTCTTTGAATACTTTATTAATGAGCAACTGATAAGTTGCTCCAGCATTTTTGAGCTCGAAGGGCATCACCCGATAGCAGTATAATCCTTTATCTATTTGAAAAGCTGTCACTTCTTCATCAGTAGGATTCATCTTTATTTGATTATAGACATAGTAGGCATCCATAAAGCTCAACATCTGATATCCAGAGGTGGTATCAACTAATTTGTTAATACGAGGAAGCGGAAAGCTATCTTTTGGGCAGACTTTATTGAGATATGTATAATCTATACACATTCTCCAAGCTCCACTCCCCTTCTGTACCATGATAATATTTGCCAACTAAGTAGGATAGTGTACCTCCTGTATAAATTCAGCTTCCAAAAGCTTATCCACTTCTTGCTCGATTACTTGCTGACGATCTGGTGCAAAATTTTATTTCTTTTGGATGATCGGTTTGGACATCGGATTGACTTTGAGGGAATGCACAATTGCTTTGGGGTCGATTCCGAGCATATCTACCAGACTCTAGGAAAAAACATCTTGATTTTCAAATAAAAATCTATGAATTTCTTCTTCTTGTTGCCTAATAGAAGTGATCCAATCCACACAATTTTTAAAGGATATTCTTCAGATATAGATATAGTAGTGAGGTCTTCTACAGGGGAAACTCTCTGGGGATATCCTCGCTTTGGAGATCAAAGTCCTTGATGCTCAAGGTAACTGTTGGACGTGGTTTAACCTCCCTAAGATAGCAGGTTTGTGCTATTTGTTGATCTCCACATATTACATTGACTCCTACCAGTGTAAGGAACTTCATCTTAAGGTGAGGGATAGAGGTGACAATCCCAAAATTGATAGGAAAACCTCCCAAAGATAGCATTATAAGCTGATTCTAACTTTACAATAATGAACTTAATGGAGTGTGTAGTCTGTCGAGGAAATTCTCTAAGTACAACTAGGAGACTGATTATCAAATCCATACAAAGGACCTGCAGTAGGCTGAAGCTTTTCTTTTGGGAGACCTATATTGAGATAAGTTGAGTAGATTAGGACATCTATGGAGCTTCCATTATTCATAAGAATTCTTTTGACATTATAGCACGGGTCACCTATCCCCATATTAATAACAAGCTGATCTTGATGTGGGTTTTTTACTCCCTCAAAATCAGAGTCATCAAATGTGATAGAATGATCGATACGAGCCTTATTTCAAGTTGAGTTTTCATCTACAACCAAAAAGACTTGTTCAGATAGTAAGGGGCCTCCAGTAATTGTTTTAATTTCACCAACCATTATTCGGTTATTCACCTGTTATCTTTGTTGTTGATTTTGCTCCCCAGCGGGACGAGATTCATCTTGTGTAGGTGGATTTCTAATAAACTATCGAAGATAGCCCTGACAAATAAGTATTTCAATCTCGTCCTTAAGTTGCCTACAGGCTTCAGTAGTATGGCCATGACTATGATGAAAGGGACAATACTGATCATGATTTCCTGTATTTAGCTTCAAAGGATGCAGCCATTTCACTATATATTGATCTTGAATAGTCATTAATATATTTGCTCGAGATGTGTTGAGTGGGGTATACTCTTTCTATTGAGGTTCTCGTCCAGGTTTTGGAGGTCTAGGAGGTAGATTATTCTTCCCTTGCTTCTTACGTTGTGAGGATGAATTATCCACCCCAGGTGCACCCTTGCGCTTCCCGTTGGTTTGTTCAAACTATTTTCTATGAGCATTTATGTACTCATCTGCAGAGATTTGTGCTTCCACACGATGGATCAGATCTGCATACAAATGAATAGTGTCGCACATGAGTGCCTAATAAAAGGGGCCTAGGATGAAGGCCTCCGAGAAAGACCCCTCTTAGTAATTCAGGATCAACTCCTGAAATTTGTCGAGCCTTAGTGGAAAATTATTGAAAATACTCCTTTAATGATTCTCTTTCATTTTGATGGATCTTGGAGAGGTGGGAAGAATCCTTAGCAATTATTTGATTGGCTACAAACTGTTTGACGAACACTTTGGCCAATTTGATAAATGAAGGGATTCTTCCAGAGGGAAGCGAATAAAATCACGTTTGAGCCTATCCTTTAATGGTGGTAGGAAAAACCTAGCAGAGGAGTGCGTCCAAGGCTCGTTGGATATGCATGATGGTTCTATAATGGTCAATATACTCGTACAAGTCAGACGTCCCTTCGTAGGACTCGATGCTTGGTAGTTTGAAGCTAGTCAGAATGGGGTGCTGAAGAATGGCTTCAGTTAAAGGTGATGATTCTTGAAAGTTCCATTGTCGAAGAGTTTGCCTCATATCTCTTCAGGGTAACTCTTCCCTTACTAATCTTCATAGTTCATGACATAGGGATTTATGAGGGAGCTTAGCAACCTGTGGTTGGGCTAAGTCTTCTGGGAGATCTGGAGGAATACGAGGTTGCCGAGTTATAGGAGAAGGATGGATACAACTTGTCGTATCGGCAAGTTCGTTATCCTGATGTGACTATGGATGTCTTTCTGGTGGAGGAAGATGAATCTCTACTTGAAGGTATTAGAGTTGAACATTTTCGACCAGTGGTGGAGCTCGAGAGAGAAGAACCTCCTCTCGATGTGGTAATGCTAGCTACCGAGTCTCTTGTAGGAGTTGAAGGATCTCGTTCTTAGATTCATTCATTTTTTGGATTCTCTCTTCTAAGGAAGGTCCTGAGGTTCCTTCTCCATCTGCATTTTCCCCCAGGGTAGAAAGAGGCAGATATTGGGCATCTATAATTCATAAATTGATTTTTAGACTGGTGGGAGTTGGAGCGAGAAGCTTTAATGATACAATTGTTGCACCTGTTGACCATCATAACAATACTTGGAGTTGTGGGATAATGATTCCCACAGACGACGGCAAATTGTTGCGGGCTAGAGTATACATGGCAATAGAGTTAGAAAATTTCATTCTCAGCATTGTATGAATATCCAGCGCACAAACTTGAGAGAAATAGAAACACTAGGATTTTTATGTGGAAAAAAAGGGGAAAAACCACGGGTCCACGCCCAGTAGAAAAAGTTCCACTAGTGTTTGTTTGAAATACAAGATGTTGGCCCATCCTTGCAATTTAGGATGATCATATTATAATGAATCCCTTTTTAAATTGAAATCTAGTTACAATGTAGGGCATAATTCCGGCATCACTCAAGCGTCGAGCAGAACTCCAGCGTCACTCGGGCTTCGAGCAAAACTTCGGTGTCACTTGGACAGAATTTCGGTGTTGTTTGGGAAGAATTCCAACATTGTTCAGAAATCAAGCTGAATTCTAGTGTCGTTCAAAAATCGGGCAGAATTCCGACGTTGCTCATACAGAATTCTGGCGGCGGTGGTCGAGAAGGAGTTCTTCCCTCCTAATCTTCTTCTCTTCTCATCTCCTTCTTCTCTTCTTCTTATTTCTTGGGTCCCCTCTCAAGAGAAATGAGGGGTCTATTTATCGATTTTTCTGGAGTGGCATGGCTTGTAAATAGGAGGAGGATCAAGTGCAAAGGTGGAGTGATTCAGATGGACGACCGATATTGAATCTCGTGATCGAATACCATTCGTCAGACATTTAAAGGTCTTAATGATGTTGGAATTCGGCGATCTTGGGCTCGTTGGATTCGTCTCGTCGAGCCGCTCGATTCGACTATAAGCACGTTATGTTTGGAAATCGTTTGGTAACTCAAATTGTGGTTCAAACTTTCTAACATTGCTTCAGGTCATTGATTTTGACACATTTGGGCTCGGGTTGAGTTGAATTTGGTGTCGATGGGATTGTATTTCCGAGACGCTCGGTTTGACTATAAGTTTGCTGAAATCGAAGTTCTGGTGATCTCGGATTTAATTTTTGAAGTTTCCGACTTGATTTTGCATCGAGATGCGTGCCCGATCAAGATAATTTTTTGATGATATATCAATACTTATAAAATATTAATAGAATTTATTTAAATATTTTCAAAATAATTATAATTTCATTTAAAGTTAAAAATCTTTATAAACAAATTTACCATTAACTATAATTTGTAATGTGCGTATTGTAATAATATTAATTTATTTATTGTCTAATAGTTATTATATTTTATTAACATTTTTATAGTTGTAAAGGGGATAATAGAGATTAATCACAAATTTAAAATAATATAGTTTTAAATATTTTTAGAATTGACATATTTGAATAATAATTATTTTAATTTTGAAATTGATATAATTTATTAAATATTAAATTAATATCACATTTCATATGATTAATAATATATAATATGAAATTACATTAAAAATGCATGCAATTAAATTAATATCTAATATAATTTATATTAATTAATATTTATTAATATTTTTAATAATATTTAATATTTCACAATTTATAATTATGATAAATAAATTAAATTTAAGTTTATTCATAATTCTCTCTCTCTCGTGAAAACAAAAGCAGCAAATGAATGGGCTTCTCTCTCTCTCTCGTGAGAAGCAGCAGAAAATGCATGTGAGGTAGTTTTCCAAATAAAACGGAGTGTTGGTTTGCCTTTGCATAGAAAAAGCAGTGCACTTTGGCATTTTGAAGCTTTTAAAATCAGACCAGTCAATGAACTGGAATGACGGGGTTATTGGTTTGATGGTTCGATCGGGGTCGAATCGGATGATGTAATAAATAATAAAATTAATATAATAATATGATGATCTAACCATAAACTTAAACACAAATTCATCCTATCATACAAATCAAATATCTAAATTAAAAATAAGATGGAGGTTATTTTATAAATAATATAATTCATATTTAAAATAAGATTAGTTCATATATATATTTAAAATTAATATAAATAGTTTCTAATTTATTTTATATGTTTAGATATACTTTATAATTATGAAAAGAATACAAAATTTTCATTATAAAATTATATCTAATTTTTCATGTGATATTATTTTATATTAAATAAAGATAAAATTTTTGAAAAATATATATTAGATAATTAAATAAAATGAAAACAATAATAAATGTATTAAATATTTTATTTAATAAAATATTAGCCAAACCGCCGGTTCAAGTGCCAGCGGACCGGTTCACGGTTCAACCGGCTGAATCGGCAAGTCCAATCCGATTTTTAAAGCATTGTATAAACGCAGCCTTGTTTTGTGTTTTCTTCAAAAACGTAATTCCTGTTCACTTGTATGATCTTTTTTAAATTTATTTATTCTTATGATCATTTTGCTAATACCTTTTTAAATCATGATCCTTTTAAAAATTTGGCCTAGTCAAACATTGAGTAAAATTTTACTATTTAAATAAAAATCTCCTACATCAAGTATGGGGGGAGAATTTCTCACAAGTTAAATACATTAATTTAAATTATTATAAATTTAAATTATAATTTTAAACTAAATATACAAATAAATTTCAAAATTTTCTACACAAGATCTAGCAATATAGTAGCTCAAATTTTAAAATGGACAAACGATCTTGTAGTGTAATGTCAATCATTGAACAATATTGTTTGTAATTATTTTTTCTCATATTTCTAAAGCTTGTGGAAGCTTTTGATCAGTATTTGAAATATTAGGAAGCCTTAGACACACACACGTAGAGAGAGAGAGAGAGAGAGAGAGAGAGAGAGAGAGACTTTTCACCTTATTTTTTTATTAGCCTTTTATTCAAAAAATAATTCACATTTATATGTTTTGCCTTCTTTAAGAAAAATACCTAAAAAAGTTTTTTAAATTATTTAAAATAAATAAAAAATTAATGAAGAAAACCTCATCAAAAGACTCACTTTAATGCAGAATCATTACCATATAATGCCGTTGCAATGTTGACATGTTGTTCAAAAGAATATAACGAAATAATATTGTTGCATGTATATATGAAGGCTATTTGCTCTACTGAATTTGCTGTATTGTTTATTTCATATATTATATCGATCATTTTGTATGTGACCAATTGTATGTGGCCAATTGAGTGCAGAAGAGTTAATATATTTCTTTAATAGCATATATCCGAAACGAAATGTGAATATGAGGATCTAATTGAAACTTTGTTTCATTTAGATTAGCATTAAGGCTTCCTTTGGGATGGTTCTCATAGTACTTCTTAAAGTAGCTTCTTAGTATAAAAAATTTAATTTTGTACTAAAAAGTTGCTTTAAGTAATAAGAAAGCCGTCTAAATGAAGCCTAAATCAAATGACCATTTACAATAGCTATTAATAATTAGAATTTAATTAAACTTTTGGATGAACAACTTTTTCAGAAGCTGAGTAATTTTTAGAAACTCAAAATGACAATATTATAAATTTATGAGCCAATATATACATTATATTCAAATCTGTTTATAGAAGGCACTTGAATTTACTAGTATACTTACCGTATGAGTGGATGACCTCAGAACCCATAAGTAAATGAATTAGGGGGAGAAAGAGAGAAATAGAGCTTTGAACTTATACTGGCATAAGAAGAAGAAGAAGAGAAGAATAAAGAAATTGTAGAGTATGTAAGAAAGCAATGAATCTTAGACTAGCATAAAATTTACTAGAACCAATCTAAAGATTAACCAAAGGTCTTAAACTAGTTCTCATCACCTATTATTTATACGATTTTAAGGGCTACAAATATTGGTGCACCAAAAAAAAAAAAAAACCACAAAACCCAAAATACCCTTGCAATGCTATACAGACTATCTTAGACATATGCCATATTTTGATTGGCTAATGGTAGAAGAGGATTGAAGGGCTCTGATGGAGTATGTGGAGTAACATATAGAATTGTGAAATGGTTTAGGGCTATATCAATCCCTAATAATGCTTTGGTTTTTTTGATATAAAAATTTATAAAAACCCCCATTTAATATACATAAGTATATGTGCCGAATCAAGTAATATTGTGATAGATTAGAACATCCATCCTGATTTATATTTATCGTCCTGTATGATCTCCATCGTATAATACAATTAGTTCAACTTGTATTAATTATAATAATTTGTCATTTTAATGATTTTCTGATTAGTTGATCGCACAGTACTGTATGGATCGTACAATATAATATGGATCATATAATACAATTAGTTTAAAAAATTTCAACTTCTGATATTGTGACTAACTCACTTCCTTGAGTGCATGTGTGCATGGTTACCAAGCTTAGTATTCACCAAATACCTGATTTGACTCAAGAAAAGTAAAAATACATAAGAATAAAAAATATAGACTTTTCACGACATACTTAACCCTAGTCTACACAATCTTGGGTTGAATAAACTTTTAAGTGTACGGTGACTTGAAGTGTTAGTGAATAAGAAAAAATAGATATGTAATAATAACAATTAATAGGAGATATCATATTAAGGAGTCCAATAATATTAGTTATCATTAAAATCATAAGACTTGGGTCCAAAATTGCAACAATCTCCCCATTTTTTGATTATAACATATATTGTTGGTAAATAACTAAGATAAATTTCTTCTATTTCTTAAACTCCCCCTTACTAGGTGAATCTTTCAAAAAATAGTGAGTGTTTTTTAATTTTTTTTTTAAGAAAACAATGCATAAAGAAAGAACACAAGCAATAGAAATTGAAAAAAAACAAAATACTGAATTAATCATTCCAATACAGAGTACATCCTACCATCAACAAACTACTCCCCCTTTTGACTTCATAATTAAAGAAAACTTCTAAAAGAGAAACCCATACATCATAAAATAGAGAGGTAAAAAAAGTAAATAAACAAGGACTAAAAAATATAGAGCAAGCTAAAAGTATAAAGAGTCCTGATCTGGTGAAGGGGGTGGTGGTCATTGGAAGAATCAGTGAATGGAGGAAAACTACTTTTTAAGTCAGGCTAGGTCATTATCATGTTATTGGTATTGATGTGCTACGTTGTTATCAAAGAAAGCCATATCATTATCATGTCATTGTTGTTGCTCTGCTACGTAGGTGTCAAAATGAGCCTTCCATTGGTCAAACCTTTGAACCAACATATAGTACTGAGATTTACTGGTGGATAGGTATTGTTGCTAGAACTGGTGCGTGTCCTCCCCCTGCCTCCTCTTGTTTGGTGTCCACATAGTGAACATTGCAGCGGTAAGTGCTATTTAGGATGTAGAAGGAGCTATTGGAAAAAAAAGGAAGGTGAACTGGTAGTGCAGGGAATTGGAAATTGTATTTGGATTCAAGGATGAAAGCAATTATGTGATATAAGGTAAAATTTGGCTTTCTTTTATACCTCAGATTTTGAATGTAGGTTAGATTATCAAGATATCGAATGATTAGATTAGCTGCATCGAAGTTTATCTCAGGCATTATGAAGTAGGTTGTTATGGATAAAACAGATGTACTGTTAATTTGATCCCCAGCTTTTGAAATTATTGACTTGCGAAAGATATGCTCGATGATTCTAGCATCTTGTACTAAGGTATTGATATGGGGAATATGGTATCTAATATTTGAATCTCTAAGTGTAGTGCTTGTAAGGGTCCAATCATAGTTAGTGTTTGAAGCTACAAGGTGAACTTTTTTATTAGTTATGGAAAGGTGGAGGAATTTATGAAAATCTTGGTAGGTAATTTTGACAGGCCTCTATTCACATAAGATTTGAGGGTAGTCCTTCACTATTAATTTAGAGACTAGAAAATTTTTTGAAAAGAAGTTCATAATTGAACTGAAGGGTAGTGCGAGCAAAGAGAAAGAGTACTTGGATGTATAAAACTTCATGGTTTACGATCATGGAAGATGTGATCCTTATAGTTTTGTATCGATTGAAAGCTTCTTTGCCAACGGCTTTGGCAAACTGATATCCACAGAATGTCAAGAAGAACTTTCAATTAGAGCTTGTGAATGCTTTCCTCCAACCATTTCAACGGAAAAGATCTTTAGGGAGGAGGTAAGAAGAGTGAAATGGATTGAGTGAAGAAAAGCTTTGAATTTCCTCTCTTTAAATAGAATGGCCATATTGTATAATACAATAGAGACATCGTACAATATGATAGAGTGTATTAAATTTTTTCCTGTATTATTAATCATAATGGTCATCTTATCGTACAATACAATTAGAATTATACTAGATAACTAGAGAGAAGATGGCCATCGTGAGTCGTCAGCCTAGACAATCTTTGATTGGTTAGATCATCTTGTATGAATAGGTGTTCATACAGTATGATACAATATTAAATATCATACCGACCAAATTTAATTCATCCATCATCCATTACTTTGTGTATAATACAGTATGAAGTAAGTGTTTGTACAGCATGATCACAAATGAATTATCAATATTAACCATTGGATGTGCTTTGATAAGTGATTTATTTATTTTTGTGAATATTATATAGCACGATGAGAAATTGTACAACACGACGTGAACAAAATTGATAAAGCGGTGTGTGACGATTAGGAAAGTTTAAAAAAAGGAAAAGAATAGAAACAACTCACAAAAAACCAACAATTTGAATAATCATAAAATAAATTAAAAAAAAAAGACACACAAATATTTATTTTTCCAATTTTTAAAATTTTCATCATAAAAATAAAAGTAGCGATCATAAAATAAATTCAAAAGAAAGGCACAATTTTTTTTTTTTAATTTTCAAATCCTGATTAAAGTATGAATATCTATAACACATAATCTAGTCCTTAAGGAGCTAAAGGTTTCAAAATTAAGGGGTTTTGTAAAAATACATGTCGATTAATTTTTAGTAAATACATGGTCTAGCTCTATATCCCCATTTATTACATGGTTTCCAATGAAATGGTTCCTAATATCTGGATTGGATTATTTGATATGCAAATGGCACTATTGTTATCACACATTATTTAAATGGTGCATATAGGTAGTCTAAGATCTAAGATTTCTTGTTTAAGCTATTGAACTTATTCAACATAACTCCCTATAGCTATATATTATACTTCAGCGGTAGATAGGGCAATATAATTTTATTTTTTACTAAACTAGGAAACTAAAGATTGTCTTATGAATTGACATGTTCTAGAGTTGCTTTTCCTATCAAACCTACAACCTATGAAGTCTGAATCTGAATATTCTATGATCTCAAAAGAAGTACTATTTTTAGGATTTATATTTCTAAGTTTTGGGTTCCTAGAAGATATTTAAGAATTCTTTTAACAATACTAATATGACATTCTCTAGGATCAGCTTGAAATATAACACATAGATAAATACTAAACATAATATCAGGTCCATTGGCAGTCAAGTAAAGGAGTAATCCTATCATCCCTATATACTTTTTTTGATCAACTAATTTTTTATTTGGGTCCCTGTTTAACTAAATAGTAGAGCTCATGGGAGTGTTTATTGACTTAGCATTTTCCGCTTCATATTTCTTAAAGATATCCTTTATGTATTCTGATTGACGAAGGAAAGTTCTATCATTCTTCAGCTTCACATTAAATCCAAGAAAATTATTTGGCTCTCCCATCATGCTCATCTCAAACTCCTCAATCATAATTTTTGAGAATTTATCACAAAGATTTTTATTTATAGATCCAAATAGTATATCATAAACATAGATTTAAACTATGAGTAGGTCTTCTCCTTCTTTCTTTGGGAATAGGGTGGTTCCTACGCTATAATTAATAAATGCTCTATTTAGAAATAATGCACTCAGCCTTTTATGTTAGGCTATAGGTGCCTTCTTCAACTCATATAAAGCCTTCTTTAGTTTGAATACATGATTAAGAAATTTAGAGTTTTCAAACTTTGGGATTGCTCAACATATACATCATCTTTAATTACCCTATTTAAGAATACACTTTTAACATCCATTTGATATAGCTTAAATCCTTTAAAGAATGCATAGACTAAGAGCACTCTAATGGCTTCTAGTCTAGCTACTAGGAAAAAAATCTATTCAAAGTTAATCACATCAATCTGATTGCACCCCTTAGCTACTAATCTAGCCTTATTTCTTACTACTATGCTAGAATCATTCATTTTATTCTTAAAAACCCATTTGGTTCCTACAACACTTTAGTCTTTAGTTCTACTCACTAACTCCCAAACATTATTCATAACAAACTGATTTAACTCTTATTATATTACTAAGATCTAGAATTCATTAAATAAGACTTGATCTATTTTGGTGGGTTCTATCATGGAGATAAATGCAGAATGACTAACCTCCATTATAAGGCCATTCCTAGTTCTAACACATTTAGATTGGTCTCCTAAGATCAGTTCTTTAGGATGACGAGATCAGTATCTTCATTCTCTAGGAAGGGAATCATATGGTTCTACTATATCTTTAAGGGCAATAGCTTCTACCACTTGAATTACCTCTACTTCTTTTTTTGTTTTTTTTTTTAATTTAGAAGTCCTGTCTGATTCATCAAACATAATATAGGTAGACTCTTCTACTACTAAGGTCCTCTTTCAAAGATTCTATAGGCCTTACATACATATGAATAACCTAAGAAGACTCCTTTATTAAACTCAGGATCAAATTTTTCTAAGGGTGATTTACCATTGATCAAGACAAAATATTTATACCAAGGACATATAAGTGAGAAAGATTGTTTGTCTTACCATTAAGGAGTTCATAGGGTAACTTATTTAACTTGGATCCAACATTCACCTTATTCAAAGCATAATAAGTAGTGTTTACTACTTTTGCCCAAAAGTATTAGGAAGAGAATATTCAGCTAGCATTTCCTTAGCAGCTCTAATAAAAGTTATATTTTTCCTCTCAGCTATTCCATTATGGTGAGGGGTCTTAGGGGTAGAGAAGTTATGTTATATCCACATATTTTGATAAAAAGATTTAAGCATTTCATTTTCAAACTCTCCACCATGATTTCTATGAATGGTTGAAATTTCACATCTTAATGTTCTTTGTATTCATGTGGAGAAAGTTTTAAATTCCTTAAATGATTTACTTTTTGTACTAAGAATCTAACCTAAGTGACTCTAAAATAGTCATCTACTATTAAAAATCCATATAATTTCTATCCTCGGCTGGTGGTACTAACTTGACCAAATATGTTTATATAGAGAATTTCTAGTGGCTTAGAGCTGTTGATGTCTTTGATTGAATGAATTGAAAAGTTAACTTATTTTCCTAGTAGACAGGCATCACATAAGTGATCCTTAGTGAATTCTAACTTAAGTATGCCTCTAACTAGATTTTTCTAGGTAATGTTCCAAAGGGTCTTCATGCTTACATGACATAGTCTCCAATGTTATAGCCATGATCCATCAATTATAATTTTCAAACACGAAGAATTAGAGTAATAAATGCAATTAAAATAAAGCATATAAATATTATTTACCATTTGTCCTTCTAAAATAATTTTTCCATTTAAACTAATCATGCATTTTGTAGATAAAAAATATATATTAAAACCCGTATCAGACAATTGATATGTAAGTACTTCTAATTCCATAAATGATTTTTCCAATTCAATATGCTTTGACATCAAGGACTCATGTGCATTAGTTAGATCAATATGCTTCTTGTTTAGTGCATCATATTTATAAGTAAAGACATATGATCCTTATTTATCTATTCTAAGGCACTCATGTTTTTTTTTGTGCAAATTTAAGAAATCAAAGCTCAGACTAGAATATATTTTATTGAGCTTCCTTTATACATTGTGATTTTTTTCTAAAACTTCTTTATTTTCTTCTTAGGAAGCAAATAATTGCCAAGTCATCAATGCTATGTCATCCTCTCCTTCTACTGTAGATTTGTTACTTTCTTACTCATATGTTTTTAGTGCTTCCACTTTGTCCTTCTTGTTATCTCTTGTATCCTATAATATTTGACTCACACCTTGCTCATAATCAATGATTGAGCCTAATAAGTAATCTATAGAATAAACATCAAGATCCTTTGATTCACAAATGGTGTAACCTTAACTACATAGTTACTAGGAAAACATCTAAGAATTTTGTTTACTTTCTCAGAGTTGGAAAGTATTCTTCTTAAAGAATGCAAAGATGTTATGATATATATAAACCTAGTGTACATGTTTGAAATGATTTCTTTAGGTTTCATGCAAAAGTGTTCATAATCATATAATATAATTTCAACCTATATTATTTAACTTCATTGGTTCCTTCATAAGTGATACATAATTTTTCTCAGATTTTCTTTTCAATGGTACATGTAAAGACTCTCATATACTATTTTGACTTAAGAGCACTTAAAAAAAAGTTCAACCACGTTGCATTCAATTGAGCTAAGTCTCTATCCTCATTGCACCATTCATTAAAAGGTAACTCAAATTTAATGCCATAGATAAAATAAGATGGTACAAAATAACCCTTTTGTACTAAAAATCACATACAAAAATTGATAGATTACAAGAAAATAGACATGCATATTTTCCAGAAATTAAATTGTATGTTATCAAACAAAGGTGAATGAGTAATAGAGTAACCTTCTATGGTGTTCCTATTTTTGAAATGTGCCATAAATAATTTACCTACAAGTTTTCTAGTACATTATTTTTGAGTACCTCTCTAATACCCCTTGAAAGTTTGATAAGGATATTAAGCCTAAGTGAACTTGTCTCTAGGCATCCCAAGAGGGGGGTGAATTGGAGATTTTAGAAACTAATTGCTCAATTTAAAAATAAAGATAATATTTTTGGATCTTTTTAATATTTGAAAAATATGTTATAATTTTCACTTAGTGCGAAAGTGAATGAATTTACCAAGACATCTAAGCAACAATGATGATATTCTAACCAGTAGTACAAAGCATTGAGTGAGATATTCACTAAAAAGTTATAAAGGAATTAAAATGTAAGAAAAAAAAATTGTGATAATAAAAATCAAAACAAACAATAGAGATTTATAGTGGTTTGGTCAAATAATGATCTACGTCCACTCCTTAGAGTCCTCTCCGATTATTGCACTATCACTATAGTGTATCTCCTTTTTCCCTAACACCAAGTTAGAGAATCCCTAACACAAATTACTTTCACCAAATCCTATGCAATGGAGAGCCAGAAGCATTGTCACCCTCAAGGAGATAGTAGAGTGAAAGTTCGTTAGGGATGTTAGGCCCTATGAACTAGTCCCGAGGTTAACCAAGAGGGGGGGGGGGGGGGGGTGAATTGGTATTTTTAAAAATTCTTTAAAACCAAAAACAAATATCACAAACCAAAGTCACCATGGAAAAACAAGTGTGGAAAATTAAAGTGCGGAAACAGTAAAAAGAACACGAGGGTTTACAGTGGTTCGGTCAATTTGACCTACGTCCACTCCCCGGAGGCGCCCTCCGAGTATTGCATTACCAACGTGACTCTACTTTAGCCCCCACAGCTAGGCAGAGATGCCCTTACAAAACACCTCCTTTTTGCCACACCCAGCAAGGCAGAGAACCCAACTCCTTTTGCTTCCTCCTGAAGCAGGCAGAGAACCTCGATCGATCGCTGAAGCTTACCTCTCCCAACCCTTCCAAGGACAAGAGACTCTAGGGAAGAAGAAGTGGTACAATGCTTGGAGCAACCCTTGTGAACTCCCTCACAAGCTCCCCCTCACAAGATCCTCTCTCTCTCTCTCTCTCTCTCTCTCTCTCTCTCTCCCCCCCCCCCCTTTAGGTTTTCTTAGGTCAAGACATCAGCCAAAGATCTTCAAAAATATTGAACAGGAGCTCTTAAATAGAAGAGCTTCAAAGGAGCTCAATAATTGCAAGTTGCCGACTTTATCATCTAGGAAGATAATAATATCGTCTTGTACGATTAGTTCAAAACACAGACGATCGGCTAGAACATCACCCTGAAGATGATCCGGACAATTGAAAAATTGGCTTGATCATCCAGACCGATCTCATGATCGTCACGGATGATTAGTTCAAATCAGAGAAAAATCATCCAGAGCATCGCCCTAAATTCGAGCTGTCCGATCCTGATCGGTCAGGAGCAACTTAGGGTTTTTGAATATATTATCCTGGCCGATCCTGCGATCGTCTAAGATGATGTGATCATATCCATCATCCTTAATTGCTTCCTTAATTATCGAATCAATTTAGGCATAATTATGCCATATCATTCAGGCCAATCTCTTGATCGTCCTGGCTGATTTCCAAAAATATATCATACCTAAATTGATCATGGCGGCTATTTCTTTCTGCATTTAGCATATCATCTAGGCTGATATAAGTATCATCCAGGCTGATCAGTTAATTACGGCTGCCTTAACAAAGAAATCTTGATTAGAACTTCTATTTTGAACTCGATCGTCTAGGACGATAATAAGATCGTTAGGGACAATGTGAGTAAAAACAGAAATTCTAAATCTCTCAAGTGTGTGTGTGTAGGGTTACTAAACATCAGATACTTCAAATATTTACAATTGACTCAAGAAAGGGAAAAAGAAAATATAGACTAACTCAGACCTAGTCTACCCAATCTTGGTTCTAATTTTCGTCCAATCTTTGAGTCCTGAAAAGTTAGTAGAGAAAAGGCATTCGTACTGTTTGCTATCATCAAAATCATAATTCATAAAACCAAATCTGCAACAATCTCCCACATTTTGATGATGACAAACACTTCAACGATTATTTTAAAAATAGCAGTGTAAAAAAAAATTCAGAATAAAAGTTCAAACATACAACCCTACTAACATGCAACCCTACTACTCCCCCTTTTGACATCTCAAAAAGGAGGTGGAAAGCAAGAAACAAAGTAAATTTTTTTTTATCAAGGCATGAACAAGATGACGTATTCCATGTGATTGATTTTAAAAATTTGCGAGCTAATGAATCAACATCAAAAAAATCCACAAAATAGTATAATATCCGATCATGGTTATCCTTAGCTCGGACTTTCTTTTTGTTACAAACATGTTTTAGATTATGATTTTGATGATAGCAAACATATCTTGCTTCACTACGACTATTTTTTCTACTGACTTTTCAGGACTCAAAGATCAAACGGAAATTGGAACCAACTCAAGATGGGGTAGATTATGGTTGAGTCAGTCTGTAATTTTATTTTTTTCCTCTTGAGTCAATTGTAATCTTTGGTATGACTAATGCAAAGTAACCCTACACACACACACTTAAGAGACTTAGAAATTCTATTTTTACTCAAATTGGCCGGGACGATATTTACATCGTCTTGGACGATTTGGCTTAAAACAAAAATTCTAATAAGGGGTTTTTAATTAATGCAACCATCATTAGCAAATCGGCCTGGACGATATGTGTATCAGCCAGGATAATAGAATAAAAATAGAAAAAAATTACCGCCATAAACAATTAAGGTATTCTGTATTTTTGGAAATCGGCCAGGATGATCTTGGATCGGCCTGGATGATATTCACAATTATGCCTTAATTGATCAGAAAAATCAAGGAAGTAACTAAGGATGATTGATACAATCACATCATCCTAGATGATCTCAGGATCATCTAGGACAATCTATTAAAAAACCTTAGTTACTTTTGGACGATAAAAATCGGCCAGCTCGAATTCAGGGCGATGCTCTGGACGATTTTCCTTTGATTTACTGATCAGCCGGGACGATCGTGAGATCGTCTTGGACGATCAAGCCAATTTTCAATCGTCCAGTTTGCTTTTAGGGCAATGCTCTGGCCGATCTCATGGAATTTGTACTTATCGGCCAGAACGATGCCATATCGTCTTGGACGATATTGTCGGCAACTTGCAATTAATGAGCTCCTTTGAAGCTCTTCTATTTAAGAGCTCTTGTTCAACATTTTTGTGATTCTTGGCTGCTGTCTTGACCTGAGAAAACCAAAAGGAGAGAGAGAGAGGGAGAGAGAGAGAGGATCTTGTGAGGGGGAGCTTATGGGGGGATTCAAAAGGGTTGCTCCAAGCATTGTTCCACTTCTTCTTCCCTAGAGTCTCTTATCCTTGGAAGGGTTGGGAGAGGTATGTTACAACAAGCGATCGGGGTTCTTTGCCTGCTTCAGGAGGAAGCAAAAGGAGGAAGGTTCTCTGCATTGCCGGGTGTGGCAAAAAGTGGTGCTTGTAAAGGCTTCTCTGCCTAGATGTGGGGGTTAAAGGAGAGTCACAATTGTAGTGCAATACTCAGAGGGCGCCTCCGGGGAGTGGACGTAGGTCGAGTTGACTGAACCACTATAAACCCTTGTGTTCTTGTTTTTACTGCTTTCGCATTTATTTCTTCCGCACGTTATTTCTTTGTGGTGATTTGATTTGTATTTGTGCTTTGCCTAAAGATTTTTTCTTTTAAAATACCAATTTATCCCCCTCTTGGTTAGCCTTGGGCCAGTTCTATAGGGCTTAACATCCCTAACGAACTTTCAAGTGGTATCAAAGCGGGATTCATAAAAACTGAGTTTGAAAACTTTTTGAATTTTGATCCATGGTTAACTTTGGGAACCATAATACACCGGAGGGGTATTCTATTACCCGACCACCTTTGTTTGATAATATCCCATTTAATTTTTGAAAAACTCGCATGTCTACATTTTTACAATCTACTGATTATCGTATGTGGATGCTTGTTACGGATGGTTACACACCTCCAACTAGTAAACTTAACAACATTACTGTTCCACTTCCTTTTACTGAATAGACTTTAGATGATAGGGATCTGGCTCAATTGAATGCAAAATGTCTGAACAATTTTTTTTTTATGCTTTAAAGTCTGAGGATTACATGCATGTTTCCACTTGTAAAACTGGTAAACAAATTTGGGATAAATTCTGTATCACTTATGAAGGCACTAATGAAGTTAAACAATCCCGTTTGAACATTCTCTTGCATGACTATGAACTTTTCTGTATGAAATCTCATGAATCAATTTCTGAAATGTATACGATATTTACTCATATTGTTACTTCCTTGCATGTCTTAGGAAGAGAGCTTTCAAATTTTGAAAAAGTAAACAAAATTTTACGATGCTTACCTTTCTCTTTTGATGCAAAAATTACTACTATAACTGAATCTATGGATTTGAACACGTACTCGATTGATAACTTACTTAGCTCACTCATTGCTTACGAGCAAGGGGTGAATCAAAGAAATCTTGATGCATGTGAGAAGAAGAAGGGGAAAACAGTTACACTGAAGGCGCACAAATCTGACTCCGATTCTTCCGGGTCTGAGAGCGATGAAGTTGCCTTCATCTCAAGGCAATTCAGAAACTTTCTAAGGAAGAAGCAAAAGCATCATTGGAGAAAGGGTAAGGATAGCAAATATTCTAAAGGATCTTCTGATGTTGTTTGTTATGAATGGAGGAAGCCTGGACATGTGAAAGCCAATTGTCCTACACTTCAAGATCACTCGAGCAAAGAAAAGGAAAGGGTGAAGAGAAACCTAAGTTTAGGAAGGACAAGAAGAGAGTCCAAAAGGCATTTTGGGCAGAATCTGGTACTGATTCCTCTGAAACTTAACTAGAGCAAGAGACAACAAACTTGTGCTTAATGGGGGAAGATCATCTTGAGCAAAGCGATAATGAAGAGGTATGTAAACCAATCTATGATGAATTGTTTGAGATTTGTGAGAAAATCCATGCATCTTATAACAAACTTAAAAAGACTCATGCTAACTTAAAATTGGAACTTGTAAATTTACAAAAAGAGTATGAAGTTATTCTTAAAGATCATTCAAAGATTGATTCTAATCACATGGCTCTTCTTGATGAATTTGATGATTTGAATAAAAAGCACTCAGAATTAATTGATGAGAATAAAGCATTAAAAGTTTCACGCACCTCTCTTCAATCTGATTTGTAGAAATCTAAAGAGAAAGATAAAAATCTGAGAGTTGAGAATGATGTTCTAAAAATACGAACTTGAGGATTAAAAATAAATTGGATACACTTAAGAAAACTTGGATAACGCCTACTCTTGATCAAAAGCCAAGACCTAGGAAGAGGCATTATAACTCAAACCATTTAAGAAAACATTTTCCTGGAGTTAGATGTTTTTCTTATGGCATGTTAGGACACATCTCACACACTTGCACCGTTCACCGTAGTACACATTGGGTATGGAGACCTAAGGTACATGATTCACAGTATACCACACCTGCATTGTACAATACTTTTCCTAAGAAGGGATCTAAACTAGTTTGGGTTCCTAAATTTGATTGTTGTTGAGTTTTGCAGGTGTGCTCTCACCAAAGACCTCGTGGGAGTATAGGATAATTGGACATATGGAGGCTCGCAGCTCATACATGCTTAAACTTGCTGCTTCATAATTTCTTGAAATATTTTTTAATTAGTTTTGTGCTATTTTTTTGTGTGTGCTAGCTTTTTGTTGTTTTAGATTGTTTTGTTTTCACTTTGCTTTTGTGATTGGTTTTCTATATGATTATCTTTTTAAGCTTTTAGATTTTGGAGATTTAAAGCCATTGATTATCATATCTAAATCAGTTAAAAGGAGAAACATCGTTGATGGTTTCCCTCCCTCTAACCTCTTTTAGTGACATAATTTTCTTTTCTAGACAAAAGTCTATCTCATATTGACAACTGGTTTTTGAAACTAAGATTCTTTTTATCTTGCTACAATAATCTATCTTGTGCATAAAATCCAAAGTTCTTATATATCTTTCAAGTTAATTGAAATTTTGCCATTGCATTTATCACATGATTATGATTTTGTTTTGTGGCTTGTTCTTCCCTATGTTAGAGAGAGAGATCCTATTCTCTAATATTTGGAGGATATACTCACAACTAAGGTTCTTTTTAAAGGGTTTGTTAAAGAATTTTTAGCTTGCAAGAATTAAAAAGGAAAGAGGCCAATGACGCCAAATTGAAAAGAAAACTATATACACAAAAGTGTATCAAAAATCAAAAGATGCTCAAAGAGCCAATCAAAGTGACAAGAGACATAAAATGGGGCCCACTAAATGCAAGCTATCCTCTCTTTTCAAAACTTTTAAAACTTAGAGAACTCATTGGTTATTTGATGCTTTCAAAGGCTTGATTTTAAATTCCATGATTGAGATAAATTACTTTGTTATATTATTTATAAGATATTTTCTTTGTAACCAAGTTTTAATTGGATCTTCTTTTTATCTAGTAAATTTTTTTCTGGGTTAGACCTTTTGGTTTAAAAAAAGATGATTATTGCCCTGAAAGAAGTCTGAGCTAGGGATTAACAAGATCAGATATTCTACCTTTTTCAGATTTTGACTTGTTAACTCTTTGATCTTTTGAATCTCTAAAATTTAATTGTTTGGAAATTCATCATATGCTTGCTTTGCTAAAAACAAAAAAAAATAGAAAAATTAAAAATAAAAAAAAAATTCCTTTCCTTGTTTATTTTTTGTTGTTTGTATTTAATGTTGTTTAGGGCTTTCTCTAATCATCTCCATCTAACTTTGTTTTGCAACTCTTTGTTACATCATCCTGGCTGATATTTATATCGTCCTGGACGATAGGACAATTCCTTCAAAATTCCATTTGCTGAACCTTTTCTGAGCTTTCTGTAACTCATCATCCCGGACGATCCAGTATCGTCCTGGATGATATGATCGAACTCAATTATAATCTCTTTTGATCATCTTGGCCGATACAATTTTCGTCCTGGCCGATGTATTTATGGTCATCGTCCTGGCCGATACACTGGATCGTCCGGGACGATCCAAAATCAGCACGTTTAAATCCTTAAAATTGGCCCCGGACGATCCATTATTGAACAATCGTTCTGGACGATCCACTGTTCGTCCTGGATGATACACGTGGCACAGATTTAAAATGTTTTAACTTTAGTCGGTACGATCAATTATTGTGCATCATCCTGGACGATACACTTAATTGGCCCAGACGATCTACTTTTTCAACGGTCGTCCGGCTTGACTCCTCGGGACGATCGCTTGTGTCTAATCGTCCTGGCCGATATCTGATCGGCCCGGCCGATCGGACCACCTTTTTGACCAATCAGCCTGTACGCAATAATTGAACCAAATTGTCCTGGACGATTCTGTGATCGTCCTAGACGATATGGCTGTTTCTTTAAATTCAGGCCATTCCAGCCATGTTTTTCACCTCACACCTCTTCTTCTCTTGTGTTTTCTTACTGATTTCTTGCTATGGCTGGTGGGAAACGAGTCTGACAAGCTTTTGGAAGTTCTTCGAGGACTAGGATTGACCCTCATTCTGGGAGGCGGAAGATGAAGCTGCTTACCATCGATATAAAGAATATGGGATAACTATTTCCAGAATCATCAATCCTGTCCACCTTTCGTATCCGATAATGGATCTCTTTGCTCACACTTCTCTTTGTTTCATTCTTTCTCTCGCTGTCCCCTTTCATACTGAGCTTTTTTGTGAATTCTTGGCAAATCTTCACATTAATCATACTTTCACAGCCCTGACCTCCTATGTGAATCGACGCCCGGTCAAAATCACATATCAGGACTGTGTTGAACTTTTGCAACTATCCACCACCAGGGATAAACTGCATATAATTGTCTCAGATCCCGACTTATACTGGTCCACCGCAAATCATTTCCTTCGCCAGACCAATGCACCTTTTCAAGTTGGAGAGACTAGCTCTTTAGTCAAAGATGCTAGGACAATCCAACATGTCCTTCGCACCTCCATAATTCTAAAAGCCGGGGACAGAATCCACATCACTTCTCTACATTCTCTGAATACTTTTTACATCATGGCTCATAGAGAATTTAATTCTGTTGACTTAATTTTTCGGTGCATTGATCATTTAACCACAATCCGCGATCCAAGTCATAAGAGGAAACCCAATCTAGCTTTAGGACACCTCATAGCCTTTGTCCTTAAAACCAAATATCAACTTCAATATCCTGCTCCTCCCAACCTCACAACTCTCGTCTGCTCAAACAGTTCCTTCAATACCCTTCACAATATTCGTCTCCACCCAGGGGATGAGGAACCTCGTGGGGCTGAGGAGGAGGAGGCTCCCGCTCCCGCTCCTGTTCCTGATCCTTCTCCTCTTCGATAGCACTCACAGCTTGATCAGTTAGTGGAGAGGTTTGATTGATGGGAGACCCGCTTCGACGCTTACGTTGCTGCACAGGAGCAGCAACATTCTGAGGACATGGCCCGCTACGAGCAACACTGCACAAAGGACTTAGCCCATTTTGATAGCTACATTACTTACCAGCAGCAACAAAATGACCAGGACATCGTCTGGTTCAATGCTCAGTTTACTACGCTAGCTGGCTACTTTCAGCAGCCACCTCCACCACCTCCATCTAATGATCATGATCCCTCGTTTTTTTAGTTTTTCTAGTTTTTGTTTTCTATTTTCTATTTTATGTAGTTTGTCTTGTAGTTTGTTTTAGTTTCTATTGTGTTTTTCCTTTTTCTTTATGTGTGTCTAGGACCCTCTTTTTGTGATGACAAAAGGGGGAGTAAGATGTGGTAGGAAAAGTTAATGCTTGTAACTTTAAAATTTTAATGAACTGCTGTTTTTACTGAGATTGTCCTACTTGTGTTTTCTATCATAAAAAAGGAGGAGATTGTTACAAACATATTTTTAGATTATGATTTTAATGATAGCAAACATATATTGCTTCACCACGACTGCTTTTTTCTACTGACTTTTCAGGACTCAAAGATCGAACGGAAATCGGAACCAGCTCAAGATGGGATAGATTAGGGTTGACTTAGTCTGTAATTTTATTTTTTCCCTCTTGAGTCAGTTGTAATCTTTGGCGTGACTAATGCAAAGTAACCTTACACACACACACTTGAGAGACTTAGAAATTCTATTTTTACTCAAATCGGCCGGGACGATATTTATATTGTCATGGACGATCTAGCTTAAAACAAAAACTCTAATCAGGGGTTCTTAATTAAGACAGTCGTTATTAGCAAATCGTCTTGGATGATACGTGTATCGGCTAGGACGATAGGATCAAAACAGAAAGAAATTACCGCCATAAACAATTAAGGAATTCTGTATTTTTGGAAATCGGCCAGGACGATCTTGGATCGGCCTAGACGATATTCACAATTATGCCTTAATTGATTAGAAAAATCAGGGAACTAATTAAGGATGATTGATACGATCATATCGTCCTGGACGATCTCAGGATCAGCCAGGATAATCTATTCAAAAACCTTAGTTAGTTCTGGATGATAAAAATCGGTCAGCTCGAATTCGGGGCGATGCTTTAGACAATTTTCCTCTGATTTGAACTGATTGGCCGGGACAATCGTGAGATCGGCCTGGATGATCAAGCCAATTTGCAATCATCCAGTTTGCATTCAGGGTGATGCTCTGATCGATCTCATGGAATTTGTACTGATCGGCCATAAGGGTTGCTCCAAGCATTGTTCCACTTCTTCTTCCCTAGAGTCTCTTGTTCTTGGAAGGGTTGGGAGAGGTAAGTTCCAGCAAGCGATCGGGATTCTCTGCCTGCTTCAGGAGGAAGCAAAAGGAGGAAGGTTCTCTGCCTTGCTGGGTGTGGCAAAAAGAGGTGTTTGTAAAGGCTTCTCCGCCTAGCTATGAGGGCTAAAGGAGAGTCACGATTGTAGTGCAATACTTGGAGGGCGCCTCTAGGGAGTGGACGTAGGTCAAGTTGACCGAACCACTATAAACCCTTGTGTTATTGTTTTTACTGCTACCGCATTTATTTCTTCCGCACATTATTTCTTTGTGGTGATTTGTTTGTATTTGTGCTTTGCCTAAAGATTTTTTTAAAATACCAATTTACCCCCCTGTTGGTTAGCCTTGGCCCAATTCTATAGGGCTTAACATCCCTAGCGAACTTTCACTTTTAGGGTATAATCGTCTTTGAAAATCAATGACCTACCTCAAAAATTCAATTGGGTATGAGAAAAAAAAAGATCCAATCATCACTTGGTTTCAAAAAAAATATCTTATAGAATAATGTACCAAAGTAAATTTGTCACAATAACAAAACAATCAAAATCAAGCTTTGATACATGAAATCTTCTAGGTTTTAAAAGATTTGAAAGGAGAGGAGAGCTTGCTTTTGGTGGGCTCATTTTATGCCTCTTGTCAATTGAATGGCGCTTTGCGCATCTTTTGATTTTTGATACCCTTTGTGTATTTTTTTTTTCAATTTGGCGTCATTGAGCATCTTTTGTTGGCATCATTGGTCAAATTTTTTTTTGTAAGCTCCATTCTTTTTCAAAAGCTTTTAAGAACAACCTTAATTGTGAGTATATCTTCTAGATATTAGAGAATAGGAGCTATCTCTCTAACATAGGGAAGAATAATCCACAAAACAGAATCAATAACCAATGACAAGGGTAACGAGGAATCTTGATGTGATAAAAAGATTTTGATCATTATAAATACAAGGTAGATTTGTTGTAGCAAGGTTAGAAAGAATCTTAATTTCATACTCCATTCGTTAATTTGAAATAGATTTTTGATTAGAAAAGAAAACCGTGTCACTGAAATTGGTTAGAGAAAGGGACACAATCAACAGTATATTTTACCATCTAATAGATTTAGAGATGTGAAACATCAACTACAATTTTTCTAAAGCAAGGACAAGACATACGATATCATTTCAGCGATGATTTTGAATTTTTTTAAAATAAAAGTAAAATAATCCAAACAAAAACTAAAAGTAAAGAAAAAAGAAGAAAAGAAAGAAAAGGAAAAGCAAATAAAAGAAATGAAAAAGAATTAAAAGCAAAAGAAGGCAAGTAAAAGATCAAGTTCATGCATTTATGTCAATCACACCCAATCTGGTCCTTAAAGAGCTAAAAGTGTCGAAGGCCAGTAGTTTAGTAAAGATGTCAGCCAGTTGATTTTCAGTTGTCACATGTTGTAACTAAATGTCTCCCTTAGTCACATGATCTCTAATAAAGTGATGTCTAATGTCAATGTGTTTAGTCCTTGAATGTTGGATAGGATTCTTAGAGATGCATATGGCACAAATGTTGTCACAAAAGATTGGGATGGTGCCTACATGTAATCCTAAATCTAATACCTGTTATTTCAACCAAAGGACTTGGGCCACATAACTTCCAAGAGCAATGTACTCAGCTTCAGCAGTGGAAAGTGCAACAGAGTTTTGCTTTCTACTAGACCATGAGACCAAAGATTGTCCTATGAATTGACAAGTTCCTGAAGTGCTTTTTCTATCCACCTTGCATCCTGTAAAATCAGAGTAAAAAAATCCAATAATCTCAAAAGAAGCGCTGTATCTCGGATACCAAATCCCTAAGTTTTGGGTCCCCAAAAGGTATCTAAAAATTCTCTTAACTGCAATTAGGTGGGACTCCTTGGGTTCAGCTTGAAACCTAGCACAAAGGCAAATACTAAACATAATATCAGGTTGGCTAGCAATCAGGTAAAGTAAGGATCCAATCATGCCTCTATACTTCTTCTGATCAACAAACTTACCATTTGGGTCCTTATCCAACGGAACACTAGAAGTCATGAGAGTATTAATTGGCTTAGCTTTATCCATCTCATACATCTTCAAAATATCCTTAATGTATTTTGTTTTATTTAGAAAGGTTCCATCATCCAATTGTTTTATGCTAAACCCAAAAAAGTAGGACAACTCTCCCATCAAACTCATCTCAAACTCTCTACTCATTATTTTAGAAAACTTATCACAAAGTTTTTTATTAGAAAATCCAAAAAGTATATCATGCACATATACTGAACAATGAACAAATCATCTCCAACTTTCCTAAGAAAAAGGGTGGTGTCTACGCTCCCCTTAACAAACTCCTTTTATAGTAAAAATTTGCTAAGCCTCTCATACCAAGCTCTTGGTGCCTGCGTTAACCCATACAAAGCCTTTTTTAATTTAAAAACATGATTTGGACATTAGGAACTCTAAATACCTAGCAGTTGTTCAACAAACACATCCTCTTTTATTTTCCCATTTAAAAAGGCAATCTTAACATCCATTTGAAAAATATTAAATCCTTTATAGTAGGCAAAGGATAATAGCACTCTAATGGCTTCCAATCTAGCTACAGGGGCAAAGTCTCCTTAAAGTCTATCCCTTCTATTTGGTTATACCCGTTAGCTACTAATCTTGCTTTATTCCTAACCACCACTCCAGAATTATTGACCTTATTCTTAAAGACCCACTTTGTTCCAAGTACACTTTGTCCCTTAGGTCTTTCTACAAGCTCCCAAACATCATTTCTAATAAATTGATTCAACTCCTCTTGCATGGCTAAAATCCAAAACTCATTAGTAAGGGCTTCGTTTATGTTGGTGGGTTCAGTCATTAAGATATAGGCAAAGTGGTTCACCTACTTCCTAAGTCCATGTCTAGTCCTAACTCCATCAGAAGGGTTTCCTAAGATCAAATCCTTAGGGTGACTTGTAGAGTATCTCCAATCTCTAGGCAAGGTGTGAGAAGGTCCAACCCTTTCCTCCAAATTTATATTTTCTACTCATTGGGTGACATCTCCTGCTCCTTCAACATTTTGGTGACCTACCCCCCTCTCCAAATTTTCTAATCCAGTGGTAATTTCTCCAACATCATCATCATCCTCAACTTCAGGCTTTTTAGGATCAGACTCATCAAATACTACTGGGTTGTTTCTTCCACCATTGAAGTTCTCTTGTTAAACACCCTAAAAGACTTCCCATCACTAGAATATCCCAAGAACACTCCTTCATTAGATTTAGGATTAAATTTCCCAAGTGAGACTTTCTATTGTAGTGAATGAAAACCTTTCAACCAAAGACATGAAGGTGGGAAAGATTGGGTGTTCTACCCTTAAGGATCTCATAAGGTGTCTTATTTAATTTGGCTCTAACATTCACCCTATTCAACACATAACAAGCTGTGTTAACCGCTTCAGCCCAAAAGTATTTAGGAAGTGAATACTCAGCAAGCATGGCTCTAGCGGCTTCCACCAAGGTCCAGTTCTTCCTTTCAGCTACCCCATTCTGCTGAGGGATCCTAGGAGCTGAGAAGTTGTGGCTAATCCCCTTGTCCTCATAAAAATCTCCAAATCTTTCATTCTCAAACTCTCCCCCATGGTCACTATGGATGGTCAAGATCTCACAACCTAGTTTTCTCTAAATCCAAGTAGAAAATGTTCTAAACTCTTCAAAAGACTCATGTTTATGTGAAAGAAGTCTAGTCCAAGTGAACCTCAAGTAGTCATCAAAAATCACCAAACCATAGACTTTCCCTCCCAAGCTAGTAGTGCTAATGGGTCCAAATAAATCCATGTGAAGGACTTCTAAAGGTCTAGAGGTGCTAATGTCCTTAATGGGGTGAAATGTGGTGTAGACTTACTTTCCTAGTTGGCAGGCATCACAAAGGCGGTCTTTTGAAAACTTGAGTTTGGGGACACCTCTAACAAGGTTTTTTTGGGTCACTTTCCTAAGGGTTCTCATACTTGCATGACATAATCTCTAGTTCCACAACCATGAATCATCAACAACTATTTTTAAGCAAAATGAAGTAGTGCATTCAATGTTATTTAAATCAAGCATGTAGACGTTGTTGATCCTCTTTCCCTGTAAAATTGTATTTTTACTTAAACTTACAATGCATGAATTTGCAAAGAATTACATAATGAAGCCCTTGTCACAAAGTTGACTGATGTTGAGCAGGTTGTACTTTAATCCATCTACAAGCAAAACATTTTCAATCATAAGGTTCTTAGAATTACCAATTATATCTAAGCCTACCACCTTCATGGTGGTGTTGTCTCCAAGAGTAACCTTGCCTCCAGTCCTGGACTCCAGCAAAATAAATTGATTGGCATCACCAGTCATATGTCGAGAGTATCCGCTATCTAGATACCACATACTCTCACAAGGCCTTTTGTAAGAGACCACCTACAAGATCATCAAATGTCAGATATAGGAACCCAAACAGGTTTGGGTTCCTTCTTATGAAAAGTAGAATTCAATGCATGTGTGGTATGCTGTGGATCATGCACCTTAGGTCTCCACATCTAATGTGTACTATGGTGAACTGTGCAAGTGTGTGAGATGTGTCCTAGCATGCCACATGAAAAATATCTAACTCCAGGAAAATGATTTCTTAAATGATTTGAGTTATAATGCCTCTTCCTAGGTTTTGGCTTTTGATCAAGTGTTGGTGTAATCCTAGTTTTCTTAAATATATCCAATTCATTTTGAATCCTCAAGTTAGTACTTTTTAAGGCATCATTATCAATCCTCAAATTTTTATCCATCTCTTTAGAATTCTTAAAATCAGATTCAAGTGAGGTGTGTGTGACTTTTAGTGACTCATGCTCTTCAATTAATTCACAATATTTTTTTTTGTTAACTCATTAAATTCATCAAGTAGAATCATGTGATTTGAATCAATCGTAGAATGATCTTTGAGAATAACTTCATGCTCTTTTTGTAAATTCAAAAATTCCAATTTCAAGCTAGCATGTGTTTTCTTAAGTTTCCTATATGATGCATGAATTTTTTCAAAAACTTCAAGGAGTTGATCGTAGGGAAGTTCACATACCTCTTCTTGATTAAGATGGTCGTTTGCCATTAAGCACAAGTTTGTTGTCTCATCTTCTGGTTCCGTCTCCGATGAATCTGATGCAGAATCCGCCCAAAATGCCTTTTGAAGTCTCTTTTTATCTTTTCTCAACTTGGATTTCTCCTCACTCTTTTCCTTGCTTGTGTGCGCCTTAAGTGTAGGGCAATCAGCTTTCACGTGTCCGGGCTTCCTACATTCATAACAAATCACATCAGACGATCCTTTAGAATATTTGTTATCCTTACCTTTTTTCTAATTTTGATGATGCTTTTACTTCTTCCTTAGAAAGCTTTTGAATTGCCTTGTGATAAAGGCAATGTCATCGCTCTCAGACCCGAAAGAATCAGAGTCAGATTTATACGCCTTCAGTGCCACTGTTTTCTCTTTCTTTTCTCACCTACATCAAGATTTCTTTGATTCACCCCTTGCTCGTAAGCAATGAGTGAGCCAAGTAAGTTATCAATCGAATAGGTGTTTAAATTCTTAGATTCAGTTATAGCAGTGATTTTAGCATCAAAAGAGAAAGGCAAGCATCTTAAGATTTTGTTCACTTTTTTCATAGTTTGAAAGTTCTTTTTCTAAGGCACAAATAAATTATAATTTGAGAAACCATGTATACATATCAGAAATTATTTCAGAAGGTTTCATACGAAAAATCTCGTAGTCATGCAAGAGAATATTCAAACGAGATTGTTTCACTTCATTGGTTCCTTTATAAGTAATACACAACCTATCCCAAATCTCTTTTCCAGTAGAGTATGTAGAAACACACATGTAATCCTTAGACTTTAAAGCACAAAAAAAAAACAGTTCAAACAGTTTGCATTCAATTGAGCTAACTCTCTTTCATCGGAAGTCCATTCAGTAAAAGCAATTTCAGTTTTAATTCCGTTAATTTCATGAGAAGGTGGAGAATATTCTTCTTTGATAAGCATCCACATGCGATAAGCAGTTGATTGCAGAAAAGTAGACATGCGGGTTTTCCAAAAATCAAAAGGAAGGTTGTCAAACAAAGGAGATCGTGTAATAGAATATCCTTCAGTTGTATTATGATTCCCAAAGTTAGCCATGGATCAAAATTCAAAAAGTTTTCAAGCTCAATTTTTATGAATCCCGCTCTGATACCACTTGAAAGTTTGTTAGGAATGTTAGGCCCTACGAACTAGTCCCGAGGCTAACCAAGAGGTGGGGTGAATTGGTATTTTTAAAAATTCTTTAAAACCAAAAAAAAATATCACAAACTAAAGTCACCACAGAAAAACAAGTGCAAAAAATTAAAGTGTGGAAATAGTAAAAAGAACACAAGGGTTTATAGTGGTTCGATCAACTTGACCTACGTCCACTCCCCGGAGGTGCCCTCCTAGTATTGCACTACCAACGTGACTCTCCTTTAGCCCCCACAGCTTGGCGGAGAAGCCCTTACAAAACACCTCCTTTTTGCCACACCCGGTAAGGCAGAGAACCCAAGTCCTTTTGCTTCCTTCTGAAGCAGGTAGAGAACGTCGATCGATCACTGAAGCTTACCTCTCCCAACCCTTCCAAGGACAAGTGACTCTAGGGAAGAAGAAGTGGAACAATGCTTGGAGCAACCATTGTGAACTCACTCACAAGATCCTCTCTCTCTCTCCCTCTCTCTCTCTCTCTATCTCTCCTTTAGGTTTTTTTAGATCTAGACAGCTGCCAAAGATCTTCAAAAATGTTGAACAAGAGCTCTTAAATAGAAGAGCTTCAAACGAGCTCAATAATTGCAAGTTACCGACTTTATCATCCAGGATGATAATAATATCGTCCTGCATGATTAGTTCAAAACACAGATGATCGGCCAGAACATCGCCTTGAAGATGATCCAGACATTTGAAAATTGGCTTGATCGTTCAGGCTGATCTCACGATTGTCCCGGACGATTAGTTCAAATCAGAGGAAAATCGTCAAGAGCATCGCCCTGAATTTTCCTGATCGGCCAGGAGCAACTTAAGGTTTTTTAATATATCATCCTGGCCGATCTTACGATCGTCCAGGATGATATGATCATATCAATCATCCTTAATTACTTTCTTAATTATCGAATCAATTTATGCATAATTGTACCATATCGTCTAGGCCTTTTTCACGATCGTCCTGGCCGATTTCCAAAAATACAGAATACTTAAATTTATCATGGCGTCTATTTATTTTTGTATTAAGCATATCATCCTGGTCGATACAAGTATCGTCTAGACCGATCAGTTAATTACGGCTGCCTTAACTAAAAAATCCTGATTAGAACTTCTATTTTGAACTCGATCGTCCAGGACGATAATAAGATCATCTGGGACGATGTGAGTAAAAATAGAAATTCTAAATCTGTCAAGTGTGTGTGTAGGGTTACTTAACATCAGTCACTTCAAATATTTACAATTGACTCAAGAAAAGAAAAAAGAAAAATACAGACTGACTCAGACCTAGTCTACCTAATCTTGAGCTAGTTCCAATTTCCGTCCGATCTTTGAGTCCTGAAAAGTCAGTAGAGAAAAGGTAGTTGTATTGTTTTCTATCATCAAAATAATGATTCATTAAACCAAATCTTCAACATAGCGCACCTTCAATCTTTTCTCGTTCATAGAGAAGGCAAAGAACCTTAGACTCCTTTGTCACCCTCCTAGTTATGGATGAGAACCATATCCTTGAGCTTAAGAATTTATCCCTAGAGCAACCAAAGAAACTAAGATAGATAATTGGAGGAATAAGGAAAGACAATTGCTTGGAGCAACCATGTGATCACCTCACACTCCTTCTCCCTCACACGCAAGCACTCCATCTTCGTTCGAAAGCTTTCATAAATCTTCTTCTTAAAGCTCCCTCCAAAGAACACTCAACAGTAAAAAGGCTTAATAACACTTGAAGTGAGAGAAACTCTGGGAAAAAGCTTTGTTTTTTACGGGAATTCAAAATTTTCAAGTTCGCGGGATTTTCGGGATTTGATGGCGGCGGATTTTCGCCGCCGTCCTCCGTCTGGTGGTACCTTGGAAAATCGCCGTTCAATGACGAAGGTCATGAATGGATCATCACGTCAAATGCTATCCCCTCCGGCTTTCGGTGACAGAAATAATGGAGTTGTTCTGATCAACAAAACTATGAATAACAAAGGTATTGTTATCAAAGAAGGTGGCTTATCAGCAAGGATTGAACCAGAGATCATTGGTAAAGGTAAAGGTAAATTGATTGAAGAAGAAGTGGGGGAATTTCTTAAAAGATAGGTAGATTTAAAACCTTCTAACGGTTCAGAAGGGTCGCCTTCCTTTCTAGCATTGATGATGAACAGTCCCTCTTCCAGTGGAATTAAAAACAATAATGATGTGGTAATTCTTGGTCATTTTATGTCTGTAAATCCGAATTTGTCTAACTCTGAAGCAAGCAAAAGGGAAAATGAATCAAAATCTCCAAACGTGAAAGGTGGAACAGGGAAAATGCTATTCTCTAATTTATTCAATGTCAAAGAAGTAGATTCAGCTGAGCAAGGAATTGGTGGTGATAATGTTCCGAACTCAAAGGATAATCTTGAAGGAGAGAAAAACAAATTATGGAGTAAGAAGGAGAATATCAAAGGTTCAGATCTTCAACTGGTTGAATTTCTTGCTGAAGACAGTAAAATAGTTAAACTTCATGAAGACAATGAGAAGGAAAATTCTGACAGGCTCTGTACTTCAATAGTTATAAAAGTATTTGGAGGTGATCCTCCACTGAAAGCCATTAGCTATGAACTGAGAAGACAATGGATGCAGTTTGGAAAATTCCATTTAACAATGCTAGGCATGGGATGGGTGTTATGTTCATTTTATGAACCAGAACACATGGAGGCAGTGATGACAAATGGTCCATGGTTTGTTAATGGAAAAATTATTGGAATGGACAAATGGTCCCAAAATTTCTCTACAAATTCTTTGAAAGGATTAACGGCACCAATCTGGATAAGATTACCTAATCTTCCACTTCAATGTTGGGACAACATCAATCTGTGTAGAATTGCCTCAATGGTAGGCAAGCCATACTTGATAGACGGAAACATGTTCCAATGGGGGAGGAGAGAATTTGGAAGAGTATGTGTCCGAATTCAACTAGACAACAAGCTTCCTCTTGGTGTTTGGGTTGAAGGTAAAGCTGGAAGGTTCTATCAAAAGTTTGAGTATGAAAGAGTGCCTAATTTCTGTTACATTTGTGGTCTTATTGGACACAATGTAGAAGCCTGTAAAGAGTTCATAGGAAATAAAGCCATAGAAGTGAATAGTTCTGTTTCAGAGATCAATAAAGCAGCTAAAGACATAGAAGAGACACGTTATGGGCCTTGGCTTGTTGTTAATAGAGGAAGAAATAAAGCAATCCAGCAAAATCAGAATTAAATTCTTCACCGGCCTCTTCAAAAAGTTAATAAAAGTCTGTGGAAGATAAAGGAGGTTAATAATGTTCCTGGGAAAGCTGATAATGAAACAAATAAGAAGATATTGGAAGTAAATTCTGTAGATGTTGAAGAGCCAATTGCTGATAACAAAGTGGAAGAAGGGATTGCTGAAAATCTATTTAAGAAAGCAATAGATTCCAAAAACTGCAGTCCAGAACTTAATCAATCTTGTATCAACAGATTCAGTTTATTGAGTAATCAAATTGAAGAAGGAGAGATTATTCAAGAAAATCTGATTGAAGATCAAGTGCAGGAAGAGCCTCCAGATAAGAATTTTTCTAATCCCAGTTGCATTTCAAATTCTTTACTTCATTCTAATGAAGATGTTTGTATTATTGCGAAGAAGAAGAAATCCAAACAATTGAAGGACTTGGGTCCTATCAGCTCGAAATTAAGGAGCAGGAGATTGGAAATGGAATCCAAAGGCAATATGGGGAGCCAATCCCCATTCAATCATTAAATGTATTTGTTTGCTTTTTGGAATTGTTGAGGAGCAAAAAAGAAGAGTGCTTCTCTATTCCTAAAAGAGTTTGTGAAAATTCATAATGTAATTTTTGTTGGATTGTTAGAAACTAAATTGACTTCTATAGATAGGAAAGAAGTTAATAATCTTATTGGTGATGGGTGGAACTATGATATGGTATCCTCTAATGGATTATCTGGAGGCTTGATTGTGCTATGGAATGCAAATGTAGCTGATTTCACTATGATAGACTCTTCTAATCAATGCATTATTGGGGACCTTGTGATCAAGAATGACAGCAGATGGAGGGTAGCAGCAGTTTATGCTAATAAAGATTGCTGTAAAAGAAGAGATCTTTGGGAGAAGCTTGGCACTTATTTGTCCGTGGATTATCCTATGGAAATCGCTGGAGATTTCAATTGCATCACTTCTAGAGAAGATAAAAAAGGTGGTAAAAGGTTTTCTTATTCTCAAGACTCTAAAGAAATGGATTATTTCTTTGCTAACAATGATTATCATGAGGTTAACTTCATTGGACCTCGGTTCACTTGGTGCAACAACAAGATTGGAGGAGCTCGTATTCTTGAAAGGCTTGACAGGTGTTTCTTTAACACTTATGCTTTAAATTTATCTTCTCCTTTATTTGTTAATCATATAGCTAGAATTGCTTCTGATCACTGCCCTTTAGTCCTCAACATTATCAATTCTAAATACAAAGCTGTCAAGTCCATTAAATTTGAGGATGTTTGGATTTCATACCCGGCTGCTCTCAAAGTGGTTAAAAAAGCTTGGTCTAATAATTATCAAGGGAGTCATGCTCATATTTTGAATTCAAAATTCAAAAGGACTCTTAAATCTTTGTTTTTCTGGAGTAAGGCAAAGAAGGTGAACTTGAACTGTTCTAAAGACAAACTGTTAAAAGAAATTATGGAAATTCAAAGTAGAGAAGCTGAAAAGGGACTTTTATTTGATGAAGATTGTTGGAGATTAAAAGCTAAAGTTATGGAGCTAAATTCTATTATGGCTAGACTAAACACTTGGTGGAAGCAAAGAGCAAAAACCAAATGGATGAATGAAGGTGATAGCAACTCAAGATTTTTTCAAACTTTTGCTAGTGCAAAAAGGAGGCTGAATAACATAGTGAAGATCAAAGATGAAGAAGGTTTTGTAGTGGATAAACAAGATCAAATTGAAAGTGTTTTGCTCAGATTCTTTGAACAGAAATGGAGGCAAAGGGAGTGCTCTTTAGAAGGGTGGCTTGTCCTGAATTGTACAGTAAAAGATGATGATAAAAAATGGTTGTCTAGAGCTTTCATGGAGGAAGAAATTGAAGCTGTTGTCAAATACTTAGGTAACAACATTGCACCTGGTTGTGATGGGATCACTTATTCCTTTTTGAGAACTTATTGGGTTATCATAAAGAAGGATTTCTTAAATGCTATATTATATTTTCTTCAACATGGTGTTATGGAGAATTCTTGGAAAGACACTTTGATTGTGTTAATTCCAAAAATTACTAATCCTATGAACCCTTCCAACTATAGACGTATTAGTTTTTGTAATTTGGTTTACAAAGTAGCAGCTAAAGTCATACTTAATAGGCTATTATACATCAATCCCAAAGTCATTTCTAATGAGCAAGCTGCTTTTATTCAAGGGAGATCCATTTCAGATCATCTCTTAATTGCTCAAGAGGTCTTTCACAAATTCAGGTTTTCAAAAAATTCCAAAGGACTTGTAGCTTACAAGATTGACATGGAACAAGCATATGACTCAATGAGTTGGGATACTCTTGAAGGAGTCTTAAAATATTATGAATTCCATTCTTTATTCTCCAAAGTCATCATGGAATGTGTGTTAAAACCAAGATTTTCTATTATAATCAATGGAACCAAGTCGGATTGGATTTCAGCAAAAAGCGGTTTTCGACAAGGATGCCCTTTGTCCCCATTTCTTTTTTATTTTTCACAACTCTTATCAAATGCACTAGCTCTTACTAACATTGGAATGAACATATCTACTAATGGTCCTCGTATCTCCCATATGCTTTATGCTGATGATGTAATGATATATTCAGAAGCTAGCAAAAAGAATGCTTTGAAGGTTAAAGGGATTATCTCCGTTTCTGTAATTGGATAGGGCAAAATATAAACTTGGATAAATCAGGTATCTTATTTGGCAAAATGGTTGATAGAAGAAGAAAAAAAGCTATTACTAAAGCTTTGGGAATCAAGGAAGTAAAAGAAATTACTTACCTTGGTATCAAAATGGCATTGAGGAGACTAAAGGTTAATGATTTTCAATTCATCATTGAAAAATCGTTAAAAAAGGTAAATACTTGGGGAAGTAAGTTGCTGTCATTAACTGGGAAATTAACACTTGTGAAGACGGTATTATTGACTATTCCAGGTTTTTATAGCACTCATTCTTTAGTCCCCATGAAAATTCTTCATGAAGTCATCAAGCTTTGTAGAAATTTCATTTGGAATAAGCCCAATGGTGAAATTGGCATTCATTACGTTAAATGGGAGGATCTATGTAAACCAAAGGACAAAGGTGGTAGGGGATTGTACTCTCCAACTTCTAAAGTTGCTGAGCTGAGAGCAAGACTATCTTGGAAATTCTTGAACAAAAGATCATTTTTGTTTAAACTGTTAGCTCCTAAATATGGAACTATAATTGATGAAAGCAATTATAAGAGGAATGTTTCTTCCTCATGGAAAATACTAATTGATGGAGGAAAAGTTCTACTTCCTTTTCTGAAATGGAGCGTGGGAAATGGATCCAAAATCAGAGCTTTTGAAGACAAATGGCTGCTTGACAGAAAAATAAATGAATGGCCTTCTTTTGTTGTCCCTCAGAATGAAGAAATTCCCTCAGAATGAAGAAATTATATTTCTGGATAAATTTATAAAAAGAGATGAATGGGATGTGATTGAATTAAGAAAAGTTTTTGGGAATGAAATGATTAATCTCATTATGCAAACAAGTATAAGCAATGATCAAAGGGAAGACAAGCTAGAGCTAATCAACAAAAATTCTGGGAGTTCAATTCCAAAAATGATAGCTGAAGCCAAATACAATAATCTGACAGATTTTAAGTATTTTAGTTGGATTAAGAAAGCCAAATTAAGCCCAAGAGTTGAAACATTTTGCTGGAGATTATTCAAGGAAGCTATTCCAACTTTTCATTATCTAGTTCGGAGAAGAATTCAAGAGAATGAAACTTGTCCTAGATGCTTGAATGGCATTGAAGATACAAAACACATTATTTTCAAATGTTCTAAAATCAAGGAGGTGCTAAATCAACTTAGCAATTGGGGATTTCAGATTCCTTTCTTTATTAATTTTCAAGACTGTTTGAATTGGATGGAAAAATCTACTAATAGCAATGGTTTGATCCTCAATTTATTCTTTAATGTACTGTTTTTTTCTTGGAAGGCTAGAAATAATGGATTCATGATAAAGTGAAAGAAGGTCCTATTTCAGTAGCAGTCAATGCTATTAATTATTCTTCTATCTCTAAATTGATTTTTCTATCCAATTTGGAATCATGGGATGTTAACCAGCCTCCTAGGCTGTCAAAAACTTGGTATCCTCCTCCACCCGAATGGTTGAAAATCAATGTTGATGCTTCTCTAGAAAATAATTACAATGTTGGTGTTGGAGGTGTTATACGAGATAGTAAGGGAAGGTTTTTATTGGCTTTTGTCATAAAATATATTCATTGGGATATTTATCATTTGGAGCTTCAAGCTATCAAATCTTTGAAGGAGATTGTTAAAGATTGGATGTTCAATTACAAAGGAGCTATCATTGAAGGGGATAATACAAATGTTATTAGAAGACTTCAAAAGGCAAGAGTTAATGGCTTTAAAGGAGATGAAGAGTATGATTTCCTTTTTGAATTCAGCTTACTTATTTTTTCTTGTGTTGATAGAAGCAAAAACAAGTTGGCCGATTGGTGTGCTAAGTATGCCTAGGCCAACAATTTTATTTGGGATGAATTATGCTTGAATAAGATTCCTCCTTCATTTATTAATATTTTGAAGGAGGAATCGAACCTGTAGTTTTTCTTTTGCTTGCTTTTTTTAGCTATTAATGCATTTATTGCTTCTCTCAAAAAAAAAAAAAAGAACACTCAATAGCTAAAAACTTTAAACAAGTTACTTGATAGAGATTAAATACAAGGCCTCGCCAAAATCCCTAAATTCAATTCTGTCAATTCTAATCATATAGTACAATCTCCGGCTGTCCAGTATAGTATAAAGTACTCCTATTAGTATTGTATGAAGAGCTTGGTGTTGTACGAACAATTTAAAGAATTGAGCTGATTGTTCATGTTGATTTAGAGCATTGTCTAGTATGATTTGTTCAAAAGCCTTGGATTATCATCCAATATATATAGCGAAGATAAATTATCATCCCATACATGAATCTGGTCGTACTGTACGATTGCTGAAATCATCCTATACGATCTGATTAGATCAATTAATCCAAAATTGTTCCCTAATTACAGGATGAATTTAGGTAATATTTAAATATATTGTATATCATAATTAGTACAAAATTTGAATTTCAAAATATAGCCTAAGTTATGATTGGAGGCTGCAATATTGATTTAAACTAATCGTCTTATATGATCTCTATTGTACCGTACAATTAGTTTAACTTGTATTAACTATCATAAGTAGTCATTTTAATAATTTTTTGATTAGCTGATTGTACAGTATGATATGGATCGTATATAATGATTAGTTCATAAAATTTTAACTTTTGATGTTGTCACTAACTCCATTAAGTGTTTCTGTGCATGGTTACCATGCTTAGTATCCACCAAATGTATGATTTTACTCTAGAAAAGTAAAAATAAATAATAATAAAAAATCTAGAATTTTCACTACATACTTAACCCTAGTCTATCCAACTTGAGCTGATCAAACTTGTAAGTGTATGGTAGACCTAAAATGTTTATGTATAGGAAAAAGTAGATATACATTAATAGCAGTTAATAGGAGATAATATAGTAAGGAACCTAATAATATTTGTTATCATCAAAATCATAGGATTTGGGTCCAAAGATGCAACAACATACATGGCCACTATGTATATTAAATGAAGATATGGTAATATTAAAAATATTTTTTTAATCATTTAAGGAATAAGAAAATTTATTAGTAATACATATGATACTTATATCATCAATCTGAGATAGATATCACAAGAATAGTTCAATGGATCTCTTTTATACTCCATTTTACTTTTATAATTAATTTGACAAATACAAACCAAACACTCTAATGATGGTATCAAGTACTTCACTAAATTCTCTTAGTTTTCCCCATAAGAGAGTTTTATACAAGCACTCTGATTTAGACTGAAATTATCTAAGTGACTGAACTCTCTTCAAAACATAACCCAGTAACTATTTATAGGAAAATACAAAGTAAGCATTTCGCACTGTGGCACTTGAAAGATCTGTGCCGTTACGCCCAATTAATGAACTAATGTTGCTATGCTACTTTTCTAGTTCCACCATGATGCTTGCTAGTGTGGATCAATTACTTAGTGAAGAGTCATGTTATTTTGCTGATAGATTGTGGCTTTCAGAATTTATAGCATTTATGTCGCAGTGCTGCTGGCTTTCAAATTCTATGCGCTAGAATACAAATTTAGGTGCCGAGGCGTTATAGTGTGAGTTGTGGAGCTGAACTACATAGAACAAGATACTGCAAAGCTAAAGTTTTGACATTGCGATGCTATCTAACAGAGAAGTTGGCGTTGTAATGTCAATATTCTGGCACTCTAGCAATATTTTTGATAGTGTTATAGTGTTGTTTGTTATAATATTGTGACACTATGGAATTTAGAATTTTATATAATTTATGTATTTTTTCTACACAATACAACTAAAATATTACATTTTCACCAAATATATAACACATAAAATAACACATTATTTAGACTTATAAAATTTTCCCCAGCTTAAACTCTTACTTATCTTCAAGCAAATAAGTATATTATAATTCTAATTAATTGATTAACTAAAGTAAAAAAACTAATAATTTAAAATCACTAAAATATATGATAATACATCATTGTCAAGAAGTAGTAAAAATGAACATAATTATCATTTTAGTTTAGAAAATTACTAATAATTATACTAATCAGTCATCCTTATTATTACTTAATTTGAATTTACAATTTATAGATTTAATTATTAATTTTTGAATTTTAAAGTGAATAATGGCTCTACCATATAGATGTAGGTTGTGTAACTAACTTCTTTTCCAAGCCCATATCTAAGCATTATCATTGTGGATGGGTGTTATGATAAGTTCTCTATGCTGACAAGATGCACAATTGGACTCTTCAGACAACAGATCTTAAGCTTCTTCTCTATCTTCTAATATAGTATTCACAATTCAATGGGTTATATCTTCTTCTTCATCATTATCAACTCTTATTTCTTCAAAAACCCTATCAAATTCATCAAATGCAACTTGGGTAAACACCTCAATAACTAAGGTTCTCTTCTTAAATATTTTATATTCTTATCAACTGAGGAATAACATAGAAATGCTACTCCATCTATCATTGCTTCAAATCCCAAAATATAATTTTTCATTATTTAATATAAAACACTTTCATCCAAACAAATGTAGATGAGAATCAAGTGTTCTGCCCTTGAATAACTAATATGGTGTCTGATTCAATTTAGATCTTATGTTTATCCAATTCAAAATATAATAAGTAGTATTCATTACCTCTGTCCAGAAGTACTTAAGTATATTATACTCACTAAGCATTTCCCTAGTAACATCTAACCGTTTCATATTTTTCCTTTCAGTTCTATTATTTTTTATGGTGTTTTATGGGCATAGAAGTTATATTCTATCCTAAATTCTTGACTAAATAATTTAAATCTATCATTCTTAAATTTACCACTATGATCATAATTAATTATGAAAATTAAATAACCTATTTGCATTAAATCCAAAATGAGAATGTAATAAATTCCACAAATGAATTACTCTTATTTGCAAGGAACTTAAACCACATGAATCTAAAATAATCATCAATAATTACAAAACCAAAATATTTTCCTTCTAGGCTCAATATACTAATCGGACAAAATTATTCCATATTAAGCACTTCTAATGGTTTAATGGTGACTATATAATTAATATATTGAAATGAAGACTTTATTTATTTCCCTTACTGACACACATCATAAAGATGTTCTTTTGAAAAATTTTCCTTAGGAAAGACCTAACCAATTCAAATGGTTTCTCCTTTTCTTCAGCATCATCTCTTATTAACTTTCATTCAAAAAACAAGAGTGTTAATCAGTAATTTTAGCTGTCTTCTTCTTGGCACCCCCTCCACCCATATGGTTTACGATTAATATTGCTGCTTATTTTTTAAGATCTAACAAAGCTGGTATTGGTGGAGCATTATAAGATCATAAAGGGAGGTTCTTGCTTACTTTTGGCTTTAGGTGCATGTTTACATTGGGATGTAGCTCAGTTGGAGCTGATTGCAGTTCGTTCTTTGAAGAGTGTAGTTCAAAGTTGGATAATGGAAGCAAAATGTATCATTATTAAAAGGGATAATTTCAATATTATCAAATTGCTTCAAAGTTCAATTAACAACTTGAAGGCTAAAAACTTGTTGGAGGAAGGTCTTCTTTTTCTAAAAAAGTTCAGCCATGTTTCATTCAATTTTTCTAAAAGGAGTTGTAATAAATTAGTCGATTTGTGTGCTATTTATGATTTATTTAGTTATTTTATTTTGTATGATCTAAGTTGTGGTGATATTCCTCCTTCTTTTTGTCTTTATTAAATAAAAAATGTGACAATTTAGCTTTTCTTTAATTAGTTTGTAATAAGGTTTTATTTTAATGCTATTGGAATTTTCTTCAAAAAAAAAAAAAAAAAAACCAATTCAAATTGGGTAATCTTCCAAAGAGTCCTCATGCTTGCATGGAATAGTCTCCTATACCATATTCATGATTCATCAATAATAGCTTTCAATAACAAACATCAATAGACTTATCAATGTACTTCAAATCAATTATATACACATTATAAATTCTTAAACCTTCTAACATAATTTTATTATACAACATTAATATAGATTTTGTAGAAAGAGTATTATATCAAAACGTTTGTCACATAAGTTACTTATGCTTAATAGATAATGTTTTATTCCTTCTGAATCTTTGTCATGAGACTTAAATTTTTTACCTTCCCTTTAACTTCTATCTCTAAAAAATCTTAATTTGAATTTGCCAAAAAATGGTTTTTTTAGTTCTTTGCTTTCCCTTCTTCATGATTCATTTCTCATCACTATTATCTTTTCTTTGGTGGCTCTTTAAGTTCAACAAATGAGATCAAATATATTCTATCTTTTTACATTCAAAACATACCACATAAGTAAAAAACCTATTTGCTTTTTCACTTTTACCTTGTTGTTTATCACTTTGGCACTTCTCTTTATTATTAAGAAATCTTTTGAATGTTTTGATCTTCAATGTAATATCCTCATTTCCATCATCTCTGGAAATATTGCTTTCTATATCAATAGCTTTATGTGTGATTATTTTTGCCTTCCTTCTTTCACAAGTATCTACATTTCTTTAACTAACTCTTTGCTCATAGGAAATTGAACAACCAACTAAGTTGTCAACAAAATATGATTTAAGATATTTAGATTAAAAATAGCAATAACCTAGCCATCCAAACATTCATTTAAGCAATGCATAAATTTACTATATTTTTTTTGCATTTGAACTGTCTATGACTAAATCATACAAAGATGTAAGGAATTTTGTAAACTTAGTGTACATGTTAGTAATTAGTTTACTAGGTTGGATGTGAAACAATTAATATTCATGCTAAAATAAATTCATATAGGATTTCTGATGGGGACATCAGAGCATGGAAAGTATATCAAAGGCGTGGTCGTCGATATGCGACCACAATCGAGTCGATGTATTTTTGATTCATTTCATGTATTTGTTTTTATCATGTTATTTATCTCTTCTCATTTATGTTGTATTTATTTTTCCTTTTTTTATACCTTACATAAGCGAGGTCATATGTAAGTACTCTTTTTATTTTTGAGTCCTTTTGTACCAGGTTATATATAGCCCTTATGTTTCTCTTATAAGTTTAATGATTGAATGATAAAAAAATTATGTCATTGCTTGAGTTTTTGAGAGATATTGAGAGTGCTCGGAGAGAAAGAGAGATCCCTAGGAGAGGGAATTTGGATCACCCACCAACCTTGGAGACGGTCGGATTCGTGGTTCATTACTTTATCTTTTCCCTTTCCTTTCATCACCTCACCACCACCGCCTAAACCCCTCCCACCACCCAAACACCGACAAACCTCACCCCCCCATCATACCACCGAAACCCCCTTCAAGCGCACCAAACCACCGGCCCATCTTCCCTCATCCCCAAAATTTAAATCACCTCTTGAATACTTTCCATAAATAATTATTCTTAATTTGGGAAGATTTAATTTCAACTTTCAAAGCTATTTAAATTTAAAATTTATTTTCATAACTTAAGAAATCTATTTGAGGAAAGTTCCTAAATTAAATCCTATTTGAATTTCAAATTTGATTTGGATTTAATTAATCCATTCCTAATTCCTAAATCCAAATTAAGAAATCTAAATCTCCCCCTCAATGATCCCATAGCCCTTTAATGACGCCGGCCCCTATTCGAGGAGATTAGGAATTATTTCCTAAAACCCAGCTCCCCACTTTGGAAACAATTCAAACTTTCGCCACCTCCCTTTAGACTAATTCTCCCCTAGCCCCATATATTTAATTTATTTCCAATAGGGACCTTCTCCAATTGGAAATAAATTAACCTCCTCCCTTCCCTCATAACCCCCCCCCCCCCCCCCCCCCCCCCCCCCCCCCCCCCTCTCCCCTTCTCTCATTCTCTTCCTTATTTTATCCTCAACCGAGGGGACTAGTTAGGAAGTGTTTAAGTGACAATTCCCTCCACTTTAATCTCTTAAAATCTGAATCAAATTCCTCTTAACCTTTTCCCTTGGCTGGCCACCTTCTCTCGCCTTCTCGTACTTGGATTCTTGATTGAAACCCCTCCTTTTCAAGGGGAAACGGCAAGGACAGAAAGGATCATCACCTTCAATACTTCAACGCTACTAGATCAATGCATGGCTGATTCCAATCTTGATTACGGCCTTACCTATGATGAGAAAGGGTTTGTGCAGATCCTTCATTCCACTTTCTTCGACTTCAATCCAAATATCGACAACACCATCGAGTAGTACGTGGAGCACATTACTCTCGTAGAAGCCATAGAGGAACAACTTGGTATCGTTTAGTAGAGGATTACATCCAAACCATGACAAAGGTTTTCTAATCCTCCTTCTCTCATATTCTCATAGTTTAACTCACTATTGTGATTTGATTTGATTCATGAAGGTCTTGTCAGCCTATCTCTGCCAAGCCTAGTAAACAAAGGAATTGAGTTAGCTTTCTACTATGCTTCTAATCTTATTGTTAGCGTAGGGATTTTGTTGAATGATACTATATTTTCTTACTATTGTGATTCTAATTATTTGATAATTCAAGTGCTTGGCAAGTGGCTTAGCCTAAATGTAGGCACCCCTCTCTTATTATTTTTTTTTTTGTCGTTTGGATTGTTAATATTTCTAATCTTAATTATTTATTTCAAGAAATCGTGCAAATACTTATCGCATACAATTAGAACATCGTAGTCTTGCATCATCTAGTACCAGAGCATGGTTAGCATAGGATATTCATGTTAAAAATCATCCTAGGTTGTTTCTTAACCATTATTATTTAATTTTGCGTGTGTATCATTATTTAAATCATCTTAAATCACTATTGTGCTTGATGTCTAGTAAATTTTTGCACTTATCTAGTGAGATTTAGGGTAGTTCCTTAAGTATCTAGGTGTTGTCCTTAAAAGAATAACCTTCCTAGTTGCCTAGATTACTTAATCCCTTATTGTAGTTTGTTGTCCAAGTATTTTTTGCATCATTTAGTATCATTTTAGGGAGTCTATCATAGCATATCTAGATTCATCCCCAAGTGCTCCTAATGTCTAGCTATGGACCCAAAACAACTTGGAAGGACCTTTGACCTTCTGGTAGGTCAAATGAACACAATTAGCCAACAACTCAAAGAGAACCAAGCTGATCTAGCTAAACTTTGTAGAGACACCACTGAACATTTTGATACACTTGAAAGATCTAGGGAACATCCAACCCCCTACATCCTACATAGACCACCTTATATGTATGGGGATCATACCTACCCGGATGATAGGCAACATTGTATCAATCATTGAGTTCCTCGGTATGGCCACAACCTTCACCATGACCCTGACATACCACTACTAATGAAGAACATTTAAGTAGATGCTCCTACCTTTGATGGCATGCTCAATCCCTAGCTCTTCCTGGACTGCGTTAAAGGTATGGACAATTTTTTTAAGTGGTATAATATTTCCAAGGCTAAAAGGTTAATTTTGCTGAGATGAAACTCACGAGTAGGGCAAATCAATTTTGGTCCAGCCTAGAGAGCCTTAGATAAGCTAGGAACATTTATCCCATTACTAATTGTCCATCCATGAAGTAGAAACTTAAGCAAAAGTACTTACCTCCCTTGTACTTCCCTAGATTATTGGATAGATGTAATAGGCTGACTCAGGGTAACAAACTAATTAAGGAGTGCATCACCTCCTTTGATGACTACTTGATTTCCTACAAAGGGGGGACCTCTACCTCCCCTGTATAGATTTTATCTATGTTTCATACTAGGTTATTAGAGGATCTATGTTTCCGGTGTGATGAGAAATATACTCCAGGGAACATGTGTAGGGATCGAACTTTTTAGGTTCTCACCGTTTGTGATGACGAGGAAACTGAGGAGGGAGGTGAGAGAGAGATGGATGATAAGTTGCATCGGTTGTGGCGGAGGTCTCCTTGAATTCAGTAGTAGGATTCACTTTGAATCTTATGATGAAGGTGAAGGGGGAAATAACAGGGATATATGTGGTTATATTGATTAACAGTGGGGCTACCAATAATTTTATTTTCACTCAAGTCGTTAACCAACTAGGAGTGAAATTGGTGGACACCGGTTATTATGGGGTGATGATGGATACATGGAAGGTGGAGAAAGGCCAGAATATCTATAGATGAGTGGTGTTAACCATCCAGGGAATTCAAGTAAGGGAGGATTTTCTCCCACTAGAGTTAGGAAGTACTAATGTCATCTTGGGGATGAAGTGATTGCAAACCTTGGGGGAAACCAAAGATAATTGGGGAGCACTCACGATGGAATTAATGGTGGATGGGAGAAAGGTGGATATAAGGGTAGGGCTATCCAAAGCCATGATATCACTTAAGATCATGGTTAGGAGTCTACAAGAGGTGGGGGAAGATTATCTAGTGGGACTACACAAGCTGGATGGGATCAAGATAGAGGAGGGAGGGGATGCTTCTCTTTCAGTGCAGCCCTTGATTCAGCAATTCAGGAAAATTTTCTAGCCACCTCATAGATGGTCACCTCCGTGGGAACACGAGCATATTTCCACCTTGAGGATAAGGTGGATCTTTGGGAGGGGAGTATTGTTAGACCAGTCCAGTCGATTCAGACTAGATTGGCTCGACGAAATAGAGGCGGAACTCTTCCTCCTCATATAGTGCCGCGTGAGCCGCCAACGCCCAAAGAGCTTTTTAGGAAGGATTTGTGAGGGAAATTTGAATGTAGGGACTGTTTAGGAATTTTCTTTTGATTTGTATACATTAAATACTTTTTTTTCCTAGGGTTAGGGCATCTTGAATTTGACAAAAAATTGAGATCTCCTAGATTTAGGTTTTTCTTTGGGCTCTAGCAGCGTCTAGAGATTTGGGAGAGATCAATCCTCCTCTCGAATAGAGGATCAATTGTATCTTGCTATTTTCCATTTTCCTTTCATCAAATAATTCAAATTATCTACTATTTTTTGTGGTTTTGTGCGGACTTTTGTGAAGAATTCTCGTTGTTTTCTGAAGATTGATAGGAAATACTTGAGATCTACAAGTGTTTCCTATCATATTAATACCAAAATGCATCTTCTCCAATCATTTAACATCTTTTTTATCTTAAAATTTTCATTTCTACTGAAATATCTAACATAACTATTCAAGTCTCAACAACTATCTCATTTGGACCTAGAGCTTTATCTTAATACATTTTCTTTAAAACGAACTCCGCTTCACTTTTACATATCAATATATAGTGCACAAATTTATTTTGTTTATCAAGATCTTCCAAAATATTTTCTTCTTAAAAACTTTGATTAGTAGTAACTTTACTTGATATATTCCACATAAACAAAATCTTATTATATTTTTTCTCGTGTATCTAATTTGGTAAAAAAAATTTATACTTTTTATCTCTTATCTTTATATGTCAGTGGCACAAAATAGTGTACATCATGATGCATGATGCTAAGAGGCATATCCTCAGAGCAATTTGCTTGGCGTTGCATTCATGTTCAAAATGGCACACTTTTTATGCCATACAGAAGCAATAGCGCATAATGCAAACCTATACAGCTTGTGTTTTTTTTTTTAGATTTAAAATTAATATTTATGTTAATAATTATTTATTTTATCATTTATTTAATAACTTAATAGTACTGCAATTATATATAAATGTCTTAATTTCTAAAAAAAGAGGGAAATTTTTATTTATAAAATATCTTTTACATTTCATTGAATCAGTTAATGCCATATTTGCGTTATTTGTTATTCACCATTTATTTCAAACATATAAAAGGAAGATAAAATTGAATACATGCTTGCTTATAGGTATTCAAAAGAATGCCGAAAATAGTTTAAACCATAAAAAAAAAAAAAGTTGTTGCATGGAAATATACAAAATTAACAAATGAAGGTGATAAGAATTATCTGACGTGTATTTTTTGTGACAATTAAAGAGGATTATGACTTAGGAGATGACGTTAATGAAAGAAATGAGGATTTTTTGATATTTGATGATGATGATAACCACTAAGAAAACTAGTTTAATTTCTGACTAAACAAAAAGACTTCAAAATTTTATTACAATATTTTGAATTTTGAGTGATTAAGATGTTAATTACTTGAAGTTAAACATCACTTTGGATAGTTTTATTATTATGATGATTTATCATTTTAATAATTGTATTTCATATCGATATATATTTTTTGTTTAAAATTTTTTAATATTATGTGCCATCTTTAATATGCTGTGTGGCACCATGCGGCATGCATTATAACTCTATGGAGAACTTTACGCTATAGTGCACCATTTGTCGTTGACAAATATGCTCTTGTCTTAGTCATTTTATGTCCTTCTATCTTTCATTTGTACAAAATCTCACAAAGAGTTGGAGGGATATTGAAACATATTGACTTTGTTGTAATAATAACAAAAACAAACAATACCTACATTGCAATGGGTATAGAAATAACAAAAAAATATATAAATTATTATTTGTATTATAAAGACCTAGGCCCCTAGCTTGAGCTAAAATGATTAGATGTCAAGAAAATAAATTTAATTATCTCTTATCTTAGCTATTTTATAAATTATCTTTTTATAGTACCAAATATCACAGACTTTGAGATATTTTTAAACATTTAGACATCATTATATTATAAACAAAACTAAGCAAAACTTCAATGTTACAAGAGAGATGAAATTTAAAAATAATAAAATAAAATTGCAAGTTGTATTAAAAGTCCCTAACCACTAGCTTAAGCTAAAATCATTAACTGTTGAGAGAATAAATCTGCATAAAAATACAAATAGATTTTACTTAATTAAATTTTAAAAGTAATATCATATATATATATACTTACTCCTTAAAAAAATGATTAACTAATTGAAGTCATTGAAACAAAATTTCATTTTTCAACATAAATACATGAATGAAGTGATAATAAATATTAATTAAATAATTACTCAAATTTAAAATCGAATCATATGCCACAAACAAATTTAAAAGTGACATTTCATAATGTGATAAATAACTTTTAAATCTATAGAATAAATCCGAAGGGAATAGATTTGTACTCACAGAGAATGTCCGTAGTTGTGTCATTTTGCTAGATCTAAGGCCCATGCATGGTTCCCTTGAGATTCAATCTACTTATACAGAATTTTATTGAAATAAAATGGATTTTTTATGAATCTATATGTCATGAAACTGGTTATGTATGCATGTTGTGTGCATTTATACATATTACAGAAGTGGGTCCAACCAAAAACAAAATCTAGATAATATTCCTTCCATATAAATGAAAATAAAAAAAAATTATATAGCAAGTTGTATTATAAGGCTTAAACTTGAACTAAAAAGATTAAATGTTGAGAAGATAAGCTTAAACAAAAATAAAAATAAAATTTAATCAAAACTTAAAATCAATACAACAACAATAACATTAAGCCTCTGTCTCGCTGTGGGGTCGGCGACATGAATCATTTTTCTCCATTGTGTTCTATTAAGAGTCAAATTCTCATTTAAATCTAATAAAGAAATATCATTTCTAATATTATCTAACAAAATCTTTCTAGGACTACCTCTACATTTCTTAACATAAGTCAAATCTAACAAATCTATGCTCCTAATCGGGCCATTGAAAGGTTGATGTTTTATGCTACCAACCCATCTAAAGAGACTCTCTTTAGTTTTATCTTCCACTGGAGCTACTCTAATCTTTTCCCATATATTCTCATTTGATATTCCATCTCCAAGAGTAAAGTCACTCATCCACCTAAGCATCATCATCTCTAAAACACTTAACTTAATATTATGCTTCCCTTTTAATGGCCAACATTATGCGCCATAAAGCATTGCAAGTCTCACCACCATCTTGTAGAATTTTCCTTTATGTTTGATGGACACTTTTCTATCACACAATAAACCTGATGCATTTCTCCACTTCAACCATGCAACTTAAATTCTTCTAATAATCTAGTCATCTATTCACCATCACTCTGAACAATAGATCAGATATATCTAAAAAATGTACTCTTATTAATGACTAGATTGTCCAAAATCACAATCTCCCCAATAGATCTTTTTTTTTTTTGAAACCGTGCAAAAAGCAATGCATTAGGAAAGAAAATAAAGGAACAAACCTAGATACAAACTAACGTGGTAACATCTCACCCTTGATTAAATCAATCAAGGGGAGCGGGATGCTACCAAAGGAAAAACTATCAAAAATGAAGCTACCATCTAAAGCTAAAAGTAGCACAAAAATCAGCTACTTCATTACAATCCCTATTAACATGATGAAAAATGACCTTATTAAAATCATTCAAGAAGTAAAGCTCTTTGGCCGGCCAATTATCCAAGTGCCAATCAACTTGTTGAGTCTAGTAATTAGGTTGTTAAGCCTAAGTGAATGTCCCAAGGCTACCAAGAGGGGGGTGAATTGGTAGTTTAAAAAATTTAAGTCCCCTTTTTTGAAAATTATTGAACCGAAATAAAATTTCTTTTAAATTTTGTAGAAAAATGTTTTTCAACCACAGAGTTTTTAAAACTGAAATATAAAGTGCGGAAACGTAAAAATAGTAAAGTAAATGACACCAGATTTATAGTGGTTTGGTCTATAACCAGACCTACATCCACTCCTCAGAGGCACCCTCTGAGTATTGCACTAATACCAATAGTGACTCTCCTTTTGCATACACAGCAAGGCGGAGAAGCCTTTACAACACACACTTTTCACCACTCCCCGGTGCGGTAGAGAACCGTCCGTCCTTTACTCAATTCCCAGTGTTGGCAGAGAACCGTCCGTCCTTTCACACTATCCCCAGTGTTGGCAGAGAACCGTCCGTCCTTTCACACTCTCCTAGTGTGGGAAGAGAACCCTTCAGCTGTTTACACTCTCCAAGTGTGGGCAGAGAACCCTTCAGCTGTTTACACTCTCCAAGTGTGGGCAGAGAACCCTTCGGCTGTTCACACTCTCCAAGTGTCGGTAGAGAACCGGATCTCCTTGACAGATCTTCTCACAAGAATCTAGAGGAAGAAGGAAAAGAGTGAAGTAATCCTAATTCACAAGTAGAGACTCTTACATTTGAACTCCAAATGAAGCCTTCTCGCTCCAGTGGTAGGAATCCTCCCTTGAATGCTCTCTTCCACTCTCTCCTTGGCTATTCTCTCAAGAGGCACGAAGATCAAATGACAAAAAGATTGGCTGGCAGTCTAATTTGGACTATTTATACAAAAGACAAGAAAAACCGCCCAAAAACTGCAAGTATTCAATTCTATACGCAGTGGATCGTCCTATACGATCGTGGATCGTCCTGGACGATTTTACTTAAATGATCTGAAATGACCCTATTTGAATGTGTACGAAATGTCTTCGTACAGCTGATCGTCCTGTACGAATGAGGTTCGTCCAGTACGAACGGTTATTACAAGGTCGGTTCTATAAACTATTGAAAACTGTCCTAAGTCGGTTAATCGTTTGGACGAAAATTGATTCGTCTGGACAAAATTTTTACAGTGGACCGATCGTCCTGGACGATTATTTACTTCGTCTGGACGAAAAATTTCTAGAGGACCAATCGCCACGGACGATAATTTAATTTCGTCTAGACGAAAATTTTCCAGAGACCCGATCGTCTTGGACGATTTTAATTTCGTCTGGACGAATACAGAGAGACTTACGAAATTTAATTCGTTGACGAATAGGACTTAGAAAAATTTTCCGAGCAAGTTCCTATTCGTTCCATATGCTCTATAGGAGATAACTGTCTGATCGTCCAGTACGAACGTATATCGTCCTGTACGATCAATATAAATTTTATATGATCTCCTCATGTGTGTGTGTATGTTTTTATTCACTCAAGTTACAATCACTCCCTTTCAATTTTTTTATTTCAAAGAAAAGTGCAAGCTTCAAATATTACAGAGTATCTCATGCTGAATTCAATTTGAAGTCATCGTAATCTGGAGTTCGTTTTCCCTGAAATGTTAGTACACACAAGAGCAAATACAATTCTTCCAAAATTGTTAGAAGATAACTACACATTTGAATAATAATGTTTGGAATCATCAAAACTTCATAAGTTGCAAAAATTTAAAGCATGCAAATAGCAACTATCTTAACAATCTCCCACTTTTTGATGATGGCAAAATAATTATTGTTTGTATGATTTCAATTTAAACAAATCTCCTATCTCCTAAACTCCCCCTGAATTGATGAATACATGAAAATAAGGAGGCAATTTGAACCATAAACCACAAAAAAAAATTATTTTTCAAAAAAATAAACTAGAAACACACAAACAAAACATACAAACACAATGATTTCTCCCCCTTTTTGACAACAAAAAAAAGTGAAGAAGAAATGGACGAGAAATGTAAGTAATTATATGAAATTCATTTGAACATTTAATCTATATAGTGATTGACACAAGGTATACAATTTTAAACTAAAAACATTAGGTCAATCATAGAAATTCATGAAATTTAAAAAGTGATATAACATTGTAAGTAAGAAGACTTTACCAAAGACATGATTCAATTTAGACATTCCAATATAAAAAATCATTACAAGAGAGATGAAGAAAAATTCGATATTTCAAAGTTCAATAGAATATAAATGAACATAAGATCAATTTGAATTAAGAGATTGAAAGAATTTGAAAAGAAGAGAATTACCACATGTGGCGCTTTGCGCATCTTTTTCAAAATTTTTTTGGCACATTTTTGTGCATCTTTTGATATTGGGCTGATTTTGTGCCTCTTTTTCATATTTGCGAACCTTTGCGCATTCCTTTTGATTTTTGTACTTTTTGTACAATTTTTTCAAGAGTAATTGAGACCAATTCTTTCCAAAATCAATAATCTAAAATTTCAAATATTTCTAAGTGCATAAATATTATTTGAGCAAGAAAATATAAAATAAGAAAACATCTAAATTGCAATAATAATATTAACTTTTATGTAGTCTAAATGAATAGACATGAATTTAAAAGTTCTAATTACAACAAGTTATAAACAACTTTTAAATTTAGAAAGACTAGATTTTCTAATGTAGATAATCTCAAATTACAATCTAATTTAAGCACTATGAAGATTAAATAATACTAATAAAATTCATAAAAATTAACCACATTTAAAAAACAAATCAAATTTGAAACAAGAACTACATGCATTGATATTAATGAAAGGATTACACATTTCATAATATCTAAAAACATTTAAGAACATACACTTAACTTAAAAGAAAAGACAAACATAAAAATAAAACAGTTAACATAAACACTGACACAACAAAACATGAAACAAACACGAGTACATCAAACATAAAGAAAATCATCTCTACTGTTCTGGTGGAGGAGGAGGAGGAATGCCATCGAAAAGGTTGAAGTAGGAGGCCATCAACATTACATTTGTATTGATTTCATGTACTTCATTTCTAATGATACCAATGTCTTGTTGTTGCTGCATAAGTTGAGCATCAAATTGATCAAACCTTTGATCAACATGAGTCTCTAATCTATCAAATCTCTCAATCAGATTCTGATAATCTGACTGAGGTGCAGAGGTTTGCACTCCTTCTTCTTCTTCTTCTTCTGAGGCACTGCCATGTGCTTTTTCTTTTTCCTTTTCCTCCTTAAAAAGCAATCTGAAGGAAGCATCATTATAATAAACTGGCTCTTCATACTCTTCATCAGGATGCACTAAGTTATACTTCTTTTCCAAGATGTAGGTAACTAAGTGTCCTAAAGAGATGTTCCTTTTTCTTTTTTGATCTGCATGTCCTATTTCTGAAAGCCCATAGATGTGATCTATGATAAGTTGGGCTTCATCGATTGGGTGACGATCCATAATTAAAAAGGTTAGAACAGAAAGGAGAGGGGTAATATTGATCCTATCACCAGCTTTAGGAATGATTGAAGAACGAAGGATATGCTGGATGATACGGGCATTCTTGGTCATACCGGATACTCTAGCAACATGATAGGTTAGGCCACTTTTTCTAATTACCCTATTGACATCTTCCCATTTGAATGTGTTTTCAGTCATTAAGGTGTGAGCACTATATCCTTTAGTTCTTAAGTTTAGAAATGCACCAATGTTATGCTTGGTGATTTCTACTTTTTGCTTGAAAACAAAGGAACTAATGGAAGAGTGGTCCGAGTTAAAACTCATGTTTGCTAGGAAATAGTGGAAGGTTTGCTTGTTGTAGAAGTGGACGAGAGAAAGTATGAAATGGAATTGGGTTGAGGCAAAAAGATGCATTACCTTATAATTTATCTCGCTTTAGATTAAGATGCGAGATGGTGTTATTTTGGCGGAAGCAAAACGAGGAAAGGATTCCTCATTTGCCTTAGACAGGAAGTTTTCTGAGGTATTTCTATTGGGCTTTTTCACTAACACCTTTTGTCTCTTGCTTGATGAGGCCATTGATGATTTGAAGTAGAAAGGGATTGAAAGAGAAGTTTGGAAGTGTGATTGTTGAGTTAGAAAGCCTTCATATTTAAAGAAGAACGATACGTTCGTCCTGGATGAAAACAGTTCATCCTGGACGAAAATCATCATTCGTCGGGACGAAAATATTTCGTACAGACGATCCATTTCGTCCAAAATGTAACGGCTTTTCGTAATCAACACAACTTACGATGCGTCCCTTCGTACAGGCTTTTTGACTTGACCAATCGTACAGACGAAATAATTTCGTACAGACGATCCAAAAGTAACTTAATTTCCAGTCTCTTGAAAACCTTCCCCTACAATGAAACGACATTTGTTCGTTTGGACGAACCAAAAATTCGTACAGACGAAATCCATATTTAAAACTGTCTTATCCACTCAACCGCTGCATTCAATCGTCTCGACGTTTGAGAAAAAGAAAAATTTCGTCCTGGACGATCGTCAGATCGTACAGACGATCTAATTAAAAACTGCTCTCAAAACGGTTAAAATTCACGCAAACCAATTTATCTCACATCGTCCAATACGAAACAAAAGTCGTCCCGGACGATTTCTTCCAATTTTTGAATTTTGAATTTTTAATTTAAGAAAATCAAACTAAACATTTAAAAACACAGAAAACATAAAACAAAAACTTACACTAAAAAACAAGTTCATTCAAAAACACACAAAAAATTCACAAAATCAAAAACAAAACAAAAACATAAATATCAATGTTGCAAAGACATTTTATTTAGGCATTTAAATCAATAACACCTAGCCTTGTTCTTAAAGTACTGAAGGTATCAAGGGCTAAAGGTTTTGTAAAAATGTCTGCAAGTTGATTTTCAGTTGAAACATGTGTGAGTTCAATTTCTCCTTTGGATACATGATCCCTTATGAAATGATGTCTTATATCAATGTGTTTGGTTCTAGAATGTTGAATAGAATTTTTGGAAATGTAAATAGCACTAGTATTGTCACAATAAATTGGAATAGTGCCTATAGATAATCCTAAATCAATCAACTGTTGTTTTAACCAAAGTACTTGTGCCACACAACTTCCTAATGCAATATATTCTGCTTCTGCAGTAGATAGAGCTACTGAATTTTATTTTCAACTGGACTAAGAAACTAATGAATTTCCAATGAATTGACATGTTCCAGAAGTTCTTTTCCTATCCACTCTACAGCCTGCAAAGTCAGAATCTGAATAACCAATAATTTCAAATGAAGAGCTAAACTTAGGATACCAAATTCCTAAGTTTTGAGTTCCTAGTAAGTATCTTAAAATCCTTTTCACTGCTGTCAAATGTGATTCTTTTGGATCTGATTGAAATCTAGCACATAAGCAAACACTGAATATAATATCTGGTCGGCTAGTAGTCAAGTAAAGCAAAGATCCAATAATCCCTCTATATTTCTTTTGATCAACAGATTTTCCCTTAAGGTCCTTATCCAACTGAACTGAGGAACTCATTGGTGTACTAACAGGTTTAGCATTGTCCATTTCATATTTCTTGAGGATGTCCTTAATATATTTAGTTTGACTAAGAAATATCCCTTCCTTAAGTTGCTTGATGCTAAAACCTAGAAAGTAATTTAAATCTCCTATTAGACTCATTTCAAATTCAATACTCATTGTATTAGAAAAATCATCACAAAGATTTTTATTTGAAGATCCAAAGATGATATCATCCACATAAATTTGAACAATGAGTATTTCCTTTCCAAATTTCTTTAAGAAGAGAGTTGTATCCACACTTCCTTTTTCAAAAGATCTTTCAAGTAGGAAAGTGCTCAATCTCTCATACCAAGCCCTAGGTGCCTGTTTCAATCCATATAATGCCTTTTTAACTTAAAAACATGGTTTGGGTATTTTGAATTTTCAAATCCTGGAGGTTGTTCTACAAAAACATCTTCTTCAATAACACCATTCAAAAAGGCACTTTTGACATCCATTTGAAACAATTTAAAACTTTTAAAACAGGCAAAGGCAAGTAAAACCCTAATTGCTTCAAGTCTTGCTACAGGGGCAAAGGTCTCCTCAAAATCAATTCCTTCAATTTGATTATACCCCTTAGCAACTAATCTAGCCTTATTTTTAATGACTACTCCTGAGTCATTCATTTTATTTTTGAACACCCACTTAGTTCCAACAACACTTTGATCTTTTGGCCTTGTAGTTAATTCCCAAACTTTATTTCTTACAAATTGATTTAACTCTTCTTGCATGGCCAATATCCAAAATTCATCAGAAAGTGCCTGATCAATATTAGTGGGTTCTATGGTTGAAATAAAGGCTGAATGATTGACTTCCTTATTTAATCCACGCTTAGTTCTAACACCCTCACTAGGTTCTCCTATAATCAATTCTCTTGGGTGGTTTTTAGAAAATCTCAAATCTCTAGGCAAAGGGTTTTCTCTTTCCAAATTTTCTTCCACATTTTCTTCTAAATTTAATATATCAATCTTTTGGGAGTTTTCCTCAATTTCTTCTTCAACAATATTTGGCTATTCTAAATTTTCAGATTCATCAAATACAACATGTGTGGTTTCTTCAATAACTAAAGTTCTTTTGTTAAATACCCTATAAGATTTTCCAACACTTGAATATCCAACAAAAATTCCTTCATCTGATTTTGGATCAAATTTTCCTAAGGCAGATTTTCCATTGTTATGAATGAACACCTTGCAACCAAAAACATGCAAATGAGGCAAATTTGGTGTTCTACCTTTTAGTAACTCATAGGGTGTTTTATTTAAATTCGATCTCACATTCACCCTATTCAGAACATAACATGCAGTGCTAACCGCCTCAGCCCAAAAATATCTAGGAAGTGAGTATTCTGCCAACATTGCTCTGGCGGATTTTATTAATGTTCTGTTTTTCCTTTCAACTACCCCATTTTGTTGAGGGGTTCTAGGTGCAGAAAAATTGTGATCAATCCCTTTTTCTTTACAAAAATTTTCAAATCTTTTATTTTTAAATTCTCCTCCATGATCACTTTGTAAAGACATTATTTCACATCCTAGTTTTCTCTGTATCCAAGTTGAAAAATTTCTGAATTCCTCAAATGATTCACTTTTATGAAAAAGAAATCTAACCCAAGTGAATCTTGAGAAATCATCCACAATAACAAATCCATATACATTCCCTCCTAGACTTACAGTTCCTACTGGTCCAAAAGGATCCATGTGAAGAATTTCTAATGGTTTACTAGTTCTAAGATCATTATTGGACTTGAAAGAGGACTTTACTTGTTTTCCTAATTGACATGCATCACAAAGGTGGTCCTTAGTAAAGTCTAGTTTTGGTATACCTCTTACTAAATTCTTTTGGGTAATTCCCCTAAGATTTTTCATACTAGAATGACAAAGTCTCCTATGCCAAAGCCAAGATTCATCAGAAACAGTTTTTAAACAGAAAGCAATAGGAGTATGAAATGAATTCAAATCTAGCTTGTAAACATTGTTTACCCTTTTTCCATTTAAAACTTCTTTACCATTTAGGCTTAATATGCAGCTAGTAGGTAAAAATTTTACATTATATCCCTTGTCACATAGCTGACTTATACTTAACAAATTATGCTTTAAGCCTTCAACCAATAACACATTGTCTATAAAAAAGTTTTTGAAATTACCAATCATACCAGATCCAACCACTTTCTTTGTGGTATTATCTCCAAGTGTAACCTTGCCTCCATTCCTGGCTTCTAGCGATATGAATTGTGTAGTGTCTCCAGTCATATGCTTTGAACATCCGCTATTCAGGTACCATATGCTCCCACGAGGTCTTGTGTGAGAGCAATCCTGCAAAAATATCAAATGTTAGACCTGGGAACCCAAACAAGTTTGGGTTCTCCTTTTAGCAATTTATAATCAGATGCATGTATGATATGTCTAGGTTTATGCATCTTAGGTCTCCACACCAAATTAGATTTCATCATCAAGGTACAGGTGTGAGCTATATGTCCCAAAATTTCACAATTATTACATTTAACATTAGGAAAAATATTCCTAAGTTTTCTTCCTTGTGATTGTCTTCTAAGGGATTTCATGAATTTAGGATAATATTTAGGATTTGTAAAATCTTCTAGTCTGGGGGGTTTTCTATTATCCTCGAGAGCTCTTATAGTTTGTTTATAAAATGAATTCATATCTTCCAAAATTCGATTGGTATAATTGATTCTATATGCTTTGCTCTCTGATTCATCCTTAAAATTTTTAAAATCTTTTTCAAGATTAGCATAGGATGATTTTAGATTTTCAAAATTCTTATTCAAGTCATCATATTCATCAAGTAGTTTCATGTGGTTGTCATCTATTAATGCATGATCTTTCCTAAGGATTTCATATTCCTTCTTGACCTCTTCAAATTCTAAACTTAAATTAGCATGCATCTTTTTTATTTTCCTATATGCATCATGCATGTGTTCAGAAACTTCAAATAATTCATCATAGGTTAAGTCACATACCTCTTCTTGATCTGAGTGATCCACATTGTCTGCCATCAAGCAAAGATTAGTGACTTCTTCTTCTTTTTCCGTCTCAGATGAGTCTGAAGCTGAGTCCGCCTAGAAAGCTCTTTGAAACTTCTTCTTGCCCTTCTTTACCATAGGTTTCTCCTCCACCTTCTCCTTACCAGGAGTGGCTTTGAGTTTTGGGCAATCAGTATTAATATGACCTAGTTTTCTGCATTCATAACAAATCACTTCATTAGAAACCTTGCCATTTCTGTTAAACTTACCTCTACTCCATTGCTGGCGTATCTTCTGGTTCCTCTTTAAAAAACATCTGAATTGTCTAGTCATCAGTGCAATATCATCTTCATTCTCAGGTTGTGAGTGTTCACTCTCTGAATCTTCCACTTTTAGTGCTATATTCTTCTCCTTTCGAGATTCTCCTGCATCAATCTTTCTTTGACTTACTCCTTGCTCATAAGCAATGAGTGAACCAAGAAGATTGTCAATAGAATAAATGTTTAAATCTTTAGACTCTGTAATTGCAGTAATTTTTGCATCATAAGCAGTAGGTAAACAATGAAGAATCTTATTGACCATTTCAGCATTAGTTAATTCCCTACCAAGTGCATGCAAAGAAGTGACAATTTGTGTAAATCTTGTGTACATGTCGGAAATAGATTCATTAGGTTTCATGCGAAACAATTCATAGTCATGTAACAAGATATTGAGCCTTGATTGTTTAACCTCATTTGTCCCTTCATAAGTTATACAAAGTCTATCCCATATGTCCTTTCCACTTTTGCAAGTGGAAACCCGCATGTAGTCTTCAGATTTTAAAGCACAAAAGAAACTGTTTAAACATTTGGCATTTAATTGTGCTAAGTCACGTTCTTCTACAGTCCAATCTGTAAAAGGTATTTCTACCATTACTCCATCAACTAATCTAGTTGGTTTTGTGTAGCCATCCTGGACTAACATCCACATGCGATAATCAAGTGACTGTAAGAAAATAGACATGCGTGTTTTCCAAAAATCAAAAGGAATATTATCAAACAGTGGAGGTCTAGTGATAGAGTAACCCTTAAGTGTGTTTCGGTTTCTGAAAGTAGCCATCTACGTTAATCAAAAAGTAGTTCAAACTTATGATTTTGAAACAATGCTTTGATACCACTTGTTGAGTCTAGTAATTAGGTTGTTAAGCCTAAGTGAATGTCCCAAGGCTACCAAGAGGGGGGTGAATTGGTAGTTTAAAAAATTTAAGTCCCCTTTTTTGAAAATTATTGAACCGAAATAAAATTTCTTTTAAATTTTGTAGAAAAATGTTTTTCAACCACAGAGTTTTTAAAACTGAAATATAAAGTGCGGAAACGTAAAAACAATAAAGTAAATGACACCAGATTTATAGTGGTTCGGTCTATAACCAGACCTACATCCACTCCCCAGAGGCACCCTCTGAGTATTGCACTAATACCAATAGTGACTCTCCTTTTGCATCCACAGCAAGGCGGAGAAGCCTTTACAACACACTCTTTTCACCACTCCCCGGTGCAACAGAGAACCGTCCGTCCTTTTACACAATTCCCAGTGTTGGCAGAGAACCGTCCGTCCTTTCACACTATCCCCAGTGTTGGCAGAGAACCGTCCGTCCCTTCACACTCTCCTAGTGTGGGCAGAGAACCCTTCAGCTGTTTACACTCTCCAAGTGTGGGCAGAGAACCCTTCAGCTGTTTACACTCTCCAAGTGTGGACAGAGAACCCTTCAACTGTTCACACTCTCCAAGTGTCGGCAGAGAACCGGATCTCCTTGACAGATCTTCTCACAAGAATCTAGAGGAAGAAGGAAAAGAGTGAAGTAATCCCAATTCACAAGTAGAGACTCTTACCTTTGAACTCCAAATGAAGCCTTCTCGCTCTAGTGGTAGGAATTCTCCCTTGAATGCTCTCTTCCACTCTCTTCTTGGCTATTCTCTCAAGAGGCACGAAGATCAAATGACAAAAAGATTGGGTGGCAGTTTAATTTGGACTATTTATACAAAAGACAAGAAAAACCGCCCAAAAACTACAAGTATTCAATTCTGTACGCAGTGGATCGTCCTGTTCGATCGTGGATCGTCCTGGACGATTTTACTTAAATGATCTAAAATGACCCTATTTGAATATGTGTACGAAATGTCTTCGTACAGCTGATCATCCTGTACGAATGAGGTTCGTCCAGTACGAACGGTTATTACAAGGTCGGATCTATAAACTAGTGAAAACTGTCCTAAGTCGGTTAATCGTTTGGACGAAAATTGATTCGTCTGGACGAAATTTTTACAGAGGACCGATCGTCCTGGACAATTATTTACTTCGTCTGGACGAAAAATTTCCAGAGGACCAATCGCCACGGATGATAATTTAATTTCATCTGGACGAAAATTTTCCAGAGACCTGATCGTCCTGGACGATTTTTAATTTCGTCTGGACGAAAATTTTACAGAGAGCCAATCGTCCTGGACGATAATTTATTTCGTCCTGAACGAATAGGACTTAGAAAAAATTTTCCGAGCAAGTTCCTATTCGTTCCATATGCTCTATAGGAGATAAATGTCTGATCGTCCAGTACGAACGTATATCGTCCTGTACGATCAATATAAATTTTATATGATCTCCTCATGTGTGTGTGTATGTTTTTATTCACTCAAGTTACAATCACTCGCTTTCAATTTTTTATTTCAAAGAAAAGTGCAAGCTTCAAATATTACAGAGTATCTCATGCTGAATTCAATTTGAAGTCATCGTAATCTGGAGTTCGTTTTCCCTGAAATGTTAGTACACACAAGAGCAAATACAATTCTTCCAAAATTGTTAGGAGATAACTACACATTTGAACAATAATATTTGGAATCATCAAAACTTTATAAGTTGCAAACATGTAAAGCATGCAAATAGCAACTATCTTAACACAACTTTCTTCAAAGAATCTTGTAAGAATGTAATCACATTAGTATTATCACTTTCAATGATAATACCTTTACTTTCAAGCATCCAACTTTGTATAAAATCTCTAATAACCACAATCACCTCCATTTCTAGCTGAGCAATGTCCCAATGGATCTTATTCCTTCCAAAAGAAGGAAGAAGTCTACCTTTATATTCTCTGAAGATACCACCAATACCACCTCTATTTGAGCTCAACAATGATGCATCCACATTGATCTTGATCAAAATCTAGTGGTGGAGGGTGCCAAGTATTATAGAACTCCCTTGGGAGATTAGCACCCAGTTAACTAGATATGGAGAAGACTTCAAAACAGCTAGAGAAAGCACATTAGCAGCCACTGAAGAACAAGGCAAAGCTACCTTACCATGCTTCACTATGTTTCGATTTTTTCAGTTCAAAAATGCAGAAACACAATAGATTCTAGCCATCCCAGAATTATGGCCTTAACTCCTTCTCAGCTCTTCTAAACAGCCTTCCAAAGATTGGAATGTGGGAATAAAAAACCCCCATTCATGAATTTTATTAACAACTTCTTGAAGGTACTTACAGTGAATAATGATGTAATCATAGTTTTCCATCTCCTGACATCCTCTAGCGCAAAGATCATCAGCTGCAAGTCTTCGGAACTTAAGAAAATGGTTTGTGGGAATAGCAAATTTACTAAGTCGCCACCAAAAAATTTTCACATTTTAGTTAAGCTTTAAACTCTTAAGCCAACTATAAAAACCATCATCATCACTAACACCTCTCCCTTTCATCACCTTATCATAAGCCATTGTAGAAATGGATTTACCTGAAAACTTACAGATAGTCTCCAGTTGATCCTTCCTCAGACCATCCAATTGCACGTTCCTGATAAGGCTGACAAGGTCTTCATGGAAAAAATTGAGTAGTTTGCCTTCATCCCACTCCCCTGTATCAGAAATAAACTGTTGAACTTTCAAATTTTCCAAAAGCACCACAGTCAATAAAGGTTGGCCAATCATTGAGATATCTATCCAACAAACCAAATATCACTTAGAACCTGAATTTTATCTCCTCTTCCCACTCTCCATCTAACAGTAGGTTTCAAATATTTACCTCCATCCTTTAAAATTTTCCAAAACTAGAAGAGCATTTTAAACAATTATCATTCAAAACACTATTACCAAACTTAGCCTTAATCGTTCGGTGCAGTAAAGAGTCTGGTTTCTGGATATAGTTCCAGGCTAATCTTGCCCGAATAGTTCCAGATTTGGATGTGAAAGACTGAACATCCAAGCCACCAGCATTCCTAGGATTACATATTTCCTCCCAAGAAACATAATGCAATCCCTGATTCCCATCTTGTTTATGCCAAATAAACCTCATACATAATTTCTCCACCTCCTGAATCACTCTCTTAGGAACCAGAGAATGAGTTATAGAAAAGTTCGACAATGAAAGCAAAGAGGTTTTGATAAGTGTAATTTTACCCCCCAAAGAGAGAGATTTCTTCCCCCAAACATTAAGCCTATCAGTAACATGGCTTAACAGTTCCTGAAAATCAGCAACACCAAACCTTTGCAAGGAGATCTTAATTCCCAAGTAATGCAATTCCTTAACCACCTTGAAACCAAGGATTCTAGCCAACTTTTTCTTGTAAGATCTCTTAACAATCTTACCAAAGATAATCTGTGACTTGTTAGCATTTACCCTTTGACCCGTTCACCTATAGAAATCCTCAACAATGCAATTTAATAGCCGTGCCAAGGGAGTTGTAGCCCGTGAGAAAAGTAATACATCATTTGCATATAAAAGATGCGAGATCCTTGGACATCTAGGAGAAACTTGAATGCCCAATGTCTGACCCCTTTGCTCAATAGCACTAGATAACAATTGAGAGCACATAATGCATAAGTATGGTGAGAGAGGGAAACCTTGCCTGAATCCACAATGAGCATCAATCCACTTCGTGTACTTTCCATTCAAGATAATAGAGAACCTTGCATTTACCGCACATTCCATTAGTAACTTAAAAAATGTAGAGGGAAAGCCATACCAGTGGAGAATTTGATTCAATGTTGGCCATCCCATACTGTCATACGCCTGCTCCATGTCAAGTTTCACAGCCATCAACCCTTGTTTATTTTTAGAGACTTTAAATTTATTGAATATCTCCTGCGCCAACAAGCAATGCTCAGACATTGATCACCCTGGAATTAAGGCTACCTGCTCCTTTGAAATCATCCTGGGCAAATACAACATCAACCTGTTAACCAACATAGTGGCCACAATCTTATAGGTACTTTGACATAGGCTAATAGGTCTGTAACGAGCTGGCACAACCGGATTCTTAATTTTTGGAATTAAGACAATAAGCGTATCTTTCCATTCCTTATGCATTACTCCAGAATTCAGAAATTTCTTGATTGCACTCCAAGTAGTCACATACTAAGTTCCAATAGCACTTGAAAAAGGAAAATGTCACACCATCAAGTCCAGGAGACTTGTTATTCCCTTGCTGAAAAACAAATTTCCTGCATTCCTCCATGGTAAAATCTGCATCTAGAGCAGCAGCACACAAGTCGCTCATCTTCTGTTTTTCTGCTGGATAAGGCCAACCAGTCAGTCACAAGTTCTATACTTCCATTTCTTCTCAAAGAACTGTAAAAAGACTTGCTCAATTTGATCATCTTCCTCCACCAGATTGTTATTAGCATCCTTAACTTTCCTTATCAACTTTGCATTCCTACGGGCTGATGCAAATTATGGAAAAACTTTGAATTAGTGTCCCCTTCCTCATGCCATCTAGTTTTAGCTCTTTGCTTCCACCAAATAGATAGTGTTCTAAGAGTTACATTAAGCTCATGAATCTTTCTTCTAAGATTGAATAAGTCATCATCAGAAAAGCCAGAACCCGCAGCCTCCTTAATTTGTAATTCCATGATCTCTCTCTTTAAATCCTCCTTCAACTTACACAGATCACGACATTTATTTTTATTCCGGAAAAATAAAGCTCTCAGTGTCCTCCTGAGCTTTCTATGAAGCACCTCCACTTCTTCACCAAAGTCAGTCTTCTTCCAAGAATTTTGGACAATGCTCCAAGCAGCCGGGTAAGACCTCCAAGTATCTTCAAATCTAATAGCTCTGCTCCTGTTAATCTTCTTCACTTCCAAATTAAACACAATAGGGCTGTGATCAGAAGCCACTCGAGCCAGATGCTTAACATTCCCAAACGGTACCAAATGCAAAGCAGAGGAATTGAGCAAGCACTTATCAAGTCTTTCCCAAATCCTAGAGGAACCCTCCTTATTGTTACACCAAGTAAAACTTGGTCCAACAAATCCTGCAACATGAAAATCAGAATTAGTTATAAATTCTTTCATCTCTATAGGCCCTCTAGAGAATAAAAAATGCTTGCCCCTTCTTCTCTTACTTATTTAAAATGCAATTAAAGTCCCCCCCCCCAATGACAGGACCCAAATCCTTCATACAAATCTCAAGCAAGCTCCACAAACTCCTCCTCTCATTAGGACATCTACTACCATACACCGTTGCCACCTTCCAAACACCCAAAGAAGGTGTATGAAGAGAACCAACCACCAACTGAGAAGAGCTCTTCTCTACATCAAAAGAGACTATCTTCATATTCCACAAGACCAAAATGCCTCCAGCAGTACCCACAGCTGGGAAATGGAAATAGTCCCAATCCTTCCCAATAAGGAAATCAACCTCAGTTCTATCAATACTAGATAATTTGGTTTCCATCAACCCAACAAAGCAAACATCATGATTCCTTACTATCTCCTTGAGATACAAGGAAGCCTCCTTTTTTTTGTCCCCCCTGCAATTCCAAAAAACTAATGAATTCATCTACTAACCATCGGGGAGCCATCCCCACCTGGCAAACTTCTTTTAACCTCCTTTCTCTTTTTATATGATCAGGCTCTAAGTGATCCAGCAATTTCAATTCCTTGGCCAGCTTTATCTTAACCAAACTGTTATTTTGTGAAACAGCATCTTCAACTTTCTCAAGCAACTCAGCAGCAGCAATAGCCATCTCCTGCTGTTGATCCACACTAGGATGATCCGTCACTTCCCCATCCTCAATTTCTTCAAGAAGAGCATCATATTTATTGGAGACTGATACCCCCAATGCACTCCCCTTATCACATTCTCCTTTACTAACAATATTATATGTATCTAAAATATTATGATCAACCTAAAATAATTCAGGTTCCACCTCAGCCTTTTTCAGTAGAATCTAACTTTGTCCTGTATCAGAATGAGGAACACGAGCCTGAACCTCAATTCCAGCTGAATTTCTACCAGGTCTACCAACTGCCATCACTTTACCATTCTTAAACCTTCTATTTTTAAATTGCACATGTATCCACGGCCCATATTCACTTTCAGCACCTTTCCTATCAACCAACCCTCCCACATCTTTTTCAGCATCAAATTTCTTTGCGGGCTGATCACAAGGACCCTTCATCACACCATCTGGAAAAACCTTGCTATCATGACCAACCTTACCACACTGATAATAGATCAAGTCAATCTTCTCATACTCTATCTTTTGTAAGAAACGACCAACAATTCCATCCACCCAAACACCGTTTGGGAGTTTGTTTTCCAAATTCAGTCTCACACATACCCGAGCAAATTCACGTTTCCTCCATTTAAAAGAATTATCATCCAACAACATAGGAGCCTCTATTCTCGAAGCAATCCTAGTGATGTTCTCCTCATCCCAGGCTTCCCAGCAATACAACGGTAAGTAAGGGAAACGAATCCAAACCGGTGCAGTAATACCCTTGAAGGAATTAGGATTAAAAAGCGGAGACCATTTATCCATCCCAATAATGTGGCCTCCCACGAACCAAGGGCTACCATTCAGAACTTCCTCCATCGCTTCCGCTGACTTGAATGAGCATAAGATCCAATTCAGCCCTATGGATGTCATATGAAAACTCCCAAAATTATTCCACTGCTTCCTCAATTCTAGGCTACACAACGGAAAAGAAACTTTGTCTCCTAACACCTTAACCACCAAAGAATGCCTTAGAATTTCCGAATTTAAAACGTCCTTCTCAGCATTAAGCTTGACCGCCATCCCATCATCAGACATTTCAGTTATCACCTTATCAACAGAGATCTTGATATGTTGCGTCTTTTTCCAAGCTTCCTTAAAATTCTCCTTCATATTGTTCAAAGCAGAATCTCTCAGAACAGAAGAGTCTTGGTTCTTATCCAAAGCCAAATTCTTCAGAGGAAAATCATCAGCTAAATCTTCATGATTAAACACAAACTTATTAACTTTCAAGATCTCTCCAGCAGATGAAGACGCAACAGGAATGTTATCAATGATAACCTTTGCATTCGCAGGATCATTGACATCACCAGAATTTCGATCACCCAAAATCCTTTTACCTTTACCTTCAACCACTTCTTGGCGAACAAGAGGTTTCGCACCCTCCCTAATTACAATGCCACTGCTAACTTTACCAGTACCACGAATGGTACCTGATGAATGAATATTTGCCATGATCCAGATGGAGAAGACTCGCCGATCATCCGTCCAGCGATCAGCCGGCAGCAAAAACCCCGCCCGCGCAAAGCCTGCGAATAGAGAAATTTGAAAAAAACAAGATTTTCTCTCTCTAGAAAAAACGGGAGCTTCTCTCTCTTTCCACTAGATCTATTACTATTAAAAATACACTCCATGTATTCGGTTTTAGGTATATATATAATAATTAAATAAAATTATTGAGATAAATGAATTAATAAAAATTACATGATTATATTTTCAATTTAAATTAAATTTTAAAAATAATGGCATGCATAATGTGATAGTAAAATATTAATTAAAATGGTTATTTCAAAATCAAAATTACACTACGTCTCACATTTAAATGTACAAGTAATGATCTAATGATGTAATAATAAGCTTTTAGATGTTTTTGAAATTTAATTTAAAACTTTAAAATTAAAATTACATCATGCTTTGCATTCAAAATTAAAAATAATTGTGTAAGGGATGAGGAAGTTAGATTTTAAATGTATTTGAATTCAAATTCAAAATTGTATCTCTTAGGAACCATAAATTAATTTACCAAGTGTCATCTCATGGTTACATGTACTTGTTTAGTCATATAAAGATATTCTTCCAAATTAAGAATATTTCTCGATCATGAAAAAAGCCGGTGCACATAATTCAAGAAGCAAATTATGTCTAAATCATTTTTATGAAACAAAAACAAAATTTTTTTACTTTCATATGTTTCGAAGTTCAGAATTCTAATATAGATTTGAATTTGATAAAAAACCAGGTAATTAAAGATAACCATGTTCATTAACCTCTCATTAATAAGCTGCGGTTTTCTAGAGAGAATATTCGCGGGTAGTGCGAATTCGATTTTCTTTATCAACTTTCGTTCGACGTCATCGGATTTCTGCATAGGATTTGTTCTAGATACAATAATGAATCCGTAAATCGAGTCTGGGCTTTGGCCCAGACATTTCGATGCACCTTTTGTTTGTTTTCTTGATTTCAGACTTGTTTTTTGTTTTTGGAAAATTCTTGAAGATTTTTGGGTTTGAGGCATGTAAGATTGACCTCATCCTTGGTATCTCCTCATAATATCAATACCAGGGTGAAGACTGGTAGGAATTCATCTTTGAAGACTAAATCTAAGGAGATATGTAGTTCTGTGATTTTTAAATTTGATCATCTTGGGGAAAAGCATGGCTATTCTTGTTCTAAAGAAGACGGCAAAGTTTCTTACTCGGATCCTGAGATTCGGGTGAATCCCAGTAAATCAGTCTTTTCTGTAAAGGAGGACCCGAACGTAGTAACGAAATCTGATCACGAGATCATATACTGTGTTGATTCTGTTATAGATCATTTTTTAGAGGACTCGATAGTGGAGGATGTTATTAATTCCAAAGGTTTGTGCTTCCGGGAGGACAATCTTTTGGCATGGAATGCGGTTATGACAGATGTTCTAGTTCAAGAGGGCCTATCCGGATGGGAGGTTGGAACGGATTGTTCTGTAATTCATCAAACTCAGCGGGTGGATTCTGTAATCCAAGAGCGGGAAATTATATCTGATAAATCAGGATTGAGTGGCCCTGATAAAACTTCTCTCAGGAGGACCTTTGCAAATGTTATTGGAAAACCATCTAAATCAAGGTTTTCTCCTGTTCTCTCGGAAGAGGTGAAGGAGCTTTCTGATGATGGTGTTACTATGAAACCGTCTCAAGATGAGGTGATGTTAAATATTAAGCTGCTGGAACATGCTCTGGTGGGAAAGATTCTGGGGAAAAAGCTTTCATTTACCTTCATTTCTTCGGAGTTGAAAAAGAAATAGAATAGATTTGGAGTCTTCCAATTCATTCTAGTTGGAGGAGACTTGTTCATTTGTATATTTTCTTCAAATGTGGCCAGGGATGCTGTTTTGAATGGAGGCCCATGGCATATAGCTGGTAGGCTTGTTGGTCTTAATAGATGAACCCCTTCCTTTGATCACAATTCTATGGAGGATCTTTTTACTCAAGTTTGGGTTAGACTCCCTAATCTTCTTTTGCTGTATTGGGATAGCAAAAATATAACTAGAATTGCCTCTATGATGGGAAAACCGATTTGGCTTGACGAAATTACCAATACTTGGGGCAACAGTATTTATGCTAGAGTCTGTATTTGCTTAGATCTCAGTAAGCAACTTCCTAAGGGAATGTAGATTTAGGGAATTAATGGAAAATTTTTTCAACCATGTGAATTTGAGGAAATCCCAATCTTATGTTTTGATTGTGGAAAGATTGGGCATCTTAAGGAGGTGTGTCCCGATCATCCTCTTTCTATGAATCACATTTCTGGAAAGGTTCAAAGTGTGCAGTCGGGGCATGAGAAATCAGGTGCTCCTTAAGGTGTGGTTGCTGATATGGTTGCCTTATCTAGGGAGGCAGACTCAACACCTTGGGTGGTAGTTTAGAGAAAGAAAAAGCCTTTTGTCAGGAAAAATGTTGCAAGGTCAGGTGTAATTAAACCTCCTGTCGTTAAGAATGTTGTTCAGCAATGGAGATTGAAGGGTTCGGTGTTCTCTATTGGAGAAAGCAGCGGTAAGAAGGATATTTTGTCAAGAAAATTCCGTAGTTTCCTAGCTAGAAGTACTCATAAACAGACTGGAATTATTTTCAGGGATCCTATAGTGGAACCGAAATCTAATTTGATTCAGTCTTGTGGGTCTTTGAAAGGTAAAGAACTTCATTCAGATTTTTTAGAATCTGGTAGCATTGGTGGAACTGAGCAAGATTTGAATACTAACTTAAAGATTGATACGGAACATCTGGTTGTTGGAGGGGGCCTTTCACCCCCTCTATTACCATAATGAATCCCATAATTGTTTGGAATTATCATGGGGCCAGAAGAGGTCCACGGCAAACTATGTACATCATCTTTTAGATGTACATAAACCTTCCTTTTTTGCTCTTATTGAAACTAAGGTGGAAGGTTTCGACATAAAGGAAGTGAGTAAGATATTTGGGAAGCATTGGGAGTTCCATTGTCTTGCTTCTAAGGGGCGAGCTGGAGGTATTATGATCTTCTGGAATGCCAATCATTTCTCATTCCAGGTTATACAGATGGATCAATGCATATTGGGTAATCTTTCAAATGGAAAGGGTGGTTTCTTCCTTATAGCCACGATTTATGCCAGCACTACTCAAGTAGGGAGACGGCACCTGTGGAATTTTCTTCAACAGTATTGTAATAAGGATGTGCCTATGCTTGTAGGAGGGGACTTCAATTGTGTGATTTATCAAGGTGATAAGAAAGGAGGTAAGCCATTCGTCTTTAATTCTGCTGCTCAAGAATTATGGGATTGTATGGTTAAATGTGATTTGCATGAAACAAAATTTGTGGGTCATAGATTTACCTGGACTAATAAAGAAGATGGTGCTAGCAAAATATGGGTGAGACATGATAGATTTTTTATCAACTCTATTTCTCTTCAAGTTTTGCCTAGTGTAAATACTCATCATCTTGTTAGAGTGGCTTTTGATCATGCTCCCATATTGTTGAACTTATTTGAGAAATCTGTCCCTTTGAAGCCGTTTATTAGATTTGAGGATACTTGGTTGTCGTATCATCAATCTTGGAGAATTATTAAGGCTAAACGGGGAGGGAGTTTCCTTGGATCAGCTGCTGAAGTTTTGAATTATAAATGTAAGAAAACTCTCAGATCTTTATTTTTCTGAAGTAAGAATAAGCTCAAGGAGCTTAATGAAACCAAACTACAGCTAGAATTTGATCTGTTACAGCTCCAGAATCAAGATTGTTCAGTTATGGGACTCAACCAGTCGCAAATGCAAGATATCAAGGAGAAGGCTGTTTTGCTTCAATCGGTTTTGGCAAGAATTAATATTTGGTGGGTTCAAAGAGCTAAATGTCAATGGATTGAAGACGGGGATCGGAATTCTAAATTCTTCCAAATGACTGCTTTTAGTCGAAGGAATTCGAAGGAATTCTAATAGAATTTCTTCCTTAAGGAATCAGGAGGGGCAACTATTAGAGAAGGAGGATATTACCTCTGAATTGATTAATTTTTTTTTTTAAAATAAATGGGCTAGTAAGCAGGTTTCATTGGAGAATTGGCCTTCTTAAGAAGTCTTCATGATGATACTCAAATTCAGTTTTTACAGCATATGGTCACTAGGGAAGAGGTGGTGAAAGCTGTTTTCAATCTTCCTTCAAACAAATCTCCAGGATTGGACGGTATTACCGCTAATTTCTTAAAAAAATTTTGGGATATCATGGGCAAGGATGTTGTTGAAGCCATACTGAAATTCTTTATCTCAGGAAAAATGCATTTGGATTGGAAGGATACTCTTGTGGTCCTTATTCCTAAAACTAATAATACTGATTACCATTCAAAGTTTAGGCCAATTAGCTTATGTCAAACAATTTACAAAGTGGTTGTTACTATTCTCTTAGATATAATCAAGCCACTGCTTCCGCTTTTGGTTGATGAACACCAAGTTGCTTTTGTACTGGGTAGATCTATATCAGGTCATTGTTTGCTAGCACAAGAGATGATGGATAAGTTTAGAAGATCTCAATCTAAAGAAGGTCTGTTTTCGATAAAGATTAACATGGAATAAGCTTATGATAGCATGAGCTGGGATTCGTTGACTAAGATCATGAAGTTACTTAATTTTCCTTCAAATATTATCTGATGGGTTTTACAATGTGTTTCTAATCCTCATTTTTCACTATCTATTAATGGCAAGAGGACAAATTGGATTCAAGGGTGTAGGGGATTTAGGCAAGGATGCCCCCTTTCACCTTATCTTTTTATCTTATGCTCGAATCTTTTGTCGAAAGCAATTGTTCAATTTGGTGGAGATGGGCTAGGGGTGTCTTTCAGACGTTCAGGGCCTAAAATAAGTCATTTGCTTTACGCAGATGACATTATTCTTTTCTCAGTAGCACACTCTTGCCATTTAAAGAAGGTGAAGGAAATTATCAATTTGTATTATTCATGGACTGGTCAGAGAATCAATACATCAAAATCATTGGTCATGTTCAGTAGGAATACTCCTCGGTGGAAGTAGTACAGTTTCTCCAAAATGCTGGGCATGAGGAGAGTTAATTCATTTGATTATTTGGGCTTTAATTATTCTTTATCTCGGACGAAGGCTTTGGACTTTAACAAGGTGATTTATAAAGTCATGAAATTGGTGAATGCTTGGGGATCTAAAATGTTGTCGTTAGCTGGCAGAATCTCTCTCATTAAATCTACACTTTCAACACTTATTTACTATCATCTTGCTCATGCTAAAATTCTTGTTGCTGTCTTAGAAAAAATAGAAAAACTTTGTAGATCTTTCTTGTGGAATAGTTCAGTAGAGCATAGAAGCACACACTATATGAGTTGGAGGAAGTTTTGCTTGCCTTATGATCAAGGTGGATTGGGAATCAACTCTTTTCGCCTTTGAAGTGGTCCTTTGAGGGTGTGGTTGGCTTGGGATTTCATCCAAAATCTTTCTAAAATGCATAATTCTCTTTTTAGTGATGTTTATGGCAATTCACTGGATGCAGTTATCCCTAGATCTGAGAGTTCTTGGAGGATTTTACAGAAGGGATGGAGATCTCTAAAATCTGCAATCAGATGGAGGATTGGGAATGGAGCTTCGGTTTCTATTCTCAAGGATGTTTGGATTTTAGATAGAAGCTTATTGTCCAGGCCTTCTTTCTTTAATATTTCTATTAATGTGTATGATAAGGTGGAGGAATTAATAGAGAACGGTTGCTGGAGAGAAGACTTGCTTCTACAGTTTTTTGGTCCAATTCTTGCAGAGGAGATTAAAGGCGTGATCATTTATCAGTATTTGGAAGTGGACAAACCGGAGCTTATCCTCTCTACTTTATCTTGTTCTGTTACTAAACAAGCTTTTAGAGCCCAATTATGTATGGTGGATAATAGATTTGATTGGCTCAAGGAGGTGAAGCTGCACCCGAGGGAGTTTGTGTTTTGGTGGAGAGTTATTCATGATGCAATTCCAACTCAGGATTGGTTGGTTCATAGAGGATTAGAGGTCTCTGATCTTTGTTTATGGGGTTGCAATGCTAAAGAAGATATACAACATATTATGTTTGATTGTAGAGTATCTTTGAAGGTGTTTGAAGCACTCAAGCAGTGGAGATTTCCATTACCTGCAATTACAAATCGGAGCAATGAAGACTGATCCAGGTGGAATAGAGTTGAGAAAAGTTTAGTTGGATTTTCTCATAATGATTTGCTTTTCCTTAAATCGGTGTATCAAATTTGGTTGAATAGAAATGAGAAGAAGTATGGGAATAAGTGGTCAACACCTTCTATGGTGGCAGCAAATATTCTTGTGAATTTTTCAGTGGTTAATATTTCATTACTAAAGAAGCAATGGGACACTACTCAGGTTTACCCGATTGGTTGCAGTTGGTGTCCTCCCCCTTCTAAGTGGTTGAAAGTTAATGTGGATGGAGCATTTATTAAACTATATTCAGCAGGTGTTTGAATTATTGTTAGAGACTCCAGTGGCAAGGTTCTGGTGGCAGCCGGGAATCAAGTGAGGCATTGGGATGTAGCTTACATTGAGCTTCAAGCTATTGATCTTTTGAAGAAGGTGCTTAATGAGGACATTTTAGGTGCAATGGGCATCATCATTGAAGGGGACAATAAATCAAACATGGAGTGGCTTCACAAGAACGTTCAGCTCGGCAAGTCGAGGTGCAACTCATTGGATTTTGATCTTTCATTTGTTAAACATTTTAATCCTGTAATTTTCAACTATATGCCTAGAAGATTTAATAGGACTGCTGATTTCTGTGCTAAGCTTGCTCTTTCTTCCTCTTTTTTATGGAGGCAAGAGCAAGATTTTAACTCCTCAGATGTTTTTGTTAATATCCTTAAGGAGGATGCTTTTAGACCTCCTTAGGACAGAATTTGTATTTTTTTTCCTCTTTAGTTAATAAATGCCTTTTCATGGCTTCTCTTCAAAACAAAAAAACCTATTATTAATGTTTATGGCCATACAACTCAACAGTAACATCTATGACTACAAAGAATTTACCTCTCTTTTTAGATAATTAAAAATATTAAATCATTTCCAAAGCTAATAATCAGCTGTAATAAACCGCAGCAAAAATATACCAGAACTTGAATTCAGGAAGCCGGCGAATGAAGGGTTTGAACTCATCTGATCCCCTGGAAGGAAGAGAAGCCCCATCCAGAGTTTCGAGTTCTGGATCCACCATGGTAGACAGAAACCCAATTAGAAGATTGAGCACATAGATAGCAAGGCCATATGAGACAATATAGAAACCCTGAACAAAATAAACTCGGAGAACATAAAAGCCGCGAGTGGCACGGTTCCCAGCCATCTCCCCACCGGACGAGGTGAAGATCGATCCAGATAATACTGAAAGGTCCTAGAGAAATCGCTCCTCCATTTCGGCAAAGGGACAGAAGCAGCAACGGCTTGACCGAAAAATCTGTAAGTTGCCCAAAGTTTCCAAGCTAGAAACCCTACAAATGAATATCAACAAAGATAGCAGCGATTTAGATGCATCAAAACAGGAAGCCAGGAACCACAGACATATGAACAAATGGAGATTAGGTTGTTAAAGGGAAAAGAATACAGGGTTGTGAAAACCGGACCGGACAACGAACCGGAAGAAGAGAGGTTCAAGGTTTGACCGGTTCGACCAGTCGAACCGGGGTCAAACCGGATGATGTAATAAATACTAATATTATAAAAAATTTATAACATTAATAGGATAATTACGTGAATTTAACATCAAATAATATAATTCTAAGAATTTAAATTATATAATTTTAATAAATTATCTCTTAATATAATTAAATTAAATTGAAATGATGAATATATTATAATATAATTATAATTTATAAAATATTTAGTTAATTATATTATATTTATGAATATCTAATAAATTAATTATAATTAATTTTTATATTTCATTATAATTATAATAAATGAGATTCTTATAATATACATTATAACAAATTAAAAATTTTAATATAATATATAATTTATAATATTAAATTTAAAAATATGTAATAAGAATAATATTTAATATAATATATAAATTTATAAATTAATTTATAAATATACATCATAACAAATTTATAATACAAAATTTAAAAAATTTTGCACCCAACTAGCCCAAATTCGTGGCCCAACCAGCCCAAATTTGTGGCCCAACAAACTCAATTTAATGGCCCAATAAAGCCCAACCTCACATAGCATTCATGTACTCTTTTTTAGTCCCACATCATGAAGGAGTAAAAGATAGTTGGCTTTTGACTCTATATATAGTTCCCTCTTCTCTAACAAATCTTGTTTCATGAGATGATAACCATATATAATGGTACCAAAAATCTCATTATTTAATAAAAAAATTATTTTTAGAAAATGTAATGAAGTAAAATATATTATTTATATGTTATTTATCATTAAATTTTTTTTTTTGAAACCGGCCGGTTCTTTTGAACCCGGACCGGTTCACCTGTTCACCGGTTGAACCGCCGGTTCAGTACGGTTCAGGCTGGTTCTTTGCAAAGCCGATTTTTGAACTGGACCGGATCGGACAACTGGCCGGTTCACGGTTGAACCGGTTGAACCGGCAGGTCAAGTCCAATTTTTAAAACCTGGAAAGAATCCAAGAAATCTATTTACTAAGCAGGAATATTGGCAAAGATAAGAATAGCCCAAAAAATAGATTTATTTACAGAGATTTGACGGTTAAAGAAAAGATTATATATATATATATATATAATCAAAAAATTATCTTGATCGGACACGAACCATGAGACAAAATTAAGTGAAAATTTTAAAAATTAAATTGAGAATCATTTGAATTTCGATTTCAGCAAACATATAATCAAAATCGTCTCAAAAATATGAATCGAACAACACCCAATTCGACATAATTTGAATTTGAATGGGTCCAAATCAAAGACCTGGAGCACTCATTTCAGATTACCAAACGATTTCCAAACCTAACATGCTGATATTTGGATCAAGCGACTCGACGAGACGAATCCAATAAGCCTAAGATCACAAATATTTGATATCATTAAGACATTCAAATATCTAGTAAATGACTCACGATCAAGGGAATCAACATCAGCCGCCCATTCAAATCACTTCCAATTTATCCTTGATTTTTTCTTTTATTTACTGGTCATGCTGTTGCAAACTATTTTCATGGCTTATGTTTTGATGATTGACAAACACTATCTCTCTTGGACTACTTGTTGCTTCTAACTTTTCAGGAATCGAAGATCGGACGATCAAGAGGAAGCCAAGTCCAGGATCGTGTAGGTTTAGGGTTGAGTCAGTCTGTAATTTTATTTTTCACCTTTTGAGTCTACTTGTAATAATAAAAAAGACTGATGCTAAGTAACCCTTCACACACACACTTGAAAGGCTTAGAAATTCTGTTTTTGCCCACATCGGCCCGGCCGATATTTATATCGTCCGGGACGATCAGCTTAAAACAGAAAGTCTAATTAAGGATTCTTAATTAAGGCAGCCGACATTAACATATCGGCCTGGACGATACGTGTATCGGCCAGGACGATAAGCTCAAAATAGAAAGAGATAGCCGCCTTAGACAGTTTAGGCATACTGAATTTTAAATTATCGTCCAGGACGATTCCAGGATCGGCCAGGACGAAATTACCAAATTATGCCTTAATTGATCAGGAAATCAAGGGAGTAATTAAGGATGATTGATACGATCATATCAGGACGATCAGGACGATCAAGCCAAATTTCAATCGGCCAGGACTGTTCCCAGGGCTGTGCTCAGGACGATTTACCTCTGATTTGAACTAATCGGCCAGGACGATCGTGAGATCGGCCTGGACGATCAAGCTAAATTTTAATCGTCCAGGACTGTTCCCAGGGCTGTGCTCTGGCCGATCTTCCTTGATTTGTACTAATCGGCCAGGCCGATGTCTATATTGGCCGGGACGATAAAGTCGGCTACTTGCAATTAATGAGCTCCTCTTGAGCTCTTCTATTTAAAGAGCTCTTCTTCAACGTTTTGAAGAGACCTTGGCTGCTGCCTTGACCTGAGAAGACCTTGAGGAGAGAAAGAGAGAGAGAAAGAGAGAGGATCTTGTGAGGGGGAGCTTGTGAGGGCATTCACAAGGGTTGCTCAAGGATCGCTCTGCTTGTCTTTCGTCTGGAGTTTCTCGTCCGTGGAAGGGTCGGCAGAGGTAAGGAGTTTTGCCTTTGGTTGTGGTTCTCTGCCAGCTTCAGGAGGAAGCAAAAGGAGGTAGGTTCTCTGCCTTGCCGGGGTGGTAAAAAGGAGTTTCTTGTGAGGGCTTCTCCGCCTAGCTGTGGGGGCTAAAGGGGAGTCACGTTTTGTAGTGCAATACTTGGAGGGTGCCTCCAAGGAGTGGACGTAGGTCTAGTCGACCGAACCACTATAAATCTTGTGTTCTTATTTTTGCTTCCGCACTTTTAAATTCCGCATTTGGTTTGGTGGTGTGATTTGGTTTGTGAATTTATTTCTTTGTCTTAAGAATTTTTAAAATACCAATTCACCCCCCCCCTCTTGGTTAGCTTGGGACTAAGTTCATAGGGCTTAACATCCCGAACGAACTTTCAAGTGGTATCAGAGCGGGATTCGAAAAATTAAGTTTGAAAACTTTTTGAATTTGATCCATGGCTAACATAGGAAATAGAAACACTACTGAAGGTTATTCGATTACACGACCTCCTCTATTTGACAACTTACCTTTTGATTTTTGGAAAACCCGCATGTCAACGTTTTTACAATCTACTGATTATCGCATGTGGATGCTTATTCAAGAAGGTTATTCTCTACCTTCTCGTGAAATTAATGGTATTAAAACTGAGGTTGCTTTTACTGAATGGACTTTCGATGAACGTGATTTGGCTCAGTTAAATGCAAAATGTTTGAACTGTTTTTTCTGTGCTGTGAAATCTGAAGATTACATGCGTGTTTCAACTTGCAAAACTGGTAAAGAGATTTGGGATAAATTATGCATCACCTATGAAGGTACTAATGAAGTTAAGCAAACCCGTTTGAACTTTCTCTTGCATGACTACGAACTTTTTCGTATGAAACCTCATGAATCGATTTCTGACATGTACACTAGGTTTACTCAGATTGTTACTTCATTGCATACACTAGGAAAAGAGCTTTCGAATTATGAAAAAGTTAACAAGATTTTGAGATGCTTGCCTTCGTCTTATGATGCAAAAATAACTGCAATTACTGAATCAAAAGATTTGAATACTTATTCCATTGATAACTTACTTGGCTCACTCATTGCTTACGAGCAAGGTGTGAATCAAAGAAATCTTGATGCAGGTGAGAAGAAAAAGGAGAAAACAATCGCACTAAAGGCGCACAAATCAGATTCTGAATCTTCCGGGTCTGAAAGCGTTGAAATTGCCTTCATCACAAAGCAATTCAAAAGCTTTCTAAGGAAGAAACAAAAGCATCTTCAAAGTTGGAGAAAAGGTAAGGATCATAAACATATTAAAGAATCTTCTGATGTTGTTTGTTTTGAATGCATGAAGCCTGGATATGTGAGAACTGACTGCCCTATACTTAGAGATCAATCAAGCAAAGGAAGAAGAGAGAAGAAAGATAAGTCTAGGGAGGACAAGAAGAAAAACCAAAGGAGCTTTTTGGCAGAATCTGGTACTGACTCCTCTGAGACTGAATCAGAGGAAGAAACTACAAACTTGTGTTTCATGGGAAAAGACCAAAGCGATCAAGAAGAGGTATGTGAACTTTCCTACGATCAACTTCTTGAAGTTTCAGAAAAAATTCATGCATCATATAGAAAACTAAAGAAAACTCATGCTAGCTTGAAACTAGAATTTTTAAATCTACAAAAAGAGAATGAAATTTTGATTAAAGATCATCAAACAATTAATTCAAATCACATGACTTTACTTGATGAATTTGATGAATTAAATAAAAATCATGATGAGTTAGTTGAAGAACTTGATGCATTAAAAATATCACACACATCACTTTAATCAGATTTTAAGAAGTCTAAGGAGAACGAGAAAAATTTGAGGATTGAAAATGAAGTTTTAAAAAGCACAAATTTGAAAATTCAAAATGATTTAGAAGCATATAAGAAAAATCGGATGACTTCTACTTTTGATCAAGTGCCAAAACCTAGGAAGAGGCATTATAACTCAAATTATTTAAGAAATCCCTTTCTTGGAGTTAGATGTTTTTCATGTGGCATGCTAGGACATATTTCACACACTTGCATAATTCACCATAGTACACATTGGGTGTGGAGACCTAAGGTGCATTATCCACAGCATACCACACATGCATTGCATTCTTCTCTTCATAAGAAGGAACCCAAACCTGCTTGGGTTCCTAAAACTAACATTTCATAATTTTTGCAGGAAGGCTCTCACAAAAGACCTCGTGAGAGTATGTGGTACCTGGACAGTGGATGCTCTCGACATATGACTGGTGACGCTAGCCAGTTTGTTGTACTCGAGTCCAGGACTGGAGGCAAGGTTACCCTTGGAGACAACACCACCAGGAAGGTGGTAGGAGCAGGTATAATTAGTAATTCCAAGAACCTTATTATTGAAAATGTTTTGCTTGTAGATGGATTAAAGCACAACTTGCTCAGCATCAGTCAATTCTGTGACAAAGGCTTCATCGTACAATTCTTTACTGATTCATGCATTGTAAGTTTAAGTAACAACACTATTTTGCAGGGAAAGAGGATCAACAATGTCTACATGCTTGATTTAAATAACATTGAATGTGCTGCTTCTTTTTGCTTAAAAACTGTGATTGATGATTCTTGGTTGTGGCACAGGAGGCTTTGTCATGCAAGTATGAAAACCCTTAGGAAAGTGACCCAAAAAGACCTAGTTAGAGGTGTCCCCAAACTTAAGTTTACAAAAGACCACCTTTGTGATGCCTGTCAACTAGGAAAGCAAGTCCACTCCACGTTTCACCCCATCAAGGACTTTAGCACCTCTAGACCTTTAGAAGTCCTTCACATGAATTTATTTGGACCCATTAGCACGGCTAGTTTGGGAGGGAAAGTCTATGGGTTTGTGATTGTTGACGACTACTCAAGGTTCACTTGGACTAGATTTCTTTCACATAAAAATGAGTCTTTTGAGGAGTTTAGAACATTTTCTACTTGGATTCAGAAGAAGCTAGGTTGTGAGATTTTGACCATTCATAGTGATCATGGGGGAGAATTTGAAAATGAAAGATTTGGAGTTTTTTGTGAGGAAAAGGGGATTAGTCACAATTTCTCAGCTCCTAGGACCCCTCAGCAGAATGGGGTAGCTGAAAGGAAGAACCGGACCTTGGTAGAAGCCGCTAGAGCCATGCTTGCTGAGTATTCACTTCCAAAATACTTTTGGGCTGAAGCAGTTAACACAGCTTGTTATGTGTTGAATAGAGTGAATGTTAGAGCCAAATTAGAAAAGTCACCCTATGAGATCCTTAAGGGTAGGACACCCAATCTTTCCCACCTTCATGTCTTTGGTTGTAAGGTTTTCATTCACAATAATGGGAAATCTCACTTGGGAAAATTTGATCCTAAATCTGATGAGGGAGTATTCTTGGGATATTCTAGTGTTGGGAAGTCTTTTAGGGTGTTTAACAAGAGAACTTTAATGGTGGAAGAGACAACTCATGTAGTTTTTGATGAGTCTGAGCCTAAGAAACATGGAGTAGAAGATGATGATATTAGAGAGATTACTAGTGGAGTAGAGAATTTGGGGAAGGGGTGTGAGCACCCAAGTAATGAAGGAGTAGAAGGTGTCACCCAAGGAATAGAGAACTTTGTTGAAAGGGGGGAAACTTCACACACTTTGCCTAGAGATTGGAGATACTCTACAAGTCACCCCAAGGATTTGATCTTAGGAGACCCTTCTAGTGGAGTTAAGACTAGACATGGACTTAGGAAGGAGGTGAACCACTCTGCTTTTATTTCTATGACTGAACCTACCACCATTAACCAAGCCCTTTCTGATGAGTTTTGGATTTTAGCAATGCAAGAAGAATTGAATCAATTTGTTAGGAATGATGTTTGGGAACTTGTGGAAAGACCTAAAGGACAAAGTGTAGTTGGAACAAAGTGGGTCTTTAAGAACAAAGTGAATGATTCAGGAGTGGTGGTGAGGAATAAAGCAAGGTTGGTGGCTAAGGGGTACAATCAAATAGAAGGGATAGACTTTGAGGAGACTTTTGCCCCTGTAGCTAGATTGGAAGCCATTAGGGTGCTATTAGCCTTTGCCTGTTATAAAGGATTTAAGTTTTTTCAAATGGATGTCAAGAGTGCCTTTTTAAATGGAGAGATAAAAGAAGATGTGTTTGTAGAACAACCTCCAGGTTTTGAGAGCTCCAAATTTCCAAATCATGTGTTTAAATTAAAAAAAGCATTGTATGGTTTAAAGCAGGCACCAAGAGCTTGGTATGAGAGGCTTAACACATTCTTACTAGAGAGGGAGTTTGTCAAGGGAAGTGTAGACACCACCCTTTTTCTTAAGAGAGTTGGAGATGATTTACTCATTGTTCAGATTTATGTGGATGATATACTCTTTGGATCTTCTAATAAAAATTTGTGTGATAATTTTTCTAAAACAATGAGTAGAGAGTTTGAGATGAGTTTGATGGGAGAGTTGTCCTACTTTTTGGGGTTTAGCATAAAACAATTGGAGGATGGAACTTTTCTAAATCAAACAAAATACATAAAGGACATTTTGAAGAAATATGAGATGGACAAAGCCAAGCCAATTAACACTCCCATAACTTCTAGTGCTCCATTAGATAAGGACCCAAGTGGTAAGTCTGTTGATCAGAAGAAGTATAGAGGCATGATTGGATCTTTACTTTACTTGACTGCGAGCCGACCTGACATCATGTTTAGTGTTTGCCTTTGTGCTAGGTTTCAGGCTGACCCTAAGGAGTCCCACTTGACTGCTGTTAAGAGAATTTTTAGATATCTTTTGGGGACACAAGGATTAGGGATTTGGTACCCTAGACATAGCACTTCTTTTGAGATTATTGGTTTTTCTGACTCTGATTTTGCAGGATGCAAGGTGGATAGAAAGAGCACTTCTGGAACTTGTCAATTCATTGGACAATCTTTGGTCTCTTGGTCTAGTAGGAAGCAAAACTCTATTGCTCTTTCCACTGCTGAAGCTGAATACATTGCTCTTGGAAGTTGTGTGGCCCAAGTCCTTTGGTTGAAACAACAAGTATTGGATTTAGGATTACATGTAAGTACCATCTCAATCTTTTGTGACAATACTAGTGCCATATGCATCTCTAAGAATCCTATCCAACATTCAAGGACTAAACACATTGACATTAGGCATCACTTCATTTGAGATCATGTGACTAAGGGAGACATTGAGTTACACCATGTGACAACTGAAAATCAACTAGCAGACATCTTTACTAAACCACTGGCCTTCGATACTTTCAGCTCTTTAAGGACCAGGTTGGGTGTGATTGACATAAATGCATGAAACTTTTTTATTTTTCTTTCTTTTACTTTTGTTTCCTGTTTTGGTGTTTTAGTTCTTTTTGTGTGTTTTATTTTTTTTCCTTGTCCTTGCTTTTGGGAATTTGTAGTCAATATGCTTTTATCTACTCAATCTCTTAGATGGTAGAAATATTTTGTGATTGTCTCTTTCTCTAACCTTTTTTAGTGGCATAGTTATCTTCTTTAATCAAAAATCTCTCTCAAGTTAAAAATTGTTTATGGAATTGAGATCTTTTCTTAAACTTGCTTCAAAAAACTCTATCTTATACTTATAATGTTTAAAGTTTTTTTTTCACATCAAAAAAGCTCGTTACTCTTGTCCTTGATTATTGATTCTGCTTGTGATAACTCTTCCTTTGGTTAGAGAGAGTGCTCCTATTCTCTAATATATGAGAAGATCTATTCACAACTTTGTCTTTAAAAGATCATAAAAGAGACTATAGCTTGCAAAAAAAAAAAAAAATTGGCCAATGATGCCAATAAAAGATGCGCAAAGCGCCAAATTGAAAAATATAGAATACACAAAGTGTATCAAAAGATGCGCAGTGCGCCAACCAATTGTCAAGAGGCATAAAATGAGCCCACTCCAAAACAAGCTACTCTCTCTTTTTAAATCTTTTAGAACTTAGAAGTGTTGGTTATCAAAGACTTGACTTCGATTAAATTACGATTGTGAAAAATTTACTCTACCTCATTATTGTATGAAGATAGTTTTTCTTAAGCCAAGTGTTAAGTAAATTCCTTTTTTTCTCATAACCAATTAATTTCTTGAGTTAGGTCATTGATTTCAAAAGACAATTCTACCCTAAAAAATGTCTGAGCTAAGGGTAGCCATGATCGGATATTCTAACTCTATAGATTGATGAGCTTATTAACACATTAACTCACAAATTTTTGAATCAATCACATGGAATGCTATCATGTTCATACCTTGATTAAAAAAAAAAAAGGGGTCTTTTCGCTCTACTTTCTTGAATCCTCCTTTTTGATATGTCAAAAGGGTGAGAAGTTTATGAGGTTCCTTTTTACATCAATCCTGAATTTTTTTTTCATCTATTTTCGTAGTGGTTTGCCATCATCAAAAAGGGGGAGATTGTTGTAAACTATTTTCATGGCTTATGTTTTGATGATTGACAAACACTATCTCTCTTGGACTACTTGTTGCTTCCAACTTTTCAGGAATCGAAGATCGGACGATCAAGAGGAAGCCAAGTCCAGGATCGCGTAGGTTTAGGGTTGAGTCAGTTTGTAATTTTATTTTTCACCTTTTGAGTCTACTTGTAATAATCAAAAAGACTGATGCTAAGTAACCCTTCACACACACACTTGAGAGGCTTAGAAATTCTGTTTTTGCCCACATCGGCCCGGCCGATATTTATATCGTCCGGGACGATCAGCTTAAAATAGAAAGTCTAATTAAGGATTCTTAATTAAGGCAGCCGACATTAACATATCGGCCTGGACGATACGTGTATCGGCCAGGACGATAAGCTCAAAATAGAAAGAGATAGCCGCCTTAGACAGTTTAGGCATACTGAATTTTAAATTATCGTCCAGGACGATTCCAGGATCGGCCATGACGAAATTACCAAATTATGCCTTAATTGATCAGGAAATCAAGGGAGTAATTAAGGATGATTGATACGATCATATCGGCCAGGACGATCGTAAGATCGGCCTGGACGATCAAGCCAAATTTCAATCGGCCAGGACTGTTCCCAGGGCTGTGCTCAGGACGATTTACCTCTGATTTGAACTAATCGGCCAGGACGATCGTGAGATCGGCCTGGACGATCAAGCCAAATTTCAATCGTCCAGGACTGTTCCCAGGGCTGTGCTCTGGCCGATCTTCCTTGATTTGTACTAATCGGCCAGGCCGATGTCCATATCGGCCGGGACGATAAAGTCGGCTACTTGCAATTAATGAGCTCCTCTTGAGCTCTTCTATTTAAAAAGCTCTTCTTCAACGTTTTGAAGAGACCTTGGCTGCTGCCTTGACCTGAGAAGACCTTGAGGAGAGAAAGAGAGAGAGGGAGAGAGAGAGGATTTTGTGAGGGGGAGCTTGTGAGGGGATTCACAAGGGTTGCTCAAGGATCGCTCTGCTTGTCTTTTGTCTGGAGTTTCTCGTCCGTGGAAGGGTCGGTAGAGGTAAGGAGTTTTGCCTTTGGTTGTGGTTCTCTGCCAGCTTCAGGAGGAAGCAAAAGGAGGTAGGTTCTCTGCCTTGCCGGGGTGGCAAAAAGGAGTTTCTTGTGAGGGCTTCTCCGCCTAGTTGTGGGGGCTAAAGGAGAGTCACGTTTTGTAGTGCAATACTTGGAGGGTGCCTCCAAGGAGTGGACGTAGGTCTAGTCGACCGAACCACTATAAATCTTGTGTTCTTATTTTTGCTTCCGCACTTTTAAATTCCGCATTTGGTTTGGTGGTGTGATTTGGTTTGTGAATTTATTTCTTTGTCTTATGAATTTTTAAAATACCAATTCACCCCCCCCCCCCTCTTGGTTAGCTTGGGACTAAGTTCATAGGGCTTAACATCCCGAACGAACTTTCACATGCCACTGTTGCAAATCTAGGATCCCTAGCCTAAGATTTTGATGATGACAAACCTTATTATTGAATTGTGCATTCTCAGAAAATAAGTTGGATATTGTTTGTGTTTTGTGCATTAACGATTGCAGGTACAAAACTTAAGAAGATTAAAGACTCAAAATTGAGTAGGTTAGGATGTCAAGTCAAAAGAGTTTGTATTTTTTATTGTCTTTAATTTTCTATTTTCCTGAGTTTGACCACATTAGAGTATATGCAATTGATTGATCGTGTATAGACACAGAGGTAGAGAAATTTTTAAAAAAATTATAGTTTTCAGAGTTTTCGAAACTAATCGTATTGCACAACTGAAAATCATACCGCACTATCAGTTGATTTAAAGATTGGTTCAACGACTAATTGAAAACTCATATTTTATGAACTAATTGTATTATATAATTTGTTTCATTTGAAAGTTCGTTCGGGATGTTAAGCCCTATGAACTTAGTCCCAAGCTAACCAAGAGGGGGGGGGGGTGAATTGGTATTTTAAAAATTCTTGAGACAAAGAAATAAATTCACAAACCAAATCACACCACCAAACCAAATGCGGAATTTAAAAGTGCGGAAGCAAAAATAAGAATACAAGATTTATAGTGGTTCGATCGACTAGACCTACGTCCACTCCTTGGAGGCACCCTCCAAGTATTGCACTACAAAACGTGACTCTCCTCTAGCCCCCACAGCTAGGCGGAGAAGCCCTCACAAGAAACTCCTTTTTGCCACCCCGGCAAGGCAGAGAACCTACCTCCTTTTGCTTCCTCCTGAAGCTGGCAGAGAACCACAACCAAAAGCAAAACTCCTTACCTCTACCGACCCTTCCACGGATGAGAAACTCCGGACGAAAGACAAGCAGAACGATCCTTGAGCAACCCTTGTGAATCCTCTCACAAGCTCCCCCTCACAAGATCCTCTCTCTCTCCCTCTCTCTTTCTCTCCTCAAGGTCTTCTCAGGTCAAGGCAGCAGCCAAATGTCTCTTCAAAACGTTGAAGAAGAGCTCTTTAAATAGAAGAGCTCAAGAGTAGCTCATTAATTGCAAGTAGCCGACTTGATCGTCCAGGCCGATATGGACATCGGCCTGGCCGATTAGTACAAATTAAGGAAGATCGGCCAGAGCACAGCCCCAGGAACAGTCCTGGACGATTGAAATTTGGCTTGATCGACCAGGCCGATCTCACGATCGTCCTGGCCGATTAGTTCAAATTAGAGGTAAATCGTCCTGAGCACAGCCCTGGGAACAGTCCTGGCCGATTGAAATTTGACTTGATCGTCCAGGCCGATCTCACGATCGTCCTGGCCGATATGATCGTATCAATCATCCTTAATTACTCCCTTGATTTCCTAATTAATTAAGGCATAATTTGGTAATTTCGTCCAGGCCGATCCTGGAATCGTCCTGGACGATAATTTAAAATTCAGTATGCCTAAACTATCTAAGGCGGCTATCTCTTTCTATTTTGAGCTTATCATCCTGGCCGATACACGTATCGTCCAGGCCGATATGTTAATGTCGGCTGCCTTAATTAAGAATCCTTAATTAGACTTTCTGTTTTAAGCTGATCGTCCCGGACGATATAAATATCGGCCGGGCCGATGTGGGTAAAAACAGAATTTCTAAGCCTCTCAAGTGTGTGTGTGAAGGGTTACTTAGCATCAGTCTTTTTGATTATTACAAGTAGACTCAAAAGGTGAGAAATAAAATTACAGACTGACTCAACCCTAAACCTACGCGATCTTGGACTTGGCTTCCTCTTGATCGTCCGATCTTCGATTCCTGAAAAGTTAGAAGCAACAAGTAGTCCAAGAGAGATAGTGTTTGTCAATCATCAAAACATAAGCTATGAAAAAGTAGATTTGCAACAATCTCCCCCTTTTTGATGATGGCAAACACAAGTAGGAAAATTTTATTAAAACACCGTAAGGTTACAAAATCCAAGACCAAACAGTTTTTTCCTACACCCTACTCCCTCTTTTGTCATCACAAAAAGAGGGTCTAAAAACACAAGAAAAAGACTATCAAGCACATAAAAAAGACATGAAACAAACAACAAAAAATACAGACTAAAATAATGAGGGATCCAGATCATCAGATGGAGGTGGTGGAGGTGGCTGCTGAAAGTAGGTGGCAAGTATGGTGAACTGAGCATTGAACCAGGTGATGTCCTGGTCATGCTGCTGCTGCTGCTGAGTAACGAAAATGTCAAATCGGGCTAAATCCTCAGCGCGGTGTTGCTCGTAGCGGGTAATGTCCTCTGAGTGTTGCTGCTCCTGAGCAACAACGTAGGCGTCAAACCGAGTCTCCCAACGATCAAATCTCTCAATCAACTGAGCAAAGGGTGAGTGCTGGTGGAGTGGGACATGATCTGGAATGGGAGCGGGAGCGGGAGCCTCCTCCTCTCTAGCCCCCCGACTTTCCCCATCTCCTGGGTGAAGACGAGTACTATGAAGTGCAGTGAAGGAATTGTTTGAGTAGTAGGTAGGGTGAAGGTCAGGATGATTAGGGTATTGGAGATTGTATTTGGTTTCAAGGACATAGGCAATGATGTGTCCTAAGGCTAGATTGGGCTTTCTCTTATGGCCTGGTTCGCAAATTGTAGTTAGGTGATCGATGTAGCGAAAGAGTAGATTAGCAGCATTGAATTCTCTTTGGGCCATAATGTAGAAAGTAGTGAGGGACAGTAGAGGGGTGATGTGAATCCGGTCCCCGGCTTTTGGGATTATGGATGTGCGAAGGACATGTTGGATTGATTATCCGGGACAGGGTGACGCAACTTTCCTTGTAGCAATGATAGGCAGCCTGATCTTCTGCCTCCCTGAATCGAGGGTCTAGTGTCGCCCTCGAAGAACTCCCGGATGCCTGACGAATACGTTTCCCACCAGCCATCTGAGAGAGGTAGCAGGAAAACACAAAAGAGTTGAAGGAAGAGGGTGAGAAAAATGGCTGGAATTGGCCTGAATTTAAAGAAACGGCCCTATCGTCCTGGCCGATCGCAGAATCGTCCAGGCCGATAGGGTACAATAATTGCGTACAGGCCGATTGGTCAAAAAAGCGGTCCGATCGGCCGGGCCGATCAGATATCGGCCAGGCCGAATAGACACAGGCGATCAGCCCGAGGAGTCAGGCCGAACGACTGTTGAAAAAGCAGATCGTCCGGGCCGATTAGGTGTATCGTCCGGGACGATGCACAATAATTGATCGTACCGGCCGAAGTTAAAACGTTTAAAATGCTTGCCACGTGTATCGTCCAGGACGAACAGTGGATCGGCCCGGCCGATTGTCCAATAATGGATCGTCCGGGGCCGAATTTAAAGATCAAAACGTATTGACACGTGGATCGTTCAGGACGATCCAGTGTATCGGCCAGGACGATCCAGTGTATCGGCCAGGACGATGCACATAAAATGCATCGGCCAGACAAAATACTATCAGTCAGGACCAAGAGTTCGATCAAATCGTCCAGGACGATGTGGGATCGTCCGGGACGATGAGTTAGGGTTTTGAAACAAAAAGGTCAGCAGATGGATTTTGAACAGAATTTGTCATATCGTCCAGGACGATAAGGGGATCGGCCAGGACGATGTAACTAGGAATTGAATTTAAAGAAAAAAAATGGTGATGATCAAGACCCTCAAAAAATAAAGAAACAGTCAAAACACAGAAAAATAAATAAAAAAATAAGGAACACATGAAAACAAATATTTTTGAACTTGTAATATTTCTAATTTTTTTATTTTTTATTTTTATTTTTTCTATTTTATTTATGGAGGCATCATATGAGAATTCTTTTCAAAAAGTTAAGCCTTTTAAAGTTCCAAGAGATCAATAAGTTTAACAAATCTCAATTAGAAGAAGGTAGAATATCTGATTTTGCTAACCCTTGATCAGACATCCTTCAGGGTACAAAAATTCTTTTGGAAACCAAAAATCCAGCTTAGAATAACTAATAGGGATAATAAGATCCATTCAAAGCTTGTTTACAAAGAAAATATCTCATACTTAATAAACAAAATTAATTTTTCTCAATCATGGAAATTGAAATCAAGTCTTTGAAAACATCACATAATTAATGAGTTTTCTAAGTTTTAAGAGTTTTACCAAAGAGAGAATAGCTTGCATTTAGTGGGCTCATTTTATGCCTCTTGTCATTTGATTTGCTCTTTTGAGCATTTTTTGATTCTTTGATACACTTTTGTGTATATAGCATTCTTTTCAATTTTGGCTTCATTGGCCTCTTTCCTTTTTAACTTTTGCAAGCTAGAAATTCTTTAATATACTCTTAAAAAGGAACTTAGTTGTGAGTATATCCTCCAAATATTTGAGAATAGGGGCTCTCTCTCTAACATAGGGAAGAACAATCCACAACACAAAATCAAAATCATGTGAAAAAAAAATGCAATGGCAAGATTTCAAAAGCTTGAATGATAACTAAAAACTTTGGCTATTATGCATAAGATAAATTATTGTAGCAAGATAAGAAAAAGATCTTAATTAACAGGCTATTGGTTAAACCGAGTTTAGAATTTTGTTTTAGAGAAGAAAAATCATACCACTAAATAAAGTCTGATGGAGGGAAAACATCAACAGAAAACTCCCTTTAACTAATTTTGAAAAGCTAAATCACTATCTCAAAAAAAAACTCCAAAATCTAAAAGTTTGAAAGGACTAATCATATGAGGGTCAAAATTAAAAAGCAACGTGTAAACAAAACAAAACAAAACAAAACAAATGAAAAATAAAGCAAACTAAAATCAATACAAAGTGAGCACAAAAACTAAAAAAAAATAAAAAGACACACAAAACTAATGTTTCAAGCACGTGATAAAGCAGCGAGTTTAAGCAATTTTTGAGCTGCAAGCCTCCTTATGTCCAATTATCCTATGCTCTCATGAGGGCTTTGGTGAGAGCACACCTGCAAAACTCAACAACTGTCAGATTTAGGAACCCAAATAGGTTTGGGATCCTTCTTAGAGAAAGTAGAATGTAATGCAGGTAAGGTATGCTGTGAATCATGCATTTTAGGTCTCCACACCCAATGAGTACTACGATGAACGGTGCAAGTGTGTGAGATGTGTCCTAGCATGCCACATGAGAAACATCTAATTCCAGGAAAGGGATTTCTTAGATGATTTGAGTTATAATGCCTCTTCCTAGGTTTTGGCTTAAGATCAACAGTGGAAGTCATCCGATCATTTTGAATCCTCAAATTTGTTCTCTTTAAGGCATCAATCTCAATCCTCAAATTTTTCTCAAGATCTTTAGATTTCTTAAGATCAAAACTAAGTGAGGTGTGTGAAACTTTTAATGCATTATGTTCATCAATTAATTCTAAATGTTTTTTGTTCAACTCATCAAATTCATCAAGAAGAGCCATGTGATTTGAATCAATCGTTGCATGGTCTTTGAGAAACACTTCATGCTCTTTTTGTAGATTTGAATATTCTAATTTTAAGCTAGCATGAGTTTTCTTAAGTTTTTTGTATGATGCATGAATTTTTTCACAAATTTCAAACAATTTATCATAGGTTGGTTTACATACCTCTTCTTCATCACTTTGATTTTCTCCCATGAAACACAAATTCGTAGTCTCTTCCTCTGGTTCAGTCTCAGAGGAGTCAAAACCAGATTCTGCCAAAAAGCTCCTTTGGTTTTTCTTCTTGTCCTCCCTAGGCTTATCTTTCTTCTCTCTTCTTCCTTTGCTTGATTGATCTCTAAGTGTAAGGCAGTCAGTTCTCACATGTCCAGGCTTCCTGCATTCAAAACAAACAACATCAGAAGATTCTTTAATATGTTTAAGATCCTTACCTTTTCTCCAACTTTGATGATGCTTTTGTTTCTTCCTTAGAAAGCTTTTGAATTGCTTTGTGATGAAGGCAATTTCATCGCTTTCAGACCCGGAAGATTCAAAATCCGATTTGTGCGCCTTCAGTGCGATTGTTTTCTCCTTTTTCTTCTCACCTGCATCAAGATTTCTTTGATTCACACTTTGCTCGTAAGCAATGAGTGACCCAAGTAAGTTATCAATGGAATAAGTATTCAAATCTTTTGATTCAGTGATTGCAGTTATTTTTGCATCATAAGACGAAGGAAAGCTTCTCAAAATCTTGTTAACTTTTTCATAATTCGAAAGCTCTTTTCCTAGTGCATGCAATGAAGTAACAATCTGAGTAAACCTAGTGTACATGTTAGAAATCGATTCATGAGGTTTCATACGAAAAAGTTCGTAGTCATGCAAGAGAAAGTTCAAACGGGTTTGCTTAACTTCATTAGTACCTTCATAGGTGATGCATAATTTATCCCAAATCTCTTTACCAGTTTTGCAAGTTGAAACACGCATGTAATCTTCAGATTTCAAAGCACAGAAAAAACAGTTCAAACATTTTGCATTTAACTGAGCCAAATCACGTTCATCGAAAGTCCATTCAGTAAAAGCAACTTCAGTTTTAATACCATTAATTTCACGAGAATGTGGAGAATAACCTTCTTGAATAAGCAACCACATGCGATAATAAGTAGATTGTAAAAACGTTGACATGCGGGTTTTCCAAAAATCAAAAGGTAAGTTGTCAAATAGAGGAGGTCGTGTAATCGAATAACCTTCAGTAGTGTTTCTATTTCCTATGTTAGCCATGGATCAAATTCAAAAAGTTTTTAAACTTAATTTTTTGAATCCCGCTCTGATACCACTTGAAAGTTCATTCGGGATGTTAAGCCCTATGAACTTAGTCCCAAGCTAACCAAGAGGGGGGGTGAATTGATATTTTAAAAATTCTTGAGACAAAGAAATAAATTCACAAACCAAATCACACCACCAAACCAAATGCGGAATTTAAAAGTGCGGAAGCAAAAATAAGAACACAAGATTTATAGTGGTTCGGTCGACTAGACCTACGCCCACTCCTTGGAGGCACCCTCCAAGTATTGCACTACAAAACGTGACTCTCCTTTAGCCCCCACAATTAGGCGGAGAAGCCCTCACAAGAAACTCCTTTTTGCCACCCCGGCAAGGCAGAGAACCTACCTCCTTTTGCTTCCTCCTGAAGCTGGCAGAGAACCACAACCAAAAGCAAAACTCCTTACCTCTACCGACCCTTCCACGGACGAGAAACTCTAGATGAAAGACAAGAAGAGCGATCCTTGAGCAACCCTTGAGAATCCCCTCACAAGCTCCCCCTCACAAGATCCTCTCTCTCTCCCTCTCTCTCTTTCTCTCCTCAAGGTCTTCTCAGGTCAAGGAAGCAGCCAAAGGTCTCTTCAAAACGTTGTAGAAGAGCTCTTTAAATACAAGAGCTCAAGAGGAGCTCATTAATTGCAAGTAGCCGACTTGATCGTCCAAGCCGATATGGACATCGGCCTGGCCGATTAGTACAAATTAAGGAAGATCGGCCAGAGCACAGCCCTGGGAATAGTCCTGGACGATTGAAATTTGGCTTTATCGTCCAGGCCGATCTCACGATCGTCCAGGCCGATTAGTTCAAATCAGAGGTAAATCGTCCTGAGCACAGCCTTGGGAACAGTCCTGGCCGATTGAAATTTGGCTTGATCGTCCAGGCCGATCTCACGATCGTCCTAGCCGATATGATCGTATCAATCATCCTTAATTACTCCCTTGATTTCCTGATCAATTAAGGCATAATTTGGTAATTTCATCCAGGCCGATCCTGGAATCGTCCTAGACGATAATTTAAAATTCAGTATGCTTAAACTATCTAAGGCGGCTATCTCTTTCTATTTTGAGCTTATCGTCCTAGCCGATACACGTATCGTCCAGGCCGATATGTTAATGTCGGCTGTCTTAATTAAGAATCCTTAATTAGACTTTCTGTTTTAAGCTGATCGTCCCGGACGATATAAATATCGGCCGGGCCGATGTGGGTAAAAACAGAATTTCTAAGCCTCTCAAGTGTGTGTGTGAAGGGTTACTTAGCATCAGTCTTTTTGATTATTACAAGTAGACTCAAAAGGTGAAAAATAAAATTACAGACTGACTCAACCCTAAACCTACGCGATCTTGGACTTGGCTTCCTCTTGATCGTCCGATCTTCGATTCCTGAAAAGTTAGAAGCAACAAGTAGTCCAAGAGAGATAGTATTTGTCAATCATCAAAACATAAGTTATGAAAAAGTAGATTTGCAACATCATTATTAACACCATAGTTGCCAGATTAATTTAAGTAAGATTTTTAATTTGATATTTTAAACTAATCATACTATACGATACAAATCGTACTATACAAAAAATTGAAATCTTGCAAAAATTAACCCCCGTAATTAGTCAATCAAATTTTGATTTAATTAATGATAGTCTATCGTATTATACGATGTCGATCGTACCAAACAATTGACATAGATGAAATCTAGTCGTCCTTGAGATTGCACCAAATGAAATCATGATTTTTGAACTAATCCTAATATACGATGATGACTGTAACAAATGACTGGCATAGATGAATTTGGTCGTCCAAAAAATCGTACTAAATAAAAAAGTTATTTTTTGAACTAATCATATTGTATAATATTTACATCGTACTGGATGATTTACCTAAAAACAACTAACTATACTATAAGATGTGAAGAGAGGAACGTGATTGAAGGTGGAACTCTAAGAGGGAGCTTTAGAAGAAAATCAAGGTTTGTGAGAGGAAGGAGAAGGTGAGCTTGAGCGTGAGGGAGTAGTGTGAGGGGCTCAGGTGGTTGCTCTGGGCTAGCTGCATGATTGCTCCTCTTGTGGCCTTGGTGAGTCTTGTGGGAGCTCTCAAGGGAGAGAGGCTTCTTAGTTCAGTCCTCGAGGTTATCTGCCTTCTGTAGGAGGGAGAAAAAGGAGTCAAGGTTCTTTACATGTGAAAGGAGCTTTGGTCATCTACCACAACAGGTTGGTGGAAGAGAATTTGTAAAGATTTATCTACCTTGTTGAGAGAGCAAAGGAGAGTCACTTAGTGTTAGTGCAATATTCGGAGTGGAGGACTATAGGAAGTGGACGCAGGTTAAGATTGACCAAACCACCATAAAAATTTTTTATGTTCTATTTTCATTTTCTGCATTTTATTTTTTGCACTTCATTTTTGTTATAATTGCTTGGTGAATTTCTAAGATCAATGTTCTGTTGTGCAATTTAGAATTTCATCATCATCACTAAAATTGTTGTTAAAATTATTAGTAGGCATTATGAAATTAAATTTCTTATTTCAAAAGTTTAAAAAATTTACAAAAATTAGTATCCTTGTTTAGGATTATTTTTAAAAGTACCAATTCACCCCCCCACCCCTCTTAATGCATCTCAAACTTTTAAGTGGTATCAGAGCACTTTTAAGTGGTATAGGAGCGGGGTCTCAAAAATAGTGTTTTAGAAAACCTTAATATAAATGATCAATGACACATTTTGGTAATTGTAACACTATGGTGGGTTTTTAAATAACCCATCCACCTTTATTTGAAAACATCCCATTTGATTTCTTGAAAATTAGCATGTCTACATTTTTTGCAGTCTATTGACTATAAAATTTGGCATAGGATTCAAATCGATTACTCACCTCCATCACATATGGTTAAATTTGATATTCCTTTTAATGAATAGAGCAATGAGAATAGAGAACTCACACACTTAAATGCTAAGTGTTTGAATTATTTTCATTTGTGCATTAAAATACAGAGACTGCATGTGAGTTTCTATAAGCACTACCAGAAAAGAGATTTGTGATAGGTTATGTATCACCTACGTGATAATCAGTAAAGTTAAATAGTCTAGGCTAAATATTCGTTTGCATGACTATGAATGTTCTCACATGAAACCTAATGAGACCATGTCTAAAATGTACATTAGGTTCACCTAGATAGTAACATCCTTGCATGCACTAGGTAGAGAACTATCAAATTCTAAAAAAGTTAATAAAATTATACGTTGTTTTTCTAGTTCTTACAATGCAAAAATCACTACAATTAGAGAATTAAAAGATTTAAATGTTTACTGCATTAATAATTTTCTTGGATCACTTATTGCCTACAAGCAAGGAGTCAGTCAAAGGTAAAATGATACAGGATAAAAGAAGAAGGAGAAAATCGTAGCATTAGAAACGAATGATTCTAACAATGATAGTTTTGCAGAAGATGAGGATGATGAAGTAGCCTTGATGGTGTGCTAATTCAAGAGCTTTCTCAAAAGAAAACAAAGGTGTCATCAAAATAATTAGAGCAAAGATAAAAGCCACAAATCTACTAATGTTTCATCTGATATAATTTTCTTTGAGTGCAGAAAACTAGTTCACCTTCAAGTGACTACGCCAACCAAAGGATACAAAAAGCTTTTTGGGCCAACTCTATCTCAGAATCATCAGAAGAAGAAGTAGAGGAGGTAACAGACTTGTGTCTCATGGCTAATAATAATCTTGATCAATCATATCAAGATGAGGTATGTCAACACTCTTATGACGAATTGCTTATTATTTCTGAAAATATTCATGATTCATATAAGAAGCTTAAGAAAATGCATGCTAATTTTAATACAAATTTTTTATTTTTAAAAAAGAGCTTGCTAGTTTAATCATCGAGCACTCTACTTTATATAATGATAAGATGAATTTATTAGATGAGTTTGATGCATTAAATAAGAAGCATGTTGATCTATCTAATGAACACAATTCCTTAAAAATATTACATATTGAGCTAGAAAAAGAATTTAAGGAATTAGAAGATCTTACATGTCAATTAGATAACAGTGAGCATGCATTAAAATTGGAAGTGGCAAACTATTAAAATACAAATTAATATTTAAGAACAAAAATTAGTGCACTTGAGAATAATAAATAAAAAATAGCTTAGTGGTATAACTCCTCAACACAACATGCATCACATAAACCTAGGAAAAGGCACCATCACCATATAGGCTAGTAAACCATTTCCATAGTGTTAGGTATTACTCTTGCGGTATGTTAGGACATATAGCCCACACATGCACTATCCACCATAGGACACATCTAGTGTGGAGGCCTAAATTACATTCATCACATCATAACATACATGCATCTCATTCATTCAAGCATAAGGCGGAACCCTAACTCACGTGGGTTGTTGACCTCATTATTCGAGGTCAATTTCCCTAGAATCAACTCTAGCGCTTAGGTTTTCATAGCCTAGTGTAGACGTCGCCCCCATAGGATTTACCTTAGGTGGACGCCCACTGACGTAGCATCGACTCGAACCTATCACTCAATTCGAATCAAAGTCAATTCAATCCAATTTTAATTCAACTCCAAACGAACTCAAATCAAACCCGATTTATGATCCGTCGATGTCGATCGACTCATTTTAATGTGATTTTCAATCAAATTGATATATCATTAGGCTTAAATCAACTCACCAATCGAAGCGAAATCAAATAAAATTAACTCAAGTCGAGTTCAATTTATATGGCCCTGATTAGCGCTGTTTGACTCGTCGTGAGCTAATGACATTAGTTGATTAAATATATGGATGCAAATTAGTTTTATTTAAAATGTTCACTAACTTCGTTTAGTTTAAATATATCAATTTTATTAAAATAAATTACCTATATTTTAAAGATAAAATGTCATTTTTTTTATTAAGATATGTCATAATAATCAACTCAAATTATTTTTTTAATCAATCCTTAAAATCCTAGCCGTTGTTTTGAATTAAAATGAAAAAGAGAATGTGTAGTTAGAGCTGGTTCTAACCATCCCCCACACCCTCTCTCACTCTCAGCATTTTGGAAACCACCCAAACCCCCAAGCACAACTGCTCCTCTCATACACGATCTCCTTCTCCCACTCTCTACAGTTCATGAAATCAGCCCCTCTTCCTCTGGATTTGAAGAACTCTTTCCATTCACAGAGTTCACGAACTCCTATCCTACTCCAATTCGCAAAAGCCAAGACCCCATTGGCAAGCCTCCTCTCCGGAATTCTCTCACGTGAGAAGTGCAGTTCCGAAGCCCCTCAACCGGTCGCTTCTCCCTGGTTCTCCTCGTCTTGCTTGCGAAATCTCCTAGTTCCGGAATACAGAAGGCTCTCTCCCCCCTTCAATTCGGAACTGCTCCTAGTTAGCGTGAGAAGACCCCAACCCATCGCTCTTCCCAGTCACACGAACCTCTCCAGCCCGCCTCCTCTCCCACTGATTCGCATGAAGTCCCTCTCACTCTCTCTCATTTTCGGAAAACCCCTGGCAGAACCGCCTCTTCCCATTCGCACAACTCAGCCCGTCACCTTCTTGCTCGTGAGAAGTCCGCACACCTCCAGTTTACCCTTTGGAAATCAAGGCCGGACGCCCTTGTTTCCAGCCCTAGTCGGACAAGACCCTCTCCCTCTCTCTCGTCAACTTTTGTTCTCAGGAAACCGACTTGTACTCCTCCAGATTCTTAGAACCGAAGGTCTCTTTGTTCCCATTCGCAAATTCCCATTTGTCTCGCTCCAAAGAGGCTGATCCGAACATTTTTGCTTCAAATGAGTTCAGGTATACTGCTTCTTATCTCTTCTTCCTTAATCTTTTCTATTTTCATTTAATTTCTTATTTAGTTTTATGTGATAAATTAAGAGAAACCTTTATTTGAAGAAAATTTTGTTTCTTCATATAAAAATTTATAAGAATCATAAATATATGTTGCATATGTTTCAAAACCAATTTTTCTACATGACGAATTTTTGGTTTGAACATTCTTTTGGAATGAATTTCTTTTAAATATGATTTTAGAGGAAATTATGTCGAAATAAATATGGAAGTTTATTCTCCACTGATATTGGCTCTTCTTTTGTGAAGCTTAGATGCTAAGATGGATTACACTTAATATGAAAAGAAATTTCTATGTGATGAATTCTTGAAAATCTGCACCATGAACATTGAGAATAGTATTGCTACTTACATCTAATTTTGAAGAATCATCGTTAATAAAGAGATACTTATATACATTTTTTTTATCTTAAATTTTCTACACTTGTTTGATTTTATATAACAGCCATGTAGATAATTATGTTAAAAACTATTGGAACACTTTATATTTCAAATATGAGCTTTGTCTTGATTCAAGACAATGTTGTTCTATGTTAAGTAGTTGGAATGTTTCTTCCTGAAATTTCGAAAGAATAAATCGGCATCAAATCCATTTTCTTATGATTGCATTTTAGTAGAAAGTGTTAGGTTTCAACTTTGAGGAGTTTTGTTGTTTATTGCATGAAAGGAAGAAGTTTGATTTTCATTCTCAAATGTGTATGTGAAAGATAAAGTGTTTGATTTTGAAAGAAGTATATGTGTAGTTTGAGAAGTGAATTTTGTTGTTTTGAAAGATGAAAAGTAAATTATTTAAATGAAAAGTTTAGTGTGTGATCTTTGAATGGTAAAGCAAAGCTTGATTGTTGGAGAATGAAAAATGTTCAATTTGACAAAGGTGATAAGTATGAGAAATAAAAAAGTAAGTTTTGTGGATTCGGAAAGGTTAAAATTGTATATGTTTTTAAAAGGTAACATGTGAATATGTTTTTGAAGGACGACATGTGTAATTGTGGAAAGGTAAATGTTTGATTTTGTAGAAAGTTTTGTGTAGGAAAGGTGAAAAGCAAGTGTTTGGATTTTTTTTTTTAGTGTTTTGTATGTTTTGATAGGTGGAAAATATATGTTTTGTGAAAAATGAAAATATTTACATTAATAAGAAAAGTATTTTGAGAGGCATATCAAAAAGAGAAAGTGTATTTTAGAAAGGTCTTGTGTGAAGATTGTGAAAATTAAAATATTTGATTTGATAAGGAAAAGTGATTCGCATTTATATATAAAAGTGAAACTTGTGTGAATTTTGGAAAGGAAGATGAATAGTAGTTTGTGTTAGAAAGTGAGTTAGAAACTAATTAAAAAATGTAAAGTCTAAAGAAGAGTAAAAGTTTTTTTTCTTTTTCTACCCTATCATTCTCTTTCCATTTTTTTTGTGCCTCGGAATGAATGTTGGAAAGATATACAATATGCTTTCGAAAGTGAAAAGTTCAAAAGGCAACCAACAAAGCCAGTGTTGAAGTCCGAAGAAAGGTACGCCTTTATTTTCAATAAATTTTAATTATTTTATTATTAATTATTAAATATGCTTTCTAATCCCTGTTTTCCTTGTTTTCTTCTCTATATTTGCATGAACTACGAGGAACGGTACCGGTCGAGGGAACAAAAGGATAAGGAGCTAATGACGTCAGTCGCCTCTATCCAACCGGGCAGAGGTGCTACGGGCGGAACCACCGGGTCGTAGCCCCCGGTGACTGTGAGTATTTCTAAATTTAGAAAACCTTTAGGGACCCCTTGATGTGGTGTGCGTGAACCATTCCTTTAGGTCCCTGTAGTAACTTCTATTTAATTAGGATTACTTTTTGTTTTTTTTTTTAGATCCCCAAACTCCTTTTACACACGCGCAAAGTCTTAAGGGTTAGTAATAACAAATTTTTCACCCTATACAACAGTAGTGACACTTAAGGACAAAAATCAAGGACTGAGTCTTAGAAAACTTAGTCTTAGGATGCATGCACACTTTAGGATAGAAACATATAACATAGAAAAGTTAGTGACACCTTACCCTAGAATTAGTGAACATTTTTAAATTAAAATTCAATTAATTAGAAAACTTTAGTCAATAATTAACCTATATAGGACATATCAAAACCATACAACCTGTTGCACATACTTAGAATTGTTTGTTAGGACAACCGACTCTAGATTTAGGTTAGGCCGGTGTTTATTTTCTTACTGCTGTGTGACGGGCTTTCTCGGCTTTCATTGTATGTTGGATGTAAAATTGTTGGTGTGTTTGCTTACTTATTTTTACTGTACTCTGTGTTATGATTTGACTGACGATTAGATTACCCATAAGTTAGGAACGATCTAGTTGTTAACAGAATTTTCTGCAGGTGGCCACACTCGTGCAGGGCAATAAAGGGGGCTAATTAATTAATAAATTTGATAAATGCTACAGGTGCTTTAGTTGCTTAGCCCCCAAATAAAAAAAAAAGAGTGTGGCCAAGTGTGGCTGGTGGATTTAATTTAAATGCATATATATAACTGCTTGGGATGATTTTTGCTTAGGATAACCCTGCAGGTGGTTTAGATTTTCTTTTTCTTTCTGTGAAATGTAATGTAATGTAAATGTGTTTGAAAATATGTGAAAGTGATTTTGGAAGCGGGATATCACATCCAATTTGGAATCTAAAGAAAGGAGAATATACCTTAAAGGATTATTCTCTTTTATTTGGAAAGCCAAATTAGAATGACTTTAGTATTCAAATAGAAAAGAAAATACCCCTTTTTAGGGATGAGTTTCTTTTCATTTGGATATCCAAACCCGATGGATCCAAGAAATTCATAGAAGATGAAAAGATAGAACGAGAAGATTGAAGAAAGAAGATGAAGAAATGAAGATTCAAGGAACAGTATATCCCATTTCAAAAATCACTTGTGTCATTCTTAAGATTAGAATCCGGGTTTGTTGTCAGTGGTACCCGGCCACTTTACATTTCTGCAAATTCTGGGTGTAATATGGACATTGGACATTGGACATTATATTTGGATTATTAAAATTGATTGTTTACATTGTTTGTGCAGTAGATTTTTTTTAGAACCTTGCATGCCGTATTTTGTTTTAGCCTGGATACGAATCGGAGTGCTTTTTTTTCGTAAGGGTACGCTCAAATTTCTTTTACTTCAAATTATAATAAAAGTTTTAGGCTCACATAGTAACTCTAACGATCTAAGAAGTAAGCTCGGGACCGCCGAGAGTCAGCATAAGCATATTAATACTTTCTCTTCCTTGTTAGGCACCTCCCCGCCTGCGGGTTCTGGCAGACCACTTGACCTATGAGGGTGTAGTTCTGTCAAGGGGAAGTTGTGCAATCTATAGAGAAAAACCTATTTTGTAATCCTAATTTTTAAACTGCTTCATATTCATTTTATGCATTCGAGTCAATTAGCATGCATTGCATTAGATACAAATTAAAAAAGAGTTTAAAATATTAATTGCATTTCTAGACATTTATCACCCTACATAAGTTGAGGGGCCAATTAGGATCTATCTTAGATGTCGGCCCCCAATTCCTTAAAACTTAAATAACGTCCCTACCCATCATTCATAAGAGACTTGATACATGGTTTTAAAGCGCCTAGGTGGTTAGCTGGCTCCCCAATCCAGGCCGGGGTAAGTTCAGATTGCATTTCATTAGTTAGGTTCAGGTCGCTACTTTATAGTACCCAAATTAGATTTAGGTTCTGAGTCAGATTCTTTTAAGATCTTAAGTCCTCACCCTCCGGGAATATAATCCCAAATTTCTAATTAAATGTCAACTTAAACATAAAATTTCTCTCTGAAAATGTAAAGCCCAACATAGGCTAGACTGAGGTTGCCTCTGAGTTTCTCAGAATCCGGCTCCTCCTATTTTTTTCTCCTTTGACTTGCTTATAAATGTTCAACATTGAGCTTTCTCCTTGAAAAATTCCTACTTCTGTTTCCTTGTCTTTTACTTTGTACTCAAAAGGGTATGAAATCACTGCTTTAATCGAGAGTTTTCTTAGGAGCTTCTCTCCTAGGATGTAATTAACTATAGGGGCTTGCCTCTATAGGGATTTGAGAACCCCAGACTAAAATAAACCTTGTTTTATTCGTATAAAATAAGGGAAGAATCTTTGGGAACGTAGATATTTTTTAAAAACTCATTTCTAATTTTGAATAGACTTGTAGAATGTTATTATTATCTTTTCAGATAATATAATATTATACTTGTTATATTCAACTTTAGAAATGATAAATTTTATAAAACTCATTCTCACTTTTGGATATCTTGAAGAATATTATGTTCGTCTTTTAAGATGATATAATATTCTTCTTGCCATATCTAAATAAAAGAATGAATAAACTTTTTCAAAAACGTATTTCTATCTTTAAACATATTCTATAGAATTTCATCTTTATTTTTTGAGATGATATGTTATTCTCTGAACTATGTTTAATTATAGAAATATCAATTTTCAAAACCCTATTTTGATATTGAATCCATTATAGAATATTGTGTCGGCCTCTCGAGACTGTACTTTATTCTCAATGCAGTATTCGATTACAAAATAGGAGAAAATCAAAATCTGCGTGGTGAGACATAATTTTTCCCACCAAGGTTTTTCTGGCGACTCCGCTGGGGATCAATCCTCTCTCCATCTTTAGTAGTGTATTATACCCTTTAATCGATAGTATACTTGTGCTTGTCATAGGTTGTAACTACCTTTCTTCTGCCGGCTCTTTTATTCATTTCATTCTTGGATATCTCGGCCGGTATCAAGAAAATAAATTTTAGAGGTCTTATTTTGGACCCCGTTAGAAAACTAACGGGAAGATCCTTTGTACGACCTTTTTGTAAATAAATTTCCTGTGCTAATTCGAATATTGCAGTTACATTTTTCTTGTAGCTTGATGTTTGACTTAGCATTAGGTCCAAAATCCCTTTGCCCAATCTTTAGTAATAAGTATAGTTACTTCTTTTAGTAACTTAATGTATTATTTGGATTGGGTCCAAATAATTTTAAATCTTCAAAATTTTAAACTTCTGTGTCCTAGCTACTATGTTGCAGTTATATATTTTTATAACTCGATATGTGGCTGGGCAAATCTTAAGAAAATTTGAGCTTTTAAATCAAAGTTTTTTCCTTATCTAAACCAGCATATTACAGTTATATATTTGTATAGCTTAATATGTTTGGTAGGATAGGGTCCAAAAGCTCAAACCTTCAAATCAAAACTTTTTTTCTTATCCTATTAACATATTGTAGTTACATGTCCTTTGTAGCTTGATATGTTTGCTAGGACAGGGTCCATAATCTGATCTATGCAAGATTTTCAAGATTAAATTTGATTTACATTAAAAAAAGTTTGAATGTTCGAATAGTAGTTAAGCTTATAAAAATAATTTTTACTAGAGAAAATAGCAGGTTGATTTCTTTTAAAAAGAAACTTACCTCTATCTTCCTTAAATTATAATTAAAACTTCAGTGTGGTTGACTCCTCTAAATACTTAAAGAATAAGACCTACGGTTATCAATGTTAAAATGAAAAGTGTGTTCCCTCCCTCCCTCCACTTGGGTGGATTAAGGCTTCAGATGAAGATATATTTAATCTCATTTCTTTTTGGAACCTCAAAATATAAAAGTTTAGCTAATTTTGCTAGGTTCCTAGCAATCATTGAATTAAATTCAAATATATTTTTAAATTTTCTATTCAACCATATTATGATTTTTTCTAATCTTAGGAATTTATAAATATTGGTTGATATATTGAAAGTTTGAAAATCATTCTAAATTCCCTCACATTTAAACCTTCTTGTAGGTTAAAGTTTAATATGCCTATAAATCCTATTTCTTAAGAGTACTACATGGATATGACGATTTGTCCTCTGCCATGTGGTTTAACTCTAATAAAATGTGGATTTTAAAGGCATACGATGAAGATAAATAGACAATTTATATAAAAGCTTTTGTTCATCATCTGAAGTTTTCTCTTATGGTAATATTTTAAAATTAAATATTAGCTAAGTTTACTCTTAGCTTTATTATTCCATTTGAGAAAACTCATGAACAGTTCTTATTAAAGATTGATCATCTCAAATTTCGTTCGAGTCGAAAACTTAGGACAATTCAAGTTTCTTTATTGAGGTTAACCCATGATATGGTTAACATTCCATTTATCATGTGGTTTTCCCTCAAAATTAATTAATACATCTTGAATTGATACTAAGTTAATCTATTTCATAACATTTTTGACAGTTTCCTTCTTCAGTAGTAAAATAAACAAATAAATTATTTGGGTTCACCCGTTATGATATCCATAAATAGCTTCTTATGAATTAAGATCTATGTCAAATTGAAATTGAAGAAGGTGGAAGTCTTATTCATCTTTTTATCGTTATACATCTCATAGGCATCTTACGAGTTGATGAACTTGTTTTATAATTATCTCAGCTAAGTTATCTATTCATACTATTGGATCATGTCCGATTTGTAAGTCCATCTTCCTTGTATAAGAGTGTTAATTTTCTATTCTTATATCTGGAAGATGATTTTTACAACTGAAATAATTGTTTCAAGATTTAAATAAAGGAAGCCTCTTAAAAAGAAAAAAGATAAAAAAAAGAATAAAAGAATAAAAAAAAAGACACATTCATTAAATGTGTAGCAAAAAAAAAAAAAAGTGGCTTCCCTTTCTAAATCTTGAATATCAAAGGATCTATTCATCCTTTAATATTTTTAACACTTGACTTTGAGAATTTATAATTCTGGTTCATCATCAAGCATTGATGTTCTATTATATGTAAAATATATACACCATCTGAAAGATTTGAAAAGTGAATTTCTACCTCCAATTTAATTTCTTTATATCTTAGTTTAAAAAGAAGAAAAAGATGAAGAAGGAAACCCCAGTTTTTCTTGTAGAGAGCTTTGATCTGGGTTAACAAAATCTAAATCTTGAGACCTCTCTAATTAGCAACTTGAGTAGGTCAGTTCATATCTTCAAATCATTTTCAAGAAAAATCACATAGATGATCAATCTAAATGAAATTATAATGGTGCTGGTTATGCATTATTTGGTTTCACATATCTAACCTAATTAAGATGCATAAACAAACTATTATCCAAATATCTTCAACTCTTTTTGAACATCTTCCAATTTGAATGAGATTCTAGACAGGATCCTGATACTGGATGATCTATAGTGATATTTATGGATATAAAAATCACTTTCTTTAGATTCAAATTTTGAAACTAAATTAAGGGACATCCCTTAGTTGGTTCTGAGATGATTGTCTAATGTTCTCATTCACTATTGAATAACTATAACTTCCAAATTTAAAATATATTATTGACTGAACTAGGATGTTAGAACATGAGGGGTTCTATCCTTAGTGATGTCGATGATACCTTTGTTTAAATCTTTGTCAAACTTCAAAACAAAATCAAACTACAATTTGACTAAGTCCATAATTGACTAATCTTGGATGTTAGAATTGGAGGGATTCTATTCCTGATAAAGTCTATGGTAATTTCGTCAAAAAGATATGAAATTCAATTCACAGTATATCTTTATCATAAACTAGATTCGGTTGTTAGAGCCTAAACAACTCTATCCCCGTTTCTTTTCATATCATTGAAATTCAAAATATTTTGAAACTATAATTTTCTTTGAAGGAAGTTGTTAAGTTTTAACTTTTGATTGAAATCATTCTGGTCATATTCAAACTATGTAATTTGGAGGAAGTCAACCCATCATTCATTGAGTTTTTGAATCTTTTCTCATGTTATTTTTATTGGGTTAAGATGATTAAAACTTAAGCGATCACAGTCAAATATTATAAGAAAATTATCAAATGAAAAATAAATCTTTTACTTTTTAATGAAAATCAAACTTTTCTCAATCATTATGAGAATTTGATATTCCTTAGTGCTTTCACTATAAAAGATGCTCAAATATTCTCATTGTTCTTCAACAACTCATGCAAAAGTTAAAATTTTTTTTTAAGGAAAATTTTATCATGTTGCATTTAGTTCTCTTAGAACATGCAAACAAGGACTCTAGAAAATTCATATGATTTTCATTGAGTTATTCGAAACAAATTCAGTCATAGAATCAATCTTTTATAAAAATCTTGCATTTCTTCTCCAGTGGTCGAGATACTTTGTTAAGTCTTTACTTATCAAAGATGATCAAACTACTCCCCTTTTATTTTTCTCACATATGATGATCCGATATAAAAACATAATCCCTAGTGGATTATTTGTAAGTTATAAAGATCATTTATAATGAAGGATAAAACAAAATTTTATTCAAAAGATTTTCAAGTCTTTTAATCATCTAAATGTTTTTCTTTCCCTTCTAGAAAATGACATATATAAAAGCTTATGATCTCTAGTAGAACATTTGTAAGTTGTCAATGTCATTTGTGGTTGAGGGAAAAGATTCAAAGCTTTAAAGGAATCAACTTTACTTTAAAAATTCACCACCCTGAAATCAGTCTTTAGGTCTAAGTCCGCTTTTACGGCATCCTATTGGCTTTCTGGCTTAACTCCGCTCTTACGGCAGCCAATCTTGATTAAATCTGTCTTTAGGTCTAAGTCCGCTTTTACGACATCCTATTGACTTCTGGCTTAAGTCCGCTCTTACGGCAGCCAATCCAGTTTAAATCCGTCTTTAGGTATGAGTCCTCCTACGGCATCCTATTGACATCTTTGGAGTTAGGAATAAGCATCCCTAGTGGCATCCTAATCTTCGTTCCGAGGAGAAGTATAAGCATCCCCAGTGGCATCTTCTCTTCATTAAATCTTAAATCTTAAATTCGTCTTTAGGTATAAGTCCTCCTACGGCATCCTATTGACATCTTTAGAGTTAGGAGTAAGCATCCCTAGTGGCATCCTAATCTTCGTCCCGAGGAGAAGTATAAGCATCCCCAGCGGCATCTTCTCTTCATTAAATTCTAAATCTTAAATCCATCTTTAGGTATAAGTCCTCCTACGGCAACCTTTTGACATATTTGAAATTAGGAATATGCATCCCTAGTGGCATCCTAATTTTCATCCTGAGGAAAAGTATAAGCATCCCTAGCGGCATCTTTTCTTCATCCTATTTACACTCTTGAAGTTAGTCTTGATTCATAAAAAAAGGTTTCAATCATATCAAAATCAAATTCAAAATTCCTATTCGTGCCAAACCACATTCAACCTTTTCAATATCTTGGCTTTATTAAATAATACTAATTTCATTAGTTATTATTTGCTAAAGCCATCAATGCCAATAACAACTTCAAAATCACTGAATCAACTCAAATTTCTGTCAACTTTTATTTTGATTTTCTATCAAAATAACAAAATCTTTTCAAATTGTATACTCAAATCTTCAACTTCAACCCTGAATCTAGTTGATCATTTCGGTCAACACCAATACGCACGATAAACTTTGGCAAGTTTATCATTCCTATTGGGGGTCCATTTGTTGACCTCATTATTCGAGGTCAATTTCCCTAGAATCAACTCTAGCGCTTAGGTTTTCATAGCCTAGTGTAGACGTCGCCCCCGTAGGATTTCTCTTAGGTGGACGCCCACTGACGTAGCATCGACTCAAACCTATCACTCAACTCGAATCAAAGTCAATTCAATCCAATTTTAATTCAACTCCAAACGAACTCAAATCAAGCCTGATTTATGATCCGTCGATGTCGATCGACTCATTTTAATGTGATTTTCAATCAAATTGATATATCATTAGGCTTAATTCAACTCACCAATCGAAGCTAAATCAAATCAAATTAACTCAAGTCGAGTTCAATTTCAATGGTCCTGATTAGCGCTGTTTGACTCGTCGTGAGCTAATGACATTAGTTGATTAAATAAATGGATGAAAATTAGTTTAATTTAAAATGTTCACTAACTTCATTTAGTTTAAATATATCAATTTTATTAAAATAAATTACCTATATTTTAAAGATAAAATGTCATTTTTTTATTAAGATATGTCATAATAATCAACTCAAATTATTTTTTTAATCAATCCTTAAAACCCTAGCCGTTGTTTTGAATTAAAATGAAAAAGAGAATGTGTAGTTAGAGCTGGTTCTAACCATCCCCCACACCCTCTCTCACTCTCAGCATTTTGGAAACCACCCAAACCCCCAAGCACAACTGCTCCTCTCATACACGATCTCCTTCTCCCACTCTCTACAGTTTATGAAATCAGCCCCTCTTCCTCTGGATTTGAACAACTCTTTCCATTCACAGAGTTCACGAACTCCTCTCCTACTCCAATTCGCAAAAGCCAAGACCCCATTGGCAAGCCTCCTCTCCGGAATTCTCTCACGTGAGAAGTGCAGTTCCGAAGCCCCTCAACCGATCGCTTCTCCCTGGTTCACCTCGTCTTGCTTGCGAAATCTCCTAGTTCCGGAATACAGAAGGCTCTCTCCCCCCTTCAATTCGGAACTGCTCCTAGTTAGCGTGAGAAGCCCCCAACCCATCGCTCTTCCCAGTCACACGAACCTCTCCAGCCCGCCTCCTCTCCCACTGATTCGCATGAAGTCCCTCTCACTCTCTCTCATTTTCGGAAAACCCCTGGCAGAACCGCCTCTTCCCATTCGCACAACTCAGCCCGTCACCTTCTTGCTCGTGAGAAGTCCGCACACCTCCAGTTTGCCCTTTGGAAATCAAGGCTGGACGCCCTTATTTCTAGCCCTAGTCGGACAAGACCCTCTCCCTCTCTCCCGTCAACTTTTGTTCTCAGAAAACCGACTTGTACTCCTCCAGATTCTTAGAACCGAAGGTCTCTTTGTTCCCATTCGCAAATTCCCATTTGTCTCGCTCCAAAGAGGCTGATCCGAACATTTTTGCTTCAAATGGGTTCAGGTATACTGCTTCTTATCTCTTCTTCCTTAATCTTTTCTATTTTCATTTAATTTCTTATTTAGTTTTATGTGATAAATTAAGAGAAACCTTTATTTGAAGAAAATTTTGTTTCTTCATATAAAAATTTATAAGAATCATAAATATATGTTGCATATGTTTCAAAACCAATTTTTCTACATGACGAATTTTTGGTTTGAACATTCTTTTGGAATGAATTTCTTTTAAATATTATTTTAGAGGAAATTATGTCGAAATAAATATGGAAGTTTATTCTCCACTGATATTGGCTCTTCTTTTGTGAAGCTTAGATGCTAAGATGGATTACACTTAATATGAAAAGAAATTTCTATGTGATGAATTCTTGAGAATCTGCACCATGAACATTGAGAATAGTATTGTTACTTACATCTAATTTTGAAGAATCATCGTTAATAAAGAGATACTTATATACATTTTTTTTATCTTAAATTTTCTACACTTGTTTGATTTTATATAACAGCCATGTAGATAATTATGTTAAAAACTATTGGAACACCTTATATTTCAAATATGAGCTTTGTCTTGATTCAAGACAATGTTGTTCTATGTTAAGTAGTTGGAATGTTTCTTCCTGAAATTTAGAAAGAATAAATCGGCATCAAATCCATTTTCTTATGATTGCATTTTAGTATAAAGTGTTAGGTTTCAACTTTGAGGAGTTTTGTTGTTTATTGCATGAAAGGAAGAAGTTTGATTTTCATTCTCAAATGTGTATGTGAAAGATAAAGTGTTTGATTTTGAAAGAAGTATATGTGTAGTTTGAGAAGTGAATTTTGTTGTTTTGAAAGATGAAAAGTAAATTATTTAAATGAAAAGTTTAGTGTGTGATCTTTGAATGGTAAAGCAAAGCTTGATTGTTGGAGAATGAAAAATGTTCAATTTGACAAAGGTGATAAGTATGAGAAATAAAAAAGTAAGTTTTGTGGATTGGGAAAGGTTAAAATTGTATATGTTTTTAAAAGGTAACATGTGTATATGTTTTTGAAGGACGACATGTGTAATTGTGGAAAGGTAAATGTTTGATTTTGTAGAAAGTTTTGTGTAGGAAAGGTGAAAAGCAAGTGTTTGGATTTTTTTTTAAGTGTTTTGTAAGTTTTGATAGGTGGAAAATATATGTTTTGTGAAAAATGAAAATATTTACATTAATAAGAAAAGTATTTTGAGAGGCATATCAAAAAGAGAAAGTGTATTTTAGAAAGGTCTTGTGTGAAGATTGTGAAAATTAAAATATTTGATTTGATAAGGAAAAGTGATTCGCATTTATATATAAAAGTGAAACTTGTGTGAATTTTGGAAAGGAAGATGAATAGTAGTTTGTGTTAGAAAGTGAGTTAGAAACTAATTAGAAAATGTAAAGTCTAAAGAAGAGTAAAAGTTCTTTTTCTTTTTCTACCCCATCTTTCTCTTTCCATTTTTTTGTGCCTCGGAATGAATGTTGGAATGATATACAATATGCTTTCGAAAGTGAAAAGTTCAAAAGGCAACCAACAAAGCCAGTGTTGAAGTCTGAAGAAAGGTACGTCTTTATTTTCAATAAATTTTAATTTTTTTATTATTAATTATTAAATATGCTTTCTAATCCCTGTTTTCCTTGTTTTCTTCTCTATATTTGCATGAACTACGAGGAACGGTACCGGTCGAGGGAACAAAAGGACAAGGAGCTAATGACGTCAGTCGCCTCTATCCAATCGGGTAGAGTTGCTACAGGCGGAACCACCGGGTCGTAGCCCCCGGTGACTGTGAGTATTTCTAAATTTAGAAATCCTTTAGGGACCCCTTGATGTGGTGTGCGTGAACCATTCCTTTAGGTCCCTGTAGTAACTTCTATTTAATTAGGATTACTTTTTATTTTTTTTTTAGATCCCCAAACTCCTTTTACACACGCGCAAAGTCCTAAGGGTTAGTAATAATAAATTTTTCACCCTATACAACAGTAGTGACACTTAAGGACAAAAATCAAGGACTGAATCTTAGAAAACTTAGTCTTAGGATGCATGCACACTTTAGGATAGAAACATATAACATAGAAAAGTTAGTGACACCTTACCCTAGAATTAGTGAACATTTTTAAATTAAAATTCAATTAATTAGAAAACTTTAGTCAATAATTAACCTATATAGGACATATCAAAATCATACAACCTGTTGCACATACTTAGAATTGTTTGTTAAGACAACCGACTCTAGATTTAGGTTAGGCCAGTGTTTATTTTCTTACTGCTGTGTGATGGGCTTTCTTGGCTTTCATTGCATGTTGGATGTAAAATTGTTGGTGTGTTTGTTTACTTATTTTTACTGTACTCTGTGTTATGATTTGACTGACGATTAGATTACCCATAGGTTAGGAACGATCTAGTTGTTAACAGAATTTTCTGCAGGTGGCCACACTCGTGCAGGGTAGTAAAGGGGGCTAATTAATTAATAAATTTTATAAATACTACAGGTGCTTTAGCTGCTTAGCCCCCAAATAAAAAAAAAAAGAGTGTGGCCAAGTGTGGCTGGTGGATTTAATTTAAATGCATATATATAACTGCTTGGGATGATTTTTGCTTAGGATAACCCTGCAGGTGGTTTAGATATTCTTTTTCTTTCCGTGAAATGTAATGTAATGTAAATGTGTTTGAAAATTTGTGAAAGTGATTTTGAAAGCGGGATATCACATCCAATTTGGAATCTAAAGAAAGGAGAATATACCTTAAAGGATTATTCTCTTTTATTTGGAAAGCCAAATTAGGATGATTTTAGTATTCAAATAGAAAAGAAAATACCCCTTTTTTAGGGATGAGTTTCTTTTCATTTGGATATCCAAACCCGATGGATCCAAGAAATTCATAGAAGAAGAAAAGATAGAATGAGAAGATTGAAGAAAGAAGATGAAGAAATGAAGATTCAAGGAACAGTATATCCCATTTCAAAAATCACTTGTGTCATTCTTAAGATTAGAATCCGGGTTTGTTGTCAGTGGTACCCGGCCACTTTACTTTTCTGCAAATTCTAGGTGTAATATGGACATTGGACATTGGACATTATATTTGGATTATTAAAATTGATTGTTTACATTGTTTGTGCAGTAGATTTTTTTTAGAACCTTGTGTGCCGTGTTTTGTTTTAGGCTGGATACGAATCGGAGTGCTTTTTTTTCGTAAGGGTACGCTCAAAATTCTTTTACTTGAAATTATAATAAAAGTTTTAGGCTCACATAGTAACTCTAACGATCTAAGAAGTAAGCTCGGGACCGCCGAGAGTCAGCATAAGCATATTAATACTTTCTCTTCCTTGTTAGGCACCTCCCCGCCTGCGAGTTCTGGCAGACCACTTGACCTATGAGGGTGCAGTTCTGTCAAGGGGAAGTTGTGCAATCTCTAGGGAAAAACCTATTTTGTAAGCCTAATTTTTAAACTGCTTCATATTCATTTTATGCATTCGAGTCAATTAGCATGCATTGCATTAGATACAAATTAAAAAAGAGTTTAAAATATTAATTGCATTTCTAGACATTTATCACCCTACATAAGTTGAGGGTAGGATCTATCTTAGATGTCGGCCCCCAATTCCTTAAAACATAAATAATGTCCCTACCCATCATTCATAAGAGACTTGATACATGGTTTTAAAGCGCCTAGGTGGTTAGCTGGCTCCCCAATCCAGGCCGGGGTAAGTTCAAATTTGCATTTCATTAGTTAGGTTCAGGTCGCTACTTTATAGTACCCAAATTAGATTCAGGTTTTGAGGCAGATTCTTTTTAGATCTTAAGTCCTCGCCCTCCAGGAATATAATCCCAAATTTCTAATAAAATGTAAACTTAAACATAAAATTTCTCTCTTAAAATGTAAAGCCCAACATAGGCTAGACTGAGGTTGCCTCTGAGTTTCTCAGAATCCGGCTCCTATTTTTTTCTCCTTTGACTCTCTAATAAATGTTCAACATTGAGCTTTCTCCTTGAAAAATTCCTACTTCTGTTTCCTTGTCTTTTACTTTGTACTTAAAAGGGTATGAAATCACTGCTTTAATCGAGAGTTTTCTTAGGAGCTTCTCTCCTAGGATGTAATTAACTATAGCAGCTTGCCTCTAAAGGGATTTGAGAACCCCAGACTAAAATAAACCTTGTTTTATTTGTATAAAACAAGGGAAAAATCTTTGGTAACGTAGATATTTTTTAAAAACTCATTTCTAATTTTGAATAGACTTGTAGAATGTTATTATTATCTTTTCAGATAATATAATATTATACTTGTTATATTCAACTTTAGAAATGATAAATTTTATAAAACGCATTCTCGCTTTTGGATATCTTGAAGAATGTTATGTTCGTCTTTTAAGATGATATAATATTCTTCTTGCCATATCTAAATAAAAGAATGAATAAACTTTTTCAAAAACGTATTTATATCTTTAAACATATTCTATAGAATTTCATCTTCATCTTTTGAGATGATATGTTATTCTTTGAACTTTGTTTAATTATAGAAAAATCAATTTTCAAAACCCTATTTTGATATTGAATCCATTATAGAATATTGTGTCGGCCTCTCGAGACTCTACTTTATTCTCAATGCAGTATTCGATTATAAAATAGGAGAAAATCAAAATCTGCGTGGTGAGACATAATTTTTCCCACCATGGGTTCCCAATTCTAACCTTTGAATGGGTGCTCTCAGGGCCTAGTGAGAGTATGTGGTACTTGGATAGTGGTTGCTCAAGGCCTATGACTGGTGATATGAAGCAATTCATCACACTAGAGGCTAGGTCAGGAGGCAAAGTGACATTTGGAGATAACACCACTAGAAAAGTAGTGAGCTCAGGTACAATTAGAAACTTTAAACACTTTATAATTGAAAATGTTTTACTAGTTGATGCTTTAAAGCATAACTTGTTAAGTAATAATCAACTATGTGATAAAGATTTTGATGTAAAATTTCTTTCTAACAAATGCATGAATATCTCAGATAATAAACTTGTGTTAGAATGAAAATGGATCAATACTGTTTACATGTTAGACTTGAATTATATTGAATATTCAAATTCCTTATGTTTAAAAACTATAATTGATGAATCTTAATAATTGCATAGGAGACTATGCTATGCTAGCATGAAACCACTTAGGAATATCACTCAGAAAAATCTAGTTAGAGGCATACTTAAGTTAGACTTCACTAAGGATCTCCTAAGTGATGCCTGCTAGCTGGGAAAATAAGTAAAATTGTCTTTTCATTCAATTAAGGATATCAACAGCCCTAGGCCACTAGAAATCTTTCACATGGACGTATTTGAACCTAATACTGCAGCTAGCCTAGGAGTAACGACTTGTAGATTTGTGATAGTAGATAACTTCTCTAGATTCACTTGGGTAAGATTTCTAGCACATAAAATTGAGTCATTTGAGGAATTTAGAACTTTCTCCATTTGAATTCAAAGAAAATTAGCATGTAAAATTTCAATAATTCATAATGATCATGGTAGAGAGTTTGAAAATTATAGGTATGTATATTTCTTTTAAGAAATAAGAATAATGAATGTTCATTAGGGCTATTAAGCCCTTATAAAATAGCCCGAGGCTAACCAAGAGGAGGGGGGGGTGAATTGGTAGTTTTAAAAATTCTTAAACACAAAGTTAAAACCTTTTTCAAATCTTTTTGAATATTTTAAAACAAATGCAATCAACCATATAAATTAATATGCAAAAAAATAAAGTCTGGAAGTAACCCAGAAAGAACACACAAGAATTTTATAATCATTCGGTCAACATGACCTATGTCCACTCTCCGGAGCCTATCCTCTGGGTATTGCACTAAAATATAGTGACTCTCCTCTTACTCCTACAACAAGGCGGAAAAGCCTTTACAAACTCCTTTCCATTGACCCCGGTGGGATAGAGAACCCGACATCCTTTTGCTTCCTCCTGAAGCAAGCAGAGAACCTTGATCGATTGTTGACGACCTTCCTAGAGCCCCCAAGGAACCAAGTACAATGAATAGAGAAGATAACTTGAATCTTTGCTTGGAGCAACCTTTGTGAATACCTCACAAACTTCGCCTCACAAGATTCTCTCTCTCTCTCTCTCTCTCTCTCTCTCTCTCCCAAGCTCTCCCTCTCCTTCTCTAAGCTCTCTCAAGTTAAGAAAGTATTAAAAGATTTCAACATCGATAAATAAGAGATCTTATAAAGAAGGGCTTAAAATTTACCCTAATTTGTAACTTGCCGTCAAAGATCATCGAGGATAATCAATAGATCATCCTCTACGATTAGTGTATTTTAGCCCTTTTAGCCTGGACGATCTGGGAGGATTGGATGATTAGAACACACTATTTTTTTTATCATCTAGGATGATGTGGACATCATCCTGTACGATTAGTTCAAAACCATACATATCATCCAGTACGTCTTCCTGGTCGTCAAGAAGATATATATTTGATGATGAAGAAATATAACTTATAGTCCCAAGTAATTCCTGGATCGTACGATACAATTAGTTCAAAATTAAGGATTATCTTCCAGCAAATCATTCTGGCCATCCAGGAGATACATGTTGGGTGATGAAGAAATATAACTTATCATCCGAGATGATTTGGGGATCGTTCTGTACGATTAGTTCAAAAATAGGAATATCGTCAAACAAATCATTTTGGTCATCTAGGTGATTCAGAAGAAATCTAAGATTTTTTTAATTGATCATCCAGGATGATCTTACAATTATCTAGGATAATATAATCGATCAATCAAACCTTAATTACTTTCCTTAATCACCTGACTAATTTAGGTTTAACTATAATGAATCATTTAGGATGATATGGGATCGTCTTGTATAATTTCTTAAAATAATATCATTCCTAAAAGAGTTTGGCAGTTGATTCTTTCTAATTTAAGACTATCATCTAGGATGATGTTAATATCGTCAAAGACGATTTGCTTAATTTGACTGTCTTAACATAGATGTCCTAATTAAAGTTTTTATTTTTAACTAATTATCAAGGATGATTTTGGATTGTTCTGTACGATGTGATCAAAAATATAAAACCCTTAAACTTATAGAATTTCTCCCCTTGATTGTGTGTGTACAATGTTACTTAATATCAGGATTCGCCTTATTACATTTGATTCAAGAAAAGGTAAGAATACTGGAATTATTTTACATACTAACTCAATCCTAATCTACCCAAACTTGAGCTGACTTGAATTGTAATTAACCTTATGGACCTGGAACATTAATAGGAAGGGCAACCAAAATAGATATACAGTAGTAATAGTAGTAAGAAAATAGGAATGTCAGAAATGTTTGTTATCATCAAAATTATAATCCTTGAATCCATGTTTGCAACATTTTCCCCCTTTTCAATGTTGGCAAACATTTTTTAGGAAATTCAACTTAAGTAGATTAATAAGACTGAAACATAAAGTAAAGGAGAACAGTATGAACCAACTAGTGCATATTTTACTAAAACAAGTAGGTGTTATAATATAAATAATATAAATACTAAATGATACAATGATACAATACAACGAAAATAATAATAACACTAACATTAATACTACTCCCTCTTTTGATATCATAAAAAGAGAAATAGAAAAGAAACCCAAAGAAGAACTTATAAAATAGAAATTAACAACTATACAAAAGCATCACATAAAAAAATAGTCTACAAGTACGGAGGGCCCTGATCAGGTGAAGGAGGTGGTGGTGGTGGTTAAAAGAAACTGGAGATGGAAGAAAACTGATCCGCAAACTAGGTTATATCCTGGTCGTGTTGATGCTGTTGGTGTGCCACATATGCATCTAATCTAGTAACATCCACCTCATGCTGCTTCTCCTGTACAGCAACGTAGGAGTCAAACCTTGCCTCCCACTAGTCAAACCTCTCTACCAGCTGATCCAGCTGTGACTGGTGGTGAATCAGAATAGGTACAAGAATAACTTCCTCAGCTCCCTAAATCTCCTCATCTTTTGGATAGAGATGAGTACTATGAAGAATATGGAAGGACCTCTTTGTGTAGTAGGTAGGTTGATAGTACAATGGGGCAAGATATTGGAGGTTGTATTGGTTTTAAAGTTAAAAGCTATGATGTAACCTAAGGAAAGATTAGGTTTTCTTTTGTGCCTTATATTGCGAATCTGATTTCAAAAAATTTAATTTTGACGACAGCAAACATTTATAATACTTCTACTTCTCTCCGACTGCTTTGCCTACTAACATTTCAGGTCCACAAGATCGAGTGCAACTTAAGTCAGCTCAAGATTAGGTTGACTAGGACAGAGTCAGTTTATAATCTTTTACCTTTTCTTGAATCAATTATATCAATATGGGTCCTGATGCTAAAAAACCTTGCACACACACACACTTGGAAATTTTTTTGACTAGTTAGAGTATTTTATTTTTGATGATATCGTCTGGGATGATCCAAATATCGACCTGGACGATCAGTTAAAAATAGAAACCCTAATTAGGGTATCTTGATTAAGGAAGCCATTATTAAGCACATCATCCCGGATGATGTTATCATTAGCCTGGATGATAGGCTCAAATAAGAAAGAATCAGTCGCAAGATCTACTTAGGTATCTTTTATTTTTGGACATTGTTCAGGACATCGTCTTGGACGATATAATACAATTATGCCTAAATTAATATGGTAATTAAGAAAAGAAATTAAGGTATGATTGCTTGATCATATCATATTGGAAGATCGTAGGATCGGCCAGGACGATCAGTTCATAAATCTTAGTTGTTCCTGGATGATCAAACATCGGCCTGCTTCTATTCAGGGCGATGCTCTAGATGATATATACTGAATTAAATTAATTGTCTATGACGATCGTGAGATCAGCCTGGACAACAAGTTATTTTTATATCATTCAGACATCCATTCAAGGCGATGGTCTGGATAATATTCAACGACTTGTACTAATCATATAGGATGATATCCTATCGGCTTGGATGATGTGAACAAAAATTCTTCTGATCATTCCAAATCGTCCTGACTGATTTAGCTAAATTTGTACTAATCATACAATATGATATTTATATCGTCCTAGTCGATAAAGTCAGTTTATTGCAATTAAGAGCTATTCCGTAGCTCTTCTATTTAAGACCTCTTATTTTACCCAAGAGAGCATCTTTTGTTGCTGTCCTAACCTGAGAGAGCCAATAGGAGAGGGAGAAAAGGGAGAGAGAGAGAGGATCTTATGAGGGGGAGTTTGTAAGGGGTTTAACAAAGGTTGCTCCAAGCAAGGATCCATAGTCGTCTTCTTCGGTTTTCATCCATGGTTCCTTTGGGGTTCTAGAGAGGTCTACTTCGGCATCTGATCGAGATTCTTTGCCTATTTTAAGAGGAAAAGAAGGAAGTTGGGTTCTCTGCCTCACCTGGGTTGGTGGAAAGGAGTTTTTGTACGGGCTTCTCCACCTTACTATGGGGGAAAAAAGGAGAGACACTCATTACAAGAAAAGAAGCTGATACTGATGAACTAAATATGGTGAAGGTAAGTGTGGGTCTAGTGAGTAGAACTGTTGGGCTAGTGGCTGTAGGAGAAGGAAAAGGCGGGCTAGGCTGACTCTGAGTAGCAGGTTAAGATGAAGAGGTGTCCTCTATATATATAGACCTACTGAATGAGCTAACAGTAATCTTCTTACTGTGCCTACCAAATATATTCTTTATTAATCCTCTTTGAAAATCATCACCTGAAGCCATCTGCATAAAAATTTAATAAATATCAGAAACAACGATTACGATAAAAAAATATAAAATAGCACAATAACTAAAATAATGCAAGTTCAAAAAAATTATAAATATACAATAACGTAGCAATTAACAAAATTTAATTATTTATCAAATATCAATTACCTTATGCTAATTCACTTTCATACGATGAAACTTCTGCACCACTATAAGATTCATCATGAATCTCCTCTATGTTTAAATCCACTTCTTCTAACTCCAACTCACTCTTAGTAGTTGTAATTTGATCATTCACATCGTTAGTAACATCTTTTATGTTTGACATTAACTCTTCTTGATGTGCTAGTGGTATTGAAGTAGTCTTCTCAATAACTCCCCTGGGTTTGGTTTTCAAAACTACGAGCCAATCTTGCTTTCCTCGTACTCTACTCGGGTAATTAGCAAAATAAACTTGACTTGCCTGACTAGCAATGATGATTGGGTCCAACTTTGAATATTTCCTACCTCGCATAACTTCTATAATATCATACAATGGATGTTTTCTTGTACCTCTATTATGTACTGGATCAAATCACTCATAATTGAATAGATAAACATTATTCCCAACACCAGGATATTCTAACTTTAATATTTCTTTCAATAATACTCAGAATCATCACTTGTATGGGTATTCCCTCTGGCATATACCCCATCATTATTTATTTTTCTCTCTTCACACCAAAATTTTGTTTGGAATTTGTAACTATTAACTAAAAAAATTTGAAAACACTTCACAGCTCTATTAGGTCCCCAAGCTAGATCAACTAACCCATGATATTGCAAATTACTTCCTTGAGTGTGGACCTATAATGAGTACGTAAAATATGTTAGTAGCATGCTTAATAAGTAATTAAAGACATATTAATTGAGATGAATAGCCATTTTATGTACCGTAGTTTTAAAACAAATTGAGAATTCTGTTTCCTCTATCTTCTGGACTTCTACATCTTCTGTTGTATTCAATCCATTAATGAAAAGCTTAGGACTAAGTTCATAGGGCTTAACATCCCATATTCACTTTCTAGTGCCATCAGAGCACTTTCAAGTGGTATCAGAGCACGATTCATAAAATAAGTTTTTAAAAGCTTTTGAATTTTTCGATCCATGACTAATCGTAATGTTGGGGAAGGTTATTCAATCACCAGACCTCCTTTATTTGAAAATATGTCATTTGATTTTTGGAAAATTCACATGTCTATTTTCTTGCAATCGATTGATTTTCGCATGTGGCATATGATTTTAATTGGTTATTCATCACCATCACGTATTGTTAATGAAGTTAAAACTGATATTCCTTTTAATCAATGGAATATGGAAGAACAAGTAAATGCTCAATTGAATGAAAAATCTTTAAACTATTTTTTCTATGCCTTAAATTCTGATGATTTCATGTTAGTATCAACGTGCACTACCGGTAAGGAAGTTTGGGATAAATTGAACACCATATATGAAGGCACTAGTGAAATTAAGCAATCCAAATTGAATTTGTTAATGTATGATTTTGAATTATTTTCTATGAAACTTTATGAAATGATCTTAGACATGTACACTAGGTTCATTCAAATTGTAACATCATTGCATGCCTTAGGAAAAGAGTTTTCAAGATTTGAAAAAGCCAATAAAATTCTTCGTTGTTTACTTGAAAAATTTGATGCCAAAGTTGTTGCTATTTATGAATCAAAAGATTTGAATGATTATTCTATTGATAATTTGATTGGCTCACTCATTGCCTACGAGCAAAGTTTGGGTCAAAGATATTTGGATGCAGATGAAACGATTATTCTAAAAGATGAAGATACGAAAAAAGATTGCTTAGTTGGTGACGAATGTAATGACTTTTTGAGCAAATCACAAAGCTCACCAAAGCATAAGCAAAAGTGGAAAAAAGGTAAAAGTGGTAAGGATGTCCATACTTCTTCTAACGTTATTTGCTTTCGATGTAGGAAGCCTGGACATATGAAAAATCAGTGCCCTAATTTAAGAATTCTTCCTACAAAAGAAAAGGGCAAGGCGAAGCAAAATTTAAACTGGGGAAATAATGAAAGGCAAAAAATCTCATGGGCAGATCTGGTCTTTGAAGCATCGGACCAGGAGAGAGAAAATGGTTAAAAGCATTTCGTGTTTTTGTGTTTTTCCTTTTTATTTTTGTGTTTTTATTTTGTTTATTCTTTGAAGTTTTTGTTTTCGTGAAAGTTTTTCTCTGATCAACACACAAGTTCATTTTTCTAAAAATGAAAAATCTACTTCCTATTTTTTTATGAAATCTTTGGTAAGTTGTGTTTGACTTCTCTAAAACAGTTAGAGGAAGGGAACTCATGATTTTGTTTCTCTTTCTCTCTTCTTAAAGAGGTTATTTTACTTTTGATTCAAAATCTTCATCATATTTTAAATTGGATTTTGAAACTGATTTTTTTATCTCCCTACATTTTTTTATCGCATAGGAATCTTTTGCAAGATTGTTGAGTCCATCATGAAATTTTCTTAATCAAGTTATTCATGTTGTCAATATTTTGGGTTTATTTTAGTTTTGAAAATATAAGAAAGAAAGCATATTTTTTGAAAATAATTAAAAAAAAGTGGCAATGATGCCAAACCAAAAGATGTGCAATGACGCCAAATTAAAAAAAAAATACACAAAGTGTATTAAAATTAAAAGATGCTCAAAGAGCCATTCAAGTGATAAAGGGCATAAAATGAGCCCACGAAAAAATGCTTATTTTTTTCTTGTACTACTAAAAACTTAAGAAAATCTTTGATATGTTCGAAACTTGTGCTTGAAAATCTTGGTTCCTGATTAAACAATTCGTGCATTGATCTTCTATTGGATATATTTTATGAAAGGAGTTTTAAAAAATTAATGTTTCTTTTGCCCATTTATTCCTTGATTTGGATATTGAATTAAAAAAGTTTTTTTAGCCTTTAAAAGAACTTGAGCTTAGATTAACAATTTATGAATTTCTTACCTTTTATGGACTATGCGTTATCAATCCAATTCTACTAATTTTTGATTAAAACCAAGAGGTAACTTTCTCATTTTAAGAATATTTGTTTTTCACTAGATCAAGAAATGTTTTCTTTTTTCTTTTATTCGTTTTGCTTTTGTTTGTGCCTCCTCTCTTTTTGATAATGTCAAAGGGGGAGAACGTATTGTTGAATTTTTATACTGTTATCGTATTTGTATCTTATTTTTAAAAAATTAAAAACAACAAAAATATTTTCTTCTCCCTTATTTTTTAAAAGTGTTATTCTTGTGAGGGGGAGATTAGGAGAAATTGTTCTTTTTGAAAATTTAAATTGATTGTTTGTCATCATAAAAAAGGGAGAGATTGTTGCGGATCAATGGTTTATGATTTTGATGATAGCAAACATTCCTTATTTCTCTACGATTTCCATTTGTGCTAACGTTTCTGGTCCACACGATCAGACTGCAATTTGGAACCAGCTCAAGATTGGGTAGACTAGGTGTGTGTCAGTTTGTAATCTTTTTTTCTTTCTTGAGTTTGTTGTATTTGGTATGAGATCTGTTGATTTGTAACTTGGCAGATTTCCTGTGTTCCTTATAAGATTTCTATTTTTGGTAATATCGGCCTTGATAATATTTATATCGTCCTGGATGATATGTCCAAAATCAGAAACCCTAATTAGGGCATCCTTATTAAGGCAGCCGTCATTGATATCGGCCTGGATGATACATGTATCGGCCAGGACGATAGTCTTAATTCAGAAAGAATCAACCGCCATAATCAGTTTAGGAATTCTTTGTTTTAGGAAATCGGTCAGGACGATATTTATATCATCCAGGCCGATCTAACTCAATTATGCCTAAATTGATCTGGTATATTTGGAAAGCATTAATGGTTGATTGATACAATCACATCGGCCGGGATGATCGCCTGATCGGCCGGGTCGATGTCCTGGACGATCTACATCAGATAGCTCGAATTCAGGGCTATGATCAGAAAGATAGAAATCGGTTTTAAACTAATCGGCCTGGACGATCATGATATCGGCCAGGATGATGTAACCAATTTTCTTCTGATCATCCCAAATCGTCCTAGGCTGTTGAGATGAATTTGAACTAATCGACCAGGATGATATGCCTATTATCCTGGATGATAATGTCGGCAACTTGCATTAATGAGTTCGTTTTGAGAGCTTCTATTTAAGCTTGACAAGGCACTTTGTAAGTATCTTTGGCAGCCATTGTAGCTTCGTTCTTGTGGGGGAAACTTGAAGAGAGAGCTTGAAAGAGAGAGAGGAAAGGGTGGAGTTTGAGAGGGAGAAGATCCTGTGAGGGGGAGGAACTCAAGGGAGTGTGGTGGGGGATCTACACGGTTACTCCGACGAACTAGCACCTTAGTACCATCGGATTCAAGGCTTGTCTCGAGGTAAGTTCACCAATGAAGAAGATCTCTTTGGTGTCAAAGGACCCAGCAACTCTTCCGCACCGGGGAAGGTGGAAGTGATTTTGTAAGGGCTTCTCCGCCTAGCTGTGGGGGCTAAAGGAGAGACACTTGGTTTAGTGCAATACTTGGAGGGAGCCTCCAAGTAGTGGACGTAGGTCAAGGTTTGACCGAACCACTATAAATCCGGTGTGTTCTTTTCTTATTATCGCTTCCGCATTTATTTTTCTTCCGCACTTTATTTGTGGTGTTTTTGGTTGAGTTTTATCTTTGTTTTTAAAGTTATCCAATTCACCCCCCTCTTGGTTAGCTTGGGACTAAGTTCATAGGGCTTAACATCCCTAACAAACTTTCTAGTGCCATCAGAGCACTTTCATTCTGCTTCTCTATGACTGTCTTGCCTACTAATATTTCAGGTCTATAAGATCGAGTGCAACTCAAGCTAGCTCAAGATTATCTAGACTATGACTGAGTTAGTATGTAATCTTTTACCTTTTTTTGAGTCAATTGTATCAATATGGGTCTTGATGCTAAGTAACCTTGCACACACAAACTTGGGAAATTTTTTGATTGTTTTAGAGTTTTCTATTTTTGATGACATCGTCCGTGACAATCTAAACATCAGGCTGGACAACCGGTTAAAAATAAAATCCCTAATTAGGGCATCCTGATTAAGGCAGTTGTCATTAAGCACATCATTCCGGATGATGTTATCATCAGTCTAGATGATAGGCTAAAATCAGAAAGAATTAGCTGTTAGATACTTTTAGGTTTTTTTTGGACGATCAGTTCATAAATGTTAGTTATTTTTGGACAATCAAACATCGGCATGCTTCTATTCAGGGCGATGCTCTAGATGATATGTACTGAATTGAACTAATCATCTAGGATGATCGTGAGATTGGCCTGGACGATCAAGTTATTTTTACATCTTCCAGACATCCATTCAGGGCGATGGTCTGGATATCTTAAATTATCCTAGCTTATTGAGCTAAATTTGTACTAATCATACATGACGATAAATTTGGTTTGAGGCAATTAAGAGCTATTCCATAGCTCTTCTATATATGACATATTATTTTACCAAAGAGAGCATCTTTTGCTGTTGTCCTGACCTGAGAAAGCTAATAGAAAAGGGAGAGGAAGGGAGAGAGGGAGAGGATCTTGTGAGGGGGAGTTTGTGAGGGGTTTCACAAAGGTTGCTCTAAGTAAGGATATGTAGTCGTCATCTCTGGTCATCATCCCTAGTTCCTTGGGGGTTCTAGAGAGGTCTACTTTAGTATCTGATCTATCTCTACCTACTTCAGGAGGAAGAAAAAAAATTTGGGTTTTCTACTTGCTTCTGGAGGAAGCAAAAGGAGTTGGGTTCTCTACCTCACCTGGGTTGGTAGAAAGGACTTTTTGTATGGGCCTTCTCCGCTTTGCTGTGGGGGCAAAAAGAGAGACACTGTATTTAGTGCAATACTCAGAGAAGAGGATCTGGGGAGTGGACATAGGTCAGGTTGATCGAACCACTATAAAATTTGGTGTGTTCTTTCTTTTTATGCTTCTGCATTTAATTTTCATACTTTGATTTCGTTGTGGTGAACTTTGGTTTAAGTTTGTATTTTGCTTAAAGAATTTTTTAAAATACCAATTCAACCCCTCTTGGTTAGCATTGGGACTAGTTCATTAGGGCTTAATATCCCTATCTAACTTTCACCCTAAATCCCTAATACTAGTCAAGTGCTTAATGTAATGAAAGAGAAGATTAGTGGCATTGAACTCCCTATGTGCTATTATGTAGAAGGTGATGATTGAGAGAATGGGAGTGATGTGGATACAGTCAACAATTCTCCTTATCTATTTATCTAGATTATTTCATGACCTTGATATATTTATCTTGTCTATGCTATATTTTAATTTAAATATTATGAATCTTTATTTTCTCTAATGAACATTAATCTTGTTATTGCAATTATAATTCAATCTCTTTCAAGATTAATTATCAAAGGTTTCTCATATAACTTCTTACATTTCTTTTATTTTTCTTCTTTGTTCTTTTAGTTATTGTCAAAAAGGGGGAGAAATATTATTTATTTGCATTTGATTTTTTTTTCATTTGATTTCTTCATTTTTAGTGTTTGTTAGAGTTATTTTATTTATCTGTTTGAAGTGTAGTGTTTTGTGAGTTTATGAAATTTTTTTTTAAAAATTAATTTGTTCTTAATAAAAATTCCCTTATATTCACATGCTTATTCATTTAGGTGGAGTTAAGGAGAAATTTAGGATTTTTTTATTTTATTCAAACGATAATTATTTTGCCATCATAAAAAAGGTGAAGATTTTTGAGATAGTTGCTGCTTAGTTTTGTATGTTTGATATTCTTGCAGTTTGTAAGTTTTTGATGATTCTAAATATTATTGATTTGATTATTATTTTTCCTAACATATTTTGGAAGAATTGTTTTGCTATTGTATGTACTAACATGTCAAGAAAATCATACTCCGGATTATTGAAGACTTCAAATAAAGACCAGTTTAGAGTTTATTATAATTGAAGTCTATATTTTCTATTTTATTGAGTTTGAGGGAGTGTGATTATAATTGAGTAACTAAGCGCGCGCACACACACACACCGGGGGAGTGTTTAAAATTAATATTTTTTAAACTGATTGTATTATATGATATCACTTTGTACGAGATGATCTATTCAGTTATTTTCCCCAACGACCAGTCAAATAAATAAAAATGATTTTTTTTAAAGTATGGATCATACGGGATGATCCTAATTCATACATGCTTTCATGAGTACCTTCGTCTCAGGTCTATTCTCATTCAAAATTTTTTCTAAGTATGGATCGTATGGGATGATCCCAATCATACATGCTTTCACGAGTACGAACGTCTCGGGTCTGTTCTCACTCAAAAATAATTTTTCTAAGTATGGATTGTACTGTACAAACCCAATTCATGCAGGCTTTCACGAGTACGAATGTCTCGGGTTCCAAGTAATATAAAAATAATTTTTTTAAGTATGGATCATACTGTACGAACCCAGTTCGTACATGCCTTCCAGAGTATGAAAATGTGAGGTCCCATTTTGTCCCAATAATTCATTCAGACAAAATTTGAAAATTTTCATACTGTTCGTCCCAGACAAACTTGGTTTATACCGGATAATGATCGGGTACGAAATAATTTGGTACCAATTCACAAAAGGTTTATACACAATAGTATTTGAACTATTTGTATGCATGAAATACGATCGTACTTTATGAACGTGTTTGCTGAAAATTGAAAAATTCAGTTTTCTTGACTGTTTTTCGTGTCTTTTGTATGAAAGGTCAATTAAGAACTGACATAAAAACTCTTGTCTTCGTGATTTTTCAAGGGCAGTTGAAGGAGAGAGTGTGAGAGAGTATTTGAGAGAGATTTCTTGCTAGTAGAGTGTGAAGGGTTCACAACTTTACTCAAAGTTCAGGATCTCTATATGATTTATGTTTTTCACTCTTTCTGTTGTCTTTCTAGATTGCTCATGAGAAGATTTTTGAAGAAGATCCGATTCTTTGCTGACACTTGGAGAGTGTGAACAGCTGATAGTTCTCTACCAACACTTGGAGAGTGTGAATAGACGAAGGTACTCTGCCTACACTTGGAGGGTGTGAAAGGACAAATATACTCTTCCTATACTTGGAGGGTGTAAAAGGATGAAGGTACTTTGCCTACACTTGGAGGCTGTGAAAGGATGAAGGTACTCTGCCTACACTTGGAGGATATGAAAGGATGAATGTTATCTACCTACACTTGGAGGGTGTGAAAGGACAACAGTTCTCTGCCTCATCGAGGATTGGTGAAAGAGAGTTTTCTTAAAGGCTTCTCCGCCTTGCTATGGGAAAAAAATGAGAGTCACTTTTGGTAATAGTGCAATACCTAAAGAGGGAGTTTGCAGGGAGTGGATGTAGGTCGTGTTTGACCAAAACACTATAAATTTTTATATCATTTAAATTTTTGTTGCTTACTTACTACAAGTTTTTAATTTCGTGGCTTAAAAGTTTTATTTTTAAAACTTTAATTAACTTGCTTTTTGAATCAATCGGTTTCAAATTTTAAAATCCAAGAGAATTTTTAAAATTACCAATTCACCCCCCTCTTGGTTAGCCTTGGGACATAAGCTTAGGTTTAACAACATATTCAAGATTAAACAAGTGTTATCAGAGCTTTGTTTTAAAATCATAAGTTTATACAACTTTTTAATAAACGGGTGTGGCTACTTTTGGAAATTAGAACACACCTGAAGGGTATTCGATCACTAGACCTCCATTATTTGATAACATTCCTTTCAATTTTTGGAAAACATGCATGTCTACATTTTTACAGTTATTAGATTATCGTATGTGGATCTTAGTTAAAGAAGGGTATACAAAACTAACTAGATTAGTTGATGGTATTAGAGTTGAAACACCCTTTTCAAATTTGACCATAGAAGAACGTGAAGCACAACTTAATGCAAAATATTTAAATAGTTTCTTTTGTGCACTTAAGTCAGAAGACTACATGCGGGTTTTCACTTACAAAAGTGGAAAGGATATATGGGATAAACTTGGTATTACTTATTAAAGAACAAATAAAGTAAAACAATCTATATTAAACATCTTATTATGTGACTATGAATTATTTCGTATGAAACCTAATAAATCTATTTCTAACATGTACACAATATTCACTCAGATAGTCACTTTTTTTGCATACATTAGGTAGGGAACTAACAAATGCTACAATGATTAATAAAATTCTTCATTGTTTGTCTACTTCTTATGATTTAAAAGTAATTGCTATTAGAGAGACTAAAGATTTAAATGTTTACTCTATTGATAATTTTCTTGGATCACTAATCACTTATGAGTAAGGAATGAGTCAAAGAAAGATTGATGCAGGAGAACAATGAAAGAAAAAGAACATTGCACTAAAAGTGGAGGAGTCGGAGAGTGATCTTTCACAACCTGAGGAGGAGGATGACATTACCTTGATACTAGGCAATTCAGGAGCTTTCTTAAAAGGAAGCAGAGGAGATTTCTACAGTGGAACAAAGATAAATTTAATAAGAATGTTAAGGTTTCTAATGATATGATTTGTTATAAATGTTGGAAACCCGAACATATAAAATCAGATTACCCAAACCTAAAAGCCACTCTTAGCAAGGAAAAGGCAGAGGAGAAACCAAATGTGAAGAAGGGTAAGAAGAAATTCCAAAGAGCTTTTGGGCAGATTTGGCTTCGAATTTGTCATAAACAGAAAAGGAAGAGGTAGTCACCAATTTGTGTTTAATGACCGATAATCTTGATCAGTCAGATCAAGAAGAGGTATGTGACTTAATCTATACTGAACTGTTAGAAGTTTTTGAAAGGATTCATATTGCATATAGGAATCTTAAGAAAATGCATGCTAGTCTAAATCTTGAAATACAAGAATTTGCAAAAGAATATAAAATCCTTAGAAAAGATCGTGCATTGATGATAACAATCACATAAGATTACTTAATGAATTTGATGACTTGATTAAGAACAATGAAATTTAAAAATCATCCTATGCTCAGTTAGAAAAAGACTTTAAAAACTTTAAATATGAATTAGGTAATAGAGAACACTATTTAAATTTTAATAAGAATATATTAAAAGATTTTAACACATTTTTTAAATTAAAAGTGCAAGCTCTCGAGGAAAATAAGAAATCACCAACACTTGAAGATTTTACTAATCCTATTTTTTATCCAAAATTTTTAAAACCTAGGAAGAATCAAAGTTATTATAGAAAATTGAGAAAATCTTTTCCTCGAATAAAATACTTTTCTTGTGGGATAATTGGACATATAACACACACTTGTACTTTACGTAGAAAAACTCAATTAGTGTGGAAACCTAATAAGCATAAACCTAGACATATCATACATGCATCTATTTTTAATTTGCCAAAAGGAGAACCCAAACTAGTTTGGGTTCCCAAGTCTAACATTTGATAGTTTTGCAAAAATGCTTTCATACAAAGCATCGTGAGAGCATTTGGTACCTGGACAATAGTTGCTCAAAGCATATGATTGGAGATACTAAGCAATTTATATCACTAGAAGCCAGAAGTGGAGGCGGGTTACACTTGGAGATAACACCACTAGGAAAGTGGTTGGATCAGGTATGATTGGAAACTTGCAAAATTTTTTCATTGAAAATGTGGTACTTGTAGAAGGCTTAAAGCATATTCTACTGAGAATTAGTCAACTATGTGATAAATGATATAGTGTAAAATTGTTTTCTACTAGCTACATACTAATCCTAAATAGAAATAATGTTTTACATGGATTAAGGGTAAACATTATTTATATCCTACTTTTAAATTGTATTAAAACTCTTAATGTTTTTTGTTTAAAAACCATTTCTGATGAATCATGATTATGACATAGGAGAATTTGTCACTCTAGCATGAAAAAACTTAGGAAAATTAACCAAAAGGAGTTGGTTAGAGGTATACCAAAACTAGACTTTACTAAGGATCACCTTTGCGTTGCATATCAATTAAGAAAATAGATGAAGCCCACTTTTAAGTCCAATAAGGATATTAGAACTAGTAAACCTTTGGAGATTTTACATATGGATCTTTTTGGACTAGTTTGAACTGTAAGTCTAGGAGGGAAGGTATACGGAATTATAATTATAGATGATTTTTCTAGATTCACTTGGGTTAAATTCTTATATCATAAGAGTGAATCATTTGAGGAGTTTAGATATTTTTCGACTTGGATTTAAAGAAAACTAGAATGTGAGTTTTAACAAATCAAATTGATTACGAGGTTGAATTTGAAAATGAAAAATTTGAGTTTTTTTATAAAGAAAAAGGAATTGATCGCAATTTTTCTACACATAGAACCGCTCAGTAGAATAGAGTAGTTGAAAGAAAGAACAAAATATTAATAGAAGCCGCTCAAGCCATGTTGGCAGAATATTCATTTCCTAAATATTTTATTGAAAATGAAAAATTTGAGCCTTTTTATAAAGATAAAGGAATTGATCGCATTTTTTCTACACATAGAATCGCTCAGTAGAATAGAGTAGTTGAAAGAAAGACCAAAACATTAATAGAAGATGCTCAAGCCATGTTGGTAGAATATTCACTTTCTAAATATTTATAGGCTAAAGCGGTTAGCATTGCATATTATGTTCTGAATAGGGTGAACATTAGATCGAAATTAAACAAAACACCCTATGAACTTCTTAAGGGAAGAACATATAATTTGTCACATTTGCATCTTTTGGAATGTAAGGTGTTCATACATAATAATGGAAAATCTACCTTAAGAAAATTTAATCCAAAATTAGATGAAGGAATTTTTCTTAGATACTCTAGTGTTAGAAAATCATATAGGGTATTTAACAAAGAAAATTTGGTAGTTGAGGAGACCACACATGTTGTATTTGATGAATCTGGAATTTTGGAAAGGCCAATTTTGGAAGAGGATGAAATAAAAATTAACTCCCAAAAGATTGAGAAGATTATTTTGGATGAAAATTTGGAGATAGAAAACCCGGTGCCTAGAGATTTGAGATTTTCTATAAACCACCATAAGGAATTGATTTTAGGTGAACCTAGTGAGGGTGTTAGGACTAGGCGTGGACTAAGAAAAGAAGTCAATCATTCTACCTTTATTTTAATGATAAAACCTATAAATATACATCAAGTACTTTCGAATGAATTTTGTATTTTGGCAATGCAAGAAAAATTAAATCAATTTGAGAGAAATGATGTTTGGGAATTAATTGCAAGGCCAAAAGATCAAAGTATAGTTGGAACTAAGTGGGTATTCAAAAAAAATTAACGACTCAGGAGTTATCGTTAGAAATAAGACTAGATTGGTGGCTAAGTGGTATAATAATATTGAAAGGATTAATTTTAAGAAGATTTTTTCCCCTGTAGCGAGACTTGAAGCAATTAGGGTTTTGTTAGCCTTTGCCTACTTTAGAGGATTTAAATTGTTACAAATGGATGTTAAAAGTGACTTTTTAAATGGGATAATTCAAGAGGATTTTTATGTTGAACAACCTCTAGGCTTTAAAAATTCAAAATACCTAAATCATATTTTTAAATTAAAAAAGGCATTATACGGATTGAAACTTGCTCCTAGGGTTTGGTATGAGAGGTTAAGCACTTTCATACTTGAGAGATATTTTAAAAAAAGTAGTGTGAACACCACTCTCTTTTTGATGAAATTGAGAGATGATATACTCATCGTACAAATTTATGTTGATGATATTATCTTTGGATCTACAAATAAAATTATTTGTGATGATTTTTTTAAAATAATGAGTAGTGAATTTGAGATGAGTCTAATGGGAGATTTGAGTGCTTTTTAGGTTTTAACATTAAGCAAATTGAGGAGGGAACATTTCTTGGTCAATCAAAGTATGTTAAGGACATCCTCAAAAGTATAAAAAGGACAATACTAAACCTGTTAGTATAACTATGAGTTCCTTAGTTCAGTTGGACAAGAACCCAAAGGAAAAATCTGTTAATCAAAATAAATTTAGGAAAATAATTAGATCTTTGCTTTACTTAACTGCTAGCATACCTGATATTATGTTCAGTGTTTGTTTGTGTGTTAGATTTCAATCATATTCAAAAGAATCACATTTAATAACAGTAAAAAGTGTTGAGAATCTATTTTCATGAATTATGATTTTGATGATAGCAAAGACTTGTTTCTCTATGATTGTCTTGCCTACTAATATTTAAATTCCACAATATCAGACTGCAATTAAAACTAGCTCAAGATTGGGTATAATAGGTCTGAGTTAGTATGTATACTTTTTCCTTTCTTAAGTCTATTATAAAAGAAGTGGTTCTTGATACTAAGTAAATTTGCACAAACACATAAGGGGGAAAATTTCTGTTTGTTAATTAGAGTTCTCAGTTTTGATCACATCATCCGGGCCGATCCTAAAATTATCTTGAATGACCTGCTAAAAATAGAAACCTTAATTAGGGTATCCGGGTTAAGGCAGCCGTCATTAAGCCGATCGGCTTGGACGATAGTAGTATCGGCCAGGACGATAGGCTCAAATAAAAAAGAATCAGCTGCCAGATCTATTTAGGTATTCTTTATTTTTGGATATCGTCCAGGACATCGGCCTGGATGATGAGTACGATGCAGTATAATTATGCTTAAATTAATTTGGTAATTAAGTAAAGTAATTAAGATTGATTGTACGATCACATCGGTCAAACGAATCATAGGATCAGCTAGGAAGATCTCTTGGATGATTAACATCAGCCAACTTCTATTAAGGGCGATATTCAGGATAATTTTCCTAAGATTTTAACTAATCAGCCAAAATGATAATCTATCATCCTGGACGATATGATAAAAAATTCTCTGATCATCCCAAACCGACCGGGCTGATTGAGCAAAATTTACGCTTATTGACCAGACCGATATTTTTATCGACCTGGACAATAATGTTGATGTGTATAAAATAAGAGCTATTCTGAAGCTCTTTTATTTAAGATCTCTTGTTCAACACTTTATAAGATCATTTACTACTGCTTTGACTTGAGAGAGCCAAGAGGAGAGCGACAGTAAGGAAGAGAGAGGATCTTGTGAGGGAGAGTTTATGAGGGAGTTCACAAAGGTTGCTCCAAGCAAGGATTCATCATCGTCTTCTCTAGTCATGATCCTTGATACCTTGGGAGTTTTAGAGAGGTAAACCTCAGCATCTGATCATGGTTCTCTTCCTGCTTCAGGAGAAAGAAAAAGGAGTTGGGTTCTCTACCTGTTTTTGGAGGAAGCTAAAGGAGTTAGGTTCTCTGCCTCACCAGGGTTGGTGGAAAGGAGGTTTGTAAAGAATTCTCGGCCTTGCTGACGGGGAAAAAGGAGAGACACTGAGTTTAGTGCAACACTCTGAGGGCGCCTTCGGGGAGTGGATATAGGTTGTGTTGATCAAACCACTATAAATCTCTATGTTCTTTATTACTGCTTCCTCATTTAATTTCTGCACTTCTTCTTTGTGGTGAATTGTGGTTTGCATTTTGTGTTTTGATTGAAAGAATTTTTAAAATACCAATTCACCTCTCTTGGTTAGCCTTGGACTAATTCATAATTGCTTAACATCCTTAACGAACTTTCAAGTGGTATCAGAGCGGGATTCATAAAAATAAGTTTTTGAAATCTTTTGAATTTTGATTGATGACTAACTTTGGTAATCATAATACAATAGAAGGATATTCTATTACTCATCCACCTATGTTTGATAATATTCCTTTTAATTTTTGGAAAACTCACATGTCTATATTTTTATAATTGCTTGACTATCGCATGTGGATGCTTGTTAAAGAAGGATATTCACCACCTTCTGGTGAACTTAATGATATTAAAATTAAAGTTCCTTTTACTGAATGGACTTTTAATGAAAGAGATTTATCACAACTTAATACAAAATGCTTGAATTATTTTTTCTGTGCTTTGAAATCTAAAGATTATATGTGTGTTTCAACTTGTACAACTAGTAAAGAAATTTAGGATAGATTGTGTGTAACTTATGAAGGAACCAATGAAGTTAAGCAATCTAGGTTGAATATTTTGTTGCATGACTACAAACATTTTCATATGAAACATTCTGAATTAATTTTTGATATGTATACAAGGTTCACTCAAATTATCACCTCTTTGCATGCTTTAGGAAGAGAACGTACTAATTATGAAAGAGTCAACAAAATTTTGAGATGCTTGCCTTCTTCTTTTGATGCTAAAATCACTGCAATTACTGAATCTAAAGATTTAAATACTTATTATGTTGATAATTTGCTTGGATCACTCAATGCTTACGAGCAAGGGGTGAGTCAAAGAAATCTTGATGCATGTGAGAAAAAGAAGAAGAAAACTGTGGCACTAAAAGCCAACAACACAGACACTGATTCTTCCGGATCTGAAAACGATGATGTTGCCTTCATTACAAGGCAATTTAAAAGCTTTTAAAGGAAGAACAATAAGTATCATCAGAAGTGGAAAATAGATAAGGATAACAAAAATTATAAAAGTTCTTCTGATATTGTTTGCTTTGAATGTAGGAAGCCTTGACATGTTAAAGCTGGTTGTCCTACACTTATGGAGCACCCAGGTAAGGAGAAGGGTGAGGAAAAACCCAAGTACAGGAAGGACAAGAAGCAATACCTAAAAGCTTTATGGGTGGATTCTGCATCTGACTCATCTAAAACTAAACCTGAAGAGGAGATAACAAATTTGTGCTTAATGGCGGATCATCTTGATTCATCTGATCAAGAAGATGTATGTAAACCAACCTATGATCAATTAGTTAAAATTTGTGAAAGAGTTCATGTATCATATAAAAAACATAAGAAAACATATGCTAGCTTAAAATTAAAGTTTTTTAATTTGAAAAAAGAGCACGAAAGTTTAAATAAAGATTACACTCTATTTGATAGCAATCACATGTCTTTACTTGATGAATTTGATGAGTTAAATAAAAAGAATTCTGAATTGATTGTTGAACATGATTCTTTGAAAGCTTCCTATACCACACTTGAATTTGATTTTAAAGCTTATACTAAAGAATATGAGCATAAAAAGCATTGTTAGGATGTTGATTTAGAAAGTACTAACTTGAGGTTTAAAGCAAAATTGAATACACTTGAGAGAAATTGGAATACATCAACACTTGATCTAAAGCCAAAACCTACGAAAAGGCATTATAACCCAAATAGATTAGTAAATCCTATTTTTAGAGTTAGATGTTTCTCTTGTGGCATACTATGACACATTTCATACACTTGCATTATTCACCAGAGTACACATTGAGTTTGGAGATCAAAACTGCATGATTCACAACATAACATAAATGCATTACATTCTTCTTTTTATAAGAAGGGACCCAAACCTATTTGGGTTCCTAAATTTGACGGTTAATGATTTTTGTAGGTGTGCTCTCACCAAAGACCTCGTGAGAGCATATGATACTTGGACAGCGGAGGCTCACGGCTCATAATTGCTTAAACCTGCAGCTTAATAATTTCTGGATTACATGCTTACTACTATGTTGTTTATTGTTATTATCTGCCTTAGTTTTTGTGTTAGATTTTCATGTTTGCTATTATAGTTATTTCTACTTTGGTTTCTTTTTGCTTTATGATATTTTTTCCTTGTTTTATTTTTTTTGGAGATTTATAGTCAATGTTTAAACATCTCTAAATCAATTAAAGTGAGAAACACCATTGATGGTTTCCCTCCCTCTAACCTCCTTTAGTGGTATAATTTCTTTTCTAAATAAAATTTTATCTCAAATTAACAACTGGATTTTGCAATTAAGATATTTTCTATCTTGCTACAGTAATCTATTTTATATATATAATATTCAAAGTCTTTTATAACTTTCAAATTATTTGAAATCTTGTCATTGCATTTATCTATTAATTTTGAGTCTGTTTTGTGGTTTATTCTTTCTTATATTAGAGAGTGACTTTTTCTTCTTTAATATCTGGAAGATCTACTCACAACTAAAAGTATTTAAGAATTTTGAAAAAAGGATCTAGCTTGGAAAAATAAAAAAAAAGCGATGAATAATGCAAAAACAAAAGATACGCAATGATCATAAAAAATTGAAATGTAGACAAAGTGTATCAAAAATCAAAAGATGGGCAAAAGTGCGCCATTCAAATTTACAAGAGACATAAAATGAGCCCACAAAAGACAACCTTACTTCTCTTTCAAACTTTTAAAGCTTAGAAGAATTCATTTGTTACTTGATATTTTCAAATGCTTGATTTCAAATTTCATGATTGTGATAAATTACTTTGGTATATTGTTCTATAAGATATGTTTCTCTGAAACCAAGTTTTGAACAAATCTTTTTTTCTTATCCAATTAGTTTGTTTTGAGATAAGTCTTTTATTTTTAAAAGATGATTTTGCCCTGAAAGAAGCCCGAGCTAGGGTTAACATGATCGAATATTCTACCATTTTTGGATTTTGATATTGTTAACTCATTGATCTTATAAGTCTTTAATTCAATTACATGAAGCATTTATCATATTCATGCTTTGCTAAAACTCAAAAAAAAAAATTATTTTGTTCTTTTCTTTTTTGTCTCTCCTTTTTCTGTCTTTTTTGTACTCTCTTGTTTTTGTATGTTGTTAACTTTTTAGGACTTCTCTGATCATCTCATATATCATCTGAATCTCAACTTTTCTTTGACATCATCTCGGCCAATATTTATATCGTCTCAGACGATCCAATCAATTTACTCTTTAAACTTCCCTCTGCTGACTGTTTTGATTTTATGCTTATGATCATCCTGGATGATTCCTTATCGTCCTGGCCGATCTAATCGTCTTCTTCTTCAAATCATTTTTGATTAGCCAGGCCGATCCTTTTTTCAGCCCGTACGATGTTATTCTCTCTTTGCTCAATTTATGGGCAATCATCCTGATCGATTCACCTATTCATCCTGGATGATAGACGTGTCTATATGTTTAAAATCTTAAAATTTGGTTGAGACGATCCATTTTTGGACAATCGGCCTGATTGATCCACCTGTTCAGCCTGGCTGATACACATGACACATGATTTAAACATTTTAAATTCGGTCAGTATAATCCATTATTGTGCATCATCCTAGATGATCCACCTTATCTGCCAGAACGATATGCTTTTTTAACGGTCGTCTAGCTTGACTCCTTGGGATGATCGCATGTGTTTTACCGTCCCAGATGATATCTGATCAGCCTGGATGATACGACCACCTTTTGGACCAATCGGCCTGGATGCCATTATTGTACCCGATCAGCCTAAACGATCTGGTTAATCCTTTAAATTTATAGCCCCTCCAACCATTTTTCTCACACCATCTCCTTATTTTAGCTTTTTACTTCCTCTTTTCTTGATATTTGTTATCATGGCAATAGGCAAACGAGTTCGTCAGCCTTCTAGAAGTTCCTTGAGGGCAACTCTTGACCTTCGATTCATTGATGCGGAAGATCAAGTCGCCTACGAACGATACAAGATGGCCGTAATCACTCTCTCTTGGTCCATCAACATGAACCATCTATCTTATCCGATACTTGACTTATTTTCTCACACTTCTTTATGCTTCATTCTTACTCTTCCAGTCCCTTTCAATTCAGAACTTCTCTTTTAGTTATTCTCCAGTTTTCGTATAAACTCTTTTTTCACTTCACTTGGCTCATATGTGAATCGACGTCCTATTGAGATCACATACCAGAACTGTGCAGAGCTTTTAAATCTTTCCACTATAGGGGATAAACTTCACACCCTATGTTCTGACCCTGATTATGACGGGCTACGGCCAATCACTTTCTTAGAAATTTCCATGTTCACTTTCATATTGGCGAGACTAGCAGTTTGGTCAAAGTTGCTAGAACCTTCCAACATGTTCTTTGCACATCCATAATTCCAAAAGCTGGTGATAACATTTATATCACTCCACTTCTTTCAATCACCACTTTTTATATTCTAGCCTGATGCAAATTCAATGCCATTGATTTACTTTTTGGCTACATCAATCATCTAACTACCATTCGTGATCCGGTCATAGTAGGAAGCCAAATCTAGCCCTAGGACATATCATTTCTTATGTCTTAGAATCAAAATATAACCTCCAATATCCTGCTCTACCAAACCTCCAACTTGCTTTCTACTCCAACATTTCCTTTCTTCACAGTACTCGTCTCCACCCGGGGGATGGGGACGCTCAGACGGAGGAAGAGGAGGCTCCTGCAGCTGCTCTTGCACATGTTCCTGCACCTACTCCGATCTGCCAGCACTCTCAGCTAGATTAGCTTGTAGAGCGATTTGACCAGTGGAAGCTTCACTTCGAGGGATACGTTGCTGCGTAGGAGTAGCAACATACTGAGGATATTATTCGCATATAGCACTAGCACAACTATGACATGGCCTAGTTTAAAGCATAGTTCGCAACTCTTTCTAGCTACTTTCCGCATCCACCACCACCACCACCTCCTCCTTTGGATGATCAAGATCCGTCTTTCTTTTAATGTGTTTTCTGTTTTTGTTTTCCTTATTTGTAGTCCTTTTTCTATTTTGTAGTTTTTTTTTTATTTTCTCATCCTTTTTATAATGTCAAAAGGGGGAGTAGTTATTTTAGTTTATTCTAGTTTGTTATGTTTTGTTGATTAGTTGAACTATTGAAACTGTGTTTTATTTCCTTACTCATTTCCTTTAAAAACTGCTTTAAACTGTATAGTTGTTTTAGTTTGTTCTAGTTTATTATGTTATGTTGATTAGTTGAACTATTGAAATTGTATTTTGTTTCCTTACTCATTTTCTTTAAAAACTGCTTTGAAATGTTTTAATTAAATTGTGTGTTTGCCATCATAAAAAAGGGAGAGATTGTTGCAAATCTATTTTCATGGATTATGATTTTGATGATAGCAAACACTTTTATTTCTCTACGACTACCTTGCCTACTAACATTTTAGGTCCACAAGATCAGACTGTAATTGAAACCAGATCAAGATTGGGTAGACTAGGTCTGAGTCAGTTTGTATACTTTTTTCATTCTTGAGTCTATTATAAAAGAAGTTGTTCCTGATAGTAAGTAACCTTGCACACACATATATGGGGGAAAATTTCTGTCTGTTGATTAGAGTTCTCTATTTTGATCACATCGTCCGGCACGATCTTAAAATTGTACTAATTAGGGCATCCTGGTTAAGGCAGCCATCATTATGCCAATCAGCTTGGATGATAGTAGTATCAACAGGATGATAAGCTCAAATTAAAAGGAATCAACCGCCAGATCTATTTAGATATTCGTTATTTTTTGACATTATCCATGACATCGGCCTGGATGATGTAGCACAATTATGCCTGAATTAATCTGGTAATTAAATAAAGAAATTAAGGTTGATTGCATGATCACATCGGCCAGGCCGATCGCAAGATCAGCCAAGATGATCTCTTGGATGATTGACATCAGCCAACTTCTATTCAGGGCGATGTTCAGGATGAGATATTGTAAGGGGGAGTTTGTGAGGGAGTCCACAAAGGTTGCTCCAAGCAAAGATCAGTTGTCATCTTCTCCAGTCGTCATCCTTACTATCTTGGGAGTTTTAGAGAGGTAAACTTTAGCATTTAATCAAGGTTCTCTGCCTACTTTAGGAGGAAGAAAAAGGAGTTAGGTTCTCTGTCTACTTCCAGAGGATGAAAAAGGAGTTGGGCTCTCTACCTCACCAGGGTTGGTGGAAAGGAGGTTTGTAAAGCTTCTTCACCTTGCTGTGGGGGAAAAAGGAGAGACACTGAGTTTAGTGTAATACTCAGAGGGCGCCTCCAGGGAGTGGATGTAGGTCGTGCTGACTGAACCACTATAAATATATGTGTTCTTTATTATTGATTCTGCATTTAATTTCCACACATCTTCCTTATGGTGAATTGTGCTTTGAGTTTTATATTTTGATTGAAAGAATTTTTAAAATACTAATTCACCCCTATTGGTTAGCCTTAGGACTAGTTCATAAGGGCTTAACATCCCTAACGAACTTTCAAGAGGTATCAAAGCAGGATTCATAAATACAAGTTTTTGAAAACTTTGAATTTTGATCGATGGCTAACTTCGGTAATCGTAATGCAATGGAAGGATATTCTATAACTCGTCCACCTTTGTTTGATAATATTCCTTTTGATTTTTGGAAAACTCGTATTAGGAACAAGGCATGGTGTGATTGATCTTAATGCTTAATTAAAATTTTCTACAAACTTGATATATGTCTGTGTATTTTTATGTTTTTATTTTTGTTTTTTGTTTCTGATTTTCTATTTTTTTTTTATGTTTTGTGTGATTTTGAAATGTTTTCACATCAGAATTCCTATTTCTGATCAATCATGCCAATTTTTCTAAGTATTCTATTCATATTGTACAAAATTATTTTCGTACTATATGAATTCTGTAGTATATTGATCATTGTTTTGAACTAATTGCATAAAGTTTTATTTTTCTTGTACATATCATACTATATGATATTTATATCATCTCAGATAATTTGTACTACTTTATATGTATACATCTAGACGATTATACGGGCAGACTAAGTTATTATATCTGATTGTACGCATGAACATGTAGTTCATACATACGAACCACGTGTCATTCGGTGTGGGGGACAAATCTAACCATCATTAAACTGATCTTAAATAACCGATCGTCCCAGACAACACATGTTAGTTTGTACAATCGTCTAGTCAAAAAGCCTGTACGAAATGATGCCTTGTAACTTCCGTAATTACAAAAAGTCATTTAATTTCGAACGTAGTCATTCATACATATGAAATTTATTTTGTCATGTACTAACCATATATCATACAGTATGAATCCGGTTTCATACGTACGAATGGTCATTTTTCTTTAAATAGGAGGGCTTTAGATTTTATTTTCATTCACTTCACAGCCTTCTTCAATCCTTCTCTTCTTAGTCATGGCAAGTTCTAGCAAACGTGGTAGACATACTAAGGGATCATCCTCTAGGAGTGGAGATGACAACTTTCTTTCTAGGGCTAATGAGGATTCTTTCCTTAGGTTTGTTTCTACCAAAATTACTCCTTCTAGAATCCTACTTCAAGAGGATATTCACTTTCAAGTGATGCCTCTTTTCGCTACTACTCAATTTACATTTATCCTGACTTTGATTCATGCCTATAACAAAGAAACCTTTCACTATTTTATGGCAAATATGTCTTTTAGTGAGGATGAGAGTATGATCAGATCTTTTGTTTTTAAGACAAAGGTAGAAAAAACTAAGGAAGATTTGGAAACTTTTTTGCACCTAAGAACTCAAGGAGTTAGAGCCAACACTTTGACTTCTACATCTATTTTTGACGGACTGAAATACATAAAGTTATTAGAGGGATAGAATAAGTATGTCATTTGCCTAGGGTCTATTCTTTAAACCCAAATGCAAGGGTCATTCGGCATGTCCTTAGAACCTCTATTATTTCTAAAGCTGGTTACCGCATTGTTGACCTCATTTTTGTATGAGGCCACTAAGACCCATCCAGAACCCAGATTTAATCCTAGACCCTAGGATCCACTCTAGACCTTAGGATCCTTCTAGATCCAAGACCTTAGAGCCTATTCTAGAGCCTAGGATTCCCTTAAATCCTGAATCTTAGAATTCTTCTATACCTTAAGATCACTCCAACTTCAAATCAATCTCCACCCTTGATCAACCTCAATTTTAAATCAATTCCTGTATTTAATCCACTCCAATTTTAATTTGATCCCTACCTGTGATCAATTTAAATCTCAAACTCCATCCAATTCAAATTCAAATTAATTCAAATTTCAAACATATTCAAACTTTGACTCAATTCACTTGAGAATCCAAATTTTAACCTAGGCTTTGATCCAAGCTTCAATCTAGCTTTGGCCTCATCCATTCATTAACAATCACCACATGATTGTAAATGATTTGGATACTTCAATACTAATCATTCCAACTTAAAATCTATTCCAAATCCAGAAATCCAGACTCAAATCCTAAGTCTCAAGGCCTTGTCCTAAAGACCCTTTTTAGAGATTTTTCAAACATTTCAAAACCCACTCAAATGGTCTCTGATTCAAGGTCTATCACTTGTAAAGTGATAAGACATGTCTCTAGAGGTTACTCTCCAACTTTTAGCTCATTTTGAGGTCTCTAACCCCAGAATCTGAATTAAAATCCAAAGGCTGTAAAACCTTCAAATATTTACAGCCTATGCCATTGAACCTAACCCCTTTGAGATCTTGACCTTGGAACCCTTATCCAAGCTTCCAATCACTTCCAGACTCTTGATTTTAACCCATTGAGCAGTAAACTGCATCTTTCAGAATCATTTTTGGCTCTAGTTGACCAATGGGCCAAAATTGACTAAAATACCCTTATGAGATTTCAAATGGCTATTTCAATTCAAATCAATTCCAAACTCTTTGAAACCATTTCCAATGAATTTCAAATATCAAACTCAACTTGTTGAACTCAAATCTAGACCTTGGATCAACCTGGTTGACCAAGTCAACCAAGTTTGACCCATGGACTCATACACCCCTCCCCTTTCAAAATTTTGAATCTACTCCATTCCAAGTCCTTTGAATGTATGAGATGAACCCTTGGGTACCCAAGAGACCCCTCTTGGTCACCCAAGCCTTGGGCCTACCTGGGTTAGCCTTATGGCTTGACCCAAGTGACCCAAGAGAGACCTCCCTTGAGCCATCTTTTGATCTTAATCAAATTGAATCCAAATCAAGGTGCCATTGGGTTCCCATTGACCCAATACACCTTCCTTGACCAGCCCAATCCTTGGGCTCATTTAGGTCAAGAGTTAGGCTAGCCCAAAGTGCCTAATAGCTCTTGGGATTGGGCCAACTCTCAACCTAAATCCAATTGAACCTGGCCAACACCTCCCATAGGTGGCCCTAGGTCCAATACACCTCCTCCAGCCAGCCCATGCCTTGGGCTAGCTTGGGTCAATAGTTAGGCTAACCCAAAGTAGCCAAAAACACTTGGAACCGAGCCAACCTTTGACACAGATCAGATTGGACCCAATTGCCACTTGCATTGGGTGCACCAGACCCAGACCCACTTCCCACTTCAAGCCCAGGGTCTGGCCTGACCTGGGTTGAGCCCAAATCGACCCAAACCAAGCAGGTCCGAGCCCAACCGAGCCACCAGATCGATCCCAGCTTCCCCAGGCCAATTTGACTCCACAATTGGCTCCAGCATGTCCCCATCGGCCTTCCCTGGTCAATCCGACCCAGACCATGGCCGGCGGCGGTCGGAGCCAATGGAGAGCAAGCTCCGGTGGTCCCCCCAGACCGAAAGCCTTCCAAAGGCTGTGGCTCGCCGGCTTGAGGCTCACGAGCTCTCTGGAATGGTGCCCCTTTCCACTTGGCATCAATCCGCGACCTCCTCCACTTCAATCCTGGCCGTCCGAGCTCGCGGGAGGAGGCTGAATAGGGTGGTGCTCCCCAAGGCTCGCCAGACGATCCCAGAGTTTTCGAACGGTTCCCCAGAGCTTCCTCGATCTCCCAGCACCTTCCTTCGAGCTCCCAGACCGTCCCTTCCATCGCTTCGAGCGAACTCCGGCGAAAGGCTTCGGCGTCCCGCTCGAAGTCATACCTCCAGCCGTTCTCCAGTCGCGGCCTCTGAAGGAAACCTGCTCGCCTTCGTCTCCTAAAGCTCCCAGATAGAGAAGCTCATTCGTTGAGACTTTCTCTGCGGTAATTCCTTCATCCCGAGCTCCCTAGCTAGGTAGTCCGGTCAAGTGTGAAGGAAACCTTCACCCCAACGGATATCCACCGTTGGATTGAAGGTTTCCACCCCCCTGATCCTTCCTGTGAAATTTCGTCGAAGTTCGCCGGTGCGATTGCTCGGATCACGCCGGAGAATGTTCACGGCTTCGGGCAAAGGCGGAGGTTGAAGACGAAATCTCAGCCGTTGATTTCGATCAACGGCTCGGATTAGATCCCGCGGTCCCGGAGCGCGTTTAATCCCAGCCGTTCGATCTGCCATCCGACGGCTACGATTAATCCGACCGTTACCCAGTCAGCGCCAATGATTGCCCAGCCAATCGGGACGCGCCGCGTGTAAAGCGCGGCTGACTGTATAATGGCTGGATTAATAATTCCAGAAAATCAAGGGAACTTCAAAAATCCATATCTCCCTACACACTTGACCAAATTAGGTGTTCTTAGGCTCATTGGAAAGGTCTCAGGGAGATCTTCAAAAGCCCTATGGTTCTAGGCCCTAATTGCATGCGTGTTAAGTTTAATTTCATTAATGGTATTATTTCAATTTATGCAATTACTGTTTGTAGTTAAGTCTCCAGGGCATGGAACTTTGGGAGATTGAATTTGGGCATGTCTTTGACATGTCCAAATTTTGTCTCCCCTGTTTTAAAGGTCTAAGGGCACTTTCCCCCAATTTTGAGTTTAAGGGTCATGGGTTGACCCTTAAATTCAAATTGGGATTTAAGCCTATCCAATGAGAATTAGGATCTGGTTTTTTGTGTGTTGATTATGCTTAGGATATGGAGTTTAGGGCCACTTACTTTGCCCCAATCCAACCTTAGGATAGCTCCCTAGGATTTTTTGAAGGTGACTTAGAGCTCACCTTAGGTGGCTTAGTTAGCCACCTTAGAGTATCCCAATTGAGCCCAAATTTGGTGTGTTCAGGCCTTGGGATCATGTGACCCCATGGTCCAAATTTCATCAGATTTGGAGTCCATTTGGTTCACCAACTAGGAGCCATAGCTTGCCCTTGCTAGAATTGCCCCCTAGCCTTAATTAAATTCTAATAAATCCCTTTTAAACCCAAAATTTAAGTTTAATACTTCATATTAATTAGTGTTGAACCCTTAACCCATGAGAATTAAAAGCCCCTTGATTGGGCATCAAATTAAGTCTTAATTTAGTTTTAAGTAAAATTCAATGTTTAATTAATATTAATTAATTAATAATCATTAAAAATCCCAAGAATTAATTTAATGCTTGATAATCTCCCCTTGGATCACCTCTGATCTTTGGGAGAGATTTCAAGGAGTTTGAGATCCATTTAGGCCCAAATCACTAGAATAGTCTTTAATTGGAATAATTGAAAATTTTCATAAATATCCAAACTTCTAAAAATCATAACTTTTGATAGAAAACTCAAAATTGAATGTGCCACATGTCTAACAACTCATAATTAGGCCTAGTATTTTGATAAAATACAAACTTTCTAGAATTTGAGCTTAATAAAAGAATTCAACTTTTGACCCCTTTAATTAAATTATTAAAATATTCTAAAAATTCATAAGGCTCAAACCATTCTAAAACTCAGAAAATATTGGTTTAATGCTTAAAACATTTAACAAATCCTTTAAAACACAACAACCACCCTAAAGTTGAAGTTTATTGGCTGGACTACTCCGGGCTGCGGGGCTAAGTGTCCTAAGGAGGCTGGTTCCTCGAGCCTGGTGGCACAACGCCACGAATGAATTCTAAAGGGTGTCAAACCTTAAAATGGATTAATTTTTTTTTTTAATTATTTAACATTTTTAAAAATCTCTAATTCAATTACATTAATTTGGTTTATCGGCTGGACTACTCCGGGCTGCGGGGCTAAGTGTCCTAAGGAGGCTGGTTCCTCGAGCCTGGTGGCACAACGCCATGAATCAATTAATGGCAAACTTAAATTAATCAAGCTTTTAAAATCAGTAACTAACTCATTTTAATATTAATCCACTCTTTTAATTCCAACCAATTTAAATAACTTAATCAAACCCGATTGCTACTGGGTAACCCAGGCCTACGAGGCTATTAGCTTAGCCCCAAGGAAGGTGAAATAAACTTCACGGCCTCGGTGTGAAACAAAGGTAGTAATCAATTAACTTTTAAAACATGTTTAATTAAAATTCTTAATTCATTAATACTTAAATTTTAATTCAAATTCCCCTTTTAAGCCTTAACAAACCCAGACTTTTAGACAACTTCAATTAATAACCCACTTTAGGATCTACCCCAGCCACACGACCTTTCTCACACACTTTAGATGATGTGCTAGGACAACCAACTCTAGATCTAGGTTAGGCCGGTGTTTACTTTACTGCTGTGTGCCGGGTTTTTCGTAGTTTTCACTGCATGTTGTGGATGAAATTGCTTTGCTGTGTCTGCTTACTTTTTCTATACTCTGTGGATGGATTGATGTGTTTGGAGACTAGATTACCCTTAGGTTAGGTACGATCTGGATGTTGACACAGTTTTCTACAGGTGGCCACGCTCATGCAGGGCAATATAAAAAGGGGGCAAATCAAAAAAATGCATAAATATTATAAACTCTTTGCACAGGTGCTTCAGCTGCTAAAGCCCCCAAATCATAAAAAGAGCGTGGCCAGTGTGTTTAATTTCTTTTCTGCTCATATACAACTGCTTGGGAATAACTGCTTTATATATATTAATTGCTTAGGATAACCCTGCAGGTGAGTCTAGATCTTTTATTTTGATATCAATGTAATTTGTGTAAGTATCAAGTGTTGTGAAAGTTGATTTTGAGTTGGGATACATAGATCCAAAGCTTGGATTCCAAAGAGGAAAGGATACCCTTTTAGGGAACACTCCTTTTCCATTTGGAAATCCAAATTTGGATCATACCTCTTCCTTACCCAAAGAGGAAAGAGTAGCCTTCCCCCTTAGAGGGAAGTGCCCTCTTGTCCATTTGGGTAATCCGCTACGAAGATTCCAAGAAGATTGAAGAAAAGGAGTCCAAAGAAGAATGAAATTGAAGATTTGAAGATTTGAAGATTGAGAGTATCCCACTCAAAATAACTTGCGTCGTTACTAGGTTTAGAATCCGGGTTGTTGTCAGTGGTGCCCGGCCACTTTACTTTCTGCAATATTCTGGTTTGTAATAAGCAAGGCAACTTTGCCTATGGACATTTATTAATTAATTTATATTTGATGTGATGATTTGATTGCCTCTAGGATTACTTGTTTTTACTAGTTTTTTTGGCGATTGCATGCCGCCCTTTGTTTTTTCGCCTGGATACGTGAGGCTCGTGAGGGTGTGAAACTTTTCTACTCATAATTTTAAAAGTCTAAAATTTTAGTGAGTCTAAACAACATAGAAAGATAACGAATCTAGGGAATTAGCCGGGGATCGTCCCCGGGGTCGCATACATATTTTTGCATCACTCTTTCCTTGCTTTAGACCCTTCACCGCCTGCGGGTAGAGTCCGGATAGTCTGACCTATGAGGACGAGGTGCCGGACCTGGGGAAGTCCAGTCTTCTAAAAAACTATTTTATAAGCCTGTTTTTAAAATTTCAAGCATACTTGATGGGAAGTTGTTAACTAGCATGCGTTGCATTAGATACAAACTAAAAGAGTCAAAATTTTAATTGCACCAGTTTAGCATTTTTGCACCCAACATGTGTCAAAGGGGCCAATTAGGAAAATCTCTAGATGTCGGCCCCGACTCTCCAAAACTTTAATTACAACGTCCCTACCATTCTTTCATAAAAAGACCGGATTCATGTATTTTAAATCGATTAGGTGGTTAGCTGGCTCCCCAATCCAGGCCGGGGTAAGTCCAGACCTTGCACTGCATTAGTTAGGATCGGACGACTGTGGTCCAGTGTCCAAAATAGATTTAGGATCCGGGGCAGATCTTTGATTATAAGACCCCAAATTTCGGGAATATAGTCCCAAATTTCTAATAAAATACTTAACTCTAATTAAAGCTTCATTTCAATCCTAAAACATAAAGCCCAACACTTAGATTAAGTTGGGACACTTCCGGATGGTTCTGGAATCTCAAAGTGTCCCCTACCTCTCATCCTTTGACTCCGTTAATAACTGCTCAATTTTGATCCATTCCCTTTTGATTTTCCAATAATTCTATTCATACTTTGATATCACTCCTAGAAATTCTAACAAAATTTTGCCATTATTTTAATCGAGAGTTTTCGTAGGAGACCTCGTTTTCTTACGATGTAATTAACTACGAGGGCTTGCGCTCGTAGGAGATTTAGAACCACACACGCACCTGATTTTAAAAAATTGATTTCTCAAAACTCAATTGGATTTCTTTGAGAAAATTTAAAATATTAGTGATCATTGTTATCATATTCAAAGAATTATCATCGAATGATATTTTTCTCCCTTCGGGGAGATACATCTTTCTTTGATGAGGCTTTGGATGTGAACCTAACGATCACACTTCTTGAATATTGTAGCTGGATATTCAGTTGAACCTCATTTTGACCCTTCGTGGCCATAAGAAGTTCTCTTTAGCATCCGGTCATAATATTCAAGATGAATTTCATAATTCTAAATCTGAACGCCGTTATGAAATTTTATGTTCGTCCTTCGGGGTGATATAATTTTTCTAACGGGATGATTCGATTTTAGAATTAGAATTAAATCTCAATTTTAAAGCTCCCAAAGAAAACTAATCTTTTCGAAACATGTTTTCAAAATTCCACCAACAAAAATGGCACGCCCGGTGGGACGAATCTCTCTCTCCATCTTTAATAATGGCAAAATTTTGTTTCATCGATAGTTCTAACTATCATTTCTTCCGTTGGTCCCTCTGCTCATTTCTTTCTTGGGTGAGTGTGGCCAACATCTAAAGTAGTAACAAAATATTAAAAGAGAGGTTCCACCTCCAAATTTGGTTTTATTTAGTTTTTTTTGTTCTGATTTTGACCTTCTGCCCCAGCATAGCCTGCGAGGCGACAGTGTCAAATCAGATCTCTGGATATCCTATTTAATTTTATGGATTTATGGTCGATAAATTTTTCGTTCAACATATAAATCTGTAAAATTGAAAAGAATTCAAAATTTTTGATTTCATGCCAAACTTTTTAGTTTTAACCCCCTCATTTCCCCTTTGACTTCTAAGGGTGGGGAGGGTTAAACTATTCCTTTTTACTTGGGCTTTCTTACAATTCCATAAGCCTTCGGGCAAGGGGAAACTCTGTCCGTTGTGTTTTGGAACCTGTAAGAAAACCCCTTTTCAAATTCTCAAAATTTCCTCAAAATTTTTTTCTCCTCCAAGTTGTCATGTGTTACCCCATACGATTTCCTCGTGGGCCAACATATGTCATACTTTCAAAAAATAATAATAATAAAATACTTTTTACCACTCTTTTCAAAAAGATCTAATTTCAATCATCTTCTTTAACTTTCAGAAAATTTCAAATGGCTGGCCAACTGATTTTCTCCTTTGACCGAGAGTTGTATTCAACTGTTAATGACCAAGGGAGCACTGTTATTTTTGGAATGGGATTTAGTACTCTTGAGCTCTCTATGGATGGACACCAGATTGTGAGCCTAGATGCCAGTAAGGAAACTCCCCCAGTAGTTGAGTTAATTGTGGGATCTGCACCCACCCTGCCAGTAGTCAGTGATGATCAGAAACAATCTGAACAAGTTGTTGAGCCTCCCCCTGAAGTTAAGTCTGTTTTTGAAGAAGGGTCTAGTTCTGGACTTAAATTCACCACTAAGAATCAGAAGAAGAATTATCTGAGGAGACTTAGAAAGAAAATCTCTAAGGCTAAGAGAGTTCTACCTTTTAAGACCTTAGCTCAAGTAGAACCTGAGGCTGTTGAAGAGCTACCTATTCCTGCTTCCTCTCCCCTCCTAAAGGGGAGTCGCTTTTACCCCCAGGCTTCAGCTCAAGGGGAGGAGGGGATAGCTAGGATAGCTCGTTCTCCACCATGCCCGGTCGACTACTCGACTAAGAAAACTCAGAAAGAAAGACATCTCCAAAAGACAAGGACTTTGAGAAATATAATTCATACCTGCGCCGCACAGACCGGGCAGACTAAAGAGGAATATGTGAAACAATTGAAGGGAGTGATCTCACATCGCTTCCAAAAAGAAGTGTTGAAGGAAGAAGTATCTGAAGCAAAGAATTTAACCCCACAATTCGTTAGAAAGAATAAGAAGTATGTTAGACAGCCTGCTACTTCAGTACTGGTTGATGGATATCACTGGGTGCCACGCCCTCCGTCCTCTCAAACAGAGGGTATTGTGTTGACTGGGTCCGAGAGAGGCCGCCACTCTACTGGTAGACCCCCGGTACCCCCACATAAACCTGTAAGATTGGCCTCTGTGATTGTTAAACCAAAGGGGGTTGAAGTTCAAAAGTCTGTGGACCTTAAAGGAAAAAGACCTAAATCTCCTGAAAGGAGATATGTGCCAAAAAGAACTAAATTGGAGAATCTACCACCACCTCCTAGAACTTCTAAGTTCATTCTGCAGCTCCAACGAGTTTCAGTCGATCCTACTCCGAGTGCAGTTGAATTGATGGATGTTCAGGCTAGTACTCCAGTTGTTACAGTTGACAGCCCTACCACAGCCAGTCTGACCCCGGATCCAATAGTTACCATTCCTGTTACCCCTGTTGATGATCCCCAAAGTCCGAGTGTCATTCCTAGGCCCCTTAGTCAGGTGTCTGAGGACCTTACCTTACCAGATGTGGGAACTATCACCTTACAAGCTCCTACTTCTCCTGAGGAATATGTCCCTCTCCCTGTAGAGGATGCCACTCTTCTGACTACCAGCTCTGGGATAGTCGAAGAGGAGAGGATTGACCAGGATTTAGAAATGGAAGATGAACCGGATACAAAGTCTCAACCAGATCCTAATCCAAAACTTACAGAAATCATCGCCCTTATGGATTCTGAAGAGTTGTTTGATATGGCCGAGTATAAAGGATACTTACCCCTTGACCCTAAGTCAATTGGGGATAGACCGGTCGAGGAGGTAGTTCAGGAAATAAGAAACATTTTGTTGAACAAAGAAGGAATGGCTTCTTTTGATCCTGATACGGATGATCTCCTCGGAGATGAAGATGATTATGTTGGGGGTATTCATGTGGTCGAAACTAGAGGATCTAATAAAGAAGCTGAGCCCAGCAAGCGCCGATTTGTTAAGGATGATGATCCGCATGCTGTTGAGTCAGAGTCAGATGAGTCTGTGAAAGATGGAGATGAAGAACACATAAAAAACTTGGAGACTCAGCTTGCTAGCATGATGTCACAAGTTAGAGAAATGCAAGAGAAGTTAGACAAGTCACAGCAAGAGTCTTTTATGATCCACCAGTCAGCTCGAGAGCTCACAGAAAAGGCCAAAAGGGCAGAATTCAATTCCAGACCTCTCGAGTCACCACCTGTGACTCTCCCTTGTCCAGTAGAGACACCTCCAGTTCACCCTGCAGTCTCCTCCATTCCTTCAATCCCACCTCAGAAGGATATCAAGCAGTTAATTGAGGATCAGGTAAGGGAGGCCTTAGCCCATGCTCAAGGAACTGTGTCTATTTCAAAGGGTAGACCCTACCCCGAGGAATATGACTTAGTTCCTTACCCAAAGGGCTTTGTGCCACCAACTTTTAAAGTTTTCACTGGAATCGAAAATCCGAGACAGCATCTGGCCCACTTCCGAGCAAGCTGTTGCAATGCAGGAGGGTCGGATGCTCTACTATTTCGCCAATTTGTAAGTAGTCTATCCGGCATTGCTTTTGAATGGTACGCCGATCTGCCCAACGGTTCAGTAAGAACCTTTAGCGACCTAGAAAACCTCTTTCTTAAGAGATTTTCTGGAGCGCAACAACGCACCACCGTGGGCGATCTCGTGGTTGAAAAGCAAAAGCCGGGAGAGTCTCTAGTTGAGTACATCTTGAGGTGGCGAAACCTCTCGATGAAGTGTGAACCCCAGTTGCAAGAACAACATGCTGTGGAGATCCTTTTGAAGAATATCCACGGTCCTGTTGCTTTTCTCCTGAAGGGTTTCACTATTAAAACTTTTGAGAAACTTCTTAATAAGGCCAGCAATTTGCAGGAAGAGGCTCCTAGGATGCCATTCTTACGAGAGCAGTCTGAAGAAAGGAAGGGTCCAAAATTGGTGAAAACATTTGAAAAGAAAGCTGTGGTCTCAGCAGTAGATAAAGGAAAGAGGCCAGTGATTAGTCAGCCTAGCACTCCACTTCCACCACAGCCGCCTCAGAAGCAGCCCTTTCAGATAGTTCCTCAACATACTAGAGATCCCTCCTTCATCCCTTTTAGAGAGAGATTGGCAAAGCCTTATCCATTTAAAAGGGAGTCAGTTAAGAAGATCTTCAGAAGTCTGTTAAAGAAACCAGATTTTCAGTTGCCAGAGGCTAGGAGGCCTGAGGATGAGAGCAAGAAAGATGATCCCAAGTATTGCCCGTACCACAGGATGCTTAGTCACCCTCTTGAGGACTGCGTTGTGTTTAAAGACTGGCTTGAGAGGAACTACACCCAAGGTAACATTATAATACCTAAAGAATACTTGGCTGATCCAGAAAAGGCTTCAATTAAGACCATTTCAGGTAATCCTCTTAACTCTTCTTGTTTTGTTGAAGATGGTTGGGACATTGCTTTGTCCCGGGCACTTAAAAAGTCAATTAACAAGTCTTTTCGTCTTTCTCAACAGCTGACTACGATAGCCCAGGCCCCGGTGTGGAAGGTTGACCTGGATGCTTCGCAGAAGGATGTTGAGCCACTTCCCTCTCCAGTAGTCTTAGGAACTACTGAGAAAAATGTAAAAGAAGAAAAATTTGATTTTGTAGAGAGGAAGTGTGTAGATGAGAGATGTATTAGAATGGCGGATGGTGGTGTTAAAACCCTTTCCCCTCTTTTGTTATCTGACTTTTACTTTGCCCCATCAAAGGCGAAGGGTCAAAAGATGAATAAAAAACATCCTTCTACTTCTGTCTTGATGATTAACCATGAATCTCAAATGCAAATTGATGACTCTCCTGTTTTGAATCAAACTCCTAATGAAATAAATATTGAGGTTAATCAAACCAACCTCACTGATTCGACTATTCAAGAAGAGGTCGAATGTGAAGCTTTATCAGAAAATGATTTCCCTCAGATCAATTTCCAAGGAAATCCTATCTTGATAGAACTTTCAGATTCTGACTCGCTTTCAGGAAATGATGATCCAACACCTATGGTGTGTGTAGACACTGCCCTAGTTTGCCCGCCCGAAGACGTCGAGCAGGTGCAACTCCGTGGCGGTAAAGTCTTACCCCCTAGGTTGCCCCCTCAGGACAAAGGCAAGCAATCCTCATTCGAAAATCTAAGTCCGGATTCCCCTCAACAACCAGAATTCCCTCTAATTCCTCCGGGTTTCGAGTCTGTCGTTCCTAAGGTTGATTACAATGTTCTAGCCCACCTTAGGAAGTTGCCAGCAAAATTAAGTATTTATGACGCCCTCCTTCTTTCCAAAGAAATGAGGGAGTCTCTAATTAAAGCACTTCTCGATCCCGAGATTTGCTTAACACAGTTGGCTGCAACTTCAGAAGGTGAGGCTCTCTACTTCAAAGAGGTCCCTGGGGTTACCTTTTCAGACGAAGACTTACTCTTGGGAACTGCTGACCACAATCGTCCCCTCTACATTACTGTAGATGTGGGAAATTTCAAATTATCAAGAGTCCTTGTTGATCCGGGTGCATCGGTCAACGTGATGAACATAAAGACCCTTGCTTATCTCAGAGTTGATACTAGCAAGCTTTCAACCGACAGGTTGGTGCTTCGTGGGTTCAACGAGAAGGGCGAGAGAGCTTTAGGTTCGATCACTCTACTCCTGGAAATAGGAGGTTTAAAAACTGAAGCTAAATTTCATATAATTGATTCGACTACGTCCTTTAACGCACTTCTAGGTAGACCTTGGATTCACGAATATAGAATGGTTCCATCTACCCTGCACCAATGCATTAAGTATCAACGAGACGGCATTGAACATGTGATTAAGGGTGATTTGCAACCATTCTCGATTCAAGAAATTGGATCTACGAAGATGCTGCATATTTCATACCAAAAGGGTCCTCGTCCCGTTCTAAATTAGAGATCAAAGTTGAGGAGAAAATGGTTGGACAAAAATTCAACCAAAAGAAAAAAAAAGATAAGGATATCAATCAAGAAATGATTCAATCGAGTAGTGAAGACGACTCTGATATCGTTGTCCTTAGACCTCCAAGCACATTACCTCAAAGAGGTGGGAGGATGGCTTTAAGGGCACGAGGTCGAGGCCGTGCTTCATTAGACAGAAGAACAGCACCTGTGTATATTGATTTGGAATCAGATTCCGATGGTGAACTAGAAAGTCAAGGTGCTGCCCTCTCCCTCGATTATCAAAATATAAATACTCCTCCAAAATTTGATCTCACCTTAGACCAGGACAGTGACCCTGAGGTAGATATTTCAAAAGTTAAAAGTGACGAGCCCGAATTAACAATGTATGAAAAGCTCACTAGAAGGATTGAGGCCCTTTCTCTGACCCCACTGTCGGCGGGCAGGGTTGTAGGGTTGGAAGTCAAAGTGGCCCCCAACTTGGATGGTGAAGTTAAGAAAGTCCAGAAATTCTTTCCTGGTTCCTCCTCCGCAAGGGACGAAGGTGATGTAACCCTTGAGGAGGCAGATTTTAATGAATTAATGGAATTACCTTTCGGCTACTTCCCTGTTTGTGTAAAAAATACTTTTTCTAAAGGTTCTATACCATACCGATGGACTAAGGGTCAAGCTAGATACCACGAGAACATTTGGCGAACAAAAATAAATAAAAATCCAACAAGTGGTATTGGCTTTGGAACAGTTAGTTCATTCGATGATGATGAGTATTGCCTAATGATAACTTACCACCTCGATTCTCCAAATGTCCCTACAGATCCTCCTTGTCCTCTAGATGGACTCTGTTTGGAGACTTTAGACGATCCCGATGATCTTCAAGTTCGGGATGCACCCCCTGAATTTGAAGAGGAAATTAAGTCGACAGTCGATGAGTTGAGAGAAATTAACCTGGGAAACGATGATGACCCCCGTCCGATTTTCATAAGTACTTTGTTAAGCGAGGGTGAAACCCAAGACTTAATCCAGTTGTTATTCGAGTTCAGGGATTGCTTTGCCTGGACATACGATGAAATGCCAGGTTTGCCTGCTGAGGTAGCAGTTCACAAACTTGGGGTTCGGCATGATGCCATTCCTGTTAAACAAGCTCCTCGACGCATGCGCTTAGAGATTGAGCAACAAGTCGTTTCTGAAGTTAAGAAATTGGCAGAAGCCGGATTCATTCGAGAGGAACAATACCCCTCTTGGGTGGCCAGCGTCGTGCCAGTTCGGAAGAAAAATGGTCAGATTCGGATTTGTGTCGACTATAGGGATCTGAATAAGGCATGCCCTAAAGATGAGTTCCCTCTACCAATACCAGAACTCATGGTGGACATTGCCTCCTCACATGCTATTTTCTCATTCATGGATGGCTCGTCGGGTTATAACCAAATCAAGATGGCCCCTGAAGATGAGAGAAATACGGCGTTCAGAACCCCTATTGGAATCTTTTGTTATAAGGTAATGCCATTCGGCTTAAAGAATGCCGGAGCAACCTACCAACGGGCCATGACCCGTATCTTTGACGACTTAATTCATAATCAAGTTGAATGTTATATTGATGATTTAGTTGTCAAGAGCAAGGTTAAAGAGGCTCACTTGTATGACTTAAGAGTTGTTTTCGAACGGTTGCGTCGCTACGATTTGAAAATGAACCCCTTGAAGTGCGCCTTCGGCGTCGCTTCGGGAAAATTCTTAGGATTCGTAGTGAGGCACCGCGGAATCGAGATAGATCCTGCTAAAATTGAAGCCATCTTAAATATGCCATCCCCTAAGAGTCTTACTCAGTTAAGGTCTCTACAAGGTAGATTGGCATATATAAGGAGATTTATTTCTAATCTTTCCGGGAGATGTCAACCCTTCTCTGTCCTTGCGAAAAAGGATACTAAATTTGTATGGGGCGAGAAGTGTCAGAATGCTTTTGACGATATCAAACAATACCTTTCTAACCCGCCAGTCTTGGCAGCTCCGATTCCGGGAAAGCCATTAATCCTCTACACCGCAGCTCTAGATGAGTCTTTAGGTGCCCTGTTAGCTCAAGTTAACGACGAAGGAAAAGAGAATGCTCTCTACTACCTTAGTCGAAGACTCCTTCCTACTGAAATTCGATACCCGTCAGTAGAGAAGCATTGTCTTGCTTTAGTTTTTGCAGCTCAGAAACTGAGGCATTACATGCTCTCCCACTCAATCAGTTTGATTTCAAGAGTTAATCCTTTGCAATATCTTATGACCCGACCTACGTTGTCAGGACGTTTAGCTCGTTGGTCTATGATATTGTTGCAATTTGAGATTACTTTCACTCCTCTTCGTGCTGTAAAAGGACAGGCTGTTGCCGACTTTCTGGCAGCACACCCGCTGCCGGCAGATTCTCCTCTGAACGATGATTTACCCGACGAACAAATCATGAGTTTGGGGGAATCTGGAGAGGCCATCTGGGAATTATATTTTGATGGGGCAGCATCCTCTCGTAGGATTGCGACCCAACAATCAGTAATTCCTGGAAAGGCTGGAGTCGGTCTAATTTTTATTACACCAGAAAAAGGAATGATGCATTTTTCCTACCACTTGTCGGAGCCTTGCACAAACAACGAAGCTGAATACGAAGCTCTGATAACTGGTTTGGAACTTGCAATTCTAATGGAGATTAAAGAGATTAAGATCTTTGGAGATTCCCAACTAGTTATTAACCAAGTCGCCGGAACTTATAAAGTCTTGAATCCGAATCTCCTAAAATATCACCAGTACACACTTCACTTGTTGGAACAAATCCCCATTGCTACTTTGTATAGGGTTCCCCGTGGAAGCAATTCTGCGGCGGATGCCTTAGCAAAACTTGCAAAGGAATTTGCATGTCCTGAGGAGGATTCCATCCCTATAGAGATACAGGGTCGTAAGACCCTCTCCCTTATAGATTTGGAACACGTTAGTAAGACTCCCCTTCAGATCCTTTCTGCCTCTTCGACGATTGACGAAGAAGGCGATTGGAGACGACCCTTAGTCGATTACCTTAAAGAAGGGAAGCTTCCCCAGGATAAATCACTCTCCAACCAGATTAAGAAACGTGCCCTATCATATGCACTAGTTAATGATCTGTTATACCGTCGGTCCTTTGATCACATGTGGCTGCGCTGTTTGAACAAGCGAGAAGCCCAGAAAATTGTTAATGAAGTTCATTCAGGACTGTGCGGTGCACATCAATCGGGTCCAAAAATGAAATTAAAGATTAAAAGACTTGGATACTATTGGCCTACAATGATTGACGATTGCATGAATACGGCAAAGCACTGTCATCAATGTCAGGTCCATGGTGTGGTTTTACATCAGCCGCCTAATGTGTTACACCCTACGATAGCCTCGTGGCCCTTCGAGAGTTGGGGCACGGATATCATTGGGCCGATTGACCCTCCCTCCGCGAGAGGTCATCGTTTCATATTAGCAGCAACTGATTACTTTTCAAAATGGGCGGAAGCAATTCCCCTACGAAACGTAACATCACACCATGTCTTAAAATTCTTTCGTGACCATATTGTATATCGATTCGGCGTACCTCGCAGAATCATATCCGATAATGGGTCCGCATTCAAGTCTACAAAAATCAATAGTTTTGTAAGACGCCATAATATTGATTGGAGATATTCGACGATCTATTACCCTCGGGCGAATGGATTGGCCGAGGCCTTCAACAAAACCTTGGTGCAAATTGTCAAAAAGACCCTTGATGATAACAAACGGCAGTGGGATGAGCGGTTGGTGGAAGCTTTGTGGGCTTATCGTACCACTTATAGAACCCCGACCCAATCCACCCCGTTTGCACTAGTGTATGGATCTGAGGCTGTTCTGCCCTTGGAAATACAAATCCCTTCGCTTAGAATTGCAGTTCAGAATCAAATTACCAATGAACAAAATGCAAAACTACGATTGGAAGAACTCGAAGGCCTCGAAGAGCGACGTCTCCAAGCTCAACAAAGTTTAGAGTTGTATAAATCCCGTATGGTTCAAGCCCATGACAAGTTAGTGCGACCTAGGACCTTCCAAGCGGGAGACTTGGTATTGGTCCTTCGGAGGCCTATCTTGGCCCATCGGAAGCTGGGAGGCAAGTTTGAACCTACGTGGGAAGGACCCTTCGTTATAGAGACTGTCTACGAAGGAGGCTCGTATCAGTTAGTAGATTGTAAAGGAAACCACCCAATGCTACCTGTTAATGGGCGTTTCCTTAAGAAATACTATGCTTGATGTAGCTCATTTTATCAATTAATAAAACTTCCTCTTCTTGATTTACAACTTGATTCTACCTTTTTTTTTTAGTTTATTTATTATTTTAACGCTCTTCGCCTTCTCCTTAAGGTTAGGTCCTTCCTTCCCTTAGGATTAGACCCGCTAGTGGTGGAGTACGCCCTCCGTGGCACTACCCTAGCATTTGACCCGGGATTAGTGGTGGAGTACGCCCTTCGTGGCACCATCCTGATTCCCATTCGCTAGTGATGGAGTACGCCCTTCGTGGCACCATCCTAGTTTGCCAGTTGAGGTCCTCTGTGTGGAGCAAGTTTCCTCCCCACATGACCATTCGCTAGTGGTGGAGTACGCCCTTCGTGGCACCACCCTGGTTTGCCAGTTAATCTGCCTATTTGGAGTAAGCCTTCTATCAGCATCCTATAGGCCTAAGGTTGGGTGATGCCCTTCCTTAGACCCAAGGCTAGGTATTCCCTACCTTGGTTTCCAGTTGATCCGTCTACTAGGAGTAAGTCTTCTATCAGCATCCTGTAGACCTAAGGTTGGGTGATGCCCTTCCTTAGACCCAGAGCTAGGTATTCCCTACTTTGGTTTCCAGTTAATTTTGCCTATTTGGAGTAAGTCTTCTATCAGCATCCTATAGGCCTAAGGTTGGGTGATGCCCTTCCTTAGACCCAAGGCTAGGTATTCCCTACCTTGGTTTCCAGTTGATCCGTCTACTAGGAGTAAGTCTTCTATCAGCATCCTGTAGACCTAAGGTTGGGTGATGCCCTTCCTTAGACCCAGAGCTAGGTATTCCCTACTTTGGTTTCCAGTTAATTTTGCCTATTTGGAGTAAGTCTTCTATCAGCATCCTATAGGCCTAAGGTTGGGTGATGCCCTTCCTTAGACCCAAGGCTAGGTATTCCCTACCTTGGTTTCCAGTTGATCCGTCTACTAGGAGTAAGTCTTCTATCAGCATCCTGTAGACCTAAGGTTGGGTGATGCCCTTCCTTAGACCCAAAGTCTGGTACTCCCTACTTTGGTTTCCAGTTAATCTGCCTATTTGGAGTAAGTCTTCTATCAGCATCCTATAGGCCTAAGGTTGGGTGATGCCCTTCCTTAGACCCAAGGCTAGGTATTCCCTACCTTGGTTTCTCCAGTTTCCTTGTCTACTAGGAGTAAGTCTTCTATCAGCATCCTGTAGACCTAAGGCTGGGTGATGCCCTTCCTTAGACCCAAGGTTAGGTATTCTCTACCTTGGTTTTACCAGTTTTCCTTATCCAATAGGTACAAGCCTTCCATTAGCATCCTATAGGCTTGAGGTTGGGAGATGATCTCCCCTTCACTCTCAGGATTCTACTTCCATTCGGTCAACGCCAATGCGTGCAGCAGAAGTTCCTTCTACTACACACATTGGGGGTCCATTTGTTGACCTCATTTTTGTATGAGGCCACTAAGACCCATCCAGAACCCAGATTTAATCCTAGACCCTAGGATCCACTCTAGACCTTAGGATCCTTCTAGATCCAAGACCTTAGAGCCTATTCTAGAGCCTAGGATTCCCTTAAATCCTGAATCTTAGAATTCTTCTATACCTTAAGATCACTCCAACTTCAAATCAATCTCCACCCTTGATCAACCTCAATTTTAAATCAATTCCTGTATTTAATCCACTCCAATTTTAATTTGATCCCTACCTGTGATCAATTTAAATCTCAAACTCCATCCAATTCAAATTCAAATTAATTCAAATTTCAAACATATTCAAACTTTGACTCAATTCACTTGAGAATCCAAATTTTAACCTAGGCTTTGATCCAAGCTTCAATCTAGCTTTGGCCTCATCCATTCATTAACAATCACCACATGATTGTAAATGATTTGGATACTTCAATACTAATCATTCCAACTTAAAATCTATTCCAAATCCAGAAATCCAGACTCAAATCCTAAGTCTCAAGGCCTTGTCCTAAAGACCCTTTTTAGAGATTTTTCAAACATTTCAAAACCCACTCAAATGGTCTCTGATTCAAGGTCTATCACTTGTAAAGTGATAAGACATGTCTCTAGAGGTTACTCTCCAACTTTTAGCTCATTTTGAGGTCTCTAACCCCAGAATCTGAATTAAAATCCAAAGGCTGTAAAACCTTCAAATATTTACAGCCTATGCCATTGAACCTAACCCCTTTGAGATCTTGACCTTGGAACCCTTATCCAAGCTTCCAATCACTTCCAGACTCTTGATTTTAACCCATTGAGCAGTAAACTGCATCTTTCAGAATCATTTTTTGCTCTAGTTGACCAATGGGCCAAAATTGACTAAAATACCCTTATGAGATTTCAAATGGCTATTTCAATTCAAATCAATTCCAAACTCTTTGAAACCATTTCCAATGAATTTCAAATATCAAACTCAACTTGTTGAACTCAAATCCAGACCTTGGGTCAACCTGGTTGACCAAGTCAACCAAGTTTGACCCATGGACTCATACACCCCTCCCCTTTCAAAATTTTGAATCTACTCCATTCCAAGTCCTTTGAATGTATGGGATGAACCCTTGGGTACCCAAGAGACCCCTCTTGGTCACCCAAGCCTTGGGCCTACCTGGGTTAGCCTTATGGCTTGACCCAAGTGACCCAAGAGAGACCTCCCTTGAGCCATCTTTTGATCTTAATCAAATTGAATCCAAATCAAGGTGCCATTGGGTTCCCATTGACCCAATACACCTTCCTTGACCAGCCCAATCCTTGGGCTCATTTAGGTCAAGAGTTAGGCTAGCCCAAAGTGCCTAATAGCTCTTGGGATTGGGCCAACTCTCAACCTAAATCCAATTGAACCTGGCCAACACCTCCCATAGGTGGCCCTAGGTCCAATACACCTCCTCCAGCCAGCCCATGCCTTGGGCTAGCTTGGGTCAATAGTTAGGCTAACCCAAAGTAGCCAAAAACACTTGGACCCGAGCCAACCTTTGACACAGATCAATTGGACCCAATTGCCACTTGCATTGGGTGCACCAGACCCAGACCCACTTCCCACTTCAAGCCCAGGGTCTGGCCTGACCTGGGTTGAGCCCAAATCGACCCAAACCAAGCAGGTCCGAGCCCAACCGAGCCACCAGATCGATCCCAGCTTCCCCAGGCCAATTTGACTCCACAATTGGCTCCAGCATGTCCCCATCGGCCTTCCCTGGTCAATCCGACCCAGACCATGGCCGGCGGCGGTCGGAGCCAATGGAGAGCAAGCTCCGGTGGTCCCCCCAGACCGAAAGCCTTCCAAAGGCTGTGGCTCGCCGGCTTGAGGCTCACGAGCTCTCTGGAATGGTGCCCCTTTCCACTTGGCATCAATCCGCGACCTCCTCCACTTCAATCCTGGCCGTCCGAGCTCGCGGGAGGAGGCTGAATAGGGTGGTGCTCCCCAAGGCTCGCCAGACGATCCCAGAGTTTTCGAACGGTTCCCCAGAGCTTCCTCGATCTCCCAGCACCTTCCTTCGAGCTCCCAGACCGTCCCTTCCATCGCTTCGAGCGAACTCCGGCGAAAGGCTTCGGCGTCCCGCTCGAAGTCATACCTCCAGCCGTTCTCCAGTCGCGGCCTAGAAGGAAACCTGCTCGCCTTCGTCTCCTGAAGCTCCCAGATAGAGAAGCTCATTCGTTGAGACTTTCTCTGCTGCTGGTAATTCCTTCATCCCGAGCTCCCTAGCTAGGTAGTCCGGTCAAGTGTGAAGGAAACCTTCACCCCAACGGATTTCCACCGTTGGATTGAAGGTTTCCACCCCCCTGATCCTTCCTGTGAAATTTCGTCGAAGTTCGCCGGTGCGATTGCTCGGATCACGCCGGAGAATGTTCACGGCTTCGGGCAAAGGCGGAGGTTGAAGACGAAATCTCAGCCGTTGATTTCGATCAACGGCTCGGATTAGATCCCTCGCGTCCCGGAGCGCGTTAATCCCAGCCGTTCGATCCGCCATCCGACGGCTACGATTAATCCGACCGTTACCCAGTCAGCGCCAATGATTGCCCAGCCAATCGGGACGCGCCGCGTGAAAGCGCGGCTGACTGTATAATGGCTGGATTAATAATTCCAGAAAATCAAGGGAACTTCAAAAATCCATATCTCCCTGCACACTTGACCAAATTAGGTGTTCTTAGGCTCATTGGAAAGGTCTCAGGGAGATCTTCAAAAGCCCTATGGTTCCAGGCCCTAATTGCATGCGTGTTAAGTTTAATTTCATTAATGGTATTATTTCAATTTATGCAATTACTGTTTGTAGTTAAGTCTCCAGGGCATGGAACTTTGGGAGATTGAATTTGGGCATGTCTTTGACATGTCCAAATTTTGTCTCCCCTGTTTTAAAGGTCTAAGGGCACTTTCCCCCAATTTTGAGTTTAAGGGTCATGGGTTGACCCTTAAATTCAAATTGGGATTTAAGCCTATCCAATGAGAATTAGGATCTGGTTTTTTGTGTGTTGATTATGCTTAGGATATGGAGTTTAGGGCCACTGACTTTGCCCCAATCCAACCTTAGGATAGCTCCCTAGGATTTTTTGAAGGTGACTTAGAGCTCACCTTAGGTGGCTTAGTTAGCCACCTTAGAGTATCCCAATTGAGCCCAAATTTGGTGTGTTCAGGCCTTGGGATCATGTGACCCCATGGTCCAAATTTCATCAGATTTGGAGTCCATTTGGTTCATCACAACTAGGAGCCATAGCTTGCCCTTGCTAGAATTGCCCCTAGCCTTAATTAAATTCTAATAAATCCCTTTTAAACCCAAAATTTAAGTTTAATACTTCATATTAATCAGTGTTGAACCCTTAACCCATGAGAATTAAAAGCCCCTTGATTGGGCATCAAATTAAGTCTTAATTTTTTTAGTAAAATTCAATGTTTAATTAATATTAATTAATTAATAATCATTAAAAATCCCAAGAATTAATTTAATGCTTGATAATCTCCCCTTGGATCACCTCTGATCTTTGGGAGAGATTTCAAGGAGTTTGAGATCCATTTAGGCCCAAATCACTAGAATAGTCTTTAATTGGAATAATTGAAAATTTTCATAAATATCCAAACTTCTAAAAATCATAACTTTTGATAGAAAACTCAAAATTGAATGTGCCACATGTCTAACAACTCATAATTAGGCCTAGTATTTTGATAAAATACAAACATTCTAGAATTTGAGCTTAATAAAGAATTCAACTTTTGACCCCTTAATTAAATTATTAAAATATTCTAAAAATTCATAAGGCTCAAACCATTCTAAAACTCAGAAAATATTGGTTTAATGCTTAAAACATTTAACAAATCCTTTAAAACACAACAACCACCCTAAAGTTGAAGTTTATTGGCTGGACTACTCCGGGCTGCGGGGCTAAGTGTCCTAAGGAGGCTGGTTCCTCGAGCCTGGTGGCACAACGCCACGAATGAATTCTAAAGGGTGTCAAACCTTAAAATGGATTAATTTTTTTTTTTTATTATTTACATTTTAAAAATCTCTAATTCAATTACATTAATTTGGTTTATCGGCTGGACTACTCCGGGCTGCGGGCTAAGTGTCCTAAGGAGGCTGGTTCCTCGAGCCTGGTGGCACAACGCCACGAATCATTAATGGCAAACTTAAATTAATCAAGCTTTTAAAATCAGTAACTAACTCATTTTAATATTAATCCACTCTTTTAATTCCAACCAATTTAAATAACTTAATCAAACCCGATTGCTACTGGTGGGTAACCCCAGGCCTACGAGGCTATTAGCTTAGCCCCAAGGAAGGTGAAATAAACTTCACGGCCTCGGTGTGAAACAAAGGTAGTAATCAATTAACTTTTAAAACATGTTTAATTAAAATTCTTAATTCATTAATACTTAAATTTTAATTCAAATTCCCCTTTTAAGCCTTAACAAACCCCAGACTTTTAGACAACTTCAATTAATAACCCACTTTAGGATTCTACCCCAGCCACACGACCTTTCTCACACACTTTAGATGATGTGCTAGGACAACCAACTCTAGATCTAGGTTAGGCCGGTGTTTACTTTACTGCTGTGTGCCGGGTTCGTAGTTTTCACTGCATGTTGTGGATGAAATTGCTTGCTGTGTCTGCTTACTTTTTCTGTCTACTCTGTGATGGATTGATGTGTTTGGCGACTAGATTACCCTTAGGTTAGGTACGATCTGGATGTTGACACAGTTTTCTGCAGGTGGCCACACGCTCATGAGGGCAATATAAAAAGGGGGCAAATCAAAAAAATGCATAATATTATAAACTCTTTGCACAGGTGCTTCAGCTGCTAAAGCCCCCAAATCATAAAAAGAGCGTGGCCAGTGTGTTTAATTTCTTTTCTGCTCATATACAACGCTTGGGAATAACTGCTTTATTTTATTTTAATTGCTTAGGATAACCCTGCAGGTGAGTCTAGATCTTTTATTTTGATATCAATGTAATTTGTGTTAAGTGTCAAGTGTTGTGAAAGTTGATTTTGAGTTGGGATACATAGATCCAAAGCTTGGATTCCAAAGAGGAAAGGATACCCTTTTAGGGAACACTCCTTTTCCATTTGGAAATCAAATTTGGATCATACCTCTTCCTTACCCAAAGTAGGAAAGAGTGGCCTTCCCCCCTAGAGGAAGTGCCCTCTTGTCCATTTGGGTAATCCCTACGAAGATTCCAAGAAGATTGAAGAAAAGGAGTCCAAAGAAGAATGAAATTGAAGAGTTGAAGATTTGAAGATTGAGAGTATCCCACTCAAAATAACTGTGCGTCGTTACTAGGTTTAGAATCCGGTTGTTGTCAGTGGTGCCCGGCCACTTTACTTTCTGCAATATTCTGGTTTGTAATAAGCAAGCAACTTTGCCTATGGACATTTATTAATTAATTTATATTTGATGTGATGATTTGATTGCCTCTAGGATTACTTGTTTTTACTAGTTTTTTTGGCGATTGCATGCCGCCCTTTGTTTTTTCGCCTGGATACGTGAGGGCTCGTGAGGGTGTGAAACTTTTCTACTATAATTTTAAAAGTCTAAAATTTTAGTGAGTCTAAACAACATAGAAAGATAACGAATCTAGGGAATTAGCCGGGATCGTCCCCGGGGTCGCATACATATTTTTGCATCACTCTTTCCTTGCTTTAGACCCTTCCCCGCCTGCGGGTAGAGTCCGATAGTCTGACCTATGAGACGAGGTGCCGGACCTGGGGAAGTCCAGTCTTCTAAAAACTATTTTATAAGCATTATTTAAAATTTCAAGCATACTTGATTGGAAGTTGTTAACTAGCATGCATTGCATTAGATACAAACTAAAAGAGTCAAAATTTTAATTGCACCAGTTTAGCATTTTTGCACCCAACATGTGTCAAAGGGGCCATTAGGAAAATCTCTAGATGTCGCCCCGACTCTCCAAAACTTTAATTACAACGTCCCTACCATTCTTTCATAAAAAGACCGGATTCATGTATTTTAAATCGATTAGGTGGTTAGCTGGCTCCCCAATCCAGGCCGGGTAAGTCCAGACCTTGCACTGCATTAGTTAGGATCGGACGACTGTGGTCCAGTGTCCCAAAATAGATTTAGGATCCGGGGCAGATCTTTGATTATAAGACCCCAATTTTCGGGAATATAGTCCCAAATTTCTAATAAAATACTTAACTCTAATTAAAGCTTCATTTCAATCCTAAAACATAAAGCCCAACACTTAGATTAAGTTGGGACACTTCCGATGGTTCTGGAATCTCAAAGTGTCCCCTACCTCTCATCCTTTGACTCCGTTAATAACTGCTCAATTTTGATCCATTCCCTTTTGATTTTCCAATAATTCTATTCATACTTTGATATCACTCCTAGAAATTCTAACAAAATTTTGCCATTATTTTAATCGAGAGTTTTCGTAGGAGACCTCGTTTTCTTACGATGTAATTAACTACGAGGGCTTGCGCTCGTAGGAGATTTAGAACCACACACGCACCTGATTTTAAAAATTGATTTCTCAAAACTCAATTGGATTTCTTGAGAAAATTTAAAATATTAGTGATCATTGTTATCATATTCAAAGAATTATCATCGAATGATATTTTTCCTCCCTTCGGGGAGATACATCTTTCTTTGATGAGGCTTTGGATGTGAACTTAACGATCACACTTCTTGAATATTGTAGCTGGATATTCAATTGAACCTCATTTTGACCCTTCGGCGCCATAAGAAGTTCTCTTTAGCATCCGGTCATAATATTCAAGATGAATTTCATAATTCTAAATCTGAACGCCGTTATGAAATTTTATGTTCGTCCTTCGGGGTGATATAATTTTTCTAACGGATGATTCGATTTTAGAATTAGAATTAAATCTCAATTTTAAAGCTCCCAAGAAAAACTAATCTTTTCGAAACATGTTTTCAAAATTCCACCAACAAAAATGGCACGCCCGGGGGACGAATCTCTCTCTCCATCTTTAATAATGGCAAAATTTTGTTTCATCGATAGTTCTAACTATCATTTCTTCCGTTGGTCCCCTCTGCTCATTTCTTTCTTGGGTGAGTGTGGCCAACATCTAAAGTAGTAACAAAATATTAAAAGAGAGGTTCCACCTCCAAATTTGGTTTTATTTAGTTTTTTTGTTCTGATTTTGACCTTCTGCCCAGCATAGCCTGCGAGGCGACAGTGTCAAATCAGATCTCTGGATATCCTATTTAATTTTATGGATTTATGGTCGATAAATTTTTCGTTCAACATATAAATCTGTAAATTTGAAAAGAATTCAAATTTTTGATTTCATGCCAAACTTTTTAGTTTTAACCCCCTCATTTCCCCTTTGACTTCTAAGGGTGGGGAGGGTTAAACTATTCCTTTTTACTTGGGCTTTCTTACAATTCCATAAGCCTTCGGGCAAGGGGAAACTCTGTCCGTTGTGTTTTGGAACCTGTAAGAACCCCTTTTCAAATTCTCAAAATTTCCTCAAATTTTTTTCTTCCTCCAAGTTGTCATGTGTTACCCCATACGATTTCCTCGTGGGCCAACATATGTCATACTTTCAAAAAATAATAATAATAAAATACTTTTTACCACTCTTTTCAAAAAGATCTAATTTCAATCATCTTCTTTAACTTTCAGAAAATTTCAAATGGCTGGCCAACTGATTTTCTCCTTTGACCGAGAGTTGTATTCAACTGTTAATGACCAAGGGAGCACTGTTATTTTTGGAATGGGATTTAGTACTCTTGAGCTCTCTATGGATGGACACCAGATTGTGAGCCTAGATGCCAGTAAGGAAACTCCCCAGTAGTTGAGTTAATTGTGGGATCTGCACCCACCCTGCCAGTAGTCAGTGATGATCAGAAACAATCTGAACAAGTTGTTGAGCCTCCCTGAAGTTAAGTCTGTTTTTGAAGAAGGGTCTAGTTCTGGACTTAAATTCACCACTAAGAATCAGAAGAAGAATTATCTGAGGAGACTTAGAAAGAAAATCTCTAAGCTAAGAGAGTTATACCTTTTAAGACCTTAGCTCAAGTAGAACCTGAGGCTGTTGAAGAGCTACCTATTCCTGCTTCCTCTCCCCTCCTAAAGGGGAGTCGCTTTTACCCCCAGCTTCAGCTCAAGGGGAGGAGGGGATAGCTAGGATAGCTCGTTCTCCACCATGCCCGGTCGACTACTCGACTAAGAAAACTCAGAAAGAAAGACATCTCCAAAAGACAAGGACTTTGAGAAATATAATTCATACCTGCGCCGCACAGACCGGGCAGACTAAAGAGGAATATGTGAAACAATTGAAGGGAGTGATCTCACATCGCTTCCAAAAAGAAGTGTTGAAGGAAGAAGTATCTGAAGCAAAGAATTTAACCCCACAATTCGTTAGAAAGAATAAGAAGTATGTTAGACAGCCTGCTACTTCAGTACTGGTTGATGGATATCACTGGGTGCCACGCCCTCCGTCCTCTCAAACAGAGGGTATTGTGTTGACTGGGTCCAGAGAGGCCGCCACTCTACTGGTAGACCCCCGGTACCCCCACATAAACCTGTAAGATTGGCCTCTGTGATTGTTAAACCAAAGGGGGTTGAAGTTCAAAAGTCTGTGGACCTTAAAGGAAAAAGACCTAAATCTCCTGAAAGGAGATATGTGCCAAAAAGAACTAAATTGGAGAATCTACCACCACCTCCTAGAACTTCTAAGTTCATTCTGCAGCTCCAACGAGTTTCAGTCGATCCTACTCCGAGTGCAGTTGAATTGATGGATGTTCAGGCTAGTACTCCAGTTGTTACAGTTGACAGCCCTACCACAGCCAGTCTGACCCCGGATCCAATAGTTACCATTCCTGTTACCCCTGTTGATGATCCCCAAAGTCCGAGTGTCATTCCTAGGCCCCTTAGTCAGGTGTCTGAGGACCTTACCTTACCAGATGTGGGAACTATCACCTTACAAGCTCCTACTTCTCCTGAGGAATATGTCCCTCTCCCTGTAGAGGATGCCACTCTTCTGACTACCAGCTCTGGGATAGTCGAAGAGGAGAGGATTGACCAGGATTTAGAAATGGAAGATGAACCGGATACAAAGTCTCAACCAGATCCTAATCCAAAACTTACAGAAATCATCGCCCTTATGGATTCTGAAGAGTTGTTTGATATGGCCGAGTATAAAGGATACTTACCCCTTGACCCTAAGTCAATTGGGGATAGACCGGTCGAGGAGGTAGTTCAGGAAATAAAACATTTTGTTGAACAAAGAAGGAATGGCTTCTTTTGATCCTGATACGGATGATCTCCTCGGAGATGAAGATGATTATGTTGGGGGTATTCATGTGGTCGAAACTAGAGGATCTAATAAAGAAGCTGAGCCCAGCAAGCGCCGATTTGTTAAGGATGATGATCCGCATGCTGTTGAGTCAGAGTCAGATGAGTCTGTGAAAGATGGAGATGAAGAACACATAAAAAACTTGGAGACTCAGCTTGCTAGCATGATGTCACAAGTTAGAGAAATGCAAGAGAAGTTAGACAAGTCACAGCAAGAGTCTTTTATGATCCACCAGTCAGCTCGAGAGCTCACAGAAAAGGCCAAAAGGGCAGAATTCAATTCCAGACCTCTCGAGTCACCACCTGTGACTCTCCCTTGTCCAGTAGAGACACCTCCAGTTCACCCTGCAGTCTCCTCCATTCCTTCAATCCCACCTCAGAAGGATATCAAGCAGTTAATTGAGGATCAGGTAAGGGAGGCCTTAGCCCATGCTCAAGGAACTGTGTCTATTTCAAAGGGTAGACCCTACCCCGAGGAATATGACTTAGTTCCTTACCCAAAGGGCTTTGTGCCACCAACTTTTAAAGTTTTCACTGGAATCGAAAATCCGAGACAGCATCTGGCCCACTTCCGAGCAAGCTGTTGCAATGCAGGAGGGTCGGATGCTCTACTATTTCGCCAATTTGTAAGTAGTCTATCCGGCATTGCTTTTGAATGGTACGCCGATCTGCCCAACGGTTCAGTAAGAACCTTTAGCGACCTAGAAAACCTCTTTCTTAAGAGATTTTCTGGAGCGCAACAACGCACCACCGTGGGCGATCTCGTGGTTGAAAAGCAAAAGCCGGGAGAGTCTCTAGTTGAGTACATCTTGAGGTGGCGAAACCTCTCGATGAAGTGTGAACCCCAGTTGCAAGAACAACATGCTGTGGAGATCCTTTTGAAGAATATCCACGGTCCTGTTGCTTTTCTCCTGAAGGGTTTCACTATTAAAACTTTTGAGAAACTTCTTAATAAGGCCAGCAATTTGCAGGAAGAGGCTCCTAGGATGCCATTCTTACGAGAGCAGTCTGAAGAAAGGAAGGGTCCAAAATTGGTGAAAACATTTGAAAAGAAAGCTGTGGTCTCAGCAGTAGATAAAGGAAAGAGGCCAGTGATTAGTCAGCCTAGCACTCCACTTCCACCACAGCCGCCTCAGAAGCAGCCCTTTCAGATAGTTCCTCAACATACTAGAGATCCCTCCTTCATCCCTTTTAGAGAGAGATTGGCAAAGCCTTATCCATTTAAAAGGGAGTCAGTTAAGAAGATCTTCAGAAGTCTGTTAAAGAAACCAGATTTTCAGTTGCCAGAGGCTAGGAGGCCTGAGGATGAGAGCAAGAAAGATGATCCCAAGTATTGCCCGTACCACAGGATGCTTAGTCACCCTCTTGAGGACTGCGTTGTGTTTAAAGACTGGCTTGAGAGGAACTACACCCAAGGTAACATTATAATACCTAAAGAATACTTGGCTGATCCAGAAAAGGCTTCAATTAAGACCATTTCAGGTAATCCTCTTAACTCTTCTTGTTTTGTTGAAGATGGTTGGGACATTGCTTTGTCCCGGGCACTTAAAAAGTCAATTAACAAGTCTTTTCGTCTTTCTCAACAGCTGACTACGATAGCCCAGGCCCCGGTGTGGAAGGTTGACCTGGATGCTTCGCAGAAGGATGTTGAGCCACTTCCCTCTCCAGTAGTCTTAGGAACTACTGAGAAAAATGTAAAAGAAGAAAAATTTGATTTTGTAGAGAGGAAGTGTGTAGATGAGAGATGTATTAGAATGGCGGATGGTGGTGTTAAAACCCTTTCCCCTCTTTTGTTATCTGACTTTTACTTTGCCCCATCAAAGGCGAAGGGTCAAAAGATGAATAAAAAACATCCTTCTACTTCTGTCTTGATGATTAACCATGAATCTCAAATGCAAATTGATGACTCTCTTGTTTTGAATCAAACTCCTAATGAAATAAATATTGAGGTTAATCAAACCAACCTCACTGATTCGACTATTCAAGAAGAGGTCGAATGTGAAGCTTTATCAGAAAATGATTTCCCTCAGATCAATTTCCAAGGAAATCCTATCTTGATAGAACTTTCAGATTCTGACTCGCTTTCAGGAAATGATGATCCAACACCTATGGTGTGTGTAGACACTGCCCTAGTTTGCCCGCCCGAAGACGTCGAGCAGGTGCAACTCCGTGGCGGTAAAGTCTTACCCCCTAGGTTGCCCCCTCAGGACAAAGGCAAGCAATCCTCATTCGAAAATCTAAGTCCGGATTCCCCTCAACAACCAGAATTCCCTCTAATTTCTCCGGGTTTCGAGTCTGTCGTTCCTAAGGTTGATTACAATGTTCTAGCCCACCTTAGGAAGTTGCCAGCAAAATTAAGTATTTATGACGCCCTCCTTCTTTCCAAAGAAATGAGGGAGTCTCTAATTAAAGCACTTCTCGATCCCGAGATTTGCTTAACACAGTTGGCTGCAACTTCAGAAGGTGAGGCTCTCTACTTCAAAGAGGTCCCTGGGGTTACCTTTTCAGACGAAGACTTACTCTTGGGAACTGCTGACCACAATCGTCCCCTCTACATTACTGTAGATGTGGGAAATTTCAAATTATCAAGAGTCCTTGTTGATCCGGGTGCATCGGTCAACGTGATGAACATAAAGACCCTTGCTTATCTCAGAGTTGATACTAGCAAGCTTTCAACCGACAGGTTGGTGCTTCGTGGGTTCAACGAGAAGGGCGAGAGAGCTTTAGGTTCGATCACTCTACTCCTGGAAATAGGAGGTTTAAAAACTGAAGCTAAATTTCATATAATTGATTCGACTACGTCCTTTAACGCACTTCTAGGTAGACCTTGGATTCACGAATATAGAATGGTTCCATCTACCCTGCACCAATGCATTAAGTATCAATGAGACGGCATTGAACATGTGATTAAGGGTGATTTGCAACCATTCTCGATTCAAGAAATTGGGATCTACGAAGATGCTGCATATTTCATACCAAAAGGGTCCTCGTCCCGTTCTAAATTAGAGATCAAAGTTGAGGAGAAAATGGTTGGACAAAAATTCAACCAAAAAAAGAAAAAAAAGATAAGGATATCAATCAAGAAATGATTCAATCGAGTAGTGAAGACGACTCTGATATCGTTGTCCTTAGACCTCCAAGCACATTACCTCAAAGAGGTGGGAGGATGGCTTTAAGGGCACGAGGTCGAGGCCGTGCTTCATTAGACAGAAGAACAGCACCTGTGTATATTGATTTGGAATCAGATTCCGATGGTGAACTAGAAAGTCAAGGTGCTGCCCTCTCCCTCGATTATCAAAATATAAATACTCCTCCAAAATTTGATCTCACCTTAGACCAGGACAGTGACCCTGAGGTAGATATTTCAAAAGTTAAAAGTGACGAGCCCGAATTAACAATGTATGAAAAGCTCACTAGAAGGATTGAGGCCCTTTCTCTGACCCCACTGTCGGCGGGCAGGGTTGTAGGGTTGGAAGTCAAAGTGGCCCCCAACTTGGATGGTGAAGTTAAGAAAGTCCAGAAATTCTTTCCTGGTTCCTCCTCCGCAAGGGACGAAGGTGATGTAACCCTTGAGGAGGCAGATTTTAATGAATTAATGGAATTACCTTTCGGCTACTTCCCTGTTTGTGTAAAAAATACTTTTTCTAAAGGTTCTATACCATACCGATGGACTAAGGGTCAAGCTAGATACCACGAGAACATTTGGCGAACAAAAATAAATAAAAATCCAACAAGTGGTATTGGCTTTGGAACAGTTAGTTCATTCGATGATGATGAGTATTGCCTAATGATAACTTACCACCTCGATTCTCCAAATGTCCCTACAGATCCTCCTTGTCCTCTAGATGGACTCTGTTTGGAGACTTTAGACGATCCCGATGATCTTCAAGTTCGGGATGCACCCCCTGAATTTGAAGAGGAAATTAAGTCGACAGTCGATGAGTTGAGAGAAATTAACCTGGGAAACGATGATGACCCCCGTCCGATTTTCATAAGTACTTTGTTAAGCGAGGGTGAAACCCAAGACTTAATCCAGTTGTTATTCGAGTTCAGGGATTGCTTTGCCTGGACATACGATGAAATGCCAGGTTTGCCTGCTGAGGTAGCAGTTCACAAACTTGGGGTTCGGCATGATGCCATTCCTGTTAAATAAGCTCCTCGACGCATGCGCTTAGAGATTGAGCAACAAGTCGTTTCTGAAGTTAAGAAATTGGCAGAAGCCGGATTCATTCGAGAGGAACAATACCCCTCTTGGGTGGCCAGCGTCGTGCCAGTTCGGAAGAAAAATGGTCAGATTCGGATTTGTGTCGACTATAGGGATCTGAATAAGGCATGCCTTAAAGATGAGTTCCCTCTACCAATACCAGAACTCATGGTGGACATTGCCTCCTCACATGCTATTTTCTCATTCATGGATGGCTCGTCGGGTTATAACCAAATCAAGATGGCCCCTGAAGATGAGAGAAATACGGCGTTCAGAACCCCTATTGGAATCATTTGTTATAAGGTAATGCCATTCGGCTTAAAGAATGCCGGAGCAACCTACCAACGGGCCATGACCCGTATCTTTGACGACTTAATTCATAATCAAGTTGAATGTTATATTGATGATTTAGTTGTCAAGAGCAAGGTTAAAGAGGCTCACTTGTATGACTTAAGAGTTGTTTTCGAACGGTTGCGTCGCTACGATTTGAAAATGAACCCCTTGAAGTGCGCCTTCGGCGTCGCTTCGGGAAAATTCTTAGGATTCGTAGTGAGGCACCGCGGAATCGAGATAGATCCTGCTAAAATTGAAGCCATCTTAAATATGCCATCCCCTAAGAGTCTTACTCAGTTAAGGTCTCTACAAGGTAGATTGGCATATATAAGGAGATTTATTTCTAATCTTTCCGGGAGATGTCAACCCTTCTCTGTCCTTGCGAAAAAGGATACTAAATTTGTATGGGGCGAGAAGTGTCAGAATGCTTTTGACGATATCAAACAATACCTTTCTAACCCGCCAGTCTTGGCAGCTCCGATTCCGGGAAAGCCATTAATCCTCTACACCGCAGCTCTAGATGAGTCTTTAGGTGCCCTGTTAGCTCAAGTTAACAACGAAGGAAAAGAGAATGCTCTCTACTACCTTAGTCGAAGACTCCTTCCTACTGAAATTCGATACCCGTCAGTAGAGAAGCATTGTCTTGCTTTAGTTTTTGCAGCTCAGAAACTGAGGCATTACATGCTCTCCCACTCAATCAGTTTGATTTCAAGAGTTAATCCTTTGCAATATCTTATGACCCGACCTACGTTGTCAGGACGTTTAGCTCGTTGGTCTATGATATTGTTGCAATTTGAGATTACTTTCACTCCTCTTCGTGCTGTAAAAGGACAGGCTGTTGCCGACTTTCTGGCAGCACACCCGCTGCCGGCAGATTCTCCTCTGAACGATGATTTACCCGACGAACAAATCATGAGTTTGGGGGAATCTGGAGAGGCCATCTGGGAATTATATTTTGATGGGGCAGCATCCTCTCGTAGGATTGCGACCCAACAATCAGTAATTCCTGGAAAGGCTGGAGTCGGTCTAATTTTTATTACACCAGAAAAAGGAATGATGCATTTTTCCTACCACTTGTCGGAGCCTTGCACAAACAACGAAGCTGAATACGAAGCTCTGATAACTGGTTTGGAACTTGCAATTCTAATGGAGATTAAAGAGATTAAGATCTTTGGAGATTCCCAACTAGTTATTAACCAAGTCGCCAGAACTTATAAAGTCTTGAATCCGAATCTCCTAAAATATCACCAGTACACACTTCACTTGTTGGAACAAATCCCCATTGCTACTTTGTATAGGGTTCCCCGTGGAAGCAATTCTGCGGCGGATGCCTTAGCAAAACTTGCAAAGGAATTTGCATGTCCTGAGGAGGATTCCATCCCTATAGAGATACAGGGTCGTAAGACCCTCTCCCTTATAGATTTGGAACACGTTAGTAAGACTCCCCTTCAGATCCTTTCTGCCTCTTCGACGATTGACGAAGAAGGCGATTGGAGACGACCCTTAGTCGATTACCTTAAAGAAGGGAAGCTTCCTCAGGATAAATCACTCTCCAACCAGATTAAGAAACGTGCCCTATCATATGCACTAGTTAATGATCTGTTATACCGTCGGTCCTTTGATCACATGTGGCTGCGCTGTTTGAACAAGCGAGAAGCCCAGAAAATTGTTAATGAAGTTCATTCAGGACTGTGCGGTGCACATCAATCGGGTCCAAAAATGAAATTAAAGATTAAAAGACTTGGATACTATTGGCCTACAATGATTGACGATTGCATGAATACGGCAAAGCACTGTCATCAATGTCAGGTCCATGGTGTGGTTTTACATCAGCCGCCTAATGTGTTACACCCTACGATAGCCTCGTGGCCCTTCGAGAGTTGGGGCACGGATATCATTGGGCCGATTGACCCTCCCTCCGCGAGAGGTCATCGTTTCATATTAGCAGCAACTGATTACTTTTCAAAATGGGCGGAAGCAATTCCCCTACGAAACGTAACATCACACCATGTCTTAAAATTCTTTCGTGACCATATTGTATATCGATTCGGCGTACCTCGCAGAATCATATCCGATAATGGGTCCGCATTCAAGTCTACAAAAATCAATAGTTTTGTAAGACGCCATAATATTGATTGGAGATATTCGACGATCTATTACCCTCGGGCGAATGGATTGGCCGAGGCCTTCAACAAAACCTTGGTGCAAATTGTCAAAAAGACCCTTGATGATAACAAACGGCAGTGGGATGAGCGGTTGGTGGAAGCTTTGTGGGCTTATCGTACCACTTATAGAACCCCGACCCAATCCACCCCGTTTGCACTAGTGTATGGATCTGAGGCTGTTCTGCCCTTGGAAATACAAATCCCTTCGCTTAGAATTGCAGTTCAGAATCAAATTACCAATGAACAAAATGCAAAACTACGATTGGAAGAACTCGAAGGCCTCGAAGAGCGACGTCTCCAAGCTCAACAAAGTTTAGAGTTGTATAAATCCCGTATGGTTCAAGCCCATGACAAGTTAGTGCGACCTAGGACCTTCCAAGCGGGAGACTTGGTATTGGTCCTTCGGAGGCCTATCTTGGCCCATCGGAAGCTGGGAGGCAAGTTTGAACCTACGTGGGAAGGACCCTTCGTTATAGAGACTGTCTACGAAGGAGGCTCGTATCAGTTAGTAGATTGTAAAGGAAACCACCCAATGCTACCTGTTAATGGGCGTTTCCTTAAGAAATACTATGCTTGATGTAGCTCATTTTATCAATTAATAAAACTTCCTCTTCTTGATTTACAACTTGATTCTACCTTTTTTTTAGTTTATTTATTATTTTAACGCTCTTCGCCTTCTCCTTAAGGTTAGGTCCTTCCTTCCCTTAGGATTAGACCCGCTAGTGGTGGAGTACGCCCTCCGTGGCACTACCCTAGCATTTGACCCGGGGATTAGTGGTGGAGTACGCCCTTCGTGGCACCATCCTGATTCCCATTCGCTAGTGATGGAGTACGCCCTTCGTGGCACCATCCTAGTTTGCCAGTTGAGGTCCTCTGTGTGGAGCAAGTTTCCTCCCCACATGACCATTCGCTAGTGGTGGAGTACGCCCTTCGTGGCACCACCCTGGTTTGCCAGTTAATCTGCCTATTTGGAGTAAGCCTTCTATCAGCATCCTATAGGCCTAAGGTTGGGTGATGCCCTTCCTTAGACCCAAGGCTAGGTATTCCCTACCTTGGTTTCCAGTTGATCCGTCTACTAGGAGTAAGTCTTCTATCAGCATCCTGTAGACCTAAGGTTGGGTGATGCCCTTCCTTAGACCCAGAGCTAGGTATTCCCTACTTTGGTTTCCAGTTAATTTTGCCTATTTGGAGTAAGTCTTCTATCAGCATCCTATAGGCCTAAGGTTGGGTGATGCCCTTCCTTAGACCCAAGGCTAGGTATTCCCTACCTTGGTTTCCAGTTGATCCGTCTACTAGGAGTAAGTCTTCTATCAGCATCCTGTAGACCTAAGGTTGGGTGATGCCCTTCCTTAGACCCAGAGCTAGGTATTCCCTACTTTGGTTTCCAGTTAATTTTGCCTATTTGGAGTAAGTCTTCTATCAGCATCCTATAGGCCTAAGGTTGGGTGATGCCCTTCCTTAGACCCAAGGCTAGGTATTCCCTACCTTGGTTTCCAGTTGATCCGTCTACTAGGAGTAAGTCTTCTATCAGCATCCTGTAGACCTAAGGTTGGGTGATGCCCTTCCTTAGACCCAGAGCTAGGTATTCCCTACTTTGGTTTCCAGTTAATTTTTCCTATTTGGAGTAAGTCTTCTATCAGCATCCTATAGGCCTAAGGTTGGGTGATGCCCTTCCTTAGACCCAAGGCTAGGTATTCCCTACCTTGGTTTCCAGTTGATCCGTCTACTAGGAGTAAGTCTTCTATCAGCATCCTGTAGACCTAAGGTTGGGTGATGCCCTTCCTTAGACCCAAAGTCTGGTACTCCCTACTTTGGTTTCCAGTTAATCTGCCTATTTGGAGTAAGTCTTCTATCAGCATCCTATAGGCCTAAGGTTGGGTGATGCCCTTCCTTAGACCCAAGGCTAGGTATTCCCTACCTTGGTTTCTCCAGTTTCCTTGTCTACTAGGAGTAAGTCTTCTATCAGCATCCTGTAGACCTAAGGCTGGGTGATGCCCTTCCTTAGACCCAAGGTTAGGTATTCTCTACCTTGGTTTTACCAGTTTTCCTTATCCAATAGGTACAAGCCTTCCATTAGCATCCTATAGGCTTGAGGTTGGGAGATGATCTCCCCTTCACTCTCAGGATTCTACTTCCATTCGGTCAACGCCAATGCGTGCAGCAGAAGTTCCTTCTACTACACACATTGGGGGTCCATTTGTTGACCTCATTTTTGTATGAGGCCACTAAGACCCATCCAGAACCCAGATTTAATCCTAGACCCTAGGATCCACTCTAGACCTTAGGATCCTTCTAGATCCAAGACCTTAGAGCCTATTCTAGAGCCTAGGATTCCCTTAAATCCTGAATCTTAGAATTCTTCTATACCTTAAGATCACTCCAACTTCAAATCAATCTCCACCCTTGATCAACCTCAATTTTAAATCAATTCCTGTATTTAATCCACTCCAATTTTAATTTGATCCCTACCTGTGATCAATTTAAATCTCAAACTCCATCCAATTCAAATTCAAATTAATTCAAATTTCAAACATATTCAAACTTTGACTCAATTCACTTGAGAATCCAAATTTTAACCTAGGCTTTGATCCAAGCTTCAATCTAGCTTTGGCCTCATCCATTCATTAACAATCACCACATGATTGTAAATGATTTGGATACTTCAATACTAATCATTCCAACTTAAAATCTATTCCAAATCCAGAAATCCAGACTCAAATCCTAAGTCTCAAGGCCTTGTCCTAAAGACCCTTTTTAGAGATTTTTCAAACATTTCAAAACCCACTCAAATGGTCTCTGATTCAAGGTCTATCACTTGTAAAGTGATAAGACATGTCTCTAGAGGTTACTCTCCAACTTTTAGCTCATTTTGAGGTCTCTAACCCCAGAATCTGAATTAAAATCCAAAGGCTGTAAAACCTTCAAATATTTACAGCCTATGCCATTGAACCTAACCCCTTTGAGATCTTGACCTTGGAACCCTTATCCAAGCTTCCAATCACTTCCAGACTCTTGATTTTAACCCATTGAGCAGTAAACTGCATCTTTCAGAATCATTTTTGGCTCTAGTTGACCAATGGGCCAAAATTGACTAAAATACCCTTATGAGATTTCAAATGGCTATTTCAATTCAAATCAATTCCAAACTCTTTGAAACCATTTCCAATGAATTTCAAATATCAAACTCAACTTGTTGAACTCAAATCCAGACCTTGGGTCAACCTGGTTGACCAAGTCAACCAAGTTTGACCCATGGACTCATACACCCCTCCCCTTTCAAAATTTTGAATCTACTCCATTCCAAGTCCTTTGAATGTATGAGATGAACCCTTGGGTACCCAAGAGACCCCTCTTGGTCACCCAAGCCTTGGGCCTACCTGGGTTAGCCTTATGGCTTGACCCAAGTGACCCAAGAGAGACCTCCCTTGAGCCATCTTTTGATCTTAATCAAATTGAATCCAAATCAAGGTGCCATTGGGTTCCCATTGACCCAATACACCTTCCTTGACCAGCCCAATCCTTGGGCTCATTTAGGTCAAGAGTTAGGCTAGCCCAAAGTGCCTAATAGCTCTTGGGATTGGGCCAACTCTCAACCTAAATCCAATTGAACCTGGCCAACACCTCCCATAGGTGGCCCTAGGTCCAATACACCTCCTCCAGCCAGCCCATGCCTTGGGCTAGCTTGGGTCAATAGTTAGGCTAACCCAAAGTAGCCAAAAACACTTGGACCCGAGCCAACCTTTGACACAGATCAGATTGGACCCAATTGCCACTTGCATTGGGTGCACCAGACCCAGACCCACTTCCCACTTCAAGCCCAGGGTCTGGCCTGACCTGGGTTGAGCCCAAATCGACCCAAACCAAGCAGGTCCGAGCCCAACCGAGCCACCAGATCGATCCCAGCTTCCCCAGGCCAATTTGACTCCACAATTGGCTCCAGCATGTCCCCATCGGCCTTCCCTGGTCAATCCGACCCAGACCATGGCCGGCGGCGGTCGGAGCCAATGGAGAGCAAGCTCCGGTGGTCCCCCCAGACCGAAAGCCTTCCAAAGGCTGTGGCTCGCCGGCTTGAGGCTCACGAGCTCTCTGGAATGGTGCCCCTTTCCACTTGGCATCAATCCGCGACCTCCTCCACTTCAATCCTGGCCGTCCGAGCTCGCGGGAGGAGGCTGAATAGGGTGGTGCTCCCCAAGGCTCGCCAGACGATCCCAGAGTTTTCGAACGGTTCCCCAGAGCTTCCTCGATCTCCCAGCACCTTCCTTCGAGCTCCCAGACCGTCCCTTCCATCGCTTCGAGCGAACTCCGGCGAAAGGCTTCGGCGTCCCGCTCGAAGTCATACCTCCAGCCGTTCTCCAGTCGCGGCCTCTGAAGGAAACCTGCTCGCCTTCGTCTCCTGAAGCTCCCAGATAGAGAAGCTCATTCGTTGAGACTTTCTCTGCGGTAATTCCTTCATCCCGAGCTCCCTAGCTAGGTAGTCCGGTCAAGTGTGAAGGAAACCTTCACCCCAACGGATTTCCACCGTTGGATTGAAGGTTTCCACCCCCCTGATCCTTCCTGTGAAATTTCGTCGAAGTTCGCCGGTGCGATTGCTCGGATCACGCCGGAGAATGTTCACGGCTTCGGGCAAAGGCGGAGGTTGAAGACGAAATCTCAGCCGTTGATTTCGATCAACGGCTCGGATTAGATCCCGCGGTCCCGGAGCGCGTTTAATCCCAGCCGTTCGATCCGCCATCCGACGGCTACGATTAATCCGACCGTTACCCAGTCAGCGCCAATGATTGCCCAGCCAATCGGGACGCGCCGCGTGTAAAGCGCGGCTGACTGTATAATGGCTGGATTAATAATTCCAGAAAATCAAGGGAACTTCAAAAATCCATATCTCCCTGCACACTTGACCAAATTAGGTGTTCTTAGGCTCATTGGAAAGGTCTCAGGGAGATCTTCAAAAGCCCTATGGTTCCAGGCCCTAATTGCATGCGTGTTAAGTTTAATTTCATTAATGGTATTATTTCAATTTATGCAATTACTGTTTGTAGTTAAGTCTCCAGGGCATGGAACTTTGGGAGATTGAATTTGGGCATGTCTTTGACATGTCCAAATTTTGTCTCCCCTGTTTTAAAGGTCTAAGGGCACTTTCCCCCAATTTTGAGTTTAAGGGTCATGGGTTGACCCTTAAATTCAAATTGGGATTTAAGCCTATCCAATGAGAATTAGGATCTGGTTTTTTGTGTGTTGATTATGCTTAGGATATGGAGTTTAGGGCCACTGACTTTGCCCCAATCCAACCTTAGGATAGCTCCCTAGGATTTTTTGAAGGTGACTTAGAGCTCACCTTAGGTGGCTTAGTTAGCCACCTTAGAGTATCCCAATTGAGCCCAAATTTGGTGTGTTCAGGCCTTGGGATCATGTGACCCCATGGTCCAAATTTCATCAGATTTGGAGTCCATTTGGTTCACCAACTAGGAGCCATAGCTTGCCCTTGCTAGAATTGCCCCCTAGCCTTAATTAAATTCTAATAAATCCCTTTTAAACCCAAAATTTAAGTTTAATACTTCATATTAATCAGTGTTGAACCCTTAACCCATGAGAATTAAAAGCCCCTTGATTGGGCATCAAATTAAGTCTTAATTTAGTTTTAAGTAAAATTCAATGTTTAATTAATATTAATTAATTAATAATCATTAAAAATCCCAAGAATTAATTTAATGCTTGATAATCTCCCCTTGGATCACCTCTGATCTTTGGGAGAGATTTCAAGGAGTTTGAGATCCATTTAGGCCCAAATCACTAGAATAGTCTTTAATTGGAATAATTGAAAATTTTCATAAATATCCAAACTTCTAAAAATCATAACTTTTGATAGAAAACTCAAAATTGAATGTGCCACATGTCTAACAACTCATAATTAGGCCTAGTATTTTGATAAAATACAAACTTTCTAGAATTTGAGCTTAATAAAAGAATTCAACTTTTGACCCCTTTAATTAAATTATTAAAATATTCTAAAAATTCATAAGGCTCAAACCATTCTAAAACTCAGAAAATATTGGTTTAATGCTTAAAACATTTAACAAATCCTTTAAAACACAACAACCACCCTAAAGTTGAAGTTTATTGGCTGGACTACTCCGGGCTGCGGGGCTAAGTGTCCTAAGGAGGCTGGTTCCTCGAGCCTGGTGGCACAACGCCACGAATGAATTCTAAAGGGTGTCAAACCTTAAAATGGATTAATTTTTTTTTTAATTATTTAACATTTTTAAAAATCTCTAATTCAATTACATTAATTTGGTTTATCGGCTGGACTACTCCGGGCTGCGGGGCTAAGTGTCCTAAGGAGGCTGGTTCCTCGAGCCTGGTGGCACAACGCCACGAATCAATTAATGGCAAACTTAAATTAATCAAGCTTTTAAAATCAGTAACTAACTCATTTTAATATTAATCCACTCTTTTAATTCCAACCAATTTAAATAACTTAATCAAACCCGATTGCTACTGGGTAACCCAGGCCTACGAGGCTATTAGCTTAGCCCCAAGGAAGGTGAAATAAACTTCACGGCCTCGGTGTGAAACAAAGGTAGTAATCAATTAACTTTTAAAACATGTTTAATTAAAATTCTTAATTCATTAATACTTAAATTTTAATTCAAATTCCCCTTTTAAGCCTTAACAAACCCAGACTTTTAGACAACTTCAATTAATAACCCACTTTAGGATCTACCCCAGCCACACGACCTTTCTCACACACTTTAGATGATGTGCTAGGACAACCAACTCTAGATCTAGGTTAGGCCGGTGTTTACTTTACTGCTGTGTGCCGGGTTTTTCGTAGTTTTCACTGCATGTTGTGGATGAAATTGCTTTGCTGTGTCTGCTTACTTTTTCTGTACTCTGTGGATGGATTGATGTGTTTGGAGACTAGATTACCCTTAGGTTAGGTACGATCTGGATGTTGACACAGTTTTCTGCAGGTGGCCACGCTCATGCAGGGCAATATAAAAAGGGGGCAAATCAAAAAAATGCATAAATATTATAAACTCTTTGCACAGGTGCTTCAGCTGCTAAAGCCCCCAAATCATAAAAAGAGCGTGGCCAGTGTGTTTAATTTCTTTTCTGCTCATATACAACTGCTTGGGAATAACTGCTTTATATATATTAATTGCTTAGGATAACCCTGCAGGTGAGTCTAGATCTTTTATTTTGATATCAATGTAATTTGTGTAAGTGTCAAGTGTTGTGAAAGTTGATTTTGAGTTGGGATACATAGATCCAAAGCTTGGATTCCAAAGAGGAAAGGATACCCTTTTAGGGAACACTCCTTTTCCATTTGGAAATCCAAATTTGGATCATACCTCTTCCTTACCCAAAGAGGAAAGAGTGGCCTTCCCCCTTAGAGGGAAGTGCCCTCTTGTCCATTTGGGTAATCCGCTACGAAGATTCCAAGAAGATTGAAGAAAAGGAGTCCAAAGAAGAATGAAATTGAAGATTTGAAGATTTGAAGATTGAGAGTATCCCACTCAAAATAACTTGCGTCGTTACTAGGTTTAGAATCCGGGTTGTTGTCAGTGGTGCCCGGCCACTTTACTTTCTGCAATATTCTGGTTTGTAATAAGCAAGGCAACTTTGCCTATGGACATTTATTAATTAATTTATATTTGATGTGATGATTTGATTGCCTCTAGGATTACTTGTTTTTACTAGTTTTTTTTGGCGATTGCATGCCGCCCTTTGTTTTTTCGCCTGGATACGTGAGGCTCGTGAGGGTGTGAAACTTTTCTACTCATAATTTTAAAAGTCTAAAATTTTAGTGAGTCTAAACAACATAGAAAGATAACGAATCTAGGGAATTAGCCGGGGATCGTCCCCGGGGTCGCATACATATTTTTGCATCACTCTTTCCTTGCTTTAGACCCTTCCCCGCCTGCGGGTAGAGTCCGGATAGTCTGACCTATGAGGACGAGGTGCCGGACCTGGGGAAGTCCAGTCTTCTAAAAAACTATTTTATAAGCCTGTTTTTAAAATTTCAAGCATACTTGATTGGAAGTTGTTAACTAGCATGCATTGCATTAGATACAAACTAAAAGAGTCAAAATTTTAATTGCACCAGTTTAGCATTTTTGCACCCAACATGTGTCAAAGGGGCCAATTAGGAAAATCTCTAGATGTCGGCCCCGACTCTCCAAAACTTTAATTACAACGTCCCTACCATTCTTTCATAAAAAGACCGGATTCATGTATTTTAAATCGATTAGGTGGTTAGCTGGCTCCCCAATCCAGGCCGGGGTAAGTCCAGACCTTGCACTGCATTAGTTAGGATCGGACGACTGTGGTCCAGTGTCCAAAATAGATTTAGGATCCGGGGCAGATCTTTGATTATAAGACCCCAAATTTCGGGAATATAGTCCCAAATTTCTAATAAAATACTTAACTCTAATTAAAGCTTCATTTCAATCCTAAAACATAAAGCCCAACACTTAGATTAAGTTGGGACACTTCCGGATGGTTCTGGAATCTCAAAGTGTCCCCTACCTCTCATCCTTTGACTCCGTTAATAACTGCTCAATTTTGATCCATTCCCTTTTGATTTTCCAATAATTCTATTCATACTTTGATATCACTCCTAGAAATTCTAACAAAATTTTGCCATTATTTTAATCGAGAGTTTTCGTAGGAGACCTCGTTTTCTTACGATGTAATTAACTACGAGGGCTTGCGCTCGTAGGAGATTTAGAACCACACACGCACCTGATTTTAAAAAATTGATTTCTCAAAACTCAATTGGATTTCTTTGGGAAAATTTAAAATATTAGTGATCATTGTTATCATATTCAAAGAATTATCATCGAATGATATTTTTCTCCCTTCGGGGAGATACATCTTTCTTTGATGAGGCTTTGGATGTGAACCTAACGATCACACTTCTTGAATATTGTAGCTGGATATTCAGTTGAACCTCATTTTGACCCTTCGTGGCCATAAGAAGTTCTCTTTAGCATCCGGTCATAATATTCAAGATGAATTTCATAATTCTAAATCTGAACGCCGTTATGAAATTTTATGTTCGTCCTTCGGGGTGATATAATTTTTCTAACGGGATGATTCGATTTTAGAATTAGAATTAAATCTCAATTTTAAAGCTCCCAAAGAAAACTAATCTTTTCGAAACATGTTTTCAAAATTCCACCAACACGCATTAACATTACTCTTCTTCTATCCACTGTTACTTATCTTATCATGACTGGTCAACCTATAAATGAAGCCAAACTTATTATTGACTATATTCATGGCCTTTCTGAAATTGTACATATCTCATATAAGAGGAAGAATAATATTGCTTTAGGACACCTAATGACCTATACCCTTGAGAAGAAGTACAATCTTACTCATATTGATCCTTTACTTGAATTGCCTATCTACTTCACTGATGCCACATTTCTAGCACTTTTTGGAAAAGGAGATAATACATGTGAGGATTCTGAGGGAGAAGGAGGAAAACGAGCATCATCACCTACACTTGTGCCTGCTCATGGGCTTGACTTTCAGGAGGGTCCAGTGCTTTGACCGACTAGAGAGTCATTTTGATCAACGCTTTGATCAAATTCAGACTCATCTAAATTAGAAGGATGCACAATACCAGCAAGACATGGGTTGGATTTGAGGTTAGTTCGACTTAGTGAACACTAACATGGCTATGATGAATATCTATTTTTCTATGTTCAACCAGCCTCCTCCTCCAGACCAGGGCCCCTTAGATTTTTAGATGTACCTCTTATGCTTTTTCTTTGCTAGTCCTTAGAGATGTGATGTGATGATTTTTATGTTATGTTTGTTTAGTATTTTCTGTACTTATTATTATGTTATCCTATTTTTGAGTTTTATGTTTTGATATTAGTTGTGCTTCATTATATCACTTTTTAAAATTGATATCAATAAAAAACATCCTGTTTTGTTTAGTTGATTTTGTTTTTTATTTGAAATGTTAGTTTGTCTATATGATAATCCTGACTTAATTGATCTAAAAAGTGTTATAATATGAACTGCAATACAAAAATTAATTTTATTATGAAATCTAATTTTTCAAAAATATAAGTTAATTTATAACTCGATCAAGTTAAGGCTATCAATCTTATATTTTTTTAGGCATACATAATTTCAATATTATTATTGCAATTTTGATGTCTTATTATTTATTTCTTTTTTCAATATAATTATCTTTGTACTTAGAGAAGCTTAATTTTTAGATTATTGATTTTGGAAATATCAATTAAAAAACATAGAAAAATATACAAGTATACAAAAATTGAAAGAATACTCAATGATTTTCAAATTGAAAAGAGGCACAAAATTAGCCCAAATATAAAAAGATGCACAAAGTGTGCCACAAAAAATTAAAAAAATGCTCAATGTCGCCAAAACAAGTGTATTGATAATATTCTTTCATCTCTATCTTTTAATCTTTAATTTCAAATCAATCTAATGTTCAATTATATTTTGTATTGGAAATTTACTTAAACTAATCTTCATTTTGTCACTTTTGCAATAATTTTCCTCATCTATTTGTATAGATTATTTCATGACCTTGATATATTTATCTTGTCTATGTTATATTTTAATTTAAATGTTATGAATCTTTATTTTTCTCTAATGAATATTAATCTTATTATTGCAATTATAATTCAATCTCTTTTAAGATTAATTATCAAAGGTTTCTCATATGATTTCTTACATTTCTTTCGTTTTTCTTCTTCCTTCTTTTTGTTGTTGTAAAAAAGGGAGAGAAATATTGTTTGTTTGCATTTGATTTTTTTGTTTTTAGTGTTTGTTAGAGTTGTTTTATTTTTCTGTTTGAACTGTAGTGTTTTGTGAGTTTATGAAAAATTAAAAAAAAAAATTGATTTGTTCTTAATAGAAATTCCCCTTATATTCACAAGCTTATTCATTTAGGGGGAGTTAAGGAGAAATTTAGGATTTTTAATTTTATTCAAAAAATAATTATTTTGCCATCATAAAAAGGGGAGATTGTTGAGATAGTTGCTACTTAATTTTGCGTGTTTGATATGATTTCAACTTGCATATTTTTTATGATTCCAAATATTATTGATTTGATTATTATTTCTCATAACATATCTTGGAATAATTGTTTTTCTCTTGTGTGTGCTAACATTTCAAGGAAATCATACTCTGGATTATTGAAGACTTCAACTAAAAATTAGTTTAGAGTTTATTATAATTTAAGTTTGTATTTTTAATTTTATTGAGTCTAAGAGAGTGTGATTGTAATTGAGTAACTGAGCACACACACCGGGGGAGTGTTTAAAATTCATATTTTTTAAACTGATTGTAATGTACGTTATCACTTCATATAAGACAATCTGTTCAGTTATTTTTTAGCGGTTTTAGTATTATCGGTGAATATTGTTAGCCTTCTGGTATCGACGTTTCTGGCGGCCAGAAACTTATAGCATTTGAAAAAAAAATTGACAGCCTCCCCTCTATTTTATTGATATTCATCCTAAACTCTAAACCTACACAAAAAATATTATAATTTTCACAAATATGAGAAACAGACCACAATAATCAATCACAATAATTATCATAAATATATTCTTTTTTTTTTTTTGAAGAAAAATGCAATAGTGCATTTAGATTTTATTAAAAGCTATAAGCAAATTACAGGATACCATGAGATTCCTCCTTTAACAAGGTAATAAAAGAAGGAGGAACCTTATTAAGAACAAGATCAACCCAAGTAAAAGAAGAAACAATAGCATAGTTAGCACAGAGATCTACTAACTTATTACAATTCCTATCTATACAATTGAAGATGATATTCTTATAGTCTTTGAACATACCTCTCAAATCTTCATTCTTGTGAACCATAAGATCTTTCAAGCCTTTGATTATATTTGAATTGTCTCCTTCAAAGATGATTCCATCATAAATTATCAAATCATCTTTAAGAACATCATTAAAAGAGGTAGTAGCAATCATTTCAAGTTTTGAAATGTCCCAATGAGTAATGGATATCCAAATGCATACAAAAATCTGCCTTTGGAATCTCTACAAACTCCTCCAATACCTCCTTTATAAGATTGAAGAAGGGATGCATCAAAATTAAACTTGATCCAACTGGGTGGAGGGGGATGCCAATGAACATCCAACAACTTGTGAAGCTAGTTGACACACCATTTACCCGAAATATTCACTGCATTGGATTAGGATACTGCAGCCATAGAAATAGCTTCCAGTGTAACGAAAATAACACTAGTTTCCGTCCCATTGTGAACATAATTATTCCTAGCTTTCCAGTTGTAATAAACAGCATTACAATATAAATTGATAAGCCAACCATTTCGAACTGAAAGCCAAGAAATACAATCAGAAAAAGATTTGCAATTAGAAATGCCAAAACCCCATTTATTTAAATGGTAGAAGACATCTCCCAGCTTACTGCATTTAACAGTAATATGTTCAATATCTTCCACCATTTTACAACCTCTTGGACATTCACAAAACATTTGCAATCTTCTATAGTTTAGGAACTGGAAAGTAGGTAATGCTTTGTTAAAAACCTTACACCAGAAGACTTCAATTCTAGGAGTCAGATTTGCTTTCTTACTCCACTTCCAATAGATGTCTTTATGATGATTTTAAGTAGAACTTTCAAAAGCTAATGCAGAGATAGATTTTCCAGATCTGTTATAAAGTAGTTCCAGCTCATCAATAGAATTTACATCCGTTATTATAGTATGCTGAATCAGATTTATCAATTCTGGACCAAAGTTTTCATTAAGCATATCAATATTCCAACTTCTGTTAGAAATAAACTTATCAAGAACCACTCCTTCAAGATCCTGTGAATTGACAAATGTAGTCCATTTGTTAAGACTTTTATCTAAGATCCATGTGTCATTAAGAGTGTTGATGGAACTCCCATTACCAACTTTCCATCTAATAATCGGCCTTAAGAATTCTCCACCATTTTTGATAATAGACCAAGCTGAAGACCCTTGCTTATTAGAGAATTGATTCTCAAAATAGGAACCATACTTTGGATATAAAGCTTTATGTAAAAAAGAATTCTCCTCATGAGTGTATCTCCAAGCATTTAGCTTTTAAGGGCCCAATTTTGTCAAGGAAAGAATGTATACCTCTCCCTCCACTTCTAGTTGGGTTACAAAGAGTCTTCCAATTAACATAATGAAGCCCATGATTATCCAAAGATTTGTTCCAAATAAAGTTCCTACATAACTTGTCCATCTCCTCAAGAGTGCTTTTAGGAATCAAGGAATGAGTGCTTTGAAAGATGGTGTAAGAACATAAAACAGTTTTTACAAGGTTGAATTTCCTAGCCAAAGATATGTATTTACTTCCTCATACATTAATCATCTTCATTGCTTTCTCAATGATGAATTTGAAGTCTTGAGCAACTAATCTTCTCAAGCAAATTTTTGTTCCAATATATTGAAATTCTTAAACACTAAGAATTCCCATAATCTTTTTTATTTTCTTCTTCATTCTTATATTCACTGATTTCCCAAATAAAATACAAGATTTTTTTGTATTCACTTTTTGACCGGTCCAACCACAATAATCATTGATAACACATCTAATATTTTTGACCTCCTTCACATTTGCTTTAGAAAATAAAAGAATATCATCCGCATATAACAAATGTGAGATCCTAGGTCCATTGGGAGAAATTTTAATGCCACTCTTATCACCTCTTTGATTAAGAGCATTAGATAACAATTGAGCACAAAGAATAAACATATAAGGTGACAAAGGGCATCCTTGCCGAAAACCACAATGAGCCTCAATCCAATTGGAGTAATTTCCATTAGTAATGATAGCAAATTTAGCATTAGAGACACATTCCATAATAAGGGAAGATATCAAAGAAGGAAAACCAAAGTACCTTAAGGTTTTCTCCAAAGTTGGCCATCCCATAGAGTCATAAGCTTGTTCTAGATCAAGATTGAAAGATACCAATCCGTTACAGCTTTTTGAAAATCTGAATTTGTGGAAGATTTCATGTGCAATCATGATATGATCAGTTAAATTTCTCCCTTTGATAAAAGCTGTTTGTTCAAAGGAGACAAGTTTATGAATATATAGTATACTCTATTTAAAAGAACCTTGGCAGCCACATTATACACCACATTGCATAAACTGATCGGCTTGAAGTTGGAAGGATAGATTGGATTTGTAATTTTTGGAATTAAGACAATGAGAGTCTTTTTCCAATCTGAATTCATTTTTCCAGTAAAAAAAAATTGGTTCAAGGCATTCCACACATCTTCCTTGATGATTTCCCAATAGCTCTTCAAAAATGAGTATGTAACTCCATCGTAACCAGGGGCAATGAATTTCCATGTGTTCTTAATAACCATTTCAACTTCATCAATAGAGAATTCCTTGTTTAACAAAAATAAATATTCTTTCTCCATAAGAAAATTATTCTTTGGCCAGCATTCCAAGCTGCATTCCCTGAATTCCCATTTTTCTAAAAAAAATTGAATAAAATTTCTTCAATCAAAACCTGATCATCCGACTCTACTCCATTTTCATCTTTGATATTGTTGATATAATTTGCATTCTTCCTAGCACTGGCATAAGCATGAAAAAATTTAGAATTAGTGTCACCTTCCAAAGCCCATTTCACCTTAGCACGTTGCCTCCACCAAGTGTCCAACCGAGCCAATTTTGAGTTAAGATCCATAACCTTTGATTTTAGAAGTAAGCATTCTTCTTCCGAAAGACCAATAGAGCAGTCTTTATCTTGTAGATCTAAGATTTCTTTGTTGAGAGATTCTTTGTCTTCATTTAAGGATTTGAGTTTGTCTTTGCTCCAGTAGAATAAAGCCTTCACAACCCTCCTCAATTTCTAGTTGAATCTCCCTCAGATTTCTTCCATCGGGATTTTTTAATAATAGCAAATGAGGCTGGGTTAGAGACCTAAATATCTTCACATTTAAAAACTTTGTAAGGATTTTCTTTGAAATTCTGAAGTTTCAAGATGATTGGACAATGGTCTGATGCAAACCTTGCAAGGTGCTTGACAACCATATGTTGATGAGAGCTTAGAGCCGTTGAGTACAAGTAGCACCTATCCAGCCTCTCAAGGATTTTATTATCTCCAGAATTATTATTACTCCAAGTAAATTTGGGCCCAATTCTCCTAACTTCTTGAAATCATTAGAGATAAGAAAAGACTCCATTTCTTTTGCACCCATAATATAAACAAATCTCCTTCCTCCTTTTTTATCTTCTTTGTTAAGAATACAATTAAAGTCACCTCCAATGACCATAGCAATGTCATTAGAGGTGTAAAGCTTTAGTTTTTCCCAAAGGATCCTTCTTTTATAAGCATCTAAGCTACCATAAATTGTAGCTATCCTCCATTTACCAATGTTTTTTAAATCTATTTCCCCAATAAAAAATTTGTTTGAAGATTCAAAAACATTGAAAGATGCTAAATTAGGCTTCCAAGTAATTAAAATACCACTATATTTTCCAATAGAGGGAACTTGAAAAAAATCCCAACCAGTCCCAATTAACATATCCACATCATTTCTATTGAACAAAGTAACTTTAGTTTCCAATAAGCCCATAAATACAATACCATTTTCTTTAACAATCTCCCTCAAATACAAGGAAGCTCTTCTCTTTCTAGCTCCCCTGCAGTTCCAGAATTTGAAGGAAGACATTATTTCAAAAGAGGGGAAGAATTCCCCACTTTTTCATTTTGATATCCTTCCATCTTTCTACTCCTTAGATTTAACTTGATAGGTCCTAAGCTTTTTAATTGCTTAGATCCTTTTTTCCTGGAACTGGGAGCTATAACCAGCTCGGTATTATCAACATAATCACCATCTTCCTTACTCAGTGAATTGTTAAAATCACAATCAATAGGAGCATTATCATTTTCAATAACCGGTTCTACAATTTCACCTTCTTCAATACAATTGTCTAAGAGAGAAAATTTATTAACACCAATAGGAATAATTGGGATAGGATTTGACATACCCAGGTTGTTGTTATCTTCCTCTTGATGAGAGAAAGTAGTACCTCCATCTTCAGAAATAACCTGCTCCTTATCAGCCGCTGAGCTCTTCTTTTCAAAGTTTTGCTCTTCAGGATCCACAGCTAGAGCTTTCTCCTCAATTTTATAAACCAAGTTGGTTTTTGTTCTTCTATCAGCAGGTCCAGAAATAATTCTGGAGTTGATCTGGGAATTAGAGTTGGAAGCCAGGACTTGTTTTTTAAATTTTTTCCTCCTAAAATTGACGTGAATCCACAGGCCATAATCATTTGAGATAGAGTTACCACCTTGAAGATTGTCATTATTAAGAGAAGATACCCTATTGGAAACTTCATTTTCATCTTGAACTGGAGTAGATTTCTTCACAGTTTTTTCTGGACATTGTTCAATAAAATGTCCAATTTTCCCGCAGCAAAAATAGAAATTTGGTATCTTTTCATACTCAATTCTTTGATAGAATTTTCCTAAAGAATCTTCAGCCCAAACTCCCAAAGGTAGCTTTGTGTCCAGGTTTATGCGAACACAAACTCTGGCGAATTCTCTCCTGTTCCATTGGAATGAATTTCCATCTATCATACATGGTTTACCAACCATGGAGGCGATTCTGCACATGTTGATTTCATCCCAGCAGTGAAGAGGAAGGTTTGGTAATCTTATCGAAACCGGGGATGTAAGCCCTTTTAAAGATGATGGAGAGAATGATGGAGACCATTTATCCATGCCTATAATATTGTTTTTAACATACCATGGACTACTTGTTAAAATAGAATCCAATGCCTCTTTTTCTTCAAATGCACATAGAATCCATCCTAAGCCAAGAATGGTTAAATTGAATTTTCCAAATTGTGCCCATTGCCTCCTCAGTTCTGAGCAAATTAAATAGAACGGGACATTGGTGCCAAAAACTTTGACAACTAATGAATTTTGAAGTTTCATTGTGTTTTCTTGTTCCTTTAGCCGAATGGATTTTAACAACATTATCTCCTCGTGTGAATTCATTCCCGAAATCAAGATTGGTATCATTGATGTTATTCTTCTTAGTCCAAGCATTAGGAGCCCAATGCATAGATTGATTAGGAGCAATATTTCCCTGAACAGAATTCTGAGGACAATTATTAAGTTCTGCAATTTCACAATTACGAACATTCTCGAGGTCACTTCTCACCAATGAATCCTGAACAGAATCTTCCCTATTTTTCAATTCCTCATTTAACAAAATCTCATGTCCTTTGATGTTTTCTTCCATAATCTTCCTTGGATGATTGAGGCATTTCACCGAATTGGATGTAGACGATTCTCCATAAAATTTCTTAACAATCATGATTGAACTGTCTAGAGAATTCAAATTTTTGAGAAATCCAGAATTATCAGAGATTATATCTTTACCTTTACCAGCGACCTCCAATGGTTTCATCTGATTTAAAAGTCCACCTTCATTAATTATTAATGGTTTCCTAAATCAAGCCTTGCCATCAAGTTTGCTGGTGAAGTCGTCACCAAAAGCTGGAGGAGAATGCAATATTGATCTAGAAGGTATGAAACGAGTCAGAATCACACGTCGATTTGCCTGTTGTCTGCCAGCAGATGACTCCGGCCGGCAAACGTCAGCTGCCATGAAAGCCGCGGAAATGAATTCAAAATCCGAACAGATTTTCTCTCTAATAAGTTCATAACCAAATAATAAGTCAAAACAAATAAGTTTACAAATAAATTCATCAAACCAAATATGTTTATAATAAGTTCATCAAATAAAAAAGATTACTAATCCTCCTTCGTATCCTCGTTATCTGGTAATGCATGTGGCTACTCTTGCTCTTGCTTCTTTTGATTTTCATCTCTGTAGGATTGCAGCTCTGCCTGCATCTCATTTTGAACCTTTCTCACCTCTTCTATCTCTCTCATCTACGCTACAATCCTTTAGCTTATACTTTCTTTAGCTCCACTAGGAGCATAAAATGCTGAGGTGGATGAACTGCCCTTATAAGCATAGCCTTGCAAACCGAAGCCATATACCTTCCCCCTCTACCTTCATCCAACAACATCTGACCATGTAAGATACTTAGAAATCTGGGTCAATCCTAAAGATGATCCCTCACCAATGGACTAACGACTTTCCCGAGCTCGTACATAATCATCCTGCGTGAATAAATCCATAAATATATTGATATTAGAATGAGTTTTATTATAATAAATTTCTATTCCCAAACTCTAAAAAATTATACTCACATAAGCTTTTTTAGCTTTTTCATCAATCCACTGATGGTCAGCTTGATGTAGGTGAGTTCTTGTATGCAACTCAAGTACTAGTGGTGTTAGCTCTCGGCCAAGAAACTCTTTCTAAAAATAGAAGATATATTTATAATAATAGAAATATATTTATTAAACTAAATTAAAGCTTTTACCAGTCGTTGTCTATGTTATGTATTAAGAACATATCCACCAATATGAAGAGAGCTTCCTAAACCCCCATAGTCAGATGCTTGGATCTGTTTATTCTGCTCTCTTGTTTTTGTGAACTCAGGGCTCACTCAAGCTCTACTCAGATCTGACCATACGCCCTCTCCAATCCATATTGGACGCTGCCCAGACGTGAACATTTCCCTAAGATGGGTCGATCCTTTCCTCTCAAAAATTGTTCTGATCCTCGTGTTATGCTCAGGCAACCACCTGAATTATTTCTGTAAAAAATATTGGCATAACAAAAAAATATTAATACAAATTAAATCAAATATTTGAATTAATGCTAAATAAGTATACCTAAAATTCTCCAAATCTCATATCCCTAATTTCCTTTGAGATCTTCTTCTGTGATAAGGAGCATCATATTTGTTCTTTATGATATCACAAATCTTGTGAGTAGGTGGCCTTGAAGGATTGAAGTTGCAGGTTAATTTTTTGTCAATAATATATCAAAATACATGAAACTTAACAACATAAACTGAACTTACGTATCTCTCTCGGGCTCAATTTGGTGAATGTGAGGGAAGAAAGTATTGAATGATTTCCTTATTACTTGTTTGAGATCTTATAGATCTTTTTGAAGGAGGCATATATGATGAGATTTTTGGATATCAACAAAGCTTTCAATGATCTGAACTCAATGATGTCAAGAATAATTTAATTTTATCCAAATGAATATAAGTCAAGAACTTAAAAGTAATGTTGTAATTTCTTGAGATTATTTAAGAGACTAAACAATATTTAATTCTTATGTGCATATAGTCAATAACAATATCTTAATGAGACAAACATAACAAGTCTAAGATCTCTAAATTTTAATGTAATTAAGATACTAAGGTATCTAATATATAATGCATGATCTAAGGGGATAAAAAACAATCATATTTAGGATATAAACCATGCATCTTCATATTTAGGATAGGTTAGGATGAGGCCATAAGAAGTATTCCACAAGGTAGAATGCATAGCTCTATCTACTAGCATCTGACATCCATCGTTAATGCTCATTGTCAACTCCATGGCCAATGTTTTCCATCACCAACATCATCAAATTCCACCAACACTATCAATGCCGATTCTCACCATCACTAACAATGTCAACACTCAGCCTCACCATAAAAAAATGGTATTCACCATCACAAGAACTTACTATATACTAATAACTTCAACATTGTATTATCAATACCAACCTTGATGCTTGTAAGCACCAAGAATGTTAATGATTTCCATGTCTAATGAGGTTGAGTGAGGTATGCCATTGCTAATCCTAGCACATCTTTTCACCACCAATTTCAATGCATCACATCACAAGTAATCTAAATACAATATTATCATAAACGCTGAAGCCTAATTATATTGCTACGAGTGAAAAAAAAAACAAAAACAAAAAAAAAAACAAAAGCGCAAACCTACAGGACTCGGACGACGGATTCCAGAAAAGTTGGTAAGATCTTCGGCCTTGCTTTAACGCTGGAGCAGGGTTGAGGTCTTCGGCCGGAGGGAGCTTGTCAACAACCAGAGGGAGCTTTTCGGCGGTGGCTGGAGGGGTGTCTTGATTGCGCGAGATGGTGGAGGAGACGGGGCGACTGTCGGAAGAGAGAGAGGATGATGCGAGCAAATGAAATGGATGGATGGAGATGGCTTATTTTAAGGCTTTTTCTGATGGCATTTCAGTGGTTCAAACCACCTGAACAAAATCACTTAACATAGGTGGTTTAAACCATTAGTTTAGTGCTGGTAATAACTAATGCAGGCAGAATAACCCATGATTATTTAACCGCCGCTAATTCTGGCGGTGGTCATTTAAAAAACCGCCGGTAAGACCGCTCGTAAAACTGGCGATCTAACCACAAATTAAATCGCCGTTAGTACTAGTGGTCACATAACTGCCGGTCAGGACCACAGTTAATTCAAGAATTTCGTGTAGTGTTAATCCAAGAGAAATTAAAAAAAATTATTTGAAAGTAGTCGTTCATTTGTGTTTTAATTATATGTATTTATTCATATATATGTTTATGGTTTATTGGTCATTATTTGTTAAAAAATTTTTTTTTGGTCTAAGATATTTCTAGATCATCACACACATACTTGATTGAACCACATCAATCTTTAAAATTCTTTTCTAATCTTACTATATGATTAACATTCGTATTGTACGATATGTACAGATGCACAGATCATAACCCTTTATTGAATCAATAGTTCAGATTATATCATTGATGTACACATCATACTGTACGAACCTCCCTTTGTACTATATGATCCACATATCACTAACTATTGAGGAATTCAATCTGTTTGGTATGAAATTATTACCATTCATACTATATAATACCCCTTTTCGTATTATATGATATACGTGTCAAATTGGATATGGACGAATTTAATTTTTTTGGTATAAAATTATTTTTCTTCATATTATACAAGCACCTATTTGTACTATACAATACAACAAGTCAAAGGTCGTACCAATGACTCCTTAGGAAGAATGAATTTCCTTATGATCATCCAGTACGATCCTGATCAATTTAACTTCATATGATCGTACTGTATGATCCTCAATTATATTGTATGATATACTTAAATATGTAAATTAAGAGTTTCCCATGCTTTCAATCAATCTATTCTCTCCTCCAAACTCTAAACTCATAGCCTTTGCACTCTTTAAATGACTGGTAGAAGTAAGCAAAGTCTTCTTACCTCGGGAAGTTCTTCCTCTCGTCGCTCAGGCAATGATCGGTTTCTAACTACTACTGATGAAGTAGCATATCAAAAATAAAAGGAAGCCCGAATTACACCATCATGTATACTAAATCAGTATGTCTTGAATTTTTAGGTGATGAGTCTTTTTGACTCCACTACCTAAGTCTTCTTGACACCACTATAATTCCTCCTTACTCTAGCCTTTCCCTTCCACTCTAAAAATTTTTATGAGTTCATATAAAATATGAGGATCAATGGGGACGCCTCTATGATGATATCCTACGTTAGTGGTTGCCATGTTGAAATAACAAAAGGTGACTTAGGAGAACTTCTCTACCTCAAAACTGAGGGAGTTCAACCCCATTCTATGGCTTCCATTTCAAACTATGATTGGAGTAGTGTCAATCTAACCATTAGGAATTCAATAATGAATCAACACTAACCCTTAGTCTAATACTTAAATCAAAATACAAGGTTACCTAGTCTGTCCTTCGTACTGTAATTATTCCAAAAGCTTGAGATCGTGTGAACATCACCCCTCTACTTTCCTTAGTCACCTATTTTAACATGACCTACACTTACATTGATGAATCTAAATTAATAATTGATTACATTCAAAATTTAACTCCCATAAGACTCCCTTCTACTAAAAGGAAACAAAATATGGCTTTTGGACATGTCATAACTTTTATCTTATCCTATACCTCCTGAAAATAATCATATCTTTTATATGGATGCTTTCCTTCATATTTTTTTTGTTGGGGTAAGGACCCAAATGAGCTAGACTTTGATGAGATAGGGGAAGATGCCCCTGCAGCTGACCCAACACCACCTCTAGTGGCTGTAGAACCAACACTAGCCTCTCACCACTACCTGTACGAGGAACTGATGCAATGTTTTGACCATCTGGAGTCCAGCCTAGAACAACAATAAATTCAACATGATAAAGATATGGGATTGTTTAGGGCACATTTTGACTAAATCAAATTCAATTTTCCTCCATTAACAACTACTTGAAATTATATCCTCCACCACCACCACCACCTGACTAGGGACCATCTTAATTTTAGTTCTATCTTGTGTTTATGTTTTGTACTCATATGCTCATTTTCTACTAGTGCCCTCTATTGACCTCTCTTTTAACCAGACTCCACTCCCTTGGACTCTATGGGCTAGGTTGACCAAGTCAAACTTTGAATTGGTCAATCCAAGCCTTAATGGGTCAATTGTGACCCATTAAGACCCATTAGAGTCCAAATCGAAATAAAATCAATTCAAATCCTTTCTCGGACTCAAAAACCCCACCCCATTGGGCATGATTGATTGAGTTGACCAAGTCAAACTTTGACTTGGTCAACCCAAGTCTTATTGGGTCAATTTTGACCCATTAAGGCCATTTAAGAGCCAAAATCACTTTTGCATGCATCCAATCCTCCCCTAGACTCAACCCCCTCTTTCATTGGGTCTAGTTAACTGTTTTGACCAAGTCAAGCATTGACTTAACCCTAGCTTCTAATGGGTCATGATGACCTATTAAAGCCCATTTAAAGCTCACTTAATGCATTTAATCAATTCCAATCATTTAAATTTCAAAACCATGGCCAAATCTCTGAGATTTCCCTTCTAATTGCATGGAGATTGAATCTTGGCCGTCCACCTATAGACTAGAGCTTTAAATAGAGGGATTTAGGGTTTTCTGGAGGAATTTTTAGTTCTTGCTTAATCTCTAGGCGACCTCAGGCCTGAGATTTTGTGTGAGAATACTCCCACGACCTCCCTTCACATTTTCCAACCCAATCCCGGCCTCCTTGAGCTGCCGGCGGCGGCGAGATCCCGGCGAGACCGAGCCCCTAAACCTTCCTCGATGATTCCCGACCAATCCAAGGAGATTTGGAGCTCGACTTCGAGATGAGAAGCATATGTGGATAGTCTACAAGTGCAACCATACCAAGAACTCGAAGATCGAACTGTGAAATCTCTTGAAAACCATTTAGAATAAAGCAAACACTTAGACTTGTTTTTTAAATTTTTCCTCCTAAAATTGACGTGAATCCACAGGCCTAATCATTTGAGATAGAGTTACCACCTTGAAGATTGTCATTATTAAGAGAAGATACCCTATTGGAACTTCATTTCATCTTGACAGGAGTAGATTTCTTCACAGTTTTTCTGGACATTGTTCAATAAAATGTCCAATTTCCCGCAGCAAAAATAGAAATTTGGTATCTTTTCATACTCATTTTCTTTGATAGAATTTTCCTAAAGAATCTTCAGCCCAAACTCCCAAAGGTAGCTTTGTGTCCAGGTTTATGCGAACACAAACTCTGGCGAATTCTCTCCTGTTCCATTGGAATGAATTTCCATCTATCATACATGGTTTACCAACCATGGAGGCGATTCTGCACATGTTGATTTCATCCCAGCAGTGAAGAGGAAGGTTTGGTAATCTTATCGAAACCGGGATGAGTAAGCCCTTTTAAAGATGAGGAGAGAAGATGGAGACATTTATCCATGCCTATAATATTGTTTTTAACATACCATGGACTACTTGTTAAAACAAAATCCAATGCCTCTTTTTCTTCAAATGCACATGAAATCCATCCTAAGCAAGAATGGTTAAATTGTATTTCCAAATTGTGCCCATTGCCTCCTCAGTTCTGAGAATTAAATAGAACGGGACATTGGTGCCAAAAACTTTGACAACTAATGAATTTTGAAGTTTCATTGTGTTTCTTGTTCCTTTAGCCGAATGGATTTAAACAACATTATCTCCTCGTGTGAATTCATTCCCGAAATCAAGATTGGTATCATTGATGTTATTCTTCTTAGTCCAAGCATTAGGAGCCCAATGCATAGATTGATTAGGAGCAATATTTCCCTGAACAGAATTCTGAGGACAATTATTAAGTTCTGCAATTCACAATTACGAACATTCTCGAGGTCACTTCTCACCAATGAATCCTGAACAGAACTTCCCTATTTTTCAATTCCTCATTTAACAAAATCTCATGTCCTTTGATTTTTTTCTTCCATAATCTTCCTTGGATGATTGAGGCATTCACCGAATTGGATGTAGACGATTCTCCATAAAATTTCTAGCAATCATGATTGAACTGTCTAGAGAATTCAAATTTTTGAGAAATCCAGAATTATCAGAGATTATATCTTTACCTTTACCAGCGACCTCCAATGGTTTCATCTGATTTAAAAGTCCACCTTCATTAATTATAATGGTTTCCTAAATCAAGCCTTGCCATCAAGTTTGCTGGTGAAGTCGTCACCAAAAGCTGGAGGAGAATGCAAATATGATCTAGAAGGTATGAAACGAGCAGAATCACACGTCGATTTGCTGTTTTGTCTGCCAGCAGATGACTCCGGCCGGCAAACGAGCTCCATGAAAGCCGCGGAAATGAATTCAAAATCCGAACAGATTCTTCTAATAAGTTCATAATAAGTTCATAACCAAATAATAAGTCAAAACAAATAAGTTTACAAATAAATTCATCAAACCAAATAGTTATAATAAGTTCATCAAAAAAAAAGATTACTAATCCTCCTTCGTATCCTCGTTATCTGGTAATGCATGTGGCTACTCTTGCTCTGCTCTTTTGATTTTCATCTCTGTAGGATTGCAGCTCTGCCTGCATCTCATTTTGAACCTTTCTCACCCTTCTATTCTCTCTCATCTACGCTACAACCTTTAGCTTTACTTTCTTTAGCTCACAAGGAGCATAAAATGCTGAGGTGGATGAACTGCCCTTATAGCATAGCCTTGCAAACCGAAGCCATATACCTTCCCCCTCTACCTTCATCCAACAACATCTGACCATGTAAGATACTTAGAAATCTGGGTCAATCCTAAAGAGATCCCTCACCAAGGACTAACGACTTTCCCGAGCTCGTACATAATCATCCGCGTGAATAAATCCATAAATATATTGATATTAGAATGAGTTTTATTATAATAAATTTCTATTCCCAAACCTAAAAATTATACCACATAAGCTTTTTAGCTTTTTCATCAATCCACTGATGGTCAGCTTGATGTAGGTGAGTTCTTGTATGCAACTCAAGTACAGTGTGGTTAGCTCTCGGCCAGAAAACTCTTTCTAAAAATAGAAGATATATTTATAATAATAGAAAATATTTATTAAACTAAATTAAAGCTTTTACCAGTCGTTGTCTATGTTATTATTAAGAACATATCCACCATATAAGAAGAGAGCTTCCTAAACCCCCATAGTCAGATGCTTGGATCTGTTTATTCTGCTCTCTTGTTTTGTGAACTCAGGGCTCACTCAAGCTCTACTCAGATCTGACCATACGCCCTCTCCAATCCATATTGGACGCTGCCCAGACGTGAAATTTCCCTGATGGGTCGATCCTTTCCTCTCAAAATTATTTCTGATCCTCGTGTTATGCTCAGGCAACCACCTGAATTATTTCTGTAAAAAATATTGGCATAACAAAAAAATATTAATACAAATTAAATCAAATATTTGAATTAATGCTAAATAAGTATACCTAAAATTCTCCAAATCTCATATCCCTAATTTCCTGAATCTCTTCTGTGATAAGGAGCATCATATTTGTTCTTTAGATATCACAAATCTTGTGGTAGTTGGCCTTGAAGGATTGAAGTTGCAGGTTAATTTTTTGTCAATAATATATCAAAATACATGAAACTTAACAACATAAACTGAACTTACGTATCTCTCTCGGGCTCAATTTGGTGAATGGAGGGAAGAAAGTATTGAATGATTTCCTTATTACTTGTTTGAGATCTTATAATACTTTTTGATGAGGCATATATGATGAGATTTTTGGATATCAACAAAGCTTTCAATGATCGAACTCAATGATGCAAGAATAATTTAATTTGTATCCAATGAATATAAGTCAAGAACTTAAAAGTAATTTTGTAATTTCTTGAGATTATTTAAGAGACTAAACAATATTTAATTCTTATGTGCATATAGTCAATAACAATATCTTAATGAGACAAACATAACAAGTCTAAGATCTCTAAATTTTAATGTAATTAAGATACTAAGGTATCTAATATATAATGCATGATCTAAGGGGATAAAAAACAATCAATTTAGGATATAAACCATGCTTCTTCATATTTAGGATAGGTAGGATGAGGCCATAGAAGTATTCCACAAGGTAGAATGCATAGCTCTATCTACTAGCACTGACATCCATCGTTAATGCTCATTGTCAACTCCATGGCCAATGTTTTCCATCACCAACATCATCAAATTCCACCAACACTATCAATGCCGATTCTCACCATCACTAACAATGTCAACACTCAGCCTCACCATAAAAAAAGGTATTCACCATCACAAGAACTTACTATATACTAATAACTCAACATGTATTATCAATACCAACCTTGATGCTTGTAAGCACCAAGAATGTTATTGATTTCCATGTCTAATGAGGTTGAGTGAGGTATGCCATTGCTAATCCTAGCACATCTTTTCACCACCAATTTCAATGCATCACATCACAAGTAATCTAAATACAATATTATCATAAACGCTGAAGCCTAATTATATGCTACGAGTGAAAAAAAAAAAAAAACAAAAAAAAAAAACAAAAGCGCAAACCTACAGGACTCGGACGACGGATTCCAGAAAAAGTTGGTAAGACTTCGGCCTGCTTTAACGCTGGAGCAGGGTTGAGGTCTTCGGCCGGAGGGAGCTTGTCAACAACCAGAGGGAGCTTTTCGGCGGTGGCTGGAGGGGTGTCTTGATTGCGCAGATGGTGGAGGGACGGGGCGACTGTCGAAGAGAGAGAGATGATGCGAGCAAATGAAATGGATGGATGGAGATGGCTTATTTTAAGGCTTTTTCTGATGGCATTTCAGTGGTTCAAACCACCTGAACAAAATCACTTAACAGTGTGGTTTAACCATTAGTTTAGTGCTGGTAATAACTAATGCAGGCAGAATAACCCACGATTATTTAACCGCCGCTAATTCCGGCGGCGGTCATTTAAAAAACCGCCGGTAGACCGCTCGTAAAACTGGCGATCTAACCACAAATTAAATCGCCGTTAGTACTAGTGGTCACATAACTGCCGGTCAGGACCACAGTTAATCAAGAATCGTTGTAGTGTTAATCCAAGAGAAATTAAAAAAAATTATTTGAAAGTAGTCGTCATTTGTGTTTTAATTATATGTATTTATTCATATATATGTTTATGGTTTATTGGTCATTATTTGTTAAAAAATTTTTTGGTCTAAGATATTTCTAGATCATCACACACATACTTGATTGAACCACATCAATCTTTAAAATTCTTTTCTAATCTTACTAAATGATTAACATCGTATTGTACGATATGTACAGATGCACAGATCACCACCTTTATTGAATCAATAGTTCAGATTAATCAAGAATAAACATATAAGGTGACAAAGGGCATCCTTGCCGAAAACCACAATGAGCCTCAATCCAATTGGAGTAATTTCCATAGTAATGATAGCAAATTTAGCATTAGATTAGAGACACATTCCATAATAAGGGAAGATATCAAAGAAGGAAAACCAAAGTACCTTAAGGTTTTCTCCAAAGTTGGGCCATCCCATAGAGTCATAAGCTTGTTCTAGATCAAGATTGAAAGATACCAATCCGTTACAGCTTTTTGAAAATCTGAATTTGTGGAAGATTTCATGTGCAATCATGATATGATCAGTTAAAATTTCTCCCTTTGATAAAAGCTGTTTGTTCAAAGAGGAACAAGTTTATGAATATAGTATACTCTATTTAAAAGAACCTTGGCAGCCACATTATACACCACATTGCATAAACTGATCGCTTGAAGTTGGAAGGATAGATTGGATTTGTAATTTTTGGAATTAAGACAATGAGAGTCTTTTTTCCAATCTGAATTCATTTTTCCAGTAAAAAAAAATTGGTTCAAGGCATTCCACACATCTTCCTTGATGATTTCCCATAGCTCTTCAAAAATGAGTATGTAACTCCATCGTAACCAGGGGCAATGAATTTCCATGTGTTCTTAATAACCATTTCAACTTCATCAATAGAGAATTCCTTGTTTAACAAAATAAATATTCTTTCTCCATAAGAAAATTATTCTTTGGCCAGCATTCCAAGCTGCATTCCCTGAATTCCCCATTTTTCTAAAAAAAATTGAATAAAATTTCTTCAATCAAAACCTGATCATCCGACTCTACTCCATTTTCATCTTTGATATTGTTGATATAATTTGCATTCTTCCTAGCACTGGCATAAGCATGAAAAAATTTAGAATTAGTGTCACCTTCCAAAGCCCATTTCACCTTAGCACGTTGCCTCCACCAAGTGTCCAACCGAGCCAATTTTGAGTTTAGATCCATAACCTTTGATTTTAGAAGTAAGCATTCTTCTTCTGAAAGACCAACAGAGCAATCTTTATCTTGTAGCTCTAAGATTTCTTCGTTGAGAGATTATTTGTCTTCATTTAAGGTCTTGTGTTTATACCTGCTCCAGTAGAATAAAGCCTTCACCGCCCTCCTCAATTTCTAGTTGAATCTCCCTCAGATTTCTTCCATCGGGATTTTTTAATAATAGCAAATGAGGCTGGGTTAGAGACCTAAATATCTTCACATTAAAAACTTTGTAAGGATTTTCTTTGAAATTCTGAAGTTTCAAGATGATTGGACAATGGTCTGATGCAAACCTTGCAAGGTGCTTGACAACCATATGTTGATGAGAGCTTAGAGCCGTTGAGTACAAGTAGCACCTATCCAGCCTCTCAAGGATTTTATTATCTCCAGAATTATTATTACTCCAAGTAAATTTGGGCCCAATTCTCCTAACTTCTTGAAATCATTAGAGATAAGAAAAGACTCCATTTCTTTTGCACCCATAATATAAACAAATCTCCTTCCTCCTTTTTTATCTTCTTTGTTAAGAATACAATTAAAGTCACCTCCAATGACCATAGCAATGTCATTATAGGTGTAAAGCTTTAGTTTTTCCCAAGGATCCTTCTTATTAAGCATCTAAGCTACCATAAATTGTAGCTATCCTCCATTTACAATGTTTTTTAAATCTATTTCCCCAATAAAAAATTTGTTTGAAGATTCAAAAACATTGAAAGATGCTAAATTAGGCTTCCAAGTAATTAAAATACCACTATATTTTCCAATAGAGGGAACTTGAAAAAAATCCCAACCAGTCCCAATTAACATATCCACATCATTTCTATTGAACAAAGTAACTTTAGTTTCCAATAAGCCCATAAATACAATACCATTTTTCTTTAAGAATCTCCCTCAAATACAAGGAAGCTCTTCTCTTTCTAGCTCCCCTGCAGTTCCAGAATTTGAAGGAAGACATTATTTCAAAAGAGGGGAAGAATTCCCCACTTTTTCATTTTGATATCCTCCATCTTTCTACTCCTTAGATTTAACTTGATAGGTCCTAAGCTTTTTAATTGCTTAGATCCTTTTTTCCTGGAACTGGGAGCTATAACCAGCTCGGTATTATCAACATAATCACCATCTTCCTTACTCAGTGAATTGTTAAAATCACAATCAATAGGAGCATTATCATTTTTCAATAACCGTTTCTACAATTTCACCTTCTTCAATACAATTGTCTAAGAGAGAAAATTTATTAACACCAATAGGAATAATTGGGATAGGATTTGACATACCCAGGTTGTTGTTATCTTCCTCTTGATGAGAGAAAGTAGTACCTCCATCTTCAGAAATAACCTGCTCCTTATCAGCCGCTGAGCTCTTCTTTTCAAAGTTTTGCTCTTCAGGATCCACAGCTAGAGCTTTCTCCTCAATTTTATAAACCAAGTTGGTTTTTGTTCTTCTATCAGCAGGTCCAGAAATAATTCTGGAGTTGATCTGGGAATTAGAGTTGGAAGCCAGGACTTGTTTTTTAAATTTTTTCCTCCTAAAATTGACGTGAATCCACAGGCCATAATCATTTGAGATAGAGTTACCACCTTGAAGATTGTCATTATTAAGAGAAGATACCCTATTGGAAACTTCATTTTCATCTTGAACTGGAGTAGATTTCTTCACAGTTTTTTCTGGACATTGTTCAATAAAATGTCCAATTTTCCCGCAGCAAAATAGAAATTTGGTATCTTTTCATACTCAATTCTTTGATAGAATTTTCCTAAAGAATCTTCAGCCCAAACTCCCAAAGGTAGCTTTGTGTCCAGGTTTATGCGAACACAAACTCTGGCGAATTCTCTCCTGTTCCATTGAATGAATTTCCATCTATCATACATGGTTTACCAACCATGGAGGCGATTCTGCACATGTTGATTTCATCCCAGCAGTGAAGAGGAAGGTTTGGTAATCTTATCGAAACCGGGGATGTAAGCCCTTTTAAAGATGATGGAGAGAATGATGAGACCATTTGTCCATGCCTATAATATTGTTTTTAACATACCATGGACTACTTGTTAAAATAAAATCCAATGCCTCTTTTTCTTCAAATGCACATAGAATCCATCCTAAGCCAAGAATGGTTAAATTGAATTTTCCAAATTGTGCCCATTGCCTCCTCAGTTCTGAGCAAATTAAATAGAACGGGACATTGGTGCCAAAAACTTTGACAACTAATGAATTTTTGAAGTTTCATTGTGTTTTCTTGTTCCTTTAGCCGAATGGATTTTAACAACATTATCTCCTCGTGTGAATTCATTCCCGAAATCAAGATTGGTATCATTGATGTTATTCTTCTTAGTCCAAGCATTAGGAGCCCAATGCATAGATTGATTAGGAGCAATATTTCCCTGAACAGAATTCTGAGGACAATTATTAAGTTCTGCAATTTCACAATTACGAACATTCTCGAGGTCACTTCTCACCAATGAATCCTGAATAGAATCTTCCCTGTTTTTCAATTCCTCATTTAACAAAATCTCATGTCCTTTGATGTTTTTCTTCCATAATCTTCCTTGGATGATTGAGGCATTTCACCGAATTGGATGTAGACGATTCTCCATAAAATTTCTTAACAATCATGATTGAACTGTCTAGAGAATTCAAATTTTTGAGAAATCCAGAATTATCAGAGATTATATCTTTACCTTTACCAGCGACCTCCAATGGTTTCATCTGATTTAAAAGTCCACCTTCATTAATTATTAATGGTTTCCTAAATCAAGCCTTGCCATCAAGTTTGCTGGTGAAGTCGTCACCAAAAGCTGGAGGAGAATGCAATATTGATCTAGAAGGTATGAAACGAGTCAGAATCACACGTCGATTTGCCTGTTGTCTGCCAGCAGATGACTCCGGCCGGCAAACGTCAGCTGCCATGAAAGCCGCGGAAATGAATTCAAAATCCGAACAGATTTTCTCTCTAATAAGTTCATAACCAAATAATAAGTCAAAACAAATAAGTTTACAAATAAATTCATCAAACCAAATATGTTTATAATAAGTTCATCAAATAAAAAGATTACTAATCCTCCTTCGTATCCTCATTATCTGGTAATGCATGTGGCTAGCTCTTGCTCTTGCTTCTTTTGATTTTCATCTCTGTAGGATTGCAGCTCTGCCTGCATCTCATTTTGAACCTTTCTCATCTCTTCTATCTCTCTCATCTACGCTACAATCCTTTAGCTTATACTTTCTTTAGCTCCACTAGGAGCATAAAATGCTGAGGTGGATGAACTGCCCTTATAAGCATAGCCTTGCGAACCGAAGCCATATACCTTCCCCCTCTACCTTCATCCAACAACATCTGACCATGTAAGATACTTAGAAATCTGGGTCAATCCTAAAGATGATCCCTCACCAATGGACTAACGACTTTCCCGAGCTCGTACATAATCATCCTGCGTGAATAAATCCATAAATATATTGATATTAGAATGAGTTTTATTATAATAAATTTCTATTCCCAAACTCTAAAAAATTATACTCACATAAGCTTTTTTAGCTTTTTCATCAATCCACTGATGGTCAGCTTGATGTAGGTGAGTTCTTGTATGCAACTCAAGTACTAGTGGTGTTAGCTCTCGGCCAAGAAACTCTTTCTAAAAATAGAAGATATATTTATAATAATAGAAATATATTTATTAAACTAAATTAAAGCTTTACCAGTCGTTGTCTATGTTATGTATTAAGAACATATCCACCAATATGAAGAGAGCTTCCTAAACCCCCATAGTCAGATGCTTGGATCTGTTTATTCTGCTCTCTTGTTTTTGTGAACTCAGGGCTCACTCAAGCTCTACTCAGATCTGACCATACGCCCTCTCCAATCCATATTGGACGCTGCCCAGACGTGAACATTTCCCTAAGATGGGTCGATCCTTTCCTCTCAAAATTATTCTGATCCTCGTGTTATGCTCAGGCAACCACCTGAATTATTTCTGTAAAAAATATTGGCATAACAAAAAAAAATATTAATACAAATTAAATCAAATATTTGAATTAATGCTAAATAAGTATACCTAAAATTCTCCAAATCTCATATCCCTAATTTCCTTTGAGATCTTCTTCTGTGATAAGGAGCATCATATTTGTTCTTTATGATATCAAATCTTGTGAGTAGGTGGCCTTGAAGGATTGAAGTTGCAGGTTAATTTTTTGTCAATAATATATCAAAATACATGAAACTTAACAACATAAACTGAACTTACGTATCTCTCTCGGGGCTCAATTTGGTGAATGTGAGGGAAGAAAGTATTGAATGATTTCCTTATTACTTGTTTGAGATCTTATAGATCTTTTTGAAGGAGGCATATATGATGAGATTTTTGGATATCAACAAAGCTTTCAATGATCTGAACTCAATGATGTCAAGAATAATTTAATTTTTATCCAAATGAATATAAGTCAAGAACTTAAAAGTAATGTTGTAATTTCTTGAGATTATTTAAGAGACTAAACAATATTTAATTCTTATGTGCATATAGTCAATAACAATATCTTAATGAGACAAACATAACAAGTCTAAGATCTCTAAATTTTAATGTAATTAAGATACTAAGGTATCTAATATATAATGCATGATCTAAGGGGATAAAAAACAATCATATTTAGGATATAAACCATGCATCTTCATATTTAGGATAGGTTAGGATGAGGCCATAAGAAGTATTCCACAAGGTAGAATGCATAGCTCTATCTACTAGCATCTGACATCCATCGTTAATGCTCATTGTCAACTCCATGGCCAATGTTTTCCATCACCAACATCATCAAATTCCACCAACACTATCAATGCCGATTCTCACCATCACTAACAATGTCAACACTCAGCCTCACCATAAAAAAATGGTATTCACCATCACAAGAACTTACTATATACTAATAACTTCAACATTGTATTATCAATACCAACCTTGATGCTTGTAAGCACCAAGAATGTTAATGATTTCCATGTCTAATGAGGTTGAGTGAGGTATGCCATTGCTAATCCTAGCACATCTTTTCACCACCAATTTCAATGCATCACATCACAAGTAATCTAAATACAATATTATCATAAACGCTGAAGCCTAATTATATTGCTACGAGTGAAAAAAAAAACAAAAACAAAAAAAAAAAACAAAAGCGCAAACCTACAGGACTCGGACGACGGATTCCAGAAAAGTTGGTAAGATCTTCGGCCTTGCTTTAACGCTGGAGCAGGGTTGAGGTCTTCGGCCGGAGGGAGCTTGTCAACAACCAGAGGGAGCTTTTCGGCGGTGGCTGGAGGGGTGTCTTGATTGCGCGAGATGGTGGAGGAGACGGGGCGACTGTCGGAAGAGAGAGAGGATGATGCGAGCAAATGAAATGGATGGATGGAGATGGCTTATTTTAAGGCTTTTTCTGATGGCATTTCAGTGGTTCAAACCACCTGAACAAAATCACTTAACATAGGTGGTTTAAACCATTAGTTTAGTGCTGGTAATAACTAATGCAGGCAGAATAACCCATGATTATTTAACCGCGCTAATTCTGGCGGTGGTCATTTAAAAAACCGCCGGTAAGACCGCTCGTAAAACTGGCGATCTAACCACAAATTAAATCGCCGTTAGTACTAGTGGTCACATAACTGCCGGTCAGGACCACAGTTAATTCAAGAATTTCGTGTAGTGTTAATCCAAGAGAAATTAAAAAAAATTATTTGAAAGTAGTCGTTCATTTGTGTTTTAATTATATGTATTTATTCATATATATGTTTATGGTTTATTGGTCATTATTTGTTAAAAATTTTTTTTTGGTCTAAGATATTTCTAGATCATCACACACATACTTGATTGAACCACATCAATCTTTAAAATTCTTTTCTAATCTTACTATATGATTAACATTCGTATTGTACGATATGTACAGATGCACAGATCATAACCCTTTATTGAATCAATAGTTCAGATTATATCATTGATGTACACATCATACTGTACGAACCTCCCTTTGTACTATATGATCCACATATCACTAACTATTGAGGAATTCAATCTGTTTGGTATGAAATTATTACCATTCATACTATATAATACCCCTTTTCGTATTATATGATATACGTGTCAAATTGGATATGGACGAATTTAATTTTTTTGGTATAAAATTATTTTTCTTCATATTATACAAGCACCTATTTGTACTATACAATACAACAAGTCAAAGGTCGTACCAATGACTCCTTAGGAAGAATGAATTTCCTTATGATCATCCAGTACGATCCTGATCAATTTAACTTCATATGATCGTACTGTATGATCCTCAATTATATTGTATGATATACTTAAATATGTAAATTAAGAGTTTCCCATGCTTTCAATCAATCTATTCTCTCCTCCAAACTCTAAACTCATAGCCTTTGCACTCTTTAAATGACTGGTAGAAGTAAGCAAAGTCTTCTTACCTCGGGAAGTTCTTCCTCTCGTCGCTCAGGCAATGATCGGTTTCTAACTACTACTGATGAAGTAGCATATCAAAAATAAAAGGAAGCCCGAATTACACCATCATGTATACTAAATCAGTATGTCTTGAATTTTTAGGTGATGAGTCTTTTTGACTCCACTACCTAAGTCTTCTTGACACCACTATAATTCCTCCTTACTCTAGCCTTTCCCTTCCACTCTAAAAATTTTTATGAGTTCATATAAAATATGAGGATCAATGGGGACGCCTCTATGATGATATCCTACGTTAGTGGTTGCCATGTTGAAATAACAAAAGGTGACTTAGGAGAACTTCTCTACCTCAAAACTGAGGGAGTTCAACCCCATTCTATGGCTTCCATTTCAAACTATGATTGGAGTAGTGTCAATCTAACCATTAGGAATTCAATAATGAATCAACACTAACCCTTAGTCTAATACTTAAATCAAAATACAAGGGTTACCTAGTCTGTCCTTCGTACTGTAATTATTCCAAAAGCTTGAGATCGTGTGAACATCACCCCTCTACTTTCCTTAGTCACCTATTTTATCATGACCTACACTTACATTGATGAATCTAAATTAATAATTGATTACATTCAAAATTTAACTCCCATAAGACTCCCTTCTACTAAAAGGAAACAAAATATGGCTTTTGGACATGTCATAACTTTTATCTTATCCTATACCTCCTGAAAATAATCATATCTTTTATATGGATGCTTTCCTTCATATTTTTTTTGTTGGGGTAAGGACCCAAATGAGCTCGACTTTGATGAGATAGGGGAAGATGCCCCTGCAGCTGACCCAACACCACCTCTAGTGGCTGTAGAACCAACACTAGCCTCTCACCACTACCTGTACGAGGAACTGATGCAATGTTTTGACCATCTGGAGTCCAGCCTAGAACAACAATAAATTCAACATGATAAAGATATGGGATTGTTTAGGGCACATTTTGACTAAATCAAATTCAATTTTCCTCCATTAACAACTACTTGAAATTATATCCTCCACCACCACCACCACCTGACTAGGGACCATCTTAATTTTAGTTCTATCTTGTGTTTATGTTTTGTACTCATATGCTCATTTTCTACTAGTGCCCTCTATTGACCTCTCTTTTAACCAGACTCCACTCCCTTGGACTCTATGGGCTAGGTTGACCAAGTCAAACTTTGAATTGGTCAATCCAAGCCTTAATGGGTCAATTGTGACCCATTAAGACCCATTAGAGTCCAAATCGAAATAAAATCAATTCAAATCCTTTCTCGGACTCAAAACCCCACCCCATTGGGCATGATTGATTGAGTTGACCAAGTCAACCTTTGACTTGGTCAACCCAAGTCTTATTGGGTCAATTTTGACCCATTAAGGCCATTTAAGAGCCAAAATCACTTTTGCATGCATCCAATCCTCCCCTAGACTCAACCCCCTCTTTCATTGGGTCTAGTTAACTGTTTTGACCAAGTCAAGCATTGACTTAACCCTAGCTTCTAATGGGTCATGATGACCTATTAAAGCCCATTTAAAGCTCACTTAATGCATTTAATCAATTCCAATCATTTAAATTTCAAAACCATGGCCAAATCTCTGAGATTTCCCTTCTAATTGCATGGAGATTGAATCTTGGCCGTCCACCTATAGACTAGAGCTTTAAATAGAGGGATTTAGGGTTTTCTGGAGGAATTTTTAGTTCTTGCTTAATCTCTAGGCGACCTCAGGCCCTGAGATTTTGTGAGAATACTCCCACGACCTCCCTTCACATTTTCCAACCCAATCCCGGCCTCCTTGAGCTGCCGGCGGCGGCGAGATCCCGGCGAGACCGAGCCCCTAAACCTTCCTCGATGATTCCCGACCAATCCAAGGAGATTTGGAGCTCGACTTCGAGATGAGAAGCATATGTGGATAGTCTACAAGTGCAACCATACCAAGAACTCGAAGATCGAACTGTGAAATCTCTTGAAAACCTTTAGAATAAAGCAAACACTTAGATCTAATTAGCCTATTTTATGGTGAGTTTAAAAAAAAACCATCACGTCCACATAATTTATGTTCATAAGGAGGACTTATGTTTAAAATTTCAAGAGATTTGGTCTGGTATACAACGAGAACGATATGAAAAACCCAATATAGGGTTTCCTCCTGACGTTGTCCCGGTGCACGCTTTTTGGACCGTTGATCGCGCGATCAACGGTTCAGATTAACCCTTCCCACGGTGTCTGCTCACCAATGAGTCTGACTGCGTGGTCAAGGGGTTCGCCTGGTCGGATCTCCACCGTCCGTTCCAAACCGGGGATGATCCGACGGTCCAACGCCCGCGCCTATGTGTATAAGTGGCGGGCGCTGATTTCCACTCTGCTGCAATCATCGCTCAATGATTGGCGGCGGCGCCAATCATTAACGCAAACCACGGGACAAATCTGGGATTGCCAAGTGTTGCACCGAGATTTTTTTTAGGGATATATATTTATTTTAATTGTTTTTAAGCCTATTTTCAATTAAAAAATTATAAAAAATTAAATTTTGATCCGTTTTTGACGCGCAATACTTCGAATTGTTCGTATTTTTGACATCTTTATTTTAAAATTAGTTTTATCTTACAATAATGTATATTTATTTAAATATTTAAAAAATAGTAAAAACACTATTTTAAAAATATTATTTTAATTATGTTTTATTATATTATTATTTCATGAATTATAATACTAATAATAATTATTATTCTAATGCTTTTGTTACTATTTTCATTATTTGTATATTCTTATAATAATAATAATAATAATTATTATTATTATTATTATTATATTTACTTAAACATAAAAATATATATTTTTATAATTAAATATTATTATAATTATTTTTGTTATTTAAACTACTTGAAATATGATTAATAATTGGGATGTTTTTCACTATTTTTTTAGATTATTTAAAATTTCAGAAATCTTAATAAAATATTTTTTTTTTCTATTTTTAATAGTTATTCCTAAATATTAATTATCTTAAATTATTTTCAAATCCCTTTGATTATTTTAAACTTGAGAAAGTCATATCTTTTTCATTTTAAATCAAATTTCGGCGTGCGACCCCTCGATCTTTTCAAAAAATTATGTACTTTATTTTAAAATTATTTTTAGAGCTTAATTCTTGCTGTCTTAACATATTTTTGTTTGGATTTGCTTATGGGAGTATTTTTAATACTATAATTATTATAATTATTTTCAAATTAAAAAAATTATTTTCAAATTATTTTAAAATCTTGCTAGGGTGGTCAGTGAGTCTCCCATGTATTTATATATTACAAATTTACTTATTTTTAAATATTAATTTTCTAAAATCTATTTATTTATAAATACATTGAATTACTTTAAAACTATCTATACTTTAAATCATAATTTTGGGAGGCTCACTACATGAAATTTTAAACATAGGTCTTGCATATGAAAATCAATCAAGGGGGAGTGGATTAGTGGATGGTTGAGTCCCAATCAATCACTAATCTGTTCATTAGTTGTACTTATTTCCTTTTTATCGTAATTTGCATGTGTAGGATGCACCACCACTTAGTTTAGGCTCTCCTAGATCTAAGGAGATGGTGTGTTTACTATTTTTTGTATTACCATGCATTTATTATCTTGAGGGTTAGTTAAAACTTCACTTTAAACCTTGATAACGTAGTGACACCCTAAGGACAATAATTTAGGATCCATCTAGCGAACTTAGAAAGTTTCTAGGAGCTAGGGTAGATCCTGGATTAACATGAAAGCTTTAACACTTAAACTTAGTGTCATCTGAAACATCCTAGAATTTTCTAAGAATTTTTAAGGCTTGTTAGAACCCTTAATTAACCAACCTTAATCAACCTGCTAAATAGGGCCCCAGGATCTTCTAAAAATTACAATAAATATATTTTAGGTCATAAAATTACCCATAATAACTTGATTTGTTTAGAATATGATCTTTAACTTTAGATAAATAGGGCTTCTCAGTTTGACTCTAGGTTGACCCTTAATTTGACCTTAGGTGGAAAACACCTTTTTGCCCCTAATAATTCATTAAAAATTATTAAAAATCCCAAAATTTTCCCAACCACTTGGGATCACTTTCTCAGGTCATTCCTAACCTTTGGGGGTGATTCCAATCTGTTTAGAGCTGATTTGGATCAAATCCACAAAATCAGCCCTTTATTAGACATTTTAGATAATTCCATAAATACCATGAATTTAGAAAACCAATAACTAATTATAGAAAATTCCAAATTAGGCAAACTCACTTGCATTAGACTCCTATTAGAGTTTAGTATTTATTAAAAATATTAGGATTCTAGAAACTAACTTAAATTAAAAAGTTAATTTTTTGGTCAAACCCAACCTATAGTGTAGGGCCTGAAACTTAAAAAATTCATAAATTTGGATAGAAAACTCCAAATTTAGTATTTTACCTGCATAACTACTCCTCTAAGGTCTAGTATTTACCTAAAATGTTAGGAGACCCAAACCTAGCCTATTTTCTATACTGACCTTTTGGACCCCCTCATCCTAGTATTTAGGAGGACCCGGGAATATCCAAAATTGGCTAATACAATTTAAACTTCAAATATCATCTCCTTCAGCTTTTAAAACTGACCAACAAACTAAATTAACTAAAATGGACCTTAATCCATTAAAACTTTGACTTTAACTAAAATTTCTTTTTCTGACCTATAATAAACCTGAACTGTAGGCAACTTTAACTAACTACCCAAATTAGGATCTATCCAAGCCACACCAGCCATACACACACATAGAATTGTTTACTAGGGAACCACTTCTAGACTTAGGCTAGGCCAATGTTTATTTCCTTTTCTGTTGTGTGCCAGAGCTTTCCGTGGTTTTCATTGCATGCTGTTTGAAATTGTTGGTATGTGTGTTCACTTATCCTGCACTATGTGGATATGATGTGATGAGTGTTAGATGTACCCCTAGGTTAGGAATGACATATATATTGTTCTTCCGTGCAGGTGGCCATGCTCATGCTAATAAAAGAGGGGGGGGGGGCACTGTCATGATTTCTAATAATGTTTTATACAGGTGCTTGCTCAGCCCCCTTAAATAAATGAGAGATAAATAAAAATAATTATAACTCCTATAGGTGCTACAGGTGGACTGCTTAGCCCTCATAATTAAGATCATAGCTTGGTACAGCTTCAATGGGATGTGTCTTATTTTTTATATATAACTGCTTGAGACTATAACTATTTGGGATTTTATTAGGATAATCATACTGGGAGTCTAGAATTTTCTATTTCTAATTGATGTAATATTTGTAATATTTATAAAGAGTTGTGAAAATGCAACTTTGAGTTGGGATATCCTTATCCAACTCGAGTTCCAAAAGAAGAAGGCATCCTCATAGGGGAGAGCCTTCTTCCATTTGGAAGATCGAGCTGGATTGCTTTAGATATCCAAAGAGAAAAGGCAATACCCCATACCAAGGGGGAATTGTCTCTTCGTTTGGATATTCAAGCCACAATGGATCCAAGGAGTCCAAGGAGGAGAGATCCAAGGAGTCCAAGGAGGGGAGATCCAAGGAATCCAAGGAGAAGTAATCCAAAGAAGACTGAAGACCTGAAGACCAATATCCCACTCAAAGTCATTTGCGTCTATCATAGGCTTAGAAATCTGGGTTGTTGGCGTGGTGCCCGGCCACTTTATTTTTGTCATATCTGAGTTATAATAAGGGCAGTTTACCTATGGACATTTAGTTGATTATTTTTCTGGATTTATATTTATGTGCTTACCTGATTGCGTAGTAGAAATTACTTACTTTTTTCTAGGTTTCTTTCTTGCATGCCAATTTTGTTTTAGCCTGGATTATGTTAGGCTCCTTTAAGGATTACAACATTATTTTTACTCATAATTAATCTTTAAAATTATTAGTTTAAATAATATAAAAATCTAATGAACCTAGGGAACTACTAGAATTATTTGGGGTCGCATGCATATTATTGCATTTCTTCTTCTCCTTCTTATAAGACATCTCCCTGCCTATGGGTAGAGTCCGGATAATATGGCCTATGATGATGAAGTACCGGACCTAGGGAGACTCCGTCTTTTCAAAAAAAAAATATTTTCTATAAGCCTGTTTTTAAAACTCTATAGCATTCATGATTTGCATTTTCAACTAGCATGCATTACATTAGAAACTAACATAATTAAAATTTAATTGCATTAGCTAGGAGCATTCACCCCACATAAGTTCATGATCAATTAGAAAACTCTCTAGATGTTGATCCTATTTTCAAATAACTGTACCCCCCACCCATCTTTCATAACTAGCTCGATAGCAAGGTTTTAAAGCGACTAGGTGGTTAGTTGGCTCCCCAATCCAGGCCGGGATAAGTCTAGATTTTGTATTATATTAGTTAGGACACGGGTCTTAGTGCTGCTCGTAGAACACTAAACTCAATCTAGATTTAAGACTCGTGGCTTCTACATTCGGTCTCATAGTATACCTTAAATAGTAGGTAGGTCCCTTCCTTTCAGGGACTATAAATCCTACTTATCTGTATTACAGGATGACGCCACCTCTAGCTCTTCTCTCACACATGTGATTGATTGTCTGTCTTTCTTTCTCCAGTTTTTTTTAGTACCCTAGAGCCTCCGAATGCTAGTGTGAACCATGCATGTTGATTCAGCCGTTTAGACCTTTCATCTCTTTTGAGTAGGATTTCTTAATCTAAACCCTCGTGCTGATCCCATTTTGGGAAGGATAATATATGATCCTTAATCGAGAGTTTTCTTGGGCTCCGGCCTGAGATATAATTAACCACAGGGGCTTGCACCGTAAGAAATGTGGCCCCACATCTACTAAATCCCACTCGAGCTATTGCATTGGGTGGGGGAAACCCGTGATTAGGTCGTGTATATTACTACCCATTTGGGTGTGTTAACAAGAACCTCTATCCTCAATGGTTAGTCGTATGCACGATCTAATCTACCCTTTTAATTGACCCGTTCACATGGTGCTCTTTCGGAGGTCCACACCCTCCTCTTTTTAGTGATGTCAAAAGGGTAAAACATTTATTTTTGTTTAGCTTTTGTTGTATGCTTGTTCTGCTATATGTGTGCTATTTTTGTTTAATGGAAATTTCAATTTTTTATTTGTTTATATTTTTGTTTAAAACAAAAATAAAAAAAGAGGAGGACATCCCCTTTTTTCTAACAACTTTTGCTTAGTAAGGGAGAGCTTAGGATGAAAAATCTTTCAAGCTACAATTCAACCAAATTTGATTTCCATCATTAGAAGTAGGATATTATTGCGAATCAAGGATGCCTAGCTTGAGATTTTAATGATGATAAACCTTATTGATTGAATTGTACATTTTCAAGAAATATGTTGGATATTATTTATGTTTTGTGCACTAATGATTGCAAGTACAATATTCAAGAAGACTAAAGACTCAAGATTAGGTAGGTTAGAAGTCAAGTCAAAAGAGTCTATATTTTTATTTTATTTCATTTTCTATTTTTTTAGTTAGGCCATATTAAAGTGTATGCAATTGGGTGAATGTGCACACACACATAAGGGGAAAGAGAATTTTTTTAAAAGTTAAAGTTTTCTAAACTAATCGTATTGTATGATTGAAAATCATATTGTATGATAAGTTGATTGAAAGATTGGTTCAATGGCTAGTTAAAAACTCATATTTTGTGAACTAATCATACTATATGATATATATATCATAGTGTACAATTTATTTCATTATTTAAACCCTAACCGCTAGATTAATTTAAGAAAGATTTTAAATTAAATATTTTGAACTAATTACTATATGATGTAAATCGCACTAGAAAAAATTAAAATCTTGTTAAGATTAACCCCTATAATTAGTCAATCAAATCATAGTTTAATTAATGATAGTCGATCGTACTGTATGAGGTCGATTACACCAAACGACTAGTAGAGATGAAATCTGGTCGTCCTAAAGATCGTACCAAATGAAACTATAATTTTTGAAATAATCATATTGTATAATGATGCTCATACAAAATGACTGGCAGAGAAGATTTTAGTCATCCAAAAAATTATAGCAAATAAAGTAGCAATTTTTGAGCTAACCATACTGTACAATATTCTTATCGTAATGGATGATTTACCAAAAAATAATTAACCGTACCGTAAGATATGAAGAGAGGAATGAGACAGAAGGGGGAACTCTAAGAGGGAGCTTTTGAAGTAAATCAGGGTGTTTGAGAGAAAAGAGTAGGTCAGTTTGAGCGTGAGGGAGAAGTAGTGTTAGTTGATCACACGAATACTTCGGGCTAGTTATATGCTTTCTCCTCCTGTACCTTTGGTGAGTCTTGTGGGAGCTCTCTAGGGACAGAGGCTTCTTATTGCAATACTTGAGGTTCTCTACCTTTTGTAGGAGGGAGAAAAAAGAGTCATGGTTCTCTGCATGTGAAAGGATCTTCGATCCTCTACCTCACCAACTTAGTGGAAGAGAGTCTGTAAAGGCTTCTCCACCTTACTAAGGGACCAAAAAGAGAGTTAGTTAGTGTTAGTGAAATATAGGAAGTGGAGAATTCAGATGAGTAAATGTAGTTCAAGTTTGATTGAACCACCATAAAAATTTTTGGTGTGCTTTTTCCTCTTTTTGCATTTTCATTTTTGCAATTGATTTTCATTATAACCGTATGGTGAATTTCTGAGATAAATGTTCTATTATGCATTTCATCATCATCATTGAAATCATTAACTTTCATATTGTGAAATTAAATTTCTTATTTGAAAAGTTAGAAAAATCTAAAAGAAATTAATACTCATGTTTTGGATAATTTTCAAAAGTACCTATTCACCTCCCCTCTTGGTTCATATTGATTAACGACAGACTTTTGCCAGACCTCCGACTGACGTCGGACTTCTACCAGACCATCGAGTAATGCTAGATTTCCATCGAACAACCTGCTAACATCAGAATTTTGCCAGACCACCAACATTTGTTGGAATTACACTCAACCACCAATTAACATTGGTTTTCCACTTGGCTTTTATTTATTTATGGACTTCCACTAGGTAACGATCTTTTTAACCATTAAAATATGCTAACTATGATCTTTTTGTTTGAATAGTTGCTATTTGAATGAGTTATATTTATGCAACTTATGTAGTTTTGATGATTCCAAACATTATTGTTTAAATGTATAGTTATCTCCTAACAATTTCAGAAGATTTGCACTTGCTCTTGTGTGTACTAACATTTCAGAAAAATCAGACTCCAGACTACGAAAAGTTCAATTCAAATTCAACATGAGATATTTTGTTTAATTGATGTTTGTCTTTTCTTTGAATTAATTTTGAAAGGGAGTGATTGTAATTGAGTGAATAAAATCTCACACACACAAATAAGGAGATCTTAAAATTCTATACTGATCGTACAGGACGATATTTATCGTACTGGACGATCTGTCAGTTATCTCCTATAGAGCACTTGGAACGAATAGGAACTTGCTTTGAAAAATTTTCTAAGTCCTATTCGTCCAGGACGAAATTTATTATCGTACCAGGCGATGGGTTCTCTGTAAAATTTTCGTCCAGACGAATTTTACCATCGTACGAGGCGACCAGTCCTCTTGAAAATTTTCGTCCAGACGAAAATAAATATCGTATAGGACGATCAGCTCTCTGGAAATTTTTCGTCCAGACGAAAACAAATTATCGTCCGCGGCGATTGGTTCTCTGGAAAATTTTCGTCCAGACGAAATAAATAATCGTCCAGGACGATCGGCTCTCTGGAAAATTTTCGTCCAGACGATCACATTTTCGTTCAAACGATAAACCGACTTAGAACAGTTTTCAGCAGTTTCTAGAACCGACCTTGTAATAACCGTTCGTACTGGACGAACCAAGTTCGTACAGGACGATAGCTGTACGAAGTCAGTTCGTACACATATACAAATTGGGTCGTTTCAGATCGTTTAAGTAAAATCGTCCAGGACGATCCAGAATCGTACAGGACGATCCACTGCGTACAGAATTGAAAATTTGCAGTTTTTGGGCGGTTTCACTTGTCTTTTATATAAATAGTCCAAATTAGACTGCCACCCTATCTTTTTGTCATTTGATCTTCGTGCCTCTTGAGAGAATAGCCAAGAAGAGAGTGGAAGAGAGCATTCAAAGGAGGATTCCTACCACTGGAGCGAGAAGGCTTCACTTGGATTGCTAAGGTAAGAGTCTCTACTTGTGGAATTGGATTTCTTCACTCTTTTTCTTTCTTCCTTCTAGATTCTTGTGAGAAGATCATTCAAGAAGGTCCGGTTCTCTGCCGACACTTGGAGAGTGTGAACAGACGAGGGTTCTCTACCCACACTAGGAGAGTGTGAAAGGAAGAAGGTTCTCTGCCTACACTTGGAGAGTGTAAACAGCCGTAGGGTTCTCTGCCCACACTAGGAGAGTGTGAAAGGAAGAAGGTTCTCTGCCTACACTTGGAGAGTGTAAACAGCCGTAGGGTTCTCTGCCCACACTAGGAGAGTGTGAAAGGACGACGGTTCTCTGCCGCACCGGGTAGTGGTGAAAAGAGTGTTTTGTACAGGCTTCTCTGCCTTGCTGTGGGTGCTAAAGGAGAGTCACTTTGTGGTATTAGTGCAATACTCAGAGGGTGCCTCTGAGGAGTGGATGTAGGTCTGGTTATAGACCGAACCACTATAAATCTGGTGTCATTTACTTTATAGCTTTTACATTTCCGCACTTTAAATTTCAGTTTTAACAACTCTGTGGTTGAAAAACATTTTTCTACTAACTTTAAAAGAAAATTTTATTTCGGTTCAACTTTATTATTAAGAGGGTTTAAAATTTTAAAAACTACCAATTCACCCCCCTCTTGGTAGCCTTGGGACACTTACTTAGGCTTAACAACCTAATTACTGGACTCAACAAGTGGTATCAGAGCAGAGTTTCAAAATCATAAGTTTGAACTACTTTTTGATTAACGTAGATGGCTACATTTGGAAACCGAAACACACCTGAGGGTTACTCTATCACTAGACCTCCACTGTTTGATAATATTCCTTTTGATTTTTGAAAAACACGCATGTCTACTTTCTTACAGTCACTTGATTATCGCATGTGGATGCTAGTCCAGGAAGGTTACACAAAACCAACTAGATTAGTTGATGGAATTAGGGTAGATACACCCTATGCAGATTGGACTATAGAAGAACGTGACTTAGCACAATTAAATGCGAAATGTTTAAATAGTTTCTTTTGTGCTTTAAAATCTGAAGACTACATGCGAGTTTCCACTTGTAAAAGCGGAAAAGACATATGGGATAGACTTTGTATTACTTATGAAGGGACAAATGAGGTTAAGCAATCAAGACTCAATATCTTGTTACATGACTACGAGTTATTTCGCATGAAACCTAATGAATCTATATCTGACATGTACACAAGATTCACTCAAATTGTAACCTCTTTGCATGCACTTGGTAGGGAATTAACTAATGCTGAAATGGTTAATAAGATTCTTTGTGTTTACCTACTGCATACGATGCTAAAATTACTGCAATTACAGAGTCAAAAGATCTGAACATTTATTCTATTGACAATCTTCTTGGTTCACTCATTGCTTACGAGCAAGGAGTAAGTCAAAGAAAGATTGATGCAGGTGAACCAAGAAAGGACAAGAATCTTGCATTAAATGTGGAAGAGTCAGAAAGTGAACACTCACAACCTGAGGATGAAGATGATATAGCACTGATGACTAGACAATTCAGAAGCTTTTTAAAGAGGAAGCAGAAGAGACGCCAGCAATGGAATAGAGGTAAGTATAACAAAAATGGCAGGGTTTCTAATGAAGTGATTTGTTATGAATGCAGGAAACCAGGTCATATAAAAACTGATTGTCCAAAACTTAAAGCCACTCCTAGCAAGGAGAAGGTAGAGGAGAAACCAATGGTAAAAAGGGGCAAGAAGAAGTTTCAAAAGGCTTTTTGGGCGGACTCAGCTTCAGACTCATCTGAGACTGAAAACGAAGAAGAAGTCACCAACCTTTGCTTGATGGCAGATAAAGCTGAACAATCAGATCAAGAAGAGGTATACTCTCACACAAGACCTCGTGAGAGTATATGGTACCTGGACAGCGGATGTTCTAAGCACATGACTGGAGATACTGCTCAATTCATAACGCTGGAAACCAGGAGTGGAGGCAAGGTTACACTTGGAGATAATACCACAAAGAAGGTGGTTGGATCAGGTATGATTGGAAATTTGAAAAACTTTTTCATAGATAATGTTTTATTAGTTGAAGGCTTAAAACATAATTTGCTTAGCATAAGTCAGCTATGTGATAAGGGCTATAATGTAAAATTTTTATCTACTAGCTGCATAATTAGCCTAAATGGGAAAATTGTTTTAAATGGAAAAAGGGTGAATAATGTCTACATGCTAGATTTAAATTGTATTCAATCTCCTACTGCTTTTTGTTTGAAAACTGTTTCTGATGAATCATGGCTTTGGCATAGGAGACTTTGTCATTCTAGTATGAAAAATCTTAGAAGAATTACCCAAAAGAATTTGGTTAGAGGAATACCTAAACTAGACTTTACTAAGGACCACTTATGTGATGCATGTCAATTAGGAAAACAAGTGAAGTCCTCTTTTAAGTCCAATAAAGATCTTAGGACCAGTAAACCTTTAGAAATTCTTCACATGGATCTTTTTGGACCTGTAAGCACGGTTAGTCTAGGAGGAAAGGTATATGGATTTGTAATAGTAGATGATTTTTCAAGATTCACCTGGGTTAAATTTCTTTTTCAAAAGAGTGAATCATTTGAGGAATTCAGAAATTTTTCAACTTGGATACAAAGAAAACTAGGATGTGAAATAATTTCTATACAAAGTGATCATGGAGGAGAATTTGAAAATGAAAGATTTGAAGATTTCTGTAAAGAAAAGGGGATTGATCACAATTTTTCTGCACCTAGAACTCCTCAACAAAATGGAGTAGTTGAAAGAAAGAACAGAACATTAATAGAAGCCGCCCGAGCAATGTTAGCAGAATACTCTCTTCCTAGATATTTTTGGGCTGAGGCGGTTAGCACTGCATGCTATGTTCTGAATAGGGTAAATGTGAGATCAAATTTGAATAAAACACCCTATGAATTGGTAAAAGGTAGAACACCAAATTTGTCTCATTTACATGTATTTGGTTGCAAGGTGTTCATACATAATAATGAAAAATCTGATGAAGGAATTTTTGTTGGATATTCAAGTGTTGGAAAATCTTATAGAGTATTCAACAAAAGAACTTTAGTCATTGAAGAAACCACACATGTTGTTTTTGATGAAAATGGAAACATAGAAGAGCCAAAAGTTGTTGAAGAAGAAATTGAAGAAAACTCCCAAAAGATTGATAGATTAAATTTGGAAGAAAATGTGGAAGAAATTATAGAAAGAGAAGACCCTTTGCCTAGAGATTTGAGATTCTCTAAAAATCACCCAAAAGAATTAATTATAGGTGAACCAAGTGAGAGTGTTAGAACTAGGCGTGGATTAAACAAGGAAGTCAATCATTCAGCTTTTATTTCAACTATTGAACCCACTAACATTGATCAAGCACTTTCAGATGAATTTTGGATATTGGCCATGCAAGAAGAGTTAAATCAATTTGTAAGAAATAAAGTTTGGGAACTAACTACAAGGCCAAAAGATCAAAGTGTTGTTGGAACCAAGTGGGTGTTCAAAAATAAAATGAATGACTCAGGAGTAGTTATTAGAAATAAGGCTAGATTAGTAGCTAAGGGGTATAATCAAATTGAAGGAATTGATTTTGAGGAAACTTTTGCCCCTGTAGCTAGACTTGAAGCAATTAGGGTTTTACTAGCCTTTGCCTGTTTTAAAGGTTTTAAATTGTTTCAAATGGATGTTAAAAGTGCCTTTTTAAATGGAGTAATTGAAGAAGATGTTTTTGTAGAACAACCTCCAGGTTTTGAAAATTCTAAATTTCCAAATCATGTTTTCAAATTAAAAAAGGCATTATATGGATTGAAACAGGCACCTAGGGCTTGGTATGAGAGGTTAAGCACCTTCCTACTTGAAAGATCTTTTGAAAAAGGAAGTGTGGATACAACTCTCTTTTTAAGAAAAATTGGAAAGGATATACTTATTGTTCAAATTTATGTGGATGACATCATCTTTGGATCTTCAAATAAACATCTTTGTGATGATTTTTCTAAAACAATGAGTAATGAATTCGAAATGAGTCTAATGGGAGATTTAAATTACTTTCTAGGATTTAGCATTAAGCAACTTGAGGAAGGTACTTTTCTTAGTCAAAACAAATATATTAAGGACATCCTCAAAAAATATGAAATGGACAATGCTAAACCTGTTAGTACACCAATGAGTTCTTCAGTTCAGTTGGATAAGGACCTTAAGGGAAAATCTGTTGATCAAAAGAAATTTAGAGGAATAATTGGATCTTTACTTTACTTGACTGCTAGCCGACCAGATATTATGTTTAGTGTTTGCCTATGTGCTAGATTTCAATCAGATCCAAAAGAATCACATTTGACAGCAGTAAAAAGGATTTTAAGATATCTACTAGGAACTCAAAACTTAGGAATTTGGTATCCTAAGTTTAGCTCTTCATTTGAAATTATTGGTTACTCAGATTCTGACTTTGCAGGCTGTAGAGTGGATAGGAAAAGCACTTCTGGAACATGTCAATTCATTGGAAATTCATTAGTTTCATGGTCTAGTAGAAAACAAAATTCAGTGGCATTATCTACTGCAGAAGCAGAATACATTGCATTAGGAAGTTGTGTGGCACAAGTACTTTGGTTAAAACAACAGTTGATTGACTTCGGATTAACTATAGGCACTATTCCAATTTATTGTGACAATACTAGTGCTATTTGTATTTCAAAAAATCCTATTCAACATTCTAGAACCAAACACATCGATATAAGGCATCATTTCATAAGGGATCACGTATCCAAAGGAGAAATTGAACTCATACATGTTTCAACTGAAAATCAACTTGCAGACATTTTTACAAAACCTTTAGCCTTTGATACCTTCAGTACTTTAAGAACAAGGCTTGGTGTTATTGATTTGAATGCTTAACTAAAATGTCTTTGCAACATTGATACTTGTTATGTTTTGTTTTTGAAATTTTGTGAATTTTGTGTTTTTAATGAATTGTTTTTGGATTTATGATTTTGTTTTATGTTTTCTGTGTTTCTGATTGTTTTTGTTGATTTTGTTAATTTAAAAATTTAAATTTTTTGGAGGAAATCGTCCAGGACGATTTATTTTCGTACGGGACGATGTGTAAAGGAACAGTTTGCGAAAATTTAAACCGTTTTAGAGCAGTTTTTTATTGGATCGTCTGTACGATCTGTGATCGTCCAGGACGAATTTTTTTTCTCTCAAACGTCGGAACGATTGAATGCAGCGGTTGAGTGGATAAGACAGTTTTTAATACGAACTTCGTCTGTACAAAATTTTAGTTCGTCCAGACGAACATGTGTCGATTCATTGTAGGGGACGGTTTTCAAGAGTCATTAAAACGAAATACTTTTCGATCATCTGTACGAAATTTTTTCGTCTGTACGATTGGTCAAGTCAAAAAGCCTGTACGAAGGGACGCATCGTAAGTTGTGTTGAATACGAAAAGTCGTTACATTTTGGACGAATTGGATCGTCTGTACGAACTTTCTTCGTCCAGACGAACTATTATGTTTCGTCCAGGACGAATATTTTCGTCCAGGACGAAAGTATCATTTTCCTTTAAATATGAAGGCTTTTCAAACTTGACAATCACACTTTCAAATTTCTTTTTCAATCCCTTTTAACATAAAATCAACAATGGCCTCCTCTAGCAAAAGACAAAAGGTTTTGGTGAAAAAACCAAACAGGAATGCCCCAGACAACTTTCTTTCCAAGGCAAATGAGGAATCTTTTCCTCGTTTTGCCTCCGCAAAAATCACTCCGTCTCGCATTCTTATCCCAACAGAGTTGAAATTTCGGGTAATGCACCTCTTCGCCTCAACCCAATTTCAGTTCATTCTTTCTCTCGTCCACTTCTACAATAAACAAACCTACCATTACTTTCTAGCCAACATGAGTTTCAATTCTGACCACTCTATCATTAGTTCTTTTGTTTTTAAGAAAAAAGTTGAGATCACCAAGCACGATCTTGGTACATTTTTAAAGTTAAGAACTGAGGGATATAGAGCCCACACCCTAATGTCAGAAACCTCCTTCAAATGGTTTGAAATCAATAGGGTAATTAGAAAAAATGCGATTGACAATCATGTTGCTAGAGTCTCAGGTATGACCCAAGATGCCCGAATCATCCAGCACATCCTTAGATCCTCAATTATTCCTAAAGCTGGTGATAGGATTAACATTACTCCTCTCCTTTCTTGTCTAACTTTTTTAATCATGTCAAGACATCCTATTGATGAAGCCCAACTCATCATAGATCATATCTATGGGCTTTCAGAAATAGGACATGCTGATCAGAAGAGGAAGAAGAACATTTCATTAGGGCACTTAATTACTTATATTTTGGAGAAGAAGTACAATATAGTGCATCCTGATGAGGAATATGAAGAGCCAGTTACTATAACAACACATCATTCAGACTGCTCTTCAAGGAAGAAAAAGAAAAAGGGGAAGCACATGACAGTGCTTCAGAAGAAGAAGAAGAAGAAGGAGTGCAAGCTTCTGCTTCTCAATCAGATTACCAGAATCTGATTGAGAGATTTGATAGACTAGAGACTCACATTGATCAAAGGTTTGATCAATTTGATGCTCAACTTACTCAGCAGCAACATGACATTGGTAACATTAAAGATGAAGTTCATGAAATTAATACCAATGTAATGTTGATGGCCTCCTACTTCAACCTCTTTGGCGACATACCTCCTCCTCCTCCAGAACAGTAAAATTTTTTTTGTTGTTTGTTGTTGTGTGTCTGTTGTATTTTTTGTTTTGTTTTTATCTTATATGTGTTATTGTGATTGTTTTTATATTTTTAAGTTCAATGTTTATGTAATCTTTTCTTTTCAATGAAAGTTTGTTTTTGATAGATTTGTTTTGAAATGTGGGTAATATTTATGAATTTCATTAGTATTTTTTAATCTACATAGTGCTTAAATTCGATTGTAATTTGAGATTATCTATATTAGAAAATCTAGACTTTCTAAATTTATAATTTGTTTATAACTTGTTGTACTTAGAACTTTTAAATTCATGTCTATTCATTTAGACTACATAAAAGTTAATATTGTTATTACAATTTTGATGTTTTCTTAGTTTGTATTTCTATACTCAAATGATATTTATGCACCTAGAAAAATTTGAAATTTTAGATTATAGATTTTGGAAAGAATTGGTCAAATTACTCTTGAACAGTGTACAAATGTACAAAAATCAAAAGGGATTCACAAAAATTTGTAAAATGGAAAAGAGGCACAAAATAAGCCCAACCAAAGAAAAATGCACAAAAATGTGCTACAAAACTTTGAAAAGATGTGCAAAGCACCACATGAGGTAATTCTCTTCTTTCCAAATTCGTTCAACCTCTTAATTCAAGTTGATCTAATGTTCATTCATATTCTCTTGAACTTTGAAATATAGAATTTTTTTTACATCTGACTTGTAATGATTTTCAATAATCAAAATGTTTAAATTGAATCATGTCTTTGAAAAATTCTTCTTACTTACAATGTTATATCATTTCATAAATTTTATGAATTTCTATGATTGACCTAATATCTTTATTCTAAAATTGCATACCCTATGTCAATCACCATTTAGATTAAATTTTAACAATGAATTTCATATAATTATTTACATTTCTTGTCTTTTTCTTCTTCACTTTTTGTTGCTGTCAAAAAGGGGGAGAAATTATTAGTTTGTGTATGTTTGTGTTAGTTTGTGTATGTTTGTGTTTTCTCTTTTTAGTTGTTCTGTTTGCAAGTTTGTGTACTTTGTGTTAAAATTTTTGAAAAAACAAAAATTTTGTTCGTTAAATATTGTTCTTTAATGCCTCCTTATTTTAATGTACTCATAAATTCAGGGGGAGTTTAGGAGATAAAAGATGTGTTTTAACTTGAAACCATACTAATAATAATTGTTTTGCCATCATCAAAAAGGGGGAGATTGTTTGAATAGTTGCTATTTGAATGAGTTATATTTATGCAACTTATGTAGTTTTGATGATTCCAAACATTATTGTTTAAATGTATAGTTATCTCCTAACAATTTCAGAAGATTTGCACTTGCTCTTGTGTGTACTAACATTTCAGGAAAATCAGACTCCAGACTACGAAAAGTTCAATTCAAATTCAACATGAGATATTTTGTTTAATTGATGTTTGTCTTTTCTTTGAATTAATTTTGAAAGGGAGTGATTGTAATTGAGTGAATAAAATCTCACACACACAAATAAGGAGATCTTAAAATTTTATACTGATCATACAGGACGATATTTATCGTACTGGACGATCTGTCAGTTATCTCCTATAGAGCACTTGGAACGAATAGGAACTTGCTTTGAAAAATTTTCTAAGTCCTATTCGTCCAGGCCGAAATTTATTATCGTACCAGGCGATGGGTTCTCTGTAAAATTTTCGTCCAGACGAATTTTACCATCGTACGAGGCGACCAGTCCTCTGGAAAATTTTCGTCCAGACGAAAATAAATATCGTACAGGACGATCAGCTCTCTGGAAATTTTTCGTCCAGACGAAAACAAATTATCGTCCGCGGCGATTGGTTCTCTGGAAAATTTTCGTCCAGACGAAATAAATAATCGTCCAGGACGATCGGCTCTCTAGAAAATTTTCGTCCAGACGATCACATTTTCGTTCAAACGATAAACCGACTTAGAACAGTTTTCAGCAGTTTCTAGAACCGACCTTGTAATAACCATTCGTACTGGACGAACCAAGTTCGTACAGGACGATAGCTGTACGAAGTCAGTTCGTACACATATACAAATTGGGTCGTTTCAGATCGTTTAAGTAAAATCGTCCAGGACGATCCAGAATCGTACAGGACGATCCACTGCGTACAGAATTGAAAATTTGCAGTTTTTGGGCGGTTTCACTTGTCTTTTATATAAATAGTCCAAATTAGACTGCCACCCTATCTTTTTGTCATTTGATCTTCGTGCCTCTTGAGAGAATAGCCAAGAAGAGAGTGGAAGAGAGCATTCAAAGGAGGATTCCTACCACTGGAGCGAGAAGGCTTCACTTGGATTGCTAAGGTAAGAGTCTCTACTTGTGGAATTGGATTTCTTCACTCTTTTTCTTTCTTCCTTCTAGATTCTTGTGAGAAGATCATTCAAGAAGGTCCGGTTCTCTGCCGACACTTGGAGAGTGTGAACAGACGAGGGTTCTCTGCCCACACTAGGAGAGTGTGAAAGGAAGAAGGTTCTCTGCCTACACTTGGAGAGTGTAAACAGCCGTAGGGTTCTCTGCCCACACTAGGAGAGTGTGAAAGGAAGAAGGTTCTCTGCCTACACTTGGAGAGTGTAAACAGCCGTAGGGTTCTCTGCCCACACTAGGAGAGTGTGAAAGGACGACGGTTCTCTGCCGCACCGGGTAGTGGTGAAAAGAGTGTTTTGTACAGGCTTCTCCGCCTTGCTGTGGGTGCTAAAGGAGAGTCACTTTGTGGTATTAGTGCAATACTCAGAGGGTGCCTCTGAGGAGTGGATGTAGGTCTGGTTATAGACCGAACCACTATAAATCTGGTGTCATTTACTTTATAGCTTTTACGTTTCCGCACTTTAAATTTCAGTTTTAACAACTCTGTGGTTGAAAAACATTTTTCTACTAACTTTAAAAGAAAATTTTATTTCGGTTCAACTTTATTATTAAGAGGGTTTAAAATTTTAAAAACTACCAATTCACCCCCCTCTTGGTAGCCTTGGGACACTTACTTAGGCTTAACAACCTAATTACTGGACTCAACACTTTTTGACCTCCATCATGTGATAATAGTTTTTTTAACCTTCGTCGCTTACCGACTATGGACCTTCCAACCACCCTCGCCCAACTATAGTCTTTCTAACCTTTGTCATATGCTAACTATGATCCTTCTAACCTCTATTGCTAGTCTATAATATTAACGACCTCTGTCTCCTAATGATTACGATCCTTCTAACCTATGTTGCCAGACAACAGCCTTTATGACCTCCATCGCCCGCCAACTACGATCCTTTTGACCACCCTCACCAAACTACCATCTTTCCAACCTTCATCACCAGCCGACTACGATCCTTCCAACCTTTGTTTCCATAGAATAGTCTTTACAACCTCCATCACCTGCCGACTACGATCATTTTTACCTCTATCTCTTAACAATTAACTTTCCAACCTTCGTTGCCTACCCATTATGGTTCATCTGACCATCGTCATCCAAATATGATTTTTTTAACCTCCTTCCACAGCTGATTATAGTCCTACCGACCAAAAAAAAAAACATTCCCGTTCTTATTCTTCAAATTTCCACCATGTAATTCACTTTAGATATTGTATATTTTTTGCAAAAAGCCAAGGTTCCCCCCCCCCCCCACACATAGAAGGGTCTCATTTGTAATCAATTGTTAATGCTAGTGGATTCATTTAAACCTGGCCAGGCCTAGTGTTTTTTTTTCCATTTTTAGGGTTTTCCACGTAAACATCTTTTGTGTCTTTTATAAATTTTGCATCCTCTCTCGTATCTTATTCTATTTTGGATATTCGTACAAAGCTTTGATGTCAACTTTATATTTTTCTACCACTAAGAATATTCCAGGACATAACAGTTTGACACCATCTGTGAGAATATGGTTTCCAACTAGGGTGTAATTTATGCTCCAACCTTAAGCGGTCCTTCATGCCAACCCCATGGAATCCACTATTATTGCATCAATTTCATGAGAATTAAATGTGAATTGATGGGCAAAGTTGACTACAGCCATGGTCAAGATGATACCTCTAAGTCTTCCAATATCTTAGATGATATCTTAAGATTATACTACTTCTGGAAAAATGCAATGATGCTTCTAATAAATTTCAAGCTTTATATTGAAAGTTTGTTAGGGATGTTAAGCCCTATGAACTTAGTCCCAAGCTAATTAAACGATAGAGGTGAATTGGAAGAGAAGAATCTTTAAGCCAAAACTCAAACTAAAACCAATATCACCACATAGAAAGTGCGGAAGAAAAATAAATGCGGAAGCGATAATAAGAAAAGAACACACCGGATTTATAGTGGTTCGGTCAAACCTTGACCTACGTCCACTCCTTGGAGGCACCCTCCAAGTATTGCACTACAAAAGTGTCTCTCCTTTAGCCCCCACAGCTAGGCGGAGAAGCCCTTACAAAATCACTTCCACCTCCCCCGGTGCGGCGGAGTCGCCGGGTCCTTTGACACCAAAGAGACTTCTTCTTTGGTGAACTTACCTCGAGACAAGCCTTGAATCCGATGGTACTAAGGTGCGAGTTTGCCGGAGCAACCATGTGGATCCCCCACCACACTCCCTTGAGTTCCTCCCCCTCACAGGATCTTCTCCCTCTCAAACTCCACCCTTTCCTCTCTCCCTTTCAAGCTCTCTCTTCAAGTTTCCCCCACAAGAACGAAGCTACAATGGCTGCCAAAGACACTTACAAAGTGCCTTGCCATAGCTTAAATAGAGGCTCTCAAAACGAGCTCATTAATGCAAGTTGCCGCCATTATTGTCCTGGCCGATATCCAAATCGTCTTGGCCGATTAGCACAAATATGAGGAAAATCGTCCTGAATATCGCCCTGAAATGAAGCTGGACGATGTCTAATCGTCCCGGACGATCTTGCGATCGGACTGGACGAAATCCCCATTAATTGCTTTCCAAAACTGCCTGAGAAGTTTTGGAAAAATTGCTCTGGATCGGCCGGGACGATATTTTATAGACCAGGACGATCCACCGGGATTCTTGCTGAATTGAGCAGATCGTCCCGGCCGATATAAAATCGTCCAGGACGATATGTTTTGCATAAAGACAGCTGCTTTAAAGAGGATGCCCTAATTAGGATTTCTACTTTTGTCAGATCGTCCAGGACGATATAAATATCGTCCCGGACGATGTTTCCAAAAATAGAAACCTTTTAGGGCACAATAGAAAATCTTCCAAGATACAAGTCATCAAATGCCACACCAAATACAATAGACTCAAGAAAGAAAAAAGATTACAAACTGACACAGGCCTAGTCTACCCAATCTTGAGCTGGTTCCAGATTGCAATCTGATCGTGTGGACCTGAAACGTTAGCACATAAGATAATCGTAGAGAAAAAAGGAATGTTTTCTATCATCAAAATCATAAACCATAGATCCGTAACAATCTCCCCCTTTTTGATGATGGCAAAACATTTCAGTTTGAATTTTCAAAAAAGACTATTTTCTCCTAATCTCACACTTACTAACAACCTTTTAAAAAAAAAGGGAGATAAAAATATTTTTGTTGTTTTTAATTTTTTGAAAACAAGATACAAACACGATAACAGTACAAAAATTCAACAATACGTTCTCCCCCTTTGACATTATCAAAAAGAGAGGAGGCACAAATAAAAAAATAAAACAAAAGACAAAAAACGTGTTCTGATCTAGTGAAAAAAATAAATATTCTTAAAATGAGAAAGTTACCTCTTAGTTTTAATCAAAAACTTAGTAGAATTGGATTGAATACGCATAGCCCAGAAAAAGGTTAGAAATTCATAATTTGATAATCCAAACTCATTCTTTTAAAGGCTCAAAAACTTTTTAATCCAATATCCAAATCAAGGAATAAATGGGAAAAAGAAACATCAATTTTTCAAAACTCCTTTCAAAAAACATATCTAATAGAAGATCAATGCACGAATTGTTGTATTAGGAACCAAGATTTTCAAGCACAAGTTTCGAACATATCAAGGATTTTTAGAAGTTTTTAGTAGTATAAGAAAAAAATAAGCATATTTTTTTATGGGCTCATTTTACACCCTTTATCACTTGAATGGCTCTTTGAGCATCTTTTGATTTTAATACACTTTGTGTATTATTTTTTTTTCAATTTGGCGTCATTGCGCATCTTTTGGTTTGGCATCATTGGCCACTTTTTTTTTTATTTTCAAAAAGTATGCTTTCTTTCTTATATTTTCAAAACGAAAGTAAACCCAAATTATTGACAACACGAACAACTTGATTAAGAAAATTTTAAGGTGGATTCAACAATCTTGCAAAAGATTTCTATGCGATAGAAAAAATGTAGGGAGATAAAAAAAATAGTTTCAAAATCCAATTTAAAATATGATGAAAATTTTGAATCAAAAGTAAATAACCTCTTTAAGAAGAGAGAAAGAGAAACAAAAATACGAGTTTCCTTCCTTTGACTGTTTTAGAGAAGTCAAACACAACTTACCAAAGATTTCAAGAAAAACAGGAAGTAGATTTTTCATTTTTAGAAAAGCGAGTGTGTGTGTTGATCAGAAAAAAAACTTCAACGAAAAGAAAAAAAAAATTTCAAAAAAAAATAAACAAAACTAAAAAACACAAAAAAAAAAAAAAAAAAACACAAAAACCACGAAAGGCTCTTAACCATTATCTCTCTCCTGGTCCGATGCTTCAAAGACCAGATCTGCCCATGAGATTTTTTGCCTTTCATTATTTCCCCAGTTCAAAGTTTGTTTTGCCTTGCCTTTTTCTTTTGTAGGAAGAATTCTTAAATTAGGGCACTCATTTTTCATATGTCCAGGTTTCCTACATCGAAAACAAATAATGTCAGAGGAAATATTAACATCCTTACTATTTTTACCTTTTTTCCACTTTTGCTTATGCTTTGGTGAGTTTTGTGATTTGCTTGACAAGACATTGCTATCGTCACCAACTAAGCTTCCTCTTTCCATATCTTCAGCTTTTAGAATGATCGTTTCACCTGCATCCAAAAGTCTTTGACCCAAACCTTGCTCGTAGGCAATGAGTGAGCCAATCAAATTATCAATAGAATAATCATTCAAATCTTTAGATTCAAAAATTGCAACAACTTTAGAATCAAATTTATCCAGTAAACATCGAAGAATTTTGTTAACTTTTTCAAAATTTGAAAAATCTTTTCCTAAAACATGTAATGAGTTTACAATTTGAATAAATCTGGTATACATGTCTAAGATCGTTTCAAAAGGTTTCATGGAAAATAATTCAAAATCATGCATTAACAAATTCAACTTGGATTGCTTGATTTCAATAGTGCCTTCGTATATGTTGTGCAATTTATCCCAAACTTCCTTACCGGTAGTGCACATGGATACTAACATAAAATCATCCGAATTTAAAGCACAGAAAAAGCAATTTAAAGACTTTGCATTCAATTGAGCATTTACTTGTTCTTCCCTACTCCACTGATTAAAAGGAATATCAATTTTAACTCCATTAACAATTCATGACGGTGATGAATAACCAGTTAAAATCATATGCCACATGCGAAAATCAATCGATTGCAAGAAAATAGACATGCGAGTTTTCCAAAAATCAAATGACATATTTTCAAATAAAGGAGGTCTGGTGATTGAATATCCTTTCGCAACATTACGATTTGAAAAATTAGCCATGGATCAAAATTCAAAAGCTTTTAAAAACTTATTTTATGAAAACCGCTCTGATATCACTTGAAAGTTCGTTAGGGATGTTAAGCCCTATGAACTTAGTCCCAAGCTAATTAAACGATAGAGGTGAATTGGAACAGAAGAATCTTTAAGCCAAAACTCAAACTAAAACCAATATCACCACATAGAAAGTGCGGAAGAAAAATAAATGCGGAAGCGATAATAAGAAAAGAACACACCGGATTTATAGTGGTTCGGTCAAACCTTGACCTACGTCCACTCCTTGGAGGCACCCTCCAAGTATTGCACTACAAAAGTGTCTCTCCTTTAGCCCCCACAGCTAGGCGGAGAAGCCCTTACAAAATCACTTCCACCTCCCCCGGTGCGGCGGAGTCGCCGGGTCCTTTGACACCAAAGAGACTTCTTCTTTGGTGAACTTATCTCGAGACAAGCCTTGAATCCGATGGTACTAAGGTGCGAGTTTGCCGGAGCAACCGTGTGGATCCCCCACCACACTCCCTTGAGTTCCTCCCCCTCACAGGATCTTCTCCCTCTCAAACTCCACCCTTTCCTCTCTCCCTTTCAAGCTCTCTCTTCAAGTTTCCCCCACAAGAACGAAGCTACAATGGCTGCCAAAGACACTTACAAAGTGCCTTGCCATAGCTTAAATAGAGGCTCTCAAAATGAGCTCATTAATGCAAGTTGCCGCCATTATCGTCCTGGCCGATATCCAAATCGTCCTGGCCGATTAGCACAAATATGAGGAAAATCGTCCTGAATATCGCCCTGAAATGAAGCTGGACGATGTCTAATCGTCCCGGACGATCTTGCGATCGGCCTGGACGAAATCACCATTAATTGCTTTCCAAAACTGCCTGAGAAATTTTGGAAAAATTTCTCTGGATCGGCCGAAACGATATTTTATAGTCCAGGACGATCCACCGGGACGATGTACAAAAATAAGTATTTCCTAAGTAGATATGGCGGCAGATTCTTGCTGAATTTAGCAGATCGTCCCGGCCGATATAAAATCGTCTAGGACGATATGTTTTGCATAAAGACGGCTACTTTAAAGAGGATGACCTAATTAGGATTTCTACTTTTGTCAGATCGTCCAGGACGATATAAATATCGTCCCGGACGATGTTACCAAAAATAGAAACCTTTTAGGGCACAATAGAAAATCTTCCAAGATACAAGTCATCAAATGCCACACCAAATACAATAGACTCAAGAAAGAAAAAAGATTACAAACTGACACAGGCCTAGTCTACCCAATCTTGAGCTGGTTCCAGATTGCAATCTGATCGTGTGGACCTGAAATGTTAGCACATAAGGTAATCGTAGAGAAAAAAGGAATGTTTGCTATCATCAAAATCATAAACCATAGATCTGTAACATATATAGTCCCTAATTGGAATTGTTCTCCTTGGGCAAGGTCTCAGTCTCGACCTGAAAAAAGTAATTATGGTCTAAAGATAAATTATTATTCCCCTTTGATTTGAGATACCCAATCAAGGCAAAATCAATCCTAGGATGATTCAATTTGACCTCTTTTGTATAGGTTTATGTTATCAAGCAACACTTTGACATAGAACCTTGGATGGGTCATATATCCTTGGTGGATTTTCTAAACCTCTTCCATACAGGTTGACATCATCAAGTTGTGATTTGATATTGAACCTCGAATAGGTCATACATCCTCAGTGAATTCTCTTGACCACTTCCACATAAGTTAATATCATTTATGATTTTTAAGATTCTAATGATTTTTATTTTAATTTAACAATTAATTTACCCCTTTAATTTTCATAATTTTATTCATATATTTAAATTGTAGTTGGTTTGAATTACTATTTATAGTTATTATTTCCTATTTTTAAAGGGAATTTTAATGATTGTTTAATTTTTTTTGGTTAAAACCAGTAGAGGGGCCTATGCATTAAATAAAAAAGAGGTTATAAGGTCCTTAAGGGGGACCCACGAGCCGATAGTCCCCACTAATCCAAAAAACAAAATGACTTAATAACATGCTAGTGATGCTATAGACAAGCATCCAAAATAGAAAGATACTGATAAGAACAAGAAGCGCAATCTTTTTGCAAAAAATCATGACCACAACCATAAGCAAAACCACCTGAGAATCAAGAAGGTTGCAAAACAAATAAACTAAAGCACAAAATAACATAGAAATATAAATGAGAATTGACTAAATTAAAAGTAGATTAACAAAAAGAAATATTACCAATAAAGATCTTTTGAGAAAAAAACCACCTATAGTTGAGCAAAAAATGCTCCCACCCATTATAAAAAAAAAATGTTAAGAGGTCTATAACAATGATCCAGGATATACTTACCCAAATGCATAATATACAAAAGCAGGAAAGAGAAGTAGTTGGATAATCCATGCAAGCTAATAAAGAATTCAAAACCATTCCACCCCATAAAACCCAAATAAGGGGACAGGCTGATAGAGCTCAGGATAAATTGAAACCCACATTCATCACTTGGGTAATCCAAATGAAACTCAATCCTACCTCCAAGCCAATACAACCATAGACATACATCCCCAAACTACAGCAAACTAGGCTCATAGAGAAAAGAGCTTCCCATACACTAACATAAAAACACCTGGACAGATAAGCAAAACATCACAAAAGCAAAGTCGAGGGGCACAACAGCCACCAACACAACTCATAAAAGTGCCCCAAGCAAACACCAACAACCAACTCGTAATAGGGCCCCAAACTAAAAACTATAAGCAAAAAACTCAGATAATAGGAAAGGCCCCAGAAACCACACCAACAAATAATAGCAACCAAACAACCCCACAATAGGAGAAACCCAAAATACAACAAAAAATGCCCCAGTCCCTAATATTACTCCCATAGATACCCAAAGCTATAAAATACAACTAATACAAGGTCTCATAGTAGCACCTGAATGTAGGAGAGCAACAAATCACTATAGGAAATTCACCATTACAGGCGGCTTCGACCGACAGTTATCTAGCCATCGGTACTAATGGTGTTTTATTTGACAATTTGGCCACCGGTGAATACCGGTGGCCCAACCAGCCATTATGGAAGCTTATGCCGCTGGTAATAGCGGCGGTCACAAAATCACCGGGTAAACCACCAGCTTTAAAAGTTGCCAGCACTGTACCAGTGACTCAAACCATCGATGTTAAGTGATTTACGTACTGGCAGTTTGAGCCATCGAAACGCCGCTGGTAAAAGCCTTAAAATAAACAAACCCAAGCCTCGCATTTCATTTCATCTTCTCACCTCTCTCTGTTTGGTTGTGCTCATTCCTCTCCTCCGTATGCCTTCTCGCATGACCGACCTATCTCCGACCGCCGATGAGGCGTCTTCGACTATCGACAATCACACTGGCCACCCACGAACTCCCCACTGAAAGGCTGCCCGTTCGCTACGCCGCTGCCTGTCTCCGATGCTGCTACCTCTGAGGTGATCTTTTTTTTTATGTATTTTGTCATGGATGTTCTCACTAGACATTTGTGAGAGAATGTACCTTTTTGTATGCTTTTTGTTGATGTGTATGCTTTTTGTTCTCATTAGACTAGAGAATTGAAGAAGTTAAAGGTAAACTATTACAACCCATGACCACGACTATGAGATTTTGATGATGTAAAATAATGTCATCTAAATTATCTATTCATTGAATATTATTTTGTTTGCTATTATCCATGAGTACTAACATTTCAGGAAGATCACAAGCTACTCAGGATGACAGAAAGACTCAAGAATGGGTAGATTAGGAGTATGAGTCTGACAATGCATTTTGTTATTTATTTTATTTCTATTTTCTTGAGTCTGGCCACAAAATGCATAAAAGTCTGAGCAACCATGCACACACACAGGGAGAAAGGGTTTTTTAAAAGAAAAATTTTGAGATTTTCTTTCTCTGTAAATCGTACTATATAAAGTTATTTCTGTTGAGTCTAGTAAATAGGTTGTTAAGCCTAAGTTAATGTCCCAAGGCTACCAATAGGGGGGGTGAATTGGTAGTTTAAAAATTTTAATCCCTCTTTGAATTTAAGTTGAACCGAAATGAAAATTTTTCTTTTGAGTTTTTCTAGAAAATGTTTTTCAACCACAGAGTTCTTAAAATTAAAAATAAAATGTGGAAACGTAAAAACAGTAAAGTAAATGACACCAGATTTATAGTGGTTCGGTCTAAAACCAGACCTACATCTACTCCCGAGAGGCACCCTCTGAGTATTGCACTAATACCAATAGTGACTCTCCTTTTGCACCCACAGCAAGGCGGAGAAGCCTTTACAACACACTCTTTTCACCACTACCCGGTGCGGCAGAGAACCGTCATCCTTTTACACAAAACCCAGTGTTGGCAGAGAACCTTCGTCCTTTCACACTCTCCTAGTGTGGGCAGAGAACCCTTCGGCTATTCACACTCTCCAAGTGTAGGCAGCGAACCCTTCGGCTATTCGCACTCTCCAAGTGTAGGCAGCGAACCCTTCGGCTATTCACACTCTCCAAGTGTCGGTAGTGAACCGGATCTCCTTGACAGATCTTCTCACAAGAAATCTAGAAGGAAGAAGGAAAAGAGTGAAGTAATCACAATTCACAAGTAGAAATTCTTACCTTTGAACTTCAAGTGAAGCCTTCACGCTCCAGTGGTAGGAATCCTCCCTTGAATGCACTCTCACACTCTCTCCTTAGCTATTCTCTCAAGAGGCACGAAGATCAAATGACAAAAAGATTGGGTGGCAGTCTAATTTGGAGTATTTATACAAAAGACAAGAAAAATCGCCCAAAAATTGCAAGTTTTCAATTCTGTACGCAGTGGATCGTCCCACCCGATCGTGGATCGTCCTGGATGATTTTACTTAAATGCTTTGAAATGACCCTATTTGTATATGTGTACGAAATATTTTCGTACAAGTTGATCGTCCCGTACAAACTAAGTTCGTCCGGTACGAACGGTTATTATTAGGTCGGTTCTAGAAACTGCTGAAAATCGTTCTAAGTCGGTTAATCATCTGGTTGAAAATTGGTTCGTCTAGACGAAATTTTTACAGAGACCAGATCATCCTGGATGATAATTAATTTCATCTGGACGAAAATTTTACAGAGAGCAACTCATTTTCTAACGATAATTAATTTCGTCTAAACGAAAGTTTTACAGAAACCAGATCGTCCTGGACGATAATTAATTTTGTTTGGACAAAAATTTTACAGAGAGCAACTCGTTTTCTGACGATAATTAATTTCGTCTGGACAAAAATTTTACAGAGACCAAGTCGTCCTGGACGATATTTAATTTCGTCCCGGACGAATAGGACTTAGAAAATTTTTCAAGTCAGTTCCTATTCGTTCCATGTGCTCAATAGGAGATAACTGTCTGATTGTCCCGTACGATCTGATATGGTCCCGTACGATCAGTATAAATTTTATATGATCTCCATATGTGTGTGTATGTTTTTATTCACTTAATTACAATCACTCTCTTTCAAATTTAATTCAAAGTAAAGTACAAGCTTCAAATTTACAAAGTATTTCATGTTGAATTTGATTTGAAGTCTTCGTAGTCTGGAGTTAGATTTTCCTGAAATGTTAGTACACACAAGAGCAAATACAAATCTTCTAAAATTATTAGGAGATAACTACACATTTGAACAATAATGTTTGGAATCATCAAAACTACATAAGTTGCAAAAATGTAAAGCATTCAAATAGCAACTATCTTAACAATCTCCCTCTTTTTGATGATGGCAAAACAATTATTATTTGTATGGTTTCAATTTAAACAAATCTCCTAAACTTCCCCTGAATTGATGAATACATGAAAATAAGGAGGCATTTTGAAGCAAAGAACAATATTTATGTTTTTAAAATTTTTTTAATAAAATAACACAAGCCCATAGACACAAGATCATACACAAAGTCAAACACAAAATCAAAATGCAAACAAAACAAAACAAAACATATAAACACAATAATAACAAAAACATACAAAATTTTTTAACAAAATAACACAAGACCATAGACACAAGGTCATACACAAAGTCAAACACAAAATCAATATGCAAACAAAATAAACAAAACAAAACAAAACATACAAACACAATACAAACACAATTATTTCTCACCCTTTTTGATAACAACAAAAAGTGAAGAAGAAATAGATAAGAAATGTAAGTAATTATATGAAATTCATTTAAAAATTTAATCTAAATGGTGATTGACATAAGGTATGTAATCTAAAACTAATAACATTAGGTAAATCATAGAAATTCATAGAATTTAAGAAGTGATATAACATTGTAAGTAAGAAGAATTTATCAAAAATATGATTCAATTTGGACATTTGAATATAGAAAATAATTACAAGAGAGATGAATATAAATTTTATATTTCAAAGTTTAATATAATATAAATGAACATAAGAACAATTTGAATTAAGAGATTGAAAGAATTTGGAAAGAAGAGAATTACCACATGTGGCGCTTTGCGCATCTTTTTCAAATTTTTGGCACATTTTTGTGCATTTTTTGACATTGGGCTAATTTTGTGTCTCTTTTTCATATTTGCAAACCTTTGCGCATTATTTTTGATTTTTGTACTATTTCTACAATTTTCAAGAGTAATTGAAACCAATTCTTTCCAAGATCAATAATCTAAAATTTTAAATTTTTCTAAGTGCATAAATATCACTTGAGCAAAGAAATACAAAAAAAGAAAACATCTAAATTGCAATAATAATACTAACTTTTATGTAGTCTAAATGAATATACCTGAGATTAAAAATTCTAATTATGACAAGTTATAAACAAATTTTAAATTTAGAAAGACTAGATTTTCTAATGTAATTAATCTTAAATCACAATCTAATTTAAGCACAATTTGGATTAAAAAGATTAATGAAATTCATAAGAACTAAACACATTTCAAAAACAATCCAAAATCAAAATCAACTACAACATATATTGATATTTATGAAAAGGATTACAGGATCATTTCATATTATCAATACAAAAGAAAATACACTAAAGTTTAAAAATAATGACAAACAAACACAACTGGAACAAACACTAGAACAAACACTAAAGCAAACACAAATACAACAAACATAAAGAAAATCATCGCTCATTCTCTATTCTTCTAGAGGAGGAGGAGGAATGCCACCAAATAGGTTGAAGTAGGAGGCCATCAACATAACATTGGTATTGATTTCATGAAGTTCATTTCTGATACTACAAATATCCTGTTGCTGCTGCAGAAGTTGAGCATCAATTTGATCAAATTTTTGATCAACATGAGTCTCAAGTTTATCAAATTTCTCAATCAAATTTTGATAATCTGATTGAGGTGCAGAAGTTTGCTCTCCTTCTTCTTCTTCTTTAGAAGCACTAGCATGTGCTTTCCATTTTTCCTCCTTAAAAATTGCTCTGAAGGAAGCATCATTGTAGTAGACCGGCTCTTCATATTCATCATCAGGATGCACTAAGTTGTATTTCTTTTCCAAAATGTATGTAACTAAGTGTCCTAATGAGATGTTCCTTTTTCTCTTCTGTTCTACATGCCCAATTTCTGAAAGCCCATAAAGATGGTCTAGGATAAGTTGGGCTTCATCGATAGGCTTACGATCCATAATCAAAAAGGTTACAACAGAAAGGAGTTGGGTAATATTGATCCTATCACCAGCTTTAGGAATGATTGAAGATCGAAGAATGTGCTGGATGATTCGAGCATTTCTGGTCATTCCTGAAACTATAGAAACATGATATGTTAGGCTATTTTCTCTAATCACCCTATTGACTTCATACCATTTGAAGGTGTCTTCATTCATAAGGGTGTGGGCTCTATAACCTTCAATTCTTAAGTTCAGAAAGGCACCTATGTCGTGCTTGGTGATTTCAACTTTTTGTTTGAAAACAAAAGAACTTATGCAGGAGTGGTCGGAATTGAAACTCATGTTGGCTAGGAAATAGAGAAAGGTTTGTTTGTTGTAAAGGTGGACGAGAGAAAGAATGAATCCAAACTGGGTGGAAGCAAAAAGGTGCATTACCTTGAAATTTATCTCGCTTTGAATCAAAATGCGAGAAGGTGTAATTTTGGCAGATGCAAAATGAGGAAAGGATTCCTCATTTGCCTTTGAAAGGAAGTTTTCAGAAGAATTTCTGTGGGGTTTCTTCGCCAACACCTTTTGTCTTTTGCTTGAGGAGGCCATTATCGATTTGAAGTTGAAAGGGATTGAAAGTGAAGTTTGGAGTTGTGATTGTTGAGTTGGAAAGCCTTCATATTTAAAGAAAATGATACGTTCGTCCTGGACGAAAACAATTCGTCCTGGATGAAAATTATCGTTCGTCTGGACAAAAAAATTTCGTACAGACGATCCAATACATCCAAAATGAAACAGCTTTTCGTAATCAACACAATTTACGATGCATCCTTTCGTACAGACTTTTGACTTGACCGATCGTACAAACGAAAAATTTTCGTACAGATGATCAAAAGTTAATTCATTTTAATGTCAGTTGAAAACCGTCCCCTACAATGAAATGATGTCTGTTCGTCTGGACGAACAAAAAGTTCGTACGGACGAACAAAAAGTTCGTACGGACGAACTTCACATTCAAAACTGTCTTATCCACTCAACCGCTGCATTCAATCGTCCCGACGTTTGAGAGAGAAAAAAAATTTCGTCATGGACGATTATAAGATCGTACAGACGAAGTACATTAAAAACTACTCTCAAAACGGTTAGAATTCTCGCAAAATGAAATTTGCATACATCGTCTAGTACGAAAATTTCGTCCCGGACAATTTTCACATTTTTGGATTTTTTGAATTTTTATCAAACTAAAACAAACTAAACATTCAAAACACAGAAAGTAACGACAAAATCACAGACCCTAAATTAAACTCATTCAAAACACACAAAAATCACAAAATTCAAACAAAACAAAAAAAATAAATTAAGAAAACATAAATATCAATGTTACAAAGACATTTTTATTAAAGCATTCAAATCAATAACACCAAGTCTTGTTCTTAATGTACTGAAGGTATCAAAGGCTAAAGGTTTTGTAAAAATGTCTGCAAGTTAATTTTCAGTTGAAACATGTGTAAGTTCAATTTCTCCCTTGGATACATGATTCCTTATGAAATGATGCCTTATGTCAATGTGTTTGGTTCTAGAATGTTGAATAGGATTTTTGGAAATGCAAATAGCACTAGTATTGTCATAATAAATTAGAATAGTGCCTATAGTTAATCCTAAATCAATCAAATGTTGTTTTAACCAAAGTACTTGTGCCACACAACTTCCTAATGCAATGTATTCTACTTATGCAGTAAATAGGGCTACTGAATTTTATTTTCTACTGGACCAAGAAACTAATGAATTTCCAATGAATTGACATGTTCTAGAAGTGCTTTTCCTATCCACTCTACAGCCTACAAAGTCAGAATCTGAATAACCAACAATTTCAAATGAAGAGCTAAACTTAGGATACCAAATTCCTAAGTTTTGAGTTCCTAGTAATTATCTTAAAATCCTTTTCACTGCTGTCAAATGTGATTCTTTTGGATCTGATTGAAATCTAGCACATAAGCAAACACTGAACATAATATCTGGTCGGCTAGCAGTCAAGTAAAGCAAAGATCTAATAATTCCTCTATATTTTTTTTTTATCAACAGATTTTCCCTTAAGGTACTTATCCAACTGAACTGAGGAACTCATTGGTGTACTAACAGGTTTAGCATTGTCCATTTCATATTTTTTGAGGATGTCCTTAATATATTTAGTTTGACTAAGAAATATACCTTCCTCAAGTTGCTTAATGCTAAATCCTAGAAAGTAATTTAAATCTCTCATTAAACTCATTTCAAATTCACTACTCATTGTTTTAGAAAAATCATCACAAAGATTTTTATTTGAAGATTCAAAAATGATATCATCCACATAAATTTGAACAATGAGTATATCATTTCCAAATTTCTTTAAAAAGAGAGTTGTATCCACACTTCCTTTTTCAAAAGATCTTTCAAGTAGGAAGTTGCTCAACCTCTCATACCAAGCCCTAGGTGCCTATTTCAATCCATATAATGCCTTTTTTAACTTGAAAACATGATTTGGGTATTTTGAATTTTCAAAGCCTGGAGGTTGTTCTACAAAAACATCTTCTTTAATTACCCCATTTAAAAAGGCACTTTTGACATCCATTTGAAACAATTTAAAACCTTTAAAACAGGCAAAGGCAAGTAAAACCTTAATTGCTTCAAGTCTAGCTAGAGGGGCAAAAGTCTCCTCAAAATCAATTCCTTCAATTTGATTATACCTCTAGCCCTTATCACATAGCTGACTTATACTGAACAGATTATGTTTTAAGCCTTCAACCAATAACACATTGTCTATGAAAAAGTTTTTTAAGTTTCCAATCATACCAGATCCAATCACTTTCTTTGTGGTATTATCTCCAAGTGTAACCTTGCCTCCACTCCTGGCTTCCAGCGTTATGAATTGAGCAGTATCTCCAGTCATATGCTTTAAACATCCGCTGTCCAGGTACCATATGCTCCCACGAGGTCTTGTGTGAGAGTACTCCTGCAAAACTCTCAAATGTTAGACCTGGGAACCCAAACAAGTTTGGGTTCACCTTTTAGCAATTTATAATCAGATGCATGTATGATATGTCTAGGTTTATGCATCTTAGGTCTCCACACCAAATTAGATTTCATCTTCAAAATACAGGTGTGAGCTATATGTCCCAAAAATCCACAATTATTACATTTAATATTAGGAAAAAAATTCCTAAGTTTTCTTCCATATGATTGTCTTCTAAGTTATTTCATGAATTTAGGATAATATTTAGGATTTGTAAAATCTTCAAGTTTGGGGGGTTTCCTATTATCCTCGAGAGCTCTTATTGTCAATTTATAAAATAAATTCATATCTTCCAAGATTTGATTTGTATAATTGATTCGATATGTTTTTCTCTCAGATTCATCCTTAAAATTTTTAAAATCTTTTTCAAGTTCAGCATAGGATGATTTTAAATTCTCAAAATTTTTATTCAAGTCATCATATTCATCAAGTAATTTCATGTGGTTGTCATCTATTAAAGCATGATCTTTCCTAAGGATTTCGTGTTCCTTCTTAAGCTCTTCCAGTTCTAAACTTAAACTAGCATGCATCTTTTTCATTTTTCTATATGCATCATGCATGTGTTCAGAAACTTTAAATAATTCATCAAAGGTTAAGTCACATACCTCTTCGTGATCTGATTGTTCAACATTATCTGCCATCAAGCAAAGGTTGGTGACTTCTTCTTCTTTTTCAGTCTCAGATGAGTCTGAACCTGAGTCCGCCCAGAAAGCTCTTTGAAACTTCTTCTTGCCCTTCTTTACCATTGGTTTCTCCTCTACCTTCTCCTTGCTAGGAGTGGCTTTGAGTTTTGGGCAACTAGTCTTTATATGACCTGGTTTTCTGCATTCATAACAAATCACTTCATTAGAAACCTTGCCATTTCTGTTAAACTTACCTCTATTCCATTGCTGACGTCTCTTCTGCTTCCTCTTTAAAAAGCTTCTGAATTGTCTAGTCATCAGTGCAATATCATCTTCATCCTCAGGTTGTGAGTGTTCACTCTCTGACTCTTCCACCTTTAGTGTAATATTTTTCTCCTTTCGTGGTTCACCTGCATCAATCTTTCTTTGACTTACTCCTTGCTCATAAGCAATGAGTGAACCAAGAAGATTGTCAATAGAGTAAATGTTAAGATCTTTAGACTCTTTAATTACAGTAATTTTAGCATTATAAGCAGTATGTAAATATCGAAGAATCTTATTAGCCATTTCAACATTAGTTAATTCCCTACCAAGTGCATGCAAAGAAGTGACAATTTGTGTGAATCTTGTGTACATGTCTGAAATAGATTCATTAGGTTTCATGCGAAATAATTCATAGTCATGTAACAAGATATTGAGTCTTGATTGCTTAACCTCATTTGTCCCTTCATAAGTTATACAAAGTCTATCCCATATGTCCTTTCCACTTTTGCAAGTGGAAACCCGCATCTAGTCTACGGATTTTAAAGCACAAAAGAAACTATTTAGATATTTGTCATTTAATTGTGTTAAGTCACGTTCTTCTATAGTCCAATCTGTAAAAGGTGTTTCTACCCTAACTCCATCAACTAATCTAGTTGGTTTTGTGTAACCTTCCTGGACAAGCATCCATATACGATAATCAAGTGACTGTAAGAAAGTAGACATGCGTGTTTTCCAAAAATCAAAAGGAATATTGTCAAACAGTGGAGGTCTAGTGATAGAGTAACCTTCAGGTGTGTTTCAGTTTCTGAATGTAGCCATCTACGTTAATCAAAAAGTAGTTCAAACTTATGATTTTGAAACAAAGCTTTGATACCACTTGTTGAGTCTAGTAAATAGGTTGTTAAGCCTAAGTTAATGTCCCAAGGCTACCAAGAGGGGGGGGGGGTGAATTGGTAGTTTAAAAATTTTAATCCCTCTTTGAATTTAAGTTGAACCGAAATAAAAATTTTTCTTTTGAGTTTTTCTAGAAAATGTTTTTCAACCACAGAGTTCTTAAAATTAAAAATAAAATGCGGAAACGGTAAAGTAAATGACATCAGATTTATAGTGGTTTGGTCTAAAATCAGACCTACATCCACTCCCCAGAGGCACCCTCTGAGTATTGCACTAATACGAATATTGACTCTCCTTTTGCACCCACAGCAAGGCGGAGAAGCCTTTATAACACACTCTTTTCACCACTACCCGGTGCGATAGAGAACTGTCATCCTTTTACACAATCCCCAGTTTTGGCAGAGAACCGTCGTCCTTTCACACTCTCCTAGTGTGGGCAGAGAACCCTTCGGCTATTCACACTCTCCAAGTATAGGCAGCAAACCCTTCGGCTATTCACACTCTCCAAGTGTAGGCAGCAAACCCTTCAGCTATTCACACTCTCTAAGTGTCAGCAGCGAACCGGATCTCCTTGACAGATCTTCTCACAAGAAATCTAGAAGGAAGAAGGAAAAGAGTGAAGTAATCACAATTCACAAGTAGAGATTCTTACCTTTGAACTCCAAGTGAAGCCTTCACACTCTAGTGGTAGGAATCCTCCCTTGAATGCACTCTCACACTCTCTCCTTAGCTATTCTCTCAAGAGGCACGAAGATCAAATGACAAAAAGATTGGGTGGCAGTCTAATTTGAACTATTTATACAAAAGACAAGAAAAATTGCCCAAAAACTGTAAGTTTTCAATTCTGTACGCAGTGGATCGTCCCGTACGATCGTGGATCACCCTGGATGATTTTACTTAAATGCTTTGAAACAACCCTATTTGTATATGTGTACAAAATAGTTTTGTACAAGCTGATCATCCCGTACGAACTAAGTTCGTCCGGTGCGAACGGTTATTACTAGGTCGGTTCTAGAAACTGCTAAAAATCATTTTAAGTCGGTTAATCGTCTTGACGAAAATTGGTTCGTCTGGACAAAATTTTTACAGAGACCAGATCGTCCTGGACGATAATTAATTTCGTCTGGACGAAAATTTTACAGAGAGAAACTCATTTTTTGACGATAATTAATTTCGTCTGGACGAAAATTTTATAGAGACCAGATCGTCCTGGATGATAATTAATTTCATCTGGACAAAAATTTTATAGAGATCAAGTCGTCCTGGACGATATTTAATTTCGTCCCGGACGAATAGGACTTAGAAAATTTTTCAAGCCAGTTCCTATTCGTTCCATGTGCTCAATAGGAGATAATTGTCTGATCGTCCTGTACGATCTAATATCGTCCTGTACGATCAGTATAAATTATATATGATCTCCATATGAGTGTGTATGTTTTTATTCACTCAATTACAATCACTCCCTTTCAAATTTAATTCAAAGAAAAGTACAAGCTTCAAATTTACAAAGTATTTCATGTTGAATTTGATTTGAAGTCTTTGTAGTTTGGAGTTAGATTTTCCTGAAATGTTAGTACACACAAGAGCAAATACAAATCTTCTAAAATTGTTAGGAGATAACTACACATTTGAACAATAATATTTGGAATCATCAAAACTACATAAGTTGCAAAAATGTAAAGCATTCAAATAGCAACTATCTTAACAATTTCATACCATACGATCTAAACTTGTAGGATGATTCTGTGAATAGATCATACCGTATGAATCCGAATCGTACTGTACGATATATTGAAATCCAAAACCTAGCTGTCAATTAACTTAAGTAAGTTTTTCTCAGCCATTCGTACTGTACAAAGTATTTCGTACTGTACGATTTATTTTAAATACTTACTTAAATTAACCCGTGATTAGTGGAATAATTCAAGGCTTAATTTCAAAATTGAATATCGTACTATACGAACCAGTTCGTATAATATGACGAATAGAGACAAATTCTGATCGTCCCAAAATTCGTTCCAGACGATGCCTTGATTTTGAACATTCGTACTATATGATATGTATCGTACAATATGATGAATAGAGATGACATTTGATCATCCTGGCTATTGTCCTGTCGATTAGTAATGTTGAGGATCGTACCGTACGATTCAGTACCGTACTGTATGATTGATTTTGAACTGTTCGTACATCTTTGTACCAGGACGAAGCTTGGTATACATATCGTACTATACGATAAGAAATTGTACTATACGATGGTAATGGCTACTTTAAAATTTTAGGGATTTTGGAGCTTATTTTTATGGTGTCAAAATAGTTATGTTTTTTGTGTGTGAATTAGAGAGGAGAACGTGGTTAGAGAAGGATTCCGAGGGAGAGAGCTCTTGAGAAGCTCTTTAGGGTTTGAGAGAGGAAGGAGAAGGTGAGCATTATGAGGGGGAAGAGGTATGAGGGAGATCACACGGTTGCTCTAAATTTGCTGCATCTTGTTCCTTCTGTGGCCCTAGAAGAATTTGTGAGAGGATCTCCAAGGGGAAGGCACTTCTACATCAGTGACCTCGAGGTACTTTGCCTTCTCCAGGAGAGAGAAAAATGAGAAGGTTCTCTGCCGTCACCAGGAGAGTTTGGCACTTCGCCACGCCGGGTTGTTGAAAGGGAGTATTGTAAGGACTTCTCCGCCTTGCCAAGGGGGGCAAAAGGAGAGCTATTGCTTGTAGTAAAATTCTCGGAGCGGAGGACTCCGGGGAGAGGACGTAGGTCATGGTTTGACCGAACTACTATAAAAATCCGGTGTGCTTTTTTCTTATCATTTTTATTCTTGTGTGTATTTTTTATTTTCAGTATAATTGCTTGGTAAAATATTGTGATTGAACAGGATTCCATTGTTGCACTTTATTTTCATGTTAAAACCTTAAAAATATCAAAAAATTTAGAACTCTTATTTAGGTTGTATTTATTGCTATAAATCTTTTACAATTCACCCCCCTCTTGTCCATCTAGTAAATTCAATTGGTATCAGAGCATGTTTTTAAAAATAGTGTTTTAGAAAACCTTGAAAAATAATCATGTCGCAATTTGGTAATCGTAATACTGCGGAGGGTTATTCAATAACCCATCCACCTCTTTTTGATAACATTCTGTTTGATTTCTGAAAAATTAGAATGTCTACTTTTTTATAGTCTATTGATTATCGCATGTGGATGTTAGTGAATGATGGATATGTTGCTCCTTTTAAAACTGTCAATGGATTGAAGACTTCTGTACCTTTTAATGAATGGAGCAATGAGGATAGGGAATTAGCCTAATTGAATGCTAATTATTTAAATTGCTTTTTCTGTGCATTAAAGTCTGAGGATTATATTAGAGTTTCTACCTGTGCTACTGGTAAGGAGATTTGGGATAGACTTTGCATTACATACAAATGAACAAGTAAAGTAAAACGGTCTAGGCTTAACATTCTATTGCATGATTATGAACTCTTCCGTATGAAATTGAGAAAAATAATATCTGACATGTACACTAGGTTCACCCAAATCGTGACATCCTTGCATGCATTAGGTAGAGAGATTTCAAATTCTGAGAAAGTTATAAGATTCTTAGATGCTTATCTAGTTCATATGATGCAAAGATAACTACTATCACTGAGTTTAAAGACCTTAACATTTATTTTATTGATAATCTCCTTGGGTCACTCATTGCATACGAGCAAGGAGTGTGCCAAAGGCAAAGTGATGCAGGTGAAAAGAAGAAGGAGCGAACGGTGGAATTAAAGCAAATAACTCAGAAAGTGAAAGCTCTATAGGGGAGGAAGAAGATGATATAGCATTGATGACCTGACAGTTTAAGAACTTCCTAAAGATAAAGAAAAAGCATTATCAGAATGGCTGGAATAAAGGTAAAAGCTCAAAGTCTAATAATGTTTCATCTGATACAATCTGTTTTGAGTGCAGGAAGCCAGGTCACCTTCAAGCTAATTGCGCCAACTTGAAGAGCCAACCAACTAAGGATAAAGGTGAGGAAAAAGCCAAGTATAAGAAAGGAAAGATGAAGACACAAAAAGCTTTTTGGGCTGACTCTGCCTCATAATCATCAAAAGAAGAAGAAGAGGAGGAGGTAACAAATTTGTGTCTTATGGCTAATGATAACCTTGATCAACTAGATCAAGATGAGGTATGTGAACTTTCATTTGAAGAATTATTGCTTATTTCTAAGAATATCCATGACTCATATAGGAAGTTGAAAAAGATGCATGTCAAGCTTAATATTTAGTTCTTTACAAGCCGAGCATGCTAAGTTATTTAAGGAAAATTCTGATTTAGATTGAGATCATATGCTAGTTCTTGATGAATATGATGCATTAAAAAAGAAGTATATTGAACTAACTGAAACGCATAAAACCTTGAAAACCACTCATGTTGAACTTGAAGAGGCTTTTCTTAGATTAGACAAACTTGCATTAGAAGTAGATCATACTGAGCATTTGTTAAAAATAGAAGTTCATGGATTGACATATCAAAACAACACTTTTCAAGAAAGAATCAAAGAATTAGAAAAAGAAATTGCATCACTCACATTAGCCCAACCTAGTCAACACCCAACATAGCATGCATCACACAACTTTAGGAAGAGGCATTACCACCCAAATAGGTTAGTGAATCCATTTTCTGGTGTTAGGTGCTTCTTTTGTGGCATGCTAGGTCACATAGTTCGTACATGCATAATTCATCATAGGACACACTTTGTATGGAGACTTAAACTGCATCCATCACAGTATAGCATGCATACATCTCATTCATGCAAGCAAAAGGAGGAACCCAAACTCACTTGGGTTCCCAAATCTAATCTTCAAATGAAATTGTAGGGATGCTCTCACCAAAGGCCTAGTGAGAGCATATGGTACCTGGATAGTGGATGCTCGCGACACATGACTGGAGATATGAAGAAATTCATCCTAATGGAGATCAGAACTGGAGGCAAAGTAACATTGGGAGACAACACTACTAGGTAAGTGATAGGCTCAGGTACTATTGGTAATGCTAAAAATTTTTTAATTGAAAATGTCTTATTAGTTGATGGTTTGAAGCATAACTTACTTAGCATTAGTCAACTGTGTGACAAAGGTTTTGATATTAAATTTCTATCTGATAAATACCTGATTAGTTTAAATGATAAACTAGTTTTATAAGGAAAACAAATGAACAATGTTTACATATTAGACCTTGATTGCATTAATAGTTCAAAGTCTTTTTGTTTGAAAATGATTGTTGATGACTCATGGCTATGGCATAGAAGACTATGCCATACTAGTATGAAAACACTTAGAAACATCACTCAGAAAAATTAGTTAGAGGCGTACCTAAGTTAGACTTTACTAAGGATCACTTATGTGATGCTTGCCAACTAGGAAAACAAGTCAAATCATCCTTTCATTCAATTAGAGATGTGATCACCTCTAGGCCATTAGAAATCTTATACATGGACCTATTTGGACCGGTTAGTACAGCCAGCCTAGGTGGAAAAAATTATGGATTTGTGATTGTAGATGACTTCACTATATTCACTTGGGTAAGATTCCTAGCATATAAGAATGAGTCTTTTGAGAAATTTAAGGTATTCTCTATATAGATTCAATGAAAATTAGGTTGTGAGATCTCGACAATCCATAGTGATCATGGTGGAGAGTTTTAAAATGGTAGAATTGAATCATTCTGTCAAGAGATAGGAATATAACACAATTTTTTAGCCCCTAGAACACGTCAACAAAATGGTATAGTAAAAAGGAAGAACTGAACTTTGGTACAAGCCGCTAGAGCAATGTTAGCGGAGTATACCCTTCCTAGATACTTTTGGGCAGAAGTAGTCAACACAGCATGCTATATTTTAAATAGGGTGAATATTAGATCTAAGCTGAATAAAACTCCTTATGAACTCTTTAAGGGTAGGACACCAAACCTTTCACACTTACATGTCTTTTGGTGTAAGTGCTTCATCTTGAATAATGGCAAACATCCCTTAGGAAAATTTGATCCCAAGTCTGATGAGGGTATATTCTTAGGTTATTCATCTGTAGGTAAGGCCTATAAAATCTTTAATAAGAGAACCCTAGTAGTAGAAGTGTCTACCCATATAGTATTTGTTGAATCAGATAAGCCCTCTGAATATAGAATTGAAGATGATGAAATAGAGGCAATTCAAGGAGTAGAGACTATAACCTTAGGAGAAAGGATAGAACCTCTGGAAGATATGCCTAAAGAATGGAGATATTCTTCTAGTCTTCCTAAAGAGTTAATTTTAGGAGACCCTTTAGAAGGTGTAAGAACTAAGCATGGACTTTGGAAGGAGGTTAGTCATACAGAATTCATCTCTATGATGGAACCTATAAGTATAAATCAAGCCTAGGAGAAGAATTTTGGATTCTAGCAATGCATGAAGAGCTGAACCAATTCACCAAGAATGATGTTTGGGAGTTAGTCAAGAGACCTAAAGAACAAAGTGCTGTTAGAACAAAATGGGTCTTCAAGAATAAGGTGAATGATTCAAAAATAATAATAAGGAATAAAGTGAGATTAGTAGCTAAGGGGTACAACCAAATTGAGGGAATAGACTTTAAAGAAATCTTTGCCTCTGTTGCTAGACTAGAAGCCACAAGAGTGCTCTTAGCTTTTGCTTGCTTCAAGAACTTTAAATTATATCAAATGGATATAAAGAGTGCGTTTCTAAACGGGATAATTAAGGAAGATGTCTATGTTGAGCAATTCCCCCCCAGATTTGAAAGTTCACAATTTCCAAATAACGTATTCAAATTAAAAAAGGCACTTTATGGATTAAAGCAAGCACCTAGAGCCTGGTATGAGAGACTAAGCTCATTTTTACTGGATAGAGGATGTGTAAAAGGTAGTGTAGGCACCACACTCTTTTTTCAAAAAATTAAAGGAGAGATTCTCATTGTTCAAATTTACGTGGATGACATCTTGTTTGGATCTTCGGATAAAAACCTGTGTGATGAATTTTCAAAAATAATAAGTAATGAGTTTAAAATGAGCATGATGGGAGAACTAAATTACTTTATTGGATTTAGTGTAAAACAAATGGATAACGGAACATTTCTTAGCCAAACAAAGTATATTAAAGACATTTTGAAAAAATATGAAATGGAGAATGCAAAACCCATGAACACTCCAATGAGCTCAATAATTCAATTAGACAAAGATCCTAGTGGAAAACCAGTAGATCAAAAAAGTATAGAGGAATGATTAGATCCCCTCTTTACCTAACTGCCAGTAGACCGGACATAATGTTTAGTGTGTGCCTCTGTGCCCATTTTCAAGCCGATCCTAAAGAGTCTCACTTAAGTGTTGTCAAGAGAATTCTTAGATTTCTACTAGGCACCCCGAACTTAGGAATTCGGTATCCTAGGCACAGCACTTCCTTTGAAATCTTAGGATACTCATATTCTAATTTTGCAGGATGAAGGATACATAGAAAAAGCACCTCTGGTACCTGCCAATTCATAGGACAATCATTAGTGTCTTGGTCCAGTAGGAAGCAAAACTCTGTAGCCCTTTCTACAGCCGAGGCAGAATATATTATAGTAGGAAGTTGCATTGCACAAGTACTATGGTTAAAATAATAAATTCTTGATCTTGGCCTACCTGTAGGATCCATTTCAATCATGTATGATAACACAAGTGCAATTTGAATCTCTAAGAACCCAATTCAGCACTCTCGAATGAAACACATTGACATTAGACACCATTTTATAAGAGATCATGTTGCTAAGGGGGATATAGAATTGCATCACATCGCTATAGAGGTTCAATTGGCTGACATATTCATAAAACCACTAACATTTGACACCTTCAGCACCTTGAGAACTAGACTAGGTGTCATTGACATTAATGCATTAAAAAAATAAAAAAAGGGTTGCTTGTGATCATCACGCACTCACTCACCACATAAAACAACAAAATTTTACATTGAATCATCGTACTGTATGATCCACTATCGTACTGTGTGATACATCTAAATATGCATAGAAAACAACCATAAGCAAATTTTGCCTCTGTTGATCATACTATATAATCTACATCGTACTATACAATACAGCTGGCAGTCATTCAAGTCCATCTGGTATGACAATATTGAGCATCGTACAGTATGATACTACACTTCATACTATATGAGACACATCAGCGAACGGATTGGGATGACATAACTCGGTTTGGTACGACATTATTGGTGTTCGTACTGTATGATACCTACACTTCGTACTATACGATCCACCTCAGCAAACAAATAAGAACAACATAAAGGAGTATGGTACGATATAAATGTCATTCGTACTGTGATACACATGTTCGTACAGTATAAATTTTTTGGTCAAAAGTCGTACTGATGACCCTCGGGACGATCGATATTCTTCTAATCATACAGTACGATATTTATCATACTGAACACTTTGACCACCTTTTCCCAAAATGACCTGTCAAAACAATTATTACCATATCGTATTGTACGATATAATTTTATTGTACGCTGTTGGAAAAACTCTATAAATTGGATGGATAGGCATATATCTTCACTTGCAACTCACTTCACTCACTACACTTGTTTCTTGTCACCTTTCACTCAGCCTCTACCTGATGTCTAGCTCAAGTAAGAGAGGTCACTTGGTAGCTGGAAGCTCATCTTCCTCTCGCCGCCATAGCGCTCAGTTCTTGAATGCAGAAAATGAGGATGCATACCAAAAGTTCAAAGCCTTCAAAATTATGCCATCCAGAAAGCTCAATCAGGGTGCTCTGAATTTCGAGGTACTGAAACTCTTTGCTTCCACCACCCTCCAGTTCCTTCTCACCTTGGCGTTCCCCTACAACTCTGAATTTCTTTTAGAATTCCTAGCAAATCTAACCTACACCATCAACAACCTCACTTTCCACTCCTTTGTTTGTCGTCAAAATATCAAAATTATCAAAGGTGACATCGCCCAATACATTGAGCTATCTACTGAAGGGCCTATGATTCATTCCTTTCTCACGAACGACTTTGAATGGAGTGAGTTTAATCAAGTTCTTAGGAACGCTGTATTCTATCAACACCAGCCTCTCGTCCAATCACTCACCCAAAACTATAGAATCATTCAACATGTCCTTAGAACCTCCATAATACCTAAAGCTGGCTACCAGATCAGCATGACCCTGACTTTATCTATCGCTACCTATCTTATCATGACAAACATAAAATTCGATGAGGCTGATTTAATTATTGACTACATTCTCCATATGACTTTCGTTCACCTCCCTACTACTCGACGGAAATAAAATCTAGCTCTTGGTCACCTTATAGGATATATCCTCCAAAATAAATATCAATTGACCTATCCTGGTGAACCCGACAATCTTCTTATCTTTTATACAGATGCCTCTTTCCGTATTTTTTTCCATCAGGGACATGAGCCAGAAGAACCTGTCTTTGAGGCAGAAGAAGGAGAAGATGCCCCAGCCACAGTTCAAGCACACCCCGAGCACCTGCACCAGCACACCCTCACGATAATTTGGTCAAACGCTTCGACCAACTTCAGACTCGTCTGGATACTCACATTCAAGAAGAACATCAGCAACATGAGACTGACATGCAATGGTTTGTGGAATGCTTTTCCGTAATTGATCACCGATTTAATGCTCTCCTTTAGTATTTCCAACCAAACCCACCTCCAGCACCAACTATTCAGGATCCTCAGTTTTAAATTATCTTCGTATTGTAGTTAGTTTTTCTCTTTCTTAGTGTTTTCTCCTCTTTTTGGTGCTGTCAAAAGGGAGAGAAGGTTATTGTAGTTTGTTCTATAGTTAAATGCATTTCTTTTTATCTCGTATTGCAGTTTCCTTTTTATTGCATTTCCGTTACAAAAAAATTTAAAAAAAGTTCTTCAAACTTGCCTACAATAAACATTATTTGACATTAGCAAAAGGGGGAGATTGTTGCAACCCATGACCCCGAGTTTGAGATTTTGATGATGACAAATAATGTCATCTGAATTATCTATTCGTTGAATATTATTTTATTTTCTATTGTCTATGAGTACTAACATTTCAGGAAGATCACAAGCTACTTAGGACGACAAAAAGACTCAAGAATGGGTAGATTAGGAGTATGCGTCTAGCAATGTATTTTGTTATTTATTTTATTTTTATTTTCTTAAGTCTGGCCAGAAAATACATAAAACTCTGAGCAATCATGCACACACACAGGGGGAGAGGGTTTTTTAAAAGAAAAATTTGGAGATTTTCTTTCTCTGTAAATCATAGTGTACGAAGTTATTTCGTATCGTACAATTTGAACTTGTAGGATAATTCTATGAATAGATCATACCGTACGAATCTGAATCATATTGTACGATATATTGAAATCCAAAACCCTATCCATCAATTAACTTAAGTAAGTTTTTCTCAGCCGTTCATACTGTACAAAGTATTTCATACTGTACTATTTATTTTAAATACTTACTTAAATTAACCCGTGATTAGTGGAATAATTTAATGCCTAATTTCAAAATTGAATATCGTACTGTACGAACCAATTTGTACAATACGATGAACAGAGATGAATTCTGATCATCTCGAAATTCATCCTGGACGATGCCTTGATTTTGACCATTCATAAAGTACAAAATGTATCGTATAATACGATGAACAAAGATGACATTTGATCATCCCGGCTATCGTCCTGTACGATCAGTAATGTTGAGGATCATACCATACGATTCAGTATCGTACTGTACGATTGATTCTGAACTATTTGTACATCTTTGTACCAGGATGAAGCTTGGTATACATATCGTACTGTATGATTAGAAATCATACTGTATGATAGTAACGGCTACTTTAAAATTTTAGGGATTTTGGAGCCCATTTTTAAGGTGTCAAAATAGTTATATTTTTTGTGTGTGAATTAGAGAGGAGAACGTGGTTAGAGAGGGATTCTGAGAGAGAGATATCTTGAAAAGTTCTTTAGGGTTTAAGAGAGGAAGGAGAAGGTGAGCATTGTGAGGGAGAAGAGGTGTGAGGGAGATCACACAGTTGCTCCAAGTAGGTGTCTTGCTTTATCCCTCCAAGTATCGGTTTAGGTTTCTTGGTTAGCTCTAGAGATTCTTCTTCTACTCAAGGATGTAGTTCTCTGCCATCACTAGGAGGGTGAAAAAGGAGTTCATGGTTCTCTGCCATCACCAGGATGGTGAGAAAAAAGTCTGTGGTTCTCTTCCATCAGAAAGTGGGTGAAAAAATACATTGTTGTTCTCTGCCATAGAGAAAAGAGTTTGTTCTTCTTTAACATCATCAGGAGGGTGAGAAAAGAGATTGAGATTGTCTACCTTCTCTAGGAGGGAGAAAAAGATTGAAGGTTTGCTACCTTCACAACGAGGGTGACAAATCTTTCGATTCTCCGGTTCAGCGAGTTTGGTGGACGTGAGTTGTATAAGTGCTTCTCCGCTTTACTGTGGGGACAGAAAGAGAAATAATATAATTAAAGTGCAAAACTCAGAATGGAGGACTCCAGGGAGTGGACATAAGTCATTATTTGACTAAACCATTATAAATCTCTAGTGTGTTTATTTTTATTTTTAACTTTTGTAATTTATTTTTTTGAACTTTTGTATTTTTGTTTGATATTTCATAAAATTATTTGCTTTTGCTTCTATTAAAAATTATTATTATTAATTGATAAAAAATCCAAAAATGTCATCTTTATTTTTTTGAAGTAATTTTTTAAGTTTAATAATTCACGTCCTCTTTATTTTTTTAAATAAAACTCAGTAAGGGCCTGTATGCTAATTTAGGAAAAAACTATAGAGTCATTAGAGAGGACCTTTAGCTTTCTACTACTCAAAAGAGCTACAAAAGAATCCCAAAAAAAAAATCCTAAGAGTCGAAGGTACCCTATGCTAATAAATACAAAAAAACCTAGTAACATTCTAGGGCTGTATGAAGACAACACCCAAAAAAATGTGTCAAATGCATTTACTGAAATGTACTCTAAATTTTGATGTTAGAGAGGAATCTCCCATTACTCCAGTTTGGATTTTGTTTCTTATTCTGAGATTGAATTTTTTTAACCATCAAATTTTATTTGGGATGGCTTCTATCTTCGGTCGCCCATTACAAACTGACCAAGCTACGACTTTTGTATCGAGTCTGTCTGTGGCAAGGGTGTTGGTTGAACTGGATGTCTCTAAGATACATCCAAGTAAAATATGAATTGGGTTCAAAGTTAAAGGTTATTTTCAAAAAATTGAGTTTGAGAATTTACCTATATTTTGTTCTTTCAGTAAAATGCACGGGCACGCTATGAACGATTATTTTTGAAAACACCCTCACCTTCATACTGCTAAGAATTCTTTGAAACAAACAAATGAGCCGCTGGGTACTGAGATTAAACCTACTGAAACTACTGAAGCTACTAAACATATTCCGATTACTTTAATCCCTCTCTTATGAGTAAGGAATCATTGGTTGGTACTGAGATAGAACCTTTCCAGTCGTTACCAATGCTATTTCCAATAATGTCACTTTTCCTCATGATTAGGGAGTTTTTTCTAATACTTTAAATAATCCTACTCGTGATGGTAAAAGAATATGGCTAATGTTTTTCCTAATTTAGAAACTCAAAAGAGTTCTAATGAGGGAACATCTCTTTCTTGAATTATTAATCACAACGTGTCTGATTTCAATGATACTATGATTTCTAATTCTTTAATTGTTCAAGAATTTATGAAGGGAACTAATGTGGAAGCTCAATTGGATATTTTGGTAGGTGACAAGAATGAGATGGCCTTAGAGGATGGTGAGTTTGTTTCTATGGATCATTATTGTCCACCATCTAAATGCTTTAAAGAAATTGTTATGAGGGCTACTGATAATGTGGAAGATGATGGTATGTTTATGGAGGACGAATGTCCTCATACCTTAAGGGTTTAGCGTAATGATGGTAAGAGTCCTTCAATTTTAAATTATAATAGTGATGCTTTAACTAATACTGAGGAGATGCATATTGCTGCTTGATGTTTTGCCAAGGATGATAATGACACTAGTTTTATTAAAGTTAATAGTAAAAGAGGGAGGAATCCAAAGCATAACTCTTTGCAACCTCCTACAAATACTCGCTCGAATACTTCTCATTAAGCTTTTCTTTATGTTTAGTACTATTATTTGGAATGTGAAGGGCATTGGTTGCTCGTCTTCTAGAATCCGTGTTAGGAATTTATGTTGTGTGCACCATATTTCTATTCTTGTCTTGCTTGAGCCACTTATCTCTGCTTCTAGGTTGTTAACCACCTCTTGGTTTTTGGATTTTAACTATGCTATTTCGAATGTGGCTAAAAAAATTTGGGTGTTTTGGAAAAATCTAGTTAAAATTGATGTTATAAGTGATTTTAAGTAAGCCTTACATTTTAAAGTAGAGGCGTATAATTTTCATTGTTGTGCTTCTTTTGTGTATGCAACCTCTTCCCCTTATATTAGAAAGATGCTTCGGGATCAGCTTATTAATTTTCATAGTATATGTAATATGCCTTGGATGGTTGGTGGTGACTTTAATGCCATCACTTCCCCCTCTGAAATGATTGGAGGTTCTTCTCCTTCTTATCACTCTATGGAAGATTTTAATAATATGATTTTGGCTTGAAATTTGATTGATATTGAGTTTGTTGGTGCTAACTTTACCTGGAATAGGGGTCATTTATGGAAAAGGCTTGACCTGGTGCTGTTTAATGATTCTTAGCTTAATGTTATTAATTCTATTAATGTTCAACATCTTAGTAGGACTTTGTCTGATCATTCTCCTCTTCTTATTACCATTAAATTTAGACCCTTTAATGCTCCCCCACAATTTAGATTTCAAAATATGTGGTTACTTTATGAATCCTTTTTTAATTTCATGCAAAATAATTGGCAAGCCCCTTTACATCTAGATAATTCTATTTTTGGTATGAACAAGCTTTAGTTTAAGCTTCAAAGGTTGAAACAAGTTCTTAATTGGTGGAATCATCATGTTTTCAAAAATATTTTTGCTAATATTTTACAAGCTGAATAATGTGTGAATTCTAATGAGTTTTTAAGTCAAAATTATCCTACTGATGCTAATTTTACACTTTTAAAGTAGTCTAAATTAGATATCTTTAATTTCCAAGCTCAAGAAGAGATCTTCTGAAAACAAAAAGCTGCTAAACACTTGGTTGTGGGTGATAACAATACTAAGTATTTCCATGCTTTAACTAAGAGAAAAAGGACTAAAAATAGTATCAATAACAACGAAAGGGAGGATGGGTCTTATTCTGATAGCTTGGAGGAGATTACTAATTTAGATGTGAATCATTTTCATAACCATTTCAATAAAACTTTCAATCCTATTCAGATCATGGATCATTCTTTTATACCCAACCTTATGTCCCTTGAGGATAATGATTTTCTCTGTAGGGCTCCTTCTTCTGATGAGATTAAAGAGATTTTGTTGGGTCTGAAAAGTGATTATGTTGCGAGGACGGATGGTTTTACGACTCTTTTCTTCCAAAAATCTTGGGACATTATTCAACATAATATTTTTGTTGCTATTTTGGATTTTTTTTGCTGGTAATCCTAACCCTATGTTTTTTACTACGACCTCTTTAGTGCTTATTCCTAAGAATAATTCTTTTCAAACTTGGAATGACTTTCGTCCTATAGGCCTTTGTACCTTTTTCAACAAATTGATTTCTAAAATTTTTATGAATCGTCAAGCTTCTATTTTGCCCAAAATTTTCTCTCCTTATAATATGTGTTTTGTGAAAGGTACGGCTATAATGGATAATATTCTTTTGGCTCAAGAATTCTGTCAATATTTGGATGTTCAAGTTAGAGGGGGTAATTTAATTTTGAAATTTGATATTGCCAAGGCTTATGACAACATAGATTGGAAGTTTATTTACTTTATCCTTGAGCTTTTTGGTTTTAATTTTGTTTTCATTAAACTTATTAAGAATTGTATTAAAAATGTTTATTTTTCTATCATTGTCAATGGCTCTAATAATGGTTTCTTCAACTCTTCTCATGGCTTAAGGCAAGGTGATCCTATTTCTCCTGTCCTTTTATTTTTGTGGAAGAATTTCTTTCTAGGAGTCTTTCTAATTTGTTTAAGAATAATCAAGGTCTCTATTTTAGAACTTTGGGTGGTTTTCAGATTTCCCATTTATGCTTTGCGGATGACTTCACTATTTTTACTAATGTTAATATAAATAGAGTTCACAAAATTATGGCGTTTTTCCATCTTTTTGAGTTGGTTACTAGCCTATATATTAGCAAAAATAAAAATTATTTTATTGCTTCTAAGAGGATAACCAATGATCGTATTTTAGCTATTAAAGATGCTACTGGTTTTACTCATTCTAAGTTGCCCATCAAGTATCTTGTTATCCCTCTTTTAAAGGTAGAAGGAAAACTTTTTTGTTTCATTATATTATTGCTTATGTCCAAAATAAACTCTTATCTTGGGACTCTAATTTTCTTAGTTTTGGTGGTAGAGTTACTCTGATCAAAAGTGTTCTTTATGCTTTACCTGTTTATAGTTTTTAAACTATTTTTCCTACTCATGCTGTGTGCAATAGGGTCCACAAGCTTTTTAACAAATTTTTTTGTAAAGGCACCTATGTCTAAAATTACTTGGGCAGCTTGGGAGAAGTGTTGTGGAGTTTTGACTGAAGGTTGTCTTGGTTGCAAAAATTTATATGACCTTGCTAAGGCCTTCTATAATAAACTTTGGTTTAATTTACACTCTTAAGAGAATATTTGGGCTAATTTTATGATATCTAAGTATTGTGTTGGCAAACATCCGACTAATATTTCTCCTAAGCTTAGAGGGACTCTAAAATTTTTAAAAGACTTTGTAAGGTTAAATGGGAGGTGGAGCCTTCTATTTCGTGGGGCCTTGGTGAAGGTAATATATTTTTCTGGCAAGATAGATGGTTAGGTAAATATTCTATTGGCTCCATCTTGAATTCTTACACTACTGCATCTGTCAATGTTAACTTTTCTTTAATGATAATTGTTTGGACTATGATAAGTTGTCTAATAAAATTCTTGATTGCATCATCCATCGTATCTTAAATCTGCATATTAATACTGCCTCCAATGATATTATTTTATGTGATTTATCCAAATATGGTTGTTTTTACTTAAAGAGTGCTTGTTTTTCTTTTAGAGATAAAGGTAATATTGATAATGTCTTTACTAATATTGGGCATAAGAGCATTCCTTTGACTGTTTCTATTTTATTTGGAAAGTTTTACTTAGCTTTATCCCTACGGATGATAATCTCATTAAAAGAGGTTTCATTCTGACTTCCAAGTGTCAATGCTTTTACCACATGAAGAATACGCATCATGTTTTTTTATTTGGTCATGTTGCTATTAGAACTTGGGTTTATTTTTATGATTTGTTTTACTTAAATTATTTTAATTCTCATCTTTTCCTTAAATCCTATCTCAAGGCTTGGTTTATTAATTCTAAAGGTCACAATTGCAATTTTATTCCTTCTCTTATTATGTGGTTTCTTTGGTTGGAAAGGAACAACTCCCTTTTCAATGATGTGAGGATGAACCATCATAATGTTATTCAAAGAGTGAAGGATAAGGTGTTAGATCTTGTGTCTATTAATTTGCTTTTGTTAAGAATTTTAAATATTGTTATTTTGTTGGTACTTCTTTAGGTCTTAATTGGGAGGGTGCCCCTTCTACTCCTAAGATTATCTATTTTCAAAAGCCCCCTCCTAATTTCTTTAAACTAAATGTGGATGGTGTTATTTTTGAATTATCTGCTAGTTGTGGTGGTGTTATTAGGGATTGTAATGGTTGTCTTATAATTTCCTTTGCTGGCCCGGTTCATAATGGTAACTCCTTTATTGCTCTTATTATGGCTATTCTTTATGGTATTCAGTTGTTCATCTCCCTTAACTTCACTAATTTGTAAATTGAAGTTAATTCTGGTATTAATCTTCAACCTTTTCAAGCTATTGAAGATATGTGTTGCTCCCCGAATAACTTCTATCATGTTAGGGAAATTAAAGACCTGCCGTTATTTTTGAACTACTCATTTCACCATGTTAGTAAGGAAGGTAAATCCTGTGCTTCTTGGCTTGCTATGTGGAGATGTACTCTTGGCTATTTTATAGATGTTATTTTGTCTACTATAATAGGTCTTCTTAGAGGTTTGCTTAACCTGGATGCATGTGGTATTCCTTATGTTAGCTCTTAATTGTCTTTCTTATTGGCTACTGACTTGGACGGATCTCCATTTCTCACTATTTGATAGCATGGATTTTTTTTTTCTCGCCTTTTTGGTTACACCTGCTGGTTATTTGGAGTGTATTCTTTATATATAGTTATATATGGTGTTTTTTTTTATATTGGTTGGACCATTTATGATGTGGAGCTTTTGTTTAGTCTTACTTATATTCTTGGGTTGCCTTTTGGTGGCTATAGCTGGAGGAGTTTTCTTTATTTACCTGTAGGGTTGTTCATCTGGACTGGCTTTTATCTTCTGTTGGTTGAGTTTATGTCGAGATTTTGCAATTTTGTGTGTTGTTTCATTAGCACATGCTTTTCCTTTTCTCGTTTCCTTGTTAATTATTGTTGGCTCTTCTCTGTTCCTTCTTCTTTAGATGTTGTCTTTAAAAATTTAGACTTGAGAAATGATTTTTGGGATTTAATGCTGAGGGCCTATCCCATTGTTGCTCTTCTACTTTTGTCTAGTGGGGTATTGGGGGTGATTGTGGTGTTCTAGCTAGGTTTTCAACTTTTGTGGATGCTGCTATTGGTTGGCTTAATGCCTTCAGGAGGTCTATGGTTATTTGTTCTGGCATTTTGACTATCCTGTGTTATGATTTGGCCCTTTGTTTCTAGGGTGTTGGGGGCATCCTTATGGTTCAGGCTGAGGTGGATTTCTCTGTTGGAGATGGTGTTAGCTGGGCTGCTGCCTTCAGCTTGGTTCTGAGCCCTTGGCTGTTGCTATACCTTTTGTTTCTCTATCTTTGGTGGTTTGATGTGGTTATTTCCTTGGGTTTCTGGATAAATCGTGCTATTCTATTGGTGACCCAATGTGGTGCTAGAATGGTTTGTACATGGTGGTTTTGGGTGATACTAATGGTAGGATTGAGTGGCTTGTGGATTTTCCTTATGAAGCTTGCTTTATTAATTATATTCTGAGCTATTTAAGTCTGAATTCTAAGACTGGCTATCTGCTACTCTTTTTATGGTTATTATTTAACATTTCTTTTGCTGTGGTGTAGCATTTCTTCCTTACAAGTGAAGCTTCTTTGGCCTGTCTTCATCTTTTTTTGCAAAACGATTGGGCCTTACTATAATCCTAATATCTTTCTTTTTTGGATGTTTTTCTATAGCATCGTTATCATGTTATTAGGGTTCCTTGCATTTTTTTTTAGTGGTGATAATTGGATCATAGGTTTTTCTTTTGCTTGTTTTATAGCTCGTTAGAGCATTAGTGAGCCGATGGTCACCTGTAAGGACTCTGTAATTGATTTTTTTATATTAATGCGTAGGTTCCTTTGTAGGTTTTAATTAAAAAAAAAAAGACAACACCCAAAGAAGAAAGATAAACCAAAGTAAAACGAGCACTGTCTTTCTTCGAAAAATAGTGCAGATCCTCCACTAGCATAAGCACACTTGAACATGCAATAATGATCAAGTACACTAAAGAACCTGCCAAAACAAATGCCAATTCTAAAGAAACAAATGATTAATAATATTGATGAACTATCCAAATAATAATTACAACAGAAATTCGAGATACTCCCTTCAGTAAAATGAGATAGGTGATGATGTTGCCAAGTGATGAATGGTGAGCCAATAGTGATGCTAAAAAAATTCCAATTAGACGCCAGCCAACCATAAATGCAACAAATGGCCAAGATAGAATCATTAAAATAGAAAATGGTATAAAGGGTCCAGCTTCCAACAATCAAGAAAAGACAAGGGATCTGAGAAACAGAGCTCAGAAAATAGTCACCACCCTAATTATTAATACCCCAACTCCGCTCAATTCTAAAATCATAATTGCATGAATAGAAAATATAATCAGGAAGAAGCAACCAATACAACCTCACTAACACGAAACAAATAGACCACACAATCCAGAATACAGAAACCTTCAACACCCAGCAAAACCAACAAAGGCTACAGCCCCCCAAACTGTAATCAACAAAGGCACCCTATCCAGTACCCACCTATTGAAGAAACTCGATAGCCCTAGGAAAACAAAGCATATGGGCAAGCTAAAATAGCAACCAGTAAATAAGGACATCACATCTAGTAGCCACCAATTGAAGTAACCCAAGAACCCCAGGCTAGCAAAATGGAAGGGCCAGCCAAAAGAGCACACCCTCAAATAAAGCCCACTCAACCAAACATAGAAAATAAATATAGGAATAGAAGAGAAACAAAGGGGATATAATTCAAGTTCCAGAAAAACTAATTATTGCTCAACTCCCTAACAAACATGTACAACAAAAGACACAGGCAAAAGCCAAAAGCCACAAAATCCAACATCACCACTACAACCAACAGAAGACCCGCAATATGGTCAAATAGATCAATAAAAAGAGAGGATAGACATAAATCTACAGTCACAACCACAACCAGCAAACATAAATTATAACAAAGAAAACAATAAAATCTAACATAAAAGCCAACCATTTTGCAGTTACAATGGAATCAATACCCAACCACAATAACAACTTGGAATAAGTAAAGCTCCAACACATACCAGCAATCAGGACCTGAAGCCACCACCAAAAAACCAAGGCTAACCCCCAACCAGCCAGGACACCCACATGGAAGAAACAAATACAGAGTAAAGAGCCAGGGAGACTACAACTCCAACAAAACCCCACCAGCCACAATCTCCATGAATTTAAAACCGAGGGAAATACAAAGCCCAAAATAAAAACCTACAACCCAAAAGAATTAATTTCTAACCTAAGGGGTGCCAATTTTATCCAATCTAATAAGCCCTTTAAACTGAGCAGGTAAATTATTAGCAGCAAAATCTGTAGGTTGCTCCAACTTACAACCCCAATGAGCCAGCCAAACCGCACATGAATTTCCCTCCCTATAAACATAAAAGGAGGCATTAATAGAAATCATAAGCATTTTAATGTCTCTCAATACATAAAAAAGACTAGCATTTCTAATAGAGTCCTACATAACATTTAAGAAATAAATAATAGGGATAGAATCAATTTCAATATATATGGTAATAATATCCAAAGAAATGCACAGTTTAATCCCATAAAGAATAGCTGAGAGCTCGGCAAATTTCTTATCATACAGTGTTAAGGGGCCAGCGAACACAATGACTTTGTTACCATCATTGTCCCTGAGAAACCCACCATAACTAAAAAATTGCTGATTGCAAATACCCTTAACATTCAACTTATAAATTTTAAGAGGAGGCTTAATCCAGTAAATAGTTCTTAAACCAGCAGGATACAGATCTGTATTCAAATTAATACCTAATTCATCAACCACAAAGCCATTTTAAAAACTTTCATAAGAAAGAAAATTTATAGAAAATAGTCTCAAGAATGTCTTTCACATTATTGATAATTCTATGATGGTTCATGCCAACGCCATTAGAATAAGAATTATTCCTTTCTAACCATAAATACCAAAGAATGAGCGAAGTAATAACATTTCTAACATGCCCCTTGAAATTAACAAACCAAGAATTAAGATAAGCATTAATAAAAAGCTTAGCATTAAAATATTTTAATTTGAAAATATCATCAAAATAAGTCCAAGTTTTGATCGCTAAAGGACCAGAAAGGAAGTCATGATGCATATTCTCCATGTGATAACAATATTGGCATTTGGAAGGCATAATAAAACCCCTTTTAATTAAATTATCTTCAGTAGGAATGAACTTATGCAGAATTATCCAAATAGAAATAGTAATAGTTGAAGGAATGCTTTTATGCCAGATCATAGCCCAAATAAAAGAGTTATCCTTCTTGGTTCTAAAAGCATTTCGAGCATCCTTTAATTTAAAAGTACCATCTTTGGACAAATTACATAAGACTAAATCCTCAGAATCAATGTTTAGTGGAAGATTAAAAAATTGATGAATAATAAAATCAGGAATCACATTCGCAAGCTTATCATAATCCCAACAGTTATTAGAAATGAAAAATTTTACCTTAACCACCGCAGTAGAAGATGTATTTGTGATGGAATCAATAGACTACTGACCAAAACTAATAATCTTGCCAAAAGAAAATATTTCCACCAACAAGCCCCCAGGAGAGATGCGGTTCAACCATCCATTTGACCTTATAAAGCCTCTTCCAAACTTTAGATTCATATTGGTTATAAGAAAACATAGTAGGATGTTTACCCATAAAATATTAAACAACCATAAACTTAGCCCAAAGGCTCCTATTAGCACGACAGTTATACCACAGCTTGAAAGAAAAAGCATAGGATAAATCTGACATACTCTTACAATCCAAAGCACCCTCATTTAACACACCACAACATTTATCCTAAGAGGACCAAGTGATTTTAGAATTATGTTAGCCCCCTTCCAAAAAAACTTATTTATAAGTTTATCAATCCTATTGCACATAGTTTGAGTAGGTTCAATGGTTTGAAAAGTATAAATCAAAAGAAAACAAAGAACACTTCTAATGAGAGTAAGCCTACCACCAAAGCTCATAAAGTTAGAATCTCAGGACAAAAACTAGCTCTGAATCGAAGAAGCTCATAAAGTTAGAATCTCAGGACAAAAAACTTGCTCTGAATTGAAGAAATTAAACCATAAAAAAGAAAAGTCTTCTTATGACCTTTAAAAAGTGGGACACCAACATACTTAATAGGAATGATAGTTTGCACAAAGCCAGTCCTAGTTTTGATAGCCATAATACGACCATTAGACATTTTGTTAGGATCAATAAAGTAACATTTATTTTTGTTTAGAGAAAGCCCACAAACAATCTCAAAATGCTAAAAAAATCTAAAATTTTATTGATACGATTTAAAGAGTCATTCGTAAAAAGAATTAAATCATCAGCAAAATATAAGTGAGAGATCTGGAAACCACCTAAGGTTCTAAAATAAAAACTAGAGTGGTTCTCAAAGAGATTAGCAATACCTTTAGACAAGTAAATCGCCATAATAATGAAGCGGGTAGGAGAAATTGGGTCCCCCTGTCTAAACCATGGGAGGACTTAAAAAAACCATTGCTCTTGCCATTGATAATAATGGAAAAATAGAAACTTTCAATGCATTTTCTAATAAGATTAATAAAACCTTAATTAAAACCAAATAAATGTAAAATATTATAAAGAAAGCTCCAATCAATGTTGTCGTAAGCCTGGAAATGTTAAGCTTCAAAATAACATTGTTGCCTCTCTCCTTGACATCCAGGTCATGACATAATTCTTGAGCCAATAGAATATTATCAGTAATAACCCGATCCTTAACAAAACCCATTCAATAGGGAGAAATAATTTTTTGCAAAATAGAGTTTAACCTACTCATAAAAATTTTAGAAATTAGTTTACTAAAAAAAGCTACAAAGACTAATCGGTCTAAAATCATTCCAAATACTAATCGAGTTGGTCTTGAGAATAAGCACAACAAAAGTAGAAGTAAAGAATTTAGGGATTGAGTTTTTAGCAAAAAATTCTAAAACAGCCAAAAAAAAGATAAAAGCTAATAATATTCCAAGCTTTATGAAAAATCTTAGAAGTAAAACCATAGGGGGCCAGCAACAGAATCACCATTCATGTCAGCAACAATCTTTTATTTCTTCCAAAGATATGGGTTTAACAACTAAGTCATTATCCTCCTAAGATATAAGATTAGGGATAATATCAGTGTAACAAGATTAAGAGTAAAAAATTTATTAAGGTGATTCTGAAAATACTGAACAACTAAACTAGCAATTTCCTCCCCATCTTCATTAGTAGAGCCATCATCCCGAATGATTTTATTAATGAAATTTTTGGCTTTTTTTTTCTTGACCAAACAATAAAAATATTTGGTATTATTAGCTATATCAACCAGGTGTTTAGCAGCACATTTTTGCTTTTAAAAAGCTTCCTCCTGTGCTTATAATTTATGAAAGTTCATTAGGGATGTTAAGCCCTTAAGAACTAGCCCGTGGCTAACCAAGAGGGGTGGGGGGTGAATTGGAATTTTAAAAATTTTATTAAGCAAAGCACAAAACTTAAAACCAAACCAATATCACCACAAAGAAATCAATGTGCAGAAAAATAAATGTAGAAATAAAACAAAGAAGGATCACACCGAATTTATAGTGGTTCGATCAAACCTTAACCTACGTCCACTCCTCGGAGGCACCCTCTAAGTATTGCACTAACTAAGTGTCTCTTTTTTAGCTCCCACAGCCAGGTAAAGAAGCCTTTACAAAAAACTCCTTTTCACCAACCCCGGTGCGGTAGAGATCCAACTCCTTTTGCTTCCTCTTGAAGTGGGTAGAGAACCCGAATCATTTGCTAAGTAGACCTCCCAAGAACCTTCCATGGATGAAGGACGAAGAATGGAGAAGATGACTTGGAACCTTGCTTGGAGCAACCCTTGTGAATCCTCTCAAAAACTCCCCCTCACAAGTTCCTCTCTCTCTCTCTCTCCCTCTCCCTTGGCTCTCTCAGGTCAAGGCATCAGCACACATGATTGCTCTAAGGTAGAGCAAAAGATATTAAATCGAAGAGGTTTGGAAAAGATCTTATTTTATATAAATTGACTTTATCGTCCAGGCCGATAGGGGTATTGGCCTGGCCGATCAGCATAAATTTTGCTCAATCTGCCCGGTCAATTTAGGACGATTAGATTAATTTTGGTCACATCATCCAGGCCGATAGAATATCATCCTGGCCTATTAGTTCAAATCTGAGCCAAATCATCCTGTACATCGCCCTGAATTGAAGTAGGCCGATGTCAATCATCCACGCCATCGTCCCTGCCGATTCTGCAATTGGCTCGGTCGATGTGATTGTGCAATCAGCCTTAATTACTTTTCATAATTACTAAATTAATTTAGGCATAATTTTCCTGCATCATCCAGGCCAATAAAATATCATCTTGTACAATGTCCTAAATTAAAGAATACCTAAATAGATCATGGCAGCTGATTCTTTTTTATTTGAGCCTATTATCGCGACCGACACAATATCATCTAGGCCGATCAGCTTAATGACGACTACCTTAATCATGATTCTCTGATTAGGGTTTCAGTTTTTAAATCGATCGTCCAGGCTGATATGAAAATCAGCCCGGTCGATGTTACCAAAAATAGTAAACTAAGAAATTGTCAAAAAAATTCCTAAGGTGTGTGTGCAAGGTTACTTAGCATAGGCACCATAAGGATTACATTTGACTCAAGAAAAGGAAAAAGTACATAACAGACTGACTAAGACCTAATCTACCCAATCTTGAGCTGGTTCAACTTACAGTCTCGATCATGTGGTCCTGAAACATTGGTAGATAAGGAAGTTGAAGTAAAACAGAAGTGTTTGCAATCATTAAAATTCTATTTCTAAAAAAATAGATATGTAACAATCTCTCTCTTTCTAATGATGGAATACACACAAGAAAAAATCCGAGTTCAATCAGTTTAATGAAGATAGTATGAAGAACACAAGTCAACTATCAAAATCAAACCACAAAGTAACTAGCAGAATCAAAGTACAAAGCAACTAGTAGTATAGCATATCACTCCCCCTTTTGACATCACAAAAAGGAGGGGAAAAAATAAAGCAGAAAATAGAAACTACTAATAGAAAAATAGGAACAAATTATAATAAAAGAAAGACTAGTAAAATGATGGGCCCTGATCATTTAAAGGTGGAGGAGGTGGTGGTAGATGCTGCTAAAAGTAACTAGCCAGTGTAGTAAACTGAGCACCAAACCAGTATATGTCCTGGTCGTGCTACTGCTGCTAGTGAGCAACGTATGCATCAAAACAGGCTAAGTCCTCCGCGCGGTGCTGCTCATAGCAGGCTATGTCCTCAGCATGTTGCTGCTTCTGTGCAGCAATGTAAGTGTTGAATCGGGCCTCCCACTGATCAAAGTGCTCCACCAAATGATCCAGCTGAGCGTGCTGGCAGAGCGGGACAGGTGCAAGAACAGGTGCAGGAGTAGGTGCAGGAGCCTCCTCTTCCCCTACCTGAGCTTCCCCGTCCTTTGGTGGAGACGAGGACTGTGAAGAGTTTGAAAGGAAATATTGGAGTAGAAAGCAGTGGGGAGATCTGGTTGAGTAGGATATTGGAGGTTATATTTTATTTCTAGAACATATGCAATGATGTGTCCTAAGGTAAGATTTGATTTCCTCCTATGACCTGGATCTCGAATTATAGTCAAAAAATGATGTAATGAAAGATCTGGTCGGTTGCATTAAATTTGTGATGGGCTAGAATGTAAAAAGTGGTGATTGAAAGAAGAGGAGTAATGTGGACACGATCAGCACCCTATGGGATTATAGAGGTGTGAAGGACATGTTGAACAGTCATAGCATCTTTGAGTAAAGAGCTAATCTCTCAAACATAAAAAGGGGTTGTGGTATTCTGAAGGAAGTGATTGGCCGGAGCCTAGTCAAAATCAGGATCAGAACACAGGTATGGAGTTTATCCCCTGTGGTGGAAAGTTGTAGAAGTTATTGGCAATCTTGATATGTGATTTTGACGGGGCGTCGATTCACATATGAGGCAAGAGCAGTGTAGGAAAAATTGATTCTGAGGCTTGCTAAGAATTTGTACAAAAGTGCAGAATTGAAGGGGACAGCCAGAGTCAAAAGAAAGAACAAGGAGGTATGAACAACTAAGTTGAGTACCGAATAAGAGTGATAATCTTGATTGATAGTTTGGGAGACTATGATTCCAGCCTCTTTGTAGCGTAGGTAGGCGGCTTGAGCATCCAACTCCAAGAAATGATGATCTAGTATAGCCATTAAGGAACTTTCGGATGTGTGATGAGAGTATTTCCCTCCTGCCATTTTTAGAAAGTAGAGCAGTAGAGCAAGAAAACAAGGAGGTTGAGAAGGCTTGAGTGAAGAAACTGGCTGGAAGGCTCTAAATTTAAAGGATCGGCCATATAGGCCAGGCTGATCACAGTATCATCCAGGCTGATATGGTTCAATTATTGTGTACAGGCCGATTGGTCAAAAAGGTGGTCTGATCATCCAGGCTGATCAGATATCGGCTAGGATGATTATACACAGGTGACCATCCCGAGGAGTCAAGCCTGACAATCATTGAAAAAGCAGGTCATCTGGGCTGATTTGGTGGATCGTCCAGGATGATGTCCAATAATGGATCATACGGGCCGAGTTTAATGCGTTTAAATTAAGTTCCACATGTATCGACCAGGCCGAATAGGTGGATCGTCCGGGCTGATTATCCAAAAATTGGATCGTCCCGAGCGGATTTATTGAATTTAAATGTGCTGACACGTGTATCGTCCAGGATGAACAGGTGTATCAGACAGAATGATTACCAATAAATACATCATTTTGGATGAAAGAATATTAGCCAGGATGATCATGATGATTGTAGTAGAGGAAGATCATATCGTCCAGGTCGATAAGGGATCGGCCAGGATGTTGAAGAGTAGAAATATCAAAGTATTCAAATGATGGAGTTTTTGAAGAACGATGAGTAGATCGGCCAGAATGATATAAATATCGGCCAGGCTGATGTGACAAAAAAATTGAAATCAGAGGAAGGATGGAGATGATCAGAGGAAGGCCTAAAAATAATAAAATCAACTAAAAATAAAAATAAGAAAACACGAAAAAGGCATAAAAACTAGCAAAGAAATAGTTTTTTTTTAAATCAAGGCATGAACATGATATAGTCTCGATGTGATTGATTTTAAAAATTTATAAGTTAATGAGTTACCAACATCAAAAATCCAAAAAATGATAAAATATTCGATCATGTTAACCCTAAGCTCGGACTTCTTTTAGGGTAAAATCGTCTTTTGAAATCAAAATGCCTAACTCAAAAAAAAAACTAGATAAGAAAAAGAGATCCCATCAAGACTTGGTTTCAAAAAAATATCTTATAGAATAATGCATCAAAGTAGTTCGTCACAATTACCAAATTTGAAATTAAGTCTTTGAAAATCTCAAGTGATACATGAAATCTTCTAAGTTTTCAGAGTTGGAAGAAAGGAAGATATCTTGCCTTTTTATGGGCTCATTTTTGTGTCTCTTATCCATTGAATGACGCACTTTATGCATCTTCTGATTTTTGATATACTTTGTGTATATTATTATTATTATTATTATTTTCAATTTGGAGTCAATGCGCATCTTTTGTTTTTGGCATCATTGACCACTTTTTTTATATTATTTTTTGCAAGCTAGATTCTTTTCTAACTCTTAAATATTCTTAGTTGTGAGTATATCTTCTAGATATTAGAGAAGAAAAGCTCACTCTCAAATATAGGGAAGAACAACCCACAAAACAGAATAAAAAATTATATGAGAGATGCTTTGATAGGATAATGATAAATCTTAAAGTAAAAAAAAACTTCAATAATTATAAATATAATCTAGATTATTGTAGCGAGGTAGAAAAGATCTCAATTGCAAAATCTAGTTGTTAATTTGAGATAGACTTTTGTTTAGAAATGAAAATTTCACCACCAAAATAGGTTAGAGAGAGAGACACAATCAACGGTGTTTTTACCCTTTAGTAGATTAAGAGATGTAAAATATTAAATACAAATTTTTAAAAAGAAAAAAATAAGACATAAGATATCAATTCAGCGATGATTAGAAAAAAAAAATTTAAGGCATACGAAAACTAAAGTACCAAAAGAAAGGAAAATAACTACAAAAAAACAACAAAATGTACCAAAAATAAAGCAACATAATTAGCATATAAAAAATTAGTAAAAATCTAATTCATGTATTAATATCAATCACACCCTATCTGGTTCTTAAAGGGCTTAAAGTGTCGAAGGCCAGTGGTTTAGTAAAGTTTTTAGCCAGCTGATTCTCAATCACCACATGGTGTAACTCAATGTCTCCCATAGTCACATGGTCTCTAAAAAAGTGATGCTCTATGTCAACGTGCTTAGTCCTTGAATGTTGGATAGGATTCTTAGAAATAAAGATGGCACTAATGTTGTCACAAAGAACTGAGATGGGCCTACAAGTAATTCTAAATCTAATACTTGCTATTTTAACCAAAGGACTTGGGCCACATAACTTCCTAAAGCAATGTACTCGGCTTCAGCAGTGGAAAGTGCAACAGAGTTTTTCTTTCTACTAGACCAGAAGACTAAAGACTGTCCTATGAATTGACAAGTTCCAGAAGTGCTTTTTCTATCTATCTTAAATCCTGCAAAAATCAGAATCAGAATATCCAATAATCTCAAAAGAAGTGTTGTGCCTAGGGTACCAGATTCCTAAGTTTTGGGTCCCTAAAAGGTATCTAAGAATTTTCTTAACTACAATCAGGTGGGATTCCTTAGGGTAAACTTGAAATCTAGCACAAAGACAAATGCTAAACATTATATCGGGCCGGCTAGCATTCAGGTAAAGTAAAGATCCAATCATCCCTTTATATTTCTTTTGATCAACTAATTTTCCATTTGGGTCTTTGTCCAACTGAATTCTTGAGGTCATGGGAGTATTCATTAGCTTGGCTTTATCCATTTCATATTTCTTCAAGATGTCCGTTATATATTTTGATTGATTTAGAAAGGTTCCATCTTTCATTTATTTTATACTAAACCCCAAAAAGTAGGACAACTCTCCCATCATATTCATCTCAAACTCCTTACTCATTATTTTAGAAAAATAATCACATAGCCTTTTATTAGAAGATCCAAAAAGTATATCATCGACATAAATCTGAATAATGAGTAAATCATCTCCTACTTTCCTCATGAAAAGGGTGGTGTCTACATTCCAATTAAAAAACTCCCTCTCTAGTAAGAATGTGCTAAGCCACTCGTACTAAGCGCTGGGTGCCTATTTTAATCCATACAAGGCCTTTTTTTTAATTTGAAACCATGATTTGGGGGTTGTTCTATAAACACATCCTATTTTATGTCACCATTTAAAAAGGCACTCTTAATGACCATTTGGAAAAGCTTAAATCCCTTATAATAGGCAAAGGCTAATAGCACTCTAATGGCTTCCAATCTAGCTATAGGGGCAAAAGTCTCCTCAAAATCTATCCCTTCTATTTGGTTATACCCCTAAGCCACTAATCTTTCCTTATTCCTAACCACCACTCCAGAATCATTCACCTTATTCATAAAGACCCACTTGGTTCCAACTACACTTTATCCATTATGTCTTTCTAGAAGCTCCCAAACATCATTCCTAACAAATTATTTTAACTCCCCTTGCATGTCTTAGATCAAAAACTTATTAGAAAGGGCTTAGTTTATGTTGGTGAGTTCAGTCATTGAGATAAAGGCAGAGTGGTTCACTTCCTTCCTAAGTCTATATCTAGTACTAACTCCATAAAAAGGGTCTCCTAAGATCAGATCATTAGGGTGACTCGAAGAGTATTTCCAATCTCTAGGCAAAGTGTGTGAAGTTTTAACCCTTTCCTCCAGATTTACATTTTCTACTCCTTGGGTAATATCTCCTACTCCTTCAATGTTCTGGTGCTCTACCATCTTCTCTAAATTTTCTACTCCAGATGTAATCTCTCCAACATCATCATTATCCTTAACTCTAGGCTTTCTAGGATCAAACTCATCAAACACTACATGAGTAGTTTCCTCCAGCACCAAAGTTCTCTTATTAAACACCTTAAATGACTTCCCAATACTAGAATATCCTAAGAACACTCCATTAGATTTTGGGTTAAATTTTTTGAAGTTAGACTTCCCATTGTTGTGAATGAAAACCTTACAAACAAAGATATGAAGGTGGGAAAGATTGGGTGTCCTACCTTTAAGGATCTCATAGGGTATCTTATCTTATTTGGCTCTAATATTCACCCTATTCAACACATAACAAGCTGTGTTAACCGCTTCAGCCTAAAAGTATTTTGGAAGTGAATACTCAGCAAGGATGGCTCTAGTGGCTTCCACTAAGGTCCGATTCTTCCTTTCAGCTACCTCATTCTGCTGAGGGGTCCTAGGAGCTAAGAATTTGTGGCTAATCCCCTTATCCTCACAAAAATCTCTAAATCTCTCATTTTCAAACTCTCCTCTATGGTCACCATGGATGGTCAAGATTTCACAACATAGCTTTTTCTTAATCCAAGTGAAGAAGGCTCTAAACTCATCAAAAGACTAAATTTTATGTGACAGAAATCTAATCTAAGTAAACATCGAGTAGTCATCAATAATCACAAAACCATAGACTTTCCCTCCTAAGTTGGCAGTGCTAATGAGTCCAAACAAATCCATGTGAAGGACTTGGTCTGGAGGTGCTAATATTCTTAATGTTGGGGATCTAGATTCGTGGATTATGTTTTTGATGATAGAAAACACACTTATTTCTTTACGACTGTATTGCCTACTGACATTTCAGGTCTAAAAGATCAGACTGCAATTGGAACCAGCTCAAGATAGAGTAGACTAGGTCTATGTCACTTTGTATACCCTTTTTTTCTTTTTTGAGTCTTTGTAATTGGTGTGGCTCCTGATGCTTTATAAATTTACTCATACACACCTTGGAAGAATTTTTGACTATTCCCTAGAGTTTAATATTTTTGGTAACATCATCCGAGACGATATCTATATCGGCCTGGATGATCAGTTCAAAAATAAAAACCGGAATTAGGGCGTCTTGATTAAGCAGCCGTCGTTAAGCCGATTGGCGTGGACGATGCTCATATCGGTCAAGATGATAGGCTCAAATTAGAAAGAATCTGCCGCCAGATCTATTTAGGAATTATTTATTTTTGGACATAGGCTAGGACGATCCATATCATCGGCCTGGACGATGTTGATAATTATGCCTAAATTAATTTGGTATTTAAGGAAAGTAATTAATGGTGATTTGCACGATTATAATGGTTGAGCCAATTGCAGGATCGGCCAGGATGATTTGACATCCGCCAGCTCATATTCAGGGTGATATTTAGAATGATTTTCCTCTGATTTGAACTAATCATCCAGGACGATATCCTATCAGCCTGGATGATATGACCAAGAATCTTCTGATCGTCCCTAACCGACTGGGCTGCTTGAGCGTAATTTATGCTGATCAGCCAAGCTGATATTTATATCGGCCTAGATGTTGGTAAGTTGCATTAATGAGCTCATTTTTAGCTCTTTTATTTAAGCTTTGACAAGACACTTGGTAAGTGTCCTTGGCAGCCATTATAGCTTCGTTCTTTTGGGGGAAACTTGAAGAGAGAGCTTGAAAGGGAGTGAGGAAAGGGTGGAGCATGAGAGAGGGAGAAGATCCTTGGAGGGGGACTCAAGGGAGTGTGGTGGGGGATTCCACATGGTTGCTCTAGTGAGCTTGCACCTTAGTACCTTTAGATTTAAAGCTTGTCTTGAGGGAAGTTTAGAGAAGAAGAAGATCTCTTTGGTGTCAAAGGACCTGGCTACTCCGCCGCACCGGGGAAGGTGGAAGTGATTTTCTAAGGGCTTCTCTGCCTAACTATGGGGGCAAAAGGAGAGACACTTAGTTTAGTACAATACTCGGAGGGTGCCTCCGAGGAGTGGACGTAGGTCAAGGTTTGACCAAACCATAATAATTCTAGTGTGTTCTTTCCTTTATTATTTTCGTATTTAATTTCAACATTGTGTTTTCTTTGCGATAAATTTTAGTTTATGATTCTGCTTTAGTTTAAGAAATTTTTTAAAATACCAATTTACCTCTCTCTTAATTAGCCTTGGTCCAGTTCACAAGGGGCCTAACATCCCTAATGAACTTTCAAGTGGCATAAGAGATGGATTCATAAACTTAAGTGTTTGAAAACTTTTGAATTTTGATCCATGAATAATTTTTCTAATCATAATATTAGAAAGGTTATTCAATCATTAGATCACCTTTGTTTAAAAATATTATATTTGATTTTTGGAAAATTCACATGTCTACATTTTTGCAATCAATTGATTTTCATATGTAGCCTATGACTCTAACTGGTTATTATTTTCTGTCACGTGTTATAGATAGAATTAAAACTGATATTTCTTTTAATTAATGGAATAGGGAAGAACAAATCAATGCTCAATTGAATGCAAAATTGTTAAACTGTTTATTTTGTGCTTTAAATTATGAAGACTTTATGTTAGTTTCCACGTGTACTATTGGTAATGAAATTTGGGATAAATTACACACCATATATGAAGGCACTAGTAAAATCAAGCAATCCAAGTTGAATTTTTTAATGCATGATTATGAACATTTTTGCATGAAATCTTATGAGATGATTTTAGACATGTATACTAGATTTATTCAAATTATTACATCATTGCATGCTTTAGGTAAAGTGTTTTGAAACCTTGAAAAAGTTAACAAAATTCTACGTTGTCTACTTGATAAGTTTGATGCTAAAGTTGTTGTTATTTGTGAATCAAAGGATTTGAATGAGTATTCTGTTGATAATTTGATTAGCTCACTCATTTCTTACGAGCAATGTTTGGCTCAAAGTCTTTTGAATGCAGGTGAAAAGATAATACTAAATGCTGACGACATGGAGCAAAGCGGCTTAGTTGGTGACGAATGTGATAGCTTATCAAGCAAATTAAAAAGCTCACCAAAGCATAAGCCTCAACAAAAGTTGAATAAAGGTAAAAATGGTAAGAATGGTAAGATTTCTTCTAATAATATTTACTTTGGATGTAGAAAACCTAGACATATAAAAGATCAGTGCCCTAATTTGAGAACTCGTCCTAGAAGAGAAAAGGATAAAGCTAAGCCAATTATAGAAAAGGTAAGTAATATAAAATAAAAAATCTCCTGGAAAGACCTAGCTTCTAAGTCATCAGACTAGAAGCAAGATGTTGTTTAAATTTGTTTGTGTGTTTATTTGTTTATGTTGTGTTTTGTTTTGTTTTTTTTGTTATTTTCTGTGCTTTTATTTATTTTTCTTCGGTTTTATTTTTCTTTATTTTTGTTATTACTTTGAAAATTTTAAATTAGCTTTTATACTTAGTTTTTTAAGTTCTCTCTGATCAACACACACGTTCACTTTTCTAAAAATGAAAAACCTGCCTCCTATTTTTCTTGAATTATTATGTAAGTTGTGGTTGACTTATCTAAAAATAGTCAAAGGAAGGAAACTCATAATTTTGTCACTCTATCTCTTTTCTTAAAAAAGGTTATTTTACTTTTGATTCAAAATCTTCATCATATTATAAATTGGATTTTGAAACTGATCTTTTTCATTTCCCAACATTTCTTTAATCGTATAGAGATCTTTTGCAAGTTGTTGAATCTATCTCATAATTTTTTTAATCAAGTAGTTTCACTTTATCAATAGAATGGGTTTGCTTTTATTTTAAATTTTTTTTAGAAATGAGCATATTTAATTAAAAAAAAAGCCAATGATGCCAAATCAAAAAAGTGGCCAATGATGCCAAATAAAAAGATGCGCAATGACGCCAAATTGAGAAAGATACATAAATGGTATCAAAAGTAAAAGATGCGTGAAGTGCACCAAAAAATTGACAAGAGGCATAAAATGAGCTCACAAAGAGTATGCTTACTTTGTTTGTATTACTTAAAGCTTAAGAAAACCCTCGAGATCTTCAAAATCATGATTCTTGATTCATCAATTTTTGCATTAATCTTTTAATTAGATAAGTTTTATGAAAGGCGTTTTGAAAAATTAGTATTTCTTTTTCTAATTTATTCCTTGATTTAGATATTGGATTAAAAAGTTTTTGAGCCTTTAAAAGAACTTGAGCTTAGATTAACAATTTTTGAATTTTTAACCTTTTTTGAATTATGCATTGTCAATCCATTCCTTACTAAGTTTTTGAATAAAATCAAGAGGTAACTTTCTCATTTTAAGAATTTTTTTTCACTAGATCAGAGTTTATTTATTTTTTATTTGTGCCCCTCTCTTTTTGATAATGTCAAAGGGGGAGATCATATTGTTGTATTTATATCTTTTTTTTTCTCTTTAAAAAATTATATATATATATATATATATATATATATATATATATATATATATATATATATATATATATATATTTGATTCCCTCTATTTTTAAAAGTTTTATTTTAGTATGGGGGAGATTAGGAGAAAATATTTTTATTTTTACAAATTTAACGAGTAATGTTTTCCATCATCAAAAAGGGGAGATTATTGTGGATCAGGATTCATCGATTATGTTTTTGTTGATAGCAAACACTCTTATTTCTCTACGACTGTATTGCCTACTGAAATTTAAGGTCCAAAATATCAGGCTTCAAATGGAACCAGCTCAAGATAGAGTAAACTAGGTCTAAGTGACTTTGTACACCTTTTTTCCTTTCTTAAGTATTTGCATTTGTGCGGCTCCTGATGCTTTATAAACTTGCCCATACACACCTTGGAAGAATTTTTGACTGTTCCGTAGAGTTTACTATTTTTGGTAACATCGTCTGAGACGATATTTATATCGTCTTGGACGATCGATTCAAAAACAGAAATCTGAATTAGGGCATCCTGATTAAGGTAGCCGTCATTAAGCCGATCGGCCTAGACAATCCTTGTATCGGCCAGGATGATAGGCTCAAATAAAAAAAAATGCTGCCAGATCTATTTAAGAATTATTTATTTTTGGACATCTACCAGGACGATCCATATCATCGGCCTAGATGAGGTTGACAATTATGCCTAAATTGATCTGGTATTTAAGGAAAGCAATTAATGTTGATTTGCGCCATCACATCGGTCGGGCCGATCATAGGATTGGCCAGGACGATTTGACATTTGCCAGCTTTTATTCAGGGCGATGTTTAGGATGATTTTCCTCTGATTTGAACTAATCATCCAGGACAATATCCTATCAGCCTGGATGATATGACCAAAAATCCTTTGATCGTCCCTAACTAACTGGGCTGATTGAGCGTAATTTACGCTGGTCGGCCAGCATAATATTTTTATCAACCTGGAGGATAACATCGACAAGTTGTATTAATGAGCTCATTTTGAGCTCTTCTATTTAAGCTTTGATAAGACACTTGGTAAGTGTCCTTGGTAGCCATTGTAGCTTCCTTCTTTTTGGGGAAACTTGAAGAGAGGACTTGAAAGGGAGTGAGGAAAAGGTGGAGTTTGAGAGAGGGAGAAGATCCTTGGAGGGGGAATCAAGGGAGCGTGGAGGGGGATTCCACACGGTTGCTCCTGCGAGCTTGCACCTTAGTATCGTCAGATTCAAGGCTTATCTTGAGGGAAGTTTAGAGAAGAAGAAGATCTCTTTGGTGTCAAAGGACTTGGCTACTCTGCCGCACCTGGGAAGGTGGAAGTGATTTTATAAGGGCTTCTCCGCCTAGCTGTGGGGGCTAAAGAAGAGACACTTAGTTTAGTGCAATACTCGGAGGGTGCCTCCAAGGCGTGAACGTAGGTTATGGTTTGAACGAACCACTATAAATCTAGTGTGTTCTTTCCTTTATTATTTTCGCATTTAATTTCTGCATTGTGTTTTATTTGTGGTGAATTTTGGTTTGTGATTGTGCTTTGGTTTAAAAAAAATTTTAAAATACAAATTCACCTCTCTCTCAATTAGTCTTGGGCCAGTTCATAAGGGGCCTAACACCCTAACGATCTTTTACTTAATGGGATGAAAAGATGAGTGGACTTGCTTTCGTAATTGGCAGGCATGACAAAGGTGGTCTTTTGAAAACTTAAGCTTGGGGACTCCTCTAACTAGGTCTTTTTGGGTCACTTTCCTATGGGTTTTCATACTGGAAAGACTGAATCTCCTGTGGCATAACCATGAATCCTCAATAGTAGTTTTTAAGCTAAATGAAGCAACATATTCAATGTTATTTAAATCAAGCATGTAAACGTTATTGATCCACTTTCCCTGCAAAACAGTGTTATTATTTAAGCTGATAATTCATGAATTTGCTAAAAATTTTATGATGAAGCCCTTGTCGCAAAGCTGGCTGATGCTGAGCAAGTTGTGTTTCAGTCCATCTACTAGCAAAACATTTTAATCAGAAGGTTCTTGGAATTACCAATTATACCTGAGTCTACCACCTTCCTGATGGTGTTGTCTCCAAGTGTCACCTTGCCTCCTGTCCTGGCCTCCACCAAAATGAATTGATTGGCTTCGCTAGTTATATGTCGAGAGCATTCTCTGTCCAGGTACCACATACTTTCATGAGGCCTTTTGTGAGAGCTTGCCTATAAAATTATCAAATGTCAGATTTAGAAACCCAAATATGTTTGAGTTCCTTCTTATGGAAAGTAGAATACAATGCATGCTGTGAATCATGTAAATTTGGTGTCCAGACCCAATGTGAACTATCATGAATGATGCAAGTGTCTGCTATGTGTCCTAGCATGCTACATGAAAAACATCTAACTCCAAAAAAAGGATACACTAATCTACTCCTATGGTGATGCTTTCTTTTAAAGTTTTGAAAAACATGAAATGGTTTATTTTCCAAAACTTTGAGATTGTTAATTTTTTTTCTAACTCAGCATGAGATATTTTTAAAGAATCATGTGCATTAGTTAATTCAGTGTGCTTTTTATTTAAGGCATCAAATTTATCAAGTAAATTCATGTGATTGCTATCAATTTGGGAGTGATCTTTTAAAAGATTTCCATGCTCCTTTTGTAAATTTAAAAATTCTACTTTCAGACTGGCATGAGATTTTTTGAGTTTTTAATATGATGCATGCATGTGCTCATAAATTTCCAATAATTGATCATAAGTTGGTTCACATACATCTTCTTGGTCACTTTGACCAAGATTATTGTCTACCATTAAGCACAAGTTTGTTGTCTTCTCTTCAGGTTCAGTCTCAGAGGAGTCTGATAAAGAATCTGCCTAGAACACCTTTTAGAATCTCTTCTTGTCCTTCTTAGACTTGGGTTTCTCCTCACCCTTTTTCTTGCTTGGGTGAGACTTGAGTGTAGGACAATTAGCTTTAACATGTCCTGGCTTCCTGCATTCAAAACAAATTGTATCATTAGAATTCTTGAAATTTTTGTTACCCTTACCTTTATTTCACTTTTAATGATTCTTGTGCTTCTTTCTTAAAAAGCTCTTAAATTGCCTCGTGATTAAGGCAACATCATCGCTTTCAGACCTGGAGGAGTCAGTGTTCGAGTCGTTAGCCTTAAGTGCCACCATTTTCTCCTTCCTCTCACTTACATTAAGATTTCTTTTGTTCTCGCCTTGCTCGTAAGAAATGAGTGAACCAAGTAAGTTATCAATTGAATAGGTATTTAAATCTTTAGATTCAGGAATTGTAGTGATTTTAGTATCAAAAGAGCAAGGCAAACATCTTAAAATTTTGTTCACTTTTTCATAGTCAGTAAGTTCTCTTCCTAATGCATGTAATGAAGTAATAATCTGAGTAAACCTTGTATACATTTTAGAAATCATTTCATTAGATTTCATATGAAAAAGTTCATAATCATGCAATAAAATATTCAAATGGAATTGCTTAACTTCTTTAGTTCCTTCATAAGTGATACACAATTTATCCCAAATTTCTTTGCAAGTTGTGCAAGTTGAAACACGCATATGATCTTCGAATTTTAAAGCACAAAAAAGCAGTTCAAATACTTTGCATTGAGTTGAGCTAAACCACTATCATCACGAGTCCATTCAGTAAAAGGAAGAGGAACAATAACATCATTAATTTTTCCAGTCAGAGGTGTATAACCATCCTTAACAAGAATCTTCATGCGATAATCAATTGATTGTAAAAAATGTAGACATGCGTGTTTTCCAAAAATCAAAAGGGATATTATCAAACAAAGGTGGCCAGGTAATAGAATTCCATTCCGCAGTATTACATTTATGTTGTTAGCCATGGATCAAAATTCAATAAGTTTTCAAACTTAGTTTATATGAATTTCGCTCTAATACCACTTGAAAGTTCCTTAGGGAAGATAAGTTCTTAAGAACTTGCTCGAGACTAACCAAGAGGAGGGGGGGGGGGTGAATTGGTATTTTAAAATTTTTATTAAGTAAAGCACAAAACTTAAAACCAAACCAATATCACCATAAAGAAATCAACGTGCGAAAAAATAATACAGATATAAAACAAAGAAGGATCACACCAAATTTATAGTGGTTCAGTCAAACCTTGACCTATGTCCACTCCTCTGAGGCACCCTCTCAGTATTGCACTAATTAAGTGTCTCTCTTTTAGCTCCCACAGCTAGGCGGAGAAGCCTTTACAACAAACTCCTTTTTACCAACCTAGTTGCGGTAGAGAATTGACTCCTTTTGCTTCCTCCTGAAGCAGGCAGAGAACCCAGACTGTTTGCTGAAGTAGACCTCCCTAGAACCTCCCAAGGATGAAGGATGAAGAACAAAGAAGATGACTTGGAACCTTGCTTGGAGCAACCTTTTGTGAATCTTCTCACAAACTCCCCCTCATAAGTTCCTCTCTCTCTCTCTCTCTCTCTCTCTCTCTCTCTCTCTCTCTCTCTCTCTCTCTCCCTCTCACTCTCTCTCAGGTCAAGGAAGTAGTACACACGGTTGCTCTAAGGTAGAGCAAGAGATCTTAAATAGAAGAGCTTCAAAAAAGCTCTTATTTTATACAAACCTACTTTATCGTCCAGGCAGATAGGGGTATTGGCCTGGCCGATCAACTTAAATTTCACTCAATCAGCCCGATCGATTTGGGATGATTAGAGTAATTTTGGTCACATCATCCAGGCCGATAGAATATCATCATGGCTGATTAGTTTAAATCTGAGCCAAATCATCCTAGACATCGCCCTGAATTGAAGTAGGTCGATGTCAATCATCCACGCCATCATCCTGGCTGATCCTGTAATTGGCCCGATCGATGTGATCATGCAGTCAGCCTTAATTGCTTTCCATAATTATTGGATTAATTTAGGCACATCATCCTGGATGATGTCCTAAATAAAGATTACCTAAATAGATCATGGCAACTAATTCTTTCTGATTCAAGCCTATCATCTCGGCCGATACAATATCGTCCGGGTCGATCGGCTTAATAACGGTTGCCTTAATAATGATGCCCTGATTAGGGTTTCTATTTTTGAATAATTCATTAAGGCCAATATGAATATCGGCCTGGCCGATGTTACTAAAAATAATAAACTCTAAGAAACAGTCAAAAAATTCCCAACGTGTTTGTGTTCAAGGTTACTTAGCATGAGGCATCATAAGGATTACATTTGACTCAAGAAAGGGAAAAGGTACATAATAGATTGACTTAGACCTAATCTACCAAATCTTGAGCTGGTTTAGATTATGGTCTCAATCCTGTGGTCCTAAAATGTTAGTAGTCAAGGCAGTTAAAGTAAAACAGAATTTTTTACAATCATTAAAATTCTATTTTTGAAAGACATATATGCAACAATTTAAATAGACAAACTTTAGCCTTATTAAGCAAGTTAAAAGTAGCATCAGAAGGATACACTTGACATTTAGCCTCAATAGAATTAATTTTGTCTTCAGCAAAAAGAATATTAGTGAAACTATTTTAAAAAACATTGTGATTCCACCAATTAATGATTTATTCCAATCTTTCTAGCTTGAACCAAAACATCTTCATGCCCTGAACAGAATTATCATGATGCAAGAGGGCATGCCAATTTTCTTGAAGAACCTCCTGTAAGGACTCATAAAGAAACCACATATTTTGAAATCTAAATTGAGGCATAGAGTTCATATGTCTAGCTTAAAGCATAATAAATAGTGAAGAATGGTCAGAAAGAGTTCTATTAAGATGCTTGACAGAAATAACATTAAGCAAATTAAGCCAATTGTCATTAAACAAAACCTAATCAAGACATTGCTATAAATGAACACAATTCCACATGAATTTGTTTTCCAAAAAACAAATGTCAATCAAATTACACTCCATAATCTTGTTGTTAAAATCCTCCATAAAATGATAGTTAAGTGTAGAGCCCACCAATTTCTTAGAAGGATTAGAACTCATATTAAAATCACCACCAATAATTCTAGGTAAATTATAAATACCATCAAAATGATTAAGTTGCTCCCAAAGAAATTTTCTAATATTATGAGCAGAAGCAGCATAAATAAATGAAGCAAAATAATTAATAATTTAAAATTTAATGCTATAATGTGTTGTGAATCTAAATTCTGGAATTATAATTTTGATGATAGCAAACTATTCTGACACTTTTGTTTTTTTATGACTGTTTTGCCTACTAATATTTTAGGTCCACAAGATCAAATTGTAAATCAAACCAGCTCAAGATTAGGTAGATTAGAGCTAAGTCATTTTGTAATGCACGTCAAGTGTCTTTTACCTTTTCTTAAATCAATTGTATCAATGTGGGTCTTGATGCAAAGTAACCTTGCACAAACACTTGGGGGGGGGAAAAATTCTGTCTATTTTTAGAGTTTTTCATTTTTGATCACATTGTTTGGGGTGATCCCAAATCATCCTGGACAATCCCTAATCATCCTGGATGATCTCAAATCATCCCGGACGATCCGCTAAAAATAGAAACCCTAATTAGGGCATCCTGGTTAATGCATCCATAATTAAGAAAATTGTCCTAGATAATATTAGCATCATTCGGGATGGTAGGTTCAAAGCAGAAAGAATTAGCTGCCAGATCTATTTGAGCATGTTTTATTTTTGGATATCATTCAAGATATTGTCCTGGACGATATAGTGCAACTATGCCTAAATTAGTTTGGTAATTAAGGAAAGAAATTAAGGTTTGATTCTCGATCATATTGTCCTAGAAGATCGCAGGATCCTACGGGACGATCAATTAAATAAACCTTTATTTCTTTCTAGATGACCAAAATGATGTTTTAAATGATGTGTATTATTTTTGCACTAATTGTTTGGGACGATCCCAAATCATCCTAGATGATCAATTATTTTTCTATCATCCTGACATGCAATCAGGGCGATGTACTGGATGATATTTGTCATTTTGAACTAATCATATGGGATGATCGTGAAATCATCCCTTACAATCAGTTAACTTTTCCATCATCTAGACATGCAATCAAGGCAATGTTCTGGATGATAATCATTAATTTGAACTAATTTTACAGGATGATCCTTCGATCGTCCTGGATGATTATGTTGGATTCTTGTAATTAAGAGGAAATTTGAAGCTCTTCTATATAAGACCTATTGTTTACCCAAGATTGTATCTTTTTATGCTATTTAGACCTGAGAGAGACAAGAGGAAAGGCAGAGATTTGAAGAGAGAGAGAGGATCTTGTGAGGGGGAGTTTTAGAGGGGTTTCACAAAGGTTGCTCCAAGCAAGGATCCGAGTTGTCTTCTCCAGTCATCATCCCTAGTTTCTTAGAGGTTTTAGAGAGGCCTACTTTAGTAATTGATCGAGGTTCATTGCCTTCTTTAGGAGGAAGTAAAAGGAGTTAGGTTCTCTTCCTACTTCTAGAGGAAGCAAAAGGAGTTGGGTTCTCTACCTCATCGGTGTCGGTGGAAAGGAGGTTTATACAGGCTTCACTACCTTACTGTAGGAGCAAAAGGAGAGTCACTAAATTTAGTAAAATACCTAAAGGAAAAGCTCCAAGGAGTGGACGTAGGTCAAGTTGACCAAAATATTATAAATTTTTGTGTGTTCTTTCTTGCTATTTTTTTTGCATTTAATTTCCGCACATCAATTTTCTTATGGTGAATTTTGGTTTGGTTTAAGATTGTGTTTTGATTGAGAAAATTTTTAAATACTAATTCACCCCCCCCCCCTCTTGATTAGTTTTAGGCTAGTTCACAAGGGATTAACATCCCTAATAAACTTTCAAGTGGTATCACAGCGGGATTCATAAAATTGTTTTTTGAAAACTTTTGAATTTAGATCCATGGCTAACTTTGGTAATCGTAATACTATGAAAGGGTATTCTATTACGTGACCACTAATGTTTAATAACATACCTTTTGATTTTTGGAAAGATTGCTTGTATATTTTTATTATCAATTGACTATCACATGTGGATGCTTGTTAAAAAATGTTATTCACCTCCATCACGTGAAATTAATAGCATTAAAATTGATCTTCCTTTTACTGAATGGACTTTTGATGATAGGGATTTAACACAATTGAATATAAAATATTTGAATTATTTTTTTATGTGCTTTGAAATTGAAAGATTACATGCATATTTCAAATTATGCATCTGGTAAAGAAATATGGGATATATTATGTATTACTTATGAAGGAAAAAATGAAGTTAAGCAATCTAGGTTGAATATTTTTTTAGCATGACTATGAACTTTTTTGTACAAAATCTACTGAATCAATTTCTGACATATATACTAGGTTTGCTTAAATTGTCACCTTAATGCATACCTAAGAAAGAGAGCTAACTAACTATAAAAAAGTGAATAAAATTTTGAGATGCTTGCCTTTTTCTTTTGATGCTAAGATTACTGCAATTACAAAATCTAAGGGTTTGAATACATATTTTGTTGATAACTTACTTGTATCACTCATTGCTTATGAACAAGGGATGAACCAAATACAACTTGATGTAGGATAGAAAAAGAAGGAGAAAATTATGGCGCTGAAAGATAATGATATGGACACTGATTCTTTTGGGTCTAAAAGCGATGATCTTGCCTTAATCACTAGGAAATTCAAAAGTTTTCTAAGGAAGAAGCAAAGCACCATCAAAAGTGGAATAAAGGTAAGTGTATAAAAAATTATAAAAGTTCTTTTGATATGATTTATTTTGAATGCAGGAAGCTTGGACATGTCAAAGCTGATTTTCGTACCCTTAAGGCTCACCCAAGAAAGGAGAAGGGTGAGGGGAAACCCAAGTTGAGGAAGGGCAAGAAGCGGTTCCAAAAAGGTGTTCTAGGTGGATTCTGCATCGGACTCCTCTTAGACTGAAGATAAAGAGGAGACAACAAAGCGGTTCCAAACGATTATCTTAGTCAGTCTGACCAAAAAGAGGTATGTGAACTAACCTATGATTAATTACATAAAGTTTCTGAGAAAATTCATGCATCCTATAGGAAACTTAAGAAATCTCTTGCTAGTTTGAAATTGGAGTTTTCAAATTTGTAAAAAGAGCATGAAGTTATTTTAGAAGATCACTCCATACTTGATAGCAATCACATGTTTTTACTTGATGAGTTTTATGCATTAAATAAAAAGAATATTGAGTTAACTGATGCACATGATTCCTTAAAGTCATCTCATTTTGAGATAGAAAAAGAGTTTAAGAAATTAGAAAAACTCAAAGCATTTGAAAATGATAAACCTATATTGAATGCATCACATAACTTTAAGAAGAAGCATCACCACCCGAGTAGATTAGTAATCCCTTTTCCTGGTGTTATATATTTTTATGTGGAATGTTAGGACACATTTCACACATTTGCACTGTTCACCATAGTACACATTGTCTGTGGAGACCCAAATTGCATGAATTACAGCTAAACTTACATGAATTGTAATCTTCTTTCCATAAGAAGGGACCCAAACTTATTTGGGTTCCTGAATCTGATGTTTGATGATTTTGTAGTCTTGCTCTCATATAAGGCCTCATGAGAGCATGTGGTACATGGACAGCGGATGCTCACGACACATGACTGGAGATGCCAATTAATTTGTTTTTTTGGAGGCTAGGGTAAAAGGCAAGGTCACTATTGGAGATAACACCATCGGGAAAGTAGTGGGCACAGGTATAATCAGAAACTCCAAAACCTTTTGATTAAAAGTGTTTTGCTTGTTGATGGGCTAAAACATAACTTGCTAAGCATCATTCAGCTATGAGATAAGGGCTTCATCATAAAATTTATGGTAAATACATGCATTATTAGCTTGAGTACCAATACTATTTTGCAAGGAATGCGGATCAACAATATTTACATGCTTGATTTAAATAACATTGAATTTGCTGCATCTTTTTGCTTAAAAACTGTCATTGACGAGTCGTGGTTGTGTAATGCCAATATGAAAATCCTTAGTAGAGTGAACCAAAAAGAGCTAGTTAGAGGTGTCCCCAAGCTTAAGTTCACCAAAGACCACCTGTGTGATGCCTACCAACTCGGGAATCAAATCCAATCCTTTTTCTATTCCATTAAAGACATTAGCACCTTTGGACCTTTAGAAGTCCTTCACATGGATTTGTTTGGACCCATTAGCACTACCAGCTTAGGGGGGAAAGTCTATGGATTTTTTATTGTCGATGATTACTCGAGGTTCACTTGGATTAAGTTTTTGTCACATAAGAGTGTGTCTTTTGATGAGTTTCGATCCTTCTTCATTTGGATTCATAAAAAGCTAGGTTTTGAGATCTTGACCATCCATAGTGACCATGTTGGAGAGATTGAAAATAAGATATGTGGAGACTTTTATGAGGATAAAGGGATTAATCACAACTTCTCAGCTCCTAAGTGTTGATTCTTGTTGAATCTTGATTAGGTTGTTAAATATAAGCTAATGTCCGAAGGCTAATAAAGAAGGGGTGAATTGGTAATTTTAAAAGTTTTCTTGGATTTTAAAAATTTAAACTGAATGATTCACAAAGCAAGTTAATTATAATTTTAAATAAAACTTTTTCAACCACAAAAATAGAAAATAAAAAATTACAGTAAGTGAGCAGCGGAAAAATAAATGACACAAAGATTTATAGTGGTTCGGTCAAACACGACCTACATCCACTCCCTGAAGACTCTCTCTTCAGGTAATTGCACTATTACCACAAGTGTCTCTTCTTTTCCCCCCATAGTAAGGCGAAGAAGCCTTCACAAAACACTCTTCCACCAATCCCCAATACAGCAGAGAACCATCATCCTTTCACACTCTCTAAGTCTCGGCAGAGAAATATTGTCTGTTCACACTCTCCAAGTGTCGACAGAGAACCATCAGATATTCACACTCTCCAAGTGTAGGCAGAGAACCTTCGGCTGTTCACACTCTCCAAGTGTAGGCATAGAACATTCATATTTTCATATCCTTCAAGTGTCGGTGGAGTATCGAATCTTATCCGAAGATCTTCTCACTAGAAATCTAGAAAGATAAGAGGAAGAGTGATAACCATAACTACAAAGAGATCCATACCTTTGAGTAACCTTGTGAACCCTTCATACTCCACTTACAAGAAATCTCACTCAAACACTCTCTCACACTCTCTCCTATAATTACCCTTGAAAATCATGTAGACAATAATTGACTCACGCCAGTTTTAGTGGACCTTTTATACAAAAGTCATGAAAAACATCAAGAAAATTGAATTTTTTAATTTTCAGCATACAAGATTGTACGGTACGATCCTATGTTCGTACGTAAGAGCAATTTAAATATTGTTGCGTATGAACCTATTACAAATTGGTATGAAATCATTTCATATTTGATCATCATCAAATATGAATAAAGTTCATCCAATACGAATAGTTTGAAAATTCAATTTTTGTTTATACAAAATATTAGGATGAAATGAATGAGAACAAACCTGAGATATTCATCCTGGTGCGAAACGAAAATCATCCCGTATGATCTAGACTTAGAAAAAAATTTTGTGCGAGAATAAAATAGAGGCGTTCGCCCTTGTACAAAATTTAATATCATCCCGTACCATCATCATGTGAGAACAAAATGGAGGCATTCATCCCTCTACAAAATTTAATATCATCCCATATAATCTTCCTGCTAGAACAAAATAAAGGAGTTCGTCCTTGTACGAAATTTAATATCATTCGTATGATCTTTGTATGAGAACAAAGTAGAGGCATTCATCCCAATACAAAATATAATATCATCCCGTATGATCTTTGTATGAGAACAAAATAGAGGCATTTATCCCTATACGGAACTTAATATCATTCGGTACGATTCATACTTAGAAAAATATTTTCATTTCTGTTCGTTCAACTGCTCGTCGAGAAAAATAATTGATCAAATCATCCCGTACAAAGTTATACTGTATAGTACGATTAGTTTAAAAAAATGTGAATTTTAAATTCTCCCCCAGTGTGTATGTGCTCAGTTACACAATTATAATCACTCCCAGACTAAATAAAATGGAAAATACATACTTCAATTACAACAAAATCCTAAACTGATCTTGATTTGAAGTCTTCAACAATTTGAAGTATGATTTTTCTGAAATATTAGTATACGTAAGAGAAGAAAAAATCTTCCAAAATTTGTTAGGAGAAATAATAATCAAATCAATAATATTTGGAGTCATCAAATTATTATTGAAGTGATTAAAAGATATCGTACAAAACATTTTTTAAAATCTAAGAAATATTTTAAAATTACAAATTAACCCCCCTCTTGGTTTTTTTTTTTTTTTTTGAAGAAAAGCCAACGAAAGCTTTATAAAATAAAAACAGCAAGAAAAGAAACTACAAAGTGGATTCCTCCTTCAAAATGTTCATGAAAGGAGGAGGAATCTTATGAAGTAAACAATCTTCCCAACTAAAGTTTCTATCTAAAGCATAGTTAGCACAAAAGTTTGCTAACTTATTACTTTCTCTATTAATGCAATTAAAAATTACAAAATTGAATTTAGAAAGAAATTCCATACCTTCATCCTTTAGCTTCCCTTTATTCATAACTTTTTTGAAGTAAGAAATAATGTTTGAGTTATCACCTTCAATGAATATGCCATTATAATTGAACATCCATTCCTTGATCTCCTCTTTGATAGAATTAATTGCAAGTAATTCTAATTGGCCATATCCCAATGCATGAATGATTTACCATAAGCAAAAAGGAATCTCCCTTTATTGTCTCTAAAGACAACATTAACTTTTATCCAATTGGGTGGTGGAGGATGCCAAGAATTAGACAATCTTGACGACTGATTGACATCCCAAAAGCCCAAATTAGAAGAGCTAATTTTGTTGGAAATCGAAGCTTGTACAATAGCCTTGGAAGCTAAAAAACTTGAATTATCTTCTATATCACCGTGAATTAGCTTGTTTCTACTCTTCCAAGATAGAAAAACCAAATTACAGTAAAGATTTACCATCATCCTTTTGTTTGAAACATTATCTTCCAACCATTTTAAGCATTGTTCACAAGAGGTGAATATAGGAAATCCAAAGCCCCAACGGTTTAAGTGTTGTATAATCTCTTTGATCTTCGAGCAATCCCAGATAATGTGTTCCATATTTTCATTACACTCACAACCCCTTGGACATTGAGCATTGACAGCAATTCTTCTATAGCAAAGGAAATGCATAGAAGGAATTGCATTTCTTTTTAATCTCCACCAAAAATTCTCAACCCGAGAATTTAAATTAGCCTTCTTTATCCATTTCCAAAGCATGTCAGGTTCCAATTCTGAATTTTGCACTTTTCTTATGAGTCCAGGTATCGTCTTACCTGAATTTTGGTTGATAAGCACTAATGAATCAGCATTTTTATCTTTGCAAATCTGGATTTTCATAATAATCTCAATAAGCTCCTTACCAAAGGTTTTGTTAAGTTCGTTTGCATTCCACTTTCCTTCAGAAATGAAAGTCTCTACCAAGAAAGGCCTATCCTCCACCGGAATTACAAAAGTAGGCCACATATTAAGACTTTTATCAAGGATCCAAATGTCTTTGAAAGCATCAACTGATTTGCCATTAGTTATTTCCCATTTCACAATTGGAAATAAAGACTTAAATCCTTCATTCAGAATTTTGAAAGCTGTCGAATTGTAACCATTGTGATTTACTTTCAACAAATTTTTACCATATTTAGCATCCAACACCAAGTGTAATAGAGAATTATCTTCTTGCATATATCTCCAAGCAAGTCTAGCACGTAAAATACGTGGTATTGATAAATTTGAATGTAGGCCTCTACCACCATATTCAATTGGTTTACACATATCCTTCCAATTCACATAGTGCATACCTTTGGAACCATTTTTCTTGTCCCATATAAAATTCCTGCAAATTTTATCCAGTTCAGCCAAAATTTTCTTCGGAACCAAAGAGTGAGTGGAGTGGTATATAGGAAGAGCAAGCAAAACTGATTTTACAAGTATTATCTTGCCAGGTAAAGATAAGTACTTGTTGCCCCATTGATTAAGCTTTTTGAAAGCTTTGTCAATAATAGATTGAAAGTCTTCTTTCTTAAGCCTTCTTAAAGCCATCTTTACTCCAAGGTAAAGGAATTCTTTTACATATTTAAAGCCCATGATTCTAGATAAACTTCTCTTCCTTCTTCTTTCAACATTTTTGCCAAACATAATGATGGATTTGCTGTAATTGATTTTTTGTCCTGTCCATTCACAGAATTTATGAAGAATTCTCTTCACACCCGTCACTTCTTTCTTGTTAGCTTTGGAAAACATAATGAAGTCATCTGCATAGAGAAGATGAGAGATGCGAGGGCCCTCTGGACAAAGCTTGATACCACATAAGCTATGATAAAAAGCATTAGATAGAAGTTGTGAGCAAAGAATAAAAGAATTGGTGATAGGGGGCAACCCTGCCGAAAACCACTTCAAGCTTGGATCCAATTAGAACAATTACCATTGATAATAATTAAGAACATTGGATTAATAACACATTCCATAATAAGCTTAGAAAAATGAGGAGGAAATTTAAAATATTCCAATACTCCTTTAAGAGAATCCCAAGCCATAGAATCATAAGCTTGTTCCATGTCCACTTTAAAAGCCACAAGACCTGAAGAAGCTTTAGAAATTCTGAGTTTGTGAAATATTTCATGAGCTAGCATAATGTGATCTGATAAAGATCTACCCTTAATGAAAGTCACTTGCTCCATAGAGACAATTTTAGAAATGACCAAATTGATTCTATTGACAAAAATCCTTGCCACCACTTTATACACCGTGTTGCATAGACTAATTGGTCTATAATTTGAAGGAATGGTAGGATTTGAAATTTTAGGAATTAGAATAATAAGAGTGTCTTTCCAATCTTTATTCAAATCGCCATATTTAAAAAATTGGCATAAGGCTAACCAAAAATCTTCCTTGATGATATTCCAATATACTTTGATAAAAGAATGAGAAATACCATCCTTACTTGGTGATGTATTCTCTTCCAATTGCTTCAACACATTAAGAACTTCAGCCATAGAAAGATCTTCCTCCAGAATGCCTCTATCTTGCTCATTCAAGCAATTTGTTGGTTTCGGCCATCCCTCCAAATTTGATTTTCTGAAATCCCATTTCTTTTGAAAGAACCTCATAAAGACTTCTTCCATATGAACTTGATCTTCTATCATATTTCCATCTTCATCTTTAATCTTAATTATTTTATTGACATTCCTTCTAGCACTTGCATGATTGTGAAAAAATCTGGAATTTCCATCACCTTACTTGAGCCAATTGACTTTTGCCCTTTGTTTCCACCAAGTATTCAACCTTGCCAAGGTAGAATTGATTTCCATCACCTTCTCCTTAAGTTTCCAGCAATCTTGATCATTGAGATGGCCTTGAGAAGCTTCTTTGCTTTGTAAAACCATAATCTCCTCCATGAGATCATCTTTCAACTTGTTCAAATCTTTAAGTTTGAATTTGCTCCAGAAGAAAAGAGATTTTAAATATCTCTTGAATTTTTTGTTGAGGATTTGAGAGTAATTGCCTTAGTAATTTCTACACCATTCCTTTTTAACCACTCCATAAGAAGCTTGGCAGGAAGCCCAACAATTTTCAAACTTAATCATTTTGCTAACATTTTTGTTGAAGGATTTGAATTGGAGAAGTATAGGACAATGGTCCGAGGCTATTCTAGCCAAATGTCTCTCAATCAATTGATAAGGGGAGCTCAAAGCAATAGAATTTACAAAGCACCTATCCAATCTTTCAAGGATTCTAGCTCCACCAATTTTGTTATTTCACCAAGTATATCTTGGTCCAATGAAATTAACTTCATGAAGATTGTTATTTAACAAACATTCTTCCATATCTCTAGAACCTTGTTGATAAGAAAATTTCATTCTCCCAATTTAATCTTCTTTGCATAAAAGACAATTGAAGTCCCCACCTAATATCATAGGATAATCATAATTGGAATAGCTGTCAATCATACTCCATAATTCTCTTCTTTTGCTCACCTCAGTGCTCCCATAAGCCGTAAAAACCTTGCAATTAAAGTTGTTAAACAATTTGATATCACCAATTACCATTTGTTTAGAACTTGCCTCAACAGAGAATGTTATAGAATTTGTCTTCCAAAGAATAAGAATTCCACCCGAAAGACCAGAAGATTATTGCCAATTAATGCATCAACTTCACTTCTATCAATAGAAGTAATTTTGGTTTCAACCAATCCCACAAAACAAACACCATTATTTTTTACTACCTCTTTAAGGTAGAGGGAAGCACTTCTCTTTCTTGCTCCCCTACAATTCCAAAAACAAATAGAATTCATTTCAAAGGATTATGGGGAAGGCTCCCCACATTACCTTTTTCTACCATTTACCTTCTACGACTTATAGTAGAAGCATTGATCGGCCTCAGGTTTTTCAATTGTTTACTTATCTTCTTCTTAGAAGATTGAGAAGAATCTTCATTCCCCTTATTACCAATGCTGTTTGAGGTAAACCCATCAGAATTGATCTTTATCATCTCTTCCATGTTGGCAGTCAAAAGAGATTCCTGCTCTTTTCTATCTGGAACTTTTATAATTGGATTGTCATCTAAGAACTCTCCTTCTTCTAGTTCCTCCAGGATGTTGAAGCTGTTTTTGATGGGGATTAAAGAATCTGTTTCTGAAATAATTTCTATAGCTGCATTTTCAGATGGAATTTCTGCAATCTTCTTATCTGGAACTTGCTCTGTCGGTACAGGTTCAATATTTGAAGTCTTCTTAGCTGCAACATATTGTTTCTGCTGAGGATTTTGTTTGTTTTTATACATCAAACCTGCAGGTCTCTTCTATTCCAAACTTTGTTAGCATTCTTCTTCCCATAATTTACTAATAACCAAGGACCATAACTATCAGATGTATTCACATTGACAGCTGAATTCTGAATATCTGCTACTGCACTCTTTTCATTATTGCTTATGGACACTTCCATCTTCATCAGATCTGGACTTTCCTTATTCAATACAGAATTTTTGATACATTCCTTCTTGTCATGACCGATTTTACCACAATCGAAACAGAGATTCGGAAGTCTTTCGTATTCAATTTTCTGATAAAATTTACCTTCTTCTCCTTCTACCCAAACTCCTGTAGGCAGCTTATCATTCAACTTGATTCGGACACAAATGCGACCGAATTCTCTTCTCGACCATTGAAACATGTTGCCATCAATAAGGTAAGGCTTCCCTACCATTGAAGCTATACGGCAAATGTTCACTTCATTCCAACAGAAAAGAGGTAGATTAGGTAATCTGATCCAAATCAGAGCTGAAAGGCCTTCTAAATAATTTGGATCAAATTTTTGATTCCATCTTTCAATACCGATGATGTTTCCATTGACAAACCATGGGCCGTTGTTTAGAACTACTTCCAAGTGTTCATTTTCGAAAAAAGAGCATAACACCCATCCTTTACCAAGAATGGTCAGATGGAATTTGCCAAATACTCCCCATTGTCTTCTTAATTCATAGCTGATAGAAGAGAAAATAACGTTTTCTCCAAAAATTTTAACCACTAATGATTTATTTAATTTCATCGTATTCTCACAAATTTTCTCCTTATGTAATTTTACAGTGCTTCCATCTTCAGAATAGCAGTCTCCATAATCCCGATCAGCCACTTTTATATTTTTATTCCTGTTACAAGCATTTTGGTTATTTGCAGAGCTGCTTCTTTGTAGCATAACTTCGAACATCTCTTCGCATTTCCCAAGTTCTCCAGAAGAACAGGCTCAAACTTTCTCCCTTTCCGCAGATGGAGTTTTGTAGTCTTTAGAAATCCCTTCCTCAGCTATATCAATTATTTCCTTCAGAGCATTAGAATTCTTCTGAAAATTATTGGATATCATAATACTTTCTGATTCTTTCATGCCTACAGAGGCGATGGATGCAATTACTGGAACAATTATATTTCCTGCTTCTTTCTCAAACTAATTCTTGATTGTTTCTCCAGAATTTTCAAGAATTCCTTCCATAATTTTATTTTTACCTTTGCTAGGAACTTCCACTATTTGTTTCTTCTTCATCAATCCTCCTTCGTTAATGATCAGTGGCTTGTTCATCATAGAAGAAGTTTTTAAACCAGTAAAAAAACTTCTTTTCCCGTCTTGGTTAGCCTGGGACATTTTCTTAGGTTTAACAACCTAATTAAGTTTTATAAGAATCAACATGTGGTATCAGAGCTTCATTTCAAAATCATAAGCTAGACTACTTTTTGATAAATGAATATGGCTACTTTTTAAAATTGGAACACACCTAAAGGGTATTTGATCACTGAACCTCCTTTATTTGATAACATCCCATTCGATTTGGGGAAAATATGCATGTCTATATTTTTACAGTCATTAGATTATCGTATGTGAATTTTAATTCAAGAAGGGTACATAAAACTAACTAGATTAGTTGATGGAATTAGAGTTGAAACACCCTTTGCTGAATGGATTGTAGAACAATGTGACTTAGTATAGTTAAATACAATATGTTTAAATAGTTTCTTTTGTGTACTTAAGATAGAAGACTACATGCGGGTTTCCACTTGCAAAAGTAGAAAGAACATATGCGATAGACTTTGTTTCACTTATGAAGGGACTAACAAAGTAAATCAATGAAGACTAAACTTCTTGTTACATGGCTATGAATTGTTTCACATGAAACCCAATGAATTTATTTTTGACATGTACACAAGATTCACTCCGATAGTCACTTCTTTGTATGGATTAGGTAGGGAACTAACGAATATTGAAATGATTAATAAGATTCTTCATTATTTACCTAATACATATGATGCTAAAATAATTATAATTATAGAGTCTAAAGATTTGAATATTTACTCTATTTATAATCTTCTTGATTCACTAATTGCCTATGAGTAAGGAGTGAGTCAAAGGAAGATTGATGCTAGTGAATTGCGAAAGGAGAAGAATATTGCAATTAAATTAGAGGAGTTGGAGAATGATCTACTGAGGATGAGGATGACATTGCCTTGATGATTAAATAATTTTGGAGCCTTCTTAAAAGAAATTAGAAGAGATGCCAACAGTTGAACAGAGATAAGTTAAATAGGAATGTTAAGGTTTCTAATGATGTGATTTGCTACGAGTACAAGAAACCTAGATATATAAAGTCAGACTGCTCAAACCTAAAATCGACTCCTAGCAAGGAGAAGGTAGAGGAGAAATCAAATGTGAAGAAGGGCAAGAAGAGATTCCAAAGAGCTTTTTGGGTGGACTCAGATTAAGATTCGTTAGAAACTAAAAAGGAGCAGAAAGTCACCAACTTGTGCTTAATGGCCGATAATCTTGATCAGTCAGATCAAGAAGAGATATATGACGGAACCTAAGCTGAATTGTTAGAAGTTTCTCAAATGATTCATGACGCATATAGAAAGTTAAAGAATATGCATGCTAGTCTGAATATAGAATTACACGAACTATAGAGTGAACACAAAATTCTTAGGAAAGATTATGCATTGATAGATAACAGCCACATGAGCTTACTTGATGAATTTGTTAACTTGAGTTAGGAGAATGAGATTTTAAAATCATCCTATACTCAATTAAAAAGAGAATTAAAAAATTTTAAGGATGAATAAAAAATAAAGAGCATTATTTGAATTATAGTAATAATGTGTTAAAGGATTTAGACATATTTCTTAAATTAAAAGTAAAAGCTCTTGAGGAAAATAGGAAACCACCAATAATTGAAGATTTTACAAATCCTACTTTGTATAAAAAATTTATACAACCAAAAAGAAATAGAGTAATTATAGAATATTAAGAAATCTATTTCTTGGAGTTAAACATTATTCTTATGGCATGTTTGGTCATATAGCACACACCTATACTTTGAATAGAAAACTCATTTAGTGTGGATACCTAAGATGCTTAAACCTAGACATATTATACATGCATCTATTTTTAATTTGCCAAAAGAAGAACCTAAACTTGTTTGGGTTCACAGGTTTAACATTTGATATTTTTGCAGGCACGCTCTCATACAAGGCCTCATGAGAGCATTTAGTACTTGGACAGTGGTTGCTCAAAGCATATGACTGGATACACTACATAGTTTATATCATTGGATGCCAGAAGTGGAGGCAGGGTTACACTTGGAGATAACAACACTAGGAAGGTGGTTGGATAAGGTATGATTGGCAACTTCGAAAATTTTTTCATTAAAAATGTGCTACTTGTAAAAGACATAAAGCATAATCTGTTGAGTATTAGTTAGTTATGTGATAAAGGATATAGTGTGAAATTTTTTTCTACTAGCTGCATATTAAGCATAAATGGTAATGATGTTTTGCATGGTTTAAGAGTAAATAATGTTTATATGCTAGATTTAAATTATAAAAAAACTCCTAATGATTTATGTATGAAAATTATTTTTGATGAGTCATGGTTATGGCATAGGAGACTATGTCACTCTAGCATGAAATCTTAGGAAAATTACCCAAAAGGATTTGGTTCGAGGTATACCAAAACAAGACTTTACTAAGGATCACCTTTGTGATGCAAGTCAATTAGAAAAATAAGTGAAGTCCTCTTTTCAGTTCAATAAGAATTTTAGAACTAGTAAACCTTTGGAGATTTTACATATGGATCTTTTTGGACCAGTTGGAATATTAAGTCTAGAAGGGAAGGTATACAGATTTGTAATTATTGATGATTTTTCTAGATTCATTTGGGTTAAATTCTTATTTCATAAGAGTGAATCATTTGAGGAGTTTAGAGATTTTTTGACTTGGATTTAGATGAAACTCTGATATGAGATTTTAAAAATCCAAAGTGATCACGACGGTGAATTTAAAAATAAAACATTTGAGGATTTTTGTAAAAGAGAAAGGAATTGATCATAATTTTTTTGTAACTAGAACCCTTAAGTAGAATGGGTAGTCGAAAGAAAGAATAGAATATTAATAGAAGCCGCTTGAGCCATGTTGGCAGAATATTCACTTCCTAAATATTTTTGGGCTGAAGCGGTTAGCACTACATGTTATGTTCTGAATAGGGTGAATATCATATAAAAATTAAATGAAATACCCTATGAGCTTCTTATGGGGAGACCACTTAATTTGTCACATTTTCATGTTTCTGAATGTAAGGTGTTCAAACATAATATTGAAAAATCTACCATAGAAAATTTTGATCCAAAATCAGATGAAGGAATATTTCTTGGATACTCTAGTGTTGGAAAATCTATAAGAGTATTTAACAAAAGAATTTTGGTAATTAAGGAGACCACACATGTTGTGTTTCATGAATTTGGAATTTTGGAGGAGCCAATTTTGGAAGAGGAAGAAATAAAAAATAACTCCCAAAGGATTGAGAAAGTTAATTTGGAAGAAAATTTGGAGTTGGAAAACCCGTTGCCTGGAGATTTTAGATTTTCTAAAAACCACCATAAGGATTTGATTTTAGGTGAACCTAGTGAGGGTGTTAGGACTAGGCATGGACTAAACAAAGAATTCAATCATTCTACCTTTATTTTAATGATAGAATCCACAAAAATAAATCAAGCACTTCCAGATGAATTTGGGGTATTTATGAATTCAATATGAGTCTAATGGTAGATTTGAGTTATTTTCTAGGCTTTAGCATTACGCAAATTAAGGAGGGAACACTTCTTAGTCAATCAAAGTATGTTAAGGACATCCTCAAAAGGTATGAAATGGATAATGCTAAACTTGTGAGTACACCATGAGTTTCTTAGTTCGATTTGATAAGGACCCACCGGGAAAATCTATTTATCAAAAGAAATTTAGGAGAATAATTGGATCTTTGCTTTACTTGACTTCTAGTAGACCCAATATTATGTTAAGTATTTATTTGTATGCTAGATTTCAATCAGATCCAAAAGAATCACATTTGATAACAATGAAAAAGATTTTGAGATATCTCTTGGGAACTCAGAATTAGAAATTTTGTATCCTAAGTACAACTCTTCATTTGAAATAATTGAATATTCAGATTCAAACTTCGTAGTTTATAGGATTAATCAAAAGAGTATATTTGGAACATGTTAATCTATTAGAAATTTGTTAGTTTCTTTGTTTAGTAGAAATAGAATTATGTAGCTTTATCTACCGCTGAAGCTGAATACATTGCCTCAGGAAGTTATGCGGCATAAGTTCTTTGGTTGAAACAACCATTGATTGACTTAGGATTTATAATAGGCATATTTCTAATTTATTATAATAACAGTAGTGCCATTTGCATTTTAACGAATCCTATTCTAAAAGTTTGTAAAGGAAGTTAAGATCTTAAGAACTAGCCTGAGGCTAATTAAGAGGGGGGGGGGGGGGGTGAATTGTTATTTTAAAAATTTTCTTAAAGCATAACAAAACTTAAAACCAAATCACCACAAAAATCAAAGTGCAAAAAAAATAAATAAACACGGAAGCAGTAGAAATAGAACACAGAGATTTATAGTGGTTCGATCAGCTCAACCTACATCCACTACCTGGAGGCGCCCTCCGAGTATTGCACTACAAAAGTGACTCTCCTTTTTCTTCCACAGCAAGGTGGAGAAGCCCTTACAAAACCTCCTTTTTGCCAACCCCGGCAAGGCAGAGAACCCAACTCCTTTTGCTTCCTCCTGAAGCAGGCAGAGAACCCCTATTCCTTTTGCTTCCTCCTGAAGCAGGCAGACAGCCTTGATCAATTGCTGAAGCCTACTTCTCATAACCCTTGCAAGGACAAGAGACTCTAGTGGAAGAAGAAGTGGAAAAATGCATGGCGTAACCCTTGTGAATTCCCCTCATAAGCTCCTGCTCACAAAATCCTTTCTCTCTCTCCCTCTCTCTCTCTCTTTCCTCTAGGCTCTCTTAGGTTAAGAAAATAGAAAAAGATCTGATTGCTTGAGAAAATTAGGGTACTTTAAATAGAATTTAAAGAATCAACATTATTATCCAGGATGATAGGAATATCGTCCTGGCCGATCAGTACAAAATAAGCTCAATCAGCTGAAATGATTTGGGACGCTTAGAAGAAAATAGGTTATATCGTCCAGGCCAATTAGTTCAAATTCGAGTACAATCATCCTGAACATCACCTGGAATAGATGCTGGCTGATGTCAATCATCTAGGACATCATCTCGTCCGATTCTTCGATTGGCCCGGCTGATGTGATGGCATCAATCAGCCTTAATTGCTTTCCATAACTACCAGATTAATTTAGGCATAATTGTGTTGTATTGTTCAGGCCGATGTATAAATTGTCCTAGAAGATAATTTAAAATAAAGAATACCTAAATTGATCATGGCTACTAATTCTTTCTGATTTGAGCCTATCGTCCAGGATGATTTGCTTAATGACGGCTGCTTAACTAAGATGCCTTGATTAGGGTCTCTATTTTTGACCCGATCATCAAGGCCGATATAAATATCATCTAGGATGATGTGAGTAAAAATCAGAAAACTCTAATTCAGATAAAAAAATCACTCAAGTGTGTGTGTAGGGTTATTTAGCATCAGACACTTAAAAGGTTACAATTGACTCAAGAAAGGGAAAAAATACATTACAAACTGACTCTGACCTAGTCTACCCAATCTTGAGCTAGTTTCAATTACTAACTAATCCTGTGGTCCTGAAAATTTAGTATGCAAGCTAGTCGTAGAAAATTATAAATGTTTTTTATCATCAAATGCCTAATCCATAATCTTAGATTCGTAATAATCTCCCCCTTTTTTATGATGCCAAACACAAACAAAGAATTCTAATTTGTTATTGCTAGTTCAGTAAAAATAGTATGACGAAAAAATAGTTCACTAAGTTCCAAAATTCAAAGTACAAGATACATCAAACTACTCCCCCTTTTGACATCACAAAAAGGAAGGGGAAACTAAAATCAAACTAAAGTAACTAAACCAATAAGATCATAAAAAACAACGATAAAACAAAAATAATAATTTTTTTAATCAAGTCATGAACATGATATAGTCTTCATGTGTTTAATTTTAAAAATTTGTACGTTAATGATAACATCATTAAAAATCCAAAAAATGGTAAAAAACTCCGATCATGTTAACTCTAAGCTCGGACTTCTTTTAGGATGAAAACATCTTTTAAAATCAAAAGGCCTATAAAAAAAACAATTGGATAAAAAAAAAAGAGATCCGATTAAGAGTTGGTTTTAGAGAAATATCATGTAGAATAATATATCAAAGTAGTTTGTTACAATCACGAAATTCTAAATCAAGTCTTTGAAAATCTCAAGTGATGCATGAAATCTTCAAAGTTTTAAGAGTTAGAGGAAAGGAAGATAGCTTGCTTTTTGATGGGCTCATTTTATGCCTCTTGTCCATTGAATGGCGCACTTTGCGTATCTTTTGATTTTTGATACACTTTCTGTATTTTTTTCAATTTGGCATCATTGTGCATCTTTTTCTTTTTTAGGCATCATTGGCCACTTTTTTTCATTATTTTTGCAAGCTAGATTCTTTTCCAAAAACTCTTAAATATTCTTAGTTGTGAGTATATCTTCCAGATATTAGAGAAGAAAAACTCACCCTCTAATATAGTGAAGAACAATCCACAAAATAGAATAAAAAATCATGTGAGAGATGCATTGACACGATAATGAGAAATCTTGAAGTAACATAAAAACTTTGATTATTATAGTATAAGCTAGATTTCTATAGCAAGGTAGAAAAGATCTCAATTGCAAAATCCAGTTGTTAATTTGAGATAGACTTTCGGTTAGAAATGAAAATTTTACCACCAAAATAAGTTAGAGAAAGAGACATAATCAACGGTGTTTTTTACCCTTTAGTAGATTAAGAGATCTAAAATATTGACTATAAATTTTCAAAATAAAAAATAAGGCATAAGATATCAATTCAGTGATGATTTAAAAAGGAAAAACAAAGCAAGGCATATGATAAATGAAGTACCAAAAGTAAAACAAAAACTAACTAACTAAAAATAAAAAAATAACTAGAAAAATACAACAAAGAGATCAGTAGAAATCATGTTCATGCATTAATGTCAATCACACCCAATCTGGTCCTTAAATTACTGAATGTGTCAAAGGCCAGTGGTTTAGTAAATATATCAGCCAGTTGATTCTCAGTCGCCACATGATATAACTCAATGTCTCCCTTAGTCACATGGTCTCTAATAAAGTGATGCCTTATGTCAATGTGCTTCGTCCTAGAATATTGGATATGATTCTTGGAAAAATAGAGGACACTAGTATTGTCACAAAGAACAGAGATGGTGCCTATAGGTAATCCTAAATCTAGTACTTGTTATTTTAACCAAAGGACTTTGGCCACGCAACTTCCTAAAATAATGTACTCAACTTCAGCAGTAAAAAGAGCAATAGAGTTTTGCTTTCTACTAGACTAGGAGACTAAAGACTGTCCTATGAATTGATAAGTCCTAGAAGTGCTTTTTCTATTCACCATACATCCTGTAAAATAAGAATCAGAATATCCAAAAATCTCAAAAAAGTGCTATGCCTAGGGTACCAGATGCCTAAGTTTTGGGTCCCTAAAAGTATCTCAAAATTCTCTTAACTACAGTCAGGTGGGATTCCTTAGGGTCAGCTTGAAATCTAGCATAAAGACAAACACTAAATATTATATCAGCTCAGCTAGTAGTCAGGTAAAGTAAAGATCCAATCATCCCCCTATATTTCTTCTGATCAACAGATTTACCACTTGGGCCCTTATCCAACGGAACACTGGAGGTCATGGGATTCTTAATTGGCTTGGCTTTATCCATCTCATACTTCTTCAAAATGTTCTTTATGTATTTTAATTGATTTTGAAAGGTTACATTATCTAATTGTCTTATGCTAAATCCCAAAAAGTAGGATAACTCTCCCATCATACTCATCTCAAACTTTCTACTTATTATCTTAGAAAAATCATCGCATAATTTCTTATCAGAAGATCCAAAAAGTATATCATCCAAATAAATTTGAACAATAAGGAAATCATCTCCTACTCTCCTTAGAAAAAGGGTGGTGTCTACGCTCCTCTTGACAAAATCCCTCTCTAGTAGGAATGTGCTAAGCCTCTCATACCAAGCTCTGGGTGCCTACTTTAATCCATATAAGACATTTTTTAATTTGAAAATATGATTTAGAAATTGGGAACTCTCAAAACCTGGGGGTTGTTCTACAAACACATCCACTTTTATTACCCCATTTAAAAAGGCACTCTTAACATTTATTTGAAAATGCTTAAATCTCTTATAGCAGGCAAAGGCTAATAGCACTCTAATGGCCTCCAATCTAGCGATAGGGGAAATTGCCTCCTCAAATCTATCCCTTTAATTTGGTTGTACCCCTTAGCCACCAATCTTGGCTTATTCCTAACCACCACATCTGAATCATTCACCTTATTCTTAAAGACTCACTTGGTTCCAACCACACTATGTCCCTTAGGTTTTTCTAGAAGCTCCCAAACATCATTCCTAACAAATTGGTTGAACTCCTCTTGCATGGCTATGATCCAAAACTCATCAGAAAGGGCTTGGTTTATGTTGGTGGGTTCAATCATTGAGATAAATGCAGAGTGGTTCACTTCCTTCCTAAGTCTATGTCTAGTCCTAACTCCATCAGAAGGGTCTCCTAAGATTATATCTTTAGGGTGACTCGAACAGTATCTCCAATCTCTAAGCAAAGTGTGTGAAGGTTCAACCCTTTCCTCTAGATCTACATTTTCTACTCCGTGGGTAACCTCTCTTACTCCTTTAGTGTTCTGGTGCTCTACCCTCTTCTCTATATTTTCTACTCCAGTGGTAATCTCTCCAACATCCTCATCATCCTCCACTCTAGGCTTTCTAGGTTCATACTCATCAAACACTACATGAGTAGTTTCTTCCACCACCAAAGTTCTCTTATTAAACACCCTAAAAGACTTCCCAACACTTGAATATCCTAAGAACACTCCATCAAATTTTGGGTCAAATTTTTCTATGTGAGACTTCCCATTGTTGTGAATGAAAACCTTACAACCAAAGATATGAAGGTGGAAAAGATTGGGTGTCCTACCCTTAAGGATCTCATAGCGTGTCTTATCTAATTTGGCTCTAACATCCTGTTTCTACACATAAAAAGTTGTATTAACCACTTCAGCTCAAAAGTATTTTGAAAGAGAATACTCAGCAAGCATGGCTCTAGCAGCTTCCACTAAGGTCCAGTTCTTTCTTTCAGCTACCCCGTTCTGCAGAGGGGTCCTAGGAGCTAAGAAGTTATGGCTAATCCCCTTGTCCTCACAAAAATCTCTAAATCTCTCATTTTCAAACTCTCCCCCATGGTCACTATGGATGGTCAAGATCTCACAACCTAGCTTTTTTTGAATCCAAGTAAAAAAACACTATAAACTAATTTTTGTGTCACAAAAATATAATCCAAGTGAACCTCGAGTAGTCATCGACAATCACAAAACCATAGACTTTCTCTCCCAAGCTGGCAGAGCTAATGGGTCCAAACAAATCCATGTGAAGGACTTCTAAAGGTCTAGTGGTGCTAATGTCCTTAATGGGGTGAAAAGTGGAATGGACTTGCTTTTTGAATTGGCAGGCATCACAAAGGTGGCCTTTTGAAAACTTAAGTTGGGGGACACGTCTAATTAAGTCTTTTTGGGTCACGTTTTTAAGGGTTTTCATACTAGCATGACATAATCTCCTGTGCCATAACCATGAATCATCAATAGTAGTTTTTAAGCAAAATGAAGCAGCACTTTCAATGTTATTTAAATCAAGCATGTAAACGTTGTTGATCCGCTTTTCCTACAAAATAGTGTTGTTATTTAAGATTATAATGCATGAATATGCCAAAAAGTTTATGATGAAGCCCTTGGCAAAGCTGACTGATGCTGAGCAAGTTGTGTTTATGTCCATCTACAAGCAAAATATTTTCAATCAGCAAGAGTAACCTTACCTCATGTCTTGGTCTCCAGCAAAATGAATCGATTGGCATCGCTAGTCATATGTCGAGAGCATCCGTTGTCCAGGTACCACATGCTCTCATGAGGCCTTTTGTGAGAGCACTTCTACAAAATTTTAAAACGTTAGATATAGGAACCCAACCATGTTTGAGTTCCTTCTTATGAAAAGTAGAATGTAATGCATGTGAGCTATATTGTGAATCATGCAATTTGGGTCTCCAAACCTAACGTGTACTATGGTGAATGGTGCAAGTGTGTGCTGTGTCCTAGCATGCCACATGAAAAACATCTAACTCCAGAAAATGGATGCACTAATCTATGGTGATGCTTTTTATGCGATGCATGAAATAAAAATTTTTTATTTTTAAAGATTTTTGAATTTTCTAATTTTTATATTCTTTTTCTAATTCAGAATGGGACAATTTTAAAGAATTATAAGAATCAGATAACTCAGCATGCTTTTTATTTAATGCATCAAACTCATCAAGTAAAGCCATGTGATTAGAATCAATTTGAAAGTGATCTTTTCTCAAAATTTCATTCTCTTTTTGTAAATTCAAAAACTTTAATTTCAAGCTAGCATGAGTTTTCTTAAGTGTCCTATATGATGCATTTATTTTTTCAGAAACTTCAAGGAGTTGCTCATAGGTTAGTTCCCATACATCTTCTTAGTCATCTTGACCAAAATGATCATCTACCAGTAAGCATAAGTTTGTTGTCTCCTCTTCAGGTTTAGTTTCAGATGAATCAGATGTAGAATATGCCTAAAACATCTTTTGGACTCTCTTCTTGTCCTTCATGAACTTGGGTTTCTTCTCACCCTTCTCCTTGCTTGGGTGAGTTTTAAGTGAAGGGAAATTCGCTTTGACATGTCCTAGTTTCCTGCATTCAAAATAAATCATATCATTAAAATTCTTAAATTTTTTATTTCACTTACCTTTGCTCCACTTCTGATGGTTCTTCTGCTTCTTCCTTAGAAAGCTTTTGAATTGCCTTGTAATTAAGGCAATATCGTCACTTTCAGACCTAAAAGAATCAAAGTCTGTGTCGTTGGCTTTAAGTGCCACCATTTTCTCCTTCTTCCCCTCTCACCTGCATCAAGATTTCATTGGTTCACTCCTTGCTCATAAGCAATGAGTCAGCCAAGTAAGTTATCATTCGAATAAGTATTCAAATCTTTAGACTTAGAAATTATAGTGATTTTAGCATCAAAAGAGGAAGGCAAACATCACAAAATTTTTTTTAATTTTTCATAGTTAGAAAGTTCTCTTCCTAAGACATGCAATGAAGTAACAATCTGAGTAAATCTCATATACATATCAGAAATCATTTCATTAGGTTTCATACGAAAAAGTTCGTAATCATGCAAAAGAATGTTCAATTGAGATTTCTTAAATTCATTTATGCCTTCAAAGGTGATACACAACTTATCCCAAATTTCTTTTCCAGTAGAGCAAGTAGAAACACGTATGTAATCTTCGGATTTTAATGCGCAGAAAAAATTGTTCAAATATTTTACAATATGTTGCGCAAGATCTCTTTCATCAAAAGTCCAATCAGTGAAAGATACTTCAATTTTAATTCCTTTAAGTTCACTAGAAAGTGGAGAATTCACTTCCTTAACAATCATCCACATGCGATAATCAATTGATTATAAGAAAGTAGACATGCGAGTTTTCCAAAAATCAAAAGGAAGCTTATCAAATAAAGGTGGTCGTGTTATAGAATATCCTTCCATTGCATTATGATTATCGTTGTTAGCCATGGATCAAACTTTAAAAAGTTTTCAAACTTAGTTATTATGAATCCTACTCTAATACCACTTGAAAGTTTATTACGGATGTTAAGCCCTTAAAACTAGCTCGAGGCTAATCAAGAGGGGGGCGAATTGGTATTTTAAAAATTTTCTTAAAGCACAACAAAACTTAATTCCAAATCACCACAGAAATCAAAGTGTAGAAAAATAAATAAACATGAAAGAAGTAGAAATAGAACACAAAGATTTATAGTAGCTCGGTCAACTCGACCTACGTCCACTCCCCGAAGGCACCCTCCAAGTATTACACTACAAAAGTGACTCTCCTTTTGTTCCCATAGCAAGGCGGAGAAGCCCTTACAAAATCTCCTATTGCTAACCCCGACAATGCAGAGAACCCAACTCCTTTTGCTTCCTCGTAAAGCAAGTAGAGAACCTCTACTTTTTTTGCTTCCTCTTGAAGCAGTTAGAGAACCTTGATCGATTGCAGAAGCTTACCTCTCTTAACCCTTGCAAGGACAAGAGACTCTAGTGGAAGAAGAAGTGGAACAATGCTTGGAGGAACACTTGTGAATCCCCCTCACAAGCTCCTCCTCATAAAATCCTCTCTCTCTCTCTCTCCCTCCTTCTCTCTCTCTTTCCTCTAGGCTCTCTCAGGTCAAGACAACAGCAAAAAATCTTATTACATGAGAAAATTTTGGTCCTTTAAATAAAATTTTAAGAATCGACACTATCATCCAGGACAATAGGAATATTGTCCTGGCCAATCAATACAAAATAAGCTCAATCAGCCGGGATGATTTGGGATGATCAAAAGAAAATTGGTTACATCGTCTAGGTCGATATAATATCGTCCTGGCCGATTAGTTCAAATTCAAGTACAATCATCCTGAACATCGCCCGGAATAGATGCTGGCCGACGTCAATCATCCAGGACATCATCCCAGTCGATTCTGAGATTGGCCCGGTCGATGTGATCGTATCAATCAGCCTTAATTGCTTTTCATAATTACCAAATTAATTTAGACATAATTATGCTGTATCGTCCAGGCCGATGTATAGATCGTCCTGGCCGATAATTTAAAATAAAGAATACCTAAATTGATCATGGTGGTTGATTCTTTTTTATTTGAGCCTATCGTCCTGGCCGAAACAAGTATTGTCCAGGACGATTTGCTTAATAACGGCTACTTAACCAAGATGCCCTGATTAGGTTTTCTATTTTTGACTCGATCGTCCAGGTCGATATAAATATTGTCCAGGATGATGTGAGTAAAAATTAGAAAACTCTAATTCAGTCAGAAAAATCACATAAGTATGTGTGTGTAGGGTTACTTAGCATCAAACACTTCAAAGGTTACAATTGACTCAAGAAAGAAAAAAAGTACATTACAAATTGACTCAGACCTAGTATACCCAATCTTGAGCTGGTTCCGATTGCCGTCTGATCCTGTGGTCCTGAAAAGTAAGTAGGCAAGGCAGTCATAGAAAATTATGAATATTTATTATCATCAAAAGTCTAATCCATAATCTCAGATTTGCAACATATTCAACATTCTAGAACTAAATATATAGACATAAGGCATCATTTCATAAGGGATCATGTATCAAAAAGAAATATTGAACTGAATCATATTTCAACTGAAAATCAACTTGCAGACATTTTTACAAAACTACTAGCCTTTGATACTTTTAGTACATTAAGAACAAGGTTTGGTGTGATTAATTTTAATGCTTAATTAAAAATCTTCTGCAAACAGGATATGTGTTTTTATGTGTTTTTCTATTTTTGTATTTTATGTGTTTATTTATGTTTATGATTTTATATTTTTGTGTTTTGTTTGATTATAAAATGTTTTCACATCAAATTTCATGTTTTTGATCGATCATGCAAATTTTTCTAAGTGTTCTATCCATGCTATATGAAATTATTTTCGTACTGTATGAATTCTGTAGCATGTCGATCGTTGGTTGAGATTAATTGTGTATAGTTTTGTTTTTCTAATACATATCATATTGTATGATCTCTAAATCATCCCGGATGATGTGTATTCATTTAAATGTACGTATCAAAATGGTTATACGGGCAGAAAAAGTTATTATAACTGATCTTACGTATGAACCCATAGTTTGTATGTACGAACCATGTGTCATTCAATGTGGGGGATGAATCTAACCATCATTAAGATGATCTTAAATAACTGATCATCCCGGACAAACACTTGTTTTTTTGTATGATCGTATGGTGAAAAAGCCTATATGAAAGGACACCTCATAACTTGTGTGTTTACAAAAAGTCATTTCATTTGGAACGTATTTGTTTGTACATATAAAATTTATTTCGTACGTACGAACACTTTAATCGAACTGTATGAACCTATTTTTGTACGTACAAAAAATAGTTTTTCTTTAAATAGGAGGGCTTTGGAATTCATTTTTATTCACTTCAATAGCCTTTTTCAAATCCTTCAAATCTTAGCAATGGCCAATTCAAGCTCATTAAGGTTCGTCTTCTAGGGGTGGAGACGACAACTTCCTATCTAAGAATAATGAGGATTCTTTTATTAGTTTTGTCTCTTCCAAAATCACTCCTTCAAGAATCCTATTATAAGATAATATCCATTTTCAAGTGATGTCCATTTTTGCTACCACCCAATTTGCATTTATTCTGACCTTTATTCACGACTATAACAAAGAGACCATCCACTACTTTCTAGCCAACATGTCCTTTAATACTCACGAAAGTAGGATTATATCTTATGTACTAAAAAAAGGGTAGAAATAATAAAGGAAGATTTAGGAAAATTTTTACAATTAAGGACTCAAGGAGTTAGAGCCCACACTTTGACTTCTACTTTTAATATTGATTGGACTGAAATAAATAAAGTTATTAAAGGGATTGAACAAGTATGTCATTTGCCTAGGGTTTATTCTTTGAACCAAAATGCAAGGATCATCCAGCATGTTCTTAGAACCTCCATAATTCCTAAAGCTGGTGATCGTATCAATATTACTCCTCTTCTGTCCACTATCACCTATCTTAACATGACTAGACAACCAATTGATGAAGACCAACTTATTATTGATTATATTCATGAGCTTTTTGAAATTTGACATGTCTCATATAAAAGGAAGAAGAATATTGCCTTAGGACACCTAGTTACCTATATCCTTGAGAAGAAGTACAGTCTTGTTTATCCTGATCCTCTTCTTGAATTACCTATATACTTCACTGATGCTTTATTTCAAGCTCTTTTTGGGAGAGATGACAGAAGTGAGGATTTTGAGGGAGAAGGTGGAGCACTTACACCAGCACCTGCACCTATGCTTACTCATGAACTTGTCTTTCAGAAGATGGTCCAATGCTTCAACCAACTTGAGAGTCATTTTGATCAGTGTTTTGATCAAATTCAGACTCACCTACACCAGTAGGATGCACAAAACTAGCAGGACATGTATTGGATTTGAGGTTAGTTTAAACAGTGAACACCAACATGACTATGATGAATAGCTATTTTTTTATCTTCAACCAGCCACCTCCTCCAGACTAGTGCCCTTTAGAGTTATAAATGTACTTCTTAAGTTTTATCTTTGTCAGTCCTTAGTGATGTGATGTGATAACTTCTATAGTTATTCTGTGATTAACCTTTGCTTTTATTTTTATTTTTGATGCTATGTTGTGGTTGTATTGATATCATCTGAGCATCAATGTATCTCTATAATAATTTGATATCAATAAAATATGTCTTGTTTTATTTGGTTAATTTTGTTCTGTGTTTGAAATGTTAATTTGTCTATATGATAATCCTGACTTAATTGATCTAAAAGGTGTTATAATACGATTAGCAATAAAAAAATTAATTTCATTAGAAAAATTAATTTTTCAAAAAATATAAGTTAATTTATAACTCAATTAAGTTAAGGCTATCAATCTCATATTCTTTTTAGGCATACACAATTTTAATATTATTTTTATAATTTTGATATCTTATTATTCTTTTATTTTTCTTTTCAATATAATTAATTTTGTACTTAGAGAAGTTTGAGTTTTTAGATTATTTATTTTGGAAAGATCAATTAAAAATAGAGAAATGTACAAGTGTACAAAAATCAAAATAATGCGTAATGATTCACAAATTAAAAAGAGGCATAAAATTAGCCTAAATATAAAAAGATGCACAAAGTGTGCCACAAATATTGAAAAGATGCGCAATGTTGTCAAACAAGTATATTGATAATATTCTTTCCTCTATCTTTTAATCTTTAATTTTAAATCAATCTAATATTTAGCTAAATTTTGTATTGGAATTTAACTTTAATTATTCTTTATTTCATCACTATTGCAATATTTTTCCTTATCTAAATTGTCTAGATTATTTTATGACCTTGATATATTTATCTTATCTATATTATATTTTAATTTTAATGTTATGAATCTTTATTTTTCTCTAATGAATATTAATCTTGTTATTGCAATTATCAATTAATCTTTTTTAAGATTAATTATCAAAGATTTCTCATTTGACTTCTTACATTTCTTTTATTTTTCTTCTTCCATTTTTGCTGTTGTCAAAAGGGTAGAGAAATATTATTTTACATTTAATTATTTTGTGTTTGTATTTGATTGTTTCTTGTCTTCTATTTTTCTTTGAGCGTAGTGTTTTGTTTCTCGTTGTTTGTTTCTCGCTTTGTGTTTTTGTAAATTTTAAATAAAATAAAAAATTGATTTGTTCTTAATAAAAATTCTTATATATTCACATGCTTATTCATTTTGGGAGAGTTTAGGAAAAATTTAGGCTTTCTGATTTTATTCAAACAATAATTGTTTTGCCATCATAAAAAAGGGGGAGATTGTTGAGATAGTTGCTACTTAGTTTTGCATGTTTGATATTCTTGTAACTTGTATGTTTTTGATGATTCCAAATATTATTAATTTGATTATTATTTCTCCTAACATATTTTTGAATAATTATTTTGCTCTTGTGTGTACTAACATTTTAGGGAAATCATACTCTTGATTGTTGAAGACTTGAAATCAAGATCAGTTTAAAAGTTTATTATAATTGAAGTCTGTATTTTATATTTTATTGAGTTTGAGAGAGTGTGATTGTAATTGAGTAACAAAGCACACATGCAGCGGGGGAGAGTTTAAAATTCACATTTTTTAAACTAATTGTATTGTACGAACCTCTTTTTGTATGTACAAACCACTTTTCGTACATACAAAAGAGAAATATAAGAAGTCATTTCATTGATTCTAAATATTTTAAACTGTTTGTATTGGGATGAACGCCTCTGTTTTGTTTTCATACAAAGATTATATGGGACTATATTAAATTTCATATCGGGATGAACGTCTTTATTTTATTCTCGCATAAAGATTGTACGGGACGATATTAAATTTCATACAAGGATGAATGCCTCTATTTTGTTCTGGCACAAAATTTTTTTCTAAATATGGATCGTATGGGACGATTTCCATTTCGTACCAAGATGAATGTCTCGGGTCTTTTCTCATTCATTTCATCCTAATGTTTAGTACAAATGAAAATTGAATTTTCTAACTATTCATCCCAGATGAACTTAGTTTATACAAGACGATGATCGAGTACAAAGTGATTTCATATCGATTCATAATAGGTTCATACGCAACAATATTTAAATTGTTCATACCTACAAACATACAATTGTATTGTATAAGCGTGTACGCTCAAAATTGAAAAATTAAGTTTTCTGGATAGTTTTTTATTGCTTTTGTATAAAAGGTCCACTAAAATTGACGTGAATCAATTCTTGACTACGTAATTTTTCAAGGGCAATTGTAAAAGAGAGTGTGAGAGAGTGTTTGAATGAGAGTTCTTGCAAGTGGAGTGTCAAGTGTTCACAAGGTTACTCAAAGGTAAGGATCTTATTATAATTGTGGTTATCAGTCTTCCTCTTATCTTTCTCGATTGCTCATGAGAAGATCTTCGGATAAGATCCGGTACTCTGCTGACACTTAGACGGTTTGAAATGATGAAGGTTCTCTATGTACACTTGGAGAGTGTGAACAGTCGAAGGTTCTCTATCTACACTTGGAGAGTGTGAACAGCCGACGATTCTCTGCCAACACTTGGAGATTGTGAATAGCCGACGGTACTCTGCTGGCACTTGGAGAGTGTGAAAGGAAATATGTGAATAGACCATAATACTCTACAGACACTTGGAGAGTGTGAACAGCCGAAGGTTCTTTGCCTACACTTGGAGAGTGTGAACAGCCGATGGTTCTCTGCCGACACTTGGAGAGTGTGAACAGATGACAGTTCTTTGCCGACACTTAGAGAGTGTGAAAGGATGATGGTTATTTGCCGCACTGGGGATTGGTGGAAAAGAGTTTTGTGAGGGCTTCTTTACCTTTCTGTGGGGGTAAAAGGAGAGATAGTTTGGTAATAGTGCAATACCTGAAGAGGGAATCTTCAAGAAATGGATGTAGGTCGTATTTGATCGAGCCACTATAAATCTTTATGTCATTTATTTTTCTGCTGCTTACATACTGCAAATTTTTATTTTCTTTTTATGGTTGAAAAGTTTTATTTAAAATTATAATTAACTTGCTTTGTGAATCAATAGGTTTAAATTTTTAAAATCCAAGAAAACTTTTAAAATTACCAATTCACACCCCTCTAGGTTAGCCATGGGACATTAGCTTAGGTTTAACAATTTAATTAAGATTAAATAAGAATCAACAAGTGTTTTGTATGATATATTTTAATCTACTTTTAGTATGTTAAAAGTGATTCACACAGTACGATCAGCTTAAAAAATTTAGAATCAATATTTTTTTAATTGAACTAAAAAAATATTGATTCTAAAATTTTTCAAAATTTTAGAAACAATATTAATTATAAATTTAGGAAAATCGTACAAAACTTTTAAATTTTAGAAAAATTTATGTTTAACAACATAATCAAGATTCAACAAGAATCAACAAGTGGTATCAAAGCTTCATTTCAAAACCATAAGTTTAGACTACTTTTTGATAAATGAATATGAGGGGGAGCTTGTGAGGGGATTCACAAGGGTTGCTCAAGGATCGCTCTTCTTGTCTTTCGTCTGGAGTTTCTCGTCCGTGGAAGGGTCGGTAGAGGTAAGGAGTTTTGCCTTTGGTTGTGGTTCTCTGCTAGCTTCAGGAGGAAGCAAAAGGAGGTAGGTTCTCTGCCTTGCCGGGGTGGCAAAAAGGAGTTTCTTGTGAGGGCTTCTCCGCCTAGCTGTGGGGGCTAAAGGAGAGTCACGTTTTGTAGTGCAATACTTGGAGGGTGCCTCCAAGGAGTGGACGTAGGTCGAGTCGACCGAACCACTATAAATCTTGTGTTCTTATTTTTGCTTCCGCACTTTTAAATTCCGCATTTGGTTTTGTGGTGTGATTTGGTTTGTGAATTTATTTCTTTGTCTTAAGAATTTTTAAAATACCAATTCACCCCCCCTCTTGGTTAGCTTGGGACTAAGTTCATAGGGCTTAACCTCCCGAACGAACTTTCAAGTGGTATTAGAGCGGGATTCGAAAAATTAAGTTTGAAAACTTTTTGAATTTGATCCATGGCTAACGTAGGTAATAGAAACACTACTGAAGGTTATTCGATTACACGACCTCCTCTATTTGATAACTTACCTTTTGATTTTTGGAAAACCCGCATGTCAACGTTTTTACAATCTACTGATTATCGCATGTGAATGCTTATTCAAGAAGGTTATTCTCCACCTTCTCGTGAAATTAATGGTATTAAAACTGAAGTTGCTTTTACTGAATGGACTTTCGATGAACGTGATTTGGCTCAGTTAAATGCAAAATGTTTGAACTATTTTTTCTGTGCTTTGAAATCTGAAGATTACATGCATGTTTCAACTTGCAAAACTGGTAAAGAGATTTGGGATAAATTATGCATCACCTATGAAGGCACTAATGAAGTTAAGCAATCCCGTTTGAACTTTCTCTTGCATGACTACGAACCTTTTCGTATGAAACCTCATGAATTGATTTCTGACATGTACACTAGGTTTACTCAGATTGTTACTTCATTGCATGCACTAGGAAAAGAGCTTTCGAATTATGAAAAAGTTAACAAGATTTTGAGATGCTTGCCTTCGTCTTATGATGCAAAAATAACTGCAATCACTGAATCAAAAGATTTGAATACTTATTCCATTGATAACTTACTTGGCTCAGTCATTGCTTACGAGCAAGGTGTGAATCAAAGAAATCATGATGCAGGTGAGAAGAAAAAGAAGAAAATAATCGCACTGAAGGCGCACAAATCGGATTCTGAATCTTCCGGGTCTGAAAGCAATGAAGTTGCCTTCATCACAAGGCAATTCAAAAGCTTTCTAAGGAAGAAACAAAGGCATCATCAAAATTGGAGGAAAGGTAAGGATCACAAATATGTTAAAGGATCTTCTGATGTTGTTTGTTTTGAATGCAGAAAACCTGGACATGTGAGAGCCGATTGCCCTACACTTCAAGATCAATCAAGCAAAGAAAAGAAAAAAGGTGAGGAGAAAGCCAAGTCAATGAAGGACAAGAAGAAAAACCAAATGAGCTTTTTGGCAGAATCTGGTATTGACTCCTCTGAGACTGAACCAGAGGAAGAGACTACGAATTTGTGTTTCATGGGAGAAAATCAAAGTGATGAAGAAGAGGTATGTAAACCAACCTATGATGAATTGTTTGAAATTTGTGAAAAAATTCATGCATCATACAAAAAACTTAAGAAAACTCATGCTAGCCTAAAATTAGAACATTCAAATCTACAAAAAGAGCATGAAGTGTTTCTCAAAGATCATGCAACGATTGATTCAAATCACATGGCTCTCCTTGATGAATTTGATGAGTTGAACAAAAAGCATTTGGAATTAATTGATGAACATAATGCATTAAAAGTTTCACACACCTCACTTAGTTTTGATCTTAAGAAATCTAAAGATCTTGAGAAAAATTTGAGGATTGAGATTGATGCCTTAAAGAGAACAAATTTGAGGATTCAAAATGATCGGATGACTTCCACTGTTGATCTTAAGCCAAAATCTAGGAAGAGGCATTATAACTCAAATCATCTAAGAAATCCCTTTCCTGGAATTAGATGTTTCTCATGTGGCATGCTAGGACACATCTCACACACTTGCACCGTTCATCGTAGTACTCATTGGGTGTGGAGACCTAAAATGCATGATTCACAGCATACCTTACCTGCATTACATTCTAATTTTTCTAAGAAGGATCCCAAACCTATTTGGGTTCCTAAATCTGATTGTTGTTGAGTTTTGCAGGTGTGCTCTCACCAAAGCCCTCGTGGGAGCATAGGATAACTGGACATAAGGAGGCTTGCAGCTCAAAAATTGCTTAAACTCGCTGCTTTATCACGTGCTTGAAACATTAGTTTTGTGTGTCTTTTTATTTTATTTTTTATTTTATTTTTTCTAGTTTTTGTGCTCACTTTGTATTGATTTTAGTTTGCTTTATTTTTTATTTGTTTTGTTTTGTTTTGTTTTTTTTACACGTTGCTCTTTAATTTTGGCCTTCATATGATTAGTCCTTTCAAACTTTTAGATTTTGGAGTTTTTTGGAGATAGTGATTTAGCTTTTCAAAATTAGTTAAAGGGAGTTTTCTGATGATGTTTTCCCTCCTTCAGACTTTATTTCGTGGTATGATTTTTCTTCTCTAAAATAAAAGTCTAAACTCGGTTTAACCAATAGCCTGTTAATTAAGATCTTTTTCTTATCTTGCTACAATAATTTATCTTATGCATAATAGCCAAAGTTTTTATTTATCATTCAAGCTTTTGAAATCTTGCCATTGCATTTTTCACATGATTTTGATTTAGTGTTGTGGATTGTTCTTCCCTATGTTTGAGAGAGAGCCCTATTCTCTAATATTTGGAGGATATACTCACAACTAAGTTTTTTTTAAGAGTATATTAAAGAATTTCTAGCTTGCAAAAGTTAAAAAGGAAAGAGGCCAATGTAGCCAAAATTGAAAAGAATGCTATATACACAAAAGTGTATCAAAGAATCAAATGATGCTCAAAAGAGCAAATCAAATGACAAGAGGCATAAAATGAGCCCACTAAATGCAAGCTATTCTCTTTTTGGTAAAACTCTTAAAACTTAGAAAACTCATTAATTATGTGATGTTTTCAAAGACTTGATTTCAATTTCCATGATTGAGAAAAATTACTTTGGTTTATTAAATATGAGATATTTTCTTTGTAAACAAGCTTTGAATGGATCTTATTATCCCTATTAGTTATTCTAAGCTGGATTTTTGGTTTCCAAAAGAATTTTTGTACTGAAGGATGTCTGATCAAGGGTTAACAAGATCAGATATTCTACCTTCTTCTAATTGAGATTTGTTAAACTTATTGATCTCTTGGAACTTTAAAAGGCTTAACTTTTTGAAAAGAATTCTCATATGATGCCTCCATAAATAAATTAAAAAAAAAATATTAAATTCAAAAATATTTGTTTTCATGTGTTCCTTGTTTTTTATTTTTCTGTGTTTTGACTGTTTCTTTATCTTTTGAGGGTCTTGATCATCACCATCTTTCCTTTGAATTCAATTCCTAGTTACATCGCCCTGGCCGATCCCTTTATCGTCCTGGACGATATGACAAATTCTGTTCAAAATCCATCTGCTGACCTTTTTGTTTGAAAACCCTAACTCATCGTCCCGGACGATCCCACATCGTCCTGGACGATTTGATCGAACTCTTAGTGATAGTCCTGGCTGATAGTATATTTTGTCTGGCTGATGCATTTTATGTGCATCGTCCTGGCCGATACACTGGATCATCCTGGACGATCCACGTGTTAGTAGGTTTTGATCTTTAAATTCGGCCCCGGACGATCCATTATTGGACAATCGGCCGGGCCGATCCACTGTTCGTCCTGGACGATACACGTGGCAAGCATTTTAAACATTTTAACTTTGGCCGGTACGATCAATTATTGTGCATCATCCCGGACGATACACCTAATCGGCCCGGACGATCTGCTTTTTCAACGATCGTTCAGCTTGACTCCTCGGGCCGATCGCCTGTGTCTATTCAGCCTGGCCGATAACTGATCAGCCCGGCCTTTCGGACCGCCTTTTTGACCAATCGGCCTGTACGCAATTATTGTACCCTATCGGCCTGGACGATTCTGCGATCGGCCAGGACGATAGGGCCGTTTCTTTAAATTCAGACCAATTCCAGCCATTTTTCTCACCCTCTTCCTTCAATTCTTTTGTGTTTTCTTGTTACCTCTCTCAAATGGCTGGTGGGAAACGTATTCGTCAGGCATCCGGGAGTTCTTCGAGGGCGACTCTAGACCCTCGATTCAGGGAGGCAGAAGATCAGGCTGCCTATCATCGCTACAAGGAGAGTGGCATCACCCTGTCCCAGATAATCAATCCAGCATATCTCTCATACCCGATAATGGACCTTTTTGCCCACACCTCTCTTTGTTTTATACTCACTCTCGCCTTCCCTTTCTCTTCCGAACTTCTCGCTGAATTTTTTGCTAACCTACGCATTAACCACACCTTCACAGTCATGACCTCCTATGTGAATCGACGCCCTGTCGAAATCACATATCAGGACTGTGTTGATCTTCTACAGCTATCCACCACTGGGGATAAGCTGCACCAAATAGCCACTGATCCTGATTTTGACTGGTCTACGGTGAATCACTTCCTTCGTCAGACCAATACACATTTCCATGTTGGAGAGACTAGCTCTTTGGTCAAAGATGCTAGGACAATCCAACATGTCCTTTGCACATCCATAATCCCAAAAGTCGGGGACCGGATTCACATCACCCCTCTACTGTCCCTCACTACTTTCTACATTATGGCCCAAAGAGAATTCAATGCCGCTAATCTACTCTTTCGCTACATCGATCACCTAACTACAATTCGCGACCCAGGCCATAAGAGAAAGCCCAATCTAGCCTTAGGACACATCATAGCCTATGTCCTTGAAACCAAATACAATCTCCAATACCCTAATCATCCGGACCGTCACCCTACCTACTACTCAAACAATTCCTTCACTACACTTCATAGTACTCGTCTTCACCCAGGAGATGGGGAAGGTCGGGGGGCAAGAGAGGAGGAGGCTCCCGCTCTCGCTCCCGTTTCGGATCCTGTCCCTCTCCACTAGCACTCACCCTTTGATCACTTGATTAAGAGATTTGATCGTTGGGAGACTCGGTTTGACGCCTACATTGTTGCTCAGGAGCAGCAACACTCAGAGGACATTGCCCGCTACGAGCAACACTGCGCTGAGGATTTAGCCCGATTTGACAGTTTCGTTACTCAGCAGCAGCAGCATTATGACCAGGACATCGCCTGGTTCAATGCTCAGTTCACCACACTTGCCACCTACTTTCAGCAGCCACCTCCACCACCTCCATCTGATGATCTGGATCCCTCGTTGTTTTAGTCTGTATTTTGTGTTGATTGTTTCTTGTCTTTTTAGTGTGCTTGTTAGTCTTTGTCTTGTGTTTCTAGACCCTCTTTTTGTGATGATAAAAGGGGGAGTAGGGTGTAGGAAAAAGCTGTTTGGTCTTGGATTTTGTAACCTTGCTGTGTTTTAATGAAATTTTCCTACTTGTGTTTGCCATCATCAAAAAGGGGGAGATTGTTGCAAATCTACTTTTTCATGGCTTATGTTTTGATGATTGACAAACACTATCTCTCTTGGACTACTTGTTGCTTCTAACTTTTCAAGAATCGAAGATCGGACGATCAAGAGGAAGCCAAGTCCAGGATCGCGTAGGTTTAGGGTTGAGTCAGTCTGTAATTTTATTTTTTACCTTTTGAGTCTACTTGTAATAATCAAAAAGACTGATGCTAAGTAACCCTTCACACACACACTTGAGAGGCTTAGAAATTCTGTTTTTGCCCACATCGGCCCGGCCGATATTTATATCGTCCGGACGATCAGCTTAAAACAGAAAGTCTAATTAAGGATTCTTAATTAAGGCAGCCAACATTAACATATCGGCCTGGACGATACATGTATCAGCCAGGACGATAAGCTCAAATTAGAAAGAAGTTGCCGCCTTAGACAGTTAAGGCATACTGAATTTTAAATTATCGGCCAGGACGATTCCAGGATCGGCCTGGATGAAATTACCAAATTATGCCTTAATTGATCAGGAAATCAAGGGAGTAATTAAGGATGATTGATACGATCATATCGGACAGGACGATCGTGAGATCAGCCTGGTCGATCAAGCCAAATTTCAATCGACCAGGACTGTTCCCAGGGCTGTGCTCAGGACGATTTACCTCTGATTTGAACTAATCGGCCAGGACGATCGTGAGATCGGCCTGGACGATCAAGCCAAATTTCAATCGTCCAGGACTGTTCCCAGGGCTGTGCTCTGGCCGATCTTCCTTGATTTGTACTAATCGACCAGGCCGATGTCCATATCGGCCTGGACGATAAAGTCGGCTACTTGCAATTAATGAGCTCCTCTTGAGCTCTTTTATTTAAAGAGCTCTTCTTCAACATTTTTGAGTGACCTTTGGCTGCTGCCTTGACCTGAGAAGACCTTGAGGAGAGAAACAGAGAGAGGGAGAGAGAGATGATCTTGTGAGGGGGAGCTTGTGAGGGGATTCACAAGGGTTGCTCAAGGATCACTCTGCTTGTCTTTCGTCTGGAGTTTCTCATCCGTGGAAGGGTCGGTAGAGGTAAGGAGTTTTGCCTTTGGTTGTGGTTCTCTGCCAGCTTCAGGAGGAAGCAAAAGGAGGTAGGTTCTCTGCCTTGCCGGGGTGGCAAAAAGGAGTTTCTTGTGAGGGCTTCTCCGCCTAGCTGTGGGGGCTAAAGGAGAGTCACGTTTTGTAGTGCAATACTTGGAGGGTGCCTCCAAGGAGTGGACGTAGGTCGAGTCGACCGAACCACTATAAATCTTGTGTTCTTATTTTTGCTTCCGCACTTTTAAATTCCGCATTTGGTTTTGTGGTGTGATTTAGTTTGTGAATTTATTTCTTTGTCTTAAGAATTTTTAAAATACCAATTCACCCCCCCTCTTGGTTAGCTTGGGACTAAGTTCATAGGGCTTAACATCCCGAACGAACTTTCAGCTAGTAGCACTCTAATGGCTTCCAATCTAACTACAAGGGAAAGGTCTCCTCAAAATTAATTCCTTCTATTTGGTTGTACCCCTTAGCTACCAATATTGCCTTATTCCTAACCACCACACCAGTATCATTCATGTTATTCATAAAGACCCATTTGGTTCCAACTACAGTTCATCCATTTGGTCTTTCTACAAACTCCAAAACATCATTCCTAACAAATTGGTTTAATTCCTCTTATATGGCTAAGATCTAAAACTCATCAGACAAGGCTTGTTTAATATTGGTGGGTTCAATCATAGAGATAAAGGTAGAGTGGCACGCTTCCTTCCTAAGTGTGCCTAGTCCTAACTCCTTCAAAAGGGTCTCCTACGATCAATTCTTTATGATGAATCAAAGAATATCTCAAATCCCTAGGAAAAGTTTGTGTAAGATCAAACCTTTCCTGTAGATTTGAACTTTCTACTCCTTGGATAATCTATCCTACTCCTTCAGTGATATGGGATTCTACTCTCTTTTTCAAAATTTTCAACTACTTTGGAAATCTCTGTAACACGATCTTCATCCTTAATTATAGACTCCTTAGGATCAGATTCATCAAACACTACATGAGTAGTCTCCTCCACCACTAGTCCTTTTATTAAACACCCTAAAGGATTTCCCAACACTTGAATAACCTAAGAACACTTCTTCATCAGAATTTGGGTCAAATTTTTCTAAGTGTGATTTCCCATTGTTATGAATGAAAACCTTACAACAGAAGAAATGGAGGTGGGAAAGGTTGGTTGTTCTTCCCTTAAGGATCTCATAGGGTTTCTTATCAAGTTTGGCTCTAACATTCACCCTGTTCAATACATAACAAGCTGTGTTTATCGCTTTAGCCCTAAAGTGTTTTGGAAGTGAATACTCAGCAAGCATAGCCCTAGCAGCCTCAACTAAGGTACTGTTCTTCCTTTTAGCTATCCCATTCTACTGAGGGGTCCTAGAGCTAATAATTTATGATTAATCCCTTTATCCTCACGAAACTCTCCATATCACTCATTTTTAAACTCTCCCCTATGGTCATTATGAATGGTCAAGATCTCACAACCTAACTATTTCTGAATCGATGTGGATAAGGATCAGAACTCATCAAATGACTCATTCTTATGTGATAGAAATCTAATCCAAGTAAAGCTCAAGTAGTCATCGACAATCACAAAATTATAGACTTTTCCCCCTAAACTTGCAGTACTAATGGGTCCAAACTAATAGGTCCAGATGATAGAAAAATTGTCCAGGATGATGGGATAAAAATTATGAAATTTAGGAGGTGGATGTAGATGATCAGAGAAGGCCCAAAGAACACCAAAAATACCGGTAAAAGGTAAACTAAAAAAAAAGAAGAAAAAATGAAAATAATAAAATTTTCATTATTTTTATTTTTTAATTTTTATTTTATTTATTTTTTTATTTAAATAAATAAGGCATGAATATGATAAATTCTCCAAGTGTTTGAATTTAAAGACTTATAAGACCAATGAGTTAATATCATCGAAATATGAAAATAGTAGAATATCTGATCCTGTTAATCCTAGCTTGGACTTCTCTAAAGGCAAAGGAAAAATCAACTTTTGAAAATAAAAGACCTAACTCAGAACAAACTAATTGGATAAGAAAAAGAGATCCATTCAAAACTTAGTTCCAAAAAAACATCTTAAAGAATAATATAATAAAGTAATTTATCATAATCAAGAAATTTTAAATCAAGTCTTTGAAAATATCAAGTGACATGTGAATTCTTCTAAAATTTTAAAGGTTTGAAAGAGAGGGAAGCTTTCTTTTTGTGGGCTTATTTTATATCTCTTATATTTTGATTGGTGTACTTTGCACATTTTTTTATTTTTGATAGACTTTGTGTATCTTTTAATTTTTTGGCGATCATTGCGTATCTTTCTATTTTTGGCATCATTGGTCATTTTTTTTACAAGCTAGATCCCTTTTGAAAACTCTTAAATATTCTTAGTTGTGAGTATATCTTCTAGATATTAGAGAAGAAAAACTCACTCTCCAATAAAGGAAATAATAAATAACAAAATATAATCAAATTCATATAATAAATGCAATAACAAGATTTCAAAGAATTTGAAAGTAATAAAAAAATCTTTGAACATTATATATATATATATATATATATATATATATAAGATAGATTACTATAGCAAGATTGAAAACATTTTAATTGTAAAGTCCAGTTGTTAATTTTGTATAGACTTTTATTTAGAAAAGAAAATTATACCACTAAGAGAGGTTAGAGGGAGGGAAACAATCAATGGTATTTCTCCCTTTAACTGATTTAGGGATTTTAGATATTAGCTATAAATTTCCAAAAATAAAAATAAGGTAAAATATCATTTCAGCTATGACAAAAGGAAAGTGAAAGTAAAAATATTAGGGATGAAACATTAGAGGATATAAACAAATAAAAATCACTACTAAAAAACTAAAAATGAAAAAAGAACAAAAAATAACAATAACTTATGGAATAAGAAATATGCAAATTAGTATATATTAAGCAACAAGTTCATATAATTATGAGTTGCGAGCCTCCAATGTCCAAGTACTACATGCTCTCATGAGGTCTTTTGTGAGAGTTTGTCTATAAAATATCAAATGTCAGATTTAGGAACCTAAACAAGTTTGGGCCCCTTCTTATAAAAGAGTAATGTAATGCATGTATATTATACTGTGAATTATGTAATTTATGTCTCCACACTCATTGTGTACTATGATGATTAGTGCAATGTGTGAAATATGTCTTAGTATGGCACATAAAAAATATCTAACTCCAGGAAAAAGGATTTACTAATCTACTTGGGTGGTGATTTTTCCTTTTAACATTATGTGATGCATTCAATTTTGATTTATTATTTTCAAATGCTTTGAGATTTGCTTTAGTGAATCATGCTCAATAATCAATTCAGAATGCTTTTATTTAAATCATCAAATTCATGAAGTAAAGATATGCGATTGTTATCAAGTAGAGTGTGATCTTTACTTAAACTTTCTTGCTCTTTTTATAAATTTAAAACTCTAATTTAAAACTAGCATGTGATTTCTTAAGTTTCTTATATGATGCATGAATTTTCTCACAAATTTCAAGTAATTGATCATAGGTTCGTTCACATACCTCTTCTTGATCAGACTAACCAAGATGATCAACCATTAAGCACAAGTTTGTCATCTCCTATTCTTCTTAAGTCTCAGATGAGTCAGATGTTGAATCTGCCCATTTTGGTGCTGCTTCTTATCCTTCATGTATTTGGTTTTCTCCTCAACCTTATCCTTGCTTGGGTGCTCCTTAAGTATAGGATAATTAGATTTAACATGTCCAGGCTTCCTGCATCTAAAATAAATAACATTAGAAGAACTTTTATAATTTTTGCCATCCTTATCTTTTTTCCACTTTTGATGATACTTGTTATTCTTTCTTAGAAACCTTTTGAATTGCCTAGTGATGAAGACAACATCATCACTTTCAGACCCAAAAGAATCAGTGTCCATGTTGTTGGCCTTCAGTGTAATAATTTTCTTCTTCTTTTTCTCACCTATATCAAGATTTCTTTAATTCACCCCTTGCTCATAAGCAATGAGTGACCCAAGTAAATTATCAGCAGAATAAGTAATTAAATCTTTGGATTCAGTTATTATAGTGATTTTAGCATTAAAAGAAGATGGCAAACATATCAAAAGTTTGTTGACTCTTTCAAAATTAGTTAGCTATCTTCCTAAAGTATGTAATGAGGTGACAATTTGAGTAAACATAGTATAAATGTCAAAATTTGATTCAGAAGGTTTCATACAAAAATGTTTATAGTCATGCAACAAAATATTCAACCTAGATTATTTAACTTTATTAGTTCCTTCATAATTTACACACAATCTATCCCAATTTTTCTTACCAATTGCACAAGTTGAAACATGTATATAATCTTCATATTTCAAAGCATAGAAAAAATAGTTCAAGTATTTTGCATTAAGTTATGCTAAATCTCTTTCATTAAAAGTCCATCCAGTAAAATGAAGTTCAGTTTTAATGCCATTAATTTTATGAGAAGGAGGTTTATAACCATCCTTAACAAGTATCCATATGTGATAGTCAATCGATTATAAAAAAAGTAGACATGCGAGTTTTCCAAAAATCAAAAGGAATATTATCAAACTAAGGTGGTCGTGTAATAGAATATCATTCCATTGTATTATGATTACCAAACGTAGTCATGAATCAGAATTCAAAAAGTTTTTAAATTTATATTTATGAATCCCAATCTGATACCACTTGAAAGTGTTGTCTTAAAAGTTTGACAAGGATGTTAAGCCCTTATGAATTAGTCCCAAGGTTAACCAAGAGGGGGGTGAATTGGTAATTTAAAAAAATCTTTCATTCAAAACACAATCTTAAAATAAAAACCAAGTTTCACCATAGAAATTAAAGTGCGAAAATTAAATGCGGAAGTAGTAATAAAGAACACAAAAATTTATAGTGGTTCGGTCAATATGACCTATGTCCACTCCATGAAGGCACCCTCTGAGTATTGCACTAAACTTAGTGTCTCTTCTTTTTCCCCCACATCAAGGTAGAGAAGCCTTTACAAACCTCATTTCCACCAACCCAGGTGAGGCAGAGAACCCATTTCCTTTTGCTTTCTCCTATTAGCTCTCTCAGGTCAGAACATCAACAAAAAAATACTCTCTTCAAAGGAATAATAGTTCTTAAATAGAAGAGCTTCAAAATAGCTCTTAATTGCAACAAACTGAGTTTATTGTCCAGGGCGATATAAATATCATCTTGTACGATCAATACAAATTTAGCGCAAACAGCCAGGATGATTTGGGATGATCAGAAGGTATTTATTTATATCGTGCAGGCTGATAGGATAACATCCTGTATGATTAGATCAAATCATTAAATATCATCTAGACCATCACACTGAATGGATGTCTAGACAATAAAAAAATAGCTTGATCGTCCAAGTCGATCTCATATTTATCTTGAACTATTAGTTCAAATCCGCACATAACATCCAGAACATCGCCTTGAAAGGAAGCTGTCCGATGTTTAGTTGTTAAGGAATCAACTAAGGTTTTTAAACTGATTGTCCCGGCTGATCATACGATCATCAAAGATGTTAAGATCGAGCAATCAAATCTTAATTACTTTACTTAATTATAAGATTAATTTATGTATAATTATGTTGCATTATCCAAGATGATGTCCTGGACGATGTCTAAAAATAAATAATACATAAATAAATCTAGCGATTGATTCTTTTTAATTTAAGATAATCGTCCAGACAGATACAAATATCATTTAGGATGATGCACTTAATGATGGCTACCTTAACCAAGATGCCCAAATTAGGGTTTCTATTTTTAATTAATCGTCTAGGCCAATTTTTGGATCATCCTGAACGATATGAGCAAAAAAGGAAAACTTTAAATTGTCAGAAAAATTCTCTTAAGTGTGTGTGTGTGCAATGTTACTTAGTATCAGGAACCATATCGTTTATATAGACTCAAGAAAAGGAAAAAGTTTACAAACTGACTCAAACCTAGTCTATCCAATCCTGAGCTAGTTTAAATTATTATTTGATCTTGTTGAGCTGAAATATTAGTAGGAAAGATAGTCATAGAGAAACAGAAGTGTTTACTATCATCAAAATTATATTCCTTGAAAAACTGATTCGCAACAATGTTTTGAATAGGGTGAATAAAGAATCAAACTTAAATAAAATACCCCATAAGCTTCATAAGGGGAGAACACCTAATTTGTCACATTTGCATGTTTTTGGATGTAAATTGTTCAAACTTAATAATGAAAAATCTGCCTTAAGAAAGTTTGATCCAAAATCAGATGAAGGAATATTTCTTGGATATTCTTGTGTTGGAAAATCTTATAGTGTATTTAAAAAAAGAATTTTGGTAATTGAGGAGACCACACATATTATGTTTGATGAATCTATAATTTTGGAAGAGCCAATTTTGGAAGAGGATGAAAAAGAAAATAACTCCCAAAAGATTGAGAAAGTTAATTTGGAAGAAACTTTAGAGTTAGAAAACCTATTGCCTAGAGATTTAAGATTTTCTAAAAACCACCCTAAGGAATTGATTTTAGGTGAATCTGAAAGTTTGTTATGGATGTATACCCTATGAACTTAGTCCTAAGCTAACCAAGAGGGGGGGTGAATTGGATAACTTTAAAACCAAAGATAAAACTCAACCAAAAACACCACAAACAAAGTGCGGAAGAAAGATAAATGTGGAAGTGATAATAAGAAAAGAACACACCAGATTTATAGTGGTTCGGTCAAACCTTGACCTACGTCCACTCCTTGGAGGCGCCCTCCAAGTATTGCACTAAACCAAGTGTATCTCCTTTAGCCCCCACAGCTAGGCGGAGAAGCCCTTACAAAATCACTTCCACCTTCCCTGGTGCGGCGGAGTTGCCGGGTCCTTTGACACTAAGGAGATCTTCTTCTTTGGTGAACTTACCTCGAGACAAGCCTTGAATCCGATGGTACTAAGGTGCGAGTTCGCCGGAGCAACTATGTGGATCCCCCACAACACTCCCTTGAGTTCCTCCCCCTCACAGGACCTTCTCCCTCTCAAACTCCACCCTTTCCTCTCTCCCTTTCAAGCTCTCTCTCCAAGTTTCCCAACAAGAACGAAGCTATAATGGCTGCCAAAGACACTTACAAAGTGTCATGTAAAGCTTACATAGAAGAGCTAAAAACGAGCTTATTAATGCAAGTTGCCGACATTATCATCCAGGACAATAGGCATATCGTCCTGGCCGATTAGTTCAAATTCAGCTCAACAGCCTGGGACGATTTGGGACGATCAGAAGAAAATTGGTTACATCGTCCTGGCCGATATCACGATCGTTCTGGCTGATTAGATTAAAATCGATTTCAATCGTCCTGATCATAGCCCTGAATTCGAGCTGTCCGATGCAGATCGTCCAGGACATCGTCCCGGCCGATCCGGCGATCGTCCCGGTCGATGTGATCGTATCAATCAACCATTAATGCTTTCCAAAGATACCAGATCAATTTGGGCATAATTGAGTTAGATCAGCCTGGACGATATAAATATCGTCCTAGCCGATTTCCTAAAACAAAGAATTCCTAAACTGATTATAGCGGTTGATTCTTTCTGAATTAAGACTATCGTCCTGGCCGATACATGTATCATCCAAGACGATATCAATAACGGCTGCCTTAATGAGGATGCCCTAATTAGGGTTTCTTATTTTAGACATATCGTCCCGGCCGATATTACCAAAAATAGAAATCTTATAGGGAACAATAGGAAATCTTCCAAGTTACAAATCAATAGATCCCACACCAAATACAGCAGACTCAAGAAAGAAAAAAGATTACAAACTTACATAAACCTAGTCTACCCAATCTTGAGCTGGGTCTAAATTGCAGTCTGATCGTGTGAACCTGAAACGTTAGCACATAAGGCAATCGTAGAGAAATAAGGAATGTTTGCTTTCATAAAAATCATAAACCATAGATTCGCAACTGAATCTAGTGAGGGTGATAGGACTAGGCGTAGACTAAGCAAAGAAGTTAATCATTCTATCTTTATTTTAATGATAGAACCCATAAATGAAAATCAAGCACTTTCGGATGAATTTTAGATTTTGGCAATATAAGAAGAATGAAATCAATTTATGAGAAATGATATTTGGGAATTAATTGTAAGGCTAAAGTATCAAAGTGTAGTTGGATCAAAGTGGATATTAAAAAATATTACGAATGACTCAGGAGTTGTCGTTAGAAATAAGGCTAGATTGGTGGCTAAGGGGTATAATAAAATTGAAGGGATTGATTTTTAGGAGACTTTTATCCCTGTAGTGAGACTTAAAGCAATTAGGGTTTTATTAGCCTTTACTTATTTTAAAGGATTCAAATTATTTCAAATGGATGTTAAAAGTGCCTTTTTTAAATGGGGTAATTCAAGAAGATGTTTATGTTGAACAACCTCTAGGTTTTGAAGATTCAAAATATCAAAATTCTATTTTTAAATTGAAAAAGGCATTGTATGAATTGAAACAAGGACCTAGGGCTTGGTATGAGAGGTTGAGCACTTTCCTACTTGAGAGATCTTTTAAAAAAGGAAGTGTGGATACAGCTCTCTTTTTGAAGAAATTGGGAGAGGATATATTCATTGTACCAATTTATGTTGATGATATTATCTTTGGATCTATAAATAAAAATCTTCATGATTACTCTTCTAAAATAACGAGTAGTGAATTTGAGATAAGTCTAATAGGAGATTTGAGTTACTTTCTAGGCTTTATAATTAAGTAAGTTGAGGAGGGAACATTTCTTAGTCAGACGAATTATGTTAAGGACCCACAGGTAAAATTTATTTGTCAAAAGAAATTTAAGGGAATAATAGGATCTTTACTTTACTTGACTGCCAGGAAACCTGATATTATGTTCAATGTTTATTTTTTTGCTATATTTAAATTAAATCCAAAAGAGTCACAATTGATAGTAGTGAAAATGATTTTGAGATATATCTTGGGAACCCAAAACTTAAGAATTTATTATTCTAAGTACAGCTCTTCATTTGAAATAATTAGATATTTAGATTTGGAATTTATAGGTTGTAAGGTTGATCAAAAGAGTACATCTACAATATGAAAGTTTATTATAAATTCATTAGTTTCTTATCTCAGTAGAAAATAGAATTTTGTAGCCCTATCTACTACAGAAGCTGAATACATTACCTTAGAAAGTTGTGTGACACAAGTTCTTTGGTTGAAACAATAGTTGATTGACTTAGGATTTACAATAGGTATAGTTCCAATTTATGGTGACAACACTAGTGCCATTTGTATTTCAAAGAATCCTATTCAAGATTCTAGAATGAAACGTATAGACATAAGGCATCATTTCATAAGGGATCATGTATCTAAAGGAGAAATTGAACTGAACCATATTTTAATTGAAAATCAACTTGTAGACTATTTACAAAACCACTAGCCATTGATACTTTTTGTACATTAAGAACAAGGCTTGGTGTGATTGATTTGAATGCTTAATTAAAAATCTTCTGCAAACTTGATATGTCTTTTTGTGTGTTTTTCTATTTTTGTATTTTATGTGCTTATTTATGTTTGTGATTTTATGTTTTTGTATTTTGTGTGATTATGAAAATGTTTTCACATCAAATTTCCTATTTCTGATCGATCGTGCAAATTTTTCTAAGTGTTCTATTTGTATTGTACGAAATTATTTTCATACTGTATGAATTTTTTAGCTTGTCGATCAATGGTTTGGATTGATTGTGTATAGTTTTGTTTTTCTAATACATATCATACTATACAATCTCTAGATCAACCCGAATAATTTGTATTCATTTATATATACACATCTAAACGGTTATACGGGTAGATTTAGTTATTATAACTAATCGTACGAACGAACCCATAGTTCATATGTACGAACCACATGTCATTTAATGTGGGGGACGAATCCTACCATCATTAAAACAATCTTAAATAATTGATCATCCCGGACGAACACTTGTTCGTTTGTACGATCGTATGGTCAGAAAGTCTGTACGAAAGGATGCCTTGTAACTTATGTGATTATAAAAGTCATTTCATTTCAAATGTATTCATTTTTACATATGAAATTTATTTCATACATATGAACACTTTCATCATACTGTAAGAACCTCTTTTCATACGTATGAAAGATTATTTTTCATTAAATAAGAGGGCTTTGGAATTCATTTTCATTTACTTTAATAGCCTTTTTTAAATCCTTCAATTCTTAGCAATGGCCAGTTCTAGCAAGAGGCGTAGACTCATTAAGGGTTTGTCTTCTAGGGGTGGTGGCGACAACTTCCTATCCAAGACTAACGAGGATTCTTTCATTAGGTTTGTCTCTTCTAAAATCACTCCTTCAAGAATCCTATTACATGATAATATCTATTTTCAAGTGATTCCCCTTTTCGCTACCACCCAATTTGCATTTATTCTAACCCTGATTCATGCCTATAACAAAGAGAACTTCCACTACTTTCTAGCCAATATGTCCTTTAGTACTAATGAAAGTAGGATTAGATCTTTTGTACTAAAAAAAAGGGTAGAAATAACAAAGGACGATTTGGGAAACATTTCGCAGTTAAGGACTCAAGAAGTTAGAGCCCACACTTTGTCTTCTAGTAATGATTTTCATTGGACTGAAATAAATAAAGTTATTAGAGGGATTGAACAATTATGTCAATTTCCTAGGGTCTCTTCTTTAAACAAAAAATGCAAAGATCATCTAGCATGTTCTTAAAACCTCTATAATTCCTAGAGCTGGTGATCGTATTAATATTACTCCTCTTCTATCCACTGTCACTTATCTTATCATGACTAGTCAAGCAATTGATGAAGCCTAACTTATTATTGATTATATTCATGGGCTTGCTGAAATTGGACATGTCTCATATAAGAGGAAGAAGAATATTGCATTAGGACAGCTAGTTATATTTATCCTTGAGAAGAAGTACAGTCATGTTCATCCTGATCCTTTACCTGAATTACCTATCTACTTCACTGATGCTTCATTTCAAGCACTTTTTAGGAGATATGATTGAAGTGAGGATTCTAAGGGAGAAGGGGGATCACTTGCACCAGCACCTACACCTGCACCTGCTCAAAGACTTGACTTCCATGAGATGGTCCAGCTCTTTGACCGACTTGAGAGTCATTTTGATCAGTGTTTTGATCAAATTCAGACTCCCTAACACTAGTAGGATTCATAATACTAGCAGAACATGGGTTGGATTTAAGGTCAGTTTCACTCAGTGAACACCAACGTGGCTTGTTGTGAATTTATTTTCATGGATTATGATTTTGATGATAGCAAACAATCTTATTTATCTATGACTGCCTTGCCTACTAACATTTTAGGTCCATAAGGTCAGACGATAATTAGAACTAGCTCAAGATAAGGTAGACTAGGTCTGAATCACTTTGTACACTTTTCCCTTTCTTGAGTTTATTGTAAAAGGTGTGGCTCCTAATGCTAAGTAATCTTATACATACACACCTTAGTAGAATTTTTGACTGTTTCTTCGAGTTTACTATTTTTGGTAACTTCGTCCGGGATGATATTTATATCAGCCTAGACAATGGGTTCAAAAATAGAAACCCTAATCAGGGCATCATGGTTAAGAGCTGTCATTAAGTCGATCATCTTGGATGATATTATATTGGCCTACATGATAGGCTCAAATTAGAAAGAATCAACTGCCAGATCTATTTAGGCATTTGTTATTTTTGGATATCGTCCAGGACATCGGCTTGGATGATGAAGCACAATTATACCTAAATTGATTAGGTGATTAAGGAAAGCAATTAAGACTGATTGCACGATCACATTCGCCGAGCTGATCATAAGATCGACAGGGATGATGTCGTGGATGATTGCCATCAGCCATCTTCTATTCAGGGAGATATTCAGGAAGATTTTCCTCAGATTTGAACCAATCGTCCAAGATGATATCCTATCAGCCTGGACGACATTACCAGAAATTATCTAATCATCCCAAACTGACCGGGCTGATTGAGCATAATTTACACTGATCAGCCCAGGCTGATATCCTTATCGGCCTGGATGATAAAGCCAGTTTGTATAAAATAAGAGATATTCCAAAACTCTTCTAATGCTGATCTCTTATTCTACCTTAGAGGTGATCTTTTATACTGTCTTGACCTGAGAAAGCCTAGAGGAGAGGGAGATAGAGGGGGAGAGAGAGAGAGAGAGAGAGAGAGAGAGAGAGAGAGAGAGAGAGGTTTTTTTGAGGGGAAGCTTGTGAGGGAGTTTCACAAGGGTTACTCCAAGAATTATTCAACTTTCTTCTTATTCCACTATAGTCTCTTATCCTTGGAGGTTTGAGAAAGGTCTTCTTTAGCAATCGATTAAAGTTCTATGCTTGCTTCAGGAGAAAGCAAAAGGAGTTGGGCTCTCTGCCTCATCGGGGTTAGCGGAAAGGAGTTTTTGTGAGGGCTTCTATACCTTGCTATGGGAGCAAAAGGAGAGTCATGGTATTTAGTGCAATACCTGGAGGGTGCCTATGGGGAGTGGACGTAGGTCACGTTGACTGAACCACTATAAATTTTTGTGTCTTTTTACTACTGCTTTCCACATTTTTTCTTCAGAACTTTGATTTTCATTGTGGTGATTTTTATTTGAGTTTTATGATTGTGTTTTAATCAAAATAATTTTTAAAATACCAATTCACCCCCCCCCCCCCTCTCTTAGTTAGCCTTAGGCTAGTTCATTAGGGCTTAACATCCCTAACAAACTTTTAAGTAGTATCAGAGCAGGATTTATAAAAATAAAGTTTGAATTTTTTTTGAATTTTTATTCATGGCTAACTCTGGTAATTGTAATACTACAAAAGGATATTCCATTACCCGACCATCTTTATTTGATAATATTCCTTTTGATTTTTGAAAAACTCGCATGTCTACTTTTTTACAATTAATTGACCATTGCATGTGGATGCTTGTTAAGGAAGGTTATATATCTCCAACTGGTAAACTTAATGGCATTAATGTTCCTCTTTCTTTTTCTGAATAGACTCATGATGATATGGATTTAGCATAATTTAATGCAAAATATTTGAACTATTTTTTTTGTGCTTTAAAATCTGAAGATTACATTCATGTTTCTACTTGCACTACTAGAAAGGAGATTTGAGATAAATTGTGTATTACTTATGAAGGAATTAATGAAGTTAAGCAATCTCAATTGAATATTCTTTTGCATGATTACGAACTTTTTTTGTATAAAGCCTCATGAATCAATTTCTAAAATGTATATAAGGTTTACTCAAATTGTAACTATAAGAAGAGAACTCACTAACTATGAAAAGGTGAATAAAATTTTGAGATGCTTATCTTCCTCTTTTGATGCTAAAATCAGTGCAATTACAAAATCTAAATATTTGAATACTTATTCGATTGATAACTTACTTGGCTCACTCATTGCTTTCGAGTAGGGGGTGAATCAAAGAAATCTTGATGAAGGTGAGAAAAAGAAGGAGAAAACTATAGCACCGAAGGCCAACAACTCCTCTGGGTCTGAAAGCGATGATGTTGCCCTCATTACTAGGCAATTTAAAAGCTTTCTAAGGAATAACAACAATTATCATCAGAAATGGAAAAGAGGTACGGACAACAAAAATTATAAAAATTCCTCTGATCTTATTTGTTATGAATGCAGGAAGCCTGGACATATTAAAGCGGCTTATCCTATACTTAAGGAGACTCCAAGCATGGAGAAGGATGAGGAAAAACCCAAACACAGGAAGGATAAGAAGCAGTACCAAAAAGCTTTCTAAGCGGAGTCTGCATCTAACTCCTCTAAGGTTGAGGCAGAGGAAGAGACAACAAACTTGTGCTTAATGGTAGATATTCATCTTGGTTAAAGTGACCAAGAAGAGATATGTGAACCAACCTATGACCAATTGCTTGAAATATGTGACAAAATTCATGTATCATATCGAAAATTTAAGAAAACTCATGCTAGTTTGAAATTGGAGTTTTTGAATTTATAAAAAGAGCATGGAATTTTGAGTAAAGATTACTTCCAAATTGATAGCAATCACATGTCTCTACTTGATGAATTTGATGATTTAAATAAAAAGCATTCTAAATTAATTATTGAGCATGATTCTTTGAAAGCTTCCTACACCTCACTTGAATTTGATTTTAAAGCTTCTACTAAAGAATATGAGCATAAAAAGCAGTATTTGGATGTTGATTTATAAAATGCTAACTTGAAGCTTAAAGCAAAATTGATACACTTGAGAGAAATTGGAATACATCAATACCTGATTTAAAGCCAAAACCTAGGAAGAGGAGGCATTATAACCTGAATTGATTAAGAAATTATTTTCCCGGTATTAGATGTTTTTCATGTGGCGTGTTAGAACACATAGCACACACTTGCACCATTCACTATAGTACACATTGGTTTTTGAGACCAAAAATGCATGTTTCACAGCATAACATAAATGCATTACATTCTTCTTTTCATAAGGAAGGACGCAAACCTATTTGGGTTTCGAAATCTGACAGTTGATGCTTTTTATAGGTGTGCTCTCACCAAAGACCTCATGAGAGCTTGGACAGTGGAGGCTCGCAGCTTATAATTGCTTAAACTTGCTTCTTAATAAAATCTGGGTTGCTTGTTTACTACTCTATTGTTGCTTTCCTTTTTTATGATTGTTGATTTTCTAGTTGTTTCATCTCTAATGTTTTTCTTTGAAATGATATTTTATCTTGGTTTTTAATTTTTTGAATTTGAATAATAAATATCTAAACATCCCTAAGTCCGTTAAAGGGAGAAAAACCGTTGATTGTTTCCCTCCCTCTAACCTCTTTTAGTACTGTAATTTTCTTTTTTAAATAAAAGTCTATCTCAAATAAAAATATGGACTTTGCAATTAAGATTTTTTCTATCTTGCTACAGTAATCTATCTTATATATATAATGTTCAAAAGTCTTTATATTACTTTCAAGTTCTTTGAAATCTTGATGTTGTATATATCATATGAATTTGATTCTATTTTGTGGTTTATTCTTCCCTTTATTAGAGAGTGAGTTTTTCTTCTTTAATAAATAGAAGAAATACTCACAACTAAAAATATTTAAGAGTTTTTCTAAAAGAGATATAGCTTGAAAAAATAACAAAAAAGTGGCCAATGATGCCAAAATAAAAGATGTGCAATGATCGCTAAAAATAAAAAAAGACATAAAGTGTATCAAAAATCAAAAGATGCGCCAATCAAATTGATAAGAGGCATAAAATAAGCCCATAAGAAGAAAAGCTTCCCTCTCTTTTAAAAACTTTTAAATCTTATAAGAATTCATGTGTCACTTGATATTTTCAACGTCTTGATTTCAAATTTCATAATTGTGATAAATCACTTTGGTATATTATTCTATAAGATATTTTCTAGAACTGAGTTTTGAACAAATCTTTTTTTCTTATCCAATTGGTTTGTTCTGAGTTAGGTCTCTTGTTTTCAAAAGATAATTTTGCCCTAATAGAAGTCCGAGCAAGTGTTAACAAGATTAGATATTCTACCATTTTTCTAATTTATTTGATGTTAACACATTGGTCTTACAAGTCTCTAAATTCAATCACTTAAAGTTTTTATTATGTTTATACCCTATTTAAAAAAAAATCCTTGTTTTTGTTTGTGTTTATGTCTTTTTCATACCATATTTTTATCATTTTCACTTGATTTTGATGCTTTTGGGCCTTCTCTGATCATCTCCATCTATCGTTTGATTCTCCACTTTTTTCACATCATCCGGGCTGGTACCCCTATCGGCTAGGATGATCTGATCAATTTACTTTGAAAACTCCCCTATGCCGACTGATTTGATTTTCTGCTTCTGATCATCCTGGACGATCCATTATCAGCCTGGACGATTTGATCGTCTTCTGCTTCAACCATTTTTATCGGCCTGTCCGATCCGTTGTTCGGCCCAGATAATATTATCCTCTTTATGGAAAATCATACTGACCGATCCATGTATTCATCCTGGATGATATATATGGATGTATATTTAAAATCTTTGAAATCGGCCGGGATGATCCATTTTGGATAATCGGCCCTGACGATCCACCTATTCGGCCTAGCCGATAAATGTGGCACATGATTTAAACATTTTAAATTTGGCCAGTATGATCCATTATTTGACATCATCTTGGACAATCCACTGAATTGGCCCGAATAATATGCTTTTTGAACGATCATTTGGTTTGACTACTCAGGACGATCGCTTGTGTCTAATCCTCCTGATCGATATCTGATCAACCCGGAGGATAGGATCGCCTTTTTTGACCAATTGGCTTGTACGCAATTATTATACCAGATTGGCCTGGAAGATCCTACGATCGGCTTGGATGATCTGGCCGATTCTTTATAAACCGAGCCCTTCCAGCCATTTTCTTCACACCAATTTCTTCTCCTTGCTTCTTGTTTCCTGTTTTCTTGCTATTTTATGAAATGACTAGAGGAAAGCACTCTCTTCACCCATCTAAAAGTTCCTTGAGGGCCACTTTGGACCCTCATTTCCTCATATGTGATCAAGCTGCCTACCAGCGCTACAAGGAGGCTATAATTATAGTCTCCCAGACCGTCAATCCAAATTTTCTCTCTTATCCGGTATTAGACTTATTTGCCCATACCTCCTTATACTTTCTTCTAACTCTTGCTGTACCATTCAATTCTAAGTTGCTCTTTGAGTTTTTTGTAAGTCTCCATTTTAATTTTGCTTTTACCTCTATTGCCTCATGTGTGAATCGACATCCCGTAGAGATCACATATCAGGATTATGCGGAGATTTTGCAGCTTTCCACCATAGGGAAAAAACTTCACACCCTGTGTTCTGATCCTGATTTTGATTGGGCTACGGCCAATCATTTTCTTCACAACTCTAATGCTCATTTTTACATGGGCGAGATTGGCACCTTACTTAAGGATGCTAGGACCATCCAGCTCATCCTTCGCAGTTCGATAATTCCTAAGGCTGGTGATCGTGTTCACATCACTTCCCTTCTTTTACTCACCACCTATTACATTATAGCACAACATGAATTCAATGCTACCGATCTGATCTTTCGCCACATCAACCATCTTACTACCATTCAGGATCTAGGTCATAGGAGGAGGCCAAATCTTGCCCTAGGATATATTATTTCTTATGTCATATATTCAAAATATAACCTCCAATATCGTGCTCCACCAAACCTCTAACTTGCTTTCTATTCTAACATTTTCTTTCAAACTCTTCATAGTACTTGTCTCCACCCTAAACTCTTCAAAGAAAAAGATCTATTGCTTGGAACAACCTTTGTGAAACCCCTCACAAACTCCCCCTTACAAGTTCCTCTCTCTCTCTCCCTTGCTCTCCCTCTCCTCTTGGCTCTCTCAGGTCAGGACAACAGCAATAGATCTTTTTCTTGAGAAAATAAGAGATCTTTTAAATATGGGCTCAAAATTAGCCCTAATTAGCAACTAGTCATCAAATTTCATCCAGGATGATAGTTCATCGTCATGCATGATTAGTTTAACTCAACAAATACCATCCAATAAATCATCCTGTATGGCTATCTGGATGATGAAAAAATAACTAGATCATCCATGATGATCTCACGAAGGTCCAAGCCGATTAGTACAAATGATGAATATCATTAAGAACATCACCCTGAATGGATGTCTAGACGATGGAAAAATAACTTGATTGTCCAGGTTGATCTCTCGATCTCCTGGCTGATTATTTCAATTCAGTACATATCATCCAGAATATCCCCCTGAATGGAACCAGTCGATATTTGATCATCCAGGAAGAACTACGATTTCTGAACTGATCGTCCCGGCTGATCCTGTGATCACCTAGGATAATATAATTAAGTAATCAAACCTTAATTGCTTTTCTTAATTATAATATTAATTTAGGCATAATTTCACTGCATTGTCCAAAACAATGTCCTAGATTAAGTCAAAAAATAAAAGATACCTAAATAGATCTGGCGGCTGATTTATTCTGATTTGAGCCTATCATTCAGGACGATTCTCTTAATTATGGCTGCCTTAACTAGGATGCCCTAATTAGGGTTTCTATTTTTAACTGATCATCTAGGCTAATTTTTGGATCATCCCAGACGATGTGATAAAAAACAAAAACTCTAAACAGTCAAAAATTTTCTTCCAAGTGTGTGAGTGCAAGGTTACTTAGCACCAGGACCCACATTATTATAAAGGACTCAAGAAAAGGTAAAAGACACATGTCGTATATTACAAACTGACTAAGTCCTAATCTACCCAATCTTGAGTTAGTTTAATTTTTTGTTTGATCTTTTAAACCTAAAACATTAGTAGGCCAGGCCGTCATAGAGAAACAGAAGTGTTTGCTATCATAAAAATTTTATTCCCCGAAATCAGATTCGTAACATAAATTTATTTGTGTTCTTTCTATCTTTTTTTTTTCATTTAATTTCCACACTTCAATTTTCTTGTGGTGAATTTTGGTTTGGTTTAAGATTGTGTTTCTGATTGAGAAATTTTTTAAATACTAATTCACCCCCTATTGGTTGGGCTAGTTCACAAGGGCTTAACATCCTTTAAAAACTTCAAGTGGTATCAGAGTGGGATTCATAAAATTTTGTTTTTAAAAAGTTTTGAATTCTGATCCATGGCTAACTTTGGTAATCGTAATACTATGGAAGGATATTCTGTTACCCGACCACCTTTGTTTGATAACATACCTATTTATTTTTGGAAAACTCGCATGTCAATATTTTTTTAATCAATTGACTATCGCATGTGGATGCTTGTTAAGGATGGTTATTCACCTCCATCATGTGAAATAAATGGCAATAAAATTGAACTTCCTTTTATTGAATAGACTTTTGATGATGGGAATTTAGCACAACTAAGTGCAAAATGCTTGAACTATTTTTTCTGTGTTTTGAAATCGGAAGATTACATGAATTTTAACTTATGTAATTGGTAACAAAATATGGGATAGATTGTGTATTACTTATGAAGGAACAAATGAAGTTAAGAAATCTTGGTTGAATATTTTATTGCATGACTGCAAACTTTTTCTTTTGAAACCTACTGAATTGATTTTTGACATGTACACTAGGTTTACTCAAATTGTCACCTCACTACATGCCTTAGGAAGAGAGCTAACTAACTATAAAAAAGTGAATAAAATTTTGAGATGCTTGCCTTCTTCCTTTGATGCTAAGATTACTGTAATTACAAAATCTAAGAATTTGAATACTTATTCTATTGATAACTTACTTGGGCCACTCATTGCTTATGAACAAGGGGTGAACCAAAGATAACTTGATAATGTGAGAAAAAGAAGGAGAAAACTGTGGCGTTGAAAGCTAGCGATACAGACACTGATTCTTCTGGGTCTAAAAGCAATGATATTGCCTTAATCATAAGGAAATTTAAAAGCTCTCTAAGAAAGAATCAAAAGCACCATTAGAAGTGGAATAAAGGTACGGGTAGAAAAAATTATAAAAATTTCTTCTTATATGTTTTGTTTTGAATGTAGGAAGCTTGGCCATGTCAAAGCTGATTGTCCTACACTTAAGTCTCACTTAAGCAAGTAGAAGGGTGAGGAGAAACCCAAGTTCACGAAGGACAATAAGTGATTCCAAAAGGCATTTTGGGAAAATACTGCATTGGACTCCTTTGAGATTGAAGCTGAAAAGGAGACAACAAATCTGTGCTTGATGGTGGACTATCCTCTTGGTCAGTCTGACCAAGAAGAGGTATGTGAACTAACCTACGACCAATTACTTGATGTTTCTAAGAAAATTTATGCATCATATAGGAAACTTAAGAAATCACATACTAGTTTGAAATTGGAGTTTTTAAATTTGTAAAAAGAGAATGAAGTTATTTTTAAAGATCACTCCACACTTGATAACAATCACATGTCTTTACTTGATGAGTTTGATGCATTAAATAAAAAGCATATTGAACTAACTGATGCACATGATTCCTTGAAGTCATCTCATTTTGAGTTAGAAAAAGATTTAAGAAATTAGAAAAACTCAAAGCATTTGAAAATGATAAACCAACATCACATAACTTTAAGAAGAAACATCACCACCCGAGTAGATTAGTAAACCCTTTTCCTAGTATTAGATGTTTTTAATGTGGCATGTTAGGACACATTTTACACACTTGCACTGTTCACCATAGTACACACTTGACACACTTTTATGAATTTCTCCTGCTCATTCAAAATCAAAGGATTAGAATCCATGTTGGATAATAGAATATCCATGTTGGATAATAGAATACCATTCATTTTAGACTAATTTTTATTAATTATACAATGAATAATAGAATTAATAATAAGAATATTTTGGTTAGCATTATTAGCCAAAGATTGATCATTCATATTTTCACAACTAGAAGAGGAAATAAAAGTAGATTTAACATTAACTCTCTGATCATGATTGGAATAGACAACATTAGTAACAATTGGTTCAAGGTCAACACAAGCTAATCTCATACGCTCCTCATTAATTTCAGTCAGTTTAGAGGTATCATCCTCCAAGTTAATAGGTTCAGAAATAATATCTTCATGAAAAATTGAATTGACATCAACCCCTTGCGATTATTTGGAAGGTTCCTTCTCTTTACGAAGGTGAGAATGCTTCTGAAAACATTCATTAATACCATGTCCATGCATTTTGCAATGAGAACAAAAAATGGGTAAGTTTTAAAATTCCACATTTTAAAAATAACCTTTAACCTCTGATCCAATCCAAATATCATTTGGATGTCTCTTAGAAGCATCCAATTCAACCAAAACCTGAGCCACGGATGGCAGCAAAATAGAAATAGTGGCTCAATCCATTTGTAACGTCCTTCCAAAAATTGAACCCAATCCAAATAAGATTTGATTATTAAAAAAGTGATGTCTCAAATTTTAGAAGGAAATCCACACCGGTGTAGTAGGGGATTCCTCCCTAACTTTAAAATCTAGATTGCCTTTGGGAAAACGTATTTGACATGCTTGTATATAGTAAGATCTCCTAGCAAATATACATCTATAATCGAGATCATTAGAAAGTTGGATTGCAATATGCATTTGATCTAATAAACTAATATGGAATGATCCTGATAGTTTTAAGTTAAGAAAAAACTTTTGTATAACATCAAGGTTCGGACGTCTCAAAAGAAAATTTCCCATAAATGCTAAAGCAAACAGAGCATTCAACTAAGCCACCACTAAATCCTCAAACATCAAAGCCAAACATCCTTTAAATTAAGAATGAACAAACTACAGCTTAAAGGAAGATGAAGAGGAACCAGCCACAACTTCTTTGAAAGAACAATATTTCCCCTCTATAAGAGAGGAAGTCGATAGAAAAACCAATAAAAATCTAAAAATTAGTGCTGGAAGAAAACAAAATTAAATAAAGTGAAGGAGATTAAAAAAAAATCTCAAGAAATCCACACCAGGAGGGCAAAACCAATCGGACGAGAAAAGGAAACCTACATCACCTTCAATTTGCCAGAGCCAAAAAAGAGATGTTGCGAGAATTTACACTTCTTTATGTGCTTAGGGACAAGTTCGCTTAGGTTTAACATCCTTTTCAAACTTTCAATTCATATCAGAGAGGTACTTAAAATGAGTGATCAAGAAAACCTAGAAGAAAATGATTAATGACACATTTCAGAAATAGGAAAACCATAGAATGTTACTTTATTACTCACCCACCATTGTTTGAAAATATTCCCTTTGATTTTTAGAAAATTTGCATGTCTTTGTTTTTACAATCTATTGATTTCAGTATGTGGCATATGATTCAATCTGGCTATTCTATACCATCCTGTACTATTAATTATGTAAAAACTAATATTCCTTATATTGAATGAGTAATAAGGATAAAAAAATTTCTTAATTAATTGATAAATATCTAAATTATTTTTTTGTTCTTTGAAATTTAAGAACTATATGCAAGTATTTACCTACACTAAAGGAAAAAAATATGAAATAGACTGTGCATTACATATGAGGGAATTAGTGAATATGCTTTTAATATATGAAACATTGTCATCTTTGAACAGACTGCCCCAATCTGAATACTCACCTGGTCATATAGAAGGGTGAAGAAAAAAGAAAATTTAGGAAGGGAAAGCATAGGACTCTCTAGGCATTTTTGGATGACTACGCCTCAAAAATCATTAGAATAAGAAGTAGAGGAGGAGGTAACAAATCTATCTCATTGCTAATGATAATCTTGATTAGTTAGATAAATATGAGGCATGCCAGCTTTCTTATGATGATATGTTTATTATTTTAGAGAAAATTCAATATTCATGTAGGAAATTAAAAAAATGTATGCTAACTTAAACACTAAATTTTTTACTATGCAAAAATAACATGCTAGTCGATAACCAAGTATTCTACTTTAGATAGTGATCATATGACTTTACTTGATTAATATAATGTATTAAATTAGAAGCATGTTGAACTAAATAATGGCCATAAATCCTTCATGTCAATGCATATTAAATGGGAAGGATCATTTAAAGAATTAGAAGCTCTTGAAAGTCAACTAGATAGTAGTGAACATGCATTAAAATTAGAATTGGCAAGTTTCAAAAGTGATAATTAATTTCTATAAGCAAAACTCAATGCACCTTAAAAAAATAAGCCATAACCTATATTGGTACAATGGTAAAACTCTTCACTACATGCATCAAATAAACCTAAGAAGAGGCACCATAACCCACATGTTAGGTGTTACTCTTGAAGCATGCTAGGTCTTATAGCTTGCACTTGTACTATCCACCATAGTACACATCTAGCATGGACACCAAAATCACGTGCAATATAACATAACATGTAATCTTCTCATTCATCAATGCATAAGGTGGATCTCAATTTCACTTGGGTTCCCAAATTTAATGCTTGATTGACTTTGGAAAAATGCTCTCACAAAGAACCTAGTGAGAGAATGTGGTATATAGATAGTAGATGCTCAAGAAACATGACTAGAGATTTGAAACAATTCATTTCATTGGAGGATAAGATCAGGAGGCAAGGTCACACTAGGGACAACACCACTATGAAAGTGGCTGGCTCAGGTATAGTTAATAATTCCAAAAAATTTATAATTAAAAATGTTTTATTAGTTGATGGTCTGAAACATAAATTACTCACTATTAGTTAATTCCATTATAAGGGTTTTGATATAAAATTCTTATCTTCAAAATTCATGATCAGCTTAAATTAAAAATTAGTCTTAGAAGGAAAGAAGAATGTTTATATGCTTAATTTTAATTACATTTAATATTTTAATTCCCCGTGTTTTAAAAATATAATTGATGAATCCTAGCTATAATATAGATGACTATTTCATGCAAGCATGAAAACTCATAGGAATATTACCCAAAAAGGTAAAGCTAGAGGCATACCCAAGTTAGATTTCACTTAGGACAACCTATGTGATGCCTGCCAACTAGGAAAATGAATTTAGTCTTCATTCAATTCAATTAAGGATATCAACTTCTCTAGGCCACCATAAATTCTCCATATAGACCTATTTGGACCTATTAGTACTACGATCCTAGAAGGGAAGATATATGGAATTCTAATCACTGATGTCTATTATAAATTCACTTGGTTTAGATTCCTAGCACAAAAAAAAAATGAATCATTTGAGTTTAGAACCTTCTCCATTAGAATACAACAAAAAATAGGATGTGGAATATAAACCATTCATGGTGATCTTGGTGGAGAGTTTAAAAATGATAAATTTAAATCTTTTATTTAAGAGATAGTCATAGAACATAATGTTTTTACCCCTAGGAGCCCTCTACATAATGGAATAGCTGAAAAGAAAAATATAACTTTGGTAGAAGTTCTAGGTCATACTAGCTGAATATTGTCTCCCTAGATACTTCTAGGAAGAAGTAGTAAATACTAATTGTTATATTTTTACTAGGGTAAATGTTATATAAAAATTAAATAAGATCTCCCATGAACTCCGTAAGGGTAGGACACCCAACCTTTCCCAATTATATGCCTTTATTTGTAAATGTTTTATCTTAATTAATGAAAAATCACCCTTTGGAAAATTTAATCCTGAATATGATAAAGGAATCTTCTTAGGTTATTCATATGTAGGGAAAACATATAGAATTCTCAATAAAAGGACCATAGTAGTAGAAGTTCTACTCATGTGGTGCTTGCTGTGTAAGATAAGACCTATGAATCTAAACTGGCAAAAGAAGTAAAGGTCATCTTAGGAGTAGAAGCCATTAACCTAGAACATAGAGTAGAACCTCATGAACCCTTGCCTAGAGAATGAAGATACTTATCTAGTCATCCTAAATAATTGATCCAAGAAGACCCATCTGAAGGGTTTAGAATTGGGCATGGACTTAGAAAAGAGGTTAGATGCCTTTATCTTTATGATTGAACCCTCAAACATAAATAAAGCTCTATATGATGAATTTTAGATCTTAGCCATTCAAGAAGAGTTAAATTAATTTTTTTAGTAATGATGCTTGGGAGTTGGTTACTATGCCTTTATCTTATGATTGAACCCTTAAACATAAATCAAGCTCTATCTGATGAATTTTAGATTCAGCCATACAAGAAGAGTTAAATCAATTTTTTTAGTAATGATGTTTGGGAGTTGGTTAGTAGACCCAAAGACTAGAATGTGGTAGGAATAAAATGGTTTTTCAAAAAACAAAATGAATGACTCTTGCATGATAATTAGAAATATGAGTATATTAGTAGAGAAGGTATACAAACAAATGGATGGGATAAACTTTAATGAGACATTTTCCCCTGTAGCAAGACTAGAAGCTATTAAAGTGTTTTTATCATTTGCTTTCTTTAAAGGATTTAGACTATATAAAATGGATGTTAAAAGTGCCTTCCTAAATAGGGTAATTAAAGAAGATGTGTATGTTGAGAAACTCGAGGTTTTGAGAACCTTAAATTTCCCAATCAAGTATTCAAACTAATAAAGGCATTATATGGATTAAAGTTGGCACCCATAGCTTGTTATGAAAGGCTGAGCACTTTCTTTCTAGATAAATATTTTCTGAAGGGTAGTTTAGACATCTCCCAATTAGTAAAGAAAGAAGAAGGAAACCTACTCAATGTTTAGATTTATGTTGAAAATATGCTATTTAGATCTATAAATAAAAATCTTTTTGATAAGTTTTTAAAATAATGAGTTAGGAATTTGAAATGAGCATGATGGAAGTGCTTAACTATTTTATTGGATTTAATGAGAAGAAGAGGGATGAAGAAACCTTCCTTAGTTAGTAAAAATATATCTAAATTATCTTTAAGATATATGAAATGGACAATGCTAAGAAAATAAAAACTCCCGTAAGCACTCCTATTCAATTTGAAAAGAACCTAAATGGAAAATCACTTGATCAAGAGAAATATAAAGGGATAATTGGATCACTTCACTTTTTTTTTTTTTTTTTTTGAAGAAAATGCTGATAGCAAATTTTTATTCCAAAGAACTACAAACAATCAAATTCCTCCTTCAACAATTTAAAGAAAGAAGGAGGAATCTTATTAGAGCTAATATCTTCCCAAAAAAAATATGAAAAAGAGCTAAGTTAGCACATAAATCTGCTAACTTATTACAATTTCAACTAAAATGAGAAATAAAACTTGCTTGAAATGATAATAAAATTCTATATCCTTAAGATCTAGGTAGACGTTCTTGACATCAACCTTATTCATAACGTCTTGAAATAATTTAATAACATTATTATTGTCACCTTCCTTTATAATACCTTCTGACTCAAACATCTAATCTTGGACAAATATTTTTAATGAAAGAATATATAACATCTCAAGTTGTGAACAGTCCCAATGAAGGAAATTTATACCAAAAGCACATAAGAATCTTCCTTTATAATCTCTAAAGACACCTCCAATTCCAGCTTTATTTGTATGTAGGAATGAAGCATCAATATTAACTTTGAGCCATCTAGGAGGTGGAGGACGCCAATATGGAAAAGATAGCTTACCAAGCTGATTGGCAAGCTAGTTATCCCAAATGAGATTCTTATTAAATGAGGCAATTGCATGACAAACTGAATTTGATACTATATAAGAAGAACCATCTTCAACTCCATCATGAACTAGTTTATTTCTACTTTTCAAACATAAAAACACCACTAAATAATACAAATTAACTTGAAATGGATTATACTTTGCAAGAAGCTTTAAACCTTGGTAACACTCCTCCAGAGATCAAAATGTTGAAGTAATGAATCCCCATTTTGCAAGAAAGCTGAAAACTTGATTCAATTTTCAGCAATATACCGTAATGTGTTCAGAATTTTCCATAGATTCATGTCCTCTCGGGCAACTGTCAAAATCAGCAAGTCTTCTATATTTTAAGAAGTGATTACTAGGAATCACATTTCTCTTCAGATGCCACCAGAACAGAGCAATACCATGCCTTAATTTGAAAATTTTCATCCAGCGCCAACTTTGTTCTTCACTACATAAGTGATAGATGCCTCCAATGCTAACCCCGAAATGGTTTTACCAGAATATTTGGACTTCATCTCCAAATGATCATTTAATAACTTTGAATGGATGGGGATGGATAAAATTACATCCACAAGATCTTGCCCTATGAATTCCTTCAGCTTGCATTCATTCCACTTCCCTTCATTTATAAATACAAAAATAACTTCAGTTTATTCCATCATATTTGATACAAATGTAGGCCATTTGTTGATACATTTATCTAAAATCCAAGTGTCATTCATTTTTTTAATTTCCATACCAGATTACACTTTCCATCTAACAATTAGATGAAGAAATTTCACTCCATTTAATATAATTTTCCAAGTGGAAGAAGATTTGTTTTTTTACTCTTAGCTACACAAATCATTACCATACTTTGCCACCAAAGTTCTATTAAAAAGAGAGTTTGGCTTAGTAATAAAACTCTAAGGAAATGTTTCCCTTAAAGGGTCAACTTTCTTCACAATAGATTGCACTCCCCAACCTCCATCATTTTTAGATTTACAAAGAATATCCCATGCTACATAATGAAGTGCCTTAGTAGCTTCATTTTTATCCCATAGAAAATTCCTACACATCTTCTCAAAGCCATTCAATACCCCCATAGGGACTAATGAATGTGTTACTAAGAATGTTCAAAGAGAAAAACAAGACAAATTGATAAGAATCAATTTTCTAGCAATTGAAATAAACTTGTTTCCCCAAGAGCTCAATCTACTAGCAGCTTTTACTAATAGATCCTAAAAAAAAAACATTCTTCTGAAAGCAATTTTAACACCCAAATATTCCATTTCATACACAACTTTGACACCAAATAACTTTGATAGAGATCTCCTTGTTCTCCTTTTAACTTTCTTTCCAAATAGAATAGAAGATTTAATCACATTAATCTTCTAACCGGTCCAACTACAATAGTCTTCAATATTTTTCTTCTCTTTCTTCGTACTTTTATGGTTAGCATTCCAAAACAATATTATGTCATCAGCATACATTAAATGAGATATTAAAGGAGCATATGAGGAAACCTTTATACCTACATTTTTATCTCTTTGAGGAAAGGCATCAGTCAATAATTGAGAGCACATAATGAACAGATAGGGAGACAAAGGACAACCTTGTCAAAACCCGCTTCTTGCTTCAATCCATTCCGAGTGACATCTATTAATCATAATAGAAATTTTTGGCTATCTCACACATTCCATTATCAATTTAGAATATCATTTCAGAAACCAAAAACCATCTAGTACTTCAGTTAGAGTGGCCCAACATGTACTATTATATGCTTGCTCCATATCAATTTTAATAGCCATCAACCCCTTCATTGATTTAGAATGTCTGAATTTGTTAAATAATTCTTGGGCTAGTAAAATCTGATTTGACATGGATCTACCTCTTACATAAGCATATTGGCTTTTCAAAATAATTTTAGGAAATAAAAGAGACGTCCTATTTAATAACATCTTAGCCATAATCTTGTAGATGGATTTACAGGCTAATAGGACGAAAATTAGAAGTCAAAGGGTTTTTCACCTTTGGAATCAAAATCACATTTGTCTCTTTCCATTCAGAACATAATAAACCAGAAGCGTAGAATGAATTTATTGCCATCAAAACATCATGTTTAATAAATTTCCAATAAGCTTTTAGGAATGAGTATGTAATTCCATTATTACCTGGAGACTTGTGCAGTTCCAAATTTTTAATAACTTACTCTAGCTCTTCAAATGAGAAGTCCTCAAGAAATGACTGATCATCTTCATTTATTTTAGTCGAAAAGGAAGTCCACCCATTCAGCAGACATCTTCAATCTCACCACTTAGCTTTGAAGTAGCTATAGAAATTTTTTTCAATTTCTAACTGGTCTTCAACGAGTTCCCCTTCTTCATTTTTAATTTCTTTAACCCAATTGACATTCTTCCTTGTTGAAGCACAATCATAAAATAATTTGGAGTTTGAATCACTATCTTTCATCCAATGAACCTTTGCTCTTTGTTTCCACCAAGTGCAAAGCCGACCTAGTGTAGAATTAAGTTCACAAACTTCAGATTTTAAAAGCGGCAACTTCTGATCTGAGAGTCCTCCACCACTAGAGTCTTTGTAACTCAAGAATTTATTTTTTTAGTACTTCCTTCATTTCATATAAGTTTTTGTTCTTTGCTTTACTCAAAAAAAACAAAGCCTTTATAGCTCTTCTGAATTTAACATTCCAAATTTCAACATTGTTACCTTTTACAGGTTTCATCCAGGAGTTAGAAACTACAGAATAGGATGCTCGAAATGTTGTCCACACATCTTCAAACATGATTGTTTGATACATGATTGTTTGATTTCAACAAAAACTTGCAGAAAAAAATTTCATCATTATGGGATAGTGATTAGAAGCTAATCTAGCCAAGTGTCTCACAACCGACAACTTAATAGTATTCAAAGCAGCATAGTTAATAATGCAAAGATCCAACCTTTCCATTATATGGGCTTTATCAACGTTGTTGTTACACCAATTGAATTTGGGGCCTACAATTCCCACTTCATTAAAGTCACAATTGCTCATAAAGGAATACAAATCTTGTGTTCCTTTAGATAAAACTAATTTTTTACTTCATTTTTTATCATCTTGGGGTAATAAACAATTGAAGTCTCCACCCACAATGGCTGGAATTTTAATTCCTAACATCATCTCTAAGCTACTCCATAAACTCATTCTCTTGAAATAGTTTTTTCTTCCATAAACCATGGCTATATACAACATACCCTTGTTAGCTATGTTGAGTTCTCCAATCACAACTTGAGATTTGCTTCTTTGACTGAAAATGAAGCAATGTCAGATCTCCAACAAGTTAAGATAACACCGGATTGTCCATCAGCTGGAAACAAGAAAAAATTCCATTTTCACCTATAAACTTATTGAATTCAACTAGATCAATATATGAGATTTTTGTTTCAACCAAATCAACAAATAAAGCATCATGATCTTTCACAATCTCCTTCAAATACCAAGAGGCTACCCCTTTCCAAGCCCCTCTACAATTCCAAAAGATGATGGATGTCATTTTTGTATGATAATGTGATTGCTCCCACTAGCATTTCTCTTCAAAATCTCAATTCTTCTTCTTCAAGGATGCAAATTATTTTTACCAAGTGATTGCAGCTCCATTTGGAGTTTAAACTTGATAGCACCCGTAGCAATATTACCCTTTTTATTAGAAGAATTCAATTCTTCTAATGAATCTTCACTTAGTTTTCCTTCTTTCATATAAATTTTAATGGTTTCAACAACTTCTTTAATAATATTTAAATTATCTTTACCAATATTTGTATCCAATAAATTGAATTTGTTGTTATTAGTAAGTTGCATCTCCTTACCTACATTCACTTGGTTCAAACTATTCAGCTTTTGCTTCTCAAATGAATCACAAATCAATTCTTCAGATAAACCATTTTCTCCATATTATGCATAACTTTATCTTCATTTATTGGTTCAACTTCAATTATCTCAGACAAAGCAGGTCTATCATCTTAAATAGTAGTTTCCACATTTGCAATTTTAATAGCACTGGCATCTTCATTAATTGGATCCACAATTAAATTTTCTTCCCTTATATTAGTTTGCTTATTTTTTTTACATAAACTGTGGTAGTTTTAGCTTTATATCGATGAACACCCTTACGAGGAGCTTGAAATTTTCTACCATATCTAACTAATAAGAAAACTGAATGGACAAGGGCAATGTCAGGATTTGAAACTTTTGAATTTTCATCATCCATCAATTTTTTCTCCATTTCACAGTCTTTAATTAGATGGCCAATCTTTCCACATTTGAAACAAAAACTATAAATTTTATAATATTCTATTTTTTGAAAAAAAAACATCCTTCCAATCATTCCACCCATACACCTAAAGGAAGTAGTTTATCTAGAGCCACACGTTCACAACTCTAGCAAATTCTCTTTTACTCCATTGAAACATATTACCATATAAAAACAAAGGAGTTCCCACCATAGAAGCAATGCGAGATATGTTAATCTCGTCACAACAGTAAAGAGGTAAGTGAGGCATTTTTACCCATATAGGAGATGTCAAACCTTTTAGAGAAGTAGGAGAGAAATATGTAGTCCACTTGTCTAATCCCACGATATGGCTACGATTGAACCATGAACCACCTAATAATACTCCTTCCATAGCTTCCGGTGAAGAGAATGAACATAGTACCCAGCCTAACCCAAGGCTAGTTAAGTGAAACTTCCCAGACTGCATCCATTATCGGCGCAACTCTTCAACAATTACATTAGTTGGAATTTCCGAACACTTTAACCACAATAGTGCTGTGCAGCCTATCAGAATTTGATTTATCAGTGGCTTCAAACAATTTAACAGCAAGTACAACTTCATATAAGATAGATTCATCTTTAATAAAGTTTATTTTGACATTAGGATGTTTCAACCGTGGAATTCAAACCTTCTCGTTAACTACATTTGATGCCTCATATTGAGCAATATTTTGTTCAATAACATTTGTATGAGCATTTCTGCATTCATTTGAACTACCAATTCCAACATTCTCCAACATAGAGCTTTCTTTATTAATTCCATTTCCAAATCCTTTGACGAACAGATCCATCTTTGATGATGACGAAGCTTCAAAATCATTTATTTTTTCAACAATAGTAACTTTGCTAATTAGCTTTGGAGTTTTAAAATATGCATCTTCTTGAACATCTTTACCTTTACCAGTAACCAGAGATAATTTCTTCACAAAACATTCTACAGGTTCCTTAATCACCAAAGGACATGCATTCCTATTTTTATTGTAAAACATTTGCGAAAAAGTTTGCAAATGATCATTGCATGAGTCTGGTGGAGTCAAACTGAATGGCTTCTGGCGGTCAGAAGTGGCAAACCAATGGAGCCACCACCATGAGCGTGATGATCATCCCAAAATGCAGGATGGAATTAATTTGAAAAATAAAAGGTTTCTCTCACTAGAAAACCACAACTTCTCTCACTAGAAAACCACAGCTTTTCTCAATCCCAAAATGCGGGATCACTTCTCAATTTTACTTCCAATACACCTAATATAATATTAGTATATATCTCAGTGCTATATTTCAGGCTAATCCAAAAGAATCTCATCTTATTACTATTTAGAGAATTCTTCTATATCTTTTAGGAACCCCAAACTTAGGAATCTAGTATTCTTGATATAACTCCTCTTTAAAAATTATAAGATATTATGATTCAGAATTTGTAGGTTGTATTGTAGATAGAAAAAGTACTTCTAGAACTTACCAATTTATAGGATAATCTTTAGTCTGCTGGTGCAATAGACAAAAAAGTTTTATAGCCCTATCTACCCCTGAAGTAGAATACAGAGCTATAAGGAGCCGTATTACACAAGTCCTACGATTAAAGCAATAAATCTTATATCTTGGACTACATGTAGGCTTCATTCCTATCATGTGTAATAACACTAGTGTCATTTACATATTAAAGAATCCAATCTAACATTTCAAGACCAAACACATTGACATTAGGCATCATTTCATTAGAAACCATGTAACTAAAGTGTGTATAGAGCTACATCAGGTAGTTATTGAAAATCAATGGTAGATATCATTACAAAACCCTTAGCAATTAAAATTTTTAGCACGTTGAGGACTAGACTAGGTGTCATAGATATTCATGTTTGAATAAAAATGATTTAAAAATTATATTAAAAAAGTGTTTTGTATATTTTTTTTCTTAAATTTACTTTATTATTGTTTATTTTTTTATTTTTATATTTGTGATCTATTTTACGTATAGTTTTGTGTTTCTCTTCTGCTTATGGAGTTTTCCTGATCATCACACTCCAACTAAAAATTATTCACCACGTATTATATGATTATGATCATATTATATGATATGTACAAAGTATCGCATCACTGTTCATAAACACATCCAATGGTTATGATTGATAAATTATCGGTGATCATATTGTATGTACACCTATTTTATACTATATGATACACGTGGTATAAGATGTTAGATGAATTGAATTTGTTTGAAATGATAGTTAATATTGTGTTGTATTATATGACTACCTATTCATACAGGATGATCAAACTAGTCAATGATTTTGATCATAATATATAATAAGACATATTAATAGTGAGGGTCCTGGCCTCTAATCTTATGTCAATAGGAGGCCTATTAAAATTACCTTTCAAGACTTTCAAGAATTTCTCCACCTTTCTACTATTGGCATAAAAGTTTACCTTGCAGCGTCTAACACTAATTATGACTAGACCCTTACTAACAATGCCCTTAAGAAATAAAATGTTAGATACAACATTTCTCACACTAATACCTTAATGCAAGATGTTATAATTATTCAACATATCCTTCAAAACTCTATAATTCCAAAAACTAAGGATCGAATCAGTATCACACCACTTATATCCTTAAGCATCTACTTCATAATGGTAGAAATTAAATTCATTATAACAGATTTAATTATTTGATGTCTTGTGAATATTACCTATATTAGAGATCCTAAACATGGAAGAAAGCCAAATTCTTGACTTAGGTCACATAATTACCTTCATCTTTGAATCCAAATACAACTTCAAATTCTACACTCCACAAAATCATCTCCATAGTTTTTATTCAAACAACTTCTTCCATGTCCTTCATAGCTCTCATCACTATAATGTTCACAATGTAGACCTTAAGCTAGAGGAAGTAGAGGGAGGTTTAGAACAAGTTCCAGCAGCAACACATTTTTACCAATAGTCTCGGTAAGATATGTTGGTTTAGAGGTTTGACCAGCGATAGGCTCATTTTGACACCTACGTAGCAAAGAACCAATAACAACATGAAAATGATATGACTCATTTTGATAACTTTATAGTATAATAGAACCAATAACACAAAAATGACTTTGTGTTGCTTGGAGAGAAGTTTACCTCCATTCATTGATTCATCCAATAACAGCAACCTACACCACCACCTCCACCTGATCAACACTCTTCATACTTTTAGGTTGTTCTGTATTAATGCTTGGGTTTGTATTTTCTATCTATGTTTTATGATATCTATTTGTTTTGGTGTTTTATCTTAAGTTTTTTCCTCTTTTCTGTGATGTCAAATGGGGGAGGAGACACTTATTGGTTACTTGTACTTCTTTAGTATTTCTTGTTTGGTTATTCCTAGTTAGTTTTTTATCTCTTACTAAATTTTATTTTCTTGTGTTCATTTTATCTATTCATTTTACCCTCTATTTTAAATAAAAAAAAAACTCTCCTTATTTTCAAATATTTATCTAGTATGGGGGAGCTTAGGTCATAGCAAAATTTTTACTCATAATGAAAACCAATAATATTTGTTATCATCTAAAAGGGGTAGATTGTTACAAATTGGATTATCATCTAAAAGCTTTGTAGTTTTTGGGATAAATAACATTATTGGATTCCATACAATGTTATTTCCTAGTAATTGTTAATATTGTATATCTACTTTTTATGAATTAATATTTTAGGTCTACCATATAATGTTCAAAATTAATCAGCTGAAGATTAGGTATAATAGATTCAAAGAGTTTGGAAGAGTCTGTAGTTTTGCCTTTTTTTATTTCAATATTTATTGAGTCAAATATTTATTTAGTGGATACTTATCTTTGTGGCTATGCACACATACACTGAAGGGAGTGAGTTAGTGATAAAATGAAGTTGAATTTTTTTAAACTAATCGTACTATATGATCCATATCATACTGTATGATAAGCTAATAAGAAAATCAATAAAATGGATAATTATGATAATTAACAAAATTTAAACTAGTTGTACTGTCCAGTGCTTATCGTATAGGATGATCAGTTAAAATTAAGATTGTAGCTGTCAATCATAATTTAAGCAATATTTTTAAATTCAAATTTTATATTAATCATATTGTATGATAGGTATTATATTTACGATATAATTAAATCTTTCCTAAATTAATCATATAATTAGAGAAATGATTTTTGATAATTTGTTTAATAAGATCATATTGGATGATTAGGAATACATCCAGAGCCAAGCATGGGATGATAATTTATTATCGCCTATCGTATAGGATAACAAAATATTATTTAAACTAATCGTGCTAGATGACCCTTCTTTATGTACTAGACGATCAATGAAATATGTTGAACTGATCATATAATGCTCAATAATTTTTATAGTACTAATAGGGTGATTTAAACTAATCGTACCAAGTAATAGCTCCTTGCACACATATCTTTAATGATTTGAATATAAGCATTATTGACTCCTTTCTTTTCAAGAACTCTCCATAGCACTTCTCTTGGAACTTTATCATATGCTTTTTTTAAATCAATAAATATCATATGTAGATCCTCCTTATTTTCTCTATATTTCTCCATCAAACCTCTTAAAAAATGAATGGCTTCCATAGTCGACCTACCCGGCATGAATCCAAATTGATTATGAGAAACATTAGTATCACGTCGCAACCTATGTTCCATAACTCGCTCCCAAAGTTTTAAAGTATGACACATTAACTTAATACCTCTATAATTCGCACAATCTTGTGCATCACCTTTATTCTTAAAAATAGGAATTAACACACTCATTCTCCACTCATCTGGCATCTTTTTAGTCTTCAAAATAGTATTAAAAAGTTTAGTAAGCCATGAAATTTCTTCATCTCCTAAGCATTTCCACACTACTATTGGAATATCATCAGGTCCAACAGCTTTTCCACCCTTCATTTTCTTTAAAGCCTCTCTAACTTCAGTTTTACTAATACGCCGATAAAAACATAAATCTTTATTTTCATTTAGGGTGCTAAGGTCATTATAGTCAATCTTATATTCACAATCTTCATTAAAACGTTTAGCAAAATATCTCATCCATCTTTGTTGAATATCATCTTCTAAGAAAAGTATTTTTTTATCTTCATCTTTCATACACTTCACTTGAACTAAATCCTTACTACTCCTATCTCTTTGTTTGGCTAACTTATACATATATCTTTCTCCCTCTCTAGTATCTAATCTATTATATAAATCAATTAAAGCTAATGTCTTTGCATCGCATATTGCTTTCTTAGCATCCTTACGAGCCACTTTATATATTTCCCAATTATCAGAATTTTTAAAATTAAACCAATTTTTATAACAAAGCTTCTTATTTTTAATCTTTTCTTGCACATTTGGATTCCACCACCAACTACTTTTACTATTAGAAGCTTTTCCCTTTGATACTCCAAGGATATCTTTTGCAATATTCTTAATATCACTAGCCACTTTTTCCCACATAATATTAGCATCCTCATGCACAGACAAAATCTTAAGATCTAAGATCTTATTTCCAAAAATATTTTTGTTAATATTCTTTAAATTCCCCCATCTAATCCTAGAAAATCGTTTTACTTTATTTTTTATTTCATGCCCCTTTATCTTAAAGTCCAAAACTAATAATCGATGTTGGGTACATAAATTTTCACTCGGAATAACTTTACAATCTTTGCAATCTAAACGATTTAGTTTTCTAATAAGAAAATAGTCAATCTATGTTGTACTATATCCATTTTTATAAGTGATGAGATGCTCATTTCTTTTCTTAAATAAGGTATTAACAATTGAAAAATCATAAGCTAAACAAAAATTCAATATGGTCTTGCCACCTTCATTCGTCGTTCAAAATCCATGGCACCATGAATGCTTTTAAAATCATCTACCTCTCCACCAACATGTCCATTTAAATCTCCTCCAATCAAAACTCTTTCTTCAAGAGGTATCTTTTGTATTAATTCTTCTAAGTCATTCCAAAAATTTAATTTAGAACTCATATCCAAACCTACTTGAGGAGCATAAGCACTTATAATATTAACAATCTTATCATCAATAACAATCTTTAAAGCTATAATTCTATCTCCAATCCTATTAACTTTTATAACATTATCCTTTAAACACTTATCTATAATAACACCTACACCATTTCTAGTATGACTCCTACCCGAATACCGAAGTTTAAATCCTAAACTATCAATTTCCTTAGCCTTCTCACCAACCCATTTAGTTTCCTGAATGCACAAAATATTTAACTTCCAATGAATCATAATATCTATTAATTCCATTAATTTTCCTGTAAGGGAACCTATATTCCAAGTTCCTATCCTAATTTTAGTTTCATGGACTAGCTTCTTTGCCCGCATCCGTCCTTGATGTGGGAACCCTTGCCTATTTAATACTGCACCCGGGCGCCGGTGCAGCGGCCCTTGCACACTTGTCACTGTATTCAGGCCATACAGTGCGTCGCTTCCAGGGGACGCCCTAAAACATCTAAAAATATCATTTGTCTTTTTATTAAGTAAGTTAAGTTCACCAATTCACCTCACTCTTGGTGTGCCAAGGGGCAAGTTCACTTAGGCTTAACATCCATACCAAACTTTCATCTCTGCCTAGCTATGGGAGATAAAGGAGAGACAATAAAGTTTAGTGCAATACTCAAAGTGGAGGGGTCCGGGGAGTGTACGTTGGCCTTTGTTTGATTGAAGCACTAAATCTCTGTAGTGTTTGTTTTGATTTCTTATTTTCTAAATTTTACTTTTTTGCATTTAATTTTCTGTGATAACTGCTTGGTGGAAATTAGTGATAAATGATTTTCTTTATTATTTAGAAAATCATCTTTATTATTTCAATTTTTTAATGATAATTGCTTCCACATTAAGTAATAGTAGTTGCTTATTTTCAAATTAGTGAAAAAAATTAAAAGAATACCTATTGCATTTTTAAACAAGCTGTTAATTTTTTAAATTCACATATTACCCCCATCTAGTTATGCGTAGGGAAAGTTCACTTAGGCTTAACATCCTATATTAAACTTTAAATTCGTATCATATAGGTACTCAATAATAGTGTTTCAAAAAAACTTAGTGGAAAATGATCTTAGATATATTTTGAAAATAGGTACAACATAAAGGTTACTATATTACTTATTCGCCTTTGTTTTACATAATACGATTTAATTTTTAGAAAATTAGTATGTCTATATTCTTGTAATGTATTGATTTTTGCATGTAGTTTTTAGTACAAAAGGGTTATTCTATACCATCTTGTTTTATTAATGTTATTAAACTTATGTTACCATTTAATGAATGGAGCAATTAGGATATAGACTTAGCTCAATTGAATGAAAAGTGTTTAACTATTTTTTTGTGCTCTTAACTCAAAAGATTATATAAGAGTATCTACTTGTACCACTGGCAAGGAAATCAGGGATAAGTTATGTATTACATAAGAGGGAACTAGTGAGGTTAAACAATCTTGGTTGAACATACTATTAAATTATTATGAACTCTTTTACATGAAACCTAACAAAAGTATTTCAGATATTTACACTAGATTTACACAGATTATAACATCTCTGGATGCTTTAAGGAAAGAGTTTTTGAATTTTGAGAAAGTGAATAATGCTTACCTAGTAATTATGATGCTAAGGTTAATGTCATCTTTGAATCAAAGGATCTTAATGTTTACTCTATAGATAACTTGCCAGGCTCACTTATTGCCTATATGCAAGTTATGATTCAAAGAATGCAAGATGCAAGAGACAATAAAAAGGATAATGTGGTAACACATAAAGCAAGTGAGTCAGAATTTGATTGCTATGCAACTGAAGGAGAGGATGATATAATGCTGATGACACAATAATTTAAAATCTTCCTAAGAAGAAAACAAAGTAATATCTGTAGAGGAACATAGGTAAACCAAAGAAGAATTTTATGGCATCTTCAGATACTATTTGTTTTGAATGCAAGCAGCTGGGACACTTGAGGATAGACTGCCCCAACATAAAAGCTCACCTAATCAAGGAGAAGGGTAAATAAAAGATGGAAAAATAAAAGATAGTTTAAAAAAGGCAAGCAATGGACTAAAAAGGCATTTTTGGTGGACCCTACTTCAAATTTATGTGAAATACAAATAGAAGAGATGTAACCAATCTGTGCCTTGTGGCAGAGAATTGTCATGACCATTCGGATCAAGAGGAGATATGTGAGCTTTCTTATAATGAATTTTTTGAAGTTTTAGAGAAAAAATATAATGGATATATAGAAAGATGGAAAAATGTATACTAGCTTAAACACTAATTCTTTTATTATACAAATAGGGTATTCTAGTCTAATAGCTGAGCATTCTACCTTATATAGTTATCACATGTCTTTACTAAATAAATTTGATACATTAAATAAGAAGCATGTTGACCTAACTAATGCACATGAATCCTTGAAGATAAAACATATCAAATTACAAAACGTACATAACGAATCAGAAACACTTATAAGTGATTTAGATAGTGGTGAGCATAAATTAAAATTGGAAGTAGCATATCATGAAAGTGCAAGTGAATTCCTAAAAGAAAAAGTAAATGCACTTCAAAATAATAAGCTATTAACTACTTTAGCACAGTGGCATAACTCTTCACTACATCATGTAGCATAATCTATATAGATTAGTGAATCTTTTACCTTGTGATAGGTGTTACTCTTACAGCATGCTTGGTCACATAGCATGAACTTGCTCTATACACCGTAGGACATATTTATTATAGAGACAAAAATTATATTCATCACAGCATAACATGCATATAAGTCATCCATTACTACATAAGGTGGAATCCAAAATCACTTGGGTTCCAAAATCTAATAATTGTTTGACTTTGTATGGATGCTCTCATAAAAGGCCTAGTTAGAACATGTGGTACATGGACAGTAGATGCTCAAAGAACCTAACTGGATATACTAGAGGCTTGGGCAACAGGCAAGGTAACACTTGCATATAATACCATTAAAAAAGTGGTAGGAAAAGGTATGAATGGTTATTCTAGAAATTTTAGTATTAAAACTGCTTTACTAGTAGATGGATTGAAACATAATTTGCTTAATAATAGCCAACAGTGTGACAAAGGTTTTCATAATAAATATTTATCTACTAGTTGTGTGCTTAGTTTGAATGAAAATACTATTTTAGAAGGAAAGAGAATTAATAATGTTTACGTATTTGATTTGAACTGCATTGAATCTAATCTCTTTATTTAAAAATAACTATTGTTGAATCCTCACTATGGCATAGGAGACTATGCCATGCAAGCATCAAAAGCATTATAAAAATTACTCAAAAGAACCTAGTTAGAGGCATAGCAAAATTAGAATTCTCGAAGGACCACCTATGTGATGCTTGTCAACTAGGAAAATAAAAAAAAAACTTCTTTCCACTCAATTAAGAACATTTTCACTTGTAAACCCTTAGAAGTCCATCACATGGATTTTTTTATTTTTTTGATAGGTTAGCATTGCTAACTTAGGATAGAAATTATAAGGACATGTGATTGTTAATGATTACTTGATGTTTACTTGAATTAGGTTTTTATCATATAAGAGTGAATCATTTGAGGAATTTTGGACATTCTCCATATGGATTCAAAAAAAATTAGGCTGTAAAATTATAACTTTTTATAGTGAGTATGGTGGGGAATTTGAAAATGACAAATTCAAATTAAATTATAAAGAGCTATGCATAGAAAATAATTTTTTATCTCTTAGAACTACTAAGCATAATGGGGTTGCTGAAAGAAAAATTAGAATCCTTGTAGAAGATGGTGGAGCCATATTAGCTGAAAACTCACTTCCTAATTATTTATTAGTAGAAGTAGTGAACACTACTTGATATGTTCTCAGTAGGGTTAATATTCTATCTAAGCTAAAAAAGATAACATATGAGTTACTCAAAGGAAGTACATCCAAACTCTCTCACCTTCATATTTTTGGATGTAATGTGTTTATTCTAAAAAATGGAAAATCTCCATTAGGTATGTTTGACCCTTAATCTGATGAAGAAGTTTTTCTAGGATACTCAATAGTTGGAAAATTCTATAGTGTTTCAATAAGAGGACATTAGTGGCAGAGGAGACCATCCATATAGTATTTGATGAATCTGATAAATCTAGTGGGCCTAGGTCAGAAGAAGAAGAAGAAGTAGTTAAGGTCACTCAAGGAGGAGAATCTATTGACTTAAAAGATAGAATAGAGCCTCAGAACCCATTGCCTAAATATTAGAGATATTCATCAAGTTATCCTTAAGACCTTGTTATAGGAGATCAATCAGTAAGAGTAAGTACTAGGCATGAGATTAGAAAAGAGGTTAGACACTCTTCCTTTATCTCTATGATAGAACCCTCAAAGATAGATCTAGATTTATCCGATGAATTTTGGATCCTGGCCATTCAAGAAGAGTTAAATCAATTTGATAGGAAAGATATTTGGGAGTTGGTTAGCAGACCCAAAGATCTTAGTGTCATAGGAATCAAATAAGTTTCCCAAAAAAACAAGAATGACTTTGGCACAGTTTTAGAATTAAGGTTAGATTAGTAGCTTAGGGGTACAATCAAATTGAAGGGACTAACTTTGAAGAGACTTTTTCTCCTATGGCAAGACTAGAAACCATTATAGTGATGTCAGCCTTTGCTTGCTTTAAATTATTTAAGTTATATAAATTGGATGTTAAAAATGCATTCCTAAATTGGGTAATTAAAAAAAGGATATATATGTTGAGCCACCTCCAAGTTTTGAGATCCCTAAATTTTCTAATTATCTATTTAAACTAAATAAGGTGTTATATGGGTTAAAGAAGACACTTAGAGCCTAGAATGAAAGGATAAGCACTTTCCTTCTAGATAGAGATCTATTTTAAGGGTAGTGGATACACCAAACTATTTCTAAAGAAAGAAGGACAAAACCTACTCATTATTTAGATTTATGTTGATGATATACTATTTGGATCTCTGGATAAAAACATTTGTGATAAATTTTCAAAAATAATGAGTGAAAAGTTTGAAATGAGCATGATGGGATAGCTTACCTATTTTCTTAGATTTATAATAAAGCAAAAGGATGATGGAACCTTCTTTATCCAATCAAAGAATATTAAAGATATTCTTAAAAAATATGAGATTAAGGAAATTTATACTCTCATGAGCTCCTCAATTAAATTAGATGAAGATCCAAGTGGAAAATTAATTGAGAAGAAGAAGTATATAAGAATAATTGGATCACTTCTTTACTTGACTTCTAGAAGACCTGATATCATATTTAGTATTTATCTATATACTAGATTTCAGGCTGATTCCAAAGAATCTCATATGAGTTCTCTTAAGAGAGTTCTTAGATATCTTATAGGAACCTAAAACTTTTGAGTTTGGTATTCTAGACTTAGTATTTCTTTCAAAATCAGAGGGTATTTTGATTTAGACTTGGCTAATTAATTTTATTTATTTAAGAACTTTTCAAACAAATTTTAATTTGGATTATTAATAATTCATTAATTAATTAAATATGGGTTATTAAAATCTACCCACCATAATAAAATATTTCCTAGACATTTCTCCATGAATCATAAATAAATGGAATTGACTACTAATCATTGACCATATGAATCATATCATTCAATCAAATCATATATTCATTCACATTCACACTCCTATGCACATAATTTAATCATATGGCATTTAGTATGTTATGCAATGACAAGTAATTAAAATTCAATAAAAGTCTACATAATTTAATTAGGAGAGAAAGCTATACTGGTGGACTTTGTAACCACTACTCTAGCTTCTTGCTAAGTTAACCTTATTCTCTTGGTTATATTGGTGTGTTTTAGCATGGAAGTAGTGGGTCTTTTTCACTACAACTAATATTTCTTCCATTAATCCTATTGATAAATCTTAGACATTGCACTTCTCTATCTATATGCCGATATGGATTAATATATCCTAGTTGCTAATCTTTCTCCATATCCTCTTTAGGGAAAATTAATAATCTTGTATCCATGCTGACCATATTTAAAACTTTATCTTATGATCAGATAACACAATCAAGCATGTTCTCTACCTAAATGTTTACACATAGTCACACTATATTTTAGTAGTCAAAATCATTCCCTGAAATCAAAAAATTTTCTTTTCTTTTCATTAAAATTTTTAATAGTTACTTCTTCACCTTCTCTCTTCCTACTCATGCCCTATCTAAATTGAGAAATAGTTAAATCCTTTTCTACCAACCTTACCCTCTCTACTAACTCAACAAACTCTTAATACCTTGGAGGTACTATTTGGTGTCTCAATACATCCTTCAATTCCCTAACAAAATTGTAGTATTTTTCTCTAAAGTACTGAACAGTTGAGGAGCATACATAGCCAATACTGTGAACTCAGCTTTATACTACATGATTATTTTATGTCCATGCTTCATTCTCAAAAAATCTTATAATATATGTTATTAAATTAACTGATATATTATCCAATCTTCAAAGGTAATGATAAACTAAGTCAAGTGATTTGTGGGTCCGACTTGCTATATAACTCTTCTCTCTACTATCTTATATGCTATATCTTAGCTTTATTTGTAAATAAAAAAACTACTAGTGATACTTTTTTGTTCTCCAGGAATTGTATTATATTTTATACTTTACACTGACTCCTCTACTTCTTCTGGTTTAATAACTTCTTTGAATAGTGAGTGTATCAACTTATGGAACTAATTGCCCTGGATAAAAGATAATCCTTTATGATTTGTACAAAATAACCCTTTCTATCAGTATGATTTGCTTTGCCCTGTACGATCAGTTCAAGTATTTGTATAGATCATTCAATATAATTCTTTGATTGTCTAGGGTATTTAGTTCAAGGTACTGTATTAATAATCTAATACGATATGGGATTATGTTTGACGATTTACATATCATCCTACAACCCTATCGGGATGCCCAATATAAACTCCTGGACGATTTGAAAAAAATTATGATTTTCATCATGGATGACAGATGATCATCCCATGAAATATATTAGATCATCATGTACAATCTAAGTAAATCATACTGTACGATCTGATTAAGCAATTTTACCATAATTAAACCCCTAATAACAAGATCAGTTTAGGCAAGATTTTTATAAATCATCCAAGATGATGCATATCGCCCTGTACGATTAGAAAAAAAAAATTGAAAATTGAAAATATTACCAAAATTATGATTGACAGTTATTTTTTTTATCAATCTAAACTGATCATCATGTATGATTCAAATCATATAGTACAACTAGCTTAATCACTCTTTTTTTTTGTTTTGCTAAAACTGACATAAGGGGACTACGCATTGATAGAAAAAGGGATTACAAGTGCTTAAGGGGATTGCTAGCCCATTACAGCTCCAAAAAGCTTATAAAAAAAAAAGTAAAATAAAAACCTAAGAGCCGGCAATCCCCACTAAGCACAAATACAAAAGGACCTAGTAATAACCTAAAAACCAAGAAATAATAGGTACATGAATCAATAATCAGCTCAGCTTCTCCATTCAAAAGAGGACAATGCATAAAATGAGCACTAGCCTCAAAAATCCTATAAAAAAAGGCCTACATAGACACTAAAGATATGAATTAATAAAATATAAATTATAATAAAACAAAACAAAATATTACCAGAGGTGTAGGTCAATCTCCCAAAATGATTAAGACTATGATGTTTGAAATTATAATGCTTAAAATTAATGATAAGAAGAGTGTCAACGAGATTGAATACAACATCAGCCAAATCAGATTAATGATTCAAACAACAACATAGAAAAAATAAATTTGGATCCATCAAAGCCAGGATGTAAACATAGCTAGAAGACCTAAAACTATCCAGGAATAGGGTACCAGCCTTGACAGTAGTCGAACAATAATAGAAGACCAAGACGATAGGCAACATGCAAGAATCATTCCAACAAATAAAATCCAAACAAGGATACATGCTATTAGAGCTCATGAAATCATTTTTAATAATCTGATGATGGTTCATATGAATATTATAAAAAAGAAAATTATTTTTATCCAACCATAAATACTACAAAATAAGAGGAGGAATATTATTTCTAATATATCCTTTAGACTTAATAAACCAGGATTAAGCATAGCTTTAATAGATAATTTAGCACTGAAATAATTTAATTTGAAAATAGCATAAAAAAAGTCCATGTTTTATTAGATAAAGGACCAAAGATAAAATCATGATGCATATTCTCCATATAATAACATTTTTGGCACTTCGACGGTAAAGTAAAATTTCTTTTAATCAAGTTATCATATGTAGGAAAGAACTTATGCAGAATCCTCCAAATGAAAATAGCCACAATGGAAGGAATACTTTTATGCCAAAGCATAAAAAAAATATTAATAGCATCATTCCTAGCTCTAAATGCATTCCAAGCATCCTTTAATCTAAAACTCCTATCTTTGGACAAGTTACATAATAATAAATCATTAGATTTAGTTTTAGAGGGAAGGTTCAAAATTTGTTGAATGATAAAGTCGAAAATAACATTGACAAGTTTATCGTAATCCCAACCGTTATCAGAAATATAATTGTTAACCTTAACCGCCACAGTTGAAGAAGTGTTAATAATGGCATCAATAAATTGACCCCCCAACCAATGTTCTTGCCAAAAGAAAATGTTCCGCCACCAAGACCCCAAGAGAGGCGAGGCTCAACCACCCATTTAACTTTGCAAAGTCTCTGCCACACTTTAGAGTCACCTTTGTTAAAAAAATAGATAGTCGGGTGCTTACCCAAACATTTCTTAGCAAATATAAACTTAACCGAGAGGCTCACTTTAGCACAAAAGTTGTACCACAACTTGAAAGAAATTGCATAGGCCAAATCATACTAACTCTTACACCCCAAGGCACCCTCATCCAACATGCCATGATACTTATCCCAAGAAGGCCAGAGAATTTTAGTATTACTATTAGCTCCTTTCCAAAAGAATTTGTTATGAAGTCTATCAACTCTATTACAAACCGGTGGATTAGTTGAAGAGTTTGGAAAATATAAACAGAAAGAGAATAAAGAACACTTCTAATGAGAACTAGTCTACCCCCAAAACTCAAAAAATTAGTATCCTAGGACAAAAGTTTGTTCATCACAGAAGTAATCAAATCATCAAAAAGAAAAGACTTCTTTCTAATTTTAAAAAGAGGGACCCCAAGGTATTTAATAGTAAAATGACCTTGCAAAAAACCATTTAAGCCTTTAATAGCCAAAATACAATCATTAAGCACTTTGTTGGAAGCAATAAAACAACCCTTGTGCTTATTCAGAGAGAGCGCACTAAAAATATAAAAATTATGAAAAAAAATAAGTCTATTAATCCTATTTAAAGAAGCATTCATGAAAATTGTAAAATCATCAGCAAAATATAAGTGAGAAATAGAGAAACCACCCAAGGTTCTTAAAAAGAGGCTAGGATGCTTCTCAAAAAGGTTGACAAGACCTATAGATAATTACTCAGCAATAATGATGAAAATTCCATGGGAGATAAGATCTCCCTACCTTAGACCATGAGAGGATCTAAAATAACCATTGCTTTTTTCCATTCACAATAATAGGGAAATAGGATCCCTATATGCAGTGTCTAATAAAATTAGTAAAAAATGGATTAAAATAAAAACTCTACAAAATATTGTAAAGAAAGTTCTAATCAATTTTTTCATAAGCCTTGGAAATATCAAGCTTCAAGATTATGTTACCACCTCTCACCCAAATATTCAAGTCATTACAAAATTCTTGGGGCAACTGAATATTATTAGCAATAGCCCTCCCCTTGAAAAAACCCATTTGAAAAGGAGAGATAATTTTAGGTAGAATATAAGTTAAACGACTCATTAGAATTTTAGAAAGAAACATATTAAAAAAGGTGCAAAGACTAACAGGTCTAAAATCATTCCAATTACTAACAGAGTTGCTTTTGGGGATAAGAATAATACAAGTAGATATAAATATTCAAGAATAGTATGAACAACAAAAAAATCAAAAAATATCCAAATAAAGATCATTACTAATAATATGCCAAGCTTTTTGGAAAAACTTACTTGTAAAACCATCACGCCCAGCCATAGAGTCACCATTTATGCTATGAACCATCTCTTTAATTTCCTCTAAAGAAGGAGGTTTAGATGGGGAAACATTATCTCTTGAAAGATGAGGGTAGGGATAATAGAGGGATTATCTATATGAGCAGGATTAAAAATCTTTTTGATATGTTTTTTAAAATGTAGAACTGCCAAATTAACAATTTCCTCAGCATCCTCAATAATATAGCCATCATCATGATTGATTTTATCGATGGAGTTATTTGCACTTTTTTTTCTTAACCAATGAATTAAAATATTTGGTGTTATTGACACCTTCAACAAGGTGCTTCGCAACTGCTTTTGTTTCCAAAAGGCTTCCTCTTGAGCTTGCAATTTAAATATACAATTTTTAGCATCCCTCAGTAAAGTTAAATTATCATCAATTTTTGTGAACCAAATCCATAAAAGTGTCATGAAGCAGCCACATGTTTTGAAACCTAATTTGAGTCAAAGAACTCATATGTCGGGTCTTCAGACTAATTAACATTGGAGAGTGGTCAGAAAGAGTCCTTTTATGATGCTCTAAAGAAATAAAATTAAAAGAATTATGCCAAAAATCATTAAACAACACCCGATCCAACCGTTGTCATAAATGACCATGATTCCAAGTAAATTTGTTATCAGAGAAGCCAATGTCAACTATATTACAATCCATAATCATATTATTAAAATTTTCCATAAAGTGATAGATATGACTAGATCCCCCAAATACATTCTGTGGGATTAGAAATAGTGTTAAAATCACCACCAAAAAGCTAGGGTAAATTACAGATACTCTAGAAGTTAGCAAGTTGCTCCCACAAAACTTGTCTAGTAATGCAAGAAGTAGCAGCATAAATAAACGAGTCACAACAAGATAAATTTAAAACATCAATACTATAATGCATAACATGAGTAAAATCTCCAATAACATTAAGCCAAACAAAATCCTTCCAAAACACCCAAATCGTAATGGCAAAATTCAAGACAACATGCTTAAAACCCAAAAATCTAGCAGAACTAATGAAATTTAGCATAAGCAACGAGAGGTTCAAGCAAAAAAAGAATAGAAATATTAAAAATGTGACATATATTTTTATCTCTTAACCTAGAAGAGGGGAAGCCAATACCCCTAACAATCCAAATAATAGATTTAAATATAACAAAAATTCTAATGACTAGTTTACGAAAGAGTGGTCCTAGGAGATTATAAAATGATGTTCTTGCTTTTCCTACCTCTCCTATTTTGAAACTTCGTATAACTAGCATACATATCATCTTTTTCAAAACATTTAGCTACAATACCCATATCCTCTGTATCATAAAGAAATAATATGATAATCAGATTTAGAATTAAGTTTACCATCATTATGTAAGCCCACCTGCCTTACCTCCTGAAGCAATTCACCCTCCTCAAAGATATATCCATCCTCCATATTTTCTTTACTACTCATCTCAATGCATGCATGTCCTTCCATAAAAATAGGTTGGTCATCATTATTGACAACATAAGGAGAAATCATAGTATTAGACCAGTTATTATTGAGCAATATAAAATCTATATCAAACAAATTTTTGTTAAGAATACAAGGACTAATAAAAGGTGCTATAACACTATTATGGTTATAAGTGATAGCCAACAATTTATCATCCACATTTTAACTTCCAAAAGGTAAGAAAGAGATAGAGTTAATATAGTCTCCTTATACACGAATATGTTCATCAACATTGGAGGAAGGTGGTTCAATGTGAGTAATGGAAAGTGGTATTGGGTCCTCTTTTTTATGCGGATTAGGTTAATTACCTTCAATCACTCCATGGTTAGTATTTTCACTATCATGAGGAACCAAAATAACAACATTCCCTTATAATTGTTTTGTGGAATCATTCTCCTTACAAAGATGAGGATGTAACATGTAACATTCATTTAAACCATGGGCATGCATTTTACAATGAGAACAAAAATTGGCAGATTTTTAATATAAACTTATTTTAAAATAACCATTGAACTCTCACCTAATCCAAATCCAATAGGATGTTTCATTAACTTAACTAAAACACGTGCCATAGATGGATGAGAAATAGAAGCAGTAGCTTGATCAATTTGTAATGCCCTAATAAAATTTGACGCCAAACCGAATATAATTTGAGAATTAAAAAAATGGATTCTCTTATTCGAGAAGGAGATCCACACAAGAGCGATAGGGGATTTCTCATAAACATCAAAATCTATGGTCCATTTGAGCAAACATATCTAACACACTTGAATATAGTAGAATATCCTCAGAAAAATCTTACTATAATTAAGATCGTTAGAGAGTTGAATTGCAATGTGCCTTTTATCCAACAAACTGATATGAAAGGAACCCGAGAGTTTTAGATTATCAAAAAAAATTCGAATAATATCCAAAATAGGTTGCTATAGAAGAAACTTGCCAACCAAAGTTAAAGCAAAAGGAGCAGGGAAAAGTTCGTTAGGGATGTTAAGCCCTCATGAACTAGCCTAAGGCTAACCAAGAGAGGGAGGGGGGGGTGAATAGGTATTTTTAAAATCTTTCAATAAAAAACACAAAACTAAACCAAACAAAAATTCACCATAAAGAAATTTAAAGTGCACAAATTAAATATGAAAAAAGCAATAGTAAAGAACACAAAAACTTATAGTGGTTCAGTCAACCTGACCTACGTCGACTACTCGGAGGCACCCTCCGGGTATTGCACTGAACTCAGTGACTCTCCTTTTGCTCCCACAGCAAGGCAAAGAAGTCTTTACAAAACCTCCTTTCCACCGACATTGGTGAGGCAGAGAACTCAACTCCTTTTGCTTCCTCCTGAAGTATGCAGAGAACCTTGATCGATTGTTGAAGTGGACCTCTCTCAACCCTCTAAGGACAAGGGACTACGATTGGAGAAGACAATGTGGATCAATGCTTTGAGCAACCTTTGTGAAACCCCTCACAAGCTCCCCCTCACAAGATCTTCTCTCTCTCTCCATCTCTCCCTCTCTTCTATGCTCTCTTAGGTAAAGATAGCAGCAAAGATATTCTAAAGGATATAATAAGTGTTCTTAAATAGAAGAGCTTCGGAATAGCTCATTAATTATAAGGAACCGACTCTATCATCCAAGATAATATAAATATCATCCTTATATATGACTTTACTCAAGAAAGGTAAAAAGTATATTAAATTTTAAATTACAGACTCAACCATTGTCTACCCAATCTTGTGTTGATTGGCCTTGTTAGTGAACTTGTGGACCTAAAAGATTAGTGAGCAAGGCAACCAAAATAGATATTTAAGAATAGTTATAGCAAAAAAAAAATAATATTTATTATCATCAAAATCACTATACTAGGGATGAGATTTGCAAGAATCTCTTCCTTTTTTATGATAACAAATATTGTTGTTAAAAAATTTCAAAGCTCTTCGACATTTCTTTAAACTCCCCCTTAGAAGATGAAATTTTGAAAGTAAGGGAAGTTAAATATTTTTTTTAAGGAAATATTAGACATAAAAAATAGAGCAAATTAGAACCAAAAAAATAGAGTGAAAAATAAAATAAAGTAAATTTTACTAGACCATATGTTGCAAAACAACACATTACTCCCCCATCTAGATATCACAAAAAGGAGGGGAACAAAAACATTAAATAGAGAAATAGTAAATACATATTAAAGAAAAAAACAACAATAAAAACAAAAATTGTCTAAAACCCATAGGGACCCTAATTAGGAGGAGGTGGTGGTGGTGGCTGAAAATAGTAGTGAAGAGAGGGAAACTGTGCAACAAACCAGGCTATATCTTTGTCATTTTACTACTACTGATGTACTATATCAACATCAAATAATGCTAAGTCTTAATTATGTTGTTATTTTTGTCGGCTATGTAGGATTTAAACCTAGCCTTCCAGTTGATAAATAGGGGATTACTAATGGATAGGAGCTAGTGCTTGATATTAATTTTTCTCTTCCTCTTCTTAGAGGTCATCATAAAAAATGTTATGGAGACGAGCACTATGAAGGTTGTGGAAGGAGTTATTGGAATGAAAGACTAGAAAGTGATCAGGTGGTGCAGGATATTGAAGGTTTTATTTGGACTCTAGAATAAAATAAATTAGATGTTCTAAAGCTAGATTAGGCAATCTCTTATGGCAGGAATCTCAAATGACCGTCAGATTTTTAAGGAAATAAATAAGAAGGTCAACTGCATTAAATTCCATTTCAACCATTATTAAATAAGTTTTAAGAGACAACACAATGGTCATGTTTATTTGATCACCAACTTTTGGACTTATGGAGTTGCGAAGAATATATTAGATGATCCTAACATTTTATACTAATATGTTAATAGCACAAATGTGAGGTTAACATTGGACTCTCTTAGAGATGTGTTGGCTTGGGTCCAATCTAAATTAGGATTTATAATTTGAATGTAAATTTTTTCACCGGTAGTTGAAAGATGGAGAAACTCATGTAGGTCTTGGTAGGTGATCTCTACTTTCCTCCTATTAACAAAGGATTAGAGAGCAGTAACCTCACTATTGATTCTTAAGCATGCGAAAAATATAAAAAGTAATTTAGAAATGAAAGGAAAGAGAAAAGTAACAATGAAGCCAAGAGTAGTATTGGAAAAAAGTTCAAGCACCTGAAAGGTTAACACCTTAGTTTACTATTCTTGATGGGTTAATCCCAGCTTTTTTGTAACGATGATAAGCTTTTTTGTCAACTTCTTCAGTGAATCTAGGATCTATTGTTCTCAAAGAATAATTACCTAAGAGGGCTTACGAATGCTTCCCACCTGCATTATAAGGAAGGAACAACTCAAGAAGGAAGTAGAGGATTAGGGAATTCAAATGGTGTGAAGAATATGAAGAAAACTAACTATTTCTAAATAAATCACCATATTGTACAGTATGATTGGGAGATCATTCTAGACAAGTAGGTGCAATTACTTCATCCAAATGACTGATCAAAAGTTTTGGTCATATTATATAGTACAAACATATATCGTATTGGATGATTAGACAAATTGTCCCGAGGAGTCATCCTGTACAAATGTTAACTAAATAGATTATACAAGATGAACACATGGCTCATCCTGGACATTTTATCATAATGGATTGGTTTAACATCATTCAAATCATCCAACGACTATTAATATGTGGATTGTCAAGTACGATGTATGAATCATACATAATGATTACCAATAATTAATTTATATCAGCCATTGGATGTGCTGTAATCAATAAGGTATATATTTTTTAGATCATATATGATGATGTGAGAAAAATAGAAAAACTCAAGACATGGAATGTGGTTATCAATAGAATTTCAAAACAAAAATAATAGCACTGTAAGCATAAAATAATACAAAAACCATTCATAAATCAAAATTAAAGAACAATTTTTTTTTTTAAATTGATCAACTCCAGTAAATGATAAATTTCCCTTATGAGCAAATTAAAAATCAGTAAGACATGAATTGATAACACTGAAATGTTTAAGGGGAAAACCATTCTTGTAAACCCTAGCATAGAATCCTTACAGGTTAATATTCTTTTTAAGAAAAAATGTATTTTAAAAAAGTTAGATAAGAAAAATAATCTTTTCAAAAAATACCCGATAGAATAATATTATAAAGAAACTAACCAAAATCATTATTTTAAAATTTAAGTGTATGAAAATATCAAGTGGCACATGGATTCTTCTAAAATTTAAAGAATTGAAAGAGAAGGAAGCTTATTTCTTTGTGGGCTCATTTTGTACCTCTTTTTTAGTTATTTAACACACTTTATGCATCTTTTGATTTTTTATACACTTTGTGCATTTTATAATTATTTGATAGTCATTATGATTCTTTTTAGTTTTGGGCTCATTTTTTGCCTCTTGTAATTTTTGCGAGCTTACTTCCTTTCAAATCCTTTAACAACTTTGAGTTGTGAGATTATCATTAAGATATAAGAGAAGAAAACCTTACACTTTAATATAAAGAAGCGTAAATTACAAAATAGACACATATCCATATGATAAATGCAATAGTCTAATTAAGAAAATTTTGACAGTGATTCGTTGACTTGGAACATTACTCATACGAGTTAGATTACTGTAATAAAACTAAATAGATCTCTATTTTAAAGTACAATTTTTTATTTGAAATACATTTTGATTCAGAAGAAATTAACCCAATATGGGAGTTAAAGGAAGATAGACAACCAACAATGTTTCTTCCTTTAACTAATTTGGGAAAGCCAATCATTGCTTATTAATTTCTAAAGACAAAAGTAAGAAAAAAATATCATTTAAGAATTCAATATCAAAAGTAAGCATTGATCTATTTTTTTCAAAACTCTAAAGGAAAAAATAATAGAAAATTAAAAAAAAAACATATAATAGAAATTCATAAATAGAAACAGACACACAAATAAAATAAAAAACAAAACACCAAAAATAAAAGCAATAATTTCAAGCATTAATATCTATTACACCTAATCTGGTTCTTAAGATGCTGAAAGTTTCAAAGGCTAGTAGTTTTATAAAGATATCGGCAAGTTTTTTTTAGTGGTTATATGGTGTAGCTCTATGTCTCCTTTAGAAATATGGTCCCTAATGAAGTGGTGTATTATGTGAATGTGTTTGGTCATGGATTGTTGGATTAGATTCTTTGAAATACATATGGCACTAGTGTTATCACATAGGATTGAAATTATTCCTACAAATAATCCTAAATCTAGAATTTCTTGCATTAATAAGAGGACTTTGGCCACACAACTTCCTAAGGCTATATACTTAGCTTCAATAGTACATAGGGCAACTGAATTTTATTCTCTACTGGACAAAGAGACTAAGGACTGTCCTATGAATTGACATATTCCAAAAGATCTTTTTCTATTAACTTGACATCCTGTAAAATTTGAATAAGAATATCGTATGAATTCAAAAGAGGTGTTATTCCTAAGGATACCAGATTCTTAAGTCTTGAGTTCCTAAGAGATATCTAAAAATTCTCTTAACAATAGTCAAGTGGGACACTTTTGGAATATTATGAAATTATTTACATATATAAACACTAAACATAATATCTAGTCAGCTAGCAAACAAGTAAAGAAGCAATCCAATTATTCATTTGTCTTTCTTTTGATCAACATATTTTCTATCAGAATCCTGATCTAAATTAACAGTGGAACTCATGGGAGTATTAATGCTTGGTTTTATCCATTTTATATTTATAAAGGATGTCCTTAAAGTTTTTTGATTGACTAAGGAAAGTTCCATCATCTTTCTATCTTATGCTAAATCCAAGAAAATAGGTTAATTCAAAACACCTTGGCGAGAGAAGTGAGGAGAGAGAAGGTCCACAAAAAGAGGAAGGATTTTGAAGAACTATTCGGGTGCCAACATTGCAAATGGAAGAAGGTGGCCGGTCATCCTTAGATGACCGGAACACCTCAAACATATTATCTACCGCAAGTCCAACTCTATTGGATTCAAAAGGTAGATTTTCATTCAATCACAGCATTTCTCATAATTTTATGAACTCTCCTCTAATAATCAGAGAGGGAGGTTTGGTTTCATTAAAGAATAAGATTGTTCTTGAGACAGGAAAAGGTAAAGAAATTATTTTTGGCTTCAACAATAAGTCATTCTTAAGTAGGTCAATTTTTTCCCTAAACCTAATGATATGGAAGTTTCTTCTTCGGGTTGAAAAGATAATTATCCTTTGATGAATGTTGTTGGTGGTGGTAATTCTTCATCTGGAATGGATAGTTCTAATGTGAGGATTAAAAAACCACATATTAAAATTAATTTCAATGGAGTTGTTGATGGAAATGAGGATGTTAATGTTGTCAAACTTGATATGGAAAATGAAAAAATCAATGTTCATTTTTTTGAGAAATTCATTGGTGGTAAAAATTCTGTGTAAGAACTTGCCTCTTTCAATGTGCTCTATTGAATTAAGGAAGCAACGGACTAAATTTGGAGGGTTTCATTTAACCTCTCTTGGTTTGGATTGGATTTTGTATTCTTTTCAATCCTTTGAAGCAATGGAGGAGGTTCTTAGTGGAGGACCTTGGTATGTTGGGGGATTTGTCATTGGTTTAGATAGATGGTCTCCTAACTTCTCCCCTATCTCCATGGATGGAATTTCTTCTCTCATTTGGGTTCGTCTACCACATCTGCCTCTACATTGCTGGGATGAAACCAATATTACTAGAATACTTTCTAGAATTAGAACTCCTTTATTATTAGATGGCAACATGTTTAGATGGGGAAGAAGGGAATTTACTAGAGCTTGTGCTTGTATTAAATTAAATTCCAAGTTTCCTTGTGGCATTTGGGTTGATGTTCTTAATGGAAAATTTTTTCAAAGGTTTGAATATGAAAACATTTCATCTCCTTGTTTCAAATGTGGAAGGATTGGACATAAAGATTCTATATGTCCAAATGCCCCTAATTCACTGAATTTGGTTGATAATGAAGTTGCTAAAGGTTCTTTTCAAGTTGATAATAACTCTCACGAGCCTTGGATACATGTAAAGTTTAAAAATAGAGGAAGGAAAAAAACTTTATTTGATGAGAAAAAAGCTGATTTTCTCTCTAAGAGTGATCATGTTAACATGAATTCGGGTAGGAATCCTGAAGTAATTAAGGAAAATGTTGCTCATATTGTATCTGATAAGATTACGCCAGATCTTGAAGATTTCAATAAATACATTGTTTTATCTCATGAAGAAAATGATATTATGGTAGCTGAATTAGATTTTATTAACAATGTTAAAATGGAGAAAATTTTAATTGAAGAATCTGTGTGTAATTCAGTTCAAATTCTGGATAATTTGATGGATTGTTCTAATGAATTGATTGCTGATTAGTTTATTCATAATCCTATTCCAAATTCAAAAATTACAGCACATATCCTATATGGAGTTAACGAATTTGGAAATGCTGAATTGGCATTTGTGGCTGGAATAATAGAAATTCAAATTTCAGAAGTTGTACCTGCACGAATGCTAGATGGAGATAAGGAAGTTGTTAATGATGAGTCGGCATCTGTTGCTAGGAAAACAGAAGTTCTAAATTCAAATTTTGAATTCAAAGATGCTCAAATACAGGAGATTGAAGAGGATGCTGTTAATGCCAGAATTTCTATTCTTTTTTCTGAACTGAATGGTGAGGATGCTGTTAACGCCAAAAATTCTGTTTCTATTTCTAGACCGAATGGTGATATCCATTTAGCTTATAACGTGGAGTCAGGTGCAACTGAAGTTCATTTAGACAGTGCTAGAGAGTTTAATGGAAATATAGCATCTAATGACACTGAATTTGTTACTCCTACCTCTGAGGCAAATCTAAATTTTAAAAAGGCTGTGTTAGCCAAAGGGATAAACTCTTCTATTGATTATGCTTCTGGTTCTAAGCACAAACTCTTCAAAGATCTACAAACATTAGGACCGGTGGAAGATTATCCTCGTAGAAGAATGGCAGATCTCAGTTCTAAAATAAAGAAGACGGGTTTCTCCCTTTTCATTCTTTAAATGATTTCTCATTCTTACATTGGTAGCAACATCACGGAACTTCTCGAGAGATACTTGAAGATGCAAATTAGGATCAAAAAGTATTTCAGATTACTAGTTCTGGATCAAGGTTTTGGCTTTTGGAAATGACACCTAAGGAATCTTTTGGATGTTTTCTTAGGAGTTTTTTGTTTATTGATGAATACTTGTAATTTCTTTCTTAAGTTTTTCAATTTATTTTTCTTTATTTTAGCATCTTATTTGTTTTCTAAACTTATTCTAATTGATTATGGAATCAATACTAGGTCATATTTTTTAACCGGTTGGGAACTCTGGGATACTAATATACCTAATAGGTTATTTTATTTTTGGTATTCCCTCCACCCCAAGGGTTTTAGAAAAGGAAATAGTGGGCCTCATTTCAATTATGGTAAGTTTAGTTTAACAATAGGATTTAAAAAAGGTTTCTTTCCCTGTTGGATCAAGAAACCATTAGTTTTCTTTGGTTCTAGTCTGTACTAGGTTGTTCTTTCTTTCCTTTATTAATGCAATTTTGCATTTCTTTAAAAAAAAAAAGGTTAATTCTCCCACCACACTCATCTCAAACTCCTTTGCCAATATTTTTTTTAAAACTCATCACAAAGGCTTTTATCAAAGGCTCCAAACAAAATATAATCGTCATAAATTTAGATAATCAATAGTTCATCTCCTACCGTCTTTAGAAATAGGGTTGTGTCCACGCTCCCTTAATAAAGTTTTTTTCTAGTAGGAATGTGCTTAGCCTTTCAAACCATGCCCTGGGTGCTTATTTTAGTTCATATAATGTCTTTTTTAATTTAAGCACATAATTAGGAAATTATGATTTTTCAAAGCCTGGGGGTTACTCAGCATACACATCTTTTTTATTACCATATTCAAAAAGGCACTTTTAATATCCATTTGGTATAGTTTGAATCCTTTAAATATTACCCAAGTGGCTTCCAATCTAGTTACAGGGTAAAAGACTCTTCAAAGTCAATTCCTTCTATTTAGTTATACCCCTTACCCACAAATCTAGCCACAATCATCACCACTACACCAGAATAATTCATTTTATTATTGAAAGTTCATTTAGTTCCAACTACACTTTGGCCCTTAGGTCTTTCAACTAGCTATCAAACATCATTCCTTACAAATTGATTTAACTTTTCTTGTATCAATAGGATCAAGAATTCGTCACATTGGGCTTGGTTTATGTTGGTTGGTTCAATCATTAAAATTAATGTAGAGTGGTTTACATCTTTTCTATGTCCATGCCTAATTATAACACCATTAGATGGGTCTATAAAGATCAATTATTTAGGATGACTTGAAGAGTATCTCCATTATCTAGGTAATGTGTTTTCATGTTTTACACTTTCCTCCAAATTTATAGATTCTAATCCTTGGGTGACTTCCATAACCTTTTCTTCCTCTACACTAGACCTTCCAAAATTATAAAATTAATCAAATATAATATGAGTAACCTCCTCAACTGCCAGTATTCTTTTACTAAAAACTCTATAAGATTTCCCAACACTTGAGTAACCCAGGAACACTATATTAGATTTGGGAAAAAACTTCCTAGTAGAAATTTCTCATTATTATGAATAAATATTTTACATCTAAAGACATATATGTGAGAGAGGTTGGGTGCTTTATCCTTTAGGATTTCAAAGAATTTCTTGTTTAGCTTGGCTCTTATATTAACCCTATTCAAAACATAACAAGTTGTCCTCACCACTTCTGCCTAAAAATATTTAGGAAGTAAGTATTTAGCTAATGTTGCTCTAACGCTTATTCCAATGTCCTAATCTTTCTCTCTGTAGTCTCATTCTACTGAGGGGTTTTAGGAGCTAAAAATTTATGATCTATCCTTTGCTCCTTATAGTAAAATTCAAATTTCTTATTCTTACATTCTCCTATTGACCTTAGTTTTTCCCCAACACCTGGTCAGTGGATCCCTTATGCATATATGAACTGAATTATTTTTAATTATATTATTTTAAAAATATATACTTATATATTTAATATATATGTATTTTAACCTATTTTAAAATTACATATCATTAAATTCCTATATTTGGTAGATCCACTACTTGAAATTTTAAACTTATGTCATGCACATGGATAACATTCATGGGAAGGTGGAATTACTGGATGATTGGGTTTTAAGCACTCACTAATTACACTTTTAAGCTTGTTTTACTTTTTTTTGGTCATCTTTTATATGCATTGGATGCACGAGTACCTAGTTTAGGCCCTCCTAGATCCTAGGAATTGGTGTGTTTATTTTATTTGTATACCTTATGCATGTTACCTCTAGGGTTAGTCAAAAACCCAACTTTAAACCCATATAATATAGTGACAACCTAAGGAAAATAATTAAGGACCTGTCTAGCCAACTTAAAAAATTTATAGGAGCTAGGATAGATCCCTGATTAATATGAAAATCTCAAAATTTGAACTTAGCAAAATCCTAAACATCTAACAATTTTCTAAGAATTTTTAGGAGCCTTTAACAAACCCTAATCTACCCATTAATTAAGCCCTAATAACTTCAAAAAATTCTAATAAATCAATTTTAACTCATAAAATTACCCATAATATCTAAAACTCTTCTGAATTTAGCTCTTAACCATAGAAAATTAGGGCTCCATAATTTGATTTTTATATAAGTATTAATTTAACGATAACTAAAAATCACCTTTTTGCCTTAATTAAATGGTTAAAAATTATTAAAAACTACAAATTTTTTCCAAACATTTGGGAACACTTCTTTAGGTCATTATTACCTTTGGGGGTGATTCCAATCAATTTGGATCTGATTTGGATCAAAATCATAAAATTACCTCTTATTAAGCAATTTTCAATAATTCATTTATTGCCTAAAACTTCAAAAATTCATAACTTGGCCTAGAAAACTCCAAATCTAGAAAACGCAAAGCTTAATTACTCCCCTTATGGCCTAATATTTAATTAAAATGTTAGAACCTCTAAAACCTAGCTTATTTCCCATAGTAAGCTTTTGGAACCATTAGCCTAGCATTTAGGAGGACCCCGGGACCATCCAAAATTGGCTACTATAATTTGAACTTCAAATATCACTACCCTAAGCATTAAAATGGATCAACAAACTAAAATGAAATAAAATTAATCCTAATTCATTAATATTTAGATTTCAATTAAAGTTTCTTCTTTTAGCCTTCAACAAATTTAAACTATTGGCAAATTGAACTAACTATCCTACATATGACCAATCCAAAGCCGCACAAGGCTACTACACACACATAGGTTGGCTAAGGCACCACTTATAGCTTTAGGATTATGGCTGGTGATTTACTTTTTAAGCTTTCTTTGTTGTGATGCTTTATATGTGGCACGAATGAATGTTTTGATATGTTGTGCTGTGGTTGAGCTTTACTTTATTTAATTTTCTATACTGTTATTATACTATGAATTATGCATTAGACTGCACATGGGCTAGGGCCGCTTTTATACTAATCTAGTCTTATGCAGGTGGCCATGCTCATGCAGCGCTAAATAAAGGAGGCAAAAATAATCATTAAAACTTTAAATAACATTATTTTTATTTCCTTTCCTGCATAATATAAACTGCTTGTGTTGTATACTATAAATTGCTTGGAATGATTTTTATTATGGTAACCATGCAAGAGTCTGGGTCTAGATTTTTTTTCCAAATGTAATATAATTTGTTATTAATTGAGTTGTGAAAGTCTCTAAAAGTTTGACATTTTAAACACTCGGTACCCAAAGACAATATGAAGGACCCCCTCTCAAGGAATTTTTTAGTCATTTGGGTACCATTCTAAAGCACGAACTAGATGGAGCCTAAAGGAGATGATCTGAAGGGGATGTTCTAGAGAAGGAGAATCCACCTAAAGACAAAGACTTGAAGATGAAATGCCTAGCTTTTAAGACTTATGTCATTTAGTGGGATTAGAATCCAGGTTTTTATCGGTGGAGCCTAGCCACCACTACCTTTTTGTAGACCCTAGGTTATACTTATATGGCACTTGCTATGAACTTTACTTTTCTATAGTTTTTTTCATGATTTATATTAATGTGTTTATTTTATGTGCGTGGTAGAAATTACCTTCTTTTCTTAGGTTTATTTCTTGCATGTGTGTAGCCTAATTTTTTTTAGGATCTTTAGGATAAAAATCCTTTTTACTCATAACTAAATTCTAAAATTCTAAGACATGAATAATTTAGAAATCTAACGACCTAGGGAACAGTTGGAATCATCCGGAGTTACATGCATATTAATGCATTCTTCTTTCTCCCTTTAATAAGGCACCTCCCCGCCTATGGATAGAGTCTGTATAATCTGGCCTATAAGGATGAAGTGTCGGACCTAGGGAGGCCCAGTCTTTTCTACAAATTTATTTTTATATAAGTCTATATTTAAAATCTCAAGCATACATAATTTAGCTTTTTCAACTAGCATGTATTACATTAGAAACCAACTAATTAAAAATTTAATTGAATTAGCTCTTGAAGAATTCACCCTATATAAGTCCAGGGCCAATTAGAAAACTCTCAAAACATCAGCCCTACTTCCAAATTACTCAAATTACCCACCTATCTTTCATAAAGACTGGATAGTAGGAATTTTAAGTGCTTAGGTGGTTAGCTGGCTTCCCTCTTCTGGTAGGGTATAAGCCTAAGTGCATTAACTATGACACGAGTATTAGTGTTGGGTAAAGACTAAGCCCACCTTAGATCTAGGATTCGAGGCAACTATATTGGGTGTTTCATAGTATTCCTAATTAGTGGGTAAGTTCCTTTTTTTAAGGGACTATAAATCTCACTTATCTGTGTCACATAGATGACACAACTTCCATCCTTTTTCTATGTATGCTATGAGTATATGATTCTCTTTCTTTAATTACTATCTTAGTCCCTCCAGATGCTGAGATGAACCGTGCATGTTTACTAAGCCATTTGAACCCTTTCTTTAATTTTAAGCAGGAACTTCCTAGTCTCCCTTTTGTTTGTCAATCCCTTTTTAGGAGGAATAATAATGGATCCTTAATCAAAAGTTTTCTTGGGCCCTAGTCGAGATGTAATTAACCATGGGGGTTTGCACCCCTGGGAAACAAAACCCCACTATCAAATAAACTCCACTCGAGCTGATATATCGGGTGGGGCAAACCAGTTATTTTGATCAGGTCATATATATTACTTCCCACTATAGTGTACTGGCAAGAGCCGCTATCCTACTGGTTAGTCATATATACGATCTAATCTACCATTCTATATGCCCGTCTACGAGGAGCACGGAGGCCTGTGATTATCATCTCTATCTCTCGGGGTGGTGCAATCATATACCCTCTGCACTCTGTAGCCGGCGGTATCCTTTCGAATGTCCACAGGTTCCTGGAAACCATGGTGGGAAATATTTCTCTCTCCATCTTTGGATCCTATTTTATTCTTTCTTATGTGTACTCTATGATTGGTACTACTTAGATTAGGTTGGTCCTACTCTTAGCAAGGATCCTTTTCTTAATTACGTTCCATACTTAGCTAGGGTTTTCCCTAGTTATTGTCCCTTTCTTTTTGTCCTTCTAGGCCATTCCATACCCTATCAATTCTTTTCTTCCCATCAGGTCTCTATGTTCACTCGACTCTCTTACCTTAAGACCTCTATGTAGACCCCAACACCTTCCTACCTTTCATGGGTATTTGATATGTAAGGGTGGATTAGTTGATGATAGTAGCCTAGATAAGGAAGGAGACTTTTGAAATTAGATTACTAGCAAGAAACCCATTCCCCATCAGATGAGAGCTAAAAATTTCCATAAAAAAAAAAAACTTATGACACTCTTTCCACTAGTGCTAGTTTTTTGCTACAGACTAGCAAACCTCCCTACCTCCTGTAAATATCCCTATATTTTTGTACCCCATAAAAGGGTTCTTTTTACTTATTGGCAGTCTATGTGGCCACGATGATTTGTCCTCTACCACATGATGTTTGCTATGAAGAGTATAAGACTTCCTCAAATGGGATATATTGATATGCCATAGGGATATTTATGCTTCTATTTATGCACACCAATCACATTGGTGCTAGTACATAAAACTAACAATTCAAATCTATTTTCTATAGGTGATACTGGATCCACACCCACCTAGGTTAATTTGGTGTGGTGATGTTAATCCAATGTCCCTAATTCAAATCTATTTTTTAGAAGTATTACTGGGTCCACACCCATTTAGGTTAATCTGGTGTGGTGATGTTGATATAATGTCCATAATTCAAATCCATTTTTTTATAGGTGATACTGGGTCCATGCCCACTTGCATTAGTCAGGTGTGGTGAGATTTATCCAATGTCCTTATGTGAATTTTCTTCTTCTATCAATCATGATATGATAGTTGTGTCACCCAATTTTGCTTGTCACCCCCAAGCATGGTATGGGATATCAAAAACAATAATTCAAATCTTTTCTAGGAGGTCATACTGGGTTCATGCCCACCTAGGTTAATTAGGTGTGACGATTTTAATCCAATGTCCCTATTTGAATTTATTTTATCTATCAATCATGATACGATAGTTATTTTCACCCAATTTCACTTGGCACCCCCAAGTGTGGTCTGGGCTATCCAAACTAATGTGTGTTATTTCTTAGATTTCCTCTTATCCCTCAATAGTTTGTGTGGCAATGATAATTTGACCTCTACCACTCGATGTTCGCTATGAAGAGTATGAGGCAACCCTTGAAGGTGATATGCTAATATGTCATAGGGATATTTATGTTTTAAGCCTGTGCACATCGATCATGTTATGGCATAGAAACCTTAGTTTAACCTCCCCTTAAGAGGATTTGTTTTCTCCCAGTTTCACTTGGTACCCCCAAGTCTGGTTTGGGATATCAAAACTAATAATTCAAACTTTTTTAATAGGTGATACTGGGTCCATACCCACAAAGGTTAATCAGTTGTGGTGATATTAATCCAATGTCCCTAATTTAAATATTTATTTTATAGGTGATATTGGGTCCATGGCTATTTACGTTAAACAAGCATGGCAATGATTGATCCAATGTCCCTAATTTAGATCTATTTTTTAGAGGTAATACTGGGTCCACATCCACCTAGGTTAATCAGGTGTGGTAATATTGATCTAATGTCCCTAATTCAAATCCATTTTTTTAGAGGTGATACTAAGTACATGCACACCTGTATTAATCAGATGTAATGATGTTAATCCAATATCCCTATGTGAATTTCTTTCTTCTATCAATCATGATATGATAGTTATTCTTACCTAGTTTTATTTGGCACCCCCTAGTGTGGCATGTTATATCAAAACCAATAATTTAAACTTCTTTGAGAGGTAATATGGGGTCCATGCTCACCCGTATTAGTTAGGTGTGATGATGTTGATCCAATGTCCCTAAGTAAACTCCCTTCCGCTATCAGTCGTGATACGATAGTTGTGCTATCCATTTTCACTTGGCACTCCTAAGTGTTGTCTAAAATATCAAAACCAATAATTCAAACCTTTTTGGGATGAGAGATTCGGTACATGCCTAACTATGTTAGTCATATGAGGTGATGTTGATCCATTATCTCTCTGTTAATTTCTTTCTCCTATTAATTTTAGTATAACTATGCTTCCCAGTTCGTTCAGATACATTGAATGTGGTCTGAGATATTAAAACCATTGACTTAAACTCTTGAAATGTGTAATACTGGGTCCATACCAACCCACGCTAGTTGGGGGTGGCTATGTTGATCCACTGTCCATATAAATTTCATTCATACATTCAATTTTGTTATGATTATGCTCTCCAGTTCATTCATAAAAGTTGAATGGGGTCTGGGATATCAAAACCATTGACTTAAACTCTTTAGATGTGTGATATTGGGTCCATACCAACCCACGCTAGTTGGGGGTGGCTATGTTGATCCACTATCCATATAAATTTCATTCATACATTCAATTTTGTTATGATTATGCTCCCTAGTTCATTCACACAAGTTGAATGGGGTCTGAGATATTAAAACCATTGACTTAAGCTCTTGAGATGTGTTATTTTGGGTCCATTAAAACCCATGCTAGTTAGGGGTGGCTATGTTGATCCACTATCCATATAAATTTCATTCATCTATTTAATTTTATTATGATTGTACTCCCCAATTTTATTTGTGTGGCGAATGTAGCCTGGATTATCAAAGCCAACCATATCCCACCCCTTTTTGTTATTTTAAATCTTTTGATAAAGTTGTTTAAGGAACTCCATTGGCATTTGGATACCCGCAGCCACAACATTTTGTCCTCTACCACGAGGTAACTAGAAGTCAGTTTGGGAACTCTTAAACAACATTTTCCACAAAAGTTCTTAAAATCACCTTTTCTTTTTCCCTCGCATCCCTACATGGATATGTGTTAGGTTGGTGTTTAGGTAACTTTCACCTTATATTCTGCTATTTTGACATGGCCATACAAGTAGTGGGTTACTTACTTACCTGGTGGGATACCCGATAAAGTCCCTGTGAGGCATACCCCACTATTTGAATTACCTTTACCTTTTTCTATCACATCCCTACACAAAGTTGTGTTAGGTTGGTGTTAAGGTGACTCTTTGCTCTTCACATCATTCCAGGCATATGCGCAGGGTGATTATGTTGAGAGCTTTTTCTTTATCTTACTATAGGCATATGTATCAGATAGGGGCTCTACTGCAGGCACATATACCGGTCAGATATGACTTTTTTCCTTTTTTTCATTCTACAGGCATATGCGCCGGTGGATATAAGGTTTTTTGGTTAAGAGAGCCTGATAGAGTCTCTAGGAGGCATTCCTCACTACTATTTCCTCTTCACATAATTGCAGACATATACATTAGGTGATTGTGTTGAGTGCTTTGTCTTTATCCTACTGCAGGCATATGCGCTCAATAGGGACTCTGCTACAGGAAAATACACTGGGCAGAGGTGACTCTTTCTTCTTCATATCATTGCAGTCAAAATGCATTGAGTGATTATATTGAGTGTTCTTACTTTGTACTACTTTTGGTATATGCGCTAAGTAGAGACCCTGCCACAGGTACATACATCGGACAGAGGTGACTTTTTTTTTCTTTTATCCTATTGCAAGCATATAGGCCTGGTGGACATAAGGTTTTCTGGTTGAGAGAGCTAGACAGAGTCCCTGGGAGGAATTCCTCACCACTCTTTCCTCTTCACATCATTGCAGGCATATGCACCAGATAATTGTGTTGAGTGTTCTTAATTTGTACTAGTTTTGGCATATGCGCCAAGTAGAGACCCTGCCACATGCACATACACTGGGTAGAGGTGACTTTTTCCCTTTTATCCTACTATAGACATATGCGCTAGGTGGACATCACGTTTTCTGGTTGAGAGATTCAGACAGAGTCCCTAGGATGCATTCCTCACCACTCTTTCCTCTCCATATCATTACAAACATATGAATCGGATGATTATTTTGAATGTTCTTACATTGTACTACTTTTAGCATATACGCCAAGTAGAGACCCTATTGCATGCACATACACAAGGTAGAGGTGACTTTTCCCTTTTATCCTACTGCAAGCATATGGCCGAGTGGACATCAAGTTTTCTAGTTGGAAGAGAGCCTGACAGAGTCCATGGGAGGTATTCCTCGCCACTCTTTCATCTTCACATCATTGCAGGTATATACGCCTGATGATTATGTTGACTGTTCTTGCTTTGTACTACTTTTAGCATATGCACCAAGTAGAGACCCTACAGCAGGCACATACACCGGGCATAGCTGACTTTCTTTCCTTTTGTCCTACTACAGGCATATGCGCCGAGTGGACATCAAGTTTTCTTATTGAGAGATCTTGATAGAGTCCCTTGAAGGCATTACTCACCACTCTTTCCTTTTCACATCTTTGAAGGCATATGAGACGAATGATTGTGTTGAGTGTTCTTATTTTGTACTACTCTTGGCATATGCTCCATGTAAGGACTCTGTTGCAAGTACATACACCGGGCAGAGGTGACCTTCTTTTTTTTTTGTCCTACTACAGGCATATGCATTGGGTGGACATCGAATTACTTGGTTGAGAGAGCTTGATAAAGCCCCTATAAGGCATTCCTCACCGCCCTTAGTACCTTCTATCCTTCTATTTTGAAAAGATCAGGCGGATAGTTCGTTTACTTTACTACTTTGCTTTAGTTCTTTCCTCGGTTCTTCCCTTGCTATAGGGCAAGGCTATGAGAGGATCTCACTACTGGATCACCATTCAGTGATCTTTTACTTGCTTACTTTGATCTTTTTTTCTCCCCTTGGCTCTATCCTTGCTATAGGATAAGGCTAGGGGAGAATTCCTTTACTAATTTACTTGGGTTCTTTCCTCGGCTCTGTCCTTACTATAGGGTAAGGTCTGGGGAGGATACCATTACTTTTTGACCTTTTGGTGATTCAAACTCTGCTCCTTGGTCTCTCTTAGGCTCTACCGTTACTATGGGGTAAGGCCATGGGAGGATACTAATACTTTTTCACTTTTTGGTGAGATTTATTATTGCTCTTTTGCTTTCCCCTCAGCTCTGCCCTTGCTATAGGTAAGGCTAGGGGAGAATTCCTTTACTACTTTTCTCTTTGATTCTCTCCAAGGTTCTTCCATTGTTATAGAGTAAGGCTATGAGAGAATCCCCCTACTTCTTTACCTTTTAGTGATCTGTATTGTTGCCCCTTACTCCACTTTTTTTGTCACATTCGGTCAATGACAACACGAGCAGTTCACTAGTTGTTTGCTGTTCCTATTGGGGTCTGTTTGTTGACCATGTTTTTCTCCAACTCCTAGTCAAAGGGGTTGACTTGGTTAAACTGATGAAGATGGGCCCCATGAACATATTCTTTGCGTTTCATCGATCAAACCAAATTTGTTGAGCCCAGAACCAGGCCCTGGGTCAACCTGGTTGACCATGCCAACCTGTGTTGACCCAAATTGACCCAAACTAATTCTATTTGATCTCAAATCAATTTTATTACCTTTCTTGGCTCAAATCTCACTCCCTTTGAACTCAGTGGGTTAGACCCAATCCATTGAGCCTAGACCCTTTCCCTTGGTTAACTCGGTTGATCCATTAAGCTATATTAGGTCCATTTAAGTTCTAATCTTATTCAAAGTAATCCTAGGCTCAAACACCCGTACCTTTGACCTCTTTGATTGGGTTGACCAAGTCAACCCTTGACTTGGTCAACCCAATCCTTTCTTGGCTTAATTTGACTTTTTTAAGTCAAATTTAGACCCATTAAATTCTTTGGAGAGTTTCCTAATGATCCCTAACTCAAAACCCGACTAAATCAAGTTGTTTTCCCTCTTAATCTGCCATAGATCTAATCCTAGCCATCCATGATAGGCTTGGGACTATAAATAGGGCTACTAGGGTTTAGGTTGGGAACCTTTTGGCAATTACTCTCTTACTAGCGGCTCTAAATCCGAGAGATTTCAATTGAGATATCTCTTATAATCCCTCTACCTTCCTCAAGTTAAACCCAATGTCAATACCTCACTGACGGCGAGTTCTTCGGCCAACCGATAACAAGGATGTCCCAAAGCATTTTACTTTTGATCTAGGCATCGAGAGCTCACAATTTCTTCTGCAACTAGGATAGTGGACAATCTACAAGTGCAACAAGCCCTTATACAGTTTAAACCGCCCATTAACAAAGGCGAAATCCCTAAACCTAGATTAGGACACTTAGGAGAATTTAACTTTTCAATAACTGCATTTTAGATCATTATTTTGATCCCCCGCCACCTTAATTATCGAGCAATGATTAGCAACGACGCCAGTCGTTGCTAATGATTGTCCTGTTGTCCCAAAGTTTGAACTTATTTTTAGAATGAATCTGCCACCAGATCTATTTAGGAATTACCTATTTTTGGACATCGTCCTGGTGGATCGGCCTGGCTTATCAGGATCAGCCTGGCTGATCCAGCACAATTTCTCTTAAATAAATATGGCAATCAAGGAAAGCAATTAATGGTGATTTGCATGATCACATTATCCAGGCCGATCTCAGGATCAGCCGGGCTGATTTGACATCGGCCAGCTTCCTTTCAGGGCGATGTTAAGGATGATTTTTCTCATATTTGAACTAATCATCCAAGACGATATCCTATCGGCCTGGACGATATGACCAAAAATTGTCTAATCGTCCCTAACCGACCGGGCTGATTGAGCATAATTTATGCTGATCGGCCTAGACGATAATGTCAGTTTTGCAAATTTATTTAAAGTCCTCTTGCTTTCTCATGAAGAACGTCTTTGGCAGCCATTATAGCTTCATTCTTCTGGGGGAAACTTGAAGAGAGAGCTTGAAAGGGAGAGAGGAAAGGGTGGAGGTTGAGAGAGGGAGAAGATCCTTGGAGGGGATATCAAGGGACTGTGGAGGGGGCTCCACACGGTTGCTCCGGTGAGCTTGCACTATAGTACCATCAAATTCAAGTCTTGTCTTGAGGGAAGTTTTGTGAAGAAGAAGATCTCTTTGGTGTCAAAGGTCCCGGCGGCTCCGCCACCCCGGGGAAGGTGGAAGTTGTTTTGTAAGGGCTTCTCCGCCTAGCTGTGGGGGCTAAAGGAGAGACACTTAGTTTAGTGCAATACTCGGAGGGTGCCTCTGAGGAGTAGACGAAAGTCAAGGTTTTGACCGAACCACTATAAATCTGGTGTGTACTTTCCTTTATTATTTTCGCATTTAATTTCTGTATGTTGTTATCTTTATGGTGAATTGTGGTCTTAAGTTTTATGTTTTCATTGTATGAAGATTTTTTAAAAATATCAATTCACCTCTCTCTTTGTAACAACAGTTTTGCTCATATCGTCCGAGCCGATTGTGGATCATCCCGAGACGATTAGTTCAAATTTTGTTCTAGATTCTGTACAAAAGTTACACGAAAGTTTTCTTGTAAGCATCGTCCGGGCCGATCTGGGATCGTCCCGGGACGATCAGAGCATGGCACAAGTCAGAGAGTAGGGGTTTTTATCGTCCAAAGAAATTAATTATCGTCCTGAGAAATCATCCCAGGCTGATGTGAATTTGGTCAGATCGTCCAGGACGATCGTGTGATCGGCCGGGCCGATCAGAGCATTATTTAGCTGAAATAAGCTCATTTTGAAGAGAGAAAAATTATAAAATATCTAAAATCATTTTGAGGAGAGAGAAGGTCGAGGGCTAAAGTGGAAAAGTGGATTTTTGGGCAACGCCGGGCCGTTTTCGTCCGACGAGACAGTTCAAGAAATTGGTGTACGCAAGGTAAGGCACATTCCGCCTTTCTCAATTTTCAGAACGGTGAAGTTTGAACAATTTTTTTGTCCGGATTTCGTTTTTGTTAGCGAATTTCATCCGTATTTTCCGACTGGTTCAGTTTTTACCGTGTAACTTTTGGTATGTTATTGAAGTGCTGAGCGCGCACGTTTTGATTATTTTCTGGAGATTTTTGACCGAATAGTTTTGATTTGGCGGCATTTTCTGTTGACTGTAAATTTTCACGATGTCTGAAAATATTGTGGCAGTAGAACAAAAGTCTTATAATGTTGTTGTGAATGTTCTGGGGTAATTTGGTAAAATTCTGATTCGGCGAATTTTATGTAAATTTCGTATACTGCCGTTACGCCGCCGGATTTTTGTACGATTTCTGAAATTGTCTGGATTTGTTCTGAAATGATATGATATGATTGTGTGCTATGAAAAGAAAGTTATAAGGGGTCAGGATCCTGTGAGATCATGTCTGTGTCAGGGAAAATCTGAAATGAGCTCTGAAATCTGTTTCTAAAAACAAGTTCCGGATCCGATGATAAGTTCTATTCTGGTGCTATAAGAACATCTGTTCTGGTGCCATGAGCACAAAGGGAGGCATAAGGGGCCAGAATCTGAGAGATTCTGTCAGTGTCTGGGAAGGGAGGCATAATGGGCCAGAATCCGTTGAGATTCTGTCAGAGTTAGGGAATCTGTTCTGACTTTTGATATGTTCTGACTTGATATGATTTCTGATTTCCATATGATATAATTTGATCTGATCTGTATGATTATGATTCTGATACGATTCTGACACGATTCTATTCTATTCTGATATGATCTGATTCTAATTTTCGTACAATTCTATCTGTTCTGATTTGATATATGATTCAGTTCTGATTTGATATTTAATCTATTCTGTTCTGTCTTTTCTATTCTGATTTGATTTGTTCTGTTCTGCTGTGTCAGTTCTATATTCTGATTTTTGTACGGATTTCTGTCTGATGTGTTTTATGTGGACTCTGAGGATTTTGATTGGAGGTTTGATGTCTTGCTGAGCTGTTGTAGCTCATCCTTATTTTTTGCGTGGTTTTCAGGTTCTGGGAGAGGGAAGGAAGTCTTGGACTAGGAGTTCAGAGTCTGATTTGTTATAGGTATTTTGTTCTTTTGATTTTTATACAGTCATGGCTTTTCTGTTCTGTTTTTCTTTCTGTCTAGAAGCCATGAGCTGTATTTGTATATGATTCTTTTTAGGAAGAAAAGATAGATGATCTGTTCCGCTGTATTTTGATGTTTAATAGCTCTATGTGTCTGTTTCTGTGTGTAATGTTTGGAAGAAAGTTCTGAAATAAATTCCAAAGCCAGATCCTGGAATTAGTTCAGTCAGTTTGAGTTTGGTCATGACCCTATGCGAGCGGGATCCATCCCGGTCGGGTTGGGTCGTGATAAGACTTTAAGTGGTATCAGAGTAATAGTTTTGGAATTTGAATTATAAGACAGAGCTATAGGAAGTGATCTAAGTCTGTCTGGGGTAGTTTTGGTTTGTCTGGATTTTTATTGTATTGTTTTTGTGATTAGTTTTCTGGATTTTCTAGATTTTCTGTATGGATCTGCCATACCCCCATATAACAGACGGTCAGAGTGCTAGTCAGGCAGCACCAGTGGGTAGTACAGCCCTAGTGGTTGGTGCAGATACGATTTCCCAGTTTGCTACATTGGTTGCTCAGATGATGAGCGAGACGCATAGAAGAGCCTCTACTGTTCGATCTGAGGATAATAATAGACATCTTCAGATGTTTCTGAGATTGAAACCACCGAGGTTTGAGGGCGCTGTTGAGCCCAGAGCAGCTGAGGAGTGGTTGAGGAGGTTAGAGAAGACTTTTGATGGCATGCAGTGCTCGTCGGACAGGAAAGTACCTTTGGCAATTTTTCTGTTAGATGGGGAAGCAGAACACTGGTGGGTAGGCCAGCAGGAAGCAAAGTTTCAGGGCAGACTGAACTCTCTGATTTCTTGGGAAGAATTTTCTGAGGTATTCCGAGCATGGTTTGTTCCCCCATCTGCCGTACAGCAGATACAGGAGAGTTTTTTGAGGCTGGTTCAAGGGAGCAAGACGGTGATGTAGTATGAGGCAGAGTTTACTGCCTTAACTCGATATGCTCCGCAGTTGGTGAGTACTTCTGCTGAGAAGTGCTATTGATTTCTGAGGGGACTATGAGACAGTCTGAGGCAGCCCCTGGTACCATTCCATATTTTTTATTTTTCTAAGCTTGTGGAGAGAGCTCGTCTAATAGAGAACGATCTGATGGCTACTCAGCAACGGTGGACTGCGAGTAGGAAGAGGTTTGGGGTGATTCGAGCTGTAGTTCCTCTGGCAAGAGGAGATTTGTTTCTGGTTCTGGAGACTCCAGGAGGAGTGGACAGTCTGGTACTGCTACAACCAGTACAACCAGCTCTGGATCTGTTAGTGGGCACCTGTGTGCCAGAGTTATGGACGATGACATTTTGGCCAGTGCTACAGGATGATTGGTCAATGCTTCAGATGTGGTTAGCCAAGACATCGGATTGCAGAATGTCCATAGGTTGGATTTGATCGACGATCTGAGTTCCGATCCGAGTGCTTTGTTATACCTGCCGGTTCAGCAGGAAGACCGAGGACTGTTCCTCCACACCCTGAGGGATATGGTAGAGGTGGTGGTTTGAGTTCTGTGCCACGGAGACCACCTACTATTAGTCAGAGGGAGCCTACTAGTTCTGTAGCTTCAGCTCCAGCTCCAGTTCAGCCACGAGTGTACAGTCTGAGTCAGCAGAAGGCTCGAGATGATCCAGATGTGGTGATAGGTACGATTTATATTTCTGATCAGTCCTGTCATATTTTGTTTGATTCTGGAGCCAGTCACTCATTTCTTTTCGAGCGTTGTTTTGATGCTTTGCATCTGGATTCGATTTTGCTTCTGGTTTCTCTTTCTGTGATTTTGCCGGCTGGAAGTAATTTGATTGCTCGGAAGTTTTGTTTTTGTGAGATTGATATTGCTGAAAAGAAGTGGAAATCAAGTTTGATTTTATTGCTGATTTCTTCGTACGATGTGATTTTGGGCATGGATTGGCTGAGTCTGTATGAGGCTAAGATTGACTGTTTGAAGAAGCAAGTGAGTTTGCTTATGTCAGGAGAGAGATGTGTATTCCAAGGCTTACGAGGTGTTCTCTCTTACCTGATTTCTGTAATGGAAGTGAGAAGAATGTGGAAGAAGGGTTATCCGGTATTTTTTGCTTCGGTACGGGATATGAACCTGGATGTGGGTTCTGTTTCTGATATCCTAGTGGTACGAGAGTTTGCAGATGTATTTCCTGAGGAGTTGGTTGGTTTACCTCCGTATAGAGATGTGGAGTTCTCTATTGATATTTTTTAAGGTACAGCTCTAATATCAAAAGCTCCGTACAGGATGGCATCAAAAGAACTTTCTGAGTTGAAAGTTTAGCTTCAGGAGTTGGTGGATAGAGGATTTGTTCGTCCTAGTGTTTCTCCTTGGGGAGCACCTATTTTGTTTGTAAAGAAGAAGGATGGAACACTCTGTATGTGTGTTGACTACAGAGATTTGAATAAAGTCACGATCAAGAATAAGTATCCCTTACCACGGATCAATGACTTGTTTGACCAGTTTTTTGGTTCTTCTGTGTTTTCAATGATTGATTTGAGATCTGGATATTATCAAGTGAAGGTGAAGGAAGATGATGTGTTGAAGACAGCTTTCAATACTCGGTACGGACACTACGAGTTCTTGGTTATGCCTTTTGGGGTAACCAATGCACCTGCTATTTTTATGAATCTGATGAACAGAGTGTTCAAGGAGTATCTGGATCAGTTTGTGATCGTCTTCATCGACGATATTCTGGTGTATACTGCTTCTGAGGATGATCATGCCAGACATTTGAGCATGGTGTTGGAGACTCTGAGACTGCATCAGTTGTATGCTAAGTTCTCCAAGTGTGAATTATGGCTGAAGAGCATTTCATTTCTGGGGCATGTGATTAACGGTGAAGGTATATCTGTTGATCCCCAGAAGATTCAAGCTGTTGCGGGTTGGCCAAGGCCTACTACGGTATTTGATGTACGTAGTTTCTTAGGCATGGCTAGATATTACAGGAAGTTTGTGAAAGGATTTTCTCAGATTGCTACGCCTCTAACGAGACTGACTCAGAAGTCAGTAGCTTTTGTTTAGACACCGGAGTGTGAGGCTAGTTTTCAGAGATTTAAGGATTGTCTCACTTCAGCTCCAGTGTTAGCACTTCCGTTAGGTACGGAAGGATTTCAGGTGTTCAGTGATGCTTCACTGAAAGGTTTGGGATGTGTGCTGATGCAGAATGGTAGGGTAATTGCTTATGCCTCGAGACAGTTAAAACCACATGAGAAGAATTACCCGACACATGATTTGGAATTGGCTGCAGTTGTTTTTGCTTTGAAGATTTGGCGTCATTATCTGTATGGCGTCAAATATGAGATTTTCACGGATCATAAGAGTTTGAAGTACATTTTCACTCAGAAGGATCTAAATTTGAGGCAAAGAAGGTGGCTTGAGTTGATCAAGGACTACGATCTGACAATTCAGTATCAGCCTGGTAAGGCTAATGTGGTAGCAGATGCTCTGAGCAGAAAATCTTCTGGATTATCAGGTATTCAGCTCACTTCTGATGATTTTCTGATTCGTGATATGGAACGTTTGCAGTTGGAGGTGATTTCCTCCAGTAGTTTGGATTCTGGAGTTTTGGCTCAGTTGAGTATTCAATCATGTCTTCCAGAAAGGATTCAGGAAGCCCAGAAGTTAGATTCTGCTTATTTGACGTTGATTGCTCAGATTGAATCTGGTAAGAAGCCTGAACTCCGAATTTCTGATTCTGGTACTATTTTCTGCAAGAACAGGTTGTGGATTCCTGTGTTTGGAGATCTGAGAAAAGAGATTCTATATGAATCTCATCATTCAGGCTACACTGTTCATCCGGGAAGTGGTAAGATGTACGGAGATATGAAGAGTTTATTCTGGTGGCCGGGAATGAAAAAGGATGTAGCAGATTTTATTTTTAGATGTGAGGCCTATCAGTCGGTGAAGGCAGAGCATCAGCGACCAGGAGGACTTTTGCAGTCATTGCCTATCCCTGAGTGGAAGTGGGAGGAGGTAACGATGGATTTTGCTATAGGTTTTCCTCGATCAAGGAAAGGGCACGATGCCATTTGGGTGATTGTGGATAGATTGACGAAGTCTGCTCATTTTCTTCCGATCAGGCAGACCGATCCGGTGGATCGATTGGCACAAGTATATGTGAAAGAGATTGTCAGATTACACGGTATGCCTAAGGTGATTGTTTCTGATCGAGATGGACGGTTTACTTCCAGACTTTGGAAGGGTATTCAGTAAGGTTTGGGTACGAAGTTACATTTCAGTACAGCTTTTCATCCGCAGACTGACGGACAGTCTGAAAGGACTATTCAGGTACTGGAAGATCTGTTGAGGCTTTGTGTTTTAGATTTTGGAGGAAGTTGGGAAGATCACATTCCTCTGATAGAGTTTGCTTACAATAATAGTTTTCAGTCCAGTATTGGTATGGCACCTTATGAAGCTCTGTATGGCCGGAAGTGTAGAACTCCTTTGACTCTGACTGAGGTTGGAGATAGACAGGAGATGGGTGCCACTTTTGTAGATGAAACTATTAAGAAAGTCAATTTGATTAAAGAAATGTTGGAAGCTGCACAAGATCGATAGCAGAAATATTACAATCAGAAGCACAAGTTCGTTGAATTTCAAGTTGGTGACTTTGTGTATGTCAAAGTCAGTTCGATGAAGGGTGTGAGCAGATTTGGCAGAGTAAGTAAGCTCAGGCCAAGGTATATTGGGCCGTTTGAAATCCTTGAGAGGATTGGTAAATCTGCTTATAGACTGTTACTATCTGATCAGATGTCTGATGTGCATAATGTGTTCCACGTATCTACTTTGAGAAAGTGGATATCTAACTCTAGAAAGAAAGTGTCTGCTAATGAGGTTGAGATTCAGAAGAATCTGAGCTATAAGGAAGAACCCGAGTTGATTCTAGCGTACGATGTTCGTAAGTTGAGGAGTAAACAGATTCTGATGGTTAAGGTGCAATGGAAGCACCGAACTGCACGAGAAGCAACTTGGGAGAAGGAGTTGGACATGAGGAAGTCGTATCCGTATTTGTTTTGACTGAGTTCTGTTTGGACAATGTCGAGGACGACATTTTTTGAAGTTGGGGAGATTGTAACAGCAGTTTTGCTCATATCGTCCGGGCTGATTGTGGATTGTCCCGAGACGATTAGTTAAAATTTTGTTCCAGATTCTGTACAGAAGTTACAGGAAAGTTTTCCTGTAAGCATCGTCCGGGCCGATCTGGGATCGTCCCGGGACGATCAGAGCATGGCACAAGTCAGAGAGTAGGGGTTTTTATCGTCCAAGGAAATTAATTATCATCTTGAGAAATCGTCCCAGGCCGATGTGAATTTGGTCAGATCGTCCAGGACGATCGTGTGATCGGCCGGGCCTATCAGAGCATTATTTAGCTGAAATCAGCTCATTTTGAAGAGAGAGAAAAATTATAAAATATCTAAAATCATTTTGAGGAGAGAGAAGGTCGAGGGCTAAAGTGGAAAAGTGGATTTTTGGGCAACGCCAGGCCGTTTTCGTCCGACGAGACAGTTCAAGAAATTGGTGTACGCAAGGTAAGGCACATTCTGCCTTTCTCAATTTTCAGAACGGTGAAGTTTGAACGATTTTTCTGTCCGGATTTCATTTTCATTAGCAAATTTCGTCCGTATTTTCCGACTGGTTCAGTTTTTACCGCGTAACTTTTGGTATGTTATTGAAGTGCCGAGTGCGCACATTTTGATTATTTTCTAGAGATTTTTGACCGGTTAGTTTTGATTTGGCGGCGTTTTCTGTTGACTGTAAATTTTCACGATGTCTGAAAATGTTGTGGCAGTAGAATAAAAGTCTTATAATATTGTTGTGAATGTTCTGTGGTAATTTGGTAAAATTCTGATTCGGCGAATTTTGTGTAAATTCCGTATACTGCCGTTATGCCGCCGAATTTTCGTACGATTTCTGAAATTATCTGGATTTGTTCTGAAATGATATGATATGATTGTGTGCTATGAGAAGGGAGTTATAAGGGGTCAGGATCCTGCGAGATCCTGTCTGTATCAGGGAAAATCTGAAATGAGCTATAAAATCTGTTTCTGAAAAGAAGTTCCGGATCCGATGATAAGTTCTATTCTGGTGCTATAAGCACATCTGTTCTGGTGCCATGAGCACAAAGGGAGGCATAAGGGGCCAGAATCCGAGAGATTCTGTCTGTGTCTGGGAAGGGAGGCATAAGGGGCCAGAATTCGTTGAGATTTTGTCAGAGTCAGGGAATTTGTTCTGACTTTTGATATGTTCTGACTTGATATAATTTCTGATTTCCGTATGATATAATTTGATCTGATCTGTATGATTATGATTCTGATACGATTTAACACGATTCTATTCTGTTCTAATATGATCTGATTCTGATTTCCGTACGATTCTATCTGTTCTGATTTGATATATGATTCAGTTCTGATTTGATATTTAATCTGTTATGTTCTATCTGTTCTGTTCTGATTTGATTTGTTCTGTTCTGCTCTGTCAGTTCTGTATTCTGATTTTTGTACGGATTTCTGTCTGATGTGTTTTATGTGGACTCTGAGGATTTTTATTGGAGGTTTGATGTCTTACTGAGCTGTTGTAGCTCATCCTTATTTTCTGCGTGGTTTTCAAGTTCTGGGAAAGGGAATGAAGTCTTGGACTAGGAGTTCAGAGTCTGATCTGTTATAGGTATTTTGCTCCTTTGATTTTTGTACAGTTATGACTTTTCTGTTCTATTTTTCTTTCTGTCTAGAAGCCATGAGCTGTATTTATATATGATTATTTTTAGGAAGAAAAGATAGATGATCTGTTCCACTGTATTTTTATGTTTAGTAGCTCTGTGTGTCTGTTTCTGTGTGTAATGTTTGGAAGAAAGTTCTGAAACAAATTCCAAAGCCAGATCCTGGAATCAGTTCAGTCAGTTTGAGTTTTCTCATGACCCTATGCGAGCGGGATCCATCCCAGTCGGGTTGGGTCGTGACACTCTTAATTAGCCTTGGGCCAGTTCATAAAGGCCTAACATCCCTAACGAACTTTCAAGTGGTATTAGAGCAAGATTCATAAAAATAAGTTTTTGAAATATTTTGAATTTTTGATCGACGGCTAATTTTCGTAATCGTAATTTTGCGGAAGGTTATTCAATCACCTAACCACCTTTATTTGAAAATATTACATTTGATTTTTATAAAATTTGCTTGTCTACTTTCATGCAATCAATTGATTTTCATATGTGGCATATGATTTTAACTGGTTATTCTGTACCGTCATGTATTTTTGATGGAATTTAAACTGAACTTCCTTTTAATCAATAGAATAGAGATGAACGAATCGATGCTCAATTGAATGCAAATTTTTTAAATTGCTTTTTCTGTGATTTAAATTCTGAAGATTTTATGTTAGTTTCCACGTGCACTGCTGGTAAAGAAATTTGGGATAAATTACACACTACATACGAAGACACTAGTGAAATCAAGCAGTCCAAGTTGAATATTTAAATGCATGATTATGAACTATTTTGCATGAAACCTTATTAGACGATCTTAGACATGTCTAGATTTATTCAAATTGTTACCTCATTACATGCTTTAGGAAAGGAGTTTTCAAACTTTGAAAAATTTAATAAAATTCTTTGTTGTTTACTTGATATATTTGATGTTATAGTGGTTACTATTTGTGAATCAAAAAATTTAAATGAGTATTTTATTGATAATTTGATTGGCTCACTCATTGCCTACGAGCAAAGTTTAGGTCAAAGACTTTTGGATGCAGGTGAAACGATAGTGCTAAACGCTGAAAACATAGAGGAAAGTGGCTTATTTGGTGACAAAAACAATGATTTGTCAAGAAAATTAAAAAGCTCACCAAAGCATAAGCCTCAACAAAAGTGGAATAAAGGTAAAAATAGTAAGAATATTAAGATTACTTCTGACATTATTTGCTTTGGATATAGGAAATCTGGACATAAGAAAAATTAGTGCCCTAATTTGAGAACTCCTCTAGGAAAAGAAAAGGGAAAAACAAAGCAAATTTTAAAATATCCAAATAATGAAAAGCAAAGAATCTCTTGGAAAGACTTAGCTTCTGAATCATCTGATCAGGAGCAAGATGATGCTTAAATTGTTTCGTTTGTATGTTTATGTTTGTATGTTTTATTTGTTCTTTTGTTTTTGTGATTTTTTTTTTCCTTTCTTTTCTTTTCATTAAATTTTTTGTGTGTCATTTCTGATCTAACACACACGTCACCTTTCTAAAAATGAAAAACCTACCTCCTATTTTTTTTAATTCTTATGAAAACTATTTTTGACTTCTCTAAAAATAGTCAAAGGAAGGAAACTCATATTTTTGACTCTCAATCTTTGTTTCCTAAAAAGGTTATCCTACTTTTGATTTAAAATATTTTTCATATTTTAAATTAGTTTTTCAAACTAAAATTTGTTTTTGTCTCCCAACATTTTATTTATATCATAGGGATCTTTTACAAGTTATTGAATCTAACTCATCATTTTCTTAATCAAGAAATTTACTTTGTCAATAGAATGGGTTTACTTTTCTTTTTAACATTTTACAAAGGTAGCATATTAAAAACAAAAAGGCCAATGACGCCAAATCAAGAAAAAGTAGCCAATGACGTCAAATCAAAAGATACTTAATGATGCCAAATTGAGAAAGATACACAAAGTGTATAAAAAAATGATGCGCAAAGTACGCCAAAAATTGACAAGAGGCATAAAATGAGCCCACAAGGAGTATGCTAACCTTTTCTATTTTATTCAAAGCTTAAGAAAACCCTTGATATTTTTCGATGCTTGAGTTTGAAATTTATGATTCCTGATTCAACAATTCGTGCATTAATCTTCTATTAGATATATTTTATGGAAAGAGTTTTTAAAAAAGACTGTTTCTGTCTCTAATTTACTCCTTGATTTAGATATTAAATTAAAAAGTTTTTGAGCCATTTAAAAGAACTAGAGTTTAGATTAACAAATTCTGAATTTCTAACTTTTTCTAGACTATGCGTTGCCAATACAATTATACTAAGCTTTTGAATAAAATCAAGAGGTATCTTTCTCATTTTAAGAATATTTATTTTGTTCACTAGATCATGGATCACTTTTGTCTTTTAATCATTTTATTCTTATTGTTTGTGCTCCTTCTTTTTTTGATAATGTCAAAGAGGGAGAACGTACTGTTGAATTTGTATCCTTTTTCTTGAATTTTTTTCTTTGAAAAAATTAAAAATAACAAAAATTTTCTATCTCTCCTATTTTTTAAATATTTTATTCTAGTGAGGGGGAGATCAGGAGAAAATGTTTTTTTGTAAATTCAAATAGCAATATTTGCCATCATTAAAAAGGGGGAGATTATTGCGGATCTGTTTTCATGGTTTATGATTTTGATGATAGCAAACACTCTTATCTCTTTATGACTGCATTATCAACAAACATTTCAGGTTTAGAAGATCAGATTATAATTTGGAACCACCTCAAGATTGGGTAGACTAGAACTGAGTCAGTTTGTACCCTTTTTCCTTTCTTGAGTCTATTGTATTTGGTGTGGCTCTTGATGCTATGTAACTTTGCAAACACTCACTTTAGAAAATTTTCTGACTGTTCCCTAAAGTTTACTGTTTTTGGTAACATCGTCCGGAATTATATTTATATCGGCCTGGACGATCGGTTCAAAAATAGAAACCCTGATTAGGGCATCATCCTTATTAAGGAAGACATCACTAAATATATCATCCTGGATGATTTTGTATCGGCCAGGATGATCGGTTCAAATCCAAAAGAATCTACTGCCAGATCTATTTAGGAATTACTTATTTTTGGACATCGTCCGGGTGGATCGCCCTAGCCTATTAGGATCGGCCCAGCCGATCCAACATAATTTTTCATAAATAAATCTGGCAATCAAGGAAAGCAATTAATGGTGATTTGCACGATCACATCATCCGGGCCATTCTCAGGATCGACCGGGCTGATTTGACATTGGCTAGCTTCTTTTCAGGGTGATATTTAGGATGATTTTCCTCATATTTGAACTAATCATCAAGGATGATACCCTATCGGCCTGGACAATATGACCAAAAATTGTCTAATCGTCCCTAACCGACTGGGCTGATTGAGCATAATTTATGCTAATCGGCCAGGCTGATATTTATATTAGCCTTAACGATAATGTCAGTTTTGCAAATCTATTTAAAGACCACTTGCTTTCTCATGAAGAGTGTCTTTGGCATCCATTGTAGCTTCGTTCTTCTGGAGGAAACTTGAAGAGAGAGCTTGAAAGGGAGAGAGGAAAGGGTGGAGTTTGAGAGAGGGAGAAGATCCTTGGAGGGGGTTTCAAGGGAGTATAGAGGGGGTTCCACATGGTTGCTCCAGCGAGCTTGCACCTTAGTACCATCGGATTTAAGGCTTGTCTTGAGGGAAGTTTTGGGTAGAAGAAGATCTCTTTGGTGTCAAAGGACTCAGCAACTCCGTTGCTCCGGGGAAGGTGGAAGTGATTTTGTAAGGGCTTCTCCGCTTAGCTATGGGGGCTAAAGGAGAGACACTTAGTTTAGTGCAATACTGGGAGGGTGCCTCTGAGGAGTGGATGTAGTTCAAGGTTTAACCGAACCACTATAAATCTGGTGTGTTCTTTCCTTTATTATTTCTGTATTTAATTTTCGCACGTTGTTTTCTTTATCGTGAATTGTGCTTTTAAGTTTGTTGCTTTGATTGTAAGTAGATTTTTTAAAAATACCAATTCACCTCTCTCTTAATTTGCCTTGGGCCAGTTCATATGGGCCTAACATCCTTAATGAATTTTCAGTAGTTTATTTTACTTACCTGGTTTAGAGAGCCTGACAGAGTCCCTGAGAGGAATTCCTCATCACGCCTTTAATTTAGATGCCCTATTATGGACTAGGCAGGCTTCCAATTTTGTGGCTTTATTACTTTTTTCTGAGGTCAGGAAGAAGTATTGAGTCACCCAAATCCACTACTCTAAAAGGATTAGGAGGAGACAAGATCCTTTTCACCTTTTATCATGCTATTTCGATATGGACAGGCAGATAGTTGGTTTTACTTACCCGGTTGAGTGAGCCTGATAGAGTTCCTGGGAGGTATTCCTCACCACCCCTTTACTCATAATGTCCTATTAAAGACTAGACAGGCTTCCAATTTCGTGACTTATTTACTTTTGCTGAGTTCTGGCAGAAGTATTGTGTCATCCCAATCCATTGTTCTGAAAGGATAACGAGGAGACGATATCCTTTTCACCTTCTATTCTATTATTTCGATATGGTCAGGCAGATAGTTAGTTTTACTTTCCTAGTTGAGAGAGCCTGACAGAGCACCTAGAAGGCATTCCTCACCACCTTTTACCCTGAGTGTCCTGTTATGATCAAGCAGGCACCAGATTTTGTGACTCTTTTATTTGTTATTTCGATATGGTCAGGCAAATACTGAGTCACCCCAATCCACTTTTCTGAAAGGATTAGGAGGAGATGGGACCCCTTCACATTCTATTCTGCTATTTCGATATGGTTAGGCAGATAGTCAGTTTACTTTTACTACTTTACTCTTGATTCTCTCTTCGGATCTTCCCTCATTATAGAGTAAGGCATGGAGAGAAACCCTATCTAATTTTTCACCCTTATGGTGATACTTTACTGGGGTTCTTTCCTTTGCTCTGCCCATATTTTAGGGTAAATCCAGGAGAAGATCCCACTACTTGTTTACCATTTGGTGACATCTTACTTGTGTACTGCAGCTCTTAACTTTCTCTTAGGCTCTGCCCTTGCTATAGGGTAAGGCCAAGAGAAGAGCTCCTTCCTCTCTTCCACCTCGTTGGTGAGTTTTCATTTGTGTTCTTGGCTTTACACTTTACTTGTCACATTCGGTCAACACCAACACGAGTAGTTTACTAGTTTGTTCGCCACTCCTGTTAGGGAATAATTATTACATCCTCTGACCGGACGTAGAGTTACGTTCGGCCGCCAATAACATGTCGCCACGTGCTCTTGCTCTTTACCGCGCGGCCCGACGACTTGACCTGGACAGGAACCCGGGAATGCTATGTTCGCGTATTGCAAGGTTTTACTCGATATTTGCTCAGTATTGCTTGGTATTGCTAGGTATTACTTGGCAATAATGAGAAATACCACTCTGTGAAGACCAATACCGAGTATACCGAGTTGTACCGAGGTTTTCTAGAAAACTCGGTACAACTCGGTATTGCTCGGTATTACTCGGTATTTACACGGTATTATTTGGTATTTGCTCGATATTGGTTATTGCCGAGAAAAATTGACCAATACTTGGAAATACCGAGCAATACCAAGTAATACCTAGCAAAATTGAGAAATATCAAGCAATCCAGGGTCCATTCCGGGTCAGGTTGTCGAGGCGCATAGTAAATAGTGAGAACGCGTGGCGTGATTCTACTAGCGGCCAAACGTAGAGCTACGTCTTGTGACCGAACCAAATAAAAAGTCCTTGTTGGGGGTCTGTTTTTTTAACTTGTTTTCCCCAAACCTAGGTAAAAGAGTTGACCTAGTCAAATTTGACCAGGCTAGACCCAAGACCCTTTCCAATTGGTTCAAGGAGTCAAGCCAAGTCTGCTGAGCCCAGACCTAGATCCTGGGTCAACTAGTTGACAAGGTCAACCAGGGTTAACCCAAATTGACCTAAAATTTGTCTTTTTTTTTCAAATCCAATTCATACTCCCTTGCACTCATTTCCAACTTCCCGTGGACTCAGTGGGTCAAACCCAATCTATTGGACTTAGACTTGTGCCCTAGGTCAGCCTAGTTGATCAGGTTAACCCAAGTTGACCCATTTGACCCATTAGACCCATTTGAGCTTAATTCAATTTCAAATCAATTCAAACCAATCTCTTGGCTCAAATCCCCACATCCTTGGACTCATTTGACTAGGTTGACCAAGTAAACCTTTGACATGATCAACCCAAGTCTTGAATGGGTCAAATTTGACTCATTAAGGTCAAAATCAATTACATTTAATGCATTCACTTATCCCAAATCATGCCTTATGCCAAATCCCTTGCTAATCAAATTAATATCCATCTTAATTCACCGTAGAATAGATCTTGGCCGTCCATTCAAGGCTTAGACCTATAAATAGGGAAATTAGGGTTTTTTAGGGGGACTTTTGGCTCTTATACTTTCTCTAGCCTCTCTAAGCCCGAGAGATTTTTTGTGAGAGCTCTCCCAGCCTCCCTTCACCTTTCCTGATTTAGAGTTGCCTCCAAGACCTCGCCATCAACAAAATCTCCGACCAACCGATCACTCAAAGCTTTGTAAGCAAATTTTGCTTGATCCAAGGCAAATTAAAGTACAAGTTCAACTAGGAAAATGTACATGGACAGTCTACAAGTGCTACAAGCCCAAGATCTCCTGAATCCATCATTTGGATTGAGGTAAAATTGAAACCCTAGTTAGATCACTTAGTGTTAAATAGTGTTTTGTAAAGTGCGTTTTAGATCAAAATAACACATCACCATGAATGATCTTCATGTTCTTAGTATAGATTTAAAATTTCATTTAAATCCATGCACCCGATCAAAAGAATGAGTCAAAAAATAGTTCTAGGGCTCGGGTTACGTTTTTGTTCGTCGGGGAGCGATCCTGGCCATTGATCTCGCGATCAACATTCGTGATTTTGCTATTCCACGGTTTGGATCAATCGCGAGTCTCAAACCCATAGTTTCGCAAGCCATCCGGCGAGATCTTGGTTGTCCATCTCATACCGAGGGAGATCAGACGACCGTGGGGTAATTGCCCACTTGGCCAAGTGAAACCGCGTGACCGCGGTTTCAATTGCCTAATGATTATGGGCAACGCAATCATTGCGCCGCTGTCCAATAATCATCTCGGGACCCGGGACAAGTCTGGTTTTTCCATGCGTCAGCCAGAGAGCAGTCGCCGCCATTTATTAATTAATATTAATCTGAATTCTATTTTAAACTTTATTTTCTTCAAATAATCATAAAAAATACATTTTAAAGCCAAAAAAATATATGTAATATATCAAAATTTTTAGAAAATTATTCTCTTTAATTTAAAATTAATTTAATTTTAAAATATTATATATTTTTTATAATATTATTAAAAAATAATTTAATTAATTATTTATTATTTATTATTATTATTATCATTATTATTTTAATTTTTTATTATTATTACTATTATTATTATTATTATCTTTTTTGTATTTTACAATTTTATTATTACTATTATTATTTTTTAAATTATTATTGTTATTTTATTTTTATTATTTTATTATTATTATTATTATTATTATTATTATTATTACTATTATTATTATTATTATTATTATTATTATTATTATTATTATTGTTATTATTATTATTATTATTATTATTATTATTATTATTATTATTATATTTTAATTATCTTTATTATTAATAATAATTTATTTGCACTATTATTTTTACTACATTATTAGTAATTTTATTATTTTCATTATTACATTATTTCCTTTTGTTAAATCTTTATTATTAATCTTATTATTATTGTATTATTATTCTTATTTTTAGTTTATTTATTATTATTACTTTAATTATTTTAAATTAATAATAATATTATTATTATTTTAATAAATAATATTAAACTTCAGTAGCTTTAATTTTTCATTATTTTCATTTAATAATTATTATTTTAAATATTAATTAGTTTAAAATAACTTTTATTTATTTTAAACATCAAACTTTCATAGTAATTTCATTTTAAATCTGTTTTTGACACATAATACCTTGTATTTTTTAGAAAACTATGAATTTTTATTTAAAAATATTTTCAGAAACTAAAACTTATTCTTCTATCATATTTTTTGTATTATTTAGTATATTTATTATTTAGTTATTATTTAAATAGTTAATATAATAATTATTTTGAAACTAAAAATTATTTTCAAATAGTTTTGAGACCTCATCCGGTGGGCTAATGGATCTCCCCTATATTTATATATATTTTGAATTGATCTATTTTTAATCATATTATTTTCCAAAATTTATATATTTATGGGCATTTTAATTATTTTAAAATTGCCTATATTATTAAATCTTAATTTCGAGATATCCCTTAATTGAAATTTTAATCATATGCCTTATTCATTAAAAGTAATTATGGGGGATTGATTAGTGAATGATTTTGATCCAATTATTCACTAATTACATCATTAGTCATGTGTAGGTATTGTTTAAATTCTTTTTGCATTTGTAAGATGCATGAGCACTTAGTATAGGCTCTCCTAGATCTAAGGACTTGGCTTGTTTACTATTTTTGTATATCCCTTGCATTGTTACCCTAAGGGTTATTTCAAAATGTGATTTAAACCTACTTAACATAGTGACACCCTAAGGGTAATAATTAAAGACCCGTCTAGCAAACTTAAAAAAAATCTAGGAGCTAGGATAGATCCTTGATTGACATGAAAAATTTAACATTTAACATTAGTGACATCCTAAACCTCCCAAAATTTTTTAAGATTTTTTATGAGCCTTTAGACCCATAATTAATAAACCCTAATTTACCCATTAATTAGGACCTAATAACTTCTAAAAATTATAATAAATATACTTCAACTCAGAAAAAGATCCATAATACCACATATTATTCTTAATTCATCCCTTAACCTCAGATAATTAGGGCCCATTAGTTTGACCTCAATTTGAGCCTTAACTTTAACCATAAATAAAAATTACCTTTTTGCCCTTTTTAGATAATTAAAAATTATTAAAAATTTCAAACTTTCCCCAAACACACTTGGAAACACTTTTTAAGGTCATTTTTGACCTTTGGGGGTGTTTCCAAAAAGTTTGGAGCTGATTTGGATCAAAATCATAAAATCATCCCTCATTAAGCAATTTTAATAATTCATTAATTGCCCAAAACTTTGAAAATTCATAACTTTGCATAAAAAACTCCAAATCCAACAAACTCAAAGCCTAATTACTCACCTTAAGTCCTATTATTTATCTAGAATGTTAGGAACCCCAAACGTATCCTATTTCTTATAGTGACATTTTGGACCCCCTTAACCTAACACCTAGGAGGACCCGAGACTTTCCAAATTTGGCTAATACAACTTAAACTTCAATTACCACTACCCTAAGCATTAAAATGAATCAACAAACTAAATTAACTAAAATGGATCCTAATTCACTAAAATTTAAACTTTAAGTAAAGTTTTCAGACCTTTAACAAACCTGAACTTTAGGTAATTTTAACTAACTACCCAACTCAGGATCTATCTCAGCCATACAGACCTTTACACACATGTAGAATAATTTGCTAGGGCACCACTTCTAGACCTAGGCTAGGTCGGTGTTTATTTTTCTATTGTGTGTCGAGTTTTTTTAGATTTCATTGCATGTTGTGTTTAAAATTGGCTGCTTTATTTGCTTACTTTTATTGTACTCTATGGATTTATGTGATAGGTGATAGATTTACCCATAGGTTAGGATCGATATTTTTATACTAATGAGGTTTTCTACATGTGGTCATGCTCATGCAGCGCTAAATCAAAAGGGGGGCAATTATCATGATTTCAAAACTAATAATGTTTTATGCAGCTTCTTCAGAAATTGCTCAGCCCCCCCCCCCCCCCCCCCCCCCCCCCCCTAAGTAAATGAGGTCTAAATAAAATCATAATTATAATTGCTACAGGTGCTCGAGAGACTGCTTAGACCTCATAAATAATTAAAAGCATGGCCAAGTGTGGCTGTGATGAGTATTTTTCTTTTATTTTATATATAAACTATTTGAGATGTTATAACTGCTTGGGAATTTTTATTAGGATAACTTTGCAGGAGAGTCTAGAATTTACTACTTTCTATTAACATAAATATTTGTAATATTAGTGAGAGTTGTGAAAATTTCATTTGAGTTGGGTTATCCTTATCCAACTATAATTCCAAAAGAAGAAGGCATCCTCAAGAGGAAGAGTCTTCTTCATTTGGAAGATCGAGTTTGGATGACTTTTAGATATCCAAAGAGAAAAGGCAATACCTCTTAAGGGGGGGATTGTCTCTTCTTTTTTTTTTTTTTGAAAAATGCATAAAACAATTGCATTAAAATAAAAGGAAGCTAATACAAGCTAATAGCATCACATATTCCTCCTTTAATAATAGAAAAAAAGGAGGAGGAATGTATTCCATACTAAGATAATCCCAAGCAAAATCACCATTATGAGCATAGTTAGCACACATATCCGCTAACTTATTGCTTTCCCTACTAACATGTTTGAAAATAACAGAACTGAACTCTTTAATAAATGAAGAGAACCTTACATCAATCTCTGATTTATGTTTCTTGTTGATGTTGTTCTGAAAACTTTTGATCACATTTCATTGTGCCAAACACAATTTCTACAAGCTTTGTCTATCTCAACTAAGATACCAACTGGAACCAACGAGTGTGTGCAATAAAAAATCGGTATAGAAAGAATTGTTGATCTAGCAAGAGTGATTCTTCTAGCAAGAGAAATAAACTTTCTTCCCCAATTATCAAGTTTTCCAATCACTTTTTCCAATAGAAAATTGAAATCTGAAGCCAGCAATCTCCTTAATGCAATTTTAACTCCTAAGTAATAGAATTCCTTCACATTCTTGAATCCCATTACCCGAACAATCTTTTTCTTTTTCCATCTACTAATAGCTTTCCCACAAAAAAAGAAGACTTATTGTAATTAATTTTTTGACCCAACCAATTATAATAGTCTAATAAAATGTTTCTAATCCTCCTTACCATCTTCAAGTTTGCTTCAGAAAAAATCAAGATATCATAGACATAAAGCAGATGTGATATCCTAGGAGCATTATAATGAATCTTAATCCCTATCTCCATCTCTTCTTGAATTAAAGCAATAGATAAAAGTTGAGAACATAAAATAAAGAGAAAAGGAGATAGGGGAAAACCTTGTCAAAAGCCACTATGAGCATTGATCCAATTACAAGATTTGCCATTGATCAAAACAGAGAACCTTGGATCACGTACACATTCCAAAATAAGCTTTAAAAAGTGTAAATGAAAGCCAAAATAATTCAAAATCTGCTCCAAAGTTTCCCAATACATGCTATCATAGGCTTGCTCCATGTCTATTTTGAAAGAAACCAATCCTTTTAAAGATTTTAAAAACCTGAATTTATGGAAAACTTCTTGTGCAATTAACACATTATTTGTTAGAGAATAGCCTTTAATGAAAGCAGAATGATTTTCTGAAACTAGTTTTGTATGAAGATTCACAAATCTATTAAGAAGAACTTTAGGCACAAGCTTATAAATTTTTTTTCAAAAGCTCATAGGCCTGAAATTAGAAGGTGTTATAGGTAATTCCACCTTTCAAACGAGTACAATCATTATATCTTTCCAACTGGATTCCATTATACCCATATCAAAAAACTTTTTCAATGCATTCTATACATCTAATTTAATGATGTGCCAATAGAATTCAATAAAGGAATGAGTAATACCATCAACTCCAGGTGATAATCCTCCCTCCAAATGGCTGACAGCATCATAAACTTCTTTCAGGTTGAGTTCAAAATTAAGCATTTCTCTATCCGAATCTATTAAAATTTCTCTCGGGCTAGGCCAATTATTCAAAGAACGTGATATGTAATTCCACTTGGATTTGAAAAAAATTGAAAAAATCTCTTCAATTTGGGCTTGATCTTTCACCAAACCAACATTCTCATTTTTAATATTAAAGATGTAATTTGCATTTCTTCTAGCATTTGCAAATGAATGAAAGAACCTTGTATTCAAGTATCCATCCTTTAACCATCTTACCTTTTCTCTTTGTCTCCACCAAGAGTTTAATCGAGCTAAGGTACACTGAAGTTCATTGTTTTTGGATATGAGAATCAAGATTTTTCCTTCAGGATGCCTGCCAACCAAAGACTCCTCCATTTGAAGATCCAATATATCTTTGATAAGATTTTCCTTCACAAGATTGAGGTCTTTCAATTTCAATTTGCTCCAGTAAAACAGAGCTTCCAAAGACCTTTTAAATTTGATATCAAGCCTATCTGAATGATGATTTGCAATGTTTCTGTTCTAAGCTTTTTGAACAATATCCACCGAAGCATAGTAAGAAGCCCAAGTATCTTCAAATTTGATGTGGCCATTTGGTTTCGGTTGATCTTTCTATAATTTCATCATAACGGGCAGTGATCTGAAGCTATACGAGGAAGATGATGAACTGCCAATAAAGAATTAGACTCTAGAGTAGATGAATTAACAAAGCACATGTCTAGCCTTTCTAAAATCTGAGCTCCACCTGATTTGTTATTGCACCAAGTATATGTTGGCCCAATAAAACTCAATTCATGATAATCAAGGTTAGCAAAAAAAGATTTCATTCCCTTTGAGCTTTGAGAGAATTCAAATCCTCTACCTCCTTTCTTATCACCTTTGGATAAAAGGAAATTAAAATTGCCTCCCACCACAGAAGGACTGTCAAGAAGCAAAAACTTCTCCAATTGATTCCAAAGGTCCTGCCTTTTATATGAATCTTTGTTAGCATAAATCGTAGAAATCCTCCAAATCTCTTTATTATGAATTTTTCAGTCACCAATTACACATTGTCAATAACAGAACAAGGTATTAAAAAAAGCAAACCTTGTATTCCAAAGAATTAAAATTCCTTCTGAATGACCATCCGAAGGATAATGAAAATAATTCCAATCCATCCCAATTAGAGCATTGATATCTTTTCTATTCATAGAAGAAACTTTGGTTTCTAACAAACCAATAAAACCCACACCATATTGTTTGACAAATTCCTTAAGATATAGAGAAGCATGAACTTTCCTTGCTCCTCTACAATTCCAAAAGACAATGGAATTCATTTCTTAGAAGGGGGACTAGCCCCATTCTTCTTGTCTTTATTTCCCATCTCCAATCTTCTATTTATAGTCATTAGTTTAATTGGTCCAAGAGTTTTTAGCTCCTTTCCCAATTTTCTTTTGACCGAGTTATTTTCCACTTTAACTTTTTCAACAGTTAAAGCCATATCCTTCAATTTATCTGATGATTCAATAACATTATCATCTATATTTTATCTCATAACATTTTCAACAATATTAGCATCCTCACAACAATTTTAAAAATATCAAACATATTCTTATTCAAATTTATAGGTTGAGAAGCAGTAAAATTCTTACTGGATGCAGTCCCATTTTTGTCTTTAAATAAATCAAGAACTGGCAAATCTTCCAAGATTTCTCCATCTTCCAGACTTTTATCAAAAACTAATATAGCATCTTCAACAACAACCAGAATTCTATCTTTTTCATGATTGTCTTTCTTCAGATCATCAACCAAAGGCTTGTCTTTAGGAATAGAAATTTCCAAATTAGTATCTTTATTTGGAGTCTGACTTGGACCGGCAATTGAAAAAGCTCTCTAGATTTCTCTAACAGCACTTGGACCAGCTCCAAGAACAGTTCTTTACATCTCCTTTGTAGCATTGTTCTGAAATCTTTTCTTCCTCCCATATCTGACCTGCATCCAAGGCCAATACCCTTTCTCTTTCGGATCAATAGAATCTTCTTCATTTTTATCAGCAATTATTCTTTGTCCATCAGAAGCCACTTCAGAAGAAGGCATACTGAATTTATCTTTGTATTCTACAGACTTAGAACTAGGACATTTTCCCATCAAATGGCCAATTTTTCCACTTTTGAAACAAAGCTTGGAAACATTTTCATATTCCACTTTTTCATAAAATTTTCCAGCATCACCTTCCACCCATACTCCCAAAGGAAGTTGTTCATCTAAATTAATACGAACACAAATCCTAGCAGATTCTCTTCTATTCCATTGGAATATGTTTCCGTCTAGTAGAAATGGCTTCCCATGTAGAGATGCAATTCTACAAATATTAATATCATCCCAGCAATATAAAGGTAGATTAGGAAGTCTAATCCACAAAGGGGCCAAAAGACCTTTCAAAGAATTTGTTGAAAAAGTAGGTGACCATTTGTCGATGCCCACAATATGACCTTTAACAAACCAAGATCCTTCACTTAAATTGTCTCTTCATTTGGATATTCAAGCCACGATGAATCCAAAGGCTTTAAGGTGTTGTGAGTTTCTTAAAACTTAGAGGCCTTAAGGTTGCACGCTTTCTAACCATAGGACCATGTACAAACTTCAATTTTATTAGATTATTTTTATTTATTTTTTAGAATCCCGAACTTATTTATATATGTGTATGTCCATAGGTTTAGAAACAACTTTTTTTTATATAATTTTAGTGACACCTAAGGAGAAAAACTAAGGAGCAAGTATTAGATAACATAGACTTAGGATACATGCTCCCTTTAAGGATAGGAATATAAAATATAGAAAACTTAGTAACATGTTATCCTAGGATTAGTATGCCATAATTCATTAATAATTATTAAGAAAATACTAATAATCCAAATAAAAATGCACTGGAACACTTAATTTTTAGTTAAATCATAATCAACACATATTACCACTAAAATACAAAACTTGAGCATAAACATGAACTAAAACTTATCAATCCATTAATCACCCTCTAACAAATCCAAATTTAAAAGATAAGAACAAATCTAACTCAAACCTAAAAGACTTCTAAAAATACCCAAATTTCAAAAATTCATAACTAATTCCAAAAAATCTAAATTGTGACAAACTAAAAGGCATTCAACTCTAATTAAAATCTAGTATTTATTAAAAATATTAGATTTTTAGAAATCAACCTAAATTAAGAAGTCAACTCTCATGTCAACCGTAGTTCATTAACTAGGACCCAAAACCTTTAAAATTCATAACTTTTCCTAGAAAACTCTAAATCTAGCAAACACAAAGTATAATTACTCTTTGTAAAGTTAATATTTAATTAAAATACTAGAACCCTAAAACTTAACCCATTTCAAAAAGTGACCTTTTGGGACCCCTTAACATAATGGGTAGGATGATACCGTACTTTTCAAAATCCTTTAATTCAAACTAAACTCCAAAGAATACTATCCTAAGAATTAAAAATCATCAACCAACTTAATTAACTAAATGGATCCTAATTTATTAATATTTAAATTTTACCTAAAATTCCCTTTTTTCCCTTTAAACCAACTCGGATCACAAGTAACTTGAACTAATTGCCTGACCTATGACCTATCCAAAGCCACAAAGCCTTCTACACGCACATATAATTATTTGCTAGGGAATAACTTCTAGCTCTAGGTTGGCTGATGATTTTCTTTTTTGCTTCTATGTTGTGGTGCTCTTGCATGTGGCACGTGTGCTATTTGTATTGATTTAATGTTATTATTTATTTTATTACTACACTTCCATTATATGTGATGTGATTGATTATGAGATAGATCTACCCCTAGGCTAGGAATTATTTATACTAATTCAATATTAAGCAGGTGGTAATGCTCAGGTAGCACTAAAATAAAGGGGGTTAAAATGATAAATTATAAATTATTAATGCTTACTTCAGGTGTTCAAGACTGCTTAACCCCAAAAAATAAATAAGAGTGTGGCCACGTATGTTTGTTTTTTTGTGTATATATAAACTTCTTGGGATGTTGTATATATTAACTACTCGGGATTTTTCTATTAGGATAACCATATAGGAGGTTCTACTTTTTTCTATTTTTGATATAATAAAATTTGATGTAATTTGTAATTCATATGGAGCTGTGAAAATTCTCAAAAGTAGGGCATTTCAAACACTAGGTACCCAAAGAGAAAAAGAAATGCCCTTCACAAGGAATTTCTTATTCTTTTGGGTACCCTTCTAGATGATGAACTTTTTAAAGATCAAAGGAGATATCCCAAAGGAAGACTGTCCATAAGAAGACCTAATGATGGAGACATAAAAATGAAATGCCTTGCTTTTAAGACTTGCATCATTTAGTATGATTAGAATCCAAGATTTTGTCAGTGGGGCCTGGCCACCATTACTTTAATACATACTCTAGGTTCTACTATATGGCATTGTCATGGACTTTCCTGTTTTTACTCTCCCTGGTTTTACTTATATTTATGTATTTACTATTTTTTGCGCATTAAAACTTTCCTATTTTTTAGGGTTTCTTTCTTACATGTGCTTTTCCTGATCTTACTAAGCTCTTAAGGAATAAAAAACTTTTCTACTCATAATTAAATTCTAAAATTTTAAGGATTAAATAACATAGAAATCTAATGACCTAGAGAATAGCTGAAATCGTCTGGTGTCGCATGCATATTAATGTATTTTCTCCCATCTTCTTTAATACACTTCCCCGCCTGTAGGTAGAGTCCAAATAATCCAACCTATGAGGATGAGGTGTTGGATCTGGGGAAGTCTAATCTTTTCTAAAAATCTTCTTTATAAGCCTTTTTAAAATTCTATGCATACCTAATTTGGAAGCTTTAAAAAAAATGCACCATATTAGGAACCAACTAAATAAAAAATTTAATTGCATTAGCTTTAGGAGCATTACCCATACATAAGTCCAAGGCTAATTAGAAAACTCTCTAGACATTAGCCTTACTTCCGAAAACTTACCCACCCACCTATCATTCCTAAAGACTGGATAACAAGGATTTTACCTGCTTAGGGGGTTAGTTGGCTTTCCTTTTCAGGAAGGATATAAGCCATAGTTGCACTAGTTAAGACATGTGTGTAACTATTTTAAAGAACACCAATCCCATTTTAGATCAAGGGTTTTAAGGATACTATATTTAGTGTCTCATAGTACACCTCATCGATGTATAAGCTCCCTTTTCTTCAAGGGCTATAAATCCTACCTATATGCGCCACATGAATGACGCCACCTTCATTTTTCTCTCTTGCATGCTTTGAGTGCATTATTTTTTATTTTCTCCATTTTTGTCTCACCATCATTGTCCCTTCGGATATGGATCTGAGCCGTGAATAATTATTAAGCCATTTTGCCCTTCTTTCCATTTAAGTAAGACCTCCTAGTCTTCGCCCAATATCCCAGTTAAGAAAGGATATTATAGGATCCTTAATTGAGAGTATTCTCAAACCCCAATTTGAGATGAAATAAACTGTGGGGGCTTGCACCTATGGGAAACTGAATTCCACCATCAAATAAACACTACTCGAGCTGATATATCAGGTGGGGAAACCTGTTGTTCCAATTAGGTCGTATATATTATTACCCATCAGGGTGTGCTGGTGAGAGCCTCTATCCTCAGTGGTTAATTATATATGGGATCTAATCTGACCTCTCATTGGCCCGCTTGCAAAAAATGCAAAGGCATGTGATTATCTCATCCCTCAGGATGGTTAGGTCGTATACCCTCTGCGCTCAACTCCCCACTGAGCAGATCCCTTTTGGAGGTCCATATGTCCACAATGATCACTATGAATTATCATAATCTCACTACCTATCTTCCTATGAGTCCAAGTGGAGAATTATCTGAATTCCTTGAATGATTCACTTTTATGAGATAGAAATCTAACCCACCTAAACCTCAAATAATCATCAATAAATACATACACAGATACTTTTCTTCTAGGCTTGCAGTGCTGACAGGTCCAAAGGGATCCATATATAAGACTTCCAAGGGTTTGCTAGTGTTAATGACTTTTTTTAAGTGGGAGGATTTGACTTATTTTCCTAATTGATAGGCATCTCATAGGTGGTCGTTAGAGAACTCTAATTTGATAATTCCTCTCACTAAGTCTTTTTGGCTAATTTTCTTAAGGTTTTTCATGCTTGTGAGACATAATCTCTTATGCCATAACTAAGATTCATCAACAACAATTTTTTGCAAAAAGAAGCAACATTTAAGCACAATTTAAATCAAGCATGTAAACATTATTAATTCTATTTCCTTGCAACATAGTGTTTACATTTAAGCTAATCATATTGCTGGTAGATAAAAATTTAATGCTAAATCCTTCATCACAAAGCTAGCTTATACTAAGTTATATTTATATCCATCTACCAGTAAAACATTTCCAATAATGAAATATTTGAAGTTTCCAATTATACCTAATCCCACCACTCTCCTCATGGTATTTTTTCTAAGTGTCACCTTGTCTCCTGCCCTGGCCTCCAGTGAATTGAATTGATTTGCATCACTAGTCATGTGCCTTGAATATATATAGTGCATGTACCACTTGCTTGAGGACTTCCATGAGAGCATCAGTACAAAATTATCTGATGTTAGATTTAGGAACCTAAACATGTTTGGGTCCTATCTTATGGAAAGAAAAATGATATTCATGCATGCTATGCTATGAATTTTGAAGTTTTGGTCTCCACACCAAATGTGTTATATAAGGTGAACGGTTCAAGTGTGGGAGATATGTCCTAGCATGCCACACGAAAAACATCTAACATCATGAAAAGGATTTAATAATTTATTTGGGTTGTGGTGCCTCTTCCTAGGTTTGAATGATACATGATGAGAGTTGCTATTTGCATGTTTCATGTTCTTGCAACTTGTATTATTTTGATAATTTCAAATATTATTGTTTTTATATATCTCCTAACACTTTTTGGAAGTTTTATTTTTTGCTCTAGTGTGTACTAATATTTTAGGAAAATTAACTCCAAGCAATGAAGACTTTAAACTATTCATATGTAAATCACATTTTTTTTTACATGAAAGGGAGTGATTGTAATTGAGTGAAAAAATCACAACACACTCTTAAGGGACAATTTTTTGTGAATTGATCGTATGGGACGAACCATGTTCGTACGGGATGATCATGTCAATTAGCCCCTCAGAAGAGCAACGGACTAAACATATGAGAAGAAAATTTTCTAAGTCCTATTCATTCAGGACGAATTTAATATTCATCCCGGGACGAAACTCTCTGGATTCTCACTCGCAATGTTTGTTCAGACGAAGAATACGGTTCGTACCAAGATGAAACTCTCTGTGAGTTCGTACCGTACGAAATTAATTTTCGTACCGGGACGAAACTCTCTGTATGAGTTCGTACCATAATAAATTAATTTTCCTACCGGGACGAAACTCTCTGTATGAGATCGTACAGGATGAAATTTATTTTCGTCCCTAGACGAAACTCTCTGTTTACAATCATCCCAAGACAAAACCTATTCGTCCCAGGATGAACTAAATCGACTTAAGTCAGTTGGTTACGTCCTGATGAATTTTTGGAAACCGACCTATGAAATAACCGTTTTGTACCGGATGAACATAATTTGTACGGGACGATAAGCGTGTACAAACATAGTTCGTACATATTTACATTAAGTTAGTTTCCAGCACTTTAAGTAAAATCGTCAAGGACAATCCACGATCGTACAGGACGATCCACTGCTTACATAATTGAAAACTTGCAGTTTTGGGTGGTTTTTCTTGTCTTTTGTATAAATAATCCAAATTAGACTGCCACCTAATCTTTTTGCCATTTGATCTTCGTGCCTATTGAAAGAAAAGTCATGAGAGAGTGTGAGAGAGCATTCAAAGGAAGATTCCTACCACTGGAGCGTGAAGGGTTCACTTGTTGTTTAAAGGTAAGAATCTCTACTTGTGAATTGGGATTATTTCACTCTTTTCTTCCTTCTTTCTAGATTTCTTGTGAGAAGAACTGTCAAGGAGATCCGGTTCTCTGCCGACACTTGGAGAGTGTGAATAGATGAAGGGTTCTCTGCCCACACTTGGAGAGTGTGAACAGCCGAAGGGTTCTCTGCCCATACTAGGAGAGTGTGAAAGGACGAAGGGTTCTCTGCCCACACTAGGAGAGTGTGAAAGGACGGACGGTTCTCTGCCAACACTGGGGATTGTGTAAAAGGATGACGGTTCTCTGCCACACCGAGTAGTGGTGAAAAGAGTGTTTGTAAAGGCTTCTCCGCCTTGCTGTGGGTGCAAAAGGAGAGACACTATTAGTATTAGTGCAATACTCAGAGGGTGCCTCTGGGGAGTGGATGTAGTTCTGGTTTAGACCGAACCACTATAAATTTTGTGTCGTTTACTATACTGCTTTTTATTTACCGCATTTTTCTTTTGTGTTAAAAATTTGTGGTTGAAAAACTTTTCTAAAAAAAATTTCTTTAAAAGTTTAATTTCGGTACTACTAAAATTTAAAAAGAGGGTTAAGTTTTAAACTACCAATTCACCCCCCCCCCCCCCCCTCTTGGTAGCCTTGGGACATTAACATAGGTTTAACAACCTATTCACTAGACTCAGCAAGTGGTATCAGGGCTTCATTTCAAAATCATAAGTTTAAACTACTTTTTGATTAACGTAGATGGCTACATTTGGAAACCGAAATACACCTAAGGGTTACTCTATTACTAGACCTCCACTATTTGACAATATACCTTTTGATTTTTGGAAAACACGCATGTCTACTTTCCTATAGTCACTTGATTATCGTATGTGGATCTTAGTTCAGGAAGGTTATACAAAACCAACTAGAGTAGTTGATGGAGTTAGGGTAGAAACACCTTTAGCAGATTGGACTATCGAAGAACGTGACTTAGCTCAACTAAATGCCAAATGTTTAAATAGCTTCTTTTGTGCTTTAAAATCTGAAGACTACATGTGGGTTTCCACTTGTAAAAGTGAAAGGACATATGGGATAGACTTTGTATAACTTATGAGGGGACAAATGAGGTTAAGCAATCAAGACTTAATATCTTGTTACATGATTATGAGTTGTTTTGCATGAAACCAAATGAATCTATTTCTGACATGTACACAAGATTCACACAAATTGTCACTTCTTTGCATGCACTTGGTATGTAATTAACTAATGCTAAAATGGTTAATAAGATTCTTCATTGTTTACCTACTGCTTATGATACTAAAATTATTGCAATTACAGAATCTAAAGATCTAAACATTTATTCTATTGACAATCTTCTTGGTTCACTCATTGCTTACGAGCAAGGGGTTAGTCAAAGAAAGATTGATGTAGGTGAACCAAGAAAGGAAAAGAATAAAGAACTAAAAGTGGAAGAGTCTGAGAGTGAACACTCAGAACCTGAGGATGAAGACAATATTGCACTAATGACTAGACAATTCAGAAGCTTTCTAAAGAGGAAGCAGAAGAGACGCCAGCAATGGAACAGAGGTAAGTTTAACAAAAATAGTAAGGTTTCTAATAAAGTAATTTATTATGAATGCAGGAAACCAGGTCATATCAAGACTGATTGCCTAAACCTCAAAGCTACTCCTAGCAAGGAGAAGGTAGAGGAGAAACCAATTGTAAAGAAGGGCAATAACAAGTTTCGAAGAGCTTTTTGGGTGGACTCAGCTTCAGATTCATCAGAGACTGAAAAAGAAGAAGAAGTCACCAATCTTTGCTTGATGGCAGATAGCGTAGATCAATCAAATCAAGAAGAGGTATGTGACTTAAGTTATGATGAATTATTTGAAGTTTCTGAACACATGCATGATGCATATAAGAAAATGAAAAAGATGCATGCTAGTATAAGTCTAGAATTGGAACAACTTAAGAAAGAACATGAACCTTAGGAAAGATCATGCTTTAATAGATGACAACCACATGAAATTACTTGATGAATGATGATCTGAATAAAAATCATGAGATTTTAAAATCATCCTATGCTGATCTTGAAAAAGATTTTAAAATATTCAAGGATGAATCTGAGAGCAAAACATATCGAATCAATTATACAAATTGAATCTTGAAAGATATGAATTCATTTTATAAATTGAAAATAAGAGCTCTTGAGGATAATAAGATTCCCCCCAAACTTGAAGATTTTACAAATCCTAAATATTATCCTAAATATATGGAATCCCTTAGAAGACAAACAAATGGTAGAAAATATAGGAATACTTTTCCTAATGTCAAATATTTTAATTGTGGATTATTTGGACATATAACTCACACCTGTACTTTGAAGATGAAATCTAATTTGGTGTGGAGACCTAAGATGCATAAACCTAGACATATCATACATGCATCTGATTATAAATTACTAAAAGGTGAACCCAAACTTATTTGGGTTCCCAGGTCTAACATTTGATATTTTTGCAGGATTGCTCTCACACAAGACCTCGTGGGAGCATTTGGTACCTGGACAGCGGATATTCAAAGCATATGACTGGAGATACTGCTCAATTCATAACGCTGGAAGCTAGGAGTGGAGGCAAGGTTACACTTGAAGATAATACCACAAAGAAAGTGGTTAGATCAGGTATGATTGGAAATTTGAAAAACTTTTTTATTGACAATGTGTTATTGGTTGAAGGCTTAAAACATAATTTGTTAAGTATAAGTTAGCTATGTGATAAGGGCTATAGTGTGAAATTTTTACCTACTAGTTGCATATTAAGCCTAAATGGGAAAGATGTTTTAAATGGAAAAAGGGTAAACAATGTTTACAAGCTAGATTTAAATTGTATTCAATCTCCTATTGCTTTTTGTTTGAAAATTGTTTGTGATGAATCATGGCTTTGGCATAGGAGACTTTATCATTCTAGAATGAAAAACCTTAGGAGAATTACCCAAAAGAACTTAGTGAGAGGTATACCAAAACTAGACTTTACTAAAGATCACCTTTGTGATGCATGTCAATTAGGAAAACAAGTGAAGTCCTCTTTTAACTCCAATAAGGATCTTAGGACTAGTAAACCATTGGAAATTTTACACATGGATCTTTTTGGACCAGTAGGAACTGTAAGTCTAGGAGGGAAGGTATACGGATTTGTTATAGTGGATGATTATTCTAGATTCACTTGAGTTAGATTTCTATTTCATAAGAGTGAATCATTTGAGGAATTTAGAAATTTTTTGACTTGGATTCAAAGGAAATTAGGGTGTGAAATAATTTTTATACAAAGTGATCATGGAGAAGAATTTGAAAATGAAAGATTTAAAAATTTTTGTAAAGAAAAAGGAATTGATCATAATTTTTTCTGCACCTAGAACCCCTCAACAAAATGGAGTAGTCAAAAGGAAAAATAGAACATTAATAGAAGCCGCCCGAGCAATGTTGGCAGAATACTCACTTCCTAGATATTTTTGGGCTGAGGCGGTTAGCACTGCATGTTATGTTATGAATAGGGTGAATGTGAGATCGAATTTAAATAAAACATCCTATGAGTTGCTAAAAGGTAGAACACTTAATTTGTCTCATTTGCATGTTTTTGATTGCAAGGTGTTCAATCATAATAATTGAAAATCTGCCTTAGAAAAATTTGATCCGAAATCAGATGAAGGAATTTTTGTTGGATATTCAAGTGTTGGAAAATTTTATAGGATATTCAATAAAAGAACTTTGGTCATTAAAGAAACCACACATATTGTATTTGATGAATCTAGAAATTTGGAAGAGCTGAATGTTGTTGAAGATGAGATTGAGGAAACTCCCAAAAAATTGAGAGAATAAATTTGGAAGAAAATGTGGAAGAAAATTTAGAATTAGAAAACCCTTTGCCTAGAGATTTGAGATTTTCTAAAAACCACCCAAGGGAATTGATTATAGGTGAACCTAGTGAAGGTGTTAAAACTAGGTGTAGATTAAACAAAGAAGTCAATCGTTCAGCCTTTATTTCAACTATAGAACCCACTAATATTGATCAATCACTTTCTGATGAATTTTGGATATTGGCCAAGCAAGAAGAGTTGAATCAATTTGTAAGAAATAAAGTTTGAGAATTAACTACAAGGCCAAAAGATCAAAGCGTTGTTGGAACCAAGTGGGTGTTCAAAAATAAAATGAATGACTCAGGAGTAGTCATTAGAATAAGGCCAGATTAATTGCTAAGGGGTATAATCAAATTAAAGGAATTAATTTTGAGGAGACTTTTGCCTCTGTAGCTTGACTTGAAGCAATTAGGGTTTTACTAGCCTTTGCCTATTTTAAAGGATTTAAATTATTTCAAATTGATATGAAAAGTGCCTTTTTGAATGGGGTAATTGAAGAAGATATTTTTATAGAACAACCTCCAGGTTTTAAAAATTTCAAATACCCAAATCATGTTTTCAAGTTAAAAAAGGCATTATATGGATTAAAACAAGCACCTAGGGCTTGGTATGAGAGGTTGAGCACCTTCCTACTTGAAAGATCTTTTAAAAAGGAAGTGTGGATACAACTCTCTTTTTAAAGAAATTTGGAAAGGATATACTCATTATTCAAATTTATGAGGATGATATCATTTTTGAATCTTCAAATAAAAATCTTTGTGATGATTTTTCTAAAACAATGAGTAGTGAATTTGAAATGAGTCTAATGGGAGATTTAAACTACTTTCTAGGTTTTAGTATTAAGCAACTTGAGGAAGGCACATTTCTTAGTCAAATTAAATATGTTAAGGACATCCTCAAAAAAATTTGAAATGGACAATGCTAGACCTGTTAGTACACCAATGAGTTCCTCAGTTCAGTTGGATAAGGACCTTAAGGGAAAATCTGTTGATCAAAAGAAATTTAGAGGGATTATTGGATCTTTACTTTACTTGACTGCTAGCCGACCAGATATTATGTTAAGTGTTTTCTTATGTGCTAGATTTCAATCAGATCCAAAAGAATCACATTTGACAACAGTGAAAAGGATTTTAAGATATTTACTAGGAACTGAGAACTTAGGAATTTGGTATCCTAAGTTTAGCTCTTCATTTGAAATTGTTGGTTATTTAGATTCTGACTTTGCAAGCTATAGGGTGGATAGAAAAAGCACTTTTGGAATATGTCAATTTATTAGAAATTCATTAATTTCATGGTCTAGTAGAAAACAAAATTCAATGGCCCTATCTACTGTAGAAGCAGAATACATTGCATTAGAAAGTTGTGTGGCACAAGTACTTTATTTAAAACAACAGTTGAATGATTTAGGATTAACTATATGCACTATTCCAATTTATTATGATAATACTAGTGCTATTTGCATTTCCAAAAATCTTATTCAACATTCAAGAACCAAACACATTGACATAAGGCATCATTTCATAAGGAATCATGTATCCAAGGGAGAAATTGAACTTATCCATGTTTCAACTGAAAATCAACTTGCAGATATTTTTACAAAACCTTTAGCCTTTGATACTTTCAGTGCATTAAGAATAAGGATTGGTGTATTTGATTTAAATGCTTAAATAAAAATATTTTTGCAACATTTATGTTTTGTTTTCGTAGTTTATGTTTTTGTGATTTTGTTTTTGTGATTTTTGTTTGATTTTGAGTGATTTTTATTTAGAGTCTGTACATTTATCATTTTCTATTGTGCTTTGTGTGTTTATTTTGATTTTCTTTGATAAAAATACAAAAATCCAAAAATTTATGTTAATCGTCCGGGACGAAAGTTTTTCGTACTGGACGATGTGTGTGAAATGTCAATCTGCGTGATTTCAAACCGACTTAAGAGCAATTTTTCATGTAGTTTGTCTGTACGATCTTCAAGATCGTCCCGGATGAAATATTTTTTCTCAAACATCGGGACGATTGAATGTAGCGGCTGAACGGATAAGACAGTTTTTATTATGAACTTCGTCCGTACGAACCTTTGGTTCATCCAGACGAACAGATGTCGGTTCATAGCGGGGGACGGTTTTCAACTGCCATTAAAACGAATTAAATCTTGATCGTCTGTACGATCGTCTTGGACAAAAGTCTGTATGAAAGGATGCTTCGTAAAATGTGTGATTACGAAAAGTCATTATATTTTTAACTCACTTGTTCGTCCATATGAAATATTTTCGTATAGGGACGAATAAAATTCGTACGAGACGAACCAAAATTTCGTCTGGTACGAACAATCATTTTTCTTTAAATTTATGACAATTTTTACTGAACAGTCACTCTCACACATCTCTTTCAAAGCCTTCGACTTTTCAAATCCTTCAATGGCAAGTCCTAGCAAGCGCCAAAAGACTTTGGCTAAGGGCCCTCCTAGGAATACATCTGAAAACTTCCTGTCTAGAGCCAATGAAGAGTCTTTTCCTAGGTTTGTCTCTGCAAAAATCACTCCATCTAGAGTTCTCCTACAGGATCATTTAACCTTCAAGGTAATGCACTTGTTTGCCCATACTCAATTTGGTTTGATCCTCACTTTAGAACACTTCTACAATAAAGAGACCTTCCACTATTTTCTCGTAAACATGTCATTCAACTCCGACCACTCTATTATCAGTTCATTTGTTTTCAAAAAGAAAGTTGAAATCACCAAAGATGACTTTGGTATTTTTCTAAATTTAAGGACTGAAGGGCTAAGAGCACACACTTTAACAAACTCAAGTTTTGACTGGACTGAAGTCAATAGGGTGATTAGAGGAATAAGAGTTAAGGATCATCAACCCAAAGTTTCAACTTTATCGCGTGAAGCCCGTATCATCCAGCATGTTCTTAGAACTTCCATTATCCCTAAAGCTGGTGATAGAATCAATATTACTCCTCTTCTTTTTACTGTTACCTACTTGATCATGACTAGACAACCTATAGATGAGGCTCAGCTCTTAATTGACTACATTTATAGTCTCTCTGAAATTGGTCATGTTGATCATAAAAGGAAGAAGAACATAGCCTTAGGACATCTGATTACATATATTCTGGAGAAGAAATATGATTTAACCCATCATGAACAAGACTTAAGAACAGCTCTACTACAATCATGCATCCTTTAGAGCTATCATCAACAAGGACGAGCCCAGCAGAACTCATGTAGTTCTAAGTGAAACAGAAGAAGAAGCCGGACCTTCACATGTTGCTGGACCAAATTATGAGGATTTGGTTCAAAGATTTGAAAATTTAGAGGCTCATTTTGATCAAAGATTTGATCAAATTGAAACTCATCTGCAGCAGCAAGATTTCCAACATAATCAGGATATGGGATATATGCATGAATAAATAAATGCCATAAATACCAACATGTTCACGATCAGTAGTTACTTTAGCTTTTTTGGTGCAGCACCACCTCCTCCTCCAGATCAGGGTCCATCTGAGTGATTTATTCAGTGTTTGTTCTATGTCTGTTCTGTACTTCAGTATTATTCTTGTGTTAGTAATTTTCTTTTATGTGTTATCTTTATTGTTTTAGTTATATTGATATTGATATCAAAAATTTTAAATTGTATTAGTTTTTATCCGATATCAATATAAGTTTCAATGTTTTATTGTTAAATGTTTAAGAAATGTGTGTTAGACTTTATGACATTTATTTTATTTTAATCTTAATAGTGCTTTATTTAACTTGTAAATTTAAATTAATTTCATTAGGAAATATGATTTTTCAAAATTTAAGACATGCTTATAACTTAATTTTCTTAGAATTTTCAATTCCATGTCTCTTATTTAGACTACATTATCTTGGTATTATTATTGCAATTTAGATGTTTTCTTATTTTGTATTTCTCTCTTCAATTAGTATTTATGCACTTAGAAAAATTTGAAATTTTAGATTATTGATTTTGGAAAGAATTCAAATACTCTTGAAAAATTGTACAAATGTACAAAAATCAAAAGAAGTGTACAAAAAATTTGCAATGACAAAAAGAGGCACAAAATAAGCCCAAATCAAAAAGATGCACAAAAATGTGCTGGTATAAAAATAGAAAAAGATGTGCAAAGCGCCACATGTGGTAATTACTTCTTTCCAAACTCTTTTAATCTCTTAATTCAAATTGAACTAATGTTCATTCATAATTTATATTGAAATTTGAAATAAAAAATTTTTGTATTCATCCTTAATGCAATGATTCTCTTTATCTTCATGTCTAAATTGGCACATGCCCTTGAAAAACTCTTTTTATTTGTTAAGTTATATAACTTCTTAAATTATATGAAATTTCATGTATTTCTAATGTTTTTTAATTTTTATTTGCATACATTATTTCAATCACTTTCATGATTAAAACATCAAATGAATTTCATATTTCTGCTTATATTTCTAACATTCTTTTCTTCTTCATCTTTTGATGTTGTCAAAAAGGGGGAGAAATTGTTTGTTGATTTTCGTAGTGTTTGATTTAGTTTCATAGTGTTTGATTTTCGTATGTGTTGTATTTGTAGTATTTGATTGTTTTCTTTATTTTATTTATCGTGTTGTTTTTGTGTTGTATAATTTTTTTTTTTGAAAAACAAAAATTTTTTTAGTAATTCAAATGCCTCCTTATTTTCATGAGTTCATTAATTCAGGGGGAGTTTAGGAGATCTTAGAATTTGAAACCCTACAAACAATAATTAGAGAGAGTTGCTATTTGCATGTTTCATATTCTTGCAACTTGTATTATTTTGATGATTTCAAATATTATTATTTTCATATATCTCCTAACAATTTTTGGAAGTTTTATTTTTTGCTCTAGTGTGTACTAACATTTCAGGAAAATCAACTCCAAGCAAAGAAGACTTCAAACTATTCATATGTAAATCACATTTTTTTTACATGAAAGGGAGTGATTGTAATTGAGTGAAAAAATCACAACACACTCTTAAGGGACAATTTTTTGTGAATTGATCGTACGGGATGAACCATGTTCGTACGGGACGATCATGTCAATTAGCCCCTCAGAAGAGCAACGAACTGAACATACGAGGAGAAAATTTTCTAAGTCCTATTCGTCCAGGACGAATTTAATATTCATCCCGGGACGAAACTCTCTGGATTCTCACTCGCAATATTCGTTCAGACGAAGAATACGGTTCGTACCAGGATAAAACTCTCTGTATGAGTTTGTACTGTACGAAATTAATTTTCGTACCAGGATGAAACTCTTTGTATGAGCTCGTATCATACGAAATTAATTTTTGTACCAGGACGAAACTCTCTGTATGAGATCGTACATGACGAAATTTATTTTCGTCCCTGGACGGAACTCTTTGTTTACACTCGTCCCAGGACAAAACCTATTCATCCCAGGACAAAACCTATTCGTCCCAGGATGAACTGAGTCGACTTAAGTCAGTTGGTTACGTCCTGAAGAATTTTTGGAAACCGACCTATGAAATAACCGTTTCGTACCGGACGAACATAATTCATACCGGACGATAAGTGTGTACGAACACAGTTCATACCAATTTACATTAGGTTCATTTCCAGCACTTTAAGTAAAATTGTCCAGGATGATCCACGATCGTACGGGATGATCCACTGCGTACAGAATTGAAAACTTGCAGTTTTGGGCGGTTTTTCTTGTCTTTTGTATAAATAGTCCAAATTAGACTGCCACTCAATCTTTTTGCCATTTGATCTTCGTGCCTATTGAAAGAAAAGTCAAGGAGAGAGTGTGAGAGAGCATTCAAAGTACCGCTGGAGCGTGAAGGGTTCACTTGCTGTTTAAAGGTAAGAATCTCTACTTGTGAATTGGGATTACTTCACTCTTTTCTTCCTTCTTTCTAGATTTCTTGTGAGAAGATCTATCAAGGAGATCTGGTTCTCTGCCTATACTTGGAGAGTGTGAACAGACAAAGGGTTCTCTGCCCACACTTGGTGAGTGTGAACAGCCGAAGGGTTCTCTGCCCACACTAAGAGAGTGTGAAAGGACGAAGGGTTCTCTGCCCACACTAGGAGAGTGTGAAAGGACAGACGGTTCTCTGCCAACACTGGGGATTGTGTAAAAGGACGACGGTTCTCTGCCGCATCGGGTAGTGGTGAAAGAGTATTTGTAAAGGCTTCTCCGCCTTGATGTGGGTGCAAAAGGAGAGACACTATTGGTATTAGGGCAATACTTAGAGGATGTAGGTCTGGTTTAGACCGAACCACTATAAATCTTGTGTCGTTTACTTTACTGCTTCTAATTTACCGCATTTTTCTTTTGTGTTAAAAATTTGTGGTTGAAAAACTTTTCTAAAAAAAAATTCTTTAAAAGTTTAATTTCGGTACTACTAAAATTTAAAAAAAGGGTTAAGTTTTAAACTACCAATTCATCCCCCCCCCCCCCCTCTTGGTAGCCTTGGGACATTAACTTAGGTTTAACAACCTATTCACTAGACTGTTGACCTCATTTTTGTATGAGGCCACTAAGACCCATCCAGAACCCAGATTTAATCCTAGACCCTAGGATCCACTCTAGACCTTAGGATCCTTCTAGATCCAAGACCTTAGAGCCTATTCTAGAGCCTAGGATTCCCTTAAATCCTGAATCTTAGAATTCTTCTATACCTTAAGATCACTCCAACTTCAAATCAATCTCCACCCTTGATCAACCTCAATTTTAAATCAATTCCTGTATTTAATCCACTCCAATTTTAATTTGATCCCTACCTGTGATCAATTTAAATCTCAAACTCCATCCAATTCAAATTCAAATTAATTCAAATTTCAAACATATTCAAACTTTGACTCAATTCACTTGAGAATCCAAATTTTAACCTAGGCTTTGATCCAAGCTTCAATCTAGCTTTGGCCTCATCCATTCATTAACAATCACCACATGATTGTAAATGATTTGGATACTTCAATACTAATCATTCCAACTTAAAATCTATTCCAAATCCAGAAATCCAGACTCAAATCCTAAGTCTCAAGGCCTTGTCCTAAAGACCCTTTTTAGAGATTTTTCAAACATTTCAAAACCCACTCAAATGGTCTCTGATTCAAGGTCTATCACTTGTAAAGTGATAAGACATGTCTCTAGAGGTTACTCTCCAACTTTTAGCTCATTTTGAGGTCTCTAACCCCAGAATCTGAATTAAAATCCAAAGGCTGTAAAACCTTCAAATATTTACAGCCTATGCCATTGAACCTAACCCCTTTGAGATCTTGACCTTGGAACCCTTATCCAAGCTTCCAATCACTTCCAGACTCTTGATTTTAACCCATTGAGCAGTAAACTGCATCTTTCAGAATCATTTTTGGCTCTAGTTGACCAATGGGCCAAAATTGACTAAAATACCCTTATGAGATTTCAAATGGCTATTTCAATTCAAATCAATTCCAAACTCTTTGAAACCATTTCCAATGAATTTCAAATATCAAACTCAACTTGTTGAACTCAAATCCAGACCTTGGGTCAACCTGGTTGACCAAGTCAACCAAGTTTGACCCATGGACTCATACACCCCTCCCCTTTCAAAATTTTGAATCTACTCCATTCCAAGTCCTTTGAATGTATGAGATGAACCCTTGGGTACCCAAGAGACCCCTCTTGGTCACCCAAGCCTTGGGCCTACCTGGGTTAGCCTTATGGCTTGACCCAAGTGACCCAAGAGAGACCTCCCTTGAGCCATCTTTTGATCTTAATCAAATTGAATCCAAATCAAGGTGCCATTGGGTTCCCATTGACCCAATACACCTTCCTTGACCAGCCCAATCCTTGGGCTCATTTAGGTCAAGAGTTAGGCTAGCCCAAAGTGCCTAATAGCTCTTGGGATTGGGCCAACTCTCAACCTAAATCCAATTGAACCTGGCCAACACCTCCCATAGGTGGCCCTAGGTCCAATACACCTCCTCCAGCCAGCCCATGCCTTGGGCTAGCTTGGGTCAATAGTTAGGCTAACCCAAAGTAGCCAAAAACACTTGGACCCGAGCCAACCTTTGACACAGATCAGATTGGACCCAATTGCCACTTGCATTGGGTGCACCAGACCCAGACCCACTTCCCACTTCAAGCCCAGGGTCTGGCCTGACCTGGGTTGAGCCCAAATCGACCCAAACCAAGCAGGTCCGAGCCCAACCGAGCCACCAGATCGATCCCAGCTTCCCCAGGCCAATTTGACTCCATAATTGGCTCCAGCATGTCCCCATCGGCCTTCCCTGGTCAATCCGACCCAGACCATGGCCGGCGGCGGTCGGAGCCAATGGAGAGCAAGCTTCGGTGGTCCCCCCAGACCGAAAGCCTTCCAAAGGCTGTGGCTCGCCGGCTTGAGGCTCACGAGCTCTCTGGAATGGTGCCCCTTTCCACTTGGCATCAATCCGCGACCTCCTCCACTTCAATCCTGGCCGTCCGAGCTCGCGGGAGGAGGCTGAATAGGGTGGTGCTCCCCAAGGCTCGCCAGACGATCCCAGAGTTTTCGAACGGTTCCTCAGAGCTTCCTCGATCTCCCAGCACCTTCCTTCGAGCTCCCAGACCGTCCCTTCCATCGCTTCGAGCGAACTCCGGCGAAAGGCTTCGGCGTCCCGCTCGAAGTCATACCTCCAGCCGTTCTCCAGTCGCGGCCTCTGAAGGAAACCTGCTCGCCTTCGTCTCCTGAAGCTCCCAGATAGAGAAGCTCATTCGTTGAGACTTTCTCTGCGGTAATTCCTTCATCCCGAGCTCCCTAGCTAGGTAGTCCGGTCAAGTGTGAAGGAAACCTTCACCCCAACGGATTTCCACCGTTGGATTGAAGGTTTCCACCCCCCTGATCCTTCCTGTGAAATTTCGTCGAAGTTCGCCGGTGCGATTGCTCGGATCACGCCGGAGAATGTTCACGGCTTCGGGCAAAGGCGGAGGTTGAAGACGAAATCTCAGCCGTTGATTTCGATCAACGGCTCGGATTAGATCCCGCGGTCCCGGAGCGCGTTTAATCCCAGCCGTTCGATCCGCCATCCGACGGCTACGATTAATCCGACCGTTACCCAGTCAGCGCCAATGATTGCCCAGCCAATCGGGACGCGCCGCGTGTAAAGCGCGGCTGACTGTATAATGGCTGGATTAATAATTCCAGAAAATCAAGGGAACTTCAAAAATCCATATTTTCCTACACACTTGACCAAATTAGGTGTTCTTAGGCTCATTGGAAAGGTCTCAGGGAGATCTTCAAAAGCCCTATGGTTCCAGGCCCTAATTGCATGCGTGTTAAGTTTAATTTCATTAATGGTATTATTTCAATTTATGCAATTACTGTTTGTAGTTAAGTCTCCAGGGCATGGAACTTTGGGAGATTGAATTTGGGCATGTCTTTGACATGTCCAAATTTTGTCTCCCCTGTTTTAAAGGTCTAAGGGCACTTTCCCCCAATTTTGAGTTTAAGGGTCATGGGTTGACCCTTAAATTCAAATTGGGATTTAAGCCTATCCAATGAGAATTAGGATCTGGTTTTTTGTGTGTTGATTATGCTTAGGATATGGAGTTTAGGGCCACTGACTTTGCCCCAATCCAACCTTAGGATAGCTCCCTAGGATTTTTTGAAGGTGACTTAGAGCTCACCTTAGGTGGCTTAGTTAGCCACCTTAGAGTATCCCAATTGAGCCCAAATTTGGTGTGTTCAGGCCTTGGGATCATGTGACCCCATGGTCCAAATTTCATCAGATTTGGAGTCCATTTGGTTCACCAACTAGGAGCCATAGCTTGCCCTTGCTAGAATTGCCCCCTAGCCTTAATTAAATTCTAATAAATCCCTTTTAAACCCAAAATTTAAGTTTAATACTTCATATTAATCAGTGTTGAACCCTTAACCCATGAGAATTAAAAGCCCCTTGATTGGGCATCAAATTAAGTCTTAATTTAGTTTTAAGTAAAATTCAATGTTTAATTAATATTAATTAATTAATAATCATTAAAAATCCCAAGAATTAATTTAATGCTTGATAATCTCCCCTTGGATCACCTCTGATCTTTGGGAGAGATTTCAAGGAGTTTGAGATCCATTTAGGCCCAAATCACTAGAATAGTCTTTAATTGGAATAATTGAAAATTTTCATAAATATCCAAACTTCTAAAAATCAAAACTTTTGATAGAAAACTCAAAATTGAATGTGCCACATGTCTAACAACTCATAATTAGGCCTAGTATTTTGATAAAATACAAACTTTCTAGAATTTGAGCTTAATAAAAGAATTCAACTTTTGACCCCTTTAATTAAATTATTAAAATATTCTAAAAATTCATAAGGCTCAAACCATTCTAAAACTCAGAAAATATTGGTTTAATGCTTAAAACATTTAACAAATCCTTTAAAACACAACAACCACCCTAAAGTTGAAGTTTATTGGCTGGACTACTCCGGGCTGCGGGGCTAAGTGTCCTAAGGAGGCTGGTTCCTCGAGCCTGGTGGCACAACGCCACGAATGAATTCTAAAGGGTGTCAAACCTTAAAATGGATTAATTTTTTTTTTTTTAATTATTTAACATTTTTAAAAATCTCTAATTCAATTACATTAATTTGGTTTATCGGCTGGACTACTCCGGGCTGCGGGCTAAGTGTCCTAAGGAGGCTGGTTCCTCGAGCCTGGTGGCACAACGCCACGAATCAATTAATGGCAAACTTAAATTAATCAAGCTTTTAAAATCAGTAACTAACTCATTTTAATATTAATCCACTCTTTTAATTCCAACCAATTTAAATAACTTAATCAAACCCGATTGCTACTGGGTAACCCAGGCCTACGAGGCTATTAGCTTAGCCCCAAGGAAGGTGAAATAAACTTCACGGCCTCGGTGTGAAACAAAGGTAGTAATCAATTAACTTTTAAAACATGTTTAATTAAAATTCTTAATTCATTAATACTTAAATTTTAATTCAAATTCCCCTTTTAAGCCTTAACAAACCCAAACTTTTAGACAACTTCAATTAATAACCCACTTTAGGATCTACCCCAGCCACACGACCTTTCTCACACACTTTAGATGATGTGCTAGGACAACCAACTCTAGATCTAGGTTAGGTCGGTGATTACTTTACTGCTGTGTGCCGGGTTTTTCGTAGTTTTCACTGCATGTTGTGGATGAAATTGCTTTGCTGTGTCTGCTTACTTTTTCTGTACTCTGTGGATGGATTGATGTGTTTGGCGACTAGATTACCCTTAGGTTAGGTACGATCTGGATGTTGACACAGTTTTCTGCAGGTGGCCACGCTCATGTAGGGCAATATAAAAAGGGGGCAAATCAAAAAAATGCATAAATATTATAAACTCTTTGCACAGGTGCTTCAGCTGCTAAAGCCCCCAAATCATAAAAAGAGCATGGCCAGTGTGTTTAATTTCTTTTCTGCTCATATACAACTGCTTGGGAATAACTGCTTTATATATATTAATTGCTTAGGATAACCCTGCAGGTGAGTCTAGATCTTTTATTTTGATATCAATGTAATTTGTGTAAGTGTCAAGTGTTGTGAAAGTTGATTTTGAGTTGGGATACATAGATCCAAAGCTTGGATTCCAAAGAGGAAAGGATACCCTTTTAGGGAACACTCCTTTTCCATTTGGAAATCCAAATTTGGATCATACCTCTTCCTTACCCAAAGAGGAAAGAGTGGCCTTCCCCCTTAGAGAGAAGTGCCCTCTTGTCCATTTGGGTAATCCGCTACGAAGATTCCAAGAAGATTGAAGAAAAGGAGTCCAAAGAAGAATGAAATTGAAGATTTGAAGATTTGAAGATTGAGAGTATCCCACTCAAAATAACTTGCGTCGTTACTAGGTTTAGAATCCGGGTTGTTGTCAGTGGTGCCCGGCCACTTTACTTTCTGCAATATTCTGGTTTGTAATAAGCAAGGCAACTTTGCCTATGGACATTTATTAATTAATTTATATTTGATGTGATGATTTGATTGCCTCTAGGATTACTTGTTTTTACTAGTTTTTTTTTTGGCGATTGCATGCCGCCCTTTGTTTTTTCGCCTGGATACGTGAGGCTCGTGAGGGTGTGAAACTTTTCTACTCATAATTTTAAAAGTCTAAAATTTTAGTGAGTCTAAACAACATAGAAAGATAACGAATCTAGGGAATTAGCCGAGGATCGTCCCCGGGGTCGCATACATATTTTTGCATCACTCTTTCCTTGCTTTAGACCCTTCCCCGCCTGCGGGTAGAGTCCGGATAGTCTGACCTATGAGGACGAGGTGCCGGACCTGGGGAAGTCCAGTCTTCTAAAAAACTATTTTATAAGCCTGTTTTTAAAATTTCAAGCATACTTGATTGGAAGTTGTTAACTAGCATGCATTGCATTAGATACAAACTAAAAGAGTCAAAATTTTAATTGCACCAGTTTAGCATTTTTGCACCCAACATGTGTCAAAGGGGCCAATTAGGAAAATCTCTAGATGTCGGCCCCGACTCTCCAAAACTTTAATTACAACGTCCCTACCATTCTTTCATAAAAAGATCGGATTCATGTATTTTAAATCGATTAGGTGGTTAGCTGGCTCCCCAATCCAGGCCGGGGTAAGTCCAGACCTTGCACTGCATTAGTTAGGATCGGACGACTGTGGTCCAGTGTCCAAAATAGATTTAGGATCTGGGGCAGATCTTTGATTATAAGACCCCAAATTTCGGGAATATAGTCCCAAATTTCTAATAAAATACTTAACTCTAATTAAAGCTTCATTTCAATCCTAAAACATAAAGCCCAACACTTAGATTAAGTTGGGACACTTCCGGATGGTTCTGGAATCTCAAAGTGTCCCCTACCTCTCATCCTTTGACTCCGTTAATAACTGCTCAATTTTGATCCATTCCCTTTTGATTTTCCAATAATTCTATTCATACTTTGATATCACTCCTAGAAATTCTAACAAAATTTTGCCATTATTTTAATCGAGAGTTTTCGTAGGAGACCTCGTTTTCTTACGATGTAATTAACTACGAGGGCTTGCGCTCGTAGGAGATTTAGAACCACACACGCACCTGATTTTAAAAAATTGATTTCTCAAAACTCAATTGGATTTCTTTGGGAAAATTTAAAATATTAGTGATCATTGTTATCATATTCAAAGAATTATCATCGAATGATATTTTTCTCCCTTCGGGGAGATACATCTTTCTTTGATGAGGCTTTGGATGTGAACCTAACGATCACACTTCTTGAATATTGTAGCTGGATATTCAGTTGAACCTCATTTTGACCCTTCGTGGCCATAAGAAGTTCTCTTTAGCATCCGGTCATAATATTCAAGATGAATTTCATAATTCTAAATCTGAACGCCGTTATGAAATTTTATGTTCGTCCTTCGGGGTGATATAATTTTTCTAACGGGATGATTCGATTTTAGAATTAGAATTAAATCTCAATTTTAAAGCTCCCAAAGAAAACTAATCTTTTCGAAACATGTTTTCAAAATTCCACCAACATAGACTCAACAGCATTACCCTATACAATTAGTTCAAGAAAAATAAGCTGGTCATCCTAGAAAATTTGAATATTCTCCTGGATGAATAGTATAAAATTATTGAACTTCATCTAGTATGATCCTCGGAGATGCCTTATCATCCCTTACACTTCTTTGTCATCCAGAATGATACGAGTAATCATCTTGGATGATTAGTTGAAAAATTATGGTATTCATTTTATATGATAGGTGGCGATCCCCTATTATACCAAACATGTTCTCTGTCATCCAGGATGATCACCGATCATCCTGTACGATCGTATAAAATTAAGTTTTACTATAATATTTCTTCTAATTACATGATTAATTTAGGCATGATTATCCTGAATCATATAGGACAGGATTAATTTAGGCATGATTATCCTGAATCATCCAGGACAATGTACAATATCCTGTATGATTAGTACAAAATTTAAAAATAAAATATTGACTAAATTATGATTGGTAGCTATTTTTCATCATCTATATTGATCGTCTTAGATGATAGGGATCTTTTTGTATAATTAGTTTAATCACTTATAATTAGCATTGGTGGCTTAATTAGGGTTTTCTATTTTTAATTGATCGACTAGTATAATTTTAAATTGTCCAATACGATTTAAAATCATAACTTATTGTAACAAATTCTAAATTTAGCAAACTTAAAGTCTAATTAATTAACTTGAGGTCTATCATTTAGAAAAAAAAACTAAAAGAAAATTCACTTTAATTTATTTAAAAAATCAACTTTTACCCTTAATTTAATTGATTAAAATAATTCAAATAATCTTAAAATTTAATAATTAACCTAAAATCCTATAAAATTATTACTTAATTATCAAAAAAGGTAATTAAATAAATTCCTTAAAATTTATCAATCCTTAACCTAATATCAATCAAGTCAGCTAATTTACACCAGTTATTACTCAATAACAAGGGCCTATAAGGCTATTAGCTTAAACATAAGAAGGTGAAATAAACTTTACAGGTAGTAACAAATCAACCTTTAAAATACCTTTTAAAATAAACACTAATACATTAATAATTAAACTCGTCCTAAAATTTCACTTAAACCTTCAACAAACCTGAACACTTGGCAACTATAATAATGTACCTAGCTTAGGACATAGCTATGACACACAACCAACCTCACACACTTTAGATAGATGCTAGGACCACCAACTCTAGATCTAGGCTAGGCTAATGTTTACTTTTTGGTTACCTTTTTTTTTAAGAGAATGTATATAGCAAATTTTATTAAAGATAACTACTTACAAAAATTTTTCTCCTTTAACAAATTAAAAAAAGGAGGAATCTTATTAGAACTAATGTCATCCAAAAAAAAAACTAAAAAAAGAGCTAAGTTAGCACATAAATCCGCTAATTTATTACAATCCCTACTAGAGAAAAGAAATAAAACTTGCATAAAATGATTAAGAAAGCCTAAATCCTTGGGATCTAGGTAGTCCTCCTTCATATAAACCTTATTCAATACATCTTGAAAAAATTTGATAACATTAAGGTTATCACCTTCAATAATAATACCTTTTGCATTAAACATCCAATCTTAAATAAATCACTAAAAAAAAGAATTGATAACATCTCTACTTGCGAGCAATCCCAATGTAGACAATTGAAGCCAAAAACACATAAGAACCTTCCTTTACCGTATCTGAAGACTCCCCCAATACCAGCTTTATTTGTACTTAGCAATGAAGCATCCACATTAACTTTGATCCATTTAGGAAGAGGAGGAGGACGCAAAGACGATTGAGATAGCTTACACAGCCGATTAGCATCCCAATTCTCCCAAATGAGATTAGTATTAAATGAGGCAACTACATGACTAACAGAATTTTCTAAGTACAATTGTATACATCACATCAACCCCAAATGAGATTAGTACTTTTTGGTTACTTATGTGCCAGGTTTCTTGAGTTTTTACTAAATGTTGTTTAATGAATTTATTAATTGATATACTTATTTATTTAATGTAATTTGTGAATTGATTTTTTTAATCATGACTAAAACTCACAGAAGGGGCCTACGCGTTGTTATAAAAAAGATTACAAGTCCTTAAGGGGAAAGCTAGCTCGCTATAGCTACAAGAAGCTTATGAAAGAAAATAATTATAAAAACCTAGGAGCCACTGATCCCCACAAAGCACAAGTACAAAATGAACTAGTAACATTCTAAAAACTAAAAAAGAAGAGGCACTGGAATCAACAGTCAGCTCAGCCTCGCCAGCCAAAAAAGGACCCTGCATAAAATCAACACTAGACCCCAAAAACCTATAAAAAAGGCATGCATGGACACTAAAGACAGAATTAACATAATAAAAAGAATACTATAGAAAAATAAAAAATTATCACAGCATAACAATAGCCTAAAAGGCATAGCAATGTATTGTTTGAAATTATAATGCATAAATTAGAAAATGAACATAATATTAACCATATTGAAAACACTAGTAGCTAAATCAATAAAAAGATTCAGACAATATGAGATAGAAATTAAATTCATATTCATCAAAGTAAAATTGAAAGTACAGCAAAAGGACCCAAGTGTACCCAGGAAAAGGGATGTAGCAAGAACAACAGTTAAAAAGTACCCAAGGAGTAGGATGAAAGGAAACCCACAAAAACAAATCCAACAGAAAAAAGCAAAAAGGGGATACATGCTAATAAAGCTCTAGAAGTCACAAGACCAACAGCCATCAGTAGGGTAGACCAAATGCCGCTCAATTGTACCTCCAACAAAACTCAACCACAATAAGATAACAAATATAGATAGACTGTAATAGAGGAACATAGAAATGGGACACAAAGAAACCCATATACTAATATAAATTTCCCTAGACAAAATATTAATCCAATAGAAGAGAGAGGATGAAAGGAACCTGAGCCACCAGCAGCCCCTACCACAGGGCACAACACCAACATCAACAACCAAATAAAAAAGGTTCATTAAATGCCTCAGTAATAGCACAATGTCGCTAAAAGAAGCTCTGGCATTCCCATCATAGTACAAACCTAAAATTACACCAAAGAAAAAAAAATATTATAGCCCCAGTTCTTAACATAGCTCCCAAAGATACTAACAGCAAACTAATATGGCCAAAACTAGTACTCAGACCAGCACATGAAGGTAGGAGTGGAATAATTGGGAGAATCGTCAGTATACAATCTGGTGCAATCATAGCTCAAGCCCATAACCATAAAGCACATAACCATGATGTACCAAAAATAAGATGGAATCCAACACCAAATGAAACACATCAAAATCAAAGTCAACCATCTAGAAACAACCTCCAAACCAAAACAAAATAGAGCCAAAAAACTTAGACAACACAACACATTAAGTTCTAACATAGGCAAGACCTAATTTATCTAGATTTAAATGACCAGGAAGATTAGAACCAGAGAGCTCAGTAAAACCATCTGAATCACACCCTAAGTTAGCAAGCCACTCGGCACAAGCATTCCCCTCCTTAAACATAAGGGAGAAGGAGAAATTTTTAAAGACCACCAACTGTTTAATATAAAATAATATTAGAATTACAAACAATATCCTCAATAGAATTTAAACATTAAATACAATAATTGGAAACATCTTCAATATCAATGCTAGAAATGCCCAGAGAAAGGCATAATCTGATCACATGAAGAACAACCTAGAGAACGGCAAGGTTCTCATCACAGGTCAGAACTGGACTCGAATAAGCAATAATACGATTACCAAAACTAACCCTAATAACCTCACCACATCCGGTGGTTGCATCAATAACATCACTCTCATCATTCAACTTAAGAGAATTATTAGAAGGTTTAAGCCAGTATACAAACCTAGGTTCAGAAAAATGAAGGGCCTCTTCCAATCTAATAACAAATTCTTCAGCAATAAAAGAATAATTCTTAAAATTCTTAATAGAGAGAAGATTAACAAAAAAAATATCTAGCACCTTGTCTTTCGCATTTTTAATAATCTTATGATGGTTCATATGCATACCATTAAAGATAGAATTATTTCTATCCAACCATAAATACCACAAAATAAGGGGAGGAATAACTTTTTTGATATGGCCTTTAGACTTGATAAACCAAGAATTAAGCATAGATTTAATAGATAATTTAGCACTAAAATAATTTAATTTAAAAATATCATCAAAATAAGTCCAAGTTTTAACAACTAAATGACTAGAGAAAAAAACATGTAATCTATGAATTGATTTAATGGGAGTTATGTTGCCCTTAGCTTAGGAATGATCTAGCTACTCACAATGTTTTTTTGCAGGTGACCACGCTCATATAGCGCTATAAGTCAAGGTTGAAGTTCAAAAGAGTGTGACAATGTGTTATATTATTTTAATTTAAGCATATGCATATATATATATATATATATATATATATATATATATATATATATATATATATATATAGAGGAGTAAACATTCCTTAGGGGAGAGTTTCCTTCCATTTGGGCATCCAAAGTTATTATGAGTTTTAATATCCAAAGAGAAAAGAAAACATCCCTTTAAAGGAGAGTTTCATTTTATTTGGATATTTAGACTAAAAGAATCCATGTAGCTCAAAAAAGGCAAAAGAACTGAAGACTTGAAGAGTATCCCGCTAAAAGTCACTTGTGTTAGTCCTAGGATTTGAATTTGAATTCTTTTTAATGGTACATGACAATTATAAATTTCTAAAAACCCTAGGTTGTCTAATTATGTGGCACTTGCCACATGGACTTTTATTTAATTTAATTTAATTTAATTTAATTGATTAATTTTTGTGAATTACTTTGTTTGCCTTAAATATTTCCTACTTTCCCAATCTATTCTCTTATATGTTAATTTTATTTTAGCATGAATACAATCTAAGGCTCGTGAGAGAATGTTTAATATTTTTTACATAAAATTAAAATTAAAATTTTAGGCTCAACATAGAAACTCTAATAATCTAAATGGCAGAGTCTGGAGAATAATAAGAAAATTCTCAATGATTATTACAAGTGGACAAGATAGAAGATCAATATGTTGAAGTCTTCGGTCTTGTTTGGTAATTCAGTAAATAAGAGAAGGTGTTGTAAGTTGGCTAAGAAAATGGGCTTTAGGATGGAAAAAGAGATGGAGTATCTTGGGGTGAAAATGGTTTTGAGGAGAAAAGTTTTTTCATATTATCAAAATCTATTGGGGAAAGCTGCTAATAAGTTAAATATTTGGGGTAATAAACTTTTATCTCAAGTCGGGAAGCTTAATTTGCTCAAATCAGCTTTTCTTTCACTACCTCTTTTTTTATCAGCTCATTCATTAGTATCTATGGGGATTTTGAATGATTTTGATAAAATGTGTCACTATTATTTGTGGAATAATAGTAGTGGTCATTTTGGTATCCATTATGTGGGTTGGGACATTATGTGCATGCCTAAGTCAAAAAGAGGTTGGTGTTTGCAATCAGTTGTTGATAAGTTTGGTCCTTTGTGAACCAAGTTTGCTTGGAGCTTCATTTCCAATCCAAATACTCTTCTTAAAAAATCTCTGACTGTTAAGTATGGGACAGATCCTTGGATTGCTAATAGGAAGAAATGCATATCTTATAGTTGGAAAATTATTTTACATGGAGCCAAATTTTTACTTCTACTGGTTAAGTGGAAGATAGCTTCAGGTGTGAAGATCAATACATTAAAAGATGTATGGGTGTTGGATAGAATAATAGATAAGTGGCCAACCTTTGTAGATAATCTTCTGCTTGAGGAGGATTACCTTTAAAATTTCATTTCCAATGGTGTATGGGATGTGAGGAAACTGAAGCAGAGATTTGGTATTCAGTTAGCGGAAATCATCCTTGATATTCCTATAAATATTAGCTTACGGGATGACCAAATTGAATTGGTGTGTAAGTGTTCAGGCAAGACTGTTACTGCGCTTGCTACAGAGATATTATTTGTGACTGCAGATGATGATAATTTCTTGGTTTGGCTGAGGAAAGTTAAACTTAGACCTCGTGTTGAATTTTTTTGGTGGCGTTTGAGGAGAGGTGCTATTCCATCCAATGCTTGTCTTTGTTATAAAAGGTTGGCAGATTCTGACGGGTGCTTGAGGGGCTGTGGGAGTCAAGAAGATATATGTAATGTGGCAGTTCATTGTGGGAAACTTATTCAGGTGCTTAATACTCTAGCTAAATGGGGTTTTATATTTCAAGATCTTTCATCTTTTGAGGAGTGTCTAGATTTCCTTCAACATTGCTCTATGTATTACCCTTTTATGGGAAATATGTATTGTTTAGTAGTTTTTCTATGTTGGAAGAGCAGGAACAAGGTTATTTATGGCAGCTCGAAGGATTGTGTTTCTCATATGGCTGCTAATGCTATTAGTTTTGCATAAGCTTCTTTTAAAATTAATCACATTTGGGAGAGTTGGGATATCAATAAGCTTGGAGAGCTATCTCAGATTTCTTGGTGCCCCCCTCCTCCTGAATCGATTAAGGTTAACTTAGATGTGTCGGTGTTAGCTTCCAACATGGCTGGTTTTGGAGGAGTATTTAGAGATAGTAGAGGAAGATTTCTTAGTGCTTTTGGGGTAAGCCTGTTGCATTGGGACTGCTCTCAGGTTGATATTCATTCTGTTACCTCTCATAGCAGATTTGTTCAAAGTTGGATGTATGATTGTAATGGCATTATCATTGAAGGTGATAACTTGAATGTTATCAAATTCTTTCAGAGTTTTATGAATAAGGTTGATGCTGAGGTGGAGGGGTTTGATGCTAAGGATTTCCTCTTTCTAAGTGATTTCAACCGTTATTTTTCAGTGTGTTAGGAGAGATTATAATAATGTTGCTGACATGTGTGTTAAGTTGGCTCTTTCTTTTGATATTTTTTTTTGAGAATCTCAATTGTAATAAAATTCCTCCTTTTTTTGCTTTGTTAAAGGAAAAATTTAGTTTTTGTAGTTGGTTTTTAATAAAGTGATTTTGGAAGTTTCTTCAAAAAAAAAATAATAATCTTAGAAGTAAGCTCAAGACTTTCAGTAGTTAGCATAAAAGCATATTTTTATCATCTCTTCCTTATTAGGCACTTCCCGCTTATGAGTTCTAGCAAACCACCTAACCTATTAGGGTGTAGCCCTATCAAGAGGATATTATTCAATCTCTAGGATAAAATTATTGCAAAGCTTATTTCTAAAATTGTTTCATATAAAATCATGCATTTATAAAGTTAATTATCATGCATTGCATTAGAAAAAAAATTAAAAGTGACTAAACCTTTAATTACATTTTTAAGCAATTTCAACATAAATAAAGTTTAGTGGCCAGTAAGGTCCAACACTAGATATCAAGTTCAACTCCTCAAAACATAATTAATAATGTCCTTAGCACTCTCTCATTAAACACCTGGCTCATTGATTTTAAGTCACCTAGGTGGTTAGCTAGCTCCCCATTCATGACCGCTGTTAATCTAAGTTTTACACTGCATTAGTTTGGTTTGTGTTAATATCATCTAGAGCCCAAAATTATTTTAGGATCATGATAGAATCAAAATTTTAAGAACCCATCCTCCACGAAACTAATCCTAATTTTCTAAAAAAATGATGAATTCAAACTAATGCTTTCCTCGATATAAAATTTAAAGCCTAAAACATAGGGTAGATTGAGGTGCCTCTAAAATATTTTAGAATCCTAAAGGACCTCATACTTCTCTTCCCTCAACCTCTAAAAATAAGTTTTCCAACTCAATCCAATGCCACTTAAGAATCCCAACCTCATTTCTTTTCCTATCACTTCTTAGAAAACTCTAGAAAAATTTTTTATCATTATTTTAATCGAGAGTATTCATTAGGAATTCAACCTCCCTATGATGTAATTAACTACGAGGGCTTGGACTTGTAGGAAATATAGAGCCCACATCTACTCTTTAAAAAAATTGATTTTCTAAACATAATAAATTTTCTTTGGAAAAATTATCGTTATGTTCAGATGATCTATAATGGGTATATCTTCTTCGCTCGAGTAAATGTATCATTTAACAAAGTTATTTCAAATATGAAAATAATGATGTTTCACCCCGTTTATAATAGTTAAATACATATAGGGGTCATATGCAGTTCTTCCTCAGATTTGACTATTATAAATAGGCAAAAAATTTTAGTTTCATTATCAATTTAAAAAAAAATTTTGGATTCCAAAAATCTAAGCACTAAACACAAACCTTAAACCTTAAACACAAAATCCTAAATTATAAACCCAAAACCTTAATCCCAAAAATAAAACCTAAATAATAAAATCTAATCCTGAAAACTTAAACACAAACCATATACCCTAAATCAAAATATCTAAATCATAAAAATGAATTCTTAAGAACAAACCATAAACCCTAAATTAAAAAACTAAAACCCTATATTTCAATCACCAAAAAGTTCACTCAAAATTATAAACCCTAGAACCTAATAACTCAAAGTAGAATGCAAAACATAAAAAACTAAACCCTAAATCATAAAACTTAAACCCAAATCTTTAGCCTTAAATCCCTTGCTCCAAAACCCTAAACCCTAAAACCTAAGCACAAAATCCTAACTTATAAAACTATAACCCTCAACCCTTACCTTTAATAATAAATATTTAAAAATAAAAAATAAAATAAATAAAAGAAAGAAAATAATAAAATTTAAAAAAAAATATTAAAAAAACTCTAAACCCTAAACCCCAAACCCAATAAACATTAAAGCAAAAATTAAAAAAAAAAAAATAATATATTGAAAACCATAAACCCTAATCCATAAAACCTAAACACTAAATATAAAAATCCCAACCTTAAAATCAAAACTTAAAACTCTAACTTTTAACCTTATTCCCAAAACCCTAAGAAAAAAACCTAAACCCTAAATACTAAAGATGAAAAGATAAACCATAAACTAAAAATTCTAAATCATAAGCTATAGTATTTAACCTTTGACCACAAAACCTAAACTCTAAACCCTAAAAACTAAACCACAAACCCTAATCCTCAAATTATAAACTCATTTTGGTCAGAGGAAATGCTGGTATCAACATGAGTAGTAAAGACAATATAGAGGATGGCTATACCTTTGAGGAGGGTGACTTGCCTCAAGAGGTATGGGTGGAGGGTCTGCACAAAGTAAGCTTCCCTCAAACTCTCATTATCATAGTGATGCTTTTATTGATACAGAGGATATGGATATTATGGCTAAATATTTTGCAAGAGATGATAATGATACTAGTTATACCAAGTTTCAAAATAGGAGAGGTAGGAAAAATAAGAACATCATATTACAATCTCCTAGGACCACTCATTCGCAAACTAGTCATTAGCACCTTTTTTATATTTAAATATATTATTTGGAATGTTAGGGGCATTGGTTTTTCATCCTCTAGTTTAAGGGTTAAGAACTTATATCATATTTATAATTTTTCCATTCTTATTTTACTTGAATCTCTCATTACTTCTGCTAAATTACATAATACTGCTAGATTTTTGGGTTTTAGCATGTTGTCTCAAATCCTACCAATAAGATTTAGGTGTTATGGAAGGATCCTGTTCAACTAGATGTTATTAGAGATTTCACTCAAGTTCTCTATTATAATATTGAAGTTTTAAATTTAAATTATTGTGCCTCTTTTGTTTATGTTACTACTTTTCATAATACTAGAAAATTTTTATGGGAGCAACTCACTAATTTCCATAGGATTTGTTTTTTTTACATGGCTTATTGGTGGTGATTTTAACACTATTTCTAATCCCTCTTAATGTGTTGGGGGTTCTACTCCTACATATCACTCTATGGAGGATTTTAATAATATGATTATGGATTCTAATTTAGTCTACATTGTCTTCTCTGATAATAAATTAACTTGGAATCATGGTCATTTATGGCAATAGTAGGATCAAGTATTTTATAAACATTTTTTCATTAACTCTTTTAATTCTATTTTTATTGAGCATCTTAGTAGGACTCTTTCTGACCACTTTCCTATGTTAATAAGCCTTAAGACTCGGCATATTAGTTCCTTTCCTCAATTTAGATTTCAAAATATGTGGTTGCTTTATGATTCTTTTCTGGACTTGATTCAGGGAAATAGGCATGCCCCCTTGCATTCGGATAACTCTATCTTTGGTATGAAGAGACTTTAGTTTAAACTGAAAATACTTAAGCAAATTATCAATTGGTGGAAACATAATGTTTTTAAAAATATTTTCACCAATTTCTTGAATGTTGAAGATAAAGTGAACACTATTGAGCTTAATTGTTAATTATTTCATTTTGACAAAAATTTCACTCTACTAAGGGATGCTAAAGATTGTCTCTTTAAATTCCAAGCTCAGGAGAAAACTTTTTGGAAATAAAAAGTGGTTGCAAAGCATCATGTTGAAGGTGACAATAACACTAAATAGTTTCATGCATTGGTTAATAGAAAACGTGCCAAAATCTACATTAATAAAATCAATCGTGATGATGGCTCTATTACTGTGGATGTTGAGAAAATTGAAAATTTGGCGGTTCAGCATTTTCAAATTCATCTCAATAAGAATTTTACTCCTGGTAATGTTGCAAATCTATTTTTTCATGGCTTGTGTTTTGATGATTGACAAACACTGCTTCTCTTGGACTACTTGTTGCTTCTAACTTTTCAGGAATCGAAGACCGGACGATCATAAAGAACCAAAGTTCAGAATTGCGTAGGTTTAGGGTTGAGTCAGACTGTACTTTTGATTTTCATCTTTTTGAGTCTACTTGTAATGGTCAAAGAGACTGATGCTAAGTAACCCTACACACACACACTTGAGAGAATTAGAATTTCTATTTTTGCCCACATCGGCCAGGCCGATATTCATATCATCCTGGACGATCAGCTTAAAACAGAAAGTCTAAATATGGTTTCTTAATTAAGGCAGCTGTCATTAACATATCGGCCTGGACGATACATGTATCGGCCAGGACGATAAGCTCAAATTAGAAAGAAGTAGCCGCCTTAGACAGTTAAGGCATATTATATTTTTAAATTATCGGCCTGGACGAAATTACCAAATTATGCCTTAATTGATCAGGAAATCAAGGGAGTAATTAAGGATGATTGATACAATCATATCGTCCTGGACGATCGCATGATCGGCTAGGACGATCTATTCAAAATCCTTAAGTTACTTCAGGACGATAAATATCGGCCAGCTCAAAAACAGGGCGATGCTCAGGACGATTTTCCTCTGATTTGAACTGATCGGCCAGGACGATAGTGATATCGGCCTGGACGATCAAGCCAAATTTCAATCGTCCAGCACCCAAAATAGGGCGATGCCCAGGCCGATCTTATGTGATTTGTACGGATCGGCCAGGCCGATGTCTACATCGGCCTAGACGATATTGTCTGCAACTTGCAATTAATGAGCTCCTTTGAAGCTCTTCTATTTAAAGAGCTCTTGTTCAACATTTTTGAAAGACCTTTGGCTGCTATCTTGACCTGAGAAGACCTTGAGGAGAGAAAGAGAGAGAGGGAGAGAGAGAGGGTCTTGTGAGGGGGATCTTATGAGGGGATTCACAAGGGTTGCTTCAAGGATCGCTCTGCTTGTCTCGTCTGGAGTTTCTCATCTGTGGAAGGGTCGGTAGAGGTAAGGAGTTTGCATCTGGTTGTGGTTCTCTGCCAGCTTCTGGAGGAAGCAAAAGGAGGTAGGTTCTCTGCCTTGCCGGGGCGGCAAAAAGGAGGTTCTTGTGAGGGCTTCTCTGGCTAGCCGTGGGGGCTAAAGGAGAGTCACGTTTTGTAGTGCAATACTTGGAGGGTGCCTACAAGGAGTGGACGTAGGTCGAGTCGACCGAACCACTATAAATCTTGTGTTCTTATTTTTTCTTCCGCACTTTTTTAATTCCGCATTAATTCCTTGTGGTGTGATTTGGTTTGTGATTTTATTTCTTTATGATAAGAAGTTTTTTTTAAATACCAATTCACCCCCCCCCCCTCTTGGTTAGCTTGGGACTAAGTTCATAGGGCTTAACATCCCTAACAAACTTTCAAGTGGTATCAGAGCGGTTTTCTTAAAATAAGTTTTTAAAAGCTTTTGAATTTTTGATCCATGGCTAACATTGGGAATCATAACACTACGGAAGGGTGTTCCATTACCCGACCTCCCCTGTTCGATAACCTACCTTTTGATTTTTGGAAAACTCGCATGTCAACATTTTTACAATCTACTGATTATCGCATGTGGATGCTTATTCAAGAAGGTTATTCTCCACCTTCTCGTGAAATTAATGGTGTTAAAATTGAAGTTGCTTTTACTGAATGGACTTTTGATGAACGTGATTTAGCTCAATTAAATGCGAAATGTTTGAAATGTTTTTTCTATGCTTTGAAATCTGAGGATTACATGCGTGTCTCAACTTGCAAAACTGGTAAAGAGATTTGGGATAAATTGTGCATCACCTATGAAGGTACTAATGAAGTTAAGCAATCCCGTTTGAACTTTCTCTTGCATGACTACGAACTTTTTCGTATGAAACCTCATGAATCGATTTCTGACATGTACACTAGGTTTACTCAGATAGTTACTTCATTGCATGCACTAGGAAAAGAGCTTTCGAACTATAAAAAAGTTAACAAGATTTTGAGATGCTTGCCTTCGTCTTATGATGCAAAAATTACTGCTATTACTGAATCTAAAGATTTGAACACCTATTCTATTGATAACTTACTTGGCTCACTCATTGCTTACGAGCAAGGGGTGAATCAAAGAAATCTTGATGTAGGTGAGAAGAAAAAGGAGAAAACAATCACACTGAAGGCGCACAAATCGGATTCTGAATCTTTCGGGTCTGAAAGCGATGAAATGGCCTTCATCACAAGGCAATTCAAAAGCTTTCAAAGGAAGAAACAAAAGCATCATCAAAGTTAGAGGAAAGATAAGGATCATAAACATGTTAAAGGATCTTCTGATGTTGTTTGTTTTGAATGCAGGAAACCTGGACATGTGAGAGCCGAGTGCCCTACACTTCAAGATCATTCGAGCAAAGAAAAGGAAAAAGGTGAGGAGAAAGCTAAGTCTAGGAAGGACAAGAGGAAAATCCAAAGGGGTTTTTGGGCAGAATCTGGTACTGACTCCTCTGAGACTGAACCAGAGGAAGAGACTACAAACTTGTGTTTCATGGGAGAAGATCAAAGTGATGAAGAGGTATGTAAACCAACCTATGATGAATTATTTGAAATTTATGAAAAAATCCATGCATCATACAAAAAACTTAAGAAGACTCATGCTATTCTAAAATTAGAACATTCAAATCTACAAAAAGAGCATGAAGTTTTTCTTAAAGATCATGCAACAATTGATTCTAATCACATGGCTCTTCTTGATGAATTTGATGAGTTGAATAAAAAGCATTTAGAATTAGTTGATGAACATAATGCATTAAAAGATTCACACACCTCACTTAGTTTTGATCTTAAGAAATCTAAAGAGATTGAAAAAAATTTGAGGATTGAGATTGATGCATTAAAAAGAACAAATTTGAGGATTAAAAATGATTTTGATACATATAAGAAAAATCGGATGACTTCTACTTTTGATCTTAAACCATAACCTAGGAAGAGGCATTATAACTCAAACCATTTAAGAAATCCTTTTCTTGGAGTTAGATGTTTCTCATGTGACATGCTAGGACACATCTCACACACTTGCACCGTTCACCGTAGTACACATTGGGTGTGGAGACCTAAGATGCATGTTTCACAGCATACCATACCTGCATTGCACTCTACTGTTCCTAAGAAGGATCCCAAACCTGTTTGGGTTCCTAAATCTGACTGTTGTTGAGTTTTGCAGGAGTGCTCTCACCAAAGACCTCGTGGAAGCTTAGGATAACTGGACATAAGGAGGCTTGCAGCTCAAAATTGCTTAAACTCGCTGCTTTATCACGTGCTTGAAATTCTTTTTGTGTTATTAGTTTATTTTGTTTTTGTGCTTGCTTTGTGTTAGTTTTCTTTAATTTCATTTTGTTTTAGTTGTTTTTGTTTTTATGTGATCTTTAACTATGGCCTTCCATATGATGAATTTTTTTTAAGCTTTTAGATTTTAGAGTTTTGGAGATAGTGTTTAGCTTTTTCTAAATTGGTTAAAGGGAGTATTCTATTGATGTTTTTCCCTTCTTCTGACTTTGTTTAGTGGTATGATTTTCTTCTCTAAACAAAATGTCTAAACTCAATTTAACCAATGGTTTTTTAAGATCATTTTCTTATCTTGCTACATTAATTTATCTTATGCGTAATAGCCCAAGTTCTTGATATCATTCAAGCTCTTGAAATCTTGCCATTGCATTTATCACATGATTTTGATTTTGTGTTGTGGATTGTTCTTCCCTATGTTAGAGAGAGAGCTCCTATTCTCTAATATTTGAGAGGATATACTCACAACCAAGTTTTTCTTTAAGGTTATATTAAAGAGTTTCTAGCTTGCAAAAGTAAAAAAAAAAAAGGGGGTAAAGAGGCCAATGAAGCCAAATTGAAAAATGCTATATACACAAAAGTGTATCAAAGAATCAAAAGATGCTCAAAAAGGCCAATTAGAATGACAAGAGGCATAAAATGAGCCCACTAGATGCAAGCTATTCTCTCTTTGGTAAAATTCTTAAAACTTAGAAAACTCTTTCATTATGTGATGCCTTCAAAGACTTGATTTCAAATTCCATGATTGAGAAAAGCTACCTTGGTTTATTATTAATGAGATATTTTCTTTGTAAACAAGTCTTGAATAGATCTTTTATCCTATTTAGTTATTTTGAGATTAGATTTATGTTTTCCTAGAATTTTGTACCCTAAAAGGATGTCCGATCTAGGGTTAATAGAATCAGATGCTCTACCTTCTTCTAATTGCGATTTGTTAAACTTCTTGATCTCTTTGAACTCTAAAAGTTTAACTTTTTGAAAAGAATTTTCATATGATGCCTCCATAAAACAAAAAAAAATTAGAAAAATTAAAATAAAAAAATATTCATCTTTTATTTTCCTTGTGTTTTTGTTTCTTCTTTTACTGTGCTTTGACTGATTTTCTTTTGTTTTATTTTTGAGGGTCTTGATCATCACCATTCCTTGCTTAATTTCAACTTCTAGTCACATCATTCTGGCCGATACGTTTATCGTCCTAGACGATGTGACAAATTCTCTTCAAAATCCATCTGCTGAACTTTTCTATGCTTGGTGTATATCATCGGCCTGGACGATCCTATATCGTCCTGGACGATTTGATCGAATTCATGGTGATAGTCCTGGCCGATAGAACTTTTCGTCTGGCCGATGCATTAGATGATCCTGGACGATCCACGTGTCAGCACGTTTTGATCTTTAAATTCGGCCCTAGATGATCCATTATTGGACCATCGGCCGGGCCGATCCACTGTTCGTCTTGGATGATACACGTGGCAAGCATTTTAAACGTTTTAACTTTGGCCGGTACGATCAATTATTATGCATCGTCCTGGACGATACACCTAATCGGCCCGGACGATCTGCTTTTTCAACGGTCGTCCGAATTGACTCCTCGGAACGATCGCCTGTGTCTAATCGGCCTGGCCGATATCTGATCGGCCCGGACGATCGGACCGCCTTTTTGACCAATCGGCCTGTACGTAATTATTGAACCATATCGTCCTGGACGATTCTACGATCGGCCAGGACGATATGGCCGTTTCTTTAAATTCAGGCCATTCCAGCCATGTTTTTTCACTCTTCATCCTTTCTCCTCTTGTGTTTTTGCTTAGTCCTCTCTATAGAAGATGAATTTCTGGGAGTTCTTTGAGGGCAAGAATTGACCCTCATTTCAGGGAGGCAGAAGATGAAGCCGCTTACCACCGTTACAAAGAATGTGGGATCACTGTCTCAAGAATCATCAATCCTACCCACATCTCATACCCGGTAATGGATCTTTTTGCTCACACCTCCCTTTACTTCATTCTTTCTCTTACTTTCTCTTTCAATTCAGAGTTTCTTCGAGAGTTTTTTGCAAACCTTCGCATCAACTCTACCTTCACAGCCCTGTCCTCCTATGTGAATCGACGCCCTGTCGAAATCACATATCAGGATTGTGTTGATCTTTTATAGCTATCCACCACCGATGATAAGCTGCACCTAATCGTCCCTGACCCTGATCTTGACTGGTCCACGGTGAATCATTTCCTTCGCCAGACCAATGTACCTTACCATGTTGGAGAGACTAGCTCTTTAGTCAAAGATGCTAGGACAATCTAACATGTCATTCGCACCTCCGTAATTCCAAAAGCCGGCGACCGAATCCACATCACCCCTCTACTTTCACTCACTACTTTCTACATCATGGCTCATAGGGAATTTAATACTGCAGACCTACTTTTCCGATACATTGATCACTTAACCACAATCCGTGATCGAGGCCAGAAAAGGAAACCCAATCTAGCCTTAGGACACATCATAGCCTATGTCCTTGATGTTGCAAACTATTTTCATGGCTTATGTTTTGATGATTGACAAACACTATCTCTCTTGGACTACTTGTTGCTTCTAACTTTTCAGGAATCGAAGATCGGACGATCAAGAGGAAGCCAAGTCCAGGATCGCGTAGGTTTAGGGTTGAGTCAGTCTGTAATTTTATTTTTCACCTTTTGAGTCTACTTGTAATAATCAAAAAGACTGATGCTAAGTAACCCATCACACACACACTTGAGAGGCTTAGAAATTCTGTTTTTACCCACATCGGCCCGGCCGATAATTATATCATCCGGAACGATCAGCTTAAAACAAAAAGTCTAATTAAGGATTCTTAATTAAGGCAGTCGACATTAACATATCAGCCTGGACGATACGTGTATCGGCCAGGACGATAAGCTCAAAATAGAAGGAGATAGCCGCCTTAGACAGTTTAGGCATACTGAATTTTAAATTATCGTCCAGGACGATTCCAGGATCAGCCTGGACGAAATTACCAAATTATGCCTTAATTGATCAGGAAATCAAGGGAGTAATTAAGGATGATTGATACGATCATATCGGCCAGGACGATCGTAAGATCGGCCTGGACGATCAAGCCAAATTTCAATCGGCCAGGACTGTTCCCAGGGCTGTGCTCAAGACGATTTACCTCTGATTTGAACTAATCGGCCAGGACGATCATGAGATCGGCCTGGACGATCAAGCCAAATTTCTATCGTCCAGGACTGTTCCCAGGGCTGTGCTCTGGCCGATCTTCCTTAATTTGTACTAATCGGCCAGGCCGATGTCCATATCGGCCTGGACGATAAAGTCGGCTACTTGCAATTAATGAGCTCCTCTTGAGCTCTTCTATTTAAAGAGCTCTTCTTCAACGTTTTGAAGTGACCTTTGGCTGCTGCCTTGACCTGAGAAGACCTTGAGGAGAGAAAGAGAGAGAGGGAGAGAAAGAGGATCTTGTGAGGGGGAGCTTGTGAGGGGATTCACAAGGGTTGCTCAAGGATCGCTCTGCTTGTCTTTCGTCTGGAGTTTCTCGTCCGTGGAAGGGTCGGTAGAGGTAAGGAGTTTTGCTTTTGGTTGTGGTTCTCTGCCAGCTTCAGGAGGAAGCAAAAGGAGGTAGGTTCTCTGCCTTGCCGGGGTGGCAAAAAGGAGTTTCTTGTGAGGGCTTCTCCGCCTAGCTGTGGGGGCTAAAGGAGAGTCACGTTTTGTAGTGCAATACTTGGAGGGTGCCTCCAAGGAGTGGACGTAGGTCTAGTCGACCGAACCACTATAAATCTTGTGTTCTTATCTTTGCTTCCGCACTTTTAAATTCCGCATTTGGTTTGGTGGTGTGATTTGGTTTGTGAATTTATTTCTTTGTCTCAAGTTTTTTTAAAATACCAATTCACCCCCCCTCTTGGTTAGCTTGGAACTAAGTTCATAGGGCTTAACATCCCGAACGAACTTTCACTTGAAACCAAATACCAACTCCAGTATCCTATTCCACCAAACCTCCCAACTCCCTTCTACTCAAACAATTCCTTCAGCACCCTTCACAGTACTCGTCTCCACCCTGAAGAACCTCAGGGGGCGAGAGAGGAGGAGGCTTCCGCTCCCGCTCCCGTTCCTGATCCTGTCCCTCTCCACCAGCACTCTCCAGTTATTCAGTTGATTGAGAGGTTTGATCGTTGGGAGACTCGGTTTGATGCCTACGTGGCTGCACAGGAGCAGCAACACTTTGAGGATATTACCAGCTACGAGCAGCACCGCGCTGAGGATTTAGCCCGATTTGACAGTTTCATTACTCAGTAGCAGCAGCAGCATGACTAGGACATCGCCTGGTTCAATGCTCAGTTCACCACACTTGCCACCTACTTTCAGCAGCCACCTCCACCACCTCCATCAGTCTGTACTTTGTATTGTTTGTTTCCTGTCCTTTTTTAGTTTGCTTGATTAGTCTTTTGTGATGTTTTTTCTTGTGTTTTTGGACCCTCTTTTTGTGATGACAAAAGGGGGAGTAGGGTGTAGGAAAAAGCTGTTTGGTCTTGGGTTTGTAACTTTGAAGTTTTAATGAAAATTTTCCTACTTGTATTTGCCATCATCAAAAAGGGGGAGATTGTTGCAAATCTATTTTTTTCATGGCTTGCGTTTTGATGATTGACAAACACTACTTCTCTTGGACTACTTGTTGCTTCTAACTTTTCAGGAATCGAAGACCGAACGATCATAAAGAAGCCAAATTCAGAATTGCGTAGGTTTAGGGTTGAGTCGGTCTGTACTTTTGATTTTCATCTTTTTGAGTCTACTTGTAATGGTCAAAGAGACTGATGCTAAGTAACCCTACACACACACACACACTTGAGAGGATTAGAATTTCTGTTTTTGCCCACATCGGCCAGGCCGATATTCATATCGTCCTGGACGATCAGCTTAAAATAGAAAGTCTAAATATGGTTTCTTAATTAAGGCAGCCGTCATTAACATATCGGCCTGGACGATACATGTATCGGCCAGGACGATAAGCTCAAATTAGAAAGAAGTAGCCGCCTTAGACAGTTAAGGCATATTGTATTTTTAAATTATCGGCCATGACGATCCACGTATCGGCCTGGATGAAATTACCAAATTATGCCTTAATTGATCAGGAAATCAAGGGAGTAATTAAGGATGATTGATACGATCATATCATCCTGGACGATCGCAGGATCGGCCAGGATGATCTATTCAAAATCCTTAAGTTACTTCAGGATGATAAATATCGGCCAGCTCAAAAACAGGGCGATGCTCAGGACGATTTTCCTCTGATTTGAACTGATCGGCCAGGACGATAGTGATATCAGCCTGGACGATCAAGCCAAATTTCAATCGTCCAGCACCCGAAATAGGGCAATGCCCAGGCCGATCTTCTATGATTTGTACGGATCGGCCAGGCCGATGTCTATATCGGCCTGGACGATATTGTCGGCAACTTGCAATTAATGAGCTCCTTTGAAGCTCTTCTATTTAAAGAGCTCTTGTTCAACATTTTTGAAAGACCTGAGGCTGCTGCCTTGACCTGAGAAGACCTTGAGGAGAGAAAGAGAGAGAGGGAGAGAGGGAGAGAGAGAGGATCTTGTGAGGGGAAGCTTGTGAGGGGATTCACAAGGGTTGCTTCGAGGATCGCTCTTCTTGTCTTTCGTCTGGAGTTTCTCATCCGTGGAAGGGTCGGTAGAGGTAAGGATTTTGCTTCTGGTTGTGGTTCTCTGCCAGCTTCTGGAGGAAGCAAAATGAGGTAGGTTCTCTGCCTTGCTGGGGTGGCAAAAAGGAGGTTCTTGTGAGGGCTTCTCCGCCTAGCCGTGGGGGCTAAAGGAGAGTCACGTTTTGTAGTGCAATACTTGGAGGGTGCCTCCAAGGAGTGGACGTAGGTCGAGTCGACCGAACCACTATAAATCTTGTGTTCTTATTTTTGCTTCCGCACTTTTTTAATTCCGCATTAATTCCTTGTGGTGTGATTTGGTTTGTGATTTTATTTCTTTATGATAAGAAGTTTTTTTTAAATACCAACTCACCCCCCCCCCCCCCCCCTCTTGGTTAGCTTGGGACTAAGTTCATAGGGCTTAACATCCCTAACGAACTTTTAGGCAATACTGAAAACCCCTCTATTATCCCTAATCTCATGTCTCAAGATAATAATGAGTTCCTTTCTAAGCCCCCTTCTTTACATAAATTAAAGAGATTGTTCATAGCATGAATGGTGACTCTGTGGCTAGGTCGGATGTTTTTACCACTAAGTTTTTTTTCAAAAAGCTTGGCATATTATTAGTAATAATCTTTATTCTACTGTTTTGGATTTTTTTGCTTGTAACGCTATTCCAAATTTTTTTACTTCTACTTCTATTATTCTCATCCCAAAAGAAACTATGGTATTAATTGGAATGATTTTAGACCTATTAGTCTTTGCACCTTTTTTAATAAGTTGGTCTCTAAAATTCTTATTAGTCATTCAACCTCTATTATTTATAAAATTATCTCTCCTTTTCAAATGGGTTTTGTCAAGGCTTGGGCTACTGCTGATAATATTACTTTGGCCCAAGAATTTTATCATGACCTAGATGTTAGGGTGAGAGGTGGCAACATTATCTTGAAACTTGATATTTCTAAGGCTTTTAACAACATTGATTGGAACTTTCTTTACAATATTCTACAATTTTTTTTTTTTAATTTGGATTTTATCAATCTTATCAAAAATTGTATTGAATGATCCTATTTTTCCATTATTGTGAATGGAAAAAGCACAAGTTTTTTTAAATCCTCTTATAGCTTAAGATAGGGTGATCCTATCTCCCCTCCCCTTTTCATTATTGATGTTAAGTATTTATGTAGAGGTCTTGCCAACCTCTTTTAGAATCACCATAGCCTTTATTTCAAAACCTTGGTGGTTTTCCTATTTCTCATTTATGTTTTGTTGATGATTTTGTTGTTTTTATTAATGCTTCTTTAAATAGGATAAATAGACTTATGTGTTTCTTTAATAATTTTTAAATTGATAGTGGGCTCTCTCTGAATAAGCACAAGGGTTATTTTATTGCATCCAACAAAATTCCTAATGACCGTATTTTGGCTATTAAAGGTTTGACTAGTTTTGTGCAAGGTCATTTTCCTATTAAGTACCTTGGGGTTCCTCTTTTTAATGGTAGAAAGAAAACTTTTCTTTTAAATGATTTGATTACTTTTGTGCAAAACAAGCTTTTATCTTGGGATGCTAATTTTATGAGTTTTGGGGGTAATTAATTCTCATTAGAAATGTTCTATGTTCTCTTCATGTTAATATTTTCCAAACTCTTCAACCTACTCATGTGGTTTGTAATAAAATTGATAGACTTTTCAATAAAATTTTTTGGGACCAATTTTAAAATTTTTTGGACTTCTTTGGACAAGTGTTGTGGTGTGTTGGATGAGGGTGCTTTGGGGTGTAAGAGCATGTATGATTTGGACTATTTTTTTTCTTTCAAGTTGTGGTACAACTCCTGTGCTAAAGTAAGCCTCTGGGCAAAGTTTATGTTTGCTAAGTAATATGTGGGTAGGCACCCGACTATTTATTTTTTTTAACAAAGGTGGCTCTACAGTGTGGCATAGACTTAGCAAGGTTAAATGGGTTGTTGAGCCTCACATCTATTGGGGGCTTGGTGGGCGGAACATTTTCTTTTCGCAAGATTATTGGTTTAGTGATCAATATATTGATTCCATTATTAACACCTCTTCCTCTATAGCGGTTAAGGTGAACAATTTCATTACTGGTAACTGTTGGAATTATGATAAACATGCTAATGTTATTTCTGACTATATTATTCAACAAATCTTGAACCTTGTGAACACTAACCCAGATGATTTACTATTATGCTATTCGTCTAAAGATGGGGGTTATAGATTAAAGGATGCTTTACATGATTTTAGATACAAGAATGATGTTACTAATATTTTTTCTATGATTTTGGCATAAAAGTATTCCTTCCACTATGGCTATTTTCATTTGGAAAATTTTGCATGAGTTCATTCCTACTAATGATAATTTAATTTAAAGAGGATTTATTTTGTCATCCAAGTGTCAATATTATTACCATGTGGAGAATATGCATCATGTTTTTATCTTTGGTCCTTTAGCTATTAAAACTTGGACTTATTTTGATGACATTTTCAAATTTAATTTCTTTAATGATAAATTTTATATTAGTGCTATGCTTAACTCTTGGTTTATTAAGTCAAAAGGCCAAATCATAAATGTTATTCCTTCTCTCATTTTGTGGTATTTATGGTTGGATAGGAATAATTCTCTTTTTAATGGTGAAAGATAAGGTTCTGGGACTTTTTTTATTAATATGCTCTCTGTTAAGAATTTTAAGAATTATTTCTTTCTGGCTTCTGATTTAGGTATCATGTTGGACGATGATCGTCCTTCTAATAAACCTAGGTTTGTTTACTAACTCGAACCTCTTAATAACTCTTATAAGCTGAATGTGGATGGTTTTGTCATTGGTTTCACCTCCGGGTGTGGTGAGGTTATTAGGGACAATCATGGGAGTTTTATTATGGCTTTTTTGGGTTCTTTATAGAATTTTGATGTGAACTTTGTCATCCTTTTTCCTATTCTTCAAGGGATAAGATTATGCATGTCTCTTGAAATTTCTAACATTAGTATTGAACTTGATTCCAATTATAGTATTCAATGTTTAAATATTATTGATGATATTGTGTGCAACCCAAATCTTTTTTATTTAGTGAGGTATATTAAGCAATTGTTACACTTTATGAACTACTCCTTCTCTCATGTGTATAGGAAGGGGAATGCTTGTGTCAAGTGGCTTGCAAATTTGGGGTTTGATTTGGATTATTTTATTAATTTTTTTGCTCCTAACCTCCCTGCTCCATCAAAAGGGCTTTTAAGAATTGATAAAATTAGTCTTCCCTATATTAGAATTTATTATGATTTGATGTCTGGAACTTGTGGTTTTTGAGTTTTTTTGGTTTGGGGATTTCCTCTATATGGTTGGTTTTTATTTTTGTGGCTCTGCTAGTGTAGGCTTTGTTTTGGTTTTTTCTTTGCTTTTGTATAACTCTACTGACTATTTTAATGTGATGGTCTTGAGCTGTCATTGCCCCTTCTCGTATGCTGATGGTTTTCATGTTTGTTGCTCTCCTACCTTAATGAGCTTTTGTGAGACCCCTCATTGGTTGTGTTTTATGGTTGTGGGTAACTATGGGAGCAATATTGTGGACTGGGGAAATATTCACTCTCTCTGTTTTAACTTTTTTATGGATTTGTCCTATTTTTTGGATTATTTGGTTCAGGAGGTTTCCAGTTGCTAATATTTGGGCTTTTTTTGTGATTTCTACATTTGATTAGTGTTTTAGGAGTTTGGCTCAATTTGGGTTTTGATAGTGGCATATGTAGATTTTGAATTATCTTTTTTGGTTTACCTAGGAGCTCTTATGTCTGTGTTGCAGCTGTTCTGTGCCTATTTTTGATGTACCTCTTTACTTTAGATCTATGCTGACTTTCTAGATATGGATGAATATTTATGAAGGTAGGATTGAGCGGCATTTGGTTTACCCAACTGATAGTGGCTTTGTTTGTAACTTCCTGAGCTCTAATAGCCTCTCCTTTTGCTTAGGTTTTATTTGTTGGATCGTTTCTTATAGGTCTCATACTATATTATTCCTCTGGTATTGTTTATATAATGATTTGGCTGGAACCCTTTTCCTGTGCAATTTTGGGCCTTCCTGGTATTTTTACATCTTCCTTGGATGGATCATAATTGTGTTATTTTTTATTGTTATCTTAATCATTAATCTAATATGCTCTTTAACGTGTTCACTTCGATTGACACTCTACTCAGTTTCAATGCTACTCATTATGAATTTAATCAGCATAACCCTATTCTAGTTAGCAGACTGATCTACTCCTCTGGAAATATTTCTTTTTGTATTAGTTTTTTTTTTTAATTTTGTTAATTTCTTTCTTTAGTGTCTTTGCAGGCCTTTTTTACATGTTTTTGGAGACTAATGCTCATTTTTTGCAGTCTTCTTTCGATGGGAATGACTGAGCTAAATGTTCATTATTTTTCCATTTCTTTTTTTATTATTAGAATGTTATTAGGTTCTTTTGTACTCGTGCTTAGCGGGGATTGCCATCTCCTAGGTTTTTTTTGCTCTTTCATTTTGTAGCTCTTTTGAGCGATAGCGGGCTAGCAATCCCCTTAAGGATGTGTAACCCTTTTTTATATTAATGTACAGGCCTATTCTGTGGGTTTTAACCAAAATAATAATACTAAAGCCAAAATCCTAAACTATAAACCTTATACCCTAATCTTAAAACCTTAAACTATTAACCTAAAACCTAAACCTTAAACCCTAAAACTTAAAACCTAAACTCTAATCCTAAATTGTAAACCTTAAACTCTAAAAATCATAAACACTAAATTGTTAGCCCTAAACACAAACATTAAATTATAAATCCAAAAACCTAAATCATGTATAAAAATTTTTAATAAGCTTAAACCCTTTTGGTTTTATGATTTAGGGTATAGGCTTTAGGGTCTATGGTTAATAATTTAGGGTTTACAATTTGGTATCAATGATTTGGGTGTTTGACTTATGTAAATTGGATTTAGGTTTATTGTTTTTTTAGTGTTTACATTTTTGGGATGAGGGTTTAAGATTAAGAGTTACGAGAGTGATTAGTGTTTAGGTGTTTAGGGGTTAAGTTTTAGAGTTTATGATTTTTATAGTAATTGTTTTAGGTTTATGGTTTAGTGTTTAGGTTTTTGGGTTGATGATTTAGGGATTATGTTTAGGGTTTATGGGATGGGGTTTAAAGAATAAGGTATATGGTTTATGATTTATGATTTTAATTTTAATTTTTAGCATTTATGATTTAAAATATTGGGTTTAGGATTTAGTATTTAGGGTTTAGGGTTCGAGGATTAGGTTTTAGGGTATGGGTTTTAGGGTACATGATTTAGATTTTAGAATTTATAGTTTAGGGTTTTGTAGTTTTAGCTTTAATATTTAGGGTTTAGGTTTTTATTTTTGGGTTTGGGGTTTAAGGTTATGGGTTAGGAGGTTTAGGGTTAAGGGTTTTAATTTTTATATTTAAGGTCTAGTTTTTTATGGATAAGGGTTTAGGGTTTTTTTTTTTTTTGGTTAAAACTCATTGAGGGCCTACGCATTAATATCAAAAAAGATGTTACTTGTCCTTAAGGGGATTGCTAGCCCACTACGGCTCAAAAGAGCTACAAAAGAAAAAGCGAAAAATTCTAAGAGTCTGCGATCCCCATTAAGCACAAAAATAATATGACCTAGTAACATTATAATAATAAAAAAGAAATACTCGAAAGAATCCACAATTAGCTCAGCTTCGCAAGTCAAAAAGGCACTCTACAGAAAAAGAGCACTAGTCTCCAAAAACTTGTATAAAAGGTCTGTAGGGACATTAAAGAACGCAATTAACAAAAAACAAAATATAATAACATAAAAGGAAGATTCACCTGGTGAATAGTTCAAATTATTAACTCAAATAGTGTTATGATTTTCAACAATATGGAACACATCATTAGCAAGATTAGATAAAAAATTGTAAACAACAAATAAAATCAGATCCATCAAAGCCAGAAAGCAAAAAAAGTAAAATGACTGAAACAACCAAGACAAATAAATGAGCAACACCAAAGGATCTGAATGAAAAGCCACCCACCAAAACCATTCCACCACATAAAAACCAAACAAGGGTATGGGCTGATAAATCTCAAAATAAAATTAAACCAGCATTCATCACTTGTATAATCCAAATGCCACTCAATCCTACCTCCAAACACAATCAACCACACAATGTCAATTAGCCCCAAACTGTAGCAAAACAAGTTCATAAAAAGAGAAAATAGAGCCTCCCACACACTAACAGAAAAACTCCTTGACAGAGAAGTAAACCAGCACAAAAGAAAAGTCGAAGGGCAGATAAGCCACCAGCAAAATTCACAAAAAGGCTCACAGCCAACACCAACAACCAACCTGCAATAAGGCCCCAAACCAACACCAACAACCATATGCACAGTACTCAGATAACAGGAAAAGCCCCAGAAACCACACCAAATAACCAAAAATAACCCAATAACCCATAACACGAGAAACACAACAAGTTTAGGGTTTGTTATTATGTTTTTGAGATTATTATTTAGGTTTTTATTTTGTGTAAAGGGTTTATTTTTAAGGTTTTAAATTTAGGATTTGGGTTAATTTTTATGTTTCTTAAAGTTTGTAAGGGCTATAAAACCTTTATGAACTAGCCCGAGGCTAACCAAGATGGGGTGAATTAGTTATTCAAATGATTTTTAATAGAAAAACAAAATATTTTGGAAATCTTTAGGAATATTTTTAAACAAATGATTTATGTGGAAGCAAGAGTAATTTCACATTGGAAAAATTAGAGATTTCGACCATAGAACAAATCACATAATAATGCAAAAATTAAATGTGAAAAAGTAAATAAAAAGTACACATTAGATTTATAGTGGTTTGTTCAACGAGACCTACATCCACTCCCCAGAAGCCTCCTTTACGGGTATTGCACTAAAAGTAGTGTCTCTTATTTTACCCCCTTAGTAAAGCGGAGAAGCCCTTACAAAATCTTTCCACTGACCCAATGAGGTAGAGTACCTTGAATCCTTTTTCTCCCTCCTTGACTAGGAAGAGAACCTAGAAATATTTTTACACCCTCTTGGAGTATGCAGAGAATCTTATAATCCTTTTTCACCATCCTGGTTAAGGTAGAGAACCATGGAAGCCTTTTCACCCTCCTGGTGAAGGCAGAGAACCTAAATATGATGCTAATAAAGATCTCCTTAGAGCCACTAAGGAATTAGAAAAGAAACTTGATGAAGATGGTGGAAACCTTACTTGAAGAAACCTTTGTGAATCCCTCATAAGGATCTCTCTCTCTTCCAAGCTCTCTATCTTTCTTCTCTAAGCTCTCTCTTAGATCAACTCCACAGAATAAGATTTATCATAAGATTATTAGAAATTCTTAAATAGTGGGCTTAAAAAAACCTAAATTTTAAGAGTTATATCATATGTTTATAAAGTATAACGCACCTTTCATATAATATGATCAGTTCAATTCAGACTAGTCTAGCAAGATCATTCAGCCAAACTGTTCAACTTTCATAAGACATCATACAATACGATCAAAACATCGTACAATATGATATGTATAAATTCTTTTTGTTTGTTTGGGAAGATCCTTGGGATGACCAATCTCATATACAGTTGATCATCCAGCACTGTAGTCAACGTATGGTATGATTAGAACAAAATCATGGATATCATTTGGTACGATCTCTAGGATGACCATTTTCAAACATGGGTAATTATACAATACAAATTAATCATAATATTTAACTATGATTTGGCTGTCTTATATTGTAGGATTAATTAAGAATGATTTTAATTATGGCGTATAGTTTAAATCAAACTATATTGTATGATCAGTACAAAATTAGTATTTTTCTTAACCTTTAGAGGCTAGGGTTTTTTTTAAAGCACATCACTTCATATAGTATGAGTAAAAATTATACAATATGAATTACTTCGTACATTAGGAAATATAGATCATACAATATGAATTATTTAAAAAAAGAACTCACTAAAAAACATTTTTATCTCTCCCCCTGTGTATGTGCAAGGTTACTCAACAATAATACATGATACAACTCAAGAAAGGAGAAAATACAAAATAAAATAAGAACTAACTGTAACCCTGGTCTACCCAGTATTGAGCTGATCAGAATTGTAAGTGAACAGTGGAATGATTTCCTAAAATGTTAGTGCATATAAAAACTAAAACAAAAATATCTTAGAAATAAGAGAAGCAGTAATAGACACAATAATATTTGTTATCATCAAAATCACATTATTTCAATCAAGTTTGCAATAATCTCCCCATTTTTTATGTTGACAAACATTATTGATTTTGGATTTTTTTAAAGTTGTTTTTCTCTAAACTCCCCTTTAGATGAAAATCAAATGTAAGAGAAAGGAGTATAAATTTTTTGTTACAATTTTAAATTATATGCAAATAACAAAAACAACAAACAATGCAACAAACTACTAAACAAAATTCTACTCCCCCTATTTGGCATCAAAAAAAGAGGGAAAATAGTAGGAAGAAAAACATAAAATAGAAATAAGAAATGAATAAAAAAAATTGACTCAAAATGACTAATAACTCAAGGTAAGGAAAGAACCCTTACATACATGGGAACTCTCATAGGTATTTTTCAAAATGTAATAAACTTACTCAACAAATAGAAAAGACCAAATAAGATAAGTGTTGTCTTTATTGCAACAAAAGGATTTAGATTCTAGAGTTTAAATATCTAGCTTAACATCTTTACATGCTAAAATCCTTTTTTTAAACAAAAATTGAATTTAATAATTATAATTAGATAAGAAAACTTAAACTTTTTAGACGTCTAGCATGAAAAATATCAAAGAGGAATATTACTATAAAAGTGATGAATGATGAACTAAGATTTTTCAAAATCTAGTTTTAAACATATTATGAAACACATGGATGATATAAGATTAAAAGAATTAACAGAAAGGGAAGCTAATTTAAGTTGGGCACATTTTGTGCCTCTTTTATCAGCTTTTGGTGCACATTTCACATCTTTTATTTTTGACACACTTAGTGCATCTTTTACTTTTGGCATCATTGCACATCATTTGATTTTAGGCTCATTTTGTGCCTCTTTTGACTTTTGTTTTGCAAATTGCTTCCTTTGTAAATGTTTAAGAATCTCAATTGTAAGATTATCTTCTTAATAGAAGAGAAGAGTAGCTCACTCTCTTGTATAGGGAGGAATAATCTACAAACAAAACTCCATACTTCTAATAAGAATAAATAGTTTGATTTATGAAAAATAATGAATCTCATTTATCAAAATATAAAAAATATTCATGATAAAAAATACAGTATAATAAAAGGGTTTTCATTTCAACCATCTCAACTCCAATTTGATTTATATTTCAAGCGCACATAAGGAATTGTCATGTAAAGGAAATATGAAGGGATATAAAAATTCCTAAGATTCATTTATTCTTAGAGTTTTAACAATGCCAACAATTACTTATTATTAAGTTAGAATAGAAGTATGTTTATTGCAATCAACAAAGAGCATTATGGAGAGTTCATTCGTACAATATGATTTACTTTATACAGTACGAGTTGAATTGTATAGCACAATCCAAGTCATATAGTATGATAAACAGAAATACATTTTTAATTGATTTCTTAAGTAAAAAAGCACATAAAAGAGATATAAATGCATAGAACTAGCTAGAAAGAAAATACCATTTGAAAGTGAAGAAATAAACAAAAAGTAAAATGTTTTTTTTTAATTTAAAAGGATTACAACATAGAGGTGCTGGAAAGAAATAAATTGTGATACAGACACAAAAGAATAAAGCACCAAAGAAAACATGGACATAAAAAAGAAATGTACAACACGAATAAACTAGTACAGAGATGGATCCTGATCAAAAGGTGGCTGTGGAGGTGGTTGGAAGAACTAACTAAAGCTATCATATTACTAGTGGATGAAGGTGAACTACTACTGGATGTTCCCAAACTACTCCCTTAACCAACCCATATCATTATCATGATGGGTTTATAGTTGATCCAGATGATTCTCAAGTCTGTCAAATTGTTATATCAGCTCCGCATATTAGTTTTGGTGACGAGGTGGTGTAGGTGCATGATCCGCTATAGGGGAAGCTTCTCCTTCTTTATCAAAGAGTAGATCTTATGGCTCTTGATCTCTATAAAAGAGCATCTAGAAGGAGACATCCGAAAAGAAGACTTGAGTGTGGTCAAGAGGAGCAGGATATGTAATGTTATGTTTTTAATTCAAGATATAACCTATCACATATCATAGAGCAAGGACTTACTTTCTCCTAGTGGCTTGGAGTAAAATGGAGTTAGATTTTGGATGTAATCAATTATCATTTGAGCTTCATTTATTTATGTGTTTGACATAATGAAGTAGGTAACAATTGATAGTTGGGGAGTCATATGTATCCATTCTCCAGCTTTAGGGATGATAAATATTCTCAGAATGTGTTGGATAACCCTTGCATTTTGATTTAGAGTTTGTAAAATGGGGTTGGTGGTAGTTCAAGTTAGCATTTTAAAGTAAGAGGTTTACAGCACTCCAGTCAAAGTTAGATCTGGAGGCCATGACAAGGGGTCTATTTCCTTAGGGGTTTAGCTAAAGATGAACTCCTATATCCTCTTTAGTGATTTCCATATTCTAACAACACAGACAAGAAATCATTACAGTAGCATCCCAACTAATCTTTAGGATTGCTAGAAACTTGAAAAGGATTTCAGAGTGGAAGGGAAAGGCTAAAATCAAAAGAAATAGAAGTGCAGTAGAACTAAAGTGGTTCATTATCGAAAAGTTAAGGGCATGTTGATTAAGATGCCTGTAAGGTGTGATATTGACTTATTCATTTTTTTAGTAGGCGACTTCATCAGAAGTTGTTAAAAAGCAATCATTAATGGTGCTGTGAGAGGAGCAAATATCTAGGGGTTGTTTACTGTGCTTTTCATCACTTGCCATTGCGAAGGTTCAGATTTCAAGAAGGAAGGATTACAAGGTTGTGTGGAAAAAATTAAAGGAAACGAATGGTTTAAATAAATCTTCAATAAATCATATCGTACGATTATGAGATCGTACGGGACAATCGCATGCAACTCTTTCGGCCAGATGATCACAAAAATAGATGTGTCTGATTATACAGTTTAATTAAACTTTGTGTGGGATGATTAGAGACATAGAGCTCATCCCGAGGAGTCAAGTTATACAACATTTGACAAAAAGGTTTATACATTATGAATAGGTTTTCATATGATACAATCAATAATGAATGTCATACCAAGAGAAATGAATTTGTCCCAATCTAAAATTACACATGGATCATTTAAGAGAATAGATGTTCATACAATATGATCATCAATCATATATTTAACCTAGTTCATCCATTGAGTTAAGAATTGTATAGAACAAATATGGATTCGTATAGAATGATTGAAGATGAAATTTTTAATTTATAGGAAAAGATAGTGTAGTTCAAGGAAGGGTTTGTGAGATGATCAGGACATAAACATAAACTAGATAACAACATAATTATAAGAATTAAAATAAGACCAAAAATAAAATCAACAAAAAAAACAAATTAAAGACTAAACAAGCAAAATAAAATCACAAAAGTCACAAGATAATAGAAACAAAACACACAAAACATGTAAAATGAAACAAGAGTAACAAAAAAAAAATTTAACAGAAATAGAAAGTGTCAGTTTCAAGCATGAATATCTATCACACCTAATTTTGTTCTTAAGGTGCTGGAGGTTTCAAAAGCTAGTTATTTTATAAAGATATCAGCAGGTTGATTTTCAATGGGTACATGGTGTAGCTCTATGTCTCCTTTGGTAACATTGTCCCTAATCAATTGGTGCCTTATATCTAAATGTGTTGTCCTAAAGTATTGATTAGATTCTTTGAAATGCATACGATACTAGTCTTATCACATAGGATTTAAATTATGCCTATAGGTAGTCCTAAATCAAAAATTTGTTGCTTTAACTAAAGGACCTAGGACATAGAACTTCCTAAGGTTATTTACTCAGCTTCAGCATTGGACAGAGCAACTGAGTTCTACTTTCTACTAGACCAGGAGATTAGGGACTTCCCTATGAATTTCCATGCTCCAAAAGTGCTTTTACTATAAACATAGCATCCTGGAAAATCTAAATCAAAATATATTATGATTTCAAAGGAATTCTTATGCCTAGGATACCAGATTCCTAAGTATGGAGTTTCTAAGAGATATCTAAGAATTCTCTTAACAACAGTTAAGTGAGACTCTTTTGGATCAACCTGAAATCAAGCATAGAGATAAACACTAAATATAATACCATGTCTACTAGCAGTCAAGTAAACAAGTGATCCAATTATCCCTCTATATTTCTTTTGATTAATATATTTCCATTTGAATCCATATCTAACTAAATAGTGGAATATATGGGAGTGTTGATTAGCTTGGCTTTATCCAATTCATATTTCTTAAGGATATCCTTAATGTATTTTGATTGACTAAGAAAAATTCCATCATCTTTCTGACTTATGCTAAATCCTAAAAAGTAAGTTAGCTCTTCCATCATACTCATCTCAAATTCATTACTCATTTTTTTGAAAACTCATCACAAAGGGTTTTAATAGAGGATCCAAACAGAATATCATTAACATAAATTTGAACAATCAGCAGTTCACCTCCTACCTTTTTTAGAAACAAGGTGGTCTCTACACTTCCCTTAACAAATGTTATTTATAGTAGGAATGTACTTAGCTTTTCATAACATGCCGTGGGTGATTATTTTATTCCATGTAATACCTTTTTTAATTTGAACACATAATTAATAAATTGTGAATTTTCAAAGCCTACGTGTTATTCAACATACACTTCTTCTTTTATCACCTCATTCAAAAAGACACTTTTGATATCCATTTGGTATAGTTTTAATACCTTAAAATAACAAAATGCAAGTAGTACATTAATGGCTTACAATCTAGTTAGAGTGACAAAAGCATCTTCAAAATTAATTCCATTTATTTAATTGTACCCCTTGGCCACTAATCTTGCTTTATTTCAATCCAATATACCATAATCATTCATTTTATTTTTAAAAACCCATTTAGTTCTAAGCATAAATACCCATTTAGTTCTAACCACAAATACCCATTTAGTTCTAACTGCACTCTGGTCCTTAGGTCTTTCAACTAGCTCGCAAATATCATTCTTTATAAATTGATTTAACTTTTCTTGTATGGCTAGGATCTATAATTCATTAGATATGGCATGAATTTTGTTGGTGGGTTCAATAATTGAAATGAAGGAAGAGTGGTTTACTTCTTTTCTAAGTCCATGCCTGGTTTTAGTACCTTCATATGGATCTCCTAAGATCGATTATTTAGGATGACTTGAAGAATATCTTCATTCTCTAGGCATTGTGTTTTTCGGTTTTACCCTTTCCTCCTATTTGTAGATTATAATCTTTTTTTAGTTTCAATAAACTCTTCTTCTTCTACCCTAGAACCTCCAAAATTATTAGATTCTTCAAATATTATATGAGTGGTCTCTTCTACTACCAGTATTCTTTTATTGATAACTCTATAGGATTTCCCAATATTTGAGTAACCTAGGAACACTCCATCATATTTGGGGTCAAATTTTCCTAGTAGAGATTTTTCCCTATTAAAAATAAACACTTTACATCCAAAGATAAGAAGGTGAGAGAGGTTGGGTGTCAAACCCTTAAGAATCTCATAGGTTGTCTTATTTAGCTTGGATCTAAAGTTTACCCTATTCAGAACATAACATACTATATTTACTGTTTCTACCAAAAAATATTTAGGAAGTGAGTATTCACTTAACATGGCTCTAGCAGCTTCTACTCGTGTTCTTTCTTTCAGCAACCACGTTCTACTGAGGGTTTTTAGGAGCTAAAAAGTTGTGATATATTCCTTTCTCCTTACAAAAAGATTCAAATTTCTCATTCTCAAATTCTCCACCATTGTTACTATGAATGGTTAAAATTTTGCAACCTAGTTTCTTCTAAATCCAAGTGGAAAAAGACATAAACTTCTTGAATTATTCACTTTTATGATATAGGAATCTAACCCAAGTAAATCTCGAATAATCATCAATAATCTTATACCCAAGACTATCCCTCCTAGGCTTGGAGTGCTGATAGCTCCAAGGAGATCCATGTGTATGACTTCTAAGGGTTCACTAGTATTAATGTCTTTCATTGAGTGGAAGGAGGATTTGACTTGTTTCTCAATTGATATGCATCACAAAGATGATCCTTAGTGAACTCTAATTTAGGAATTCCTCTTACTAAGTCTTTTTGGGTGATTTTCTTAAGATTTTTCCTGCTATCATGAAACAATCTCCTATGCCACAACCAAAATTAATCAACAATAGTTTTTAGACAAAAAGAGTAGCAGGTTCAACATAGTTTAAAACAAGCATTTAAATATTATTAATTCTTTTTTCCTTGCAGTCCAATATTTCCATTTAAGCTAATCATATGACTAGTGGACAAAAAATTAATTCTAAATTCTTTATCACAAAGATGGCTTATGCTAAGCAGATTATGTTTCAAGCTATCTACTAGAAAAACATTTTTAATGATGAAATTTTTATTGTTGTCAATTATACCTGATCCTACCACTCTCCTGCCAATTATACATGCATCTCTAGTCATCTACCTTGAATATCCACAATCCAAGTATTACATGCTCTCATGAGGCCTTAAGTGAGATTATCCCTACAAAATCATCAGATGTTAGATTTAAGAACCTAAATAAGTTTGGGTTCCATCTTATAAAAAGAAGAGTGAAATGCATGCATGATATGCTATGAATTTTAAAGTTTTGTTCTCCACAACAAATGTGTTATACGGTGAACAGTGCAAGTGTGGGAGATATGTCATAGCATGCCATAAGAAAAACATCTAACACTAGAAAAAGAATTTACTAAACTATTTTGGTTATGATGCCTCTTCTATGATTTAAATGATGCATGCTAAGGTGATGGATTATAGAACTCTTAAAGTGAAGGCGGTTTTCTATTTTCCTTCAAAGCAGTCATTTCAGCTTGTAAAAACTTATTTGTACATTCAACAATTGAATTTTCTACTTTCAATGCATGCTCCCTATTATATAACTCAAATATAAGAGTTTCTAATTACTTATATGCATTTTTTAATTCAACAAATAATGTTTTTAAGGAATCATGTTGCTTAGTAAATTCAGAATATTTCATGTTTTAAATGTTAAAATTATTTAACAAAGCCATATAATTACTATCCAGTGTGAAATAATCTTTCATTATGCATTTATGCTCTTTCTGTAAAATTGAAAAATTAGATTTAAGGCTGACATGTGATTTTTAAGCTTCCTATATGTAGTATGAATTTTTTTAGAAACTTTAAATAATTGATCATAGCACATACCTCCTCTTGATCTGAGTGATCAAGATGATCATCTACCATTACGCATATATTGTTTACCTCCTCTTCTACTTCAGTTTTAAAAGAGTCTAATATTGAGTCTGCCTTGAAAGCTTTTTGAGTCCATGGCTTACCCTTCTAAAATTTTGGTTTTTCTTCACCCTTTTCCTTATTTGGGTGAGCTTTAAGAGTTGGGCAATCAGACTTCATGTGCACTAACTTCTTATATTCAAAACATGTAATATCAAAAGAAATTTTAGAACTTTTACCACTCTTATCTTTATTTTATTGTCGATGACATTTTTTCTTTTTCATTAAAAAAATCTTAAATTATATAGTCAATAAGGCAACGTTGTCATCATCTTGCCCAGAAGAGTCACTGTCAAAATCATTAGCCTTTAAGGTTATAGTTTTCTCTTTTCTTCTTTCACCTATATCAAGCTACCTTTGACTCACTCCTTGCTCGTAGGAAATGAGTGACCCAAGTTAGTTATCAATAAAATAAACCTTCAGATATTTAGATTTAATAATAATAGTTATTTTTGCATTATAGGAAGAAAGTAAATAATAAAGAATTTTAATAACTTTTTTATAATTTGTAAGTTATATTATTATGGCATATATGGAAGTAACAATATGAGTAAAACTAGTTTATATTTTAGAAATAGATTCACTAGGTTTCATGCAAAATAGTTCATAATCTTGAAATAGAATGTTTAGCCTAGATTATTTTACTTCCTTTGTTCCTTCATATGTAATATAGAGTTTGTCGTACATCTCTTTACCAGTTGAACAAGTAGAAACTCGTATATAATCCTAGATTTTAAAGCACTATATAAATATTTCAGACATTTGGCTTTCAGTTGGACTACATCTCTATCATCAGTAATCCATTTAGAAAAAGGTATTTTAGTTTTAATACCACTTACTAAATGAACAGGTGCAGAATAACAATCCTGTACTAGCATCCACATGCAATAATTAATTGATTGTAAAAAGGCTGACATAGGAGTTTTTCAAAAATCATAAGGAATATTATCAAATAGAGGTGGTCTAGTGATTGAGTATCCTTCCGCATTATTATGATTACCTAAGTTAGCCATAGAACTTATTTTTCAAAAGTTTTCTAAAACTTAATTTATGAATCCCTCTCTAATACCACTTAAAAGTTTGTGAGGGTTGTCAAACCTTTATGAACTAGCCCAAGACTAACCAAGAGAAAGAATGAATTAGTCTTTTAAAAATTTTCTTAAGAAAAAAACAAAATATTTTTGAAATCTTTTTCAATATTTTTAAAACAAATAATTTATATAGAAGCAATGATATTTTCATAATAATAAAAATTAGAGATTTTGACCATAGAATAAATCACAAAATAATGAAAAAATTACATGTGGAAATGTAAATATATAGAACATAATAAGTTTATAGTGGTTTGGTCAACTTGACCTACATCCACTCCCCGGAAACCTCCTCTCCAAGTATTGCACTAATATTAGTCTCTCTTTTTTTCCCCACAATAAGGCAGAGAAGCCCTTGCAAAATCTTTCCCTTTACCCGATAAGACAGAGTATATTGAATCCTTTTACTCCCTTCTAGAGTTGGTAGAGAATCTAATAATCCTTTTACACCCACCTAGAGTAGGCAGGGAACCTCAAAATCCTTTTTCACCCTTTTTATGAAGGCAAAGAACCTTAGAATCCTTTTTCACCCTCTTTGTATAGGGAGAGAACTTAAAATTAGATGCTGATGAAGGTTTCCCCCTGTGCCACCAAGGAAATAGAAAAGAAACTTAAAGAAGATGGTGTAAATCATACTTGGAGCAACCTTTGTGAATCCCTTACAACTCCTAATAAGGATCACTCTCTCTTTCCCAAGCTCTCTCTCTTCCTTCTCTAAGCTCTCTCTTAGATCAACTCCACTGTAAAATATTTATCAAAAGAGTATTTCAAATCCTTAAATAGTGGGCTTAAAAAAACCCTAAATTTCAAGAGATTCATCTTCTATTCATTTAGTACGATATAGGTATCGTATGTTAGGATCAGTTTAATTTAAACTAATCCAGTAAGAACGTTCAGATGAATTTTTCAACATTTATATGACATCATATAGTATGATTAAAACATCGTGTGCTATGATCTGTAGAAATTCTTTTTGTTTGTTTAGGATGATCCATGGGATAACCAACTTTGTACATGCGCAATCATCCAGCACTGTGGACATCGCATGACATAATTAATAAAAAAATCATAGATTTTGATTGGTATGATCTCTAGGATGACTAATTTCTTACATGGGTAATTGTATAGTACAAATTATATCATATTGTATGATCAATCACAATAATTGTCCATGATTTAATTTCTTCAAATTGTGAGATTAATTTAGAAAGATTTAACTAGGGCATATAGTATGAACCAAATTATACTATATGATTAGTACATAATTAATATCTTTCTTAACCTTTGGTGGCTAGAGTTTAGACAGAGCACATCATTTTATATAGTACGAGTTAATACCATACAGTACAAATTACTTTGTATAGTACAAAACCAAGATAATATAGTACAAATTTCTTAGAAAAAATAACTCGCTCAAAAATATTTTTATCTCTCCCCCTATGTGTGTGCAAGGTTACTCAGCCATGATATCCACCTAATTATATGATATAACTCAAAAAAGAAAAAAATACATAATAAAATAAAACTGATTGTTACCCTAGTCTACCCAATCTTGGGCTGATTAGAATTTCAGGTGAAAGGTATAATGATTTTCTCAAATAATAGTATACACAAACACAAAATAAACATATCATAAAATTAAGAGAAAGTAGTAACAAACATAATAATGCTTATTATCATCAAAATTACAGTGTTTGATTCAAGTTCAAAATAGTTTTTATGTTCAAGGATTAAGGATTGAGTTTAGGGTGTCAATTACTAGGATTAGAGTATAGGGTTTAGAGTTTGGTGCTTTAGTGTTAGGGTTAGAGCTTAGGGTTTACGGTTTAGTGTATATGATTTTTAGAGTAGATGGTTTATGGTTTAGATTTAGGGTTTTGGGATTAGGCTATATAGTTTATGATTTAGGGTTTTAATTTTATAGTTTAGGGTTTATGGATTAAAATTTTTATTTCATGTTTTAGTGTTTAGGGTTTAAGATTCAAGTTTTAGTGTTTAGGATTTATGGTTTTAGGATTAGGGTTTAGGTTTTAGGATTTAGTTTGTAGTGTTGTAATTCAGGATCCCTAGCTTATGATTTTGATGCTAACAAATATTATTAATTGAAATTTTATTTCTTCTACCATATATATTAGATTTTATTTTTTTGTGTACTAACATTTCAAGTACATTATACGACACTCATGATTGATCAAAGCTCAAGTTTGGGTAGAATGAAATGTCTTTTAAAAGAGTACATATTTTTTATTTTATTTTTCTTATATTTCTTACATCTAGCCATATAAGTGTGTATAGTAAACTATCAACCATATACACACACTGAGGAGTAAGAAAACTAAGCTAGATTTTTTGAACTAATCATAACATATGATTAAGATCATATTAGACAATCAATTATAGAGAAAAAAGAGGGTTAATAACTAATTGACTAGTTAATGTTAATAAACTAATCATACTGAATGATTTAGATCCTACTATATAATTAGTTTCCTTGAGGAAACGCTAGCTGCTAGATAATTTAAATAAGCATTTCAAAAATAAATTTTGAACTAGTCATACTATACAATCCTAATCGTATTGTATGATATTTGAATTCTTACTTAAATTATTACCCATTATTAGTCTATTAAGTCAATGTTTAATTAATATGGCTATTCTTATTATATGATGTAGTTTGTACCAAACAATTGATAGATATGAAATTTGGTCATCCTAGATATCATACCAAAAAAAATATTAATCTTTGAATTATTTGCATAGTATGATGTTGATCGTACTGTATGAACCATTGATATTTGAACTAAACATATTATACAATGCTAATTATACCAGATGATTGATAGAGATGATTTCCAATCATCCTAGTAATCATCAAGTATGAAAAGAAGGAAATTGAACTAATAATACTATACGAACTTACAATCATATTGTATGATAAGTATGCAGACTTTGAACAGTTTAGTTGAACGATTGTTCCATCTTACTAGATGAACCCTTATTTTAAAATTTTAGTATTTTTTTGAAGCCTTGTACTTATGAAACTTAATTACGCCTCTAGTGATATTTATGGTTGTTGAAGGAACTCTGAGGATGAATTCTTGGGGGAACATTGGGCTTAGAGAGGGAGAAGATGTGGTTACATATGAAGGAAAATTAGTGTGATGGGTGTTCATAGTGTTTCTACAGGAAAGCTTGCATCTTGCTATCTATAATATCCTTGGTGAGTTCTTGGATTTTCTCTTGGGAGGTAAGCTTCAATGTTAGGTTTTTAGGGTCTCTTCCTTCACTATGATGGCGAAAAAGGACAGAATGTTTACTGCTGTCACTAGGAGGGAGATATAGCTTTCGATTCTCTGTTGCATCAGGTTTGGTGGAAGTGATTTTTAAGGTATTCTCTACCATGCTGTGTGGACCAAAGGTGAGTCACTAAAGTGTTAGTGCAAAACCCAGAGAGGAGGACTTTGGGGAGTGGATATAGCTCAAGGTTGATAGAACTGCTACAAAACTTCTCGGGTGCTCTATTTTATTTTTCTTTTATGCTTTTTTATTTTTCTCACTTTAAATTTCCTTTACAAGTTTAATTATTCATTATAAGCTGCAGTTAAATTTAATATGTTTCAATAAAAAATTACATATTAATCTTTATTTATTTTTGCTTCAAAACTTTAAATATAAAAATAAAGTTTTAAATTGCTTTCGCTTGTGTTAGTTACTTAACTATAATTTGCTTTTAAAAGTTATTATATTACATAAAATAAAAAGAGGTTTTGTTTCAGTATTTTCTTAAGTACTAATTCAATCCCACACCCCCTCACATTGTACCTAGGGATAATTTAATAAGTTCTTAAAACCTTATTGACCTTTCTAGTGGTATTAGAGAGTGGCTTCAAACTCATGATTTTAAAATCCCTAAGTAAAAATTTTATTTCTCGTTTTGGAAATAGTAATATTGTGGAGGCTTATTCTATAACCTGTTCAGCTCTGTTTAAAAATATTCCTTTTAATTTTTTGCAAATTTGCATGTCTATTTTTCTATAATCTATTGATTTAATAATTTGATATATGATTCAAACTAGCTATTCACTTCATCCCGTATAGTTAATGGAGTTAAAATTGATATCCCATTTACTTAATGGAGTCATGAGAATTGAGAGTTTACTCAATTGAATGCAAAATATTTCAATTATTTTTTCTATGCTTTAAAATTTAAAGATTATATGAGAGTGTTAATATATAAAATAGGAAATAAAATATGGGATAAAATGTGCATCACATATAAGGGAACTAGTGAAGTCAAATAGTCTAGGCTTAACATTCTACTACATGACTATAATTTTTTTTGCATGAAACCTAGTGAGACTATATCTAAAATGTACACTAAATTCACTTAAATAGTGATGTCCCTACATGCATTAGGAAGAGAACTTTCTAATTTTTAAAAGGTTAACAAAATTCTATGTTGTATAACCAGTGCTTATGATGCTAAGGTCACAACAATTTTTGAATATGAAAGGACGAATAAAACTTCAGTAGAATCTACTAGGGCAATGTTAGCTAAATATTCTCTCCCTATATATTTTTGGGTAGAAGCTGTAAATACTATTTATTGTTAAGAGAGTTGCTATTTGTATGTTTTACATTCTTGCAACTTGTATAGTTTTTGATGATTCCAAATATTATTGTTTTAAGTTTTGTTATCTCCTAACACTTTTTAGAAGATTTTTTTTTTTTTTGCTCTTATGTGGACTAACATTTCAGAAAATTCGAACTCCGGACTAATGACAACTTCAAATCAAGTTCAGCATAAGATAGTTTGTAAATTGAAGCTTGTATTTTTCTTTACATTGAGTTCGAGAGTGAGTGATTGTAATTGTGTAAACACACACACATTTAAGGAGATCTTTAGAAAAAATTATACTGATCATACGAGACAAACATAGTTGTACGGGACGATCAAGTCAGTTATCTCCTCGGAAGAGCAATGGAACGAACAGGATGCGAAGAAAATTTTTCTAAGTTCTTATCATCCAAGATGAATTTCTTATTCATCCCAGTACAAAATGAGCTCTGGAAAATTTTCATTCAGACAAAATTCATATTCATGCCAGGATGAAATGCTCTCTAGAAAATTTTCATCCAGACGAACTTCAATTCATCCCAGGATGAAATGTCCTCTAGAAAATTTTTGTTCAGACAAAATCCATATTTGTGCCTGGATGAAATGCTCTCTAGAAAATTTTCATCCAGACAAACTCCAATTCATCCCAGGAAGAAATGTTCTCTATAAAAATTTTGTCCAGACAAATTAATATTCGTCCCAGGACGAAGCGAACCGACTCTTAAAAATTTGGCAACTTCCTGCAGATTTTGGAGCCGACCTATGGTATAACCGTTCATACCAGACGAACCTTATTTGTACAGGACGATCAACGTGTACGAAGTCAGTTCGTACCAATATACATTGGGTTCATTTCTAACTGAATTAAATAACATCGTCCGGGATGATCCACGATCGTACGGGATGATCCACTACTAACAGACTTGAATTTTGGTAGTTTTTGGATAATTTTTTGTGTCTTTCCTATATAAAGTCTAATATAAATTGTCACTTAATCTTTTTTACTACTGATCTTCGTGCCAATTGAAAGGAGAGTCAAGGAGAGAGTGTGAGATAGTGTTTGAAAGAGAATTATTACTATTGGAGCGTGAAGGTTTCACTTAGTACTCAAAGATAAGAGTCTCTACTTTGGTTTTTGATTAATTCACTCTTTTCTGTCTTCCTTTTAAATTTCTTGTGAATAAGATCTATCAAAGAGATCCGGTTCTCTACCGACACTTGGAGAGTGTGAACAGCTGAAGAGTTTTTTGCCCACACTTGGAGAGTGTGAACAGCCGAAGTGCTCTCTTCCTACATCAGGAGAGTGTGAAGGGACGAACGGTTCTCTACCAATACTGGGAAGAGTATAAAAGGATGACGGTTCTTTGTCGTACCGAATAGTGGTGGAAGAGACTTTTGTAAATTCTTCTCCACCTTGTTGTGGGTGCAAAAGAGGAGTCACTAGTAGTATTAGTGCAATACCCGGAGGGTGCCTCAGGGGAGTGGATGTAGGTCGTGTTTGACTGAACCACTATAAATCTCTTGTCTTTTATTTTTTCGTTGTTTTTTTTTTACTGTTTCTAACTTGTGGTTGAAAAACATTTTCTATAAAATTCACTAAAGTTAATTTTCTCGGTTCTAAATTTTGAAGAGGTATAAAATTTTTTAATTACAAATTCACCCCCCACCCCTCTTGGTTAGCCGCTGGGACATAAGCTTAGGTTTAACAACCTAATTCATATTGATCAAGAATCAACAAGTGGTATTAGAGCTTTATTTCAAAATTATAACTTTAGCCTACTTTTTGATTAACGTAGATGGCTACATTTGGAAATCGAAATACACCTGAGGGTTACTCTATAACTAGACCTCCATTGTTTGATAATATTCCTTTTGATTTTTGGAAAACATGCATGTCTACATTTTTATAGTCACTTAATTATCGTATGTGGATCTTAGTTCATGAAGGGTATACAAAACAACTAGACTAGTTGACGGAGTTAGAGTTGAAACACCTTTTGTGGACTGGATAGTAGAAGAATGTGACTTAGCACAACTAAATGCCAAATGCTTGAATAGTTTCTTTTGTGCACTTAAATCAGAAGATTACATGTGGGTTTCTACTTGCAAGAGTGGAAAGGACATATGGGATAGACTTTGTATAACATATGAGGGGACTAATGTGGTTAAGCAATCTAGACTTAATATCTTGTTGCATGATTATGAACTATTTCGCATTAAACCTAATGAATCCATTTCAGATATTTATACAAGATTCACACAAATAGTCACCTTTTTACATGCATTAGGTAGGGAACTAACGAATGCTTAAATGGTCAATTAGATTCTTCGTTGTTTGCCTACTGCTTATGATGCTAAAATTACTATAATTATAGAGTCTAAAGATCTAAAAATTAACTCTATTGAAAATCTTCTTGGTTCGCTAATTGCTTACGAGCAAGGCGTTAGCCAAAGAAAGATTGATGCATGTGAACAATAAAAGGAAAAGAACATAGCACTGAAAGTGGAGGAGTCTAAGAGTGAACACTCACAACCTGAGGATGAAGACGACATCGCATTGATGACTAGACAATTCAGAAGCTTTCTGAAGAGGAAGTAGAGGAGACGTTAGCAACGGAATATAGGTAAATTGAATAGAAATGTCAAGGTTTCAAATAATGTGATTTGCTATGAGTGCAGGAAACTTGGACATATTAAGACAGATTTCCCGAAACTTAAAGCCACTCCTAGCAAGGAGAAGGTAGAAGAGAAACCATTTGTGAAGAAGGGCAAGAAGAAATTCCAAAGAGCTTTTTGGGCGGACTCAGCTTCGGATTCGTCAGAGATAAAAAAAGAAGAGGAAGTCACTAATCTGTGCTTAATGGCAGATAGTCTTGATCAGTTAGATAAATAAGTGGTATGTGACTTAAGTTATGATGAACTTTTTGAAGTTTCTGAACACATGCATGATGCATATAGGAAAATGAAGAAAATACATGCTAGTCTAAGTTTAGAATTTGATGTACTATAAAAGAATCATGAAATTTTTAGGAAAGATCATGCTTTAACTGATGAAAACCACATGAAATCACTTAATGAGTTTGATAACTTGAATAAAAATAATGAAAATTTAAAATCATCCTATGCAGAACATGAAAAAGATTTTAAAAATTTTAAGGATGAATCGGAGAACAAGATTTATAGATCAAAGTATACAAATCAAATTTTGAAAGATATGAATTCATTTTACAAATAAATAATAAAAGCTCTCGAGGATAAAAGGATACTCCCTAAACTTGAAGATTTCACTAATCCTATTTTATATCCTAAATTTATGCAATCCCTAAATAGACAAATGAATAATAGTAGACTTAGGAATCCTTTTCCAAAAGTCAAATGTAATAATTATGGATTGATTGGACACATAGCTCACACTTGTACTTTGAAGAAGAAAACTTATTTGGTGTGGAAACCTAAGATGCATGAACATAGATATATCATACATGCATCTCTTTATAAATTGCCAAAAGGAGAATCCAAACTTGTTTGGTTCCCAGGTCTAACGTTTGATAATCTTGTAGGATTGCTCTCACACAAGACCTCGTGAGATCATTTGGTTACCTGGACAGTGGATATTCAAAGCATATGACTGGAGATACTGCACAATTCATATCGCTGGAAGCTAGGAGTGGAGGCAAGGTTACACTTGGAGATAACACCACAACGAAAGTGATTGGGACAGGTATGATTGGAAAGTAATTGAAATGTACCTTCCTCAAGTTGCTTAATGCTAAAACCTAGAAAGTAATTTAAATCTCCCATTAGACTCATTTCAAATTCACTACTCAATGTTTTAGAAAAATCATCACAAAGATTTTTATTTGAAGATCCAAAAATGATATCATCCACATAAATTTGAACAATGAGTATATCCTTTTCAAATTTTTTTAAAAAGAGAGTTATATCCACACTTCCTTTTTCAAAAGATCTTTCAAGTAGGAAGGTGCTCAATCTCTCATACCAAGCCCTAGGTTCCTTTTCAATCCATATAATGCCTTTTTTAACTAACTTGAAAACATGATTTGGGTATTTAGAATTTTCAAAATCTGGAGGTTGTTCTACAAAAACATCTTCTTTAATTACTCCATTTAAAAGGCACTTTTCACATCCATTTGAAATAATCTAAATCCTTTAAAACAGGCAAAGGCTAGTAAAACCCTAATTGCTTCAAGTCTAGCTACAGGGGCATAAGTCTCCTCAAAATCAATTCCTTCAATTTGATTAAACCCCTTAGCAACTAATCTAGCCTTATTTCTAATGACTACTCCTGAGTCATTCAATTTATTTTTGAATACCCACTTGGTTCCAATAACACTTTGATCTTTTGGCCTTGAAGTTAATTCATAAACTTTATTTCTTACAAATTGATTCAACTCTTCTTGCATGGCCAATATCCAAAATTCATCAGAAAGTGCTTGATCTATATTAGTGGGTTCTATAGTTGAAATAAAGGCTGAATGATTGACTTCTTTGTTTAATCCACTCCTAGTTCTAACACCCTCACTAGGTTCACCTATAATCAATTCCCTTGGGTAGTTTTTAGAAAATCTCAAATCTCTAGGCAAAGGGTTTGCTAATTCCAAATTTTCTTCCATATTTTCTTCCAAATTATTCTATCAATTTTTTGGGAGTTTTCCTCAATCTTATTTTCAACAACATTTGGCTCTTCTAAATTTCCAAATTCATCAAATACAACATGTGTGGTTTCTTCAATGACCAAAATTTTTTTGTTGAATACCCTATAAGATTTTCCAACACTTGAATATCCAACAAAAATTCCTTCATCTGATTTCGGATCAAATTTTCCTAAGGCAGATTTTCCATTATTATGAATGAAAATCTTGCAATCAAAAACATGCAAATGAGACAAATTAGGTATTATATCTTTTAGCAACTCATAGGGTGTTTTATTTAAATTCGATCTCACATTCACCCTATTCAGAACATAACATGTAGTGCTAACCGCCTCAGCCCAAAAATATCTAGGAAGTGAGTATTCTGCCAACATTGCTCCGGCGGCTTCTATTAATGTTTTATTTTTCCTTTCGACTACCCTATTTTGTTGAGGGGTTCTAGGTGCAGAAAAATTATGATCAATTCTTTTTTCTTTACAAAAATTTTCAAATCTTTCATTTTTAAATTCTCCTCCATGATCACTTTGTATAGAAATTATTTCACACCCTAATTTCCTTTGAATCCAAGTCAAAAAAATTCTAAATTCCTCAAATAATTCACTCTTATGAAACAGAATTCTAACCTAAGTGAATCTTGAATAATCATTCACTATAACAAATCCGTATACCTTCCCTCCTAGACTTACAGTTCTTGCTGGTCCAAAAAGATCCATGTGTAAAATTTCTAATGGTTTACTAGTTCTAAGATCCTTATTGGACTTAAAAGAGGACTTCACTTGTTTTTCTAATTGACATGCATCACAAAGGTGATTCTTAGTAAAGTCTAGTTTTGGTATATCTCTCATTAAGTTCTTTTGGGTAATTCTCCTAAGATTTTTCATACTAGAATGATAAAGTCTCCTATGTCAAAGCCATGATTCATCAGAAACAGTTTTCAAACAAAAAGCAGTAGGAGATTGAATACAATTTAAATCTAGCATATAAACATTGTTTACCCTTTTTCCATTTAAAACATCTTTCCCATTTAGGCTTAATATGCAGCTAGTAGGTAAAAATTTTACACTATAGCCCTTATCACATAGCTGACTTATACTTAACAAATTATATTTTAAGCCTTCAACCAATAACACATTGTCTATAAAAATGTTTTTCAGATTTCCAATCATACCTGATCCAACCACTTTCTTTGTGGTATTATCTCCAAGTGTAACCTTGCCTCCACTCCTGGCTTCCAGCGTTATGAATTGAGCAGTATCTCCAGTCATATGCTTTGAACATCAGCTATCCAGGTACCATATGCTCTCATGAGGTCTTGTGTGAGAGCGACCCTACAAAAATATCAAATGTTAGACCTGGGAACCCAAACAAGTTTGGGTTCACCTTTTAGCAATTTATAATCAGATGCATGTATGATATGTCTAGGTTTATGCATCTTAGGTCTCCACACCAAATTAGATTTCATCTTCAAAGTACAGGTGTGAGCTATATGTCCAAATAATTCACAATTATTACATTTGACATTAGGAAAAGTATTCCTAAGTTTTCTACCATTTATTTATCTTCTAAGGGATTCCATATATTTAAGATAATATTTAGGATTTATAAAATCTTCATTTTTGGGGGGTATCCTATTATCCTCAAGAGCTCTTATTTTCAATTTATAAAATGAATTCATATCTTCCAAGATTTGATTTGTTTAATTGATTCGATACGTTTTGCTCTCAGATTCATCCTTAAATATTTTAAAATCTTTTTCAAGATCAGCATAGGATGATTTTAAATTCTCATAATTCTTATTCAAGTCATCATATTCGTCAAGTAGTTTCATGTGGTTGTCATCTATTAATGCATGATCTTTCCTAAGGATTTTATATTCCTTCTTAAGCTCTTCCAATTCTAAACATACACTAGCATGCATCTTTTTCATTTTCCTATATGCATCATGCATGTGTTCAGAAACTTCAAATAATTCATCATAAGTTAAGTCACATACCTCTTCTTGATCTGATTGATCAACATTATCTGCTATCAAGCAAAGATTGGTGACTTCTTCTTCTTTTTCAGTCTCAGATCAGTCTGAAGCTGAGTCCGTCTGAAAAGCTCTTTGAAACTTCTTCTTGTCCTTCTTTATAATTGGTTTCTCCTCTACCTTCTTCTTGCTAGGAGTGGCTTTGAGTTGTAGGCAATCAGTCTTGATATGACCTGGTTTCCTGCATTCATAACAAATCACTTCATTAGAAATATTGTCATTTCTGTTAAACATACCTCTATTCCATTGCTGGCGTCTCTTCTGCTTTCCTTTTAGAAAGCTTCTGAATTGTCTAGTCATTAATGCAATATCGTCTTCATCCTTAGGTTGTGAGTGTTCACTCTCTGACTCTTCCATTTTTAGTGCTATATTCTTCTTTTTTCGTGGTTCACCTGCATCAATCTTTCTTTGACTAACTCCTTGCTCATAAGCAATGAGTGAACCAAGAAGATTATCAATAGAATAAATGTTTAGATCTTTAGACTCTATAATTGCAATAATTTTAGCATCATAAGCAGTAGGTAAACAACAAAGAATTTTATTAACCATTTTAGCATTAGTTAATTCCCTACCAAGTGCATGCAAAGAAGTGACAATTTGTGTGAATCTTGCGTACATGTCAGAAATAGATTCATTTGGTTTCATGCGAAACAACTCATAATCATGTAACAAGATATTAAGTCTTGATTGCTTAACCTCATTAGTCCCTTCATAAGTTATACAAAGTCTATCCCATATGTCCTTTCCACTTTTATAAGTGGAAACCCGCATGTAGTCTTCAGATTTTAAAGCACAAAAGAAGCTATTTAAACATTTAGCATTTAGTTGAGCTAAGTCACGTTCTTCTATAGTCCAATCTGCAAAAGGTGTTTCTACCCTAACTCCATCAACTAATCTAGTTGGTTTTGTATAACCTTCCTGGACTAGGATCCACATACGATAATCATGTGACTGTAAGAAAGTAGACATGCGTTTTCTCCAAAAATCAAAATGTATATTGTCAAACAGTGGAGGTCTAGTAATAGAGTAACCCTCAGGTGTATTTCGGTTTCCGAATATAGCCATCTACATTAATCAAAAAGTAATTTAAAGTTATGATTTTGAAACAAAGGTATGATACCACTTGTTGATTCTAGTGAATAGGTTGTTAGACCTAAGTTAATGTCCCAAGGCTACCAAGAGGGGGGTGAATTGGTATTTTTAAAAACTTAACCCTCTTTGAAGTTTTGTTGAACCGAAATGAAATTTTTTTTAATGAAATTTTTATAGAAAAGTTTTTCAACCACAGAGTTTTTTAAATAAAAGAAAAATATGGAAAATAAAAAACAGTAAAGTAAAAGACACAAGATTTATAGTGGTTCGGTCCAAACCAAACCTACATCCACTCCCTAGAGGCACCCTCTAAGTATTGCACTAATACCAATAGTATCTCTCCTTTTGCACCCACAGCAAGGCGGAGAAGCCTTTATAAACACTCTTTCACCACTACCTAGTGCGGTAGAGAACCGTAGTCTTTTTATATAATCCCTAGTGTTGGCAGAGAACCGTCCGTCCTTTCACACTCTCCTAATATGGGCAGAGAACCCTTCATCCTTTTACACTCTCCTAGTGTGGGCAGAGAACCCTTCAGCTGTTCACACTCTCCAAGTGTCGGCAGAGAACTGGATCTCCTTGACAGATCTTCTCACAAGAAATCTAGAAGGAAGAAAGAAAAGAGTGAAGTAATTTCAATTCACAAGTAGAGATTCTTACCTTTAAACACCAATTGAAGCCTTCACTCTCCAGTGGTAGTAATCCTCCTTTGAATTCTCTCTCACACTCTCTCCTTGACTATTCTTTCAATAGGCACGAAGATCAAATGGCAAAAAGATTGGGTGACAGTCAAGTTTGAACTATTTATACAAAAGACAAGAAAAACTGCCCAAAAATTGCAAGTATTCAATTCTGTACTCAGTGGATCATCCCGTACGATCGTGGATCGTCCTGGACGATTTTACTTAAATGGTCGGAAATAAACCTTATGTATATTGGTACGAATTATTTTCGTACACGCTAATCATTCCGTACGAACCAAGTTCGTCCGGTACGAAATAGTTATTACATAGGTCGGTTCACGAAATTTTTCAGGACATAACCAACTGATGTAAGTCAGTTCAGTTCGTCTTGGGACGAATAATTTTCGTCTGGACAAAAAGAGCAAGCTTCAATATAGAGACGTTCGTCCTGGGACGAACCTTATTTTTTGTCTGGACGAATGGAGCGAGCCTCAATACAGAGACGTTCATCCTGGGACGAACCTTATTTTTTGTCTGGATGAACAGGGCAGGGTGAGAATACAGAGACGTTCGTCCTGGGACGAACCATTGATTTCGTCTGGACGAACAGTAGAAAGTGAGAATCCTGAGACATTTGTCTCGGGACGACTATTAAATTTGTCCTTGACAATTAGGACTTAGAAAAATTTTCTCTCCATCTGTTCGATCCATTGCTCTCCTTAGGGGTAATTGACATGATCGTCCTGTACGAACTAAGTTCGTCCTGTACGATCAGTTCATAAAAAAAAGTTCCCCAAGTGTGTATATTATGATTTTTCACTCAATTACAATCACTCCCTCTCATATCAAAACTTATGAAAATTTGTTGAATTTGATTACAAGTCTTCAATATCTTGGAGTTGATTTTTCTGAAATGTTAGTACACACTAGAGCAAGAAATAAATGTTCCAAATAGTGTTAGGAGATATATGTAAAACAATAATAATTGAAATCATCAAAATAATACAAGTTGCAAGAATGTAAAACATGCAAAATAGCAACTCTCTTAACACATGCTAGGGCACATCTCACACACGTGCATTATTCATCATAGTACACATTAGATATGGAGACCCAAATTACATGATTCACAGCATAACACACATGCATCGCTTTCTTTTTTTCATAAATAGGACCAAAACCTGTTTGGATTCCTAAATCTGATGTTTGATAATTTTGCAAGCTAGTCCTCTCAAAAGGCCTCATAAGAGAAAGTGGTACCTGGACAGCAGATTCTCATAACACATCACTGGAAATGCCAACTAATTCATTTTATTGGAGGCAAGGTTAATCTTGGAGACAACACCAACTAGGAAAGTGATGGGCATAGGTATAATCAGAAACTTCAATAACATTTTGATTGAAAATGTTTTACTTGTAGATATACTAAAACACAACTTGCTAAGCATGAGTCGGCTATGTGATAAGGGCTTCATCATAAATTTGTTGGCAAATACATGCATTATTAGCTTGAATAACAATACTATTTTGTAGGGAAAGCAGATCAATAATATTTACATGCTTGATTTAAATAATATTGAATGTGCTGCTTCATTTTATTTAAAAACTATTGCTGATGAGTCTTAGTTAGGGAACAGGAGGCTATGTCATGCCAATATAAAAATCCTTAGAAGAGTGACCCAGAAAGACCTAGCTAGAGGTGTCCTCAAGCTTAAGTTCACCAAAGATCACCTATGTGATGCCTGCCAACTAGGGAAGTAAGTCCAATCCTCTTTTCATTTCATTAAAGACATTAGCACCTCTAGAACTTTAGAAGTCCTTCACATGGATTTGTTTGGACCCATTAGCACTGCCATCTTAGGATGGGGAGTCTATGGATTTGTGATTATCGATGATTACTTGAGGTTCACTTAGATTAAACTTTTGTCAAATAAGAATGAGTTTTTTGATGAGTTTAGATCCTTCTCCACTTGGATTTAAAAAAAGTTAGGTTGTGAGATCTATCCATTGTGACCATGGAAGAGAGTTTGAAAATGAGAGATTTAGAGACTTTTGTGAGGATAAGGGGATTAGCCACAACTTCTCAACTCCTAGGACCCCTCAACAAAATGAGATAGTTGAAAGAAAGAATTGAATCTTAGTAGAAGCCATTAGTGATACATGTTGAGTATTCAATTCCAAAATACTTTTGGGCTGATGCGATAAACACAGCTTGTTATGTGTTGAATAGGGTAAATGTTAGAGCAAAATTTGACAAGACACCCTCCTTAAGGGTAGGACACCCAACCTTTCCCACCTCCATGTCTTTGGTTATAAGGTTTCAATTCTTAATAATGGAAAGTCATGCTTAGAAAAATTTGACCCAAAATTTGATGGAGTATTTTTAGGATATTCAAGTGCGGGGAATTCCTTTAGGGTATTTAATAAGAGGACATTGGTGGTGGAGGAGACTACTCATGTAATGTTTGATGATTCGTACATGATGATCGGACGATCTTCCTATATGATATTTGATGATTAGTTGCAAATTAGGACAAAATTGGAGCCCCTGTTTAAAAGATCTCTTATTTTCTCAAGAGAAAATCTTTTGCTGTTGTCCTGACCTGAGATAGCCAAGAGAAGAGGGAGAGCAAGGAAGAGAGAGAGAGAGAGAGAGAGAGAGAGAGGATCTTTTGAGGGGGAGTTTGTGAGGGATTTCATAAAGGTTGCTCCAAGAAAGGATCTGAGTCATCTTCTCCAGTCATTGTCCCTAGTTCCTTGGAGGTTTGAGAGAGTTCTAATTCAATAACTGATCGTGGTTCTCTGTCTACTTCAGGAGGAAGCAAAATGAGTTTGGTTCACTACCTGCTTTAGGAGGAAGCAAAAGCAGTTAGGTTCTCTACCTCACCGAGATCCGTGGAAATGAGTTTTTGTACGGGCTTCTTCGCCTTGCTATGGGGGAAAAAGGAGAGACACTGAGTTTAATGCAATATCTAGAGGAGAGGCTCTAGGGAGTGGACGTAGGTCAAGTTGATCGAACAACTATAAAATCTGGTGTGTTCTTTCTTATTATTTATTTGTATTTAATTTATGCACTTTAATTTTTGTGGTGATTGTTTGGTTGCTTTTGTGATTTTGTTTGGAGAAATTTTTAAATACCAATTCACTCCCATCTCCCCCCCCCCCCCCCCCCCCCCCCCCCCCCCCCCACCTCCTCTTGGTTAACCTTGGAACTAGTTCATAAGGGTTTAAAATCTCTAACAAACCTTTAACTCATTCAACTGGGGGGTCTCTGATCTTATGGTTTTCATGGGGTTCTTCTTTGGAAATATGCTAGTTGGGTTGACATATATTATTATAGTCTTTATTGTTTCTTTTAGAGGCATGTGTTCTTCTATATTTAAGGCTAGTTAGAAGGTTACCTCATCACTTACTAATTATGGAATGCAGTATGGGGAGTGATTATTTATGGATCGTATAAAGTTTTATTGAGCATACGTGTCTATATTAGCAAAGGTAATATTGGTGCATTGCATTTGGGGTGAAAGCCTAGGTTTCTCTTAGTTTTGTTCTAAGCTGATATGGGCACGCAACCCACTTTGACTCTATCTACTTCGATTATGCGTGTCTGTAGCAGGCCCATTTTTCTTAAAATGAATGTGGCTTATGATAACTGCTGGTTTCATTTGATCTTTAGTTATGTGTTTAAAATTATTCCCTACTACTTATTTACTTATTTTCACTATCATGTTATTCATGTTTCTGTTATTCATCTGTGTATTTTTTATAAGTTACCATTTTAGCTTATAATTTATTTTGGATTCAATTCTTTTTTTCAGACTCTTCTAAAGGGAGAGAGTGCTAAAGGTTTGTTAATTTCTCTCCCTATTTTTTGGGTGATGGCTCTTGGCCACCCTAATTAGTACATAGGTTATCTTGTACTAGTGCTCACAAGGGACTATCGACTCATGGGTTTTTATTTTTGGATTTATTTTGTATATCTTCCGAGCAGTAATGAGCTGAAGGGCCCTCATAAGGTCATTGTAAATCTTTTTTGATTTAACGCGTTGGCCCCTCAATGGATTTTAACTAAAAAAATGAATTCAACAAATTATAAAAATTTAAATATAAATCATGTAAATATAAATTAAATGGTATTCAACATCAAATTAATTAAACTTTTAAAATAAAAGCCTCATAAGGAAACATTAAAATAAAAATTAATTAGAAGAAAAAAACTTTAATACATAAAAAATAAAATAGTTAAAAATATTAATTAATCCTAAATGACTTTAAACTCTTGTAAACATTATTTTATGTCACCCATGACCTCTAGCAAAGCGATCAAGTTGATTGGAGTTGAGTTATTACAAAAATTAAAAAAAATCCCATAATTTCTTTAATTAAATAAATAAATTATATGACCAATTTTCAATAAAACATTTCTAAATAAATTAAGATAATAATATTATAAACTCAATTGCATCATTCTCAAAATAAATTATATAAGTTAATTTAAATATTAAACTACTAAAATTTTGATTAATATTAAAAAGTTATTCTTTAGTTAAATCCTTTATAAACATATAAATCAATAATAAATAAAAAAAATACAAAATAAAAAATTGAAATTAGTAAACTTAAATAAATTAATAATCTAAATAATAAATAAATTTTAAATTAAATATTTAATATAAAAATTAAAATATCTAATTTAAATGAATAAAAGAAATTAATATAAATTAAATAAATTAAATGTTAAATTTAAATAAATAAAATAAATTAGAACAAATTAAATAAAATAAATATTAATTTTAAATAATCCAACTTAAATAAATAAAAGAAAATAATAAAAATTAATTAAAATTCAAATAAAATTCTAAAATTAGAAACTAAATATATAAAAATAAAAATTATATATTGATAAATAAAAAAATAAAATTATTTATATTATATAAGCTCAAATAATAAGTCAAATTTAATTCAATTCATGTAAATAAACAACAACATCACTATCAAGAACATCCAGCCTTTATCCCACTACTACACGGGGTTGGCTACATGAATCCTTCTTTTATCATTTTGTCCTCGTAAGAGTAAAATCTTTTTTAAAATCAAAAATAAAAAATTTATTTCTCATATTTTCTAATGATATTTTTAAGGTCTATCTCTACCTTCCTTAATATAATCTAATTCTAATACATCTACTTTCACTACAGGAAAATTGCCAATTACCGGTGGTTATCATAAAAAAATTTTGGTGGTTTTCCGGGGGTTTATTAACTACCAGTATAGATCACGTAGGAAATAAATTACAGCGGTCAATTTTCGGCAATTAATCTTTACGACAACTTTCCGGCGACAAACACAGCCAGTAATTACCAGCGGTCATAACGTCGTCGAATGCTATATTAAAATAACCGACGGGTTATCGAACATCTCAAACGCCGATTTTACCGACGGCCCAGCCGCTGGTTGACCACCGGTTAATCACTGGTTTAGCGCCGGTATTTACCAGCGGCTATATTAAAATTCTTGCAGTTAAAATAAGCATGCAGTATTAATGTTTTCAGCAGCCAAACCGTCGGTTAGCCACCAAAAACCTATAACATTTAAAAAAAAAATTGCCAACCCCCCTCCCCCCCCCCCCTCTATTTACTCCAATTTCCACAATACCTACATAAAATTCAAAACATATATGACACATAAGGGTAACACGCCACTATATGCAACCCAAATAAAAGGAGTCCAAAATCAACATATAACATTCAATAGCAAAAGACAATCAACAAATCAAAATCCACAATAAGCAGAAACAAATGTTTAAAGAAAGAGAAATGCATATGTTTTATAATAAACATAACATATGAAATCCGTAATAAGATGTTCAGAATACACCAAAAAGTTCATCAAACAAATAACAACACTAATCATCCTCCATGTCCTCGCTACCTTGTGATTCATGTGTCGGCTCTTGCTCTTTCTTCTTATGATTTTTATCTCTATATGATCGCAGCTCCACTTGCATCTCAGTTTGAACAAATTCCTACGATATAAATCAGCCTTTACATCATCGGGCTTAAGGAATGCTTAATTTTTGTGCTTCGAACATTGACATCTAAACATTACATCAAACTTAAAGTAAGGTAGTTGAGATGCAACTTGAATAAAAGTCTCAACTCCTACATAAATTCATCTTTTAATCCTCTTCGACCCGGTAACAATTTGTTATACATCCAATATCACTCTTCTTGGATAGTCATTTGGATGTTAAAGAAAATGTTTCCCACATAGTTGTTAAATCAATTATTAGAAGATATGCAGCCTTAAATCTCGTTTAAATCTAAGAAAAAAATATCATTTACTCTCTAAACCGAGTTATCATAAGGAAACTGTTTTATGTGTTTGTTTTAAGTCAATATTATGCTTCTCTTTTAATGGACAGCATTCTGCACCATAAAGCATTGCAGGTTTAACCACCATCTTTTTGAATTTTTTCTTAAGTTTAAGGGGGGCTTTTCTATCACACAACAAGTATAAAACATTCCTCCACTTTAACCAACCAACTTGAATTCTACTAATAATAACCCTATCTATTTCACCATCACTAAAAATAATAGACCCAATGTATTTAAAATATATACTCTTATTAATGACTTGATCACTCAAGTCCCTCCACAATAACTATTATTACTAAAACTACACTCCATATATTTAGTTTTAGATATATTCAAACGAAAGCCTTTAGACTTTTTGGTTATCCTCAATAATTCAAGTTTGCCTTCAACTTCCTCTCTCTCATATTTTCAACAAGAAGAATATCTTCAACAAAAAGCATACACCAGAGTACAATCTCTTGCAAATTTCTAGTGAGAACATTCATGACTAAAGCAAAAGGATATGGACTTAAGGTTGATCCTTTACGTAATACAACTAAAGTAGAAAAATATTTAGTCAAACCACCTTCTGTCTAAACAAAAGTAATAACTCTTGCATACATATCCTTAAAGACTTGAATATAAGCATTATTAACCCCTTTTTTTCTATAACTCTCCATAGCGCTTCTCTTGAAACTTTATCATATACTTTCTCTAAATCAATAGATATCATGTGTAGATCCTCCTTATTCTCTATATACTTCTCCATCAAACACACTAAAAAAATGTATTGCTTCCATAGTAGACCTACCTTGGATGAATCCAAACTGATTTTGCGAAACATTAGCATCACGTCACAACCTATGCTCCATAACTCTCTCCTACAGTTTTAAAGTATGACACATTAACATTAAAAAGTTTATTAAAAGAAACAATTCAAACCTTCAGGGCGTTGCCAGAGTGCTCGATGGGTTTTGGCAGCAGAGTGAGGCGAGCGCGAGCGCAAGCGTCCGGAGGAAAATAATACACAAACAAATGAGGAGGAAGGGTTGGTTTGGCTAATTTTAGGTTAATTTTTGGCGATTATCTGGCAGTTTCTACCACCGGGGAAAAAATACTTAAAACCGGCGGCTTAGCCGCCAGTAAAGGTGACGTGAAAATAGCAAAACCGGTATCCTAACCGGAGGTTATTTTACCATTGACACTTCCAGAGGTTTATTATTAAACACCGCCGGTTAATACAGGCCGCCACACAGCCGGTTTAACCATCGGTAATTCTGGGGATTATTGGACCACTGGAATTACAGCTGGCAATCACCAGAATTACTGCTGGTAATCACTAATTTTCCTGTAGTGTTTCCTAATTGGGTCATCAGAAGGTTGAGGAATGTGCAACATGTAAGAAGTCTACTCTACGAAATGTATGAGGAATATGTTGTAAGTTTTGAAGCACAAATTGATGGTAATAGAGGTATTGCAGGAGGAAGTTCAAGGAGCGCAAATAGTTCATAGCAAAGTGCAAACCATTTATCTAGCTCTAAAAAATATAGTGGTTGGTATGATTTCACCTCATATGTTTCATCCAAAATAGGCACAAGACCTATAAAATCAAATTTAGACAACTACTTGGAAGATGGCTTAAGACTTTGTAGTGAAGGGCAGAAGTTCGATGTGATTCCATGATGGAAAAACAATCAAGCCATATATTGCATACTTTCAAGAATGATTGTTGATATTTTATCCATCACTATCAGTATAGTAGCTTTAGAGTCCACATTTAGTGCTGGAGGAAGAGTAGTTGATGCATATCGATCAAAATTATGGGTCGACACTATGCAAGCTCTTCTATGTGGCCCCAATTGGGTTAGCTACCACAATGGCCTGAAAGGAAGGTTTAAGGTAATAATGGTACACACATGATACAACACATTTGTTAGGTATCCCAAACACATACATATGAACATTCAATTATCATTGCTTTTGTAGGAGGAAGAGGATGAGGTAGAGATTGTCTTACCGATTATATGAGAAAATTTGAGGTCAGAATATATACTCCTTTGTTGTAATTACAATCCCTTTGCATCAACTGCTATGAATAACATCAGTTGTTTTCAGATCATGTTGATTTTTCTGATGTAGAGGATATATCTAGTGTACTATGATTTCTATAGGAGATACCTACCTCCCTTTACTTACTCTACTAATTTAGTTTGTTAATCCACTCTAGAATAGTTTTGTATGTGCACTATTGTTATAACCTTTTCTTAACTCTTTAATCTTCGGATGTCTTTATTGCTACTTGTAAATTAGATCTATGTTTAAACAAAAATTAACTTCGATGGAGGTCTTCTACTTTTTGTGGTTCCAGGAAACTCCTAATATGGTTCCATCCAATTTTGGGAAAACCAAACACCTAAGCTTTAATAAATTGCTTTCATATTGCATGTGTTTCATTACCCATACGATCCATCTGAAATTTTTTGCATCACACCCATTATGTAACAATCTTTTTGCAAGTGATCGTGCATTCTGTGTGCATTCACTTCTAATTGGGATAATATCTATCAATGTATTCTAGTCTTCGTAACACATGTCCATTCTGTTTTTGAAAATTATGCGTTTGGGATGTTGCTGCATTGCTCAAGTAATGGTGAATTGGCTCCTACTCCAGCTTTTGTTGCCTCTCAAATTTCTTGAAAGTGTTTACCGAGAAACTAGACAAAGCCTTATTGATATGTAGTTTATGTTTCAATTGCTTGGGTACCTTAGTGCAGATTCTGATATTGTTTTAATTCTGTTAGTTTGATTATATGACAAAAGAGTTTCTTCTGCATAGTTCTTGAAAATGATCCATTGCATTACCTGGTTATTTTTGTCCTGCATGTCAACCTGCTCCAGTTTGCACAATTCTGAGTAAATTTTCTAAAATAATATTGTAGCTGTTCAAATGCATTTTACACTTTGATTGGTTATATCTTGTGTTTTGATCCCTTCTCTAAAATAATTATTATTTAGCTTTCATCTTAATTTTTTCAGGTTTGCATTAAATCAATTGATACTAGAGAGTAGAAATGGAAGAGTTTGAAGAATATGAAATATCTGGCAAAGAAGGAATAAATAGTTCTATCTTTTGTTGAGTTCTTTATTTATGCTCTATCATGAAACTTCTTAACGGGAATTCTAATTATTTTCTTTTTGTAATGATGTGATGATATGCAATTTGATCTAACATTTATATGATGCTCTATTTTTATATTGATCAAGTTTTTATTGCAATAAATTACATAAAAATTTCACTTTATATTCATCAAATTTTTAAATTAAATTTTTTAAGAAAGATGATTACTCGCTATATATTGATATCTTCTACAACTATTTTTTTTTTAAAGAAATTAAAAGTTAAAGTTGTATACCATTTATGACTAGTTAAGTTACTTTTCATAATTGAAAACAAAATTTATTTTAGTGTTAGAAAAAAATTCTAAAAAAAAGAAGAAGAAAATATTGGTTTACAATTAAAGAATCAAGCCAATTAAACGAGTCGAGCTCGAGTTTTTCAAACGATATCGAGCTTGAGTTTTCGAGTCGAGCTCGAGCTTGGTATTTTTTTAAATGAGTCAAGCTCGATTCCACTGATTGAGCTCGAGCTCGAGTTTGAATTCGAGCTAATTAAGGGTTAAACAAGCTAGGCTTGATAAGGCAGATACTCGACTCAACTCGACTCGTTTACACCCATAGCATGACTAAGGAATTTGTTCTCAGTGGAGGCTGACACTAGGAGCACACATAATGATCTAGGAGGCATTACTCGCATAGATGCCTCAGGAGAAATAGCACAACATGAACAACAGGCTCTACTTGCCCATACCTTCTAAGGAGCTCACTCTCCTATAGGGTGAATCGTAGATTCCTCATCAAGCTAAACTTAGCACCTACCATGTACCTAGACTTCTATATTAAGTGATTGGTCATTCTCATACAACCTCGCTAAGCATAGCAATAGAAAGACGCCTATTCACGGGACCCTCAATTCATCTTATCATGACCATCCAACTTGAAACCTCTCCCTTCCCACAAAGACAACTCACTTACATCATCTTACACGATTTGATATCTCTCGAACATATCGCTAGCAATATCAGCAAGCCTACAAGTTGCATGTCCTCTAATCTCAACACTCACCCAAGCTTCCTCACCAGCTAAGCACCACTAAATTCACCTAGGGATAACATGCTTGGGCCTTTCTGGCCTCACCCTCCATTAGCCAATTAGAAAATGATAATTTGTATAGTATTATACGAATGTTTAGTGTAGCATTGTGTTTTTAGTTTTTTTAAGTCGAAGAGGATAATTTTTATAGTATTATACGAATATTTAGTGTAGCATTTTATTTTTAATTTTTTAAAAAGTAATCTTTCCTATATCCCTATGAACTATATAAATAAGTTGTGATGAGTACTTTTTGTATGGGTTTAAGAATAATTATAATGAATTTTATATTATTCTGAAATTCATCGTCGTTCTTGACTTTCTGGAGATTCTCTGTAATCTTCTAGTTCTTTAGTCCTTTATCTCCCTCTCTTTTTGCCATCCATTCATAAGTTTCCAGCCCATTCACTCATAAAATAGACTTGCTAGTTAAATCTGTCTGACCCACAAACACATTTAAATCTAACAATCATTAATCCCATTCTCTCTCCATTTGTTCCGCTACATGCCACTTCGAAATATTAAACCAATGTTTGTATTGAATATTTATACATAAGTTCTAGTCATTTAACATTTTTGCAAATTCTTTGATAATAATTTTATCTATCAATTTTATGAATGCATTATTTATCTTTATTGTACTAAAATGAGAAATATGCATGAAAATACATTTTGTTGAAATATTAAAAAATCATGCCTCCTGATAGTGCCTTTATGGTGAGAACATGCTGCTTCAGCATCTCTGTTAATTGCCAGCATTTTTAGTAATGTTTAAATGCCTTGCCCGTTCAACTTAAGCTGAAAGATAGCACATACGAAATAGACTACATAATCTGATAAATATTAAAACGACGATGGTGCAGTTGAAAAAAAACTAGATGATCATCGCCTGCTGCATTTTAACGCCCTCTACTCGTAAAGGAAAAGTGGTGTACATTTTCTTAATCTTGAAGGTATGTATACTACTAGATGTACAAACGGGATTTCAGTTGAAATCCGTTACTTGACACAGATTCATAGGCTAGCTAACATGCAGTCATAATCATAAACAAATATGTGATACAGAACAGAACAGTTCTGTCAAATCATCTCACAGCTTAGCATACTTCTTCACAGTATCTTCAAAGCCTTTCATCTCCTTGAATGATGGTAAGTTACTTAGCAGTGTAACCCTAGACGTTGATAGCAATAGCCTTTTCTTGTCACCTGAGATGTAAGGGTCGATCTTCCATAGTTGCACTTCCCATACCTTCACAATGGGCAAGAAAATGCTCATCGTTTGAGTTGTCACTAGAATGTAATTTAAGTATCCAGCCAATCAGTAAAATTTTTTTTTAAAGAAATTTAAAAATCAGAATGAATAATCACTACTTTACAGGAGAAATAAATCAAAACAATAATGCAAACTAAAGAAATAGATGATCTAGTTCTGAAATTCTCTTGAAGAATTAGTTAACAAAGGATTCTGTTGAAACACACCGAAAGGAGAAGGGTGCAATAGCATGAGCTAACGGAATAGGAGAAATGATCTCCTGCGACCTTTATTTGATCAATAACACCCCTTTTATAAGTGGAGACTAAATTCGGTGCTACGAAGCATTCAACATTATAGAATTAATTAGAATTTAACCAATTTTGCTTATATCTAAATGTATGACGAATGCCCAAGACTTGGAAGTTATCTCAAGACAATGGAACAAAGTCAAAGATTTGGATTGCGGTTGTTCAATCAAAATTTGTCTACGGGTGACACCATATACTACTAACATATATATATACACTACTAACTGATGATTGATGTGCTGGAACTAGAAAACTATACGAGGTCTGAATGAGTATGCGAAAATAGTGCAAAACATTAGAATTTTAGAAATATTTCCAACAAAATGAGCTCCATAAGGTCTCTTCACCTTTTACTTTAGAAAACACCCCCAATAACATGAAGCTAAAGGGAAGGCTACACTTAAGAAAAAATAAAAAAAGTAGCACGTGATTTGACTATTACAAACTGATACTGCCAGGTGAATGAGCTAGAGAATGTACATGTGGATCTCTGTCTCAGACTAGTACACTGGGTTACTCTTCGAGTGCGAGCATCTTAAGTGAGTCTTCAGGATCCAACATATAGGGTGAGTCTATGAGGGCATCCTCTGAATGTAGAGATGAGTGTTGCAACTCGGGCTCCTGAGTTTAAGATTTTAATGATAACAAATATTATTGATTGTCTATTTATTTCACCTAGTATTTGCAGTGCATATTTGTTTGTGAGTTAACTAACATTTCAGGTACAATATGCACTGTTATTTGAATAATAAGCGCTCAAGATGAGGTAGAATAGATTATTTTGACCGTGCAGATACACACAAGATCAAAAATAATTTTAAATTTTTTGTACATCGTACTGTATGATATGGATCTTATTATACAATCTGGTGTTACAAAAATTAATTAAAATATTTTTTTCTAGAAAAAATAATTTTAAAATATAACTATTTGTACAGTACGAACAACACATCGTACTGGACGATCTGTTATAATTAGAAATCTCACCGTTCATTAAATTAAGCAAAAAATTTAAAATTGAAATGTTATTCTATTCGTACTGTACGAAACTAATCATATTTTCCGACATTTAAAATATTGCCTAATTTAATCTTGTGATTAATCAATTGAATCTGCTTAATTTTAATATTTTAATTGTACTATATGATAAAAAGAGATGATATTTCGTCGTTCCATGATTTGTCCTGAATGAACTGCATCTCGGTTGAACTAATCGTATTGTATGATTGATCATTCGTACTGGTGATCGTACAACACTAACAGGTAAAATTGAGCTAATCATATTGTACGACTGGTCATTTGTAATGATGATTGTCTAGTACTAACAGGTCAAATTCTGCACATCATATTAAACGATCCTACGAACGTACTATACGATCTTTCAAGACTGAATTAAAATTTTAGGGTTTTTTCAAGCCCTCTATTTAAGCTTTATCATAAGACTTTGTAAGAGTCTTTTTGGCATTCATTAAGTTAATTTCTTCTAGAAAAAACTTGAAGAGAGAGCCTTAAGCTAGAGAGAAAGGGTGAGGTTTGTGAGAAAGGGAGAAAATCCTTGTGGGTTTAAAGGGAGTGTAAGAGAGAGTTCCACACAGTTGCTCCGACGATCTTGCACCTGAGTTCCTCCATGTGTAAATATTTGTCTAGAGGGAAGTTTTGGGAATAAGATCTCTTTTGTGTCAAAGGACCCCGCTATACCGCCGCACTGGGAAGGGTGAAAGGTTTTCTTCCTCTGAAAGGAATATGATCCTCTGCCGCTGCGGATTGATGGAAGATATTTTGTAAGAGCTTCTCCACCTAGCTGTGGGGGCTAAAAGAGAGACACTATAATTACAGTGCAATACCCGGAGAGGACTCCGGGGAGTGAACTTAGGTTATGATTTAACCGAACCACTATAAATCTAGTGTACTCATTCTAATTTTTAATTTATGTACTTTATTTTTTCGCATTTTATTTTTTATTATAACTGCTTGATTGAAAATATGTGATTGATATTACGCTATATTGATTAGACTATCATCACCATCTTTATAACTTTTGATAAGTGTACTAGCTTCCGCATTAAGTGATTGTAATGTTATCGTCTTATTGTGCCTTAGGGGCAATTCATTGAGATCTTACAACCTCCTCTAACTTTCAATGAGTCCTTAAAGACAACATTTGGGCGTCTAGGCATCAAGCTGAGTCCCCGCGAACAAAAATAGTTACGAATAAATGATTGACACAATTAACAAAATCATAGCTATGATTGTTGCTTCCCATAGCTAGATCAAGAATGTTGGTGGCAAGTGAATGAACTTAATTGTAGATAGTTGTAGGTGAACAGGACCTGCAGAGAAAAGTGCATCTTTAGTAATAGAACCACTTAGGACGAGTTTTTTGACAAAAACCTATTAGGTACTTGTGGGTTACCAACATTGATATGTACAAGTATACATGTAGCTCCCTGATTACTTGACCCTTTAAAAAATGAATTGCGAAAAAAGATAATTGAATTAGAGACAAGCATTAATTGTTTTTGACTTAAAAAAATAAAAAGAGAGTAAGTGAAAATTACTGCACTATCATTACTATAGCCTCGGGTGTCATGCACATTCCTCATCAATACTCTAAATTTACCGTTGCACTAGCTTCATCTATAAGTAGTAGCAGGTGAGTACAGAGCACCCTCATTTTATTCGTTCAACTCCCTATAATTGGCAATTTACTCGCTTAGGATGGTTAAGCTAAATTCCTCTAAGCTTGCATATACAAGCTCAAAAAGTCGAAGCAGGCCATCCTCAAGAAGTGTAAATTAGAGGGCAAGGAGAAGAATTTTAGTTTGCATGACAGCAAGAAGAAGGTGGCAATCATAAAAGCGAATGGGCTTCTTGGTTTGGAGCAAAGTGGGTTAGCTATGCCAATACCGAAGGAGACCGAGAAATTAGAGTTGCATAAAGTCATGAAGCAGGGTGGCCCGGTCATCAAGTTCCAATCGCGTGCCTCTCTGTGAGGCATATCAGGAAAGTTTGCTTCCCTTGCAACAGTGGTGCAGTCGCTAAAGCAATGACTCTCATTCTGGAAGTGGCGTCGACTCAGCTTTGGCTAAGCCCATTAGCGGTCGAGGTAAAGTTAAAGAGGATTCATTTTAGACCAGTGAGAGAGTAATTTTCAGAGGCCGAGTGCCACCGGCCTAAAGCGAGGCTAGAGTCCACTTAAACTTAGGCAAGTTCGTAGGACTCCTGTAGAGTGAGTTTGAGACGTTACCATTTAAGCAGTGGGCACTAAGATTTTATACGAGGATGGAAGACCTGAACAACAGATTGTTAATGGTAGTAAGGAGAGAAGAAATTTGATTTGTTGAAAGAAAACTTCATGCTACCTGCTTATAGTTGAACTTTTCACGCTCCTTAGGACTTTAAAGAAGCACAGACACCTTTCACGTCAGTGGAGATAGAGCAATTAAGCTTAGAGACTCGCCCAATGAGTCATTATATGTCTATCACTGTTTTGGTCATTTTGACATCTCCAAAATTGCCCTAAAATTATTTGAAGTTAATTTTATGCCTTTAGGTATCAAAAGGAACACAAAGAACTTACCTAAACTAGCACATAAAGTATAATTTAAAGGATTAAGTCGTATATTATACATTTTGAGTGTTGTAGATCCCATTTTTGGATGAGGTCAATCTCCTCTATACCAAACATAATTCTCTAGACCTACATCATTTTAAAATCTAAATTAAATTCATCACTGTGTTTTGGCATGGTGATTTCATCATTGACCATCGAAACCATTACTTGATAATCACCCTTGACTGTCATTTGATCATTTCATCTGCCACTTGACAATTATCCTTGATTGTCAGTGGTATGATCACTCCAAAGCCTAAAATTTCCTCAATTATAGACCTCAATTGATCACTTCAAAATCAAAATCAAAATCAATTTTTAAATCCATTAGTTGACAGTCTCTAGTCATAGTCAACTCATTACCTTTTCAATCACTGATGATCATCAATGACTTTCATTGATATGAGCATTTCAAATCTTAAATCCTCCTAAAGCATTGTTAAAATCAAATCAACTGACTAAACTCTTTGATCAATTCAAAACTCCAAAATCCAATATCAGAGTCAAACCCAAAACTCCTTGGACTATAGCATATTTTAGATAAATTTCCATGTATCTGAAACATAACCAAATATCCTTAAATTCTTAATCTATCAATTACATATTGATTAGACATGCCCTAAGGATAAACTACATTAGTTTGAACGTATTTCAAGATCCCTAAACCCTAAAACTCAAAGCATTTTTCTAGGCCGCAAAACCTTCAAATATTTATAACATATGCCATTGAACATGACATCTTATGATTTTGACCCTGAAGGCTTCTCCAAACCCATTGATCATGATCATAATCATTTCCATAATACGTTATAACAACATTAAATCTTTGTTGACTACAAAACTCTAAAATTTTATACTTTGAAAATTGAATTTTACCGAAACTTCAACATAGCTCAATCAAATTAGACTATGCAACCTTCTACAAATATGCTCAAAACACCATTTGGCATGCATTAAACTAAAACTCAAACTATGATTAACCTTGGTTGACTATGTTATCCTAAGTTGACTATATGGAGCTATTGAACCCAAAAGCTACATCTCATGCATTTGAAAATTGTCATTGCATGAAACCTCTTCCAATGTGTGCAATGCATCATGTAGAATGATTTGAATATATCATTAGGTTGACCAAATGCATCATTATTGACCAAGTCAACCTAGGTTGACCAAATGCATCATTAAGGGTTAAACATGCATTTCCAACAAAAAGACTACCAACCCAGGGAAGTGTTTCCAACAAACTTAAATCTTCATTTGGAATAGTTTGAAACAAACCTCAACCCATGGGTCAACTTGGATAACCAAGTCAACCAAGGTTGACAAAGTTTGCATACAATGAAATCTATTGTATGTTCATTGACCAAGGCTTGATTAAACTCATTTAAACCTAAAGTGCTATCCATAGGATCCCTAGGAACTAACTCTAGGTGACCCATGCATTGAGTCCACTTGGGTTAGCCACTTTGGCTTAACCCAAGTGGTCAAAATGACGATTACATGGACTCAATCTAAAACTAAGACTCAATTAACCTAAGTTAGCACTTTAATTGCATTCCATATGACTCATTGCATTTTCCCTGGCCAACCCAATATTTGGGCTAACCGGAGTTGACATATTGGGTTAGCCCAAAGTCACCTAAAGCAACTAAATCAACATTGCATGCATGACTAACCTGCCTGAGCATAGGTGTCACCTGAATTGAGTTCAAAAATACTCCAGGTGGTCTTCCACCTCAGCTGCCCTTATGAAGTGGTCAGGTTCAGCTGCAATTTTGATTATCGTCACCTTATGACTCACGAGTTGAGCCCATTCTTTCAACCCAGCAAAACACAAACTCTCAAAGGTTCAGGAATCATTTATTGAACCAAATGAAGCCTCACTGACCTGACCCAATGATCTGAGGCACCATGAATTGAGTCGACATCCCGTCTCCGTTCAAATCCAAACTCTATAAATAGTTCAAAATCTGCTAAAGAAGGATTGGATTTCTCATTTCTTTTAGCATCCTAAGTGTGAGAGTGTCCCTTCCTTTGCTTCCCAGCAAGCTCTATGAGATCTTAGAGAGGATTCGAGCGAGCTTTGGCGACATTCTCACAGTGAAAGTTCGACTTCCCATCTACTCATCCTCGAGCCAAGATTTCTTTAGAAGTGTTCCAAGGATCTTGATGATCGTGCCAAAAGCAAGGCTGAGGGGAATTGGAGCTCTATCTCAGGTAAACTTCCATTCTCGAACTACGTCTAAGCTAGGTCCAGGCTAGCGTGAAACAAACATTCAATCAACACAAATCAAACCGTTGAATTGAATGTTCTTGATCTATTGATACTTCCTGTGAAGTTTCATTCGATATTGTCTAGCCGTTGTCCGGAATTTGGCTGGAATACACATACGGTCAGTAAATCAAAACGGGGTTGAATACAAAATCAAGACCATTCTTTCAAATGACAGTACTGATTTCGTCATATATGTTTTCGTTCGACCGTCCTGCGGTATAGAACCTTTGAATCGAGACCGTCCGATCTTGATCTAACGGCTCATATCAAACCCACAAGGATTCTTATTAGTGTGCCGATTATTACTTATCCAATCAGAGCGCACCGTATGAAAAAGACTGGCTGATTGGGTAAATAGGTTTTAAAAATCCCAGAAAATTAGTGGATCTTTGAAAAATCATAGCTCCTCTTCTACTTGTCAAAATTGCAAGTTCTTAGACTCTATGGATTCAGCTTGAGGAGTACTATCAAACCTCTATGATTTTAGGTCATGGTATGAAATGCATTAACCATAATTCAAGAAAAATCCCCTGGGGTATTTCTTGAATTATCCACAATGTATAGGTCACCATGGGACCAAATTGAAGGGAATGTTTCTAGGAGATGTTTAACACATCTCAAAAAATTTTCAACTCAATTGAAGGTGTTTAAGAGGTTCAAATTGATTTTCCAAATCTATGATTTATCATTTTATCTATGAATTTGAAAATTCATAACCAAAAATCCATAGGGAATTAGGTGTTGATCTTTCGTGTGATTGCAATGTTATTTTGAAGGGTTAGTTGGCCACTGATTTCAACTCAATTCATTGAGTCTAGATCCCAAAATAAATCACCAAAGTAATATATACGTTTGGGTTTAGTGATTGATATCTCAACCAATAGAGACTTTGATGAGCACAAATTCAGTGGATTTGAAACACAATTATATATTTACCTATGTTTCAAATTTCACTGCATTTGGAGGTCATTTTGTCTTTCATTTAGTGAACTCAAAATTCATGTACATAATTGGCCTAGAATCTTTGAAAATTAAAATAAATCTATTTTAACTCCAAAAATTACATATAATATATCAAAATGCTCAGAATTAAAATTTTAATAGAGAAAAATAAAAGCCCACCTTAAAACTCATTCAAAATAAAAATTAACTTAAAAATCAAGAAATCCAATATTTAATTAAAATAAAAAATTAAAAATTTATAAGAAATTATTAAAATATTTTTAAACACTTGAAATCATCCCTAAAGGTCATTTCTGATAGTTGGAAAATTTTTCAAGAGGTTTGGAGTTGGATCAATATAAAAAATAACTCTAACTAAACAATTAAATAAATGCAAAAATACATTAAACTTTTTAAATTCATAACTAAATTAAAGACATTTGACTCATCTCTGGGTCTAATATTTATGAAAAACATAAAAACTTAAAATTCACCGTAAATAAAAAAAGACAACATTTGGTTCAAACTTAATACATAAAATACACTAAACTTGTAAAATTTATAACTAATTCAAGAAAATTTTAAATTCAGTAAACTCAAAGTCATTGGACTCATCTATGGTCTAGTATTTTTCACAAGTAAAATACCCCACATTAAATGTATTAAAATATTTATTAAAATATGAAAAATTAGTAAATCATTCAAACTTCAATAACTCATTAATTCAATAAAATTAAATCAATAAACTACATTAAATAAGCAACTAACATTCTTATTAACAAAGTGTTTTAGGCTAGACTACCTCGGATGCGGGCTACGTATCCTAAGGAGGGCCTGTTTGAGTAATCGATTAAACTAAATTGATTTCAAAATTATTAATAAGAATACCTAAACATTATAACTTATATACCCATGTGTTTTCTACCTTTCAGAAGGGCTAAGTTATATCGACTCGGAAAGCTTTAGGATCAAAACAAATAATTAAAATGGAAAACTCCATGCTATCAATCTATACTAATTTTGGAGGATTGGTAGTATTAAATATTTTAGTCTAGGACATACTAATCAACAACTTCTATCACTTAAAAGTTCAACTTTTAATACTTAAAGTAAAATGACTTCAACAATCAAAACATCCTTAAAATAAATTTAAAATATCCAAATAATTAAAACTATAACTCAAACCACCCTTTAAGATCTTGAACAAACAAATTTATTTAAAGATAATTTTAAACTAATAAAATCTGAACTATCCAAGCCATACAATCTTTCTACACACACTTAGATGATTTGTTAGCACAACCAACTCTATCCTAGGTTAGGTCGGTGGTTTAATTTGCTTGTCAGGTACATTGCTTGGAGAGTAGCTTAAAGTACATTTATTTATTTTCAACAGAATGAATGTTTATACATTTTAAATTCATGTTGGTGCCATAGGTTCTTTAAGGACTGCATTAGAAGCATTGGATTATTACACAACTATTTTGCACTTTCAAATTCATATATATGCTTTTATATTGCTTTAATTTTTGCAAAAGTCAAAATAGATTGTACCTAGGAATGATATATGCATGTATAAGTCATTTTAAAAGTAAAATGTATATAAATCTAGTTGTACATCTTGAGTTTTAAAAGATTTAAATATACCTGCATATACATATACAAATGGGGCTCCAAAAAGATGATATATTTTCCTTTGAAGGATACTTTATTTTCGAATTCCATAAAAGACTTGAAACTTGGAAATCATAAGAAAGCATGTTTGAATCTGTATATATGGTAGGTTTAGAAATCTAAGTTTGTTATGGTTGAGCCTGGCCACCTTTCTATTCTGCAGAATTTGAGTCTGTTATAAATTATCAACCAATAAATAAATAAATTGCTTTTATTAAATAAGATAATATTTAGAGTTCTTAGTGAGTCTTCTCACTAGTACCATTTGAACTTAAATTTAAAATTACTCATCTTTAGTCATAAATTTTAGTCTAATTCATACTTTGATCTCTTAGGATAGAACTTAACATATCATGCATTGCGGCGGGTTGATTATGTATTAGGATTGTTAACTGTCAACTCACTCCAAATTGTAAACACCTCTTTAGTATGTGCACTTTTCTATTCAATTCATTTAAAATTCAAAAAGTCTAAATCTAAGTTCTGAGGACAACTAGAACATTTATAATATAAAGCTTATACAATAAATCTTATAAGCCAATATACTTCTTTAGATCAGTATGCCTTTGGAAATTTTTATTCTTCACCTAATCGAGAGTATTCTTTTAGGAGATGTAATTAACTATAAGGGCTAGCCCCTAAAAGTAGTCTATAACCTAGAACAAAATAAACCTTATCTTAATTTCTTTTTAAGGTAAGGAAACATTTTTTTGGAACGCGGACCTAAGTTTTAAATATTAGATTAATTTCATAATTAAAATGATAGGTGATTGTATCTTTTATCAGTCGGGGCTAATTGAATATTCCCTATGCAATTCAATCATGAATGAAAAGTTTCTCTTCCTAAATCGATAGTTAAATATTAGTCTATCCTTAAAAATGGTATTATTCCAACCTATGTAGATTGACTAAAAAAATCCAAATTAAAAATTTAAAGGAAATCTAGCGTGGCATGACATTTTGGATGTTAAAATTTATACATATTTCTCTGGCGACTCCACTGGAGGTAGACTTCTCTCTTCATCTTTAATGAAGGCTAAATTTTATATATATATATATATATATATATATATATATATATATATATATTAACATATACACAATCTTTAGATTATAAATTCTAAAGTTGTTTCTCTCTTTTGTTCAAAGTCCTTTCATATGTCGCTATCTAAATCAAAAATCAAATCAAGTTTATACCTTCTTCCATTATCCACACTTGAGAGTCTTTGGACAAGATTCCTTGTTCAATGTTCTTTTAAAAGATAAATTCAAATCAAACATCAATTATCTTTTTAAAGTTCAATTCCAAGCATCTCTCTAGTCTATGTTTGTATAGATTGGGTCCATTTAAAAGTCATAAATGCTGATCAATTTTGGTTTAGTCATGTCTTGGGGATTCAGTAAATTTTATTCAGTATATTCTTCAGACTTACATCTTATTTAAAGATCAATGAATTTTGAATATTGTTATACGATTATGGTCAATTACATAAATAATGACTAGAAAGTTGATCCTTTCTCTGACAACGCAAACATGACTATTACTCAAGGTTCATCCCCTGAGGCAACTATGATCTAGATTTAATCAATAAACAACATTTAGTTCACCTTTGATGTGATCAAGGTAGAGTAGAGCAGTTCAGAATGTCCTCGAGGGTGAGTCATCAGTTACCCAGTAGTTGTTAAACCCTCAGTGTTCTTCCGTCTGACTTTCTCAAGACTATTTATAATTTGAAGGGAAAATCCGATGTAGTTTCTAAATTATCTTATCCTAGCAAATTGGAGATTGGGTCATCTTTTGTTGTTATAGAGATGACCAAGTCTTAGAAAAGGAACAAGAATCGCTTCATGAGGTGAAGGGCTGAGAAAGTTAGGATGATAGAAGAGAATAACCAGATGAATGGATGTAGGATTACAATGCTAAAAGTAATTTGATAAGAACTTACACGACTTGCTGATTAGAATAACAATGATTAGAATTATTAGCACATAAAACGTAAGAGCGGTCACTTTCATTTAGGCTAAGTTGCACAATAAGAACTTTGAATTATCAAAATAACAAAGAAAATCAACGACATGCAAATATAATAGCTTTCAATGAAAATTCCTAATCTAACAATAAGATTAGAAACAAATGAGGTGCACTCAATCCTTACGTTTACTAAGCTCGGTAGAATTAGGCGAACATGATCTTCATAAATTTAATCAAATCACTAGAGTGAGGGTTACACTAAGGAAATACTAGAGGAGGAAAATTGGAAAACCTTTGTCAAGGCTCGGATGTAATCCTCCACAGTACGACACCAATTTAATCTTCAATAGCCTCGACCAATGTGTCTAGGATGCGCTCTACGTACTCTTCTGCGATGTGGTCGATGCGCGGGTTGACCTCGAAAAAGGTCAAGTGCAGGATGCAAACAAATCCTTGCTCGTCGTAGCCGAGGCCGTAATCAAGATCTGGATCGGTCATTCATGAATGCTAGATGACGGTCGTCTCCTAAGATCACTAGCAACCTTGAAACTCCGTTAGAGAGAAAGAAGTTTCTCTTAAACTTAAATTGGAGATGTGAAGTGTGACCGACCAAGGGAGGAGGAGATTAGGGAGTTTATTTTAGACTTGAAAGAGGGAAGAAATTAAAACCTGAAATTAATTTTAGATTTTATCTAAGGGATTCAAAATTAGAAAACAATTCCAAAAAGGGGATGAGAGAGAGGGGGCAGCGGCAAGGGTGAAGGGAGGGCTTTAATTTAATTCCAAAAGGAGAGATTTCCCCTTTGGAAATAAATTAAATAGGTGGGCTTAGGGGATTTCTGCTAAAGGAGGTGGGGATGAGATTTAAAATTGTTTCCAAGAGGGGTTAGAGGGTTTTAGGAAATTAACTCCTTGGGATTTATTATAGGGGCCAGCGGCATTAGTGCCTAAGGGAGGGAATTAGGGAGGAGTTAAGCACCTTCCAAATAAGAGAGATTGTCACAAGGCAAGAGGCTTCAATCAAATTTAATTTAAATTTGATTAGGATTTAATTGGAATTAAATTAGGAAATTTTCCAAAAATAGATTTATAATTTAGGAAAGATCTTAAATTTCAAATTGGGTGAATTTGAATTCAAAATCTATCCAAATTATGGCAATCTAGAATAGGAAATAAATCCAAGGGAGGGCAAGGGGCTAGGGGCCGGTGGCTTGCTTGGGGTTCAGGTAAGGGACTCGGCGGCCAGGTAGAGGTGGCTTGGGGAGTTCGGTGGATGTGAAGAGGGGGTTTGGTGATGGGGAAAGTTTGGACAAAGGTGATGGAAGGGAGGTAAGGCCGGTGGTGGTAGGGGGAAGAGGAAGGAAAGAGATAGAAGGTAGAACCACGAACCCGACTCGTCTAGGTTGGTGGGTGATGCACAATTCTCTCTCTCGTAGGGATCTCACTCCAATCTCTCAAGCTCTCACGAGAATTCAAATAAAGAGAAGCAAAGTTTTCAATCAATCATTCATTAACCTCAAAAGAAGAACAATAGGGCTATAAATAGCCTCATACAAGACTCAAGACAATAAAAGAACGACAATGCCCCTAGGACTTACATAAGACCTCCCTTAATAAAAGGGTAAAACGAGAAAGCAAGACACACATAAATAATAAAAGATACATAACATAATAAAGAAAAACAAATACATGAAATGACTCAAAAATACAGACTCGATCATTGCCGTAGATCGACGGCCACGCCTCTGATATACTTTCCATGCTCTGATGTCCCATCATGAATGTTGCAGCTGAAGAAATAAAACTGAAATTAGCTGAAGTGATAGTAAAGAATCTGAAATCTTTTACAAATCCCCAGTAGCTAGTCTGAATCACTTTCATTCATTTTTTGCTGCTGCTGGAGAAGAAAATCCAATCAGAATAGCAAATTCTCCACCTACATTTTTCCATCGTATCTGGTTCAACCTTCTCTAGTTGAAAGAAAAAACTTCAAGTCTCTATTGAATGAGTTAATCCATGACTGTGCAGTTGGTTATGGGCAGTCGAAAACCAAAATTTGAGAAGTGTGAAGTATGTTATATCTACGGGAGTGCAAGCATACCCAAGGAGAGAGAGAAGTGTCTTCTCCTATCAAGAGAAGTGAATAGTTTAGAGAATCGGGTCCTAATTGACCAGTATCTATTGTAAATTGTCATTAGGAATCAAGAAGATACTCACAATTCAATTACCATACAATATATTCAAATAATCAAGGTTAGTTTACTCCAGTCAAATCCTTGGGATGGAGCATTAGCCAGTTGAGGGTATAATCCCATTTCTCTCCTTCTATTAAATCTAGAAACATTCCCGTCAGAACTTCTAGTTACTCTTTGGGTCAACATCGATCAAGAGTTTATCAACATCTGCTGCAAGGTCGAGATTTGTCTCCTCATATTGATAGGAGATTAACTTTGACATATTAACCAGTTCTTTTAACTGATGGAGAAAAAGTTTGGCGTCATCAAATGGTTACCACATCAACTGCACTATTCATGCTCAAGAATTGTCTAGAAGAAGAAAAAGTAAGAAAAGGAAAATCTGTTGAGGAATCATCAGGAGTTAAAGAATATACTCATGAAGATCCACAAAATATAGCAGGAAAATCCATGAAAGAAATGATGGATCACCTAAAGGAGAGCATGCAACAAATAAACGAATAAGAAGCTACAAAGAATGCATAAGTAAATTAACAAAATAAAGAAATGGCTGAGAGTGTATTCATGGTGGATACACGATCATCTATACAAAGAAAATAAGAATAAGAAAAAAATGAATCCAGTAGAAGTTGAGAATGAAGAAGAGGAAGAAGAAGATGAGTATGTTCCTAATCTAACTAGCAGTCTTTTAGATCAGCTGGGTAAGAAAGATGAACAAAGAGCTCAAATGGAGAAGAAGATGGAAGGGCTAATGGCATCTATGGCGGCCCACCAAAGCAAAGAGGTTCCGTTAGCTAAGGCTCAGATATACTTCCAATTGAATCAGTCAAAAATTGTAATAAATATAGAGGTAACAAAAGAAAATAAAACTGAGGTTTTGAAATTAGAGAAAGAAACAATGCAAGCAATAGATATTAAACAGATGGTAGAGCAAAAAGTCAAGGAAACTTTAACACAATCTAAGGGTACCTCGTCTGTTTTGAAGGATACATCTTATCTAGAAGAATATGACTCAGTTCATTATCCTAAAAAAATTGTTCCACCTTCATTCAAAAATTTTAACGGAATTGGGAATCCAAAGCAACATTTAGCGCATTACAGGTTAGTTGTTTTACTACAAGAGGTAGCGAAGCTCTATCATTTAGATAATTTGTTAGTAGTTTATCAAGTATTGCATTTGAATGGTATGTTGAGATACCCAATTGGTCAGTGCATGCATTTGCAGAATTAAAACAGATGTTCACCAAAAGGTTTGTTGGAGCACATCAACATGGCACAATAGGAGATCTAGTAGTGGAAAAATAGAAACCTGGTGAATGTCTAGTTTACTATACCCTAAGGTGGAGGAACATTAGCATGAAATGTGAGCCTCAACTCTAAGAGCAACACGCTACAGAAATTCTTCAAAAGAATATTCATGGTCAAATTGCCTTCTTAATGAAAAGATTTACAATTAAAACTTTTGAGAAGTTATTGAATAAAGCCTCTAATCTTCAAGAGGAAATATCTCAATTGACTTTCTCAAAAGATCAATTGTCAATGGAAATAAGAAAATTAAAACCTCAGAAGGTGAATGTTTCTTTTATCCTTTGAGGCTTATTGAATATTCCCTATGCAGTGTTCAATCATGAATAGAAAGTTTCCCTTCTCAAATCGATAGTGAAACATTAATTCATCCTTAAGGATAACATAATGTCAATCTATGCATATTTTGTTTAAAGAAACCAAAAATATAAATTTAAAGCAAATCTTGTGTGACATTACATTTGGATGTTAAATTTAACCACATATTTTCTAGTGACTCCGTTAGGAATCTAACCCAGAATCTCTAGCTTCTTGATTATCAGACAGAAAATTCAGGTCCATCATAGTATTAACAGTACAATAGGCCGCCTAATCTATAGTTTAAATATTGCTCCGATCTTACCGCTGACAAGGGAAGAGAGAGATTTGAAGCTCTGAAGAATTAAAGTTATTCATTTAAAAGAGGCTATTAAGGAGTTCTTTAAGAATCTTCTAAAAAAGTTATAATTCAAACTTCCTGAAGCGAAAAATTCAGAAAATGTAGGCAAATCAAGACAATCTATATATCACCCACATCATCAGATGATTAGTCATGAATTAGTTTGCATAACATTTTAAAAAATTGCTTGAAAGAAACATTAAAGATGGATCGGCTGTGATACCAAAGGAATATTTAGTTGATTATAATCAAGGATCTACTAAATATGTGATTGGTGAGCCTTCTAAATCAATCTTAAATTTAAAACCCGATGCTAATTGGGATATAGCTTTATCTCAATCTTCTAGAAAAATTCTAAACAAATTTTATCATTAATCTGCTCAGGCATGTCAAGGAGTGCAAAGTCTCATCCAAGTTGATCTGACACCTCCTGACGTACATAAAAGAGTTCCTATTGAAGAACCCAAGAAAATATCAACTGATCAGTCTTCAGCAGCTCAGAAAGTGGAGCTCAAGAATAAAAGTAATAATGTAAACAATAAAGTTGTAGTTTCTTCTAATGGCAAAGCAAATGACCTTGTACCGCTTACACTGTATGATTTCTATTTTGTCCCGTCATGGGCTAAAAAAAACAATGAAGAAAGATTCAGAGTAGATTTTGTCTATATCCGATGATGATCAATTAAATGATGCAATACAAAATAACCCTATAGAACCTGAAATAAATTTAAATGAATCAAAAGATCTCTTCAATATTTTTCTAATAATGATTCCTCTTTCTTCGATATTTAGGATAAGGGGTGATCCTATTTATATAGAAATTGAGATATTTGATTCTGATAATTTGTCAAATGAAACATTAAAGATAAATGAACTTAAAAAATCAAAAGAATCCACAGTCTTTTCCTTAGAAGAGATAGTCCAAGTAAATCTGCGCAGTGGTAATGTGTTACCACCATCAATATCTGCAACTACAAAGGAAAACAAATGGCTAAAAATCCAGAAATTTTAATACCATTTCAAATAAATTTAGATGTGGCTAATTCAGATATTCCTAAAGTGGATTATAATGTATTAGTACATCTCAGAAAACTACCTATGAAATTGAGTATTTATGATGTTTTATTTCTCTCCAAGGAAATGAGGGGGGAGGCTTTAATAAAAGCTTTACTCGATCTAGAGGTATGTATAGCTTAATTAGCATCAACGCAATCCAAAGAAATACTGAGTAGAAAAAAAGTCCCAAAAGTTACATTTCTAGACAACGATTTACTTTTGGGAACTCTAGATCATAATCATCCATTATATATATATATATATATATATATCTGTGAACGTAGACAATTTTAAATTGTCTCGTGTTCTTGTTGATATGGGTGTTGGTCAACATTATGACTCGTAGAACTCTCGCATGCCTAACGATGAATACTCGCAAAGTCAGTTCTAATAAAATGTTGTAGCTAGGGTTTAATGAAAAAAGCAAAGAGGGCTTCAAGTCCAATTATCTTGACTTTGAAAGTAGAAAACTTGAAAACTAAGTCAAATTATATATAATAGATTTTGAAGCTTGTTTTAAAGCTCTTTTAGGCAGACCCTGGCAATATGAATGTAGAATGGTGCCTTCCACCCTTCATTAGTTTATCAAATGCTCTTCTGAGAGAGTAGAGCATTGCATTAAGGGTGATTTACAACCGTTTTTTATTCATGAAGTTGGTATATATGAAGATGCTTCAAACTATCTACTTAAAAAGCATATCTTCTCTAAAAATTTCAAATTCTCTTAAGAAGAACCAAAAGAAAGGACATAAAAAGAAAAAGAAAAGGGAGAAGTAAAGCATTTCAATCTCGAACATGATGTTCGTTGGTCACCTACTCCTCCCTCATAAAGAGGTGTTAGAATGACTCAATGATCTAGGGGAAGAGACCAATGATATAAAAATCGAGTTAAAAAAGAAAATGTAAAGCAAAATATGTAAATAAAAGAGCCTGCAATATATATCAATTTCGAATCCAGTTCAAAGGAGGAATCATATATGATAGATAAAAATTCGCAGGCTGTAGAACATAAGAATAATATAAAGCAGTCAAAGTTTGAGATTTCTATAAAAGCTGATACCGATGAGGATAGGGTCGAAGTAGCTAGAGAAGCTGATTCAAATCAATCTAGTATGGAGAGATTAAATAAGTATGTGAAAAATATTACCCTTACTCCACTCTCCTAAAATGATGTAGAAAGGTTAGAGGCGAAAGCCTCTCTTCCTTTAAACCTAGACACCTAAGCCAACCTCTTTGTACCTTATATCAGTAAAACCACTGAAATTGATGTACCCTTCAATGATCCATTTATGGATGAAATAGTAGAACTCCCTTTTGATTGTTACTCCAACTGTGTAAGCAAGTTTGTTATGCAAGGTTTAACACCATTAATTATGACTAGAGGTGACGCTCAGCAATTCAGATACATGTGGAATATAAAAAAAAAAGACTAAACATATGTCAAGACATAGAATTGGCTTCATTACTCTATATTAGTTTGAGGATGATGAACATTTCTTAGTTATATCAAATAATCTAAGGACTGATAGTCTCTTTTCAACGAACGTTAAAATTCTTAATGAAATATGTTTAGAAACATTAGATGATTTGGATGACTCTCAGGTTAGAATACACCTCCAGAACTTGAAGAGGATGTTAAATCTACAATTGATAATTTAAAATAAATAAATCTAGGAACTGGAAAAAACCCTCTTCCAATTTTTATGAGCTCCTTATTAAATGAGGATAAGGCAAAGAAAATGATAGAATTATTGAAAGAATTCAAAGACCGCTTTACTTGGGAATTTTGAAGAAATGCCCGAATTATCTTCAGACATAGCAGTTCATAAATTAGAAATTCAACCAGAAATAACTACGATTAAACAAGCAACTCGACGAATGTGACTCGATATCGAAAGACAAGTAATTTTTAAAGTTAAATGATGCAGGTTTTATCATGGAGGAAAAATATCCAACATGAATAGCTAGCATTGTTCGAGTCAAGAAGAAGAATGGTCAAATTCACGACTACATTGATTTTAGAGATCGAAGTAAAGCTTGTCCTAAAGAAGGATCTTCACTTCCTATACCGGAACTTATGGTTGATATTGCTTCCCCTCACGCAATATTTTCCTTTATGGATGCATCGTCTAGATTTAACCAAATTAAAATGGCTCCTAAGGATGAGAAGTATACCACTTTCAAAATATCGATAAATGTTTACTATTATAAAGTCATGCCATTTAGGTTAAAGAATGTTGGAGAAACATATCAACAAGCAATGGTGAAGATTTCTGACGAATTAATCCACCATCAAGTAGTGTTATGTAGTGATCGTTAAAAGTCTTGAAAGAGATGATCATTTATGTCATCTTAGAATTATTTTTCAAAGATTATGCCAAGATAACTTGAAAATAAATCCATTGAAGTGTGCTTTTGGTGTCACTTCAAGAAAGTTTTTAGGTTTCGTTGTTCGAAATTGAGTGATCGAGATAGATCCAAATAAAATCAAAGACATAATAGGAAAGTCATCGCCAAAAAGTCTCACTCAATTAAGATCTTTCCAAGGTCGACTAGCATACCTTAGAAGATTTATATAATATCTTTAAGGAAGATGTCAGCCATTTATAGCTTTATGCAAGAAAGACACTGTTTTAAGTGGGATGAAAATTGTCAGAAAGTATTTGATAGTATAAAATAGTATTAGACAAATCATCCAGTATTAGCTGCTCCCATTCAGAGAAGTCATTAATTTTATATGCCGCAGCTTTAAGTGAATCTCTTGGCACCTTATTAACTTGGGTTAATGAGGAAGGGAAAGAGAATGCACTTTACTATTTAAGTAGACGTTTATTTTCAACTGAACTATCATTTGATAGAGAAACATTACTTAGCTTTAGTCTTTGCTGCTCAAAAGTTAAGATATTATATGAACTCTCTCTCATAAAGTAAATCTAACATCCATAGTAAATCCATTATAATATCTGATGACTCGTCCAACACTATCCGGAAGATTAGCTAGATGGCCAATGATAAATCACGTTCAATCCTTTGCTAGCAGTAAAAGGGAAAGCTATGGCAGATTTTTTAACAGCTCATCCAGTACAAGATGATTGCCAGATAAATGATGAGCTACTAGATGAACAAATCATGAATCTAGAGTTACATGAAAATTTAACTTGGGAATTCTATTTTGGCGGTCCTACTTCCAGTCAACAAGAAACATTTGATCATATTTCCCAAAAAAAGCTGGAATCGATAGTTATCCCATAAAAGGTGTAATGTATTACTCTTATCATTTGTCAGAACCTCGTACAAAAAATGAAGATGAGTATGAGGTACTGATAACCGGGTTAGAATTGATGAACATGAATGAAATTTAAGAGATCAAATTTTTTGGAGATTCACACATAGTGATTAATCAGATAGCTAGTATTTACCAAGTGCTAAAAGAAAATCTGGTTCCTTACCATCAATATACAATGCATCTTCTTGAGCATATTCCAAATGTAACATGTACAAGATTGCTCATGCACATAATTCCCCAGCAGATGCCCTAGAAAAGTTAGCTAAAGCTTTGGCTTGACCTAAAGGAGATTCAATTGTAATAGAAGTACATAGGTCGTCATGTTATATAGTCTATAGACTTTCATTATGTAAAAAGAAAATCATCCACCAAAATGAAAATTGTTTTAGCAGTAGATAATGAAAAGGTGGATTGGAGGAAACCTTCATGGAATACTTGCAAGAAAATAAGCTCTCTCATTAGATCGACGGTAGATCAAATTAAAAGAAAATCTTTTTCTTATACGTTAATTAATAACACTTTGTCCAGAATATCATTCGATCATATACAGAAGATCATTCAATCAGATGTGGTTACGGTGTATAAATAAATCATAAGTATGAAAAATGGTAGAAGAAGTACATGCCGAATTGTATGGCACATCAATAGGGTCTAAAGATAAAAAAATTTTAAAGAATGAGTTATTATTGGCCATCCATGATTGACGACTGTATGAAAATTACATATTGTTATCATCAATGCCAAGTATATAGTGTAGTTTTACATCAACCACTGAATGTATTACACCCAACAGTTGCTTCATGGCCTTTTCAATGCTGGGGTACAAACATTGCCAGTCCAATTGATCTGTCATCTTCCAGAGGACAAAGGTTCATAGTACCAACTACAAATTCCATTCAAAATGGGCAGAAACACTTACTTTGAGACAAGTCAAAGCTAATCATATTAATACCATATCGTACATCGATTTGGTATTCCTCATTGAATCATATCAGATAATAGCCAGTCATTTAGAAGCACTAAAATAAATAAATTTGCTAAAGTCATAACATTGATTGGAGATACTCAATAATCTATTACCCTCGGGAAAATGAATTAACTAAGGCCTTCAATAAAATATTGGTTCAAATTCTAAGGAAAATAATAAATGATGACAAATGTCAATGACATGAAAAGTTAGGAGAGGCTTTGTGGGTATATAGAAATACATATAGAACTCCTACTCAGTCTATGACATTTGCTCTGGTATTTGGAGCAGAGGTTGTTCTCTCTTTGGAGGTAGAGTTGCCTTCACTACTTATAGTTGTCAGCTATAAGATCACTGAAGAGTAGAAGGCAAATGCAAAACTCAAACTAGAAGAACTCGAAGGTTTAGAAGAGAAGCATCAACTCAAAACAATCTAGAATTATATAAAGCCAATATGATTCAAGCGCACGACAAGTTGGTTCGTCCAAGAACTTTCCACGTAGGAGACCTGGTTTTAGTTCTACAAAGACCCATTTTAGCCCATCGAAAGATAAACGGTAAATTCGAACCAACATGGGAAGGTCTACTTGTGATAGAGAAGGCATATCAAGGAGGATCTTGTCAGTTGCTTGAATATAAAGGAAATCGTCTAATATTGCCTATAAATGGAAGATATTGCAAATGTTACTATGGTGGATAGTGTCAAAGGAGAAATATTATAATAAATAAAATGTTTCTTGTCATTATTTTGTATATTACTTGAATGTACTGAAATATTTTGAAAGAAACAGGGTCCAGAGGATAATACCAAGCCAAAGTTTATACTAAAGCGTATAATTTTTAAATTCCCTTAATATTATTAAATTATATCCATAAAGAAATGGTGCAAAATCCTTTATAGTATCCTTTCTTTTAAGGTTATGATGGTTTGATCATGTAAATCCTCACATTCAGGAGTTGCCTCTCATTTGATCATCCATCTTTATCTAAACCATCTATTACATATAAGCCAATTTACATGGCATCCAATATACTTCATTAAAATCTGCTCATAGTGGAGTAAGCCTCTTGTGGCACTATCCTAGTTTAAATATAAATTTGATCCTCTGTGATTGGGTGTAAGTCCATGTTAAAGGATTTTTTTTCCACATGATCACCTGCTAGTGGTGGAGCAAGCCCCTCATGGTACCATCCTCATTTAAAACTAAATTCAATCCTCTATAGTTGGGTGGTAAGTCCATGATAAAGGCTTCTTTTTTATATGATCATCTGCCAGTAGTGGACAAAGCCCCTCATGGCATCATCTTAGTTTAAATATAAATTTGATCCCCTGTAGTTGGGTATAAGTTTGTAATAAAGGATTCCTTTTCATATGATCATCCAAGTTTGTAATAAAGGATTCCTTTTTATAAGATCATCCGCTAGTGGTAAACCAAGCCCATCGTGCCATCATCCTAATTTATATCTAAATTCGATCAGCTATGGTTAAGAGTAAGTGATCTCGTCCTCTAAGGTTAGGTGTAAGTCCTCACATAAAGGTTTCCTTTCCTCATGATCATCTGATAGTGGTAGAGCAAGCCAATTGTGGCACCATATTAGTGTAAATCTAAATTCGATCCTCTATGAACAAAGCCCCTCATGGAATCATCTTAGTTTAAATATAAATTTGATCCCCTGTAGTTGGGTATAAGTTTGTAATAAAAGATTCCTTTTCATATAATCATCCAAGTTTGTAATAAAGGATTCCTTTTTATAAGATCATCCGCTAGTGGTAAACCAAGCCCATCGTGCCATCATCCTAGTTTATATCTAAATTCGATCAGCTATGGTTAAGAGTAAGTGATCTGGTCCTCTAAGGTTAGGTGCAAGTCCTCACATAAAGGTTTCCTTTATTCATGATCATCTGCTAGTGGTAGAGCAAGCCAATTGTGGCACCATGTCAATGTAAATCTAAATTCGATCCTCTATGATTGGGTATAGGTCCGTGATAAAGTCTTCCTTTTCATACAATCATCCACTAGTGGTGGAGCAAGCCCCTCATGGAACACCATCCTAGTTTAAATCTAAATTTAATCATATATGGTTAGGAGTAAGTCCGTGATAACATCTTCCATTCCATATGATCATATGGTACTCTGAGGTTATGTGTGAGTCCCATATAAAGGCTTTCTTTCCTCATGACCATCTTCTAGTGGTAGAGCAAGCCCCTCGTGGTATCATCCTAATTTAAATCTAAATATAATCCTGTATGACTGAGTATAAATCCATAATAAAGACTTCCTTATCATATGATCATCAACTAGTGGTAGAGCAAGCCCCTCGTAGTATCATCCTACATTAAATCTGCTAGTGGTGGAGCAAGGCCCTTGTGGCACCATCCTAATTTAATCAAAATTCAATCCTCTATTGTTGGATATAAGTCCATGATAATGGCTTCCTTTTCAAATGATCATCTGGCCCTCTGAGGTTAGGTGTGAGTCTTCATATAAAAGCTTTCGTTCCTCATAATCATCTACTAGAAGGGGAGCAAGCCCCTCGTGGCACCATCCTAGTTTAAATCTAACATCGATCCTCTAAATTTTGGTGTAAGTCAATGATAAAGGCTTCATTTCACATAATCATCCACTAGTGGTGAAGCAAGCCCCTCGTGACACCATCCTAGCAAAATCTTAAATCCAAACCTTTTGAGCTTCTAGGGGCAAATCTCCTCGTAGATTTTACCTTTCTTCAAAAATGCTCTCTAGTCTATTGATATAGGTTCGATTCCCCTTGTGTTTATATTCCTTCTCTTAGGCTGGAAAGAAGACTTTTAAGTCTTATCAAATTCAACTGTTTGCGAGTTGCTATCTCAATCAGATTTCAATGCACTTGTCTAGAAGATGTTATCGTAGTAAAGTATAAATTCATTTAAAGTCAAATATAAATATCAAATGATCTTCTGGATTCAGTTCATCGCTTCGATCACACCAACGCGTGTGATTTACTTTTCAAATTCATCACACCTATTGAGCGTTCATTTGTTGACCCTATTTTAGATAAGGTCAATCCCCTTTATATCAAACATCAATATCTAGACCTACATCATTTTCAAATCTAAATCAAACTCATCACTGTATTTTGGCATGATGATTTCATCATTGACCCTTGAAACCATCACTTGACAATCACCTTTGACTGTCATTTGATCATCTCGTCTACCACTTGATAATCACCCTTGATTGTTAGTGGTATGATGATTCCAAAGCCTAAAATTCCCTCAATCATTGACCTCCATTGATCACTTCAAAGCCTAAATTAAAATAATTCTTTAAATCCATCAGTTGATAATCCCCAGTGATAGATGATTTCCTATTCAATTACAGATGATCATCAATGATTGTCAATGATGTTAGGAAAGTTGCTATTTGCATGTTTTACATTCTTGCAACTTGTATAGTTTTGATGATTCAAAATATTATTGTTTTATGTGTTGTTATCTCCTAACATTTTTTAGAATATTTGTTTTTGCTCTTGTGTGGACTAACATTTCAGGACAATCGAACTCCAGAAAAACGAAGACTTCAAAATCAATTCATCATGAAATGTGATTTGAAGCTTGTATTTTTCTTTGAAATAAACTTGAAAGGGAGTGATTGTAAATTGAGTGAATTAAAACACTCACACTAAAGGAGATCTTGAAAAAGTTTTTGTGCTGGTCGTACGGGACGAACAGATCAGTTATCTCCTTGTAAGAGCAATGGAACGGACAGGAACTGAACTGGAAAATTTTTCTTAAGTCATGATCGTCCAGACGAAATCATTTTCGTCCCAGGATGAGTTTCTCTCTGTAAAAATTTCGTCCAGACGAAGTCCTGTTCGTCCAGGACGATGAGAACCGACTATGGCAGTTTCTAACAATGTTCTGCAGTTTTCGGAACCAACTTTAGATATAACTGTTCGTAACGGACAAAATTTTTTTGTACGGGACGAACCTATTTCGTCCAGGATGAAATTGGTTCGTACAGATGCACAAATGGTTCGTACGGGACAGTTTTTTACACAGTTCGTCCGTACTAACTCAATTTCGTACGGGATGATCCAGTGCGCAGAAAAACATGTTTTTAGTAGTTTTTTGGGCGGTTTTTCATGTCATTTCTATATAAGGAGTCCTAGAAACTATTACAAGTGCCTTTGGAGTTATTTTCTCTTGAGAGGGATCATTGAGTGTGAGAGTTTGGGAGAGATTGTAAGAGTGAAGTGTGAGAGATCAAGTGAGGGGTTTGTGAGGGATTCACAAGATTACTTGAAGAAGATCTCTTTGTTTCTTCCCATCTATTTTGAAGGCTCTCAAGTGAAGTTCAACAACATCGGTCCGGTTCTCTGCCGACACTTGAAGAAGTGTAAAAGAACGACAAAGTGTATCTTTGACAGCCATTGTGTCTTCGTTCTTTGGGAGAAAACTAGAAGAGAGAACTTGAAAGGGAGAGAGGAAAGGGTGGAGTTTGAGAGGGAGAAGATCCTTGGAGGGGATTTCAAGGGAGTGTGGAGGGGATATTCACACGGTTGCTCCGGCAAACTTGCACTTCAGTACCATCGGATTCAAAGGTCGTCTTGAGGGAAGTTTTGGCAAGAAGAAAATCTCTTTGGTGTCAAAGAACCCGGCTACTCCGCCGCACCTGGGAAGGTGAAAGTGATTTTGTACAGGCTTCTCCGCCTTGCTGTGGGGGCAAAAGGAGAGTCACTTTGTGGTATTAGTGCAATACTCGGAGGGTGCCTCCGGGGAGTGGACGTAGGTCAAGGTTTGACCGAACCACTATAAATCTGGTGTGTTCTTTCTTATTTTTTTTCCGCATTTAATTTCATTGCAAGTTGTTTACTCTGGTTGAAAAGTTTAATTTTTAAACTTTAAATTTAACTTGCATTAATAATTAAAAAGGTTTTCTAAAAATCCAAGAGTAGAAGTATAATTTTTAAATTATCAATTCACCCCCCCTCTTGGTTAGCCTTCGGACAATTAATTAGGCTTAAAATCCTAATTCATATTGAACGAGTTCCAACAAATGATCTAAGTATTTCAAACCCTAATTCTTCCTAAACCATTTTCTAAATCAAATCGAAATCTAGTCTAATGACTAAACCCTTTGATCAATTCAAAACTCCAAAACACAGTATTAGAACCAAACCCAAAATTCATTTTTTTTCATAACCTATTTATAAGGAAATTTTCATTGCCCTGAAACCTAACCAAATGATCATGGAAACCTGATCTATCACTGCACATTAATTAGGCATGCCCTTAGAGTCAGACACATCAGTTTTAATACATTTGAAGATCCCTAAACCCTAAAATTCAAAGCATTTCCACGGGCTAGAAAAACTTTAAATATTTATAGTTTATGTCACTAAACATGACATCTTGTCATTTTGACCTTGGAGGCTTCTCCAAACCCCCCATTGATCATAATCATAATCATTGACAAAATGTATTATACCAACATTAAACCTTGGATGACTACAAAACCCTAAAATCCTATACTTTGAAAATTGAATTATCCTTAAACTTAAACATAGCTCAATCATATTAGGCAAAACTCAAGCTATGATTAAAACTCAAGCTGGTCATATGCAACCTTCTACAAATCTGTTTAAAACAGCATTTTCCTTGCATTAAACCAAAACTCAAGCTATGATTAACCTTAGCTTATTAAGTCAACCAAGGTTGGACATATACATCCATTGAATCCTAAAGCTACATGTCATGCATTAGAACATTGCCATTGCATGAAACCTCTTCCAATGTGTGCAATACATCATTTAGAATGATTTGAACCTAACCTTAGACCATTGCTTGACCTTGTTGACCAAGTCAACCTAGGTTGACAAAATGCATCATTAAGGGTTAAATATGCATTTCCCATAAAAAGACCTCACCAAGTCATGAAAATGCCACCAAAAAAGTTAAAACTTCAGTTGGAATAGTTTGAACCAAACCTTAACCCATTGGTCAACTTGGCTGACCAAGTCAACCAAGGTTGACCAAGCAAGCATACATTGAAATCTTTTATACATTCTTTGACCAAGGCTTGATTAAACCCATTTAAACCAATAGGGCTATCCATAGGATCCCTAGAAACTAACCCTAGGTGACCCATGCATGGAGTCCACTTGGGTTAGCCACTTAGCATGACCCAAGTGATCAAAATGACCATTACATGGACCGTTCAATCGGCGAGCTTCGAATCCAGGCTCCATCGATTAAAAAGGCGTTCGAGGCGGACGCCTCGAGGCGCGCCTCAAATCGAGGCGGAGGTCGGGCGAACTGAGGCTTAAGCCTCGAACGTCCGGGCGAGGCTTACGCCTTTTTCCACGGAGGCGTACGCCTCAATACGTGAGGCGCCGAGACGCATCCATGCAGCACCTCGAAAGGGAGAAAGTTACCTTCAAAGCCAGCGAGCCAACGAGCTCCTGTTGTTTCTTCTTATCAAAATGTCGTAATTTATGATCCGACAAGAAGGGAAAGTCATCGAAGGAGCGCAGTCGAACAGCCACAAAGGAGCCAAAGAAGCGACGCGTGTAATCTCTACACCTCCTATGAAGCAACGAAGCCGAACAACAAGGACGAAAAGAGAAGATGAAAGGCAAACCCTAGACGCAGCTAAGTTATTATTGATTAACTTAATTAATATAATTTAAATATTAATAATTAAGCAAATTAATTAAATACTTAAAAGTATAATTAGTGCATAAATTAATTGACTAATTAGTAATATAATTATTAATTAAATATTAATATAATTAGCCTAGTTAATATAAATTAAAATATATATTATTAAATATATAATTAATAGTATTAATAATAATTATTGAGTAGATTGTACCGCTCAGTACATGCTCGGTACCGAGCCAGTACCGCTCAGTACTGAGCAAGTATATACTCGGTACTGAGCGGTACATGCTCGGTACCACAAGGTATACGCTCAGTACCACTAGGTACATGCTCGATATTGCTCAGTACATGCTCGGTACCGAGCGGTACATGCTCGGTACCGAGCGGTACATGCTCGACACTGTTAATTACTTTATTTTTATCATTTTTTATGCTTACGCCTCGATCCGCCTCGTGGCTTACGCCTCGCCTCACTTAGCCAAAATGCCTCGATTCCCGATTTTGCCTTTTAAAATGTTGAATCCAGCAAACTGATTCAGTCCAAATCCAACCAGAAAGGTTCTCAATAATGATTCCGTCAGCGATAGTAAAGAAGGCGAGAATGTGGGTTATGAAGAGGCGTTCATTTGATTTGAGGCATTGATCCTAGTGGTGGAGATCTTGGGAGAGGTCAACTTCTTTTGCTATCTAGATGGAGGCTTTGACCTTGTAAATCTTCTAGGTCTGAGGGTAGCGGATCGGGAACATGCATATGCTATCGAGATTTGAGGCAAGGAGGGGCTCTTGGAGTGGAGGATTTGATGGCATGTACAACAGCTCTTCAACCGCTTGTTCCTCGCTCGGTTCAGCTCCAACACACACATGAGGGTCTGTTGACCCTGCTTAGGCACACACACACAAAAGTTCATTCTGATCCTTCTTTTAATCCTCTTATTCACTCAGTTCAGCCCCCAAGTAGACACGTACGAGAGGGGCCTCGTGTTCCTTCTCTAGGCATATGCAAAAGATTGAAATGGAAAGCCATCTCACTTGCTCGGCTGCTCAGGATGTACACAACTAGGAAGCAGAATGCTAGAACCGGCTCGCCCTTGATCATATGTAGCATTGTTAACCTCTATATAAAGAACAAAAAAGGAAAGGAGGAAGAAATCTAGCATACAAACCTTACCCCTGCTGAATCCACGAAATCCTCTATAATCCCTCCCGAAATCCAGCAAGGAATCCCGTTGAAATCCTGTAGCTCGGCGCCGTTGCGTCGCTTCTCCACGAATTTCACTCAAACCCCGCTCGAGGTCGCTCTGTTCGCGTCGTTAAATACCCGCTGCTCTCCCCGACTTCCTCCATTGGCTACCTTCTCCACTGCCAAAGCTCTCTCCACGCGAAATCCCTCAGCCGTCCCAACCTCCCGATCTCTCTCAGCCCTGACCAAGCTCCTCTTGCCGACTGCCTGTGCCGACCGCAAGCACAAAGAGAGAGAGAGAGAGAGAGAGAGAGAGAGAGAGAGAGAGAGAGGAGAAACCGACCTTCCTCCCTGTCGCTCAGCTTCGCTCCGTCTCCGACTTTCCCTTTCATTTGGATCGGAAGCAAGAGCTCACTTGCTCTTAAGGTAACTCTCTCCCTTTCAGGCGCTACTTCGGCCAAGTCCCGTAAATCCTTTCGGATCTGCGGCTAAAAGGGGGAAACAGAGGATTTGTTTTGCCATGGAATTTATCGGGATTTAGCCTAAATCCTGTATAAATCCTGCTTAATCATGTATTACATGTGTTTAATTAATCTATGATTAATTTAAGATTGAATGTAATTAATTATATTTTAAATATAATTAATTATAATTAATCTATAATTAATTATAAATTAAAAAATACCTAATTTATAGTTTATTTTAAGTTAAATATAATTATTTATAATTTGATTATAAATAATTATAATTAATTCATAATAAATTATAAGTTATAATTAATTGATTTATGATCAATTTTAAATTAAAATATAATTAATTTTAATTAATTAATAAGTTATAGTTAATTATAATTAATTAAGGTTAATTATAATTAATTATTTTTAAGTTCTAATTAATTATTATTAATTATAATTAATTTAAGATAATTATAAATTAGTTGCCTTTAATTATAATTAATTAATATTAATATTAATTTGTTATAATTAATTCAGATTAATTATAACTAATTATTATTAAACATAATTAATTATAATTACCTCTCTTGCCTCGATCCGTGTGCCAACCTCGACGACACTTGCGAAGATATAATCTCCCTAAACCCTAAAACTTTGAAAACCCATTCCCGGTGCTTACAACGCGGCGAACAACCACCTATGCACGCTTTTCTCTAGCGTGGTAGAAGGGAATTCGTTGCGGTGCTTGCAACGGGACGGGTAATCAAAACCCCATTTTCGGTGTTAGTGTCGGACCGGAAAACCAACTTATGCACGCTTTTCTCTAGCGTGGTGGGAAGGGAACCCGGTGCGACGCCTACGGCGAGGTGGGGTCAAATATAAAAATTGCTTATTTTAAACTGGTGCCCGCAACCCATGCACGCCTTTCTCTGGCGTGGTGGGGAAAACAAATTATTACGGCCGCGGTGTCCTCGTCCGAGGGCACATACCGTGCACACTTTTCTCTAGCGTGATGGGAGGCCCAGTTTTTCGTAGTTTTCCCTAAACGGGGGAGACACCGGAAGGCTGCCGAAATTTCGGGTAAATGCAAATCGTACTTGGGACAATTTGGAGCTTTACTTGGACATTGATTGGAGCATCAAATGGACTTAATTCAAACTTAAACAATCAATCAATAACTTCAAATGCAAACAAACAAGAGAATGATCTCGAACTCAAAAGAGAACAAAACTTGGACTTGAACTCAAGCAAGAATTGAATAAAGACTCAATTTTGAACTTACAAGGACTCGGGGACTTTTTGGACTTGAACTTGTGCATTTGGACTTGAACTCATACGTGATTTGGAAATCAAATGATGTGAGCAAAGACTTGAATCAACCTTGAACTATAAGGAACTCAAATCAAAACTAGAACTTGATATTGAACATTCAAACTCAAGTGACTTGAACAATTTGGACCCAAATTCAAAGTAAATCATAACTTTGAACTTGGACAAATATAAAGATGAGCAATCAATAGAGAGTTTGGCTTTAATCATTGTACCAAATTCCTAATTAAGGCTATAAAATGACTATTTCAATTGAAATACAAAAGAATGATGATGTCAAACTAATCATAAACTATTTTTGAGGACAAAGAAATTGCAAAGGGAGTCCATTTGCAAGCAAGTAAAAACTCATCAAATGAACACCGATGAATGGACACAATAAACAAAGCTTCAAGAGGAACTTGCAAGCAATCATCAACAAGGAAGAAATAGACATATAGCAACATGTTCATGATTTCTAATATAAGATTTCTTTAGCAAGCATTAAAGATTTGCCACTTTGATTGGAGAGTTAATTGTCATCAAGCAAATTTACTATACAAGACTCCAAGTCATTTTCAAGTAACAAGCAAGTGGAACTTCATAATTGATGATGATTGAAGGGTCACTCATGGGTGACAATAATAAACACACAATGAAGTTGGTAGACTCATAAATGACCATATATAAAGAATGTAAAAGCTCCCCTACAACCTACATCAAATATCTCACAGATACAAACGACGAGCACCATGAGTACTAAATGACGTATGGTCAAATGTTGCAAATTATCAGTCAACATGCACGAGAAAATAGGTGATGAATGCAATTCATTCAGTAATCAGTGTTAGTATACAAAGTGAATGTGCTCGATCATCCTTATAAATCACTGTAAGAAATTTATTGTACACAAAGTACACTACCTGCAAGAAAATGCTGAAAAGACTACAACAAAGACAGACTTCTACGAGCCATCATGAAAGACCCATCGAATGTCTAAAATACCCTCGCATATACACTGTAGTTTGTATACACTTAGGTACACTAAAAGAGGGTATACAATCATAAAACCCGCATGGGCCCCAGCGAGCGTGTTATAGAAATACACATGACGTCTAGGGATGCTGTGCGGGTTATCAAATTTTGAACCCGATCCTCCTAAGAAGATAAAAGGAGTGGATAGGGTTCAATTATAAAATGCCCCCAAACACCCGCATGGGCCCCGACGAGCGTGTTATTGGTACACACGTGACGTCTAGGGATACTGCGCGGGTTATCAAATTTTAAACCCGATCCTCCTTAGCAGCTAAAAAGGAGTCGACAGGGTTTAATTATAAAATGCCCCCAAACCCGCATGGACCCCGGCGAGCGTGTTATTGGTACACACGTAACGTCTAGGGATGCTGCACGGGTTGATAAGTGAATTTAAGTTCGAAACCGATCCTTCTATACAGGTCAACAGAAGTCGACAGGGTTCGAACCAACAAACAAATATACGGTTGTGGAGAGCGTTATATTTGTCTTAATACATTCATATTAGGCCTTCAAGACCTATAACAATGAGAATTCACTATCAAGGGCATAAAGCATACGAAATTTGATCATCTATCGATAATTCGATAGAGTTGACAAGATTCAATCTACAAAAAGAAATGACCCCAAACACCCTAATGATGGCTGTGTTGAATGTTTATTTCAACCGGAGGGGTTTACAAACATTTTTAAATGCCTCCCAAAAGTCCATTTCAAACATTCCATAGCTCCACCCAAAATACACATAAAAACCAAAACTCCACAAAATCCAAAAATTCACAAATCCCAAAATCCAAAAGATATTTAAATTTGAAATCCAACCATTCAAGCGCTTAAAGCAAAATTCATCCACTCTTCGCAACAGTTTGCCGAGGTGGACAAATCTAAAATTTACTATAGCTCACAAAGAGCCAAATGCCTAGTCGAAAATATCACTAGGATTCATTCTCAAACAGTCTCCTGCCAGTAAGGACGTAGTACATGTCCTCTAACTGGCGGTTTGCAGCCAAATGGCACCGCAGGATAAACGGTTATGACCCGGGGCCCTCTGAACCGAATGGTTTTGCTGCCAAATAGCACCACAGATAGCGGTTATAGCCAGAGCCAATACGCTCTTTAATGGCGTTAAATTCTTGAGATATGAATTAATAGGATATGATCGATAGGGCACAAAGCCCTCTGTTAGCTAAGGTGGATTTGAATTTGTCCCCTTAGGAAAACACCCACCCCAGGTCTACAAGGTCCCCTTGGACGAAGCAACCCATGGCTGCCGACAAGGATCCTTCTGTCAGGTTGGGTCGACTACCTCCTCTGACTAAGTAGACCAGGGACCACGATGGCCCGGGACGACGGAACCATGGGATCTTGATCGGGTCCATCATCCATTCCCCCACCATCCGCTTTAAATGCTAGGTGGTGAAAATTTCTATTTTAAATATCAAATCTTCAAACCTCCAAAGTATTCAATTTTCCCAATTCTGATTATCTATTGCTGCTACTATATGTTCGATACTATGTATCTACGGATAAATGTATCTAATCCACGACTAGCCTTAATCAAAAGTTCTCTCGTGACCGGGAGAGGTAATTAACTATAGGGGCTTGCGCCTATAGGAAACCAGAACTCAGATCATAAAGTCCTCGTAAAACGAGGGCGAAATCTCTGGGTAGTGTCTTATCTGCAAACCCATCTGCCTTCCAAAATTTACATCAGAACTTATACCGTTAAAACTCCCTAGCCGAATAAAGAGAAAGGCAGGCGGAGGCCGGGGCCGAATTTTCGTATCCCACAAGCATTGAGCGCAATCCCGCTTAATCAACTCCTAAGCATATGCGCAAAATCTTCAAGTCCCATGCCTCTCTCATGTCGTTCGATCACACGCATGTGAGAGGGGTTTAAGAGACGTTAGTCTCTCTCGATCGAACGCAGAGACCATGGGTTTCTCGCTCGACTCGTCCAGACAAGACACACAAGACGTTCATCTCTCTCGATCAAACAAAGAGATTGTGGAATGAGGCAATCTCCTCTCGGTTGGACGTACGCAAGAACGAACAAGCCCCATGGTTAAAATACTCGGAATTATGGCCAAGGAAATGAAACTCTGATACCATGTTAAATTCAGAAAATTGAAGAGGGAATAGCTTTTTTTATTACACAACATTACCCCTATTTATGGATCTATAAAAGATATCTTAATACTGAAACAAATAATTACAAAATCATGCACAATTGCTCTAATATAATCCTTCCTAAATTAGCCACCCAAATATGGAAGGAGTTGGAGAGGTGATAATAGAGATGGGAATTAATGTAAAGTGTGAATGTGTGGCAGTTTCATTAGAGGTATTAGGTGGAGAAGACGTAGTAGTGTGGGAAAAGTATCTTCATAGAAGACAACATGACGTGAGATGTGAACTTTGCTAGTTTGCAAGTTCAGCATCTATATCCTTTATGTGAGTTGGAATAACCAAGAAAGATGCATTCTGTGGAACGAGATGTAAGTTTTTTTGGTGTTAGAGGATGAAGCCATGGAAAGCAAAGGCAGCCAAAGGCTTTGAGATGATTATATGAGGGTTGGTGGCCATGAAGGAGCTAAAATGGAGTATTGAGTATGAGGGCTTTAGAAGGTAAATAAATAGCAAGATAATTTTAAGTGAGAAGAGCTTCCTTCCAAAAGTTAATTGCGAAGATTGGCAGCATGAAGAAGAGTGAGTGTTGTATAAATTAGATGTCTATGTATTCTTTTAACTAAGACGTTTTGTTCAAATGTATATGGATAGCTTAGTTGATGGATGATGCCATAATTTAAAAGAAAAGCGTTGAAAAGTGTTAGATAGATATTCACCACCCCGTCTGATCTCAATGATTTAATTTTAGTGTTAAAGGGATTTTTAGCCATGTTGGTGAGGTGTTGAAATTTATGGAATGTTTCAGCTTTTGTATGTATGGGATACAATAAACAAAACTGAGAGGTCTTCAATGAAAAGTACATAGTACAATGAAAAGTCATGCATCTACAGCCATTGAGAGAAGATACCGAAGTCGGACCCCAAACATCAGAGTGTATAAGAGCCAAGGGCTTAGTAGCATTCATTGAATTCATAGGGAAAGGTAGTTTGTGACTTACGGCCACACTACAAGATTTGCATAAAAAAGAAGTAGAGGAAAAACATATATGTAATTCACTCTTAGCTAATGTATGTAAAATAAGTTGATGTGGATATCCCTAACGAACATGCCAGAGAGAATTGGAATTGAATTGGGTGTGCAGTGCACCAATCGGAGATGCATTGTTAGATGAAATTGGGTAGATCCCATTACGACTGCGACCACAGAGAAGAACTTGTTTGGTTAATATATCTTTTATGACAAACCTAGAAGCATCAAAGAAGATAGAGCAATGATTATCAGAGGTGAGTTTATGCATGGAAAGAAGGTTGTGAGTAAGAGAAGGTACATGAAGTAAATGTTGGAGTAAAAGCTTATGTTGAGATTGTGGTAGAGGTAGAATACCTAGTCCACTAAGTTGGATGGGAAGGTAGGAGTCATTTGCAATGGATACTAAATCAGCTTCATTGTATGGATTCACCTGCTGAAGTTGATTTGGATTGGCAGCAAGGTGAGTTGAAGCTCCATAATTGAGATACCAGTCAGTTGAAGGGGTGAATTGTTGTTGAGTAAATAGTCCTCTAGGAGTATTAGTGGTTGTTTGAGTGTATTGAAGATTATATCGATGCCAACAAGAAACAACAAAGTGTCCAGGCTTGCTGCAGATTTGACAGATTGGTCGCAAAACCATGAGAGCTCTAGCACCATGACTGAAGTTATTGTTATTTCTTGGAAGATACTTTCTAGAAGCCGTCCATGACTGAAGCAAGAGATTTCAAAGTTGGGTTCACAAAGAGATCCTTTGATTGTATAAAGAGCAAGGGTATCTACGACGGGTAAAGATTCTTTGGAGCGATCATTTGGATGTTTATTTCTTCACCACATAATAAAGAGTATAAGCCGTCAAGACTGATGGAAATAAGTCTAGTGTGAATAGTTGTCTTAAATGTCTGATCTGAGGAAGGCAAGTCGTTGAGGATGTAAAGGATAATGTCTTCAATGTCAATGCGTGAACCAGCAAAATCAATATTGTCAAGCAAAGCTTAAATTTGAGGAAGGTGCTAAGTTATTGTGAGGTCTTTCATGGTAATTTGATGTAGTTCATTCTTAAGTTGAATTACTCAACACCGATTTATGAGTTGAAGACATTTCTCGAGAGCGCTCCAAATCTCATGATTAGTATGTAAGTTAAGGACATATGGAAGAATAGAAGAAGAAATGTTAGAAAATAAGATTCTGCAAGGTTTTGGTCTGTGAGCTGCAAACGTCTCCTGTTGGTGAGGAAATGTGTTTAGGAGGACAAACCTAGGAGCCAGTTAGAAATCCTTCAAACCTATTAGCTGCAAATATCTTGAGAATTTGAAGCTTCCAAAGGGGATGATTGTCATTATTAAGTTGAATATTAACAATGTGATGAGGTCGGAAATAAGAAATTTGAGTAGAGATGTAATGATAGAGTCGCCCATTGCAGCGGAGTTGGACAAAACTTGTTGTGGAGAAGAAACATTGCTATCTTCCATGAAGAGCAGCAATGAGCTAGCTGTTAAGCTTGATGCTCTGATACTATAAAGAAGTGTATGTGCGGAAGATAAAGTGAAAATCAAAGGAAGATAGTAAGGAAGAACTGAGTATATTTCTCACATAACAGAGTTACACATTTGTTGTAAACATATAGCAGGGTGAAATACAAGTTTGTTAGAGTTGAATGGTCAGGATGAAATATTCCATCTGCTATAGACAGAGGCGCAGAGAGCAGAGGAAGCAGCTGCAGATTTTAGAAGTAGCGGAGGAGACACATCTGTGGTAGGTACATGTGCTTATTTGGCCGCTAACTTATCGGACCTACTGACAATACCAAGTTCACTCCAATTTCTTTCTTCCATGACAAATGGAGAGGTATAATGCACAAATCCAAAGGTAGGGTAGAAGGGGCAATTTGGTACACTTTTCAATCACGATTGATCATAAAATATTAAAAAAGAGACCATCATAAAACAAAAGACTTAGTGGGGATAGGCAGATATGACTGCTTTTGGACGAAATATCCAGTTGAAGATTTTCTTTCGAACAGATTTCAAAACTAAATAGGAAGTATGGAACAATTTTTTATTTCCACATTTATCAAGGTAGTTTGTTTGATTAGCAGAATTTCGATTGGAAAGTTGCTTTAACAAGAATGAGAAGCTTTACAGACAATTACATAACGTTACTTTACACAATGATATTAACAAGAAAAGCTTGCTTCAGAACATATTTTAAAACATATTAAAACTGCTGACTGATCTAACGAGTAAATTCGCAAAGCCTTCTAATTCATCTAGAGGCTATTTGGTTTACGAACATCAAGAGTGTTATGTTATCTTCATCACAAATGTCGCTTGCTTAGTTGGCAGTTTATAACAGAAGCTCTTTATAACATCATTTAGTGGGGTTGTTTGAATTGCAGACACTATGTTGCTAATTGATGTTATTAGATCCAAGATGCTTGTTTTGCTGACATGAAAACTATTTAAAACAATTACCTTAAAATTTTAATCCAACGACATCTAGAGGTTGCTCAAAATTGAACATCCAAATGTGCTGACTTTTATTACAACAACAACAACAACATCAAGCCTTTATCCCACTATGTGGGCTCGGCTACATGAATCCTTTTTCTCCATTGTGTCCTATTAAAAATCAAATTATCGTTTAAATCTAAAAAAAAGGTCATTCCTAATATTTTCTAACCAAGTCTTTTTAGGTCTACCCCTACCTTTTTTAACATAAGTCAAATCTAATACCTCTACTCTCCTAACCGGGTCATCGGAAGGCCGCCGTTTTATGTGACCAAACCATCTAAGGCGACTCTCTCTAATCTTATCTTCTACTGGAGCTACTCCAACCTTTTCACGTATATGCTCATTTCGTATCCTATCTCTAAGGGTAAAGCCACTCATCCACCTGAGCATCCTCATCTCGGCCACACTTAACTTAGTATTATGCTTCTCTTTTAATGGCCAACATTCGGCACCATAAAGCATTGCAGGCCTCACTACCATCTTATAGAATTTTCCCTTAAGTTTGAGGGGTACATTTCTATCACATAACAAGCCCGATGCATTCCTCCATTTCAACCATCCAACTTGAATTCTGCTGATAATATCCCCATCTATTTCACCATCACTCTGAATAATAGATCCAAGATATCTAAAACGTGTACTCTTATTAATGACTTGATCGCCCAAAATCACAATCCCCTCACTAGGTCTATTAATACTAAAATTGCACTCCATATATTCTGTTTTAGATCTACTCAAGCGAAAACCTTTAGACTCTAAGGTTGACCTCCATAATTCAAGTTTACCTTCAACTCCCTCTCTAGTCTTATCAACAAGAAGAATATCATCAGCAAAAAGCACACACCAAGGTACATCCTCTTGCAAATGTCTAGTGAGAACATCCATAACTAAAGCAAAAAGATATGGGCTTAAGGCTGATCCTTGATGTAATCCAACCGAAATAGGGAAATATTTTGTCAATCCACCTTGTGTTTGAACACAAGTAATAGCTCCTGCATACATATCTTTAATGATTTGAATATAAGCATTATTGACTCCTTTCTTTTCAAGAACTCTCCATAGCACTTCTCTTGGAACTTTATCATATGCTTTTTCTAAATCAATAAATATCATATGTAGATCCTCCTTATTTTCTCAATATTTCTCCATCAAACCTCTTAATAAATGTATGGCTTCCATAGTCGACCTACCCGGCATGAATCCAAATTGATTTTGAGAAACATTAGTATCACGCCGCAACCTATGCTCCATAACTTGCTCCCAAAGTTTTAAAGTATGACACATTAACTTAATACCTCTATAATTCGCACAATCTTGTGCATCACCTTTATTCTTAAAAATAGGAATTAACACACTCATTCTCCACTCATCTGGCATCTTTTTAGTCTTCAAAATAGTATTAAAAAGTTTAGTAAGCCATGAAATTCCTTCATCTCCTAAGCATTTCCACACCTCTATTGGAATATCATCAGGTCCAACAGCATTTCCACCCTTCATTTTCTTTAAAGCCTCTCTAACTTCAGTTTTACTAATACGCCGATAAAAACAGAAATCTTTATTTTCATTTAGGGTGCTAAGGTCACTATAGTCAATCTTATTTTCACAATCTTCATTAAAAAGTTTAGCAAAATATCTCATCCATCTTTGTTGAATATCATCTTCTAAGAAAAGTATTTTTTGATCTTCATCTTTAATACACTTCACTTGAACTAAATTCTTACTACTCCTATCTCTTTGTTTGGCTAACTTATACATATATCTTTCTCCCTCTTTACTATCTAATCTATTATATAAACCACTAAAAGCTAATGTCTTTACATCGCATATTGCTTTCTTAACATCCTTACGAGCCACTTTATATATTTCCCAATTATCAGAATTTTTAAAATTAAACCAATTTTTATAACAAAGCTTCTTATTTCGAATCTTTTCTTGCACATTTGGATTCCACCACCAACTACTTTTACTATTAGGAGCTTTTCCCTCTGATACTCCAAGGACATCTTTTGCAATATTCTTAATATCACTAGCCACTTTTTCCCACATAATATTAGCATCCTCATGCACAGACAAAATCTTAAGATCTAAAATCTTATTTCCAAAAATATTTTTGTTAATATTCTTTAAATGCCCCCATCTAATCCTAGAAAATTGTTTTACTTTATTTTTTATTTTATGCCCCTTTATCTTAAAGTCCAAAACTAATAATCGATGTTGGGTACATAAATTTTCACTCGGAATAACTTTACAATCTTTGCAATCTAAACGATTTAGTTTTCTAATAAGAAAATAGTCAATCTGTGTTGTACTATATCCATTTTTATAAGTGATGAGATGCTCATTTCTTTTCTTAAATAAGGTATTAGCAATTGAAAAATCATAAGCTAAACAAAAATCCAATATGGTCTTGCCACCTTCATTCGTCGTTCCAAATCCATGGCCACCATGAATGCTTTTAAAATCATCTACCTCTCTACCAACATGTCCATTTAAATCTCCTCCAATAAAAATTCTTTCTTCAAGAGGTATCTTTTGTATTAATTCTTCTAAGTCATTCCAAAAATTTAATTTAGAACTCCTATCCAAACCTACTTGAGGAGCATAAGCACTTATAATATTAACAATCTTATCATCAACAACAATCTTTAAAGCTATAATTCTACCTCCAATCCTATTAATTTTTATAACATTATCCTTTAAACTCTTATCTATAATAGCACCTACACCATTTCTAGTACGACTCCTACCCGAATACCAAAGTTTAAATCCTAAACTATCAATTTTCTTAGCCTTCTCTCCAACCCATTTAGTTTCCTGAATACACAAAATATTTAACTTCCTATGAATCATAATATCTATTAATTCCATTAATTTTCCAGTAAGGAAGCCTATATTCCAAGTTCCTATGCTAATTTTAGTTTCATAGACTAGCTTCTTTGCCCACATCCGTCCTTGATATGGGAACCCTTGCCTATTTAACACTGCACCCGGGCGCCGATGCAGCGGCCCTTGCACGCTTGTTACTGTATTCAGGCCATACAGCGCGTCGCTTCTAGGGGACGCCCTAGCATTAACACAATTTCTTAAAGGATTCATGTCATTATTGTTCGACAAGTTTTACGCTGGATGTCGACTACCTAACGCAACCCTCCACTTTTCTCATCCAGGACTTGGGACCTGGCAACGGCAGTGTTAAAAGGCTCAAGTCCTGACTTTTATTCACAAACTAAAAAAGGCTCAAGTCCTGTACTCCACTTATGCATGCCACACGTCTTCTATAGCTGCTGATCCTTGATGTAATCGACCTAAAATAGGAAAAAATTTGATCAAACCACCTTGTGTTTAAACACAAGTAAAAGCTCATGCATACATATCCTTAATGACTTGAATATAAGCATTATTAACCCCCTTCTTTTCTAGAACTCTACAAAGCACTTCTATTGGAACTTTATCATATGCTTTCTCTAAATCAATAAATATCATAGGTAAATCCTTCTAATACTCTCAATACTTCTTCATCAAACCTCTCAATAAATGTATAGCTTCTATGGTAGACCTACCGGGCAAGAATCCAACTTGATTATGAAAAACATTAGCATGACATCGCAACCTATGCCCAAATTAGTATCATTACAAAGAAATTATTTTATTTTAAATAATATTTTATAGGATAATGAGTAATAAACCATAAGCGTATTGGAATTTAAAGATAACATTAAACAGAATAGTAACATTCATGGAAACATCTTTAAATATAATAGATTATATTTAATAGATAGCACTGATATATAACAATATTAACATCTAAATAACATTGAATCAAACAATCTCTTAAACTCAAGATAGCTAATATTTTGATGCAAACAAAATTAAATGATATTGGCACAGCAGTTATATCAGTGATCTAAATAATTATTTATTTCAAAGTCCAATACCTTGCACTTCCAAGTTGGGTAAAAGTATCATGATCACCCGATTACACTATAAAATCCAAAGTCCTATAACTAATTCTATGTTTATTATCATGCAAACAGATGAATGGTATATATTTCCAGCGGCATACCATTGTGCATTATCTAATTTCTCTGACATCTCCTGGGTATTTCAATTAGTTATTGAGGATTTTATGCCTTATTTAAGGAAGTTGAGGAACCTGTTCAGCTTCAAAAGTGCACCCAATTCCCGAATAAGCAGAAACCTTGCCATTGATTTCTTACTCTACATGATAAGGATAAAGAATGGGTTAGGAGAGATTTTTCCAATTCCCATTTTCCTAATTATTTCAATTATTTTGTTGTTTGAAATTTAAGGAAGATGTTGTCTTCATCTATCTTATTGTTGAACGCACCAAGAGCACTACTTAGTGGACTCTTTTATCATTGACGGTTCCCAACCAAGCAACCTACTTAGAGGAAGAGTTCCCTCAACTTAGAGGAAAGTATGATGAATATAAAGTAATAGCAAAAGACATCAAACAACATAAAAGGTAACCCTAAAACTTTTGTGATTCCTTTTAAGTAAGCATACGTCCACAGTCACACAAAAATTAAAAATTTCACTAAACTTCAGAAAGAATAGATTAAATATTACACTTCATATAAAGTTGGAGACATGGAGAAAGATATCACTTTGTCTAATTGAGAAAAAATGCAAGTCACCTAGTACGAAAATGAGAGCTAAACATAAAAAGGGAGATATTATTGCTACTCCAGTTACTTGTCTCGCTATTGCAAGTGTTCAAAGAAGAACTATTTCTTGTTATGCTTCTCTCAAGAACAAAAAAATAATAAAATTTCTTCCCTTAAATAAGATGATGAACTTCTTTGGTAAGCACCTGAAAAACATCTTCCTTCTTTTTCTTATATGACACCCCTCCCTTCTCTCTTATCCTCTTCCTCTCCTCTCTTAGTTGCTTTTTATTGTTATGGGATACTATCTTTGAAAAATAATTAAGCTTATATGATCCTTAAATAAGATATTATTGCTTTTTATTGTTGTGAGATATCACTTTGTCTTATATGACACCCCTCCCTTAAATTTAATTAAGCTTGAGTTTAGTAGAAACTATCTTTGAAAATTAAGTGTGAATGAATTAATCATGTCTAGTCCAACTACCATATTTAAAATTCAAATGAAAATGAACCTTGACATGATGGCAACCCATGTTGAAAAAATACAGACCAAATCTTATCCATACAATCAATAAAATTTTAAATACACACTTAAAAATATTTTTTTTGGAGTGTAAATTTCAAATGTATTTGCATAATAATTATGTCTCAACATGTCTCAATATGCTTTCATTAAATGTGAAGCTTAATTAAGGATTTTCAATACCTTAATCCATCAGCAACAAATCTGTCAAACTACCTCACTATTGTGTTGCTAATTTATTTTGAATTTTTCAATCATGCAATGCCTATCTATCCTTTAGAAGCTCCTTAAAAAAATCAGCAATAGAGTTCAATACAGGCTCTATTTTTATGTACATCAGACAATATACATGGTATCATTCCTATTTCCATGAGCTGCCACCATAGTTATTAAATCCAGCATCACATGACATTACACTCAACAACACAGAGTTCATTTCTCTTTTTTCCTTAAAGAGAACCAACAAAGCCTACAAATCTTATGTGCATTAATATTACAAGAGAATCTCTATCCTGTAATATTAAGAGCACTTAAAGATATTAAATTATTCAAATTTTTTAAATACATGACGCCTACAAATAACATAGTTATACTATCGCATGTCCTTAACTTTGCAATGTCTGGGCCTTTAATATTATACATAGCCCTATTTCCCATGTATGAATAACCACTAAAATTTAACTCACATATGGAAAACATATTTAAAATAAAATACATATAATTTATCCACTAAGAATTTGTTGATATCAAAAGTAGTCAATGCTAGTCTAAACAGATCCCTGAGGCCTCTCAAAAATGTATGACATTTTCCTCATAGTAGCTGAAATAATAAGGCGCATATAGGGATAGGGAAGTGAACCCTACTTCATATTGCATAATTATATTTGAACCATGAGTTAGATTAAAAAATTTATCTTGTTGAGCTAATATGGCTGACAGAGGAATAAACCAATCTCTGAATACACTCAAAAAATTATCCTATTGTATACTGGTGATAGGCAATAGTCTAAATTTCTCTCAATGTTGCACTTCCCATCATCTTGCTACCTCGCCTTTTAGAACAAAAGTGGCCAACACTATCCTCCTATTATCATGACAAACCATACCAATTAGGATTTTTCCTATCTTCAATAACTAGTCTTCAGCTACTATTGAATCACTTACACATTTGAATGCTGGCGGTTTAAAAGTCTGGAATAGCCTCATATATTGATCCACTTCACTGTCACTAGCAACTTCAGATCTGGGCCCACTGCTGGTAAAAGATTTCTCTATAGATGTCATTTTATCGACTACTTGTGATATCATATGCACAATATCATGAAGTGTTTTAGACTTATCCCCTTATGCATTTCGCTTCTCTTAAAGCTTTCAATCTTCCTTTTTGTCTCTGTACCTAGCTTGGATGACTAGCCAATCATTCATTCTAGCAATTCCTTAGACATATTTATTTAAAATTATATATATCATTTATATAATAGATGTGATCATTTTAAAGAATTAAACCATATTATACATGTATGCTTGTTCAATTCTATTAGAATGAATGCACAGTTCAATCCAACCTTAATCAAACTTATAGCTCTATATAAATCAGATTCATTTAATATTATCCTACTTCATTTCTAAACCAAAGTATGCTTCCATTTTATTTGATTTATCTCTGATATCAATTTTTGCCGCACCCTACTATAACCCCCTCCCCCCTCTTAATCAACTTGGAGTGTAAAAAAAAGAGAATCTGAATAAATATATCTCTTACTAACACTCATCTTGAATTAATTCAATTGGAATTGGCTGAGTATGAAATGATCTATTCAGACTATCCTAACAAAATGCATTTTTCAACTTTAACAATTTATATACACTTTGCATATTTGAAAGCATATTCACAACTCATCAAATAAAATACAGAGCTGCCTAAATTTGTCAAAAAAATTAACATGACCAGAAGTTTGATTGTACAGCTCCCTACTCTAGCTTCTATGCACAACCCAAAAACATATACATACAAAATGCCTGAACACTCATACTTAGAGCCTGGCGGACTCCTTCCTTTTTCCTACAACATAACTACTACTAATGAGCTAAAACTCAAAGAAATACACAACTATAGTATAAGAAATAAGAAATATAAAATTTGTAGTCAAATGTAAATAATATTGGAATTTCTATAAGAAACATAAGCTGTATAAGAAATTAATTTATAATTAATTTTTCACATTTCATGTTCTGTTTACTTATCAATATTTTTAGCTAAATCATACAATAATTATAGGCTTTTGCATACTTATAGCTCTCTCATTAAAGGTCGGATCTGAATTCTCAAATTTTAGAAGCGAGAGTGCAGCTCTCATTCAAAATTAGATCTGAATTTCCAAGTTTTATAAGTGAGAGAGTCAAATACCTCCTATAAGGTCCCTAAGGCTTATTTCATTAAGTCTTTCGTCTTTACTTGTGTGTCTATCCCCATAATATGATTTTTATTATCTACATTTCATTAAGCTTAACATTTTCATAAAATATAACATTATGTCCAGTATTTCGGCTAAAAACAAGTGTTGAACTCAATCGAACTAGTAAACAATTAACATGCTGGAAAAGAAGCAAATTGCTACCATAATTATATAAAAATGCTCTCATTTCCTATATTATAGAGTAGGTATCTCACCTTATTCTCTAGGGTATTTGGGTAAATTTGTTTCCCTCAAATATCCCGGCCTCTTTTCCTTTTATATATAACCTAAATAATACATTTTTTGTCATTTACAATGCATTTTAACTTAATATTAATGAAATTAAGTTAGTAAATCCATCCAAAAAGGAATGTAAATTTACCTCAAGTGCACGTCTCCTTCTTCAAACCAAAATTTTCTTTCCTCTCCTAATCCCCTTTTCCATTCTTCCCTTCCTTTCTTTCCTCTCGTCCTTATTGAATTCACCAAACAGCCAGAGCCCTTTTCCTTATTGAATTCAACAAACAGTCACTCTTTACTCTATTCCTTATTGATTTCAGAAAACACTAATTTCAGCAAACACAAATTTTAGTAAACAATTACAGCCGTTACCCACTTCCTGAAATTTTCCCCAGCAGCCATTTCAACCATAGCAGCCCGGTCCTTGCTCGCCTCCTGGTTGTAGCACGCCTCAAACTCCAGAGACTCAGGTAGGGAGGAATGAAGGAAAATGCATTTACTAAACTTATTATTATATATATATATATATATATACATATCAATTACTAGCTAGTGCTCTTTCCACTCACCTTCCCAAATCACTCTCCGTCGTTGGATCAAATCCCCAAGGAATTAGTGACTGCATGCACGGGTGAGTGGAGGGCTGGCTACAGGAAGATAAAATCTAAGTAATTTTTAATTACTATTACTTAATTACTTAAATTTAGATATTCATAAATGCATATAGATATAATTAAGCTTATAATTTATGTATACTTCTATATATATCAAAATGTTCAAAATTTAAATTTGGATTTAATGAAAATAAATTTAACATTTTTGTATGTGTGAGAAAATAGGATAAAATTGTATGCTTACTTTTTGGCAAACATTTTGGGTATTTTATTTGTTAAGGGATGAAAGTAGCCACCATAATTATTCCCTAGAGGGAGAAAAACTGCTATATAAGGGAAGATTTGTGTTGTTATGGACCTTAGTCTATATTCCTCAACTTAAGCAGGAATTCCATGGGAGCGCTGTAGGAGTCATTCGGTGGTGCAAAAGAAGTACAGAGGTTGGCGGCAGAGTTGTATTGGAAAGGGATGCATAAGAATTTGGAGGAGATCGTGGCTAGATGTGAGGTGTGACAGAGGAGCAAATACATAGTCATGGCTCCGGGAGGGTTACTAAAACCTATAGGTCTTCCGGACATAGTGTGGCAGGAGGTTATCATGGATTTCTTAGATGGGCTACCCAGGTGTGAGTTTACAGTGATTTTTGTGGTGATGGATAGATTGAGCAAGTATGATCATTCTATTCCCCTACGACATTCGTACACGGCAGTGACAGTGGCAACAACATTTATCAGGGAAGTGGTTAAATTGCATGGAATACTGAAATCTACAGTGTCCAATTGAGACAAAGTGTTCCTCGATCATTTTTTTAGGAGCTATTCAGGATGTAGGAGACAGTATTGAAGAGGAGCGCCGCTTATCACCCCCAAATAGCCGGGCATAAGGCAATGATAAATATGAGCCTAAATACATACCTACGATATTTTGTTTCAGAGACACCTCAGCTGTGGGTCAAATACTAATATAACACTTCATATCATTCAGCTTTAAAGATGACTCATTTAAAAGAGTTGTATAGGAGGGACCCTCCTGACTTTATGCACTTTGACCAGAATAGCATACTAGTCTCGCCGGTGTAGTACATAGAGGAGAGGGATAGGTTGTTGGTCATATTAAAAAGGCATCTGTTGATGACCCAACAAATCATGAGGATGAAGGCATATATGCACAAGAAGGACATGTAGTTTGAGATAGGTGATAGGGTACTTGAAGCTTCATCACTACAGACAAAGGGTGGTAGCTAAAAGAAGAAATGAAAAGCTAGTCCCAAGGTACTTTGGGGAGAAGATTGGAGCATATGCTTATTGATTGAAGTTGCCCCCAACGCTATTATACATCAGGTGTTTCATGTGTCACAGATGAGGAGAGCTATCGATAATCATGCATCCAGTTCAGAGTTACACATGACACTAACAGAGAATTTGTAGGTGGTGTTGGAACTAATGGAGCTGAAAGGGGTACATGGAGAGGAATGGATCAAGAAAGTGTTGATTAAATGGAAGAATATACGTAACTATGGCACCACATGGGAGCTGTATGAGAGAATGAAACAGTAGTTTCCGTCTTTCCACCTTGAGGACAAGATGGGTCTTTGAAAAGTTGGTATTGATGGACCGGTCAAGGAGTGAGATTTGATATGTATTGTATGCCTCAAGTAGGTTATTGATCCTAGGATTCAGTTTTTATAGTTAATTTGGCTGAATTTAGAATTGCTTAGGTTGAGAGGGCAGAGGGCTATAGCCGACATCTATGAATTTGGGAGAGTTGGATCTTCCTCTCCAATTGAAGATCCAATTGTATCTTGTGTTTCTTTCAAGTTCTTTCAATAAAAAGTGTTCTTGTGTGTTATTCCTATTTTTCTTGTTGTAATTTCCTGATTTTGTTGAAATTGCATCCACTTCCTATCAAAAACTTGAGTAATAAGGAGTCTTCAAACATCAACTACCTCCCATATAGACGCACTGAACTTCACCATAAAAATTTTGATAATAGAAATGGTATATTTTCATTACATTTATACCACTTAATCAAATAGTTTATCTTCATCTTTTATTTAGAGGTAAATGACCATGTAGTTAATTGTACAATAATAATACAAAGATTATTAAAAGGAAGATCTGTATAGCATGGTTCTTCAAGCGCTAAACAACGTATAGACAAAGAAATCTCAATCCATACCAAACAACTAAAGTACACAAATAAAACAATAAGGTGGCCCAAGGATCATAATATTTTTTAGGAGAGTTATGGAGCAGTACCTATGCAGGAACATCATGAATACGTATTGAAGAAGGTATGGTCTAAAGTCATGTAGTCACTCAATCGTCAACTGTGAACAACTTACACAGAAGCCGAGGCATTCAATTGCTACTGACATGTGAGAAGTTCGGATAAAATTTTATTTATTCAATTAGAACATAATTTCATTCAGAGATCCTTCTTAGTAATGTATTAAAACACTTGCAGGCATTTAATCAATGACACAGATCATCTTGAAAGCATGCTGCGATGGAGCTATATTGAATATGGTATTTGATAAGAAGCTTCTTTTGTTATGGTGTAATATGTGCCTTGTGTTATGGTATAATAACACAATTGTTTTGTTTTACTTGTTATCTTTGTTGAAGTACATTTACATTTTATGTTGTATTTGAGAATTGAATAGCTCCAATTTTAACTTGGGCAAAATAAATCTTAATTGACTCATTCCGTCATGATTGAAAACTGTTTATCTTGTTGGCTTATTCTGTTTAGGTCTAACTTGGTTTAGCTACCTCATTTTGGCAAGAGAATCAAAGCAGTCATTGTTTATGTTGTGTTGGAGTAAAAGCAGATTAAAAAATAGCAGCCTTTTAATTACATCTTATGGTTCATAAAATGTGGATTTACACAATAATTTGATTATGAGATAATTAAAGCTACTTGAAGTATTCCCGAATTTGTTAAAAATCATCCTTCTTGGCAGCATTTGCTGCTCTCAGATATGGAAGTTCTTCCCCAGCTCATCCAACATAACCCTTCAACCATCATGAATGCACAAATAATTGCCTTGAGTCCAGTATTACATTGCCAAATAATTTCACAACATTTAATAGCTATAATGCCAAACAGTTTTAAGGATTTAACACGCTAAGATTTAGTAAATTCTGATTTACAGGATTTATTATGTCCTACTAAAGTTAAATCCTGATTGATGCCAAACAGGCCCTCAGAATTTAGAAAATATGGATTTCCTGGATTTGCAAAATCCAACTTAAGATAAATCCAAGTTGAATTCAAACATTCACTTATTTAATAATATCACCTTGCGGTTAATGGTGGATTGCTTTGATCTAATAGCAACAGTTTATCCTCAATAGGCTGCCGTTTTCTCCATTACTTTCATCTTTTTCTGTGTCTGAATTTTGTAGTTTCCTACTGTTGAAGCAGCAATTGATTCTCATAACGTCAAAACTTTCCTAATCTTCGAATGATCGTAGCCATGGCTTGACCATACAATGTTAAATAACAAAAACAAAGGCTCGAGCTCGATTGAGAAGAATTTACCTGAATGGTTCTGCCTTGCTGAATAGGGATGGCCTCAACATGAACAAGCTCGCCAAGCTGGGCTGCTCTGATATGGTTAGTGGAGAGCTGGACGCCAGCGACGCGTTTGAAGCCGGAGTTAATATATGCACCCATGCTCGCCATGCCCTCCGCTATCATCGCTGTCACGCCGCCGTGCAGAACCTTGAACGGCTGATCGACAAACAAGGGGTTCCCCGATTTCGTAAGAGTAATAAGAAAAAATATTGAAATTTTCGTAAACACAATACAAAGAAATGCCTGGCAGCATGATTCAGTGATGGTGAGGTGGCCGGTGAGCCTTTCCGAGGAAAGGAGGTCGTATTGAAAGCCCACGGCGTGTAGAGGGCGGTCGAGCAACGCCGTCTTGGATGGCGGAGGAGATTTTCCGGTCATCCTGGCGGGCTCTCGTTGACGATCGGGGAGAAGCAGGCGAAATGGAAATGGGTGAAGTGAATCGATGGACTTGTACGCTCGGATAGACGTCAGCTGAGTGACCAGATAAATTATTTTCTCAGATTGGTTTTACCTTATAATTTGCTGTTAAGCTGCCGTGCAGAATGCTCCTTATTTGATCTTGTTGGTGGATTATTAGTCCGAGTTTTTCTTTTTTTAATAAACACTTTTATTTATGAGTGAATAATAACAACAAATTTGACTTTCTCTACATTATAATTATACATCATCATCAAAATTTCATGATCGGGCACGAATCTCGAGGTAAATTAAATTAGAAACTTTCAAAATTAAAATTGGGACCATCCAAACTCAGATTTAAGGGAATTTATATTCAAACTGAACGTCTCGAAAATACGAACCTAACAACACCAAATTCGACTCAACCCGAGCACAAATGGGTTCAGAACAAGAACACGAAGCGCTGTTGGAAGTTTCAAACCACAATTTGGATTACCAAAAGGATTTCAAACGTGGCATGCTTATAAATGAATCGAGTGGCTCGGCGAGACAAATCCAACAAGCCCAAATTCATGGAATTCTGACGTGATTAAGACCTTCAAATGTCTAACAAAAAGTCCACGATCAAGGGAATCAACATCGGTCGTCCATCCAAACCACTCCCCATTTACCCTTGATTTTCCTCTTATTTATGGCTCATGTCACTCTAGGAAATCTATAAATAGACCCCTCCTTCCTCTTGAAAAGAGAGAGATCGGAGATCGCTCTTGCCTCCATGTCTCCTCGATCACCGCCTAGAGTTCCGTCGGATCATCACTTGAGGCTTTGAGCTCCGCTGAACCACCACCTGAGCCTCTAAGCTCTGTCGGACCACCACGTGAGGCCCTGAGCTCCATCGTACCACCACCTGAGGCCCTGAGCTCCATTAGACCACCACCTGATGCCCTAAGCTCTGTCGGACCGCAGCCTGAGGCCTTGAGCTCCATCGGACCACCACCGAGGCCCTAAGCTCCACCGGACCACCACCTGAGGCCTTGAGCTCTATCGGACGACCACATGAGGCCTTGAGCTCGGTCGGACCACCACATGAGGCCCAACCTTCTACCAGACCACTACCTAAGGCTCGGATTACTGCCCGACCACCACCTGAGGCCTTAACTTCTATCAAACCACAGCCAAGCTACCAACTAACGCCTTATTTTTAAAGTAATGATGGACTTCTGCCAGACCATCAAGTGACGTCGGACATTCACCCCCATTTGTTGTTAGATTTCAAACATACGATTGACATTTATAATTTGATTTCCCTCATGGACAAGTCAGCCCATTATAATATACCCAAACACTAGTGGAATCATTTCAGACTGGGCCAAGCCCCATGATTTTTCCCCTTTCTAAGGTTTTTAACACAAAAATCTTATTTTCCATATATGTGAGCTGGATATCCATGCAAATGCTAAGACGAAGGATTTTAACTCTATCGACGTATATATTCTAGCCCGCAACCGTTTGGCACCATCTGTGGGAAACTCTATCCCACTATCCTAAGCACGACTTTGATGGCCAACAGGCATGGCAATTGCATCTTGGGAGCCTCTCGCTCTAACTCACACCAATCTATAAATCACTCTATGATTCATAGACACCAAGTATCTGCCTCTTTTAATCTTTGGGGGCAAAACGCTGCTGGAGAAGGAGTTTCAAGACCTTCCCTAGAAGACCACATTAAAAAGATGAAGGAATCTTAGAATGAGATCTTTCAACTCCTGCAAGAGACTCGACAACTAACACTAGTACCGCAAGAAGAGATTTTTCTCCCTCGAGATCCACCATGGTTTAAAGATAGTCAACCCAAACATCTTTACATCGAGATTCCCCTTCCTCTACCAAGGATGCGTCCTCCGACACATCAAGATAATGAGCTTGCTGACACAGCAAGCTCTACCCATCCTTTACGCGCAGGTCTCCAACCTCGTATTCCTCTAGACATCCCCGAGGACTTAGCCCGACAGCACATTATTGAACTTCCTCATAATTCCTTACATCATGAATTATAAACATTGGTCCGAGAAGAGTTCCTTGTGGGAGGTGTAAGACAACCTCATCGTTAGTGAGACTTTCAGGAGTCATCATCTCTAACCGAAGCCATCCTTCAATACCCCATTCTTACATGATTCAAACTACCAAGTATTGATTCCTAAGATGAGACATATGACCTGTATGAGCATATCGATCATAATAGGACCATCATGCATATCTAGCGAGCCTCATATGCGCTCCTATACCAAGTTTTCCCTTCTACCCTCAAGGGACAAGCACGAATGTGATTCTATTCACTTCTAGAGTGAATAATCTTGACCTTTGTCAAATTTACCAAAGAATTCATTGAACAATTTATTGCCAATCGGAGAATTGATAAGGATTCTTCTCACCTTTTAGGGATTTGCCAAAATGAAGGAGAATCACTAAGGGAGTATTTTTATCAATTTTCAATGGAAGCTCGACAAATTCTAGGAGTAGATCCTGAATTGCTAAGAGGAGTTTTCTTTGGAGGACTTCATCCTAGTCCTTTTTACTTAGCCCTTATGTGAGATATAGCTCCCTCATATGCTGACTTAATCCATCGTGTGGAGGCACAAATATCTATAGATGAAGCCATCATTACTCACAGGAAATAATTTAAGCAGGCTTCAAAAAAGCATAAAAATGCTCCTACAATGTATAACTCATTCTCACAGTATAAGAAATAAAGGAAGAATAGTCTGCCTCCATTACCATGACACGAGTTTTGATAAGAGAAAGAGTATACACCTCTCAATGCATATAGAATAAATGTACTAATGGCCATTCAAGATTAATAAAATATTAAGTGACCTAATCCTTTGAAGTCGAATACAGTAAAGCAGGATCAACGCTATCATTTCCACCATAGTCGTGGGCACACCATTGAAGTCGGTAAGCCACTCAAAAATGAAATTAAGACTCTTATCTAACAAGGCTACCTTTGACAGTTCATTTAGGATTCACCTGCTCGAGATGAGACTCATTTCACTGGGTGAAAAAATCAACAACAAGAAATGCAACCATTGAATAATATTCAAATGGTTAGTGAGATTAAATAACCATGCAACTTGAGCCTTTGTGTTAGTATTATTACTTGTCTTATGTCATTGTATGTCTCTTTTATGATAAGTTGGGTGTCACTCTAATATCCATAGTATTTTCTTCCAAGTTAAATGGCGTGTTGTCCCTATATGTATATCTTATGTATTATGTATGGTGTAACTCTTATATCTCTAATTCATACTAGAAACTTATTGTATTGTCTTACATGATATAATAATGTGTTATTTACTCCGTTGTGATATTGTCCCATTCTTTAAAAAAGATAACAAATTATAATAAAAAATTGCAAATGAATATAATATCTTTACCCTTGATTTGAGAAATAAAAAGAGCATTTTTATAATAAAAAGAGCATTTTTATGATAAATCCCAAGAGGATTCGATCCTACCTCTTCCAAATAGGTTAACGTCATTGAGTAGAGCTCTAACATGAAACTTTGGATAGGTCAAACATCCTAGGAGGATGTCAAGCAAATCTTAAATCCTTAATTCAAGAAACATATAATCTTTATTGTGTCTCATTCACTGGATGATTGATCCCATGCGGATTTGATCCGACCTCTTCTATATAGGTTAACATCATCGAGAAGGGCTCTCACATACAAATTTGGATAGGTCAAACATTCTAGGAGGATGTCAATCAAATATTAAATCCTTGATTCGAGAAATACACAATCTTTATTCTGTCTCAATCACTGAATGATCGATCCTAGGGTGATTTAATCCGACCACTTCCATATAAGTTAATGTCATCAAGTAACGCTTTGATATATAACCTCAGATAGGTCATACATCCTTGGTGAATTCTCTCAACATATTTCATATAGGTTAACATCATCGAGCGACGCTCTGATATACAACCTTAAATAGGTCATACATCCTTGGTAGATTATCTTGACCACTTCCATATAGGTAAACTTAATCAAGCATTTATCTAATATACAATCTCGAATAGGTCATACATCCTTGGTGGATTCTTTTGACCTCTTTCATATATGTTAATATTATTTAGCAATGCTCTAATATACAACCTTGGATAAATCATAAATCTTTGATGAATTCTATTGGCCCACACTCTTCTACCAATCGTCAAACTTATGCCCATCATCGGACTTCTACCCATTTGCCAGACTTTTATCGGGATTCTACTTGATGCAAAATTTTTACCCATAATTAGGCTACTACCCGTCATCGAACATTCATCAGGCATCTACCTCATACTGAATTTCTACCCGTCAGCAAATTATTACCCATCACCTGACTCTCATCGAACTTTTACCTGACATCGAATTTCTACCAAAAGCTAAATTTTTACCCAACGTCGAGCTACTATCCGTCATCAGGCTACTACCTATCATTAGAATTTCATCGGGTTTCTACCCAATGCTGAATTTCTACCCATCATTGGGCTACTAGCCATCGCTAGACTTTCATCAGGCTTCTACTTGATGTTGAATTTCTACCAATAGTCAGACAAATACCCATCGTCGGACTTTCATCGGGATTCTACCCGATGTTAAAATTCTACCCATTATCAGGTTATTACTCATCGCTAGACTCTCGTCAGACTTCTACCTGATGTCAAATTTCTACCTGTCGTCATACTCTCGTCGGACTTCTACATGACGTAGAATTTCTACCCATTGTTAGGCTACTACCAATCACCAAATTTTCATCCGGCTTCTATCTGATGCTAAATTTCTACCTGTCTTCAGACTACTACCAATCGCCGGACTTTCTTCAAACTTCTACCCACATCGAATTTTGATCTGAAATTGAATTTTTACCCATTGTCGGGCTACTACCTATCATCAAACATTTATCTGGTTTCTACCTGACGTCAAATTTCTACCCATCATCGGGCTACTACCTATCATCAAACTTTTATCAGGCTTCTACCCGATGCTGAATTTCTACACATCATAGGATTTTCATCGGGCTTCTGCCATACGCCGAATTTTTACCCATCATTGGACTCTCATCGAACTTCTACCTGATGCCAAATTTTTTTCCCATCGTCGGACTACTACCCGTTGCCGGACATACATCGAACTTCTACTCGATGTTGAATTTATACCAGTTGTTGGACTACTACCCATCCTAGTTGAAATGATTCCACCTATTTTTATTAGTAATTATAAATGATGCTTTTTCTAGAGGGAAAGCATTGGAATGATGTAAAAAATATAAATCATATTGAGTATATTACATGGTTGGAGTTGGAAGAATGTGATAATATATGAGTTATTCTTAAGAGAATGTTTGTCTATTCATTTGGTTGATAGGACTATAAGGCGAGCAAGTAGAGAAATTGAGATTAAAAGACCATAGTTAAGTAATAATGATTGAAAGAATTATAGCTAATGAGAAATAGAGGTCAGAAGGACCATAGTCAGGTGAATAAGGTTGAAGTATTATAATCAGGCGATAGTGTTCGAAAGGACTATAATTAGGTGATTATGGTTGAAAAACCATAGTCGTTGTTATGATAGATGTCCAATTGTGATGATCAAGTGAAGGTTCCATTGTGATAGTTAGGTGGAGGTCCAACTCTGGCGACCACGTTGAGGTTTAACGGTGATGGCTGGCTGAACATCTGATAATGATTGTCTAGTGAAAGTCTAGCAATGGTAGCTTGATAAGTGAAAATTACATATTATTTTTTGTATTTTATGTTTAGCAAAAATGTGTTATTTTAGTTATTTTTGTATAGGAAAAACTAAAATAATGGTAGAAATTATTGTGAATCTATTTTTTAAGGAATATAATTTTGATGATAGCAAACACTTCTGCTCCTCTACAACTATCTTGCCTACTAACATTTCCGGTTCACAAGATCAGACAATAATTTTAATCAGCTCAAAGATTGGATAGATTAGGTCTGAGTCAGTTTGTAACCTTTTTCCTTTTCTTGAGACTATTGTAAATAATGTAGTTCCTGATGATAAGTAACCTTGCACACATACACTTGGGAGAATTTTTTCTATCTGATTTAGAGTTTTTTGTTTTTGCTCACATCATTCGAGACGATTCACAAATCATCCTGGATGATTAGTTTAAAATAGAAACCCTAATTAGGGCAACCTTGTTAAGGTCATTAAGCTCATCGTCTTGAATGATATTTGTATCATCTGTGATGATAAGCTCGAATCACAAAGAATCAGCCACCAGATTTATTTACGTATTATTTATTTTTGGACATCATCTGGGACATCGTCCTAGACGATACAACATAATTATGCCTAAATTAATTTTATAATTAAGATTTGATTGACTCGATCATGTTGTCTTGGATGATCGCAGGATTGACCAGGACGATCAGTTCAAAAAACCTTATTTATTTCTAGAAGATCGACATCGGTCACCTTCTATTCAGGGCGATGCTCTGAACGATTTTCACGAATTTGACCTAATCGTCCAAGACGATCGTGAGATTGGACTGGATTATCAAGCTATTTTTTCATCATCCATACATCCATTCAGTGTGATTGTATGGACGATATTCACCAATTTGTACTAATCATATAGGATGATTTTATATCGGCCTGGACGATATAAACAAAAATCTTCTAATCATCCCAAATCGTCCTGGCTGATTGAACTTAATTTGCACTGGTCGTACAGGACGATATCGTCCTGGATGATAAAGTTAGCAAGTTGCAATTAATAAGCTATTCTGAAGCTCTTCTATTTAAGAGCACTTGTTCTACCCTTTAGAATATCTTTTGCTGTTGTCTTGACCTGAGAGAGCCTAGAAGAGAGGGAGAGAGAGAGGATATTGTGAGGGGGGGGGGGGGGTTATGAGGAGTTTCACAAAGGTTGCTCCAAGCATTGATCTAGGTTGTCTTCTTCGATCGTAGTCCCTTATCCTTGGAGGGTTGAGAAAGGTCCACTTCAACAATCGATCAAGGTTCTCTGCCTGCTTCAAGAGGAAGCAAAAGGAGTTGGGTTCTCTGCCTCACTAGTGTCGGTGGAAAGGAGGTTTTGTAAAAGCTTCTCCATCTTGCTGTGGGAGCAAAAGGAGAGTCATTGAGTTTAGTGCAATACCCGGAGTGCGCCTCCAGGGAGTGGACGTAGGTCGAGTTGACATAACCACTATAAATTTCTTATTTTTTTACTATTGCTTTTTTTGCATTTAATTTTTGCACTTTAAATTTCTTTTTAGTGAATTTTGGTTTGGTTTGGTTTTGTGTTTTTGATTGAAAGATTTTCAAAATATCAATTCACCCCCCCCCCCTCTTGGTTAGCCTTGGGCTAGTTCATGTGGGCTTAACATCCCTAACGAACTTTTAAGTGGTATCAGAGCGGGATTCATAAAATTGAGTTTTTGAAAACTTTTGAATTTTGATTCATAGCTAACTACAGTAATCATAATACTGCGAAAGGGTATTCTATTACCCAACCACCTTTATTTGATAATATTCCATTTGATTTTTGGAAAACTCGCATGTCTATATTTTTACAATCAATTGACTATCGCATGTGGATGCTTGTTAAAGAAGGTTATTCACCTCCCTCACGTGAAATTAATGGCATTAAAACTAAACTTTCTTTTATTAAATGGACTTTTGATGATAGGGATTGTTATGAGTCCTCAAAGAACCAGCCTGAGGCTATCAAGAGGGATGTGGGTGAATTAGTAATTTTAAAAATTTCTTTAACAAAAAGCAAATCTTTTTATAGCCTTTTTAATATTTGAAAATAAACACCCTAATCCCTAATGTGGAAGAAAAATAATTTCAAAAATAATAAAAAATTAGAGTTTTTAACCACAAAGTAAAACACAGGAAAAAAGTGCAAAAAATAATAAAAATAAACACACATGAATTTATAGTGGTTCGGTCCAACCTGACCGACAATCACTCCCAGGAAACATTTTTTTCTATGTATCATCATAATAGAAGTGTCTCCCCTTTTTTCCACATAAAAAGGTGGAGAAGCCCTTACAAAATCTCTTCCAACATCCCAGTGCGATAGAGTACCTTACTTTTTTCACTCGTCTAATGAAGGTAGAGAACCTGGAAGCCTTTTTCTCCCTTTTGGAGATGGCATAAAACTAAGAATACTTTTTCTCCCACCTCGAGATTGCATAGAACCAAGACCTAGTACTATAGAATGACTTCTAAAAGCCTCCAAAGGATCAAGGCATAATCTTAAAGAAGCTTGGAGCAATGTTGTGATCCCCTCACAAATCTCCCTTAAGAAAATTATTCCTCTCTTCTCTCTCCTAAATCTCTCCTAAGCTTCTCTTTGCTCCAACTTAAAACACTTTAGCACCAAAAGTCTTAAAATAAGACTATGTGAAAGCTTAAATTGAAAGCCGCTTTGAAAGCCCTAAATTTCAATCTGCTTATAGTAATCATCCAGTGCAATTCAACATCATCCTGTATGATTATTGTAAAGTGCTATTATTAGTACTGTACGATGAGACAGACTCTGTATGATTAGATTAAGGAGGTGAACTAATTATGCAGGATGATTTAGAGCATCATTCAATATGATTAGTATAAATAATATGGATAATTATCCAATATGATGGGTGGTGATTAATTATCATAATGTGTAAGAATCAGTAATTCACTAACTCACTCCCTTGAGTGTGTGTGTGCAAGGTTACTTAGCTTTATGATTCACCAAAATATATGATTGACTTAAGAAATGTAAAAAGTACAAAAAGACTAAAAATATAAACTTTAATCCTAGTCTACCTAGTCTTGATTTGATCGAGATTGCAAATAAGCTGTGGTCCTGAAATGTTAGTGAGCCCTAGGGCAAAACAAAAATTGAATTAAATTAAATTATCAGGAGATAACATACTGAGAAATCAAATTATATTTGTTACCATCAAAATCATAAATTTGGGTCCAAATATGTAACAATCTCCTCTCTTTTTTATGATGATAAACAAAATTTATTTATTATTAAAAAATGCTCTTTTGATCCCAATGCTCCCCTAACTTAATAAATTTTTTCAACTATAATGAAAGTGTCAAAATTTTTATTTTTATTTTTTTTATTTTAAAATGAGAAACAATACAAGACAACAAAACATAAAAATTTAATAAACAAATATGGAATTAATATATTTCAAAGAAAAATAAAAACTACCAACACATTCTACTCCCCTTTTTGACATTCTAAAAAGAGAAGGAAAAATAACAAATAAATAGGAAACTAAAACATATCAAAAGTATAACGATCATAGAAATAGAAAAAACTAGAATAAGGAGGGGTCCTAATCAGATGGAGGTGGGGTTGGTGGTGTCTGGAAGTACTGGTGGATCGAGGTAAACTAGTTTCCAAGCTAAGATATATCCTGATCTTGTTACTGCTACTGTTGGGCTACATATTGATCAAAGCAAGCTAAGTAATTCTCTTGTTGTTATTGCTGCTTAGCTACGTAGGAGTCAAAATGGGCCTCTCACTGATCAAACCTATGAACCAGCTGATCGAGTTGAGACAACTAGTAGATAGGATCTGGTGCTCGAGCTTATTCTTCCACTCCTTCCTCTGGCTTGCGATCAAGGTATCAAATTTTGTGGCAATGAACACTGTAAAGGATATGGAAGGAACTATTGGAATAATAGACAGGGTGGTGATCAGGTGGTGTAGGAAATTAGAAATTATACTTAGATTCTAGGGAAAAGGCAATGAGATGTCCTAATGCAAGATTAGACTTTCTCTTATGTTTAGAATCTCTAATGCAAGTTAGATTTTTAGGATATTAGATTGTAAGATCAGTTGTAATAAAGCTTGTGTGATATTGATCTGATCGCTAGCTTTTGGAATTATGGAGTTGTGAAGAAAATGCTGGATAATTCTAGTATCTTGTACTAATGTGTTAACAATAGGAATGTGATGAAAGTTCGTTAGGGATGTTAAGCCCTATGAACTTAGTCCCAAGCTAACCAAGAGGGGGGGGGGGGGTGAATTGGTATTTTAAAAACTCTTTTCACAAAGAAAGAAAATTGCATAAACCAAATCACACCACAGAAATAAATGTGGAATTTTAAAAGCGCGGAAGCAAGAAAAAGAACACAGAAATTTATAGTGGTTCGGTCGACTCGACCTAAATCCACTCCTTGGAGGCACCCTCCAAGTATTGCACTACAAAATGTGACTCTCCTTTAGCCCCCACGGCTAGGCGGAGAAGCCCTTACAAGAACCTCCTTTTTGCCACCCCGGCAAGGTAGAGAACCTACCTCCTTTTGCTTCCTCCTGAAGCTGGCAGAGAACCAAAACCAAAAGCAAACTCCTTACCTCTACCGACCCTTCCACGGACGAGAAACTCTAGACGAAGACGAAGCAGAGCGATCCTTGAAGCAACCTTTGTGAATCCCCTCACAAGCTCCCCCTCACAAGATCCTCTCTCTCTCCTCTCTCTCTTTCTCTCCTCAAGGTCTTCTCAGGTCAAGGCAGCAGCCAAAGATCATTAAAAATGTTGAACAAGAGCTCTTAAATAGAAGAGCTTCAAAAAAGCTCATTAATTGCAAGTTGCCGACAATATCGTCCAAGCCGATCTGGACATCGGCCTGGCCGATCAGTACAAATCAAAGAAGATCGGGCAGAGCATCGCCCTGCATGCAAAACTGGACGATTGAAAATTGGCTTGATCGTCCAGGCCGATCTTACGATCGTCCGGGCCGATCAGTTCAAATCAGAGGAAAATCGTCCTGACAATAGCCCTGGATACAAGCTGGCCGATATTTATCGTCCTGAAGTAACTTAAGGTTTTGAATGGATCGTCCTGGCCGATCCTGCGATCGTCCAGGTCGATATGATCGTATCAATCATCCTTAATTACTCCCTTGATTTCCTCATCAATTAAGACATAATTTGGTAATTTCGTCCAGGCCGATACGTGGATCGTCCTGGCCGATAATTTAAAATTACAGTATACCTTAATTGACTATGGCGGCTACTTCTTTTTGTTTTGAGCTTATCGTCCTGGCCGATACACGTATCGTCCAGGCCGATATGTTAATGACGGCTGCCTTAATTAAGAATCCTTACTTAAACTTTCTGTTTTAAGCTGATCGTCCCGGACGATATAAATATCGGCCTGGCCGATGTGGGCAAAAACAGAAATTCTAAGCCCCTCAAGTGTGTGTGTAGGGTTACTTAGCATCAGTCTCTTTGACCATTACAAGTAGACTCAAGAAGTGAAAAACAAAAGTACAGACTGACTCAACCCTAAACCTACGCAATCCTGAACTTGGCTCCTTCTTGATCGTCCGATCTTCGATTTCTGAAAAGTTAGAAGCAACAAGTAGTCCAGGAGAAATAGTGTTTGTCAATCATCAAAACATAAGACATAAGAAAATAGGTTTGCAACAATCTCCCCCTTTTTGATGATGGCAAAACACTACGAAAATAGTTAATAGCAAAAATTCAGGATTGATGAAAAAATGAACCTCATAAACTTCTCCCCCTTTTGACATATCAAAAAGGAGGGTACAAGAAAGCAAAGCAAAAGGGATCCCTCTTTTTTTGTTTTTTTTTTTAAACAAGGCATGAACATGATATAGTATTCCTTGTGATTGATTTAAAAATTTATGAGTTAATGTGTTAATAAGCTTATCAATCTATAGAATAGTAGAATATTCGATCATGGTTACCCTTAGCTCAGACATTTTCTTAGGGTAGAATTGTCTTTTGAAATCAATGACCTAACTCAAGAAATTAATTGGTTATGAGAAAAGGAATCCACCAATTACTTGGCTTAAAAAAAATTTTTTATAAAATAATGAAGTAAAGTAAATTTGTCACAATCGCAAAATAATCGAAGTCAAGCCTTTGATAACCAACACTTCTAAGTTTTAAAAGATTTAAAAAGGGAGAATAGCTTGCTTTTGAGTGGGCTCATTTTATGCCTCTTGTCAATTTCATGGCGCTTTGTGCATCTTTTTATAGATTTTTCAATTTTTGGCGTCTTTGCGCTTCTTTTGTTGGCATCATTGGCCAAATTTTGTTGTTTTTGCAAGCTATAATCTCTTTTATAACCTTTTAAAAAACAAAGTTGTGAATATATCTTCTCAGATATTAGAGAATAGGAGCACTCTCTCTAACATAAGGAAGAGTTACCACAAGCAAAATTAATAATCAAGGACAAGAGTAACGAGAAATCTTGATGTGACAAAAAGACTTTGAACATTATAAGTATAAGATAAATTTGTTTAAGCAAGCTTAAGAAAAGATCTCAATTCCATAAACAATCTTTAACTTGAGATAGATTTTTGATTAGAAAAGAAAACTATGCCACTAAAATAGGTTAGAGAAAGAGACAAAATCACAAAATATTCCTACCATCTAAGAGATTGAGAAGATAAAAACATATTGACTACAAATTTCCAAAGGCAAGGACAAGGAATATAGTATCATATTAGCGATGATTTTGAAAACTAAGAAAAGAGAGTCAAAAGGGAAAAATAAAACACACAAAAAGGCTAAAGCAACAAAAAGGAAACAAAAGCAAAAGAAAATAAAAAGCAAAAGAAAAAACAAAAAAAAGTTTCATGCATTTATGTCAATCACACCTAACCTGGTCCTTAAAGAGCTGAAAGTATCGAAGGCCAGTGGTTTAGTAAAGATGTCTGCCAGTTGATTTTTAGTTGTCACATGGTGTAACTCAATGTCTCCCTTAGTCACATGATCTCTAATGAAGTGATGCCTAATGTCAATGTGTTTAGTCCTTGAATGTTGGATAGGATTCTTAGAGATGCATATGGCACTAGTATTGTCACAAAAGATTGAGATGGTACTTACATGTAATCCTAAATCCAATACCTGTTATTTCAACCAAAGGACTTGGGCCACACAACTTCCAAGAGCAATGTATTCAGCTTCAGCAGTGGAAAGAGCAACAGAGTTTTGCTTCCTACAAGACCAAGAGACCAAAGATTGTCCAATGAATTGATAAGTTCCAGAAGTGCTCTTTCTATCCACCTTGCATCCTGCAAAATCAGAGTCAGAAAAACCAATAATCTCAAAAGAAGTGCTATGTCTAGGGTACCAAATTCCTAATCCTTGTGTCCCCAAAAGGTATCTAAAAATCCTCTTAACAGCAGTCATGTGGGATTCCTTAGGGTCAGCCTGAAACCTAGCACAAAGGCAAATACTAAACATGATGTCAGGTCGGCTCGCAGCCAAATAAAGTAAAGATCCAATCATGCCTCTATACTTCTTCTGATCAACAGACTTACCACTTGGGTCCTTATCTAATGGAGCACTAGAAGTCATGGGAGTGTTAATTGGCTTGGCTTTGTCCATCTCATATTTCTTCAAAATGTCCTTTATGTATTTTGTTTGATTTAGAAAAGTTCATTCTTCTAATTGTTTTATGCTAAACCCCAAAAAGTAGGACAACTCTCCCATCAAACTCATCTCAAACTCTCTACTCATTGTTTTAGAAAAATCATCACACAAATTTTTATTAGAAGATCCAAAAAGTATATCATCCACATAAATCTGAACAATGAGTAAATCATCCCCAACTCTCCTAATAAAAAGGGTGGTGTCTACACTTCCCTTGACAAACTCCCTTTCTAGTTTGAATGTGCTAAGCCTTTCATACCAAGCTCTTGGTGCCTGCTTTAAACCATACAATGCCTTTTTCAATTTAAACACATGATTTGGAAATTGGGAGCTCTCAAAACCTGGAGGTTATTCTATAAACACATCTTCTTTTATCTCCCCATTTAAAAAGGCACTCTTGACATCCATTTGAAAAAGCTTAAATCCTTTATAACAGGCAAAGGCTAATAGCACTCTAATGGCTTCCAATCTAGCTACAGGGGCAAAAGTCTCCTCAAAGTCTATCCCTTCTATTTGATTGTACCCCTTAGCCACCAATCTTGCTTTATTCCTCACCACCACTCCAGAATCATTCACTTTGTTCTTAAAGACCCACTTTGTCCCAACTACACTTTGTCCCTTAGGTCTTTCCATAAGTTCCCAAACATCATTCCTAACAAATTGATTCAACTCTTCTTGCATTGCTAAAATCCAAAACTCATCAGAAAGGGCTTGGTTAATGGTGGTGGGTTCAGTCATAGAAATAAAGGCATAGTGGTTCACCTCCTTCCTAAGTCCATGTCTAGTCTTAACTCCACTAGAAGGGTCTCCTAAGATCAAATCCTTGGGGTAACTTGTAGAGTATCTCCAATCTCTAGGCAAAGTGTGTGAAGTTTCTCCCCTTTCAACAAAGTTCTCTATTCCTTGGGTGACTCCTTCTACTCCTCCATTACTTAGGTGCTCACTCCCCTTCCCAAAATTTTCTACTCCACTTGTAATCTCTCCAACATCATCATCTTCTACTCCATGTTTCTTAGGATCAGACTCATCAAAAACTACATGGGTTGTCTCTTCCACCATCAAAGTTCTCTTGTTAAACACCCTAAAAAACTTCCCAATACTAAAATATCCTAAGAATACTCCTTCATCAGATTTAGGATCAAATTTTCCCAAGTGAGACTTCCCATTATTATGAATGAAAATCTTACAACCAAAGACATGAAGGTGGGAAAGATTGGGTGTCCTACCCTTAAGGATCTCATAGAGTGTCTTCTCTAATTTGGCTCTAACATTCACCCTATTCAACACATAACAAGCTGTGTTAACCGCTTCAGCCCAAAAGTACTTTGAAAGTGAATACTCAGCAAGCATGGCTCTAGCAGCTTCCACCAAGGTCCGGTTCTTCCTTTCAGCTACCCAATTCTGCTGAGGGGTCCTAGGGGCTGAAAAATTGTGGCTAATCCCCTTGTCCTCACAAAAATCTCCAAATCTTTCATTCTCAAACTCTCCCCCATGATCACTATGGATGGTCAAAATCTCACAACCTAGCTTCTTCTGAATCCAAGTAGAAAAAGTTTTAAACTCCTCAAAAGACTCATTTTTATGTGAAAGAAATCTAATCCAAGTGAACCTCGAGTAGTCATCAACAATCACAAAACCATAGACTTTTCCCTCCAAACTAGCTGTGCTAATGGGTCCAAACAAATCCATGTGAAGGACTTCTAAAGGTCTAGAGGTGCTAATGTCCTTAATGGGGTGAAAAGAGGAGTGAACTTGCTTTCCTAGTTGACAGGCATCACAAAGGTGGTCTTTTGTAAACTTACGTTTGGGGACACCTCTAACTAGGTCCTTTTGGGTCACTTTCCTAAGGGATTTCATACTTGCATGACAAAGCCTCCTGTGCCACAACCAAGAATCATCAATCACAGTTTTTAAGCAAAAAGAAGCAGCACATTCAATGTTATTCAAATCAAGCATGTAGACGTTGTTGATCCTTTTTCCCTGCAAAATAGTGTTGTTACTTAAACTTACAATGCATGAATCCACGAAGAATTGCACGATGAAGCCTTTGTCACAGAATTGACTGATGCTGAGCAAGTTGTGCTTCAATCCATCTACAAGCAAAACATTTTCAATCATAAGGTTCTTGGAATTGCCAATTATACCTGCTCCTACCACCTTCCTGGTGGTGTTGTCTCCAAGAGTAACCTTGCCTCCAGTCCTGGACTCTAGTACAACAAACTGGCTAGCATCACCAGTCATATGTCGAGAGCATCCACTGTCCAGGTACCACGTACTCTCACGAGGTCTTTTGTGAGAGCACTCCTGCAAAATTATCAAATGTTAGATTTAGGAACCCAAGCAGGTTTGAGGTCCTTCTTATGAAGAGAAGAATGCAATGCATGTGTGATATGTTGTAGATCATGCACCTTAGATCTCCACACCCAATGTGTACTATGGTGAATCATGCAAGTGTGTGAGATGTGTCCTAGCATGCCACATGAAAAACATCTAACTCCAAGAAAAGGGATTTCTTAAGTGATTTGAGTTATAATGCCTCTTCATAGGTTTTGGCAATTGATTAAAAGTAGAAGTCATCCTAGTTTTCTTACATACTTCTAAATCATTTTGAAACTTCAAATTTATGATTTTTAAAACTTCATTTTCAATCCTCAAATTTTTCTCTATCTCCTTTGACTTCTTAAAATCAGATTCAAGTGATGTGTGTGATATTTTTAATGCATCAAGCTCTTCAACTAACTCACCATGATTTTTATTTAACTCATCAAATTCATAAAATAAAGTCATGTGATTTGAATCAATTGTTTGATGGTCTTTAATCAAAACTTCATGCTCTTTTTGTAGATTTAAGAATTCTAATTTCAAGCTAGCATGAGTTTTCTTTAATTTCCTATATGATGCATGAATTTTTTCTGAAACTTCAAGAAGTTGATCATAGGAAAGTTCATATACCTCTTCTTGATCACTTTGACCTTTTCCCATGAAACACAAGTTTGTAGTTTCTTCCTCTGGTTCAGTCTCAGAGGAGTCAGTACCAGATTCTGCCCAAAAGCTCCTTTGGTTTTTCTTCTTGTCCTTCCTAGACTTAGCTTTCTCCTCACCTTTTTTTTTGCTTGATTGATCTCTAAGCGTAGGGCAATCAGTTCTCACATGTCCAGGCTTCCTGCATTCAAAAAAAACAACATCAGAAAATCCTTTAACATGTTTATGATCCTTACCTTTTCTCCAACTTTGATGATGCTTTTGTTTCTTCCTTAGAAAGCTTTTAAATTACCTTGTGATGAAGGCAATTTCATCGCTTTCAAACCCGAAAGATTTAGAATCCGATTTGTGTGCCTTCAATGCAATTGTTTTCTCCTTTTTTTTTCACCTGCATCAACATTTCTTTGATTCACCCCTTGCTTGTAAGCAATGAGTGAGCCAAGTAAGTTATCAATAGAATAGGTGTTCAAATCTTTAGATTCAGTAATGACAGTAATTTTTGCATCATAAGACGAAGGCAAGTATCTCAAAATCTTGTTAACTTTTTCATAGTTCGAAAGCTCTTTTCCTAGTGCATGCAATGAAGTAACAATCTTAGTAAACCTAGTGTACATGTCAGAAATCGATTCATGAGATTTCATACGAAAAAGTTCGTAGTCATGCAAGAGAATGTTTAAACGGGATTGTTTAACTTCATTAGTACCTTCATAGGTGATGCCTAATTTATCCCAAATTTCTTTACCAGTTTTGCAAGTTGAAATATGCATGAAATCCTCAGATTTCAAAGCACAGAAAAAACAGTTCAGACATTTCGCATTTAATTGAGCTAAATCTTGTTCATCAAAAGTCCATTCAGTAAAAGCAACTTCAGTTTTCACACCATTAATTTCACAGAAGGTGGAGAATAACCTTCTTAAATAAGCATCCACATGCGATAATCAGTAGATTGTAAAAACATTGACATACGAGTTTTCCAAAAATCAAAAGGTAGGTTATCGAACAGGGGAGGTCGGGTAATAGAATACCCTTCCATAGTGTTACGATTCCCAATGTTAGCCATGGATCAAATTCAAAAAGTTTTCAAACTTTAATTTTCGAATCCCGCTCTAATACCACTTGAAAGTTTGTTAGGGATGTTAAGCCCTATGAACTTAGTCCCAAGCTAACCAAGAGGGGGGGGGGGGTGAATTGGTATTTTAAAAACTCTTTTCACAAAGAAAGAAAATTGCATAAATCAAATCACACCACAGAAATAAATACGGAATTTTAAAAGCGCGGAAGCAAGAAAAAGAACACAGAAATTTATAGTGGTTCGGTCGACTCGACCTACATCCACTCCTTGGAGGCACCCTCCAAGTATTGCACTACAAAACGTGACTCTCTTTTAGCCCCCACTGCTAGGCGGAGAAGCCCTTACAAGAACCTCCTTTTTGCCACCCCGGCAAGGCAGAGAACCTACCTCCTTTTGCTTCCTCCTGAAGCTCGCAGAGAACCAAAACCAAAAGCAAACTCCTTACCTCTACCGACCCTTCCACGGATGAGAAACTCTAAACGAAGACGAAGCAGAGCGATCCTTGAAGCAACCTTTGTAAATCCCCTCACAAGCTCCCCCTCACAAGATCCTCTCTCTCTCCTCTCTCTCTTTCTCTCCTCAAGGTCTTCTCAGGTCAAGGCAGCAGCCAAAGATCATTAAAAATGTTAAACAAGAGCTCTTAAATAGAAGAGCTTCAAAGGAGCTCATTAATTGCAAGTTGCGGACAATATCGTCCAGGCCGATCTGGACATCGGCCTGGCCGATCAGTACAAATCAAAGAAGATCGGGCAGAGCGTCGCCCTGGATGCAAAGCTAGACGATTGAAAATTGGCTTGATCGTCCAGGCCGATCTTACGATCGTCCAGGCCGATCAGTTCAAATCAGAGGAAAATCGTCCTGACAATAGCCCTGGATACAAGCTGGCCGATATTTATCATCCTGAAGTAACTTAAGGTTTTTGAATGGATCGTCCTGGCCGATCCTGCTATCGTCCAGGATGATATGATCGTATCAATCATCCTTAATTACTCCCTTGATTTCCTGATCAATTAAGGCATAATTTGGTAATTTCGTCCAGGCCGATACGTGGATCGTCCTGGCCGATACGTGGATCGTCCTGGCCGATAATTTAAAATTACAGTATACCTTAATTGACTATGGCGGTTACTTCTTTCTGTTTTGAGCTTATCGTCCTGGCAGATACACGTATCGTCTAGGCCGATATGTTAATGACAGCTGCCTTAATTAAGAATCCTTACGTAGACTTTCTGTTTTAAGCTGATCGTCCCGGACGATATAAATATCGGCCTGGCCGATGTGGGCAAAAACAGAAATTCTAAGCCCCTCAAGTGTGTGTGTGTAGGGTTACTTAGCATCAGTCTCTTTGACCATTACAAGTAGACTCAAGAAGTGAAAAATAAAAATACAGACTGACTCAACCGTAAACCTACGCAATCCTGAACTTGGCTCCTTCTTGATCGTCCGATCTTCGATTTCTGAAAAGTTAGAAGCAACAAGTAGTCCAAGAGAAATAGTGTTTGTCAATCATCAAAACATAAGACATAAAAAAATAGGTTTGCAATATGTGATAGTTAAAAATGGATTCTCTAGGAATAGTGTTAGTATGGGTCTAAATATACTTAGTGTATGAAGCTACATGGTGAACATTCTCACTAGTTATGGAAGGGTAGAGAAAGTCATGGAGGTATTGGTAGGTGATTAATATAGATCTCCTATTAATTTAATATTAGAGGGTATTATCCTCACTATTAATGCGAAGACTTGTAAAAAAAATTCAAAAAGAAGTTTTGAATTGAATGGTTAGGTAAGTGTGAGGATGAAGCTAAGAGTGGAGTTGGCAAAAAAGATTTAGTACCTCGAAGTTTAAAACTTCCTGGTTAATGATTTTGAAATGTATGATCCTGTCAATTTTTCCCCAAATAAACCTCTTCATTAGCTGCATCAGGGAATCTAGGATCTACAATGTGTTGAGAGGAACTCCCGATGAGTACACAAGAGTGCTTGCCTCCAACTATTGCCAAGATTCAAGTGAGAGGGAAGGAGAGTTGGAAGGATTATTGTGAAGAACAAAGCATGAATTTGGTATGCATATATAGAATCATTCGGATCATATAGTACAATTGTGATGATATATTGGACGATCGACTGTAATGAATTCGTCCAATCCGATCTAGTAAAAAACTTGGTCTCAGCATATAGAGAGATTAGAGACAAAGTGATCATCCCGAGGAGTCAGTTTGGACAATTGTTGACTAAGATGATCTAAAGTAGGAAAAAATGTTTATATAATATGATATGTTATTCAATATCATATAGGTCGAATTCAATTCTTCCAATGGCTACTGCCATGTGGATCGTACAGTATGAAGGTGTTGCAACTTGAGCTCCAGAGTTTATGAATTTGATGATAATAAATATTATTGATTATCTCCTTATTTCTTCTAGTATTTATAGTGCATATTTATTTATGTGTTATTTAATATTTTAGGTATAACATGCACCATTATTTAAAGATTTAGGGCTCAAGATGGGGTAAAGTAGGTTATGCTTAAAGAGTATGTAATTCTTATTTATTTATTTTTAATTTCTTGAGTCAAGTTTTGTAAGGGTGTATACTAGTAGAGTGGTTGTGCGCACACACATATGGGGAGCAAAAATAATTTTAAATATATTAATTTTTATGTACATCGTACTATATGATATGGATAGTATTGTATGATTGTTATTACATAAATTAATTAAATTATTTAATGATTTCTAAAAAAAATATTTTAAAATATAACTAGTCATATAATATGAACACCATATTGTTCTAGATGATATGTTATAATTAGAAACCTCACCGTTCATTAAATTAGGCAAAATTTTGAATTTGAAAAGTTTTTCTATTCATACTATATGAACATAACCATACCGTACTATATTTAAAATATTGCCTAATTTAATTTTATGATTAATCAATCAAATCTACTTAATTTTGATATTTTTATCATACTATACGAATTGGATCGTACTATATTATAAACATTGTTGATATTTGGTCGTCCCATGATTCATCCTAGATGAAATCCATTTCAGTTGAACTAATCATAACATATGATTGGTCATTTGTACCGATGATCGTATAATACTAATAGGAAAATGTTAATTGATCGTACTATACTAACTAGTGATCGTATAGCACTAATAGGTCAAATTCTACACATCATACTAGACGATCCTTCGATCGTAGTATACGATCTTTGACAACTGAATTAAATTTTTAAGGTTTTTTGAAGCCCTCTATTTAAGCTTTCTCATAAGACTTTGTAATTATCTTTTGAACATTAATTGCATTATTTTCTTTTAGAGAAAGATTGAAGAGAGAGCTTTGGCTAGGGAGAGAAAGGTCTTGTAAGAGAGGGAGAAGATCCTTGTGAGATTCAATGAAATGTGAGAGGGGGTTTTTAGATGGTTGCTCCGATAAACTTGCATCTGAGTTCCTCTAAGTGTAAAGGGTTTTCTTGAGGGAAACTTTAGGAGGAAGACCTCTTTGGTGGAAAAAGATCTGACTACTCCACTTCACCAGAGGAAGGTGAAAGTGATTCCAGGTTATCTGCCTCACGAGGAGGGTTAAAAGAAGTCATGGGTTTTTGCTCATCAGGAGGGTGAAAGGAGTCAAAGTTCTCTGCTTATGAAAGGAGTACAATCCTCTATCGCACCGGGTTGGTAGAAGAGAGTTTGTAATGGATTCTCCATCTTGATTTCTAAGAGAGATATGAAAGGTAATGGTTCATTGTTGTTGAATCCCAACAGAGAATTCAGAATCCTTTGATGAAGCTGCAAGGTCCATTGGTGATAAAGGAGGTATCAAATATAACACCTAGTTTGATTAAGCATATGGAAGGCAAAGGTAAGTATATAGCTGAAGTTGTGGATATGGTTACTCCAAAAAGTTTGAAATTATTGGTAATTCCTTCTGATAATACTGCATCTACATCTGGAATGAAAATTTTTGTTAACCTGTTTAGGAATTCAAATGAAATCCTTGGACTTAGGCGCAACATGATAAATGCGAATTCTTGGAATTTAGTTGACAATAATGCTCATTCTGTACCAAAAAGAAGGAATGGCTCAGATGGAGATAAGTTGCTTGATGGAATGCCTAGAAACTCTGTAGGCATGGGTAACGTCAATCCATGGAGTAACAAACCATATATAAAATTGGATTTTAAAGAGGATGAGGTGGTATTATCTGAAGATGGAAAGACTGTAAGGTTAAATGAAGAATTGGATATGAGGAACTCAAAGAAACTATCAAATTCTTTGGTAATTAAGTTATTTGGAAAAGAATTACCATCCCATATGGTGGCTTGGGAGATAAGGAGACAATGGAGTCAATTTGGGCAATTCAACTTTACTACATTGGCTAGAGGTTGGTTCCTATACTCATTCTCCTCGGCTGAGATGGAAGAAGCAGTTCATTCAGGAGGCCCTTGGTTTGTGAACGGGCATATAGTAGGTATGGAGAAATGGACTCCGGACTTTACTACTGCATCTATGGAGGGGGCTTTCTTCTCTAATTTGGATTAGAATGCCTCACTTACCTTTAAAATGTTGGGATGGATGAATGTAGCTTGTATTGCATCAAGAATCGGAAAACCACTTATGTTGGATGGTAATATGTTTCATTGGGGAAGGAGAGAATTTGCAAGAGTATGTGTAAGAATAAGGCTTGATCAACCTCTTCCGGTAGGTGTATGGGTGGATAGCATGGCTGGAAGGTTCTTCCAAAATGTGGAGTATGAGAAGATATCCAATTTTTGCTCTGTATGCGGGAAGATTGGACATGTGGAAAATGAATGTGTTCTAAAAGAAAAAAAATCCTAAGGTTGTGGAGGTTGCTGATGAAAGTGGTAGAGAAAATGTTCTGGGAAGGAAGCAAGAGGTTTTGAAAGACCCTTCTTATGGCCCATAGATTCTAGTCAACAACAAGAAAAGCAGAAAATCAAAATAGAGCAACAAGGTGATTAAGTAAAACATTGTAAGATATGTTAAAAAATTTGCTATTCCAGTGATAATTATGCAAGAAGTTTGGACTGGTATGGATGATGGTATCAGTGTAGTCTCTATCCCGGAGATTCCAGGGAAATTATGTGATGTGGCTAAACAATTAGAAGAAGGGGAGTATAGACTGAAAGATGTTAAAGTTGATAAGTTGGATCAGTCATTGATGAAGTGGAACAGAAAATGCCGTTTGACAAAAATGAAATTAGCTCTGGTTATGAAATGGGTAAGGAAGCCATATCCGTTTCTAATTATTTTTCAAATTTAGCAAATAAATTTGATGTATTGAAAATGGTTGATGATGATATGATGGAGATGGAAAAGTTAAAAGGCAGGAGTGATATTGTTAAAAATAATGTCACTTTGATAAAAATTGGAAAATATATGGAGGTATGCTGTAAAGAAGGTCTTAACAGGGATACTGCTGAAGGTGATAAAGCTAGAGAAGTTGCAAAAGGTGGGGAGAATAATAAAGTGCAGCTTGCAGAAGAATTGAGGTCTCTTGGTCCAATCAAAATTGCTTCCAGAGGTAGGAATATGGATTGGGTTGGTAGTAGAAAGAAGAAAGGGGCCTCATCCCCTAGAATAAAATTATGAATTCCTTAGCCTTTTGGAATTGTAGAGGAGCCAAGAGAAAAAGTGGCTTCTCTCTATCTTAAGGAATTTATAATGGATCATGGAGTTCTTTTTGTTGGATTGGTGGAAACTAAAATAAGTAATTTTGATAAAGTTTTTCTTGAGAAAATTTTGGGTCCTGATTGGGACTTCTTTCTGGTACCTTCAGATGGCTTGTATGGAGGAATGTTGTTATTGTGGAGATCGGATATGGCTTCTTTTACAGTTCTAAAAGAGTCAGATCAATGTCTTATTGGAGACCTTAATGTTTTCAACAAAGGGACGTGGATGATAGCTACAGTATATGGGAGTAAGGAAGTGGTGAAAAGGAGGAGTTTATGGGGTTGTATTCAGAAAGTGGCTAGTATGAAGATCCCTTTGGTTGTTGGGGGAGATTTTAATTGTATAAACTCTCAAGATGAGAAAAGAGGAGGTAGGAAATTTGTGTTCTCTCAAGGTCCAAAGGAGATGGTGAACTTCATGAATGAGAATGATTTGCATGATGTAAGGGTGGGGGGACCAAGGTTCACTTGGTGCAATAATAAAAATGGAGGAGGCCGAATTCTTGAAAGGTTGGATAGGTGTTTACTTAACACTTTGGCTATCAACTTTATTCATGTGGCATTGGTGAGGCATTTAGCCAGAATTGCTTCAGATCATTGTCCTATAATATTGAAAATTTTGACTCATCATCTTGAAGTAAAGGGTTTCTCAAGTTTGAGGATGTATGGTTATCCTATAGAGGTACGACTCACATTATAGATAAAGTTTGTAGGAAAGGATTTCATGGCAATGATATGGAGATCCTTAACAAAAAGTGTAAGAAAGCTTTAAAGGATTTGCATTTTTGGGGAAAGGCTAAAGTCAAGGAGTTCTCTATTGGGAAGGATAAATTGAAAGATGAAATATTTCATCTTCAAGAGGAAGAAGCCAATGTGGGTTGGTTGAGTGAAGATAAGCTTTTTCTGTTGAGATCTAAAGTTAAGGAGTTTAATTTGACACTTGGCCAGTTAAATACATGCTGGAAACAAAGAGCAAAGGTGAGATGGTATAAGGAGGGGGATGCTAATACCAAATTTTTTCATTCTTTTGCTAATGTTAGGAGTGGGAACTATATTTCATAAGTAAAGAAGTGTAATGGGGAGCTAACCGAAGATCCTAAGGAAGTGGAGGAAGCATTCTTTAGGGTTTTCCTTGATAAATGGAAGGAGAGGGACTGCTGTGAGGATAACTGGCCAGCACAGTACAAAAGTCTGGATGGAAATGATAGAAGAAGATTAGATGCTGATATTTCAGATTCGAAAATTATAGAAGTAATCAGAGTGGTGGGGAAATGCATTGATAATATTAAGATCCATAAAGGTTAGAAATTTAAATTTTTTCAACCCTAGCTCAGGCCCCTTATAAGTTAAAGTCCTTTTTATACAAAAATTTAATTCAAAAAATAAATAAGAAATGAAATGTGATATTTTCAAAAAAAAATTCAAAAATGTATCAAGGAGAATATCATTGCAAAGTGATAAACCAGAAATCATGATTTTCAAATTCAGGTGTAGATGATATCAATTTGCACATGGATTTATTTAAGATTTAATGATTTTAAAGCAAGGGAAGATAACTCATTATGGACTCATTTTGTGCTTCTTTAATTAGTGTTTGGTGCACTTTGCATATCTTTTGATTTTTATACCCTTTATGCATGTTTCAAACTTTGGCATACATTGTGCATATTCTTAACTTTTGGGCTCATTTTGTTCCTCTTTTTTGTTTTTACAATTTTTTTTTTCATTTCTAAGTCTTTAAAAACTCTTAGTTATGAAATTATCCTCTAAATATGAGAAAAGAAGAACTCACTCTAGTATAAAAGGAAAAGTAAACTATATACTAAGACCTGATCCATCCAATATAGACAATCAACTTGATTAAAAAATTATAAATAAATATATTAATTTGGAAAAATATTCATATGTGATAGAAAACTGTAGGAAGATGAAATAGATCTCTATTTCATGGTCCAATGTTTAATATGAAATAGATTTTGATCAAAAAAAAAAAAAAAAATCACCACTAAAGAAGTTAGAGGAAGGGAGATAATTACTAATTTTTCTTCCCTTAACTATTATAGAGGAGTCAATTACTGCTTACAAAAATAGGTAAGAGTTCAATTTAAAGAGATGTTTAACTTCTAAAATTATTAGTGATTAGATTCTTAAATTTTTAAAGAACTAAAAAAATGCATGCATAAAGAAAAACATAAGCCATTGAAAAACAAAACAAGAAAATATAATAATCATATATTAGATTTTCAAAGTATTAAGTTTCAAGCATGAAAATCTATGACACCTTATATGGTTCTTAAGGTGCTAAATATTTCAAAAGCTAGTGATTTTGCAAGGGTATTTGCAAGCTAATTTTTAGTGGCTACATAATGTAGCTCTATGTCTCCTTTGGTGACATGGTCCCTAATGAATTGGTGCCTTATATCTTTGTGTTAAAGGTAGTCTTAAATAAAAAAATTATTGCTTTAACCAAAGGACGTGTGCCACACAACTTTCTAAAGCTATATACTCAACTTCTATAGTGGATAGGGCCACTGAGTTTTATTTTTTACTAGACCAGGAGATAAAAGATTATCCTATGGATTTGCGGGTTCTAGAAGTGCATTTGCAATAAACCTTACATCCTGCAAAGTCTGAATCAAAATATCCTATGATTTCATAGGAAGTGTTCTGCTCAGGGTACCAAATTTCTAAGTTTTGGGTTCATAAGAGATATCTATGGATTCTTTTAATAGTAGTCAAATGAGATTCTTTTAGATCAACCTGAAACATAGCATAGATATAAGCACTAAACATAATATTAGGTCTGCTAGCAATCAAATAAGGAAGTGATCCAATTAATCCTTTGTATTTCTTTTAATCAACTAATTTTCTATTTGAGTCCTTATCTAATTGAGTTGTAGAGCTCATGGGAGTGTTTATTACCTTGAATTTTTCTATTTCATATTTCTTAAGGATTTCCTTAATGTATTTTGATTAACTAAGTAAAATTCCATCACCTTTTAACCCTATACTAAATCTAAGAAAATAATTTAGTTCTCCCATCATACTCATATCAACCTACTTACTCATTATTTTAGAAAATTCATCACCTTGGTCTTTATTAGAGGATCCAAAAAAAATATCATCAATATAGATTTGGACAATAAGTAGTTCTTCTCCTACCTTTTTGAGAAATAGGGTGGTGTCTGTGATCCCCTTAAGAAAGGTTCTATCAAGTAGGAATGTGCTTAGCCTTTCATACCATGTTTTATGTGCTTATTTCAATCCATATAAAGCTTTTTTTATTTGAACACATGATTAAAAAATTATTTATTTTTAAATCCTGGGGGTTGTTCAACATACACATCTTCTTCTTTATGTCATTTAGAAAGTCACTTTTATCATTCATTTGACACAGTTAGAATACCTTAAAGTAGACAAAAGCTAGTAGCACTCTTATTACTTTTAGTCTAGCTATAGGCGCAAAGGTCTCTTCAAAGTCAATCCCTTCTATATAACTATACCCCATAGCCACTATTATTGCTTTGTTTTTAACCGATACAATAGAATCATCCATTTTATTTTTGAAAACCCATTTGTTGACCTCATTTTTGTATGAGGTCACTGAGGCCCTTCCAAACTCCAAATTAATCCTAGACCCTAGGATCCACTCTAGACCTTAGGATCTTTCCTAGAACTAGACCTTAGAGCCTATTCTAGAGCCTAGGATTCCCTTAAATCCTAGATCTTAGATTTTTTTTTTTTTTCTAGATCCTAGGATCACTCCAACTTCAAATCAACCTCCACCTTTGATCAACCTCAATTTTAAATCAATTCCTATATTTAATCTACTCCAATTTCAATTTAATCCCTACCTGTGATCAATTTGAATCTCAAACTCCATCCAATTCAAATCCAAATTAATTCAAACTTCAAATCAAATCCAAACCCAGAATTCAGACTCAAATTCAAACTCTAGAGGCCTTATCCTAAAGACCCTTTTCAGAGATTTTTCAAACATTTTAAAACCCAATCAAATGGCCTCTGATTCAGGGTCTATCACTTGCAAAGTGATAAGACATGTCTCTAGAGGCTGCCCTCCAATTTTGAGCCCATTCTGAGATCTCTAACCCCAGAATCTGAATTAAAATTCAAAGGCTGTAAAACCTTCAAATATTTACAACCTATGCCACTGAGCATAACCCTTTTGAGATTTTGGCCTTGGAACCCTTATCCAAGCCTCCAATCACTTCCAGACCTTTGAATTTAACCCATTGAGCAGTAAACTGCATTTTTCAGACCCATTTTTGACCATAGTTGACCAATAGGTCAAAATTGACCAAAATACCCCTATGGGGCTCAAATGGGGATTTCAAACCAAATGAGCTCCAAATGGGATCCAACCACCTTTGACAAATTTCAAATATCTTTTCAAACCTGTTGAGCCCAAACCCAGACCCTGGGTCAACCTGGGTTGACTAACCTGGTTGACCAAGTCAACCCAGGTTGACCAAACAGGCCCTTAGGGACTCAAATAGGGATTTTGATCAATTTGACCTCCCCAGACCCAGGAACTACCCTCAATGGTCTCCAAATGCCTTTTCAAACTTGTTGAGCCCAAACCCAGACCCTAGGTCAACCTGGTTGACCAAGTCAACCTAGGTTGACCAAACAAGCCCTTAAGGGTTCAAATGGTGATTTTGACCAAATCGACCCCTCCAAACCCTGGGACCACATCCAATAGACTCAGGATGACGTTCTGAATTTGTTGAATCCATTTCTAACCCTGAACCCAACTGGTTGACCAAGTCAACCAGTTTTGGCCTAGAAGCCCATTAAAGGCCCATTAAGCCTCTTTAATCCATTTGACATGCATGGCTCTTGGAACCACCCTCCAATCCACCTAATCAACTCATTTGAATTACCTAAATAAAAATTTCATAACCCTTGATGGAGTTGACTGGTCAACCAGTCAACTCAAGGCTTAAGGGACCATTTGTATGGTCAAACCTTTCAACCCATTGAACCTAGCTCAAGCCACACCCATCCAGCCACTTGGAAAGACTCCATGACCTGCTTGGATGCCACATCAGCCCCATTGACCAGTTGACTGGTCAACCTGGTCAAACCCAAGCTTAAACCTCTTCTAGAAGGCTTTATCACATGCTAAGCCCCTTTCCCTTGATTTAAGCTGCTTTAGGCCGACCCCTTAATGTCCTAAAGCTCACTTGGAGCTCTCCTAACCAGGCTCAGGGCCTGGTTTAGCCTTAAATGGCAATGTCTCCTCCACTCATCCCAAAGCCGCCCAATAGGATTGAGGCGTGCCCAGCCTTTGGGTCAGCCTTCTGGCTGTCCCAGGGACACTTGGCAACATCTGAGGACCTGGTGAGTCAATCCCAGCCATCCGTTTGGCCTAGGGGCGTTTGAATTGGGGGAAAAGGCCTTAATGCCATACACTTTAACCCTAATCATCTCTCACTACTCAAGCCCTCTCAAGTCCTGTCCCCTGTTCGTTTTGAATCTCCAGAGCTTCCTCTACCTCCCCACTACAAAATCCAAGTGGTTGCACGTCACCTGCGGCGAGTTCTTCGGCGAGTACACCACCTAGACCGTCCCAAGCCTACAGCAGTCGATCCAGACGCGTTCGAGCTCGGATTTTTGCTGGGGATCTTCACTTGGACAGTCTACAAGCTCATCCATCCAGAAATCTCGAAGATCTAACGGTATAACTCCCTAAAACCCTAGATCTAGTTCACATTAGTTAGATCTAAATAGCTTTATGCTTTTAGGGTTTTAGCCAAAACGAACTATTCCCCACGATTTCTGTTCATGTCTTCAATCTACGTTTAAAATTTCAAGTGAAATGATCAATCCGATCGAAAGAACGAGGCGAAATACGTTCTCTAGGGCGTCACTCACGGTCTCCGGTGAGTGTACGTTTTCTGGACCGTTGATCGCTCGATCAACGGTCCAGATCGAGCCCTTCCGCGATCTGATCCGACCGCGCATTCGATCTGTCGTTCGATCAGCCGTCCGGCGAGATCAGGGCCGTCCATTCGGAACAGCGGGATCAAATCTCCGCCGTTCAATCTTCTCCTGGTGAGATCAAACCGCGGGATCTGATCTCAGCCGTTAGATCGAACCCGCGGGTTAATCCAACGGCTAGCAAGAGCCGCTGACGTGGTTAAGTGAAAACCGCGTGAAGCGGCCCGCGGCCGACGCGTGTCCCCGCCGTCACGCGGTTTCGATCCAGCCAATTCGAGCGCGCCGCGTGTCTGACCGCCGCCATTTAATTAAGGAAATTGTGTTTTAATTAGTTTTAATTACAGAAACTTAAAAAAATGACAGTAAATCAAATACATAACCAAAAATTGAGTACAATATATCAAAATTTTCAGAATTTCAGCTAGTTTATTTTAAAAATAAAATCAAACTCTTTTGGTTATTATTTTATTAGTAATTTAAGAAATACAGAAATATGTATTTTATTTTTAATTAATTATGTATAAATTATTTTTGTCTGAAATTTGGCATGCATGTTGTTGAGAGTATGGCTGGTCTCCAGAAAAATTTTCAATATTATTTGAATAGATTTTGATGGTATTTTGAATTATTGAAGCTTATTAACCTTTTTTTATATTTAATTAAATGTCAAGTATTTTGAAAAATACAAGGAAAATCTTTTTATTATTTTCAAACTTCTATGGAGATCAGTGGATCCTTCAACTCATTAACATGTATTTTAATAATATATTTAATTATTTTATAATATATATTTCTATTTATATATATATATCCATTTATATTTATGTATTTTAATATATATTTTGAAACTATATATATGTAAATCTTTAAGTGTTTAAGAAGTCACTTGAGATCTTAAATGTTGATTGAGCATATTTGAATAGAAGTAAAGGGGATGATTAGTGGATAATCATTCTTTGATTATTCACTAATTTTGTCTTAATTATGTTAATTAGTTAATTGCATGCTTAAGGTGCACACACCACTTAGTCTAAGGCTCTCCTAGACTTAGGTATTGAATGTGTTTATGTGCTTCATGCATGCCTTGTGTATTGAGTATGAGGGTTAGTTCAAACATTGATTCAAGCCCATCAAGATTAGTGACATAATTAAGGACAATAATTAAGGACTCATGTATAGAAAACTTAGAAAAATTTCCATAATTAGGATTCACTTTCCCTTGAGTTGAAACTTTGAACATTTGAACTTAGTGACACCCTCAACCCCTAGGGAAATTTTCACTGATTTTTGAGATCATTAGGTCCCCTAATTAATTTTCTAAGTCTTAAACCCTTAATTAAGCCTTTAAAACTTCTAAAAATTGTAATAAATCCAATTTAAATCCAAAAATTACATATAAACCCTCAAACTGACCAGAATTTAGTCCTTAATCTGTGATAATTGGAAGCCCCTTGATTTGACAGCAATTTAAATCCTAATTTAATTTTAAGTAAAAAAAAACCCAATGTTTAATTGAGATAATTAATTAATAATAATTAAAAAATCAAAAAAAAATCTCCCAAACACTTGGGGATCTCTCCTTAGATTATTCCTGACCTTTGGAGGTGTTTTCAAGAGATTGGGAATTTGTTTAAAGCAAAATCACAAAGAGACCCTCTAATTAAGAAATCCCTAAAATTCATTAAAATGCCCAAACTTCAATAATCCATAACTAATTCTAGAAAAATCCAAATTACCCAAACTCACTTGCATTCAACTAATATTGATGTCTAGTATTTATTAAAAATATTAAATTCCAGAAATTTGCAATATTTTAAAAAGTCAGCAAATCGATCAACTTTAAGTCAAAACTAGTTCAAAACTTCAAACCTTTGTAATAAAATGTAGAAAAATCCGATTTTAACGTACTTACCTTCTAACTGATCGTAGTAAGGTCTAGTGTTTTAATAAAATACAAACATTCCAGAAGTTGGTCGTAATCAAAATTTCAACTTTTAACCCCTTGATTAAATCATTAAAATATTCAAAATTCATAAAACTCATAATCATTCTAAAATTCAGAAAATATTGGTTTAATGTCCAAAACACTTAACAAATCCTTTAAAACACAACAACCACCCTAAAGTTGAAGTTTATTGGCTGGACTACTCCGGGCTGCGGGGCTAAGTGTCCTAAGGAGGCTGGTTCCTCGAGCCTGGTGGCACAACGCCACGAATGGATTCTAAAGGATGTCAAACCTTAAAATGGATTAATTTTTTTAATTATTTAACATTTTAAAAGTCTCTAATTCAATTACATTAATTTGGTTTATCGGCTGGACTACTCCGGGCTGCGGGGCTAAGTGTCCTAAGGAGGCTGGTTCCTCGAGCCTGGTGGCACAACGCCACGAATCAATTAATGGCAAACTTAAATTAATCAACTTTAAAAATCAGTAATTAACTCATTTTTGTATTAATCCACTTTTTTAATTCCAACCAATTTAAATAACTTAATCAACCCCGATTGCTACTGGGTAACCCAGGCCTACGAGGCTATTAGCTTAGCCCCAAGGAAGGTGAAATAAACTTCACGGCCTTGGTGTGAAACAAAGGTAGTAATCAATTAACTTTTAAAATATATTTAATTAAAACTCCTAATTTATTAATACTTGAATTTTAACCTAAATTCCCTCCTAAGCCTTAACAAACTCAAACTTTTAGACAACTTTAACTAATCACCTACTTTAGAATCTATCCCAGCCACACGACCTTTTACACACACTTTAGATGATGTGCTAGGGCAACCAACTCTAGATCTAGGTTAGGCCGGTGTTTACTTTACTGCTGTGTGCCGGATTTTTCGTAGTTTTCACTGCATGTTGTGGATGAAATTGCTTTGCTATGTCTGCTTACTTCTTCTGTACTCTGTGGATGGATTGATGTGTTTGGCGACTAGATTACCCTTAGGTTAGGTACGATCTGGATGTTGACACAGTTTTCTGCAGGTGGCCACGCTCATGCAGGGCAATATAAAAAGGGGGCAAATCATAAAAAAATGCATAAATATTATAAACTCTTTGCACAGGTGCTTCAGCTGCTAAAGCCCCCAAATCATAAAAAGAGCGTGGCCAGTGTGTTTACTTTTTTTTGCTCATATACAACTGCTTGGAAATAACTGCTTTATATATATTAATTGCTTAGGATAACCCTGCAGGTGAGTCTAGATCTTTTATTTTGATATCAATGTAATTTGTATAATTGTTAAGTGTTGTGAAAGTTAAGTTTGAGTTTGGGATACATAGATCCAAAGCTTGGATTCCAAAGAGGAAAGGATACCCCTTTGGGGAACACTCCTTTTTCATTTGGAAATCCAAATTTGGATCATACCTCTTCCTTACCCAAAGAGGAAGGAGTGGTCTTCCCCTTAGAGGGAAGTGCCCTCTTATCCATTTGGGTAATCTACTACGAAGATTCCAAGAAGATTGAAGAAAAGGAGTCCAAAGAAGAATGAAATTGAAGATTTGAAGATTTGAAGATTGAGAGTATCCCACTCAAAATAACTTGCGTCGTTACTAGGTTTAGAATCCGGGTTGTTGTCAGTGGTGCCCGGCCACTTTACTTTCTGCAATATTCTGGTTTGTAATAAGCAAGGCAACTTTGCCTATGGACATTTATTAATTAATTTATATTTGATGTGATGATTTGATTGCCTCTAGGATTACTTATTTTTACTAGTTTTTTTTGGCGATTGCATGCCGCTCTTTGTTTTCGCCTGGAAACGTGAGGCTCGTGAGGGTGTGAAAGTTTTATACTCAAAATATTAAAGTCTAAAATTTTAGTGAGTCTAAATAACATAGAAAGATAACGAATCTAGGGAATTAGCCGGGGATCGACCCCCGGGGTCGCATGCATATTTTTGCATTACTCTTTCCTTGCTTTAGACCCTTCCCCGCCTGCGGGTAGAGTCCGGATAGTCTGACCTATGAGGACGAGGTGCCGGACCTGGGGAAGTCCAGTCTTCTAAAAAACTATTTTATAAGCCTGTTTTTAAAATTTCAAGCATACTTGATTGGAAGTTGTTAACTAGCATGTATTGCATTAGATACAAACTAAAAGAGTCAAAATTTTAATTGCACCAGTTTAGCATTTTTGCACCCAACATGTGTCAAAGGGGCCAATTAGGAAAATCTCTAGATGTCGGCCCCGACTCTCCAAAACTTTAATTACAACGTCCCTACCATTCTTTCATAAAAAGACCGGATTCATGTATTTTAAATCGATTATGTGGTTAGCTGGCTCCCCAATCCAGGCCGGGGTAAGTCCAGACCTTGCACTGCATTAGTTAGGATCGGACGACTGTGGTCCAGTGTCCAAAATAGATTTAGGATCCGGGGCAGATCTTTGATTATAAGACCCCAAATTTCGGGAATATAGTCCCAAATTTCTAATAAAATACTTAACTCTAATTAAAGCTTCATTTCAATCCTAAAACATAAAGCCCAACACTTAGATTAAGTTGGGACACTTCCGGATGGTTCTGGAATCTCAAAGTGTCCCCTACCTCTCATCCTTTGACTCCGTTAATAACTGCTCAATTTTGATCCATTCCCTTTTGATTTTCCAATAATTCTATTCATACTTTGATATCACTCTTAGAAATTCTAACGAAATTTTGCCATTATTTTAATCGAGAGTTTTCGTAGGAGACCTCGTTTTCTTACGATGTAATTAACTACGAGGGCTTGCGCTCGTAGGAGATTTAGAACCACACACGCACCTGATTTTAAAAAATTGATTTCTCAAAACTCAATTGGATTTCTCTGGGAAAATTTAAAATATTAGTGATCATTGTTATCATATTCAAAGAATTATCATCGAATGATATTTTCCCCCTTCGGGGAGATACATCTTTCTTTGATAAGGCTTTGGATGTGAACCTAACGATCACACTTCTTGAATATTGTAGCTGAATATTCAATTGAACCTCATTTTGACCCTTCGTGGCCATAAGAAGTTCTCTTTAGCATCCGGTCATAATATTCAAGATGAATTTCATAATTCTAAATCTGAACGCCGTTATGAAATTTTATGTTCGTCCTTCGGGGTGATATAAATTTTCTAACGGGATGATTCGATTTTAGAATTAGAATTAAATCTCAATTTTAAAGCTCCCAAAGAAAACTAATATTTTTAAAAAACATGTTTTCAAAATTCCACCAACACCATTTTGTTCCAATAATACTCAGGTCTCCTTAGGTCTTTCAGCTAGCTCTGAAACATCATTTCTAGTAAATTGATTTAGCTCTTATTCCATGGCTAGGATCAAGAATTCATAAGATAGTGCTTGATTTATTTTTGTGAGTTCAATCATTTAGATAAAGGCATAATGATTAACTTCTTTCCTAAGTTCATGCCTAGTTCTAACTCCTTCATATGGGTCTTCTAAGATTAGTTCTTTAGGATGACTCAAAGAATATCTTCATTCTCTAGGAAGTAAATTTTTAGGTTCTACCCTTTCTTCTATATTTATATATTATACTCCTTATGTTACTGTAACTACTTCTTCTTCTTCTTCTACCCTAGACCCTGTAGAATTATCAGATTCATCAAAAACTACATGAATGATCTTCTCTACCACCAGTTTTCTTTTATTAAAAGTTCAAAATAATTTTCCAAAATTTGAGTATCCTAAGAAAACGCCTTTATCATATTTGGGGTTAAACTTTCATAATAGAGATTTTCCATTATTTAGAATGAACACTTTACATCCAAAGACGTGAGTGTGAGAGTTGTTGGGTATTCTACCCTTAAGGATTTCATAGGGTATCTTATTTAGCTTGGATCTAATATTAACCCTATTTAAAACATAACATACATTATTTACCAATTCTACCCAGAAGTATTCAAGAAGTGAGTATTTAGCCAATATGGCTCTAGCAGCTTCTACCAAGGCCCAATTCTTTCTTTCAGCTATCCCATTCTACTGAGGGGTTCTACGAGCAAAACAGTTATAATCTATCCTTTGCTTCTTATAGTAAGATTCAAAATTTTCATTCTCAAATTCTCCACCATGATCTCTGTGAATGGTTAGAATTTCACAACCTAGCTTTCTCTAAATCCAAGTGGAGAATGTCCAAATTTTCTTGCATGATTCACTTTTAAAAATTTAACCAAAGTAAACCTCAAGTAATCATCAATAATCACATACCTAAATAATTTCCCTACTAGACTTGCAATGCTAATGGGTCCAAAGAGATCCACGTGAAGGACTTCTGATGGTTTGCTAGTGTTAAAGTCCTTAATTGAGTGGAAGGATGATTTGACTTGTTTTCCTAACTGACATGCATTACAGAGGTGGTTTTTGGTGAAATGTTATTTGTGTATGCCTCTCTCTAAGTCTTTTTTATTGATTTTTCTAAAAAAATTTATGCTTTCATGACACAGTTTCCTATGCCATAACCAGGATCAATCAATAATATTTTTTAGGCAAAGAGAATTATCATAATTAATGTTATTCAAATTAAGCATGTAAACGTTATTAATTCTTTTTCCTTGAAAAATAGTATTTCTATTTAAGCTAATTATGCAGCTGGTAGATAAAAAATTTATGCGAAAGCCTTTATTACAGAGTTGGCTAATGTTGAGCAAATTATGCTGTAAGCTATCTACAGTACAATATTTTTAGTCATGACATTTTTTGAGTTACTAATTATACTTGAACCAACCACCTTCATAGTGGTGTTATCCCCAAGTGTTACCTTACCCCTGCCTTGGCCTCCAGCATGATGAATTACTTTATATCTTTAATAATGTTCCTAGATCATCTATTGTCCATGTACAGTTGATTCTTATTGAATCTAGATAGGTTGTTAAACCTAAACTAATGTCCAAGGCTAACCAAAAGAGGGGTGAATTGGTAATTTAAAATTCTCTTCTTGGATTTTAAAATTTTAAAACCAATTAATGATTCATAGAAATTTAATTTAAAATATCTGAAAGCAAAATTTTCAACCATGAAATTAAAATTGTAGTAAGTAAGCAGTAAAAATTAAAATGACATAAAGATTTATAGTGATTCTGTCAAACATGACCTATATACACTCCCCAAAGCCTCCCAGTTCAGGTATTGCACTATACCAATGTTCTTCTCCTTTTGCCCCCATAGAAAGGGGGAGAAGCCTTTACAAAACTCTCTTCCACCAATCCCTAGTGTGGTAGAGAACCGTCGTCCTTTCACACCCTCTAAGTGTAGGCAGAGAACCTTTATCCTTTCACACCCTCCAAGTGTAGGCAGAGAACCTTTATCCTTTCACACCCTCCAAGTGTAGGCAGAGTACCTTCCCGCCCTTTCACACCCTCTAAGTGTTGGCAGAGAACCTTCATCCTTTTACACCCTCAAAGTATAGGAAGAGTACCTTCATCCTTTCACTCCTTCCAAGTGTAGGCAGAGAACCTTTATCCTTTCACACACTCCAAGTGTCGGGAGAGAACCATCGGCTGTTCACACTCTCCAATTGTCGGTAGAGAACCAAATCTTTTTCAAAGATCTTCTCTCAAACAATCTAGAAAGATAAGAGGAAGAGTGAAATATATAAATCATACATAGAGATCCTTACCTTTGAGTAACCTTGTGAACCCTTCACAATCTTTTAGCAAGAAATCTATCTCAAACACTCTCTCACACTTTCTCCTTCAAATGCTCTTGAAAAATCATGAAGCAAAGATTTTTAATGTTAGTCTTTAATAAAACATTTATACAAAAGGCACAAAAAAATTAAAATTTTCAATTTTGAGCGTGTACGATTGTACTGTACAATCGTAAGTTCATACGTATGAATAGTTTAAATACTATTGCGTACAAACTGGTTGTGAATCAGTGTGAAATCATTTCATATGTGATCATCATCGTGTATGAACCATGTTCATCCCGGATGAACGGTTAGAAAATTCAATTTTTATTTGTACAAAATGTCAGGATGAAATGAGCAAGAACAAAATAGAGGATTTCATCCTTGTAAAAAATTTTGATCATCCCGTATGATCTTCGTGCAAGAACAAAATAGAGGCATTTGTCCCTATATGAAAATTTTGATCGTCTCGTATGATCTTCGTCTGAAAATAAAATAGAGGCGTTCGTCCCTGTACAAAAATTTTGTTCATCTCGTACGACCTTTATCCGAGAACAAAATAGAGGCATTCATCATTGTACAAAATTTTTTATCATCCCGTTAGATCTTCATCTGAGAACAAAATAGAGGCATTCATCCCTATATGAAAATTTTGATTGTCCCCTATGATCTTCGTCTAAGAACAAAATAGAGGCGTTCGTCCCTATACAAAATTTTTGATCGTCCCGTACGATTTATACTTAGAAAAAATATTTTCATTTCTATTCATTTGACTACTCGTTGGAGAAAATAACTGACCAGATCATCCCTTATGAAGTGATATCATATAGTACGATCAGTTTAAAAATATGAATTTTAAACTCTCTCTCAGTGTATGTGTGCTCAGTTACTCAATTACAATGATACTCTCTTAGACTCAATAAAATGGAAAATATAGACTTCAATTACAATAAACTCTAAACTAAGCTTGATTCGAAGTCTTCAACAATCTGTAGTATGATTTGTTTGAAATGTTAGTACACATAAGAGCAAAATAATTTTTCCCAAATATGTTAGGAGAAATAATTATCAAATCAATAGTATTTGAAATCATTAAAAACATACAAATTGCAAGAATATCAAACATGAAAAACTAAGTAGCAACTATCTCAACAATCTCCCCCTTTTTGATGATGGTAAAATAATTATTGTTTGAATAAAATTTAAAATCTTAAATTTCTTCTTAACTCCCTTTAAATGAATAAGCATGTGAATATAAGAGGAATTTCAGTTAAAAACAAATATATATAAATATATATTAAATTTTTCATAAAACCACAAAATGCTCCAAACAGTCACAAAAAAACACTTCAAACAGACAAAATAGAAAATTAAAACAGCTCTAACAAAAACTAAAAATCAAATAAAAATAAACACACAAATAATATTTCTCTCCCTTTTGACAACGATAAAAAGAAGGAAGAGGAAAAACATAAGAAATGAAAGAAGTCATATGAAAAACCTTTGATAATTGATCTTGAAAGAGATTGAATTATAAATGGAATAATAAGATAAATGTTCATCAGAGAAAAATAAAGATTCATAATATTTAAACTAAAATATAACATAGACAAGATAAACATATCAAGGTCATGAAATAATCTAGACAATTAGATAAGGAGAATTATTACAAAAGTGATAAAATGAAGATTAATTAAAGTCAAATTTCAATATAAAATATAATTGAATATTAGATTGATTTGAAATTGAAAATTAAATGATAGAGAAAAGAACATTATCAATACACTTATTTGACAATATTGCGCATCTTTTCAAATATTTGTGGCACACTTTATGTATCTTTTTGTATTTGGGCTAATTTTATGCCTTTTTTCAATTTGCGAACCATTGTGCATTCTTTTGATTTTTGTATATTTGTATATTTCTCCATTTTTTTAATTGATCTTTCCAATATTAATAATCTAAATGCTCAAACTTCTCTAAGTACAAAGATTATTATATTGAAAAGATAAAAAAAAATAATAAGACATCAAAATTGCAATAATAATATTAAAATTATGTATGCCTAAAAAGAACATGAGATTGATAATCTTCACTTGATCGAGTTTAAATAACTTATATTTTTGAAAAATTAGATTTCCTAATGAAATTAATTTTTTGTATTGCTTTTCAAAACATAATATTTTTTAGATCAATTAAGTCAGGATTATTATATTGGAAACTAACATTTCAAACAAAGGACAAAAACAACTAAACAATTTTTTTTTTATTGATATCAATTTGAATATGTAGTACAATAAAGCATATTTGATATCAATATCATCTATCTCAAAATAAAATAACATAACATCCAAAATAAAAACTACAGCAAACACTTCAAACATAAAACACAGAAAGCATCTCATGGCATCTTAAAAGACTAACAAAGACAACACATAAGAAGTACATTTACAACTCTAAGGGGCCCTGGTCTGGAGGAGGTGGTTGGTTGAAGATAGAAAAATAACTATTCATCATATCCACATTGGTGTTCACGGATTCAAACTTACCTCGAATCTAACCCATGTCCAGCTGGTATTGTGCATCTTGCTAGTGTAGGTGAGTTCGAATTGTGCATCTTACCAACATATATCCAAAGTGCTGATAAAAAAGTCTCTCTAGTCAGTCAAAGTGCTGGATCATCTCATGAAAATTAGGCCCATCAGCAGGCGCAGGTGTAGGTGCTCCCCCTTCTCCCTCAAAATTCTCACGTGTATCATCTCTCCCAAAAACTCTTCAAAATGAAGCAACAGTGAAGTAGATAGGTAATTCAAGTAGAGGATCATGATGAACAAGATTGTACTTCTTCTCAAGGATATAGGTCACTATGTTTCCTAAAGCAATCTTCTTCTTCCTCTTATGTGAGACATGTCCAATTTCACAAAGTCCGTGAATATAATCAATAATAAGTTTGGCTTCATCAATTTGTTATTTAGTCATGATAAGATAAGTGACAATGGACAGAAGAGGGGTAATATTAATACGTTCACTAGCATTTAGATTTATGAAGGTTCTAAGGACATGCTAGATGATCCTTATATTTTGGTTCAAAGTAGAGACCTTAGGCAAATGACATACTTATTCAATCCCTCTAATAACTTTATTTATTTTAGTTTAGTCAAAATTAGATGTATAGGTCAAAGTGAGGGCTCTAACTCCTTGGGTCCTTAAGAATAAAAGGTTCCCAAATCTTCCTTAGTTATTTCTACCTTTTTCTTCAGTACAAGAGATCCAAGCCTACTCACATCCTCACTAAAAGACATGTTTGATAGAAAGCAGTGGAAGGTCTCTTTGTTATAGGCGTGAATCAGGATCAAAATAAATGCAAATTGGGTGGTTGTGAAAAGGGGCATCACTTGAAAATGGATACTATCTTGAAGTAAGATTCAATAGGGCGTAATTTTTGCAAAACCAAACCTAAGAAAAGATTCCTCTTTAGCCCTGGATAGAAAGTTGTCGTCTCCTCCCTGGGAAAATAAACCCTTAATGAGTCTACCCCTCTTATTAGAACTGGCCATTGCTAAAATTTGAAGGATTGGAAAAGGCTATTGAAGTGAATGGAAATGAATTCCAAATCCCTCCTAATTAAAGAAAAATGAACTTTCATACGTATGAAAAGAGATTCTTAAAATACGATTCATGGGTTCATACGTACGAAAATAAATTTCGTATGTATGAATGAATACTTTTGAAATGAAATGACTTTTCATAATCACGTAAGTTATGAGGCATCCTATCGTATAGGCTTTTTGACAATACAATCATATAGACCAATAGGTGTTTGTCTTAGACAATCAGTTATTTAAGATCATTTTAATGATGGTTAGATTCATCCCCCACATTGAGTGACACGTGGTTTGTACATATGAACAAGGGATTCGTATGTACGATTAGTTATAATAACTAGTTCTTCCTGGATAACTGTTTTGGTGCATACATACAAATGAATACACATCATTCGAGATGATATAGAGATTATACAGTAAAAAATGTATTGGAAAATAAAAACATTACACAATTAGTTTAAAATAATGGTCAACATGCTATAGAATTCGTACGTGAAGAAAATAATTTTGTACAGTATGAATATAGCACTTAGAAAAATTCGCACGAACGATCAGAAACATGAAATTTGATGTGAAAACATTTCAAAATCAAGCAAAACAAAAAAATCAAAAACACAAAAATAGAAAATCAAAAACAAAAACACAAAAACAAAAACACTTATCAATTTTGCAAAAAAGTTTAATTAAGAATTGTGGTCAATCACACCAAGCCTTGCTCTTAATGTGCTAAAAGTATCAAAGGCCAGTGGTTTTGTAAAAATATCTACAAGTTAATTTTTAGTTGAAACATGATTTAGTTTAATTTCTCCTTTGGATATATGATCCCTTATGAAATGATGTCTTATGTCTATATACTAGGTTCTAGAATGTTGAATAGGATTATTTGAAATGCAAATGGCAATAGTATTATCATAATAAATAGGAACTGTGCCTATTGTAAATCCTAAGTTAATCGACTGTAGTCTCAACCAAAGAACTTGTGCCACACAACTTTTTAAGGTAATGTATTCAGCTTTAACAGTACATAGGGCTAAAGAATTCTATTTTCTACTGGACCAAGAAACTAATGAATTTCTTATGAATTGACAAGTTCTAGAAGTACTCTTTCTATCAGCCCTACAACTTGTAAAGGCAAAATTTGAATATCCAATTATTTTAAATGAAGAGCTAAACTTAGGATACTAAATCCATAAGTTCTTGGCTCCTAAGAGATATCTCAAAATCTTTTTTATTACTGTCAAATGTGATTCTTTTGGATTTGATTAAAATCTAGCACACAAACAAACACTGAACATAATATTTAGTCTGCTACCAGCCATGTAAAGCAAAGATCCAACAATTCCCCTAAATTTATTTTGATCAACATATTTTCTTTTTAGGTCCTTATCCAACTGAATTGAAGAACTCATAGGTATACTAATAGATTTAGCATTATCCATTTCATACTTTTTGAGGATGTCCTTAATATACTTTGACTAACTAAGAAATATTCCTTCCTTAATTTGCTTAATGCTAAAACCTAGAATGTAACTCAAATCTCTCATTAGACTCATCTCAAAATCACTACTCATTGTTTTAAAAAAATCATCACAAAGATTCTTAATTATAGATGCAAAGATGATATTATCAACATAAATTTGTACAATGAGTATATCTTCTCTAAATTTCTTCAAAAAGAGAGTGGTGTCCACACTTCCTTTTCTAAAAGATCTCTCAAGTAGGAAGGTGCTTAACCTCTCATACCAAGCCCTAGGTGTCTGTTTCAATCCATATAATGCCTTTTTCAATTTTAAAATATGATTTGGGTATTTTGAATTTTCAATACCTAGAGGTTGTTCGACATAAACATCCTCTTGAATTACCTCATTTAAAATAATTTGAATCCTCAAAAATAGGCAAAGGCTAACAAAACCCTAATTGCTTCAAGTCTAGCTATAGGGGCAAAAGTCTCCTCAAAATCAAGCCTTAGCCACCAATCTAGCTTTATTTCTAAAGACATCCCCTAAGGCATTCACTTTGTTTTTAAATACCCACTTTGTTCCAAGTACACTTTGATCCTTTGGCTTGGGAATTAATTCCCAAACATAATTTCTCACAGATTGATTTAATTCTTTTTGCATTGTCAAAATCCAAAATTCATATGAAAGTATTTGATTTACATTTGTGGGTTCTATTACTGAAATAAAGGCAGAATGATTGACTTCTTTACTTATACTACGCCTAGTCCTAACATGTTCACCTAAAATCAATTCCTTTGTTTGGTTTTTAGAAAATCTAAATCTCTAGGCATCGGGTTTTCTAACTTCAGATTTTCTTCCAAATTAACTTTCTCAATCCTTTGGTAGTTATTTTCTATTTCATCCTCTTTTAAAATTGGCTCTTCCAAAATTTTAGATTCATCAAATACAACATGTGTGGTCTCCTCAATTATCAAAGTTCTTTTGTTAAATAATCTATAAGATTTTCCAATACTAGAATAACCAAGAAAAATTCCTTCATCTGATTTTAGATCAAATTTTCCTAAGGCAGATTTTCCATTTTTATGTATGAACACCTTAAATCCAAAAACATACAAATATGACAAATTAATTCTCCTTTTAAGAAGCTCATAGGGTGTTTTATTTAATTTCGATTTGATATTCACCCTACTTAGAACATAACATATAGTGATAACCGCTTAAGCCAAAAAAAAAAATAGAAAGTGAATATTCTGCCAATATGGCTCGAGTGGCTTCTATTAATATTATGTTCTTTCTTTTGACTACCCTATTCTGCTAAGGGGTTCTAGGTGCAAAAAAATTTTGATCAATTCCTTTTTCCTTACAAAAATCCTCAAATATCTCATTTTCAAGTTCACTGATATGATCACTTTGGATTGTTAGAATCTCACATCCTAGTTTCCTCTAAATCTAAGGAAAAAAATCTCTAAACTCCACAAATAATTCACTCTTATGACATAAGAATTTAACCGAAGTGAATCTAGAAAAATCATCTACAATCAGAAATCCATATACATTCTCTCCTAGACTTATAGTTCCAACCGGTCCAGAAAGATCCATACGTAAAATCTCCAAAGGTTTACTAGTTCTAAGATCCTTATTGGACTGGAAGGAGGACTTCACCTATTTTCCTAATTGACATGCATCGCAGAGGTGATCCTTAGTAAAGTCTAGTTTTGGTATACCTCTAACCAAATCCTTTTGGGTAATTTTCCTAAGGTTTTTCATGCTAGAGTACAAAGTCTTCTATGCATAATTATGATTCATCAGAAATAGCTTTCAAACAGAAAGCTTTAGGAGTTTTGATACAATTTAAATCTAGCATATAAGTATTGCTTCCCTTAATCCTTGCAAAACATTATTACCATTTAGGCTTAATATGTAGCTAGTAGAAAAAATTTTTATACTATATCCTTTATCATATAGCTGGGTATACTCAAAAGATTGTGCTTTAAGCCTTCTACAAGTAGCACATTTTCAATGAAAATTTTTTGCAAGTTTCCAATCATACCTGATCCAACCACTTTCCTAGTGGTGTTATCTCTGAGTGTAACCTTGCCTCCACTTCTGGCTTCCAACGATATAAATTCCTTAGTTTCTCTAGTCATATGCTTTGAGCAACCACTATCCAGGTACCAAATGCTCACACGAGGCCTTATGTGAGAGCGTTCTAATAAGACTATCAAATATTAGACCTGGGAACCCAAACTAGTTTGGGTTCTCCTTTTAGAAAATTAAAAGTAGATGCATGTATGATATGTCTAGGTTTTTGCATCTTAGGTTTTCACACTAAATGAGTTTTCCTATCCAAAGTATAGGTGTGTGCCATATGTCCAAACATGCCACAAGAATAACATTTAATTCCACAAAATGGGTTTCTTAATTTTCTATAATTACTCTATCTTTTTCTGAGTTATAAAAATTTTGGATACAAAATAGGATTAGTAAAATCTTCAAGTGTTGGTGGTTTCCTATTTTCCTAAGAGCTTGTAGTTCCTATTTCAAAAAAATGTTCAAATCATCTAGTACATGTTTATCAAAATTCAAATAATGCTCTCTATTTTCTAATTCATCCTTAAATTTTTTAAAATCTTTTACCAATTGAGCATAGGATGATTTTAAAATTTAATTCTTCTTATTCAAGTCATCAAAATTATCAAGTAAGCTCATGTGGTTGTTTCCTATCAATGCTTGATCTTTTCTAAGAATTTTGTGTACTCTTTGCATTTCTTGTAATTCAAAATTCAAACTAGCATGCATTTTTTTAGCTTCCTATATGCATCAAGAATCCTCTAAGAAATTTCTAACAGTTCATCATAGGTTAACTCGCATACCTCTTCTTGATTTGACTGATCAAGATTATCAGCCATAAAGCACAAATTGGTGTCTTCCTCCTTGAATTTGAAGTCGAGTCCGCCCAAAAAGCTCTTTGGAATCTCCTCTTACCCTTCTTCTCATTTGGTTTCTCCTCTACCTTCTCCTTGCTAAGAGTGGCTTTTAGGTTTGGGCAATCTGATTTTATATATCTGGGTTTCCTGCATTCATAGCAAATCACATCATTAGAAACCTTAATATTCTTATTAAATTTACCTCTGTTCCATTGTTGGAGTCCCCTCTGCTTCCTTTTATGAAAGCTCCTTAATTGCCTAGTCATCAAAGCAATGTCATCCACATCCTTAGGTTATAATAGATCACTCTCTGGCTCCTCCACTTTCAGTACAATATTCTTCTCCTTTCGTTGTTCTCATACGTCAACCTTTCTTTGACTCACTCCTTGCTCGTAAGTAATTAGTGATCCAAGAAGATTATCAATAGAGTAAACATTTAAATCTTTTGACTCTATAATAGTAATTATTTTTTCATTATAAGCAGTAGGTAAATAATGAAGAAATTTATTAACCATTTCAGCATTTGTTATCCCTACCTAATACATGCAAAGAAGTGACTATCTAAGTGAATCTTATATACATATCAGAAATAGGTTCATTGGATTTAATACAAAATAATTCATAGTCATGTAATAAGATGTTTAATCTAGATTACTTTACTTCGTTAGTCCCTTCATAAGTAATACAAAGTATATCACATATATCCTTTCCACTTTGGCAAGTGAAAACCTGCATGTACTCTTTTGACTTAAGTACACAAACGAAATAGTTTAAATATTTTACATTAAGTTGTGCTAAGTTATATTCTTCTACAGTCCAATCTGCAAAGGGTGTTTCAACTCTAATTGTTGTGGATCTATGGCTTATGATTTTGATGATAGCAAACATTCTTATTTCTCTATGACTGCCTTATATACTGACATTTTAGGTTCACATGATTGGACTGCAATTTGGAATTAGCTCAAGATTGGGTAGAGTAGGTCTAAGTCTGTTTGTACTCTTTTTCCTCTCTTGAGTCTGTTGTATTTGGTGTGGTACTGGACGATTTGTAATCTTGGAAGATGTTCTATTGTACACTAAAGATTTCTATTTTTGGTAACATCGTCCGGGATGATATTTATATCATCCTGGACGATCTGTCCAAAAATAAAAATCCTAATTAGGGCATCCTCATTAAGGCAGCCGTCATTAGCTGATTGGCTTGGACTATACCTGTATCGGCCAGGATGATAGTCTCAATTCAAAAAGAATCAACAGCCATAATCAGTTTAGGAATTCTTTGTTTTAGGAAATCGGCCAGGACGATATTTATATCATCCAGGCCGATCTAACTCAATTATGCCTAAATTGATCTGATATCTTTGGAAAGCATTAATGGTTGATTGATACGATTACATCGTCCGGGATGATCGCCGGATCGGCCGGGATGATGTCCTGGACGATCTACATCAGACAGCTCGAATTCAGGGCGATGATCAGGACGATTGAAATCAGTTTTAAACTAATCGGCTTGGACGATCGTGTTATCGGCCAGGACAATGTAACCAATTTTCTTCTGATCGTCCCAAATCATCCCGGGCTGATGAGCTAAATTTGTATTGATCGGCCAAGATGATATACCTATCATCCTGGACGATAATGTCGGCAAATTGTATCAATGAGCTCGTTTTGAGCTTTTCTATTTAAGCTTAGCATGACACTTAGTAAGTGTCTTTGGCAGTCATTATAGCTTCGTTCTTGTGGGGGAGACTTGAAGAGAGAGCTTGAAAGGGAGTGAGGAACGGGTGAAGCCTGATATGGAGAAGATCCTGTGAGGGGGAGACTCAAGGGAGTGTGGAGGGGATTCCACATGGTTGCTCCGGTAGGCTTGCATCTTAATACCATCAGATTCAAGGCTTGTCTTGAGGGAAGTTCACCAAAGAAGAAGTTCACTTTGGTGTCAAAGGACCCGGCGACTCTGCCACACCGGGGAAGGTGGAAGTGATTTTATAAGGGCTTCTCCGCTTAGCTGTGGGGGCTAAAGGAGAGACACTTGTTTTAGTGCAATACTTGAAGGGTGACTCTAAGGAGTAGATGTAGGTCAAGATTTGACCGAATCACTATAAATTCGATGTGTTCTTTTTTATTACTTGCTTCCGCATTTAATTTCCGCATTTGGTTTTCTTTGTGGTGATTTTGGTTTGAGTTTTATCTTTGGTTTTAAAGTTATCCAATTCACTTCTCTCTTTATTAGCCTTGAGTTAGTTCTATAAGGCTTAACATCCCTAACGAACTTTCTAGTGCCATCTGAGCACTTTCACTAATACCATTAATTAGTCTAGTTAATTTTTTATACCCTCTTGAACTAAAATCAACATACGATAATCAAGTGACTCTAAAAATGTAAACATGCATGTTTTCCAAAAATCGAAAGGGTTGTTATCAAATAAAGGAGGTCTATTGATTGAATACCCTTCAGGTGTGTTCCGGTTTCCAAAAGTATCCATGCTTGTTTTTCAAAAAATAGTCTACACTTGATTTAGAAATGAAACTCTAATACCATTTGTTGATTCTTGTTGAATCTAGAATAGGTTATTAAATCTAAACTAATGTCCCAAGGCTAAACAAGAGGGGGGTGAATTGGTAATTTAAAAATTATCTTCTTGGATTTTAAAATTTTGAAACCAATTAACAATTCATAGCAATTTGATTGAAATTAGTCGAAAGAAAAATTTTCAACCAACAAATTAAAATTGCAGTAAGTAAGAAGCAGAAATTAAAATAACACAAAGATTTATAGTGTTTCAATCAAACACGATCTACATCCACTCCTTCAAGCCTCCCACTTCAGGTATTGCACTATTACGAAAGTGACTCTCCTTTTTCCACCACAGTAAGATGGAGAAGCCTTTACAATACTCTCTTCCACCAATCCCCGGTGTGACAGAGAACCATCATCCTTTTACACCTTCGTAGTGTAGGTAGAGAACCTTTATTCTTTCACACCCTCCAAGTGTAGGAAGAGTACCTTCATCCTTTCATACCCTCCAAATATAGGTAGAGAACCTTCGTCCTTTCACACCCTCCAAGTGTAGGTAGAGTACCTTCATCCTTTCCCACCCTCCAAGTATAGGCAGAGAACCTTTATCCTTTCACACCCTCCAAGTGTCTATAGAGAACCCTCTGCTTCTCACACTCTTCAAGTGTCGACAGAGAACCAGATCTTCTTCAAAGATCTTCTCACGAGCAATCTAGAAAGAAAAGTGGAAGAGTGAAAAATACAAATCACATATAGAGATCCTTACCTTTGAGTCACACTCCACTGGCAAGAAATCTCTCCCAAACACTCTCTCACACTCTCTTTCAAATTCCCTTGAAAAATCATGAAGAAAAGGTTTTTAACGTCAGTCTATAATGGACCTTTTATACAAAAGACATGAAAAACCATATAGAAAACTGAATTTTTCATTTTTGAACATGTACGATTGTACTATACAAATGTATGTTCATACGTACAAAAAGTTTAAATATTGTTGCATATGAATGTATTATGAATTGGTATAAAATCATTTCGTATGCGATCATCATCCGGTATGAATTATGTTCGTCCAAGATGAATAGTTAGAAAATTCAATTTTCATCTGTATGAAACATGAGGATGAAATGAGCGAGAACAAAATAGAGGCTTTCATTCCTGTATGAAAATTTTGATCATCCCGTATGATCTTCATGTAAGAACAAAACAGAGGCATTCGTCCCTGTATGAAATTTTTGATCGTCCCGTACGATCTTTATCCGAGAATAAAACAGAGGCGTTCATCCCTGTACGAAAATTTTGCTCATCATGTATGATCTTTGTTTGAGAACAAAATAGATGCGTTCGTCCTTGTACAAATTTTTTTATCATCCTATACGATCTTTATGCGAGAACAAAATAGAGGTGTTCATCCCTATTCAAAAATTTTGATCACCCCGTACATTCTTTGTACGAGAACAAAATAGAGGCGTTCGTCCCTGTGCAAAATTTTTGATCTTCTCGTATGATCTATGCTTAGAAAAAATATTTTCATTTCTATTTGTTCGACTGCTTGTTAGGAAAAATAACTAACCAGGTCATCCCATACGAAGTGATATCGTACAGTACGATCAATTTAAAAATATGAATTTTACGCTCTCTCCTAGTGTGTGTTTGCTCAGTTACTCAATTACAATCACACTCTCTCAGACTCAATAAAATGGAAGATACATACTTTAATTACAATAAATCTAAACTGATCTTAATTTGAAGTCATCAATAATCCAGAGTATGATTTCCCTGAAATGTTAGTACACAAAAGAGAAAAACAATTCTTCTAAAATATATTAAGAGAAATAATAATCAAATCAATAGTATTTGGAATCATTAAAAACATACAAGTTATAACAATATCAAACATGCAAAACTAAGTAGCAACTATCTCAACATGTACCACATGCTCTCAAAGAGCCTTTTGGGAGAGCATTCCTTCAATGTCAACAACAATTAGTTTTCGGAACCCAAAAGTTTGGGTTCCTACTTTAATTTATGGATGAAATGCTTGCATGATATGCTGTGATTTATGTATTGTTGGCCTCCACACTAAGTGTGTTCTACAATGGATAGTGCAAGTGCAGGATATATGTACTAGCATGCCATAAGAAAAGCATCTAACTCCAGGAAATATATTTACTAATCTGTGTGGGTTATGGTGCATCTTCTTAGGTTTAAATAATGTTTACTATGATAATGATTTGTGAAATTCTGCAAGTGTAGGTGATGATTTGTTTTATTTAAAAGTAGTTATTTTCTCTTGCAAAAATTCATTTGCACTTTTAAGAGTTGAATTGTCGATTTTAATGCATGCTCCCTATCATCAGCTTCATCTGAACATGCCTTTAAATCTTTAAATGAATTTTCTAAATCAACATGAGATGCTTTAAGTAACCATTCTCATGAATTAAATCAAGATGCTTCTTATTTAATGAATCAAATTAATCAAGCAAGATCATATGATTATTATATAATATATAGTGATCTTTCTTAAAACATTCATGCTCTTTTGGCAAGTTTGAAAAGTCAGAATTAAGGCTTGCATACATTTTATTGAGCTTTATATATACATTATTGATTTTTTCATTACTTCAAATAATTCATCATAAGAAAGCTCACATAACTCCTTTTAATTAGATGATCAAGATGATAATCTAGCATTAAGCAAAAGTTGGTTTCCTCCTATTCAGCTACTATCTTAGATGAGTCTGTAGCAGAGTACACCAAACAAGTCTTCTAAGTCTGTTGCTTTTCTTCTTGAATTTGGCTTTTTCTTCACTCTTCTTCTTAATTGAGTGAGCTTTTATATTTGGCAGTCAGTCCTTATGTGCCTTGGCTTCCCCGCATTTAAAGTAGATGACATCAGAAGAAACCTTAGAATTTTTTATTATGTTTACCTTTATTCCACTGTTGACGATGCTTTTGCTTTTTCTTCCAAAAGCATTTAAATTTCCATATCATCTATGTAATATCATCATCATCTTTAGGATTGGAATTGTCACTATCATAATCATCAGCCTTTAAGGCTATATTTTTTTTATTTTCTTTTCTCACATACATCAATTTGACCTTGACTCACTCCATGCTCGTAAGCAATGAGTGATCTAAGTAAATTATCAATTGAATAAACATTTAGGTCCTTGGATTTAGTAATAGAAGTTATTTTGGCATCATAAGAACTGGGTAGACAGTGTAGAATATTTTTAACTTTTTCAAAATTTGTGAGTTTTTAACCTAACGCATTCAAGTAACAATTTGTGTGAACCTAGTATACATTTCAGAAATAGTCTCACTAGGTTTTATTCAAAATACTCCATAATCATGGAGCAGAACGTTCAAGCTAGATTGTTTTACTTCATTTATTCCTTCATAGGTTATGCAGAGTTTATCCAAATTTTTTTACCATATATGGATGCAGATACACGCATTTACTCTTTAGATTTTAATTCATAGAAAAAGCAAATTAATCATTTTGCATTTAATGGGCTAAATCTCTATCCTCTATGCTCCATTTAGAAAAAGGTAATTCATTTTAAATGCCATTTATAAAGAGTGAAGGTGCAAAATATTCTTCCTGGATTAAAATCCATATCCAATAGTCTATAGATTTCAAGAAAGTAGACATGTGAATTTTCTAAAAATCAAAAGAAATATTATCAAACAAAGGTAGTCATGTGATTGAATACCCTTCTGTAGTATTATGATAAACAAAATTACAATGGATCTTTTTTCAAAAATTTTCTAGAACTTAGTTTTTGAATCCAGCTCTAATACCACGTGAAAGTTTGAGGAGGTCATGAGACCTCAAATAACCAGCATGATGCTAACCAAGAAGGGATTTAACTAGTTATTTTTTAAAAACTCTTTAACAAAAAGAAAGTCTTTTTTATAGCCTTTTAAAAGCTAAAAACTAATACCTTAATCCCCAATATGGAAGTGGAATAATTTCATAAATAACAAAAAATCAAAGTTTTCAAACAACATAGTAAGACACAGAAAAAAGTGCAGAAAATTATAAGAAAAACACACAAGAATTTTTAGTAGTTTAATCTAACATGTCCTACGTCCACTCTACAAAAACCTCCTTTTCGAGGTATTGCACTAACAAGAGTGACTATCCATTTCCCCACACAGTAAGGATGAGAAGCCCTTTCAAAATCTCTTCCACCAACGCGATGTGGCGGAGGTCCTTACTCTTTTTCACCCTCTTAATGAATGCAGAGAACTTGGAAACATTTTTCTCCCTCCTAGAGATGGCAGAGAACTAAGAATCATTTTTTTCCCACCAAGAGATGGTAGAGAACCAAGACCTAGTGCTATAGAATGTCTTCCTGGAGCCTCCAATGGATCAAGGCAGAAACTTGAAGAAGATGAGGAACAACCTTGTTAGAGCAAACTCATAAATCCTTTACAAATCTTTCTTACAAAAACTTTGCCTCACTTCTCTCCTAAAACTCTCTTAAGCACCTCTTTGATCCCACTTAAAACATTACCAGTAAAATTCTTGAAATAAGACTATGTGAAAGCTTAAATGGAGAGCCTCTCAAAAAGTCCTAAATTTAAATCCACAGATACTGATCGTCTAGTATGATCTAAGATCATCCTACATGATTAGTCCAAAGTACTCCTTTTAGTACTTTATAAGGTGATAAACTATGTACGATAAGATCATGGAAGTGAATTGAACATCCAATATGACTTAGAGCATCATTCAGTACGATTAGTATAAATAACATGGATAATTGTCCACTATAATGGACGGAAATTAATTTTTATACCATGCAAGAATCTGGACATATAGCTTGATTGGTTGAATCAACCTATTCAATTAGTATAAATAACATGGATAATCATTCAGTATGATGGGTAGTGATTAATTATCTTTCCATGCAAGAATCTGGTCGTACAATATGATCGATCAAATAATCCTGCATGATTTGATCAAAAAAATTAACTATAATTATTCCCTTAATCAAAGGATTAATTTAGGCATAATTATCATATATCATACAGTACGATGCATATCGTACAGTACGATGCATATCGTATGATATGATTAGATATAAATCTGAATATTAAAATATTGCCTAAATTGTGATCTATGGTTGAATATCATTATTATAATTGATCATCCTGTATGATTAGGATCATCTAGTATAATTAGTTTAAGCAATCTTAATTAATAAAGGGTGCCCTAATTGTTGTTTTCTATTTAACTGATCGTTCAGTACAATATAAATCATACTATATGATTAGTTCAAAAATAAAAAATTTTCTAACTCAGTAACTCACTCCCTTGAGTGTGCGTATGTAAGGTTACTTAGCTTGAGGATCCATCAGAGTACATAATTGATATAAGAAAGGTAAAAAGTACAAAAGACTAAAAATATAGAGTTTAATCATAGTCTAGCTAGTCTTGAGCTGATCGAGTTTGCAAGTGAGATGTGATCCAAAAATGTTAGTTAGTAGGGGAAAAAAAAATGAAATAAATTCAATTATTAAGAGATAGCATAGTGAGAAATCCAATTATATTTATTATCAACAAAATCATAAGACTTTTGGTCTATATCTGTAACAGTTATACTTTTAGAGTCTAAAATCCCACCCCCTAAAATTCCAAATGAGAGCATTAACCTTTATGATAATTCAAAATAGCTTGAGACATGGTAGATTAAGTAGGTAAGGGAATTAGTTTATTAGCACTATTTCTTTCTTTTACCAACCTTAGAAAAACCATCTTCATCAACTGTGTTACCATTATCATTATTATAAGTGGACACATAGACCAAAATTTCATCGACTTGACTTTTTAAAACTAAGAACATTAGGTTCATTATTAATAATATCATTAGGATAGGAAGGAAGGATTTCTCATTCTTCACATCCATCAGATCTCAACAAATTGGAAGCATGAACACCCTGATCTCTCATTGAGTTATCTTGAGATGAGCTATAAATAGATTAGGAAATTTTAATATGGCTCCTTATTCAAGTTGAAAACATTGTATTGAAACATCCATCCTTACATAATTCCCTTTAATGATTGAACAACCATTAATTCCAATTGAGTTGTGTCCCAATGTAAGCAGCTGAACCCAAACACCGACTAAAATATTCCCATATGATCTCTAAGTACTCCTCAAATTCCATCTTTTTGTTATCTTAATAATGATGCATCAATTTTTGCTTTTATCCCATCAGGAGGAGGAGGGTGCCAAAATTTGTTAAATAGCTGATTATGTTGATTAACACCCTAGTTTTCCTGTTTGAAATATATTTGAGATGAAATAACATAGATGATAGCATTAGAAGTTATTCTAACCAAACTATCTTCATTACCTCCATGCTTTACTTTATTTCTATATTTCCATAAAAAGAATACAACATTACAATACATATTAGCATAAAGCAACTTTCCTCTGCTAACCTATCCAAATTATCACAACATTCCATAAAAGAGATGAAAATTGGGATAATAATTCCACATTTATTTAGATTCTAATTAGCTTTAATAAACTTTACACATTGAGCTGCTATATGATCTATCATTTTAATTTCTTGACATCCTCTAGGACAAAAATTATTATCCAATAATCTTTTGTTCCTGAGATACTCGTTAGTAGGATTTGCCTTTCAACAAATATGACCCCAAAAAACTTCCACCCGATGTTTTACTCTAATTTTATTTAACCATTTCCCTAATTTCTCTTATGTATATTCTTTGACAATTGCATCATAAGCAAACGAAGTAATGGATCTACCAGAAATCTTGGATTTTAGTTTCATTTGATAAGTCAATACCTCAAGATAGATCTGAATTAACTGAATAATGTTCACCAGGTAATCACCGAACCGTAGCCACAATTCTTCCACCTTCCATTCTCAATCTGATCTAAGTTTATCAAAACATAATTCCATATCTACAGTATTAAAAATAAATGTAGGCCATTTGATAATGCTTTTATCTAAAATCCATGCATCTTTAAATATATTAATAGAAGAACCTGTAGCAATTTTCCATTTCATAATAGGTTGAAGGAATTTAGCTCCATTAACAATGATTTTCTGTGTAGATGAACATCCTCTTTTCAATATAGAATTCCAATCATTATTTCCATATTTTTCAGACATATTTATGTTAAGAAGAGAATTAGGATTTTAAATAAAATTCCACACTGAAAAGACCAACTCTATTAGCAGCTAAATGTAGACCATGACCACCATGATTTTTTTCCCTTATAAAGAACATTCCAAGCTACATAATGAATGCCAAAAATACCATTTGTTTTATGCCAAATAAATTTTTTCACATCTTATCAAGATCGTTCATTAATCCTGTTGGAACTAAAGAGTGTGTAGATAGAAAAACTGGAAGAGATAGGAACGTATACTTGACAAGTACAAATCTCACAGCTTAAGATACGAACCTTGCACCCCAAGCATTCAGCTTATTTAATGCATTCTTAATCAACTTCTAAAAATCAAAGTGAATAACTCTTCTTAAAATGTGGTTGATCCGTAGATAGTTCATTTCATTTGAAGACTTTAAACCAACAGTCTAAGAAATCTTTTTTTTTTATTCTTTTTTCTATCATATTTCTAAAATCATATAAATGATTTCTCCAATTTAACTTTTTGACCAAACCCTTTGCAATACTGATTCAAAATTCTCTTCACCTTCTTCAAACTTATAGTCTTGGCATAATAAAAAATAAGAATATCATCTGCATATAGCAAAAAAGATATCCTTTGATCATTGGGAGTGATTGTGATTCTAACCTTCTCACCTTTTTTCTTAAAAGCATTAAATAGTAATTGTGAATAAATAGGTAATGAGATGATGTACAATTTTGTCTAAATCCACTTTTGGCTTCAATCCATTTGGAATTTATTTCAATAACCAAAACTGATTATCTTAGATACAAAACACATTCCAATATAAGTTCAGAATATTTATTTGGAAACATAAAATATTCAAACATTTTCCTTAATGTAGGGCAACCCATGCTATCGTATGCTTGCTCCATATCAGTCTTGTCTACTACAAGACCTTTTTTGATTTAGAAAATTTGAATTTGTTAAAGATTTCTTGAGCAAGTAAAATATGATAAAGTAAGGAACGACCCTTCACAAAAGCAACTTAATCTTCATAAATAAGTTTGAATATCACATGTTTTGATCTATTTAATTAAATTCTAGCCATTATTTAATAAATAGACATCTAAAGACTAATTGGCCTACAATTAGTCAGAAAAGAAGGATTTTGAACTTTAGGAATGAGAACAATTAAAGTATCCTTCCAATCAGCACACATTTCTCCAAAAATAAAAAATTTATTTATTGCCTTTGAAACATCATTCTTTATAATGGTCCTATAATTTTTAATAAAAAAGTTAGTGATACCATAAATATTAGGAGACTTATTATTGCCTAAATATTTAATCACTTCAAAAAAAAAAAAAAAAAAAAAAACTTCTTCCTTTGTGAATAAGGTTACCTACAAAACTCTATCATCTTAATTAATAACATAAGGTAGAGGGGGCCAATAAAGAAAATAACAATTCCTATGCTTCCACTTATTCTTAAAAAAAAAATAGAATTCCTTCAATTCCAACCTGATCTTCAACAGTACCTCCATTGACATCCTTGATTTGATGAATCTAATTTCCATTCCTTCTAGCACTTGCAAAAGCATGAAAAAAATATAGAATTAGAAACTCTATCTTCCATTCATTTTACCATTTCTATGTCTCCACCAAGTACTCAAGCAAGAAAGAGTAATATTTAATTCATGAACCTTTGATTTAAGAAGAAACAATTTATCATAAGGTAAGCCACCTAGTGAAGATTCCTCCAACTATTACTCCAAAATTTCCTTTTTAAGAATTTCCTTCAAATGAAGAAATTTTTTGAATTTAGAATATTTGCTTCTTGATTCTTCCTTTAATTATATGGTTAAAGATAACTGGAAAGCCCCTCTTCACCTGAACAATTTTATTTTTGGCATGAATCATTTTTGGCTTAAATTTAAAAGGTTAAAATATAAAATCAATTGGTGGAATAGGATTGTTTTTTTTAAAATTTTTTTATTAATATTATTAAGGCTCATGAGAAGGTTAATGCTTTAGATATCTTATGTCAACAATCTACTTATGATGATAATTTTTCCTAGTTGTAATAAGCTAAAAAATCTCTTTTTAATTTGCAAGCCCAGGAAGAAACTTATTGGAAACAAAAAGCTGCCTCGAAGCATCTTAACGAAGGTGACAATAACACTAAGTATTTCCATGCTCTTATTAAGAGGAACATGGCCCGAAATTGGATCCATAAAATAAACTTTGCTGATGGTTCCTCCACTAAAAATGCCGAGGAGATTGCTTTATCAGGTGTGTAATTCTTTAAAGGGTTATTTAATAAATCTTTTATTCCTGCTCCTATTGAAACTCCCAACATTATTCCTCTCCTTAATAACCAAGAAGATAATATGGCTCTTACTACGCTTCCTACTTTGGGGGAAGTTAAGAATATTGTCTTTGATTTAAATACTGAGTCTATTGCTGCTCTTGATGGCTTTACTACAAAATTTTTTAAAAAAACACTCGGGGTATTATTCACAATGACCTGTTTAATGTTATTTATGATTTCTTTGAAGGGAATTTTATTCCTAAATTCTTTTCTTCTACCTCTATTGCGCATTTTCCTAAAATCACTAGTGCTTGTAATTAGAATGATTTCAGACCTGTCAGTCTTTGCACCTTCTTTAGCAAGCTGATCTCCAAGATTCTTTTGAACAAACTTTCTCACTTTCTTCCTAAAATTATTACGAGAATCCAAGTTTGCTTTATCCAAGGTAGATCCATTTCAGATAACATTCTTCTTGCCGAGGAGCTTGTGTATGATTTAGATGTCAAGGTGCCTTTGGGTAATATTATTTTTAAGTTAGATATTACCAAAGCTTATGATAACATCAACTAGATTTTCCTTCACCATGTTTTGAGCATTTTTTGGCTTTAATAATGTTTTCATGAACCTAATTAAAAATTCTATTGAAAATTATTTTTTCTCTATTATCATTAATGGTAAAGTAAATGTTTGTTGAAGTCTTCCCATGGGTTGAGACAAGGTGATCCTCTCTCTCTTGCTCTTTTTATTATTTATTTGGATTTCTTATCTAGAGGTATTTCGAAACACTTTGAGAATTATCCTAGAAACCATTACAAAACTTTGGGGGGTTTTCCTATTTCTCACCTTTATTTTGCGGATGATTTCATTATATTTTCAAATGCTTTGCCTAATAGGGTTAAAAGACTCATGATCTTGCAAAAATTTGAGTGGTCTCTCTATTAATAAACACAAGAGCTATTTTTTTATCTCTAACAAAGTCTCCTATGATAGAATGCTTGCTGTTAAGAATTGTATAGGTTTTACCAATGCTTTTTTTCCTATTAAGTACCTTGGGGTGCCTATTTACAAGGGTAGGAAAATGACTTTTCTTTTTGATGATCTTATTTATAAAATTCACATTAAAGCTTAACTTGGGGAATTCAAATTTCCTTAGCTTTCGTTATAGACTTATCCTTATTAAAAGTGTTTTGTGTTCATTACCTGTGTATATTTTCCAAACTTTGCAACCTACCCATGCTGTGTGTAACATTATTGAGAAGCATATTAATAAGTTTTTTTTTGGCATGGTTTCAATGTAAATTGCAAAGTGATTTGGTCCTCTTGGCACAAATGTTGTGGTATGTTGGAAGAAGGGGCTTTGAGTTGTAATACTATGTGGGATTTATCTTATGCTTTCTTTTATAAATTTTGGTTTAATTTTTGTCCAATCCTTCTCTTTGGACTAATTTTATGATTGATAAATATTGTGTTGGTAAGCACCCCACTATGTGTTTTTATAAGAAAGGTGATTCTAAGGTTTGGAAAAGGATGTGCAATATTAAGTGGTATGCTAAACACCATGTAAAATGGGGTTTGGGCAAAGCAAACCTTTTTTTCGAGCAAGACCAGTGGTTGGATGGCCGGTCCATTGTTTCCTTGTTTTATTCATCTTTCACATCTGCCACTAAAGTTGATGCTTTTATTTTTTATAATATGTGGGATTACAATAAAACAGCTGAATTTATACCGAATAATGTTTTTGTTAGAATTTTGAATTTGACTATTAATTTTGATGCTGAGGATTTCTTATTAAGTGATTTATCATATAATAATATGTTCTCTTTGAAAGAAGACTGACATAATTTCAGGGAGAAGCTTGGTGTTAAATTTTTTTTTCCATGATTTGGCATAAGAGTATACTTAAAATTATCTCTCTGTTTGTTTGGAGAATCATGCATAATTATATTCCTTCTTATGACAATTTTAGAAAGTGAGGTTTTATTATTATTTCCAATTGCCAATGTTGCTTTCATGAAGAAATATGCATCATACCTTTATCTTTGGTCCTATTTGTTAAGATAGTTGCTATTTGCATGCTTTTCATTTTTGCAACTTATAAAGTTTTGATGATTTCAAACATTATTGTTCAAATGTGTAGTTATCTCCTAACAATTTTGGAAGAATTGTATTTGCTCTTGTGTGTACTGACATTTCAGGAAAAACGAACTCCAGACTACGAAGACTTCAATTTAAATTCAGCATGAGATACTTTGTAAAATTTGAAGCTTGCACTTTTCTTAAAAATCAAATTGAAAGGGAGTGATTGTATGTTGAGAAAATAAAAACATTCACACATAAGGAGATCATGTAGAATTTATACTGATCGTACAGGACGATATTCTGTTCGTACTGGACGATCAGATAGTTATCTCCTATAGAGCATTTGGAACGAATAGGAACTTGCTTGAAATTTTTTCTAAGTCCTATTCGTCCAGGACGAAATTAAATTATCGTCCAGGACGATCAGTCCTCGGGAAAATTTTCGTCTAGACGGAAATAAATTATCGTCCAGGACGATCAGTCCTCGGGAAAATTTTCGTCCAGACGGAAATAAATTATCGTCCAGGACGATCAGTCCTCGGGAAAATTTTCGTCTTGACGGAAATAAATTATCATCCAGGACGATCAGTCCTCGGGAAAATTTTCGTCCAGACGGAAATAAATTATCGTCCAGGATGATCAGTCCTCGGGAAAATTTTCGTCCCGACGAAATAAATTATCGTACAGGACGATCAGTCCTCTGTAAAAATTTTGTCCAGACGAATATATTTTCGTCCAAACGATTAACCGACTTAGGACAGTTTTCAGCAGTTTCTAGAATCGACCTTGTAATAACCGTTCGTACTGGACGAACCTAGTTCGTACAGGACGATCAGCTGTACGAAGACATTTCGTACACATATTCAAATAGGGTCGTTTCAGATCGTTTAAGTAAAATTGTCCAGGACGATCCACGATCGTACAGGACGATCCACTGCGTACAGAATTGAATACTTGCAGTTTTTGGGCGGTTTTTCTTGTCTTTTGTATCAATAGTTCAAATTAGACTGCCACCCAATCTTTTTGTCATTTAATCTTCGTGCCTATTGAGAGAATAGACAAGGAGAGAGTTGAAGAGAGCATTCAAGGGAGGATTTCTACCACTGAAGCGAGAAGGCTTCACTTGGATTTCAAAGGTAAGAGTCTCTACTTGTGAATTGAGATTACTTCACTCTTTTCTTTCTTCCTTCTAGATACTTGTGAGAAGATCTGTCAAGGAGATCCGGTTCTTTGCCGACACTTGGAGAGTGTGAACAGCCGAAGGGTTCTCTGCCCACACTAGGAGAGTGTGAAAGGACGAAGGGTTCTCTGCCCACACTAGGAGAGTGTGAAAGGACGAAGGGTTCTCTGCCCACACTAGGAGAGTGTGAAAGGACGAAGGGTTCTCTGCCCACACTGGGGATAGTGTGAAAGGACGGACGGTTCTCTGCCAACACTGGGTATTGTGTAAAAGGACGGACGGTTCTCTGCCGCACCGGGGAGTGGTGAAAAGAGTGTGTTGTAAAGGCTTCTCCGCCTTGCTGTGGGTGCAAAAGGAGAGTCACTATTGGTGTTAGTGCAATACTCAGAGGGTGCCTCTGGGGAGTGGATGTAGGTCTGGTTATAGACCGAACCACTATAAATCTGGTGTCTTTTACTTTACTGTTTTTACGTTTCCGCACTTTTTATTTCAGTTTAAAAAACTCTGTGGTTGAAAAACCTTTTTCTACAAAATTTAAAAGAGATTTTATTTCGGTTCAATAATATTTAAAAAGGGGTCTTAAATTTTAACTTTGTTTTTTAAAACTACCAATTCACCCCCCTCTTGGTAGCCGTGGGACATTCACTTAGGCTTAACAACCTAATTACTAGACTCAACAAGTGGTATCAGAGCTTAGTTTCAATATCATAAGTTTGAACTACTTTTTGATTAACGTAGATGGCTACTTTCGGAAACCGGAACACACCTGAGGGTTACTCTATTACTAGACCTCATTGTTTGATAACATTCCTTTTGATTTCTGGAAAACACGCATGTCTACTTTCTTACAGTCACTTGATTATCGCATGTGGATATTAGTCCAGGATGGCTACACTAAACCAACTAGATTAGTTGATGGAGTAATGGTAGAAATACCTTTTACTGATTAAACTGTAGAAGAACGTGACTTAGCACAATTAAATGCCAAATGTTTAAACAGTTTCTTTTGTGCTTTAAAATCTGAAGACTACATACGGGTTTCCACTTGCAAAAGCGGAAAGGACATATGGGATAGACTTTGTATAACTTATGAAGGGACAAATGAGGTTAAACAATCAAGGCTTAATATCTTGTTACATGACTATGAATTGTTTCGCATGAAACCTAATGAATCTATTTCCGACATGTACACAAGATTTACAAAAATTGTCACTTCTTTGCATGCACTTGGTAGGGAATTAACTAATGCTGAAATGGTTATAAAATTCTTCGTTGTTTACCTACTGCTTATGATGCAAAAATTACTGCAATTACAGAGTCTAAGGATTTAAACATTTATTCTATTGACAATCTTCTTGGTTCACTCATTGCTTATGAGCAAGGAGTAAGTCAAAGGAAGATTGATGCAGGTGAACCACGAAAGAAGAAGAATATAGCACTAAAAGTGGAAGAGTCAGAGAGTAAACACTCACAACTTGAGGATGAAGATGATGTTGCACTAATGACTAGACAATTCAGAAGCTTTTTAAGGAGGAAGCAGAAGAAACGCCAGCTATGGAATAGAGGTAAGTTTAACAGAAATGGCAAGGTTTCTAATGAAATGATTTGTTATGAATGCAGGAAACCAGGTCATATCAAGACTGATTGCCCAAAACTCAAAGCCACTCCTTCTAAGGAGAAGGTGGAGGAGAAACCTATGGTAAAGAAGGGCAAGAAGAAGTTTCAAAGAGCTTTCTGGGCGGACTCAGCTTCAGACTCATCTGAGACAGAAAAAGAAGAAGAAGTCACTAATCTTTGCTTGATGGCAGACAAAGTGGATCACTCAGATCAAGAAGAGGTATGTGATTTATCCTATGATGAATTATTTGAAGTTTCTGAACACATGCATGATGCATATAGGAAAATGAAAAAGATGCATGCTAGTTTAAGTTTAGAATTTGAAGAGCTCAAGAAGGAAAATGAAATCCTTAGAAAAGACCATGCTTTAATAGATGACAACCACATGAAACTACTTGATGAATATGATGACTTGAATAAGAATTTTGAAAATCTAAAGTCATCCTATACTGATCTTGAAAAGGAATTTAAAAATTTTAAGGATGAATCTGAGAGCAAAACATATAGAATCAATTATACCAATCGAATCTTGGAAGATATGAATTCATTTTACAAATTAACAATAAGAGCTCTCGAGGATAATAGGAAACCCCCCAGACTTGAAGATTTTACAAATCCTAAATATTATCCTAAATTCATGAAATCCCTTAGAAGACAATCACATGGAAGAAAACTTAGGAATATTTTTCCTAATGTTAAATGTAATAATTGTGGATTTTTTGGACATATATCTCACACCTGTACCTTGATGATGAAATCTAATTTGGTGTGGAGACCTAAGATGCATAAACCTAGACATATCATACATGCATCTGATTATAAATTGCTAAAAGGTGAACCCAAACTTGTTTGGGTTCCCAGGTCTAACATTTGGTATTTTTGCAGGATTGCTCTCACACAAGACCTTGTGGGAGCATATGGTACCTGGATAGCGGATGTTCAAAGCATATGACTGGAGACACTACACAATTCATATCGCTAGAAGCCAGGAATGGAGGCAAGGTTACACTTGGAGATAATACCACAAAGAAAGTGGTTGGATCAGGTATGATTGGTAATTTCAAAAACTTTTTTATAGACAATGTGCTATTGGTTGAAGGCTTAAAGCATAATTTGTTAAGTATAAGTCAGCTATGTGACAAGGGTTATAATGTGAAATTTTTACCTACTAGCTGCATATTAAGCCTAAATGGGAAAGAAGTTTTAAATGGAAAAAGGGTAAACAATGTTTACATGCTATATTTAAATTCATTTCATACTCCTATTGCTTTCTGTTTGAAAACTGTTTCTGATGAATCTTGGCTTTGGCATAGGAGACTTTGTCATTCTAGTATGAAAAATCTTAGGAAAATTACCCAAAAGAATTTAGTAAGAGGTATACCAAAACTAGACTTTACTAAGGACCATCTTTGTGATGCATGTCAATTAGGAAAACAAGTGAAGTCCTCTTTTAAATCCAATAATGATCTTAGAACTAGTAAACCATTGGAAATTCTTCACATGGATCTTTTTGGACCAGTAGGAACTGTAAGTCTGGGAGGGAAGGTATACGGATTTGTTATTGTGGATGATTTCTCTAGGTTCACTTGGGTTAGATTTCTTTTTCATAAAAGTGAATCATTTGAGGAATTCAGAAATTTTTAAACTTGGATTCAGAGAAAATTAGGATGTGAAATAATGTCTATACAAAGTGATCATGGAGGAGAATTTGAAAATGATAGATTTGAAAATTTTTGTAAAGAAAAAAGGATTGATCACAACTTTTCTGCTCCTAGAACCCCTCAACAAAATGGGGTAGTTGAAAGAAAAAACAGAACATTAATAGAAGCCGCTAGAGCAATGTTGGCAGAATACTCTCTTCCTAAATATTTTTGGGCTGAGGCGGTTAGCACTGCATGTTATGTTCTGAATAGGGTGAATGTGAGATCAAATTTAAATAAAACACCCTATGAGTTTCTAAAAGGTAGAACACCAAATTTGTCTCATTTGCATGTTTTTGGTTGCAAGGTGTTCATTCATAACAATGGAAAATCTGCCTTAGGAAAATTTGATCCAAAATCAGATGAAGGAATTTTTGTTGGATATTCAAGTGTTGGAAAATCTTATAGGGTATTCAACAAAAGAACTTTAGTTATTGAAGAAACCACACATGTTGTATTTGATGAATCTGGAAATTTAGAAGAGCCAAATATTGTTGAAGAAGAAATTGAGGAAAACTCCCAAAAAATTGATAGATTAAATTTGGAAGAAAATGTGGAAGAAAACTTTGAAAGAGAAAACCCTTTGCCTAGAGATTTGAGATTTTCTAAAAACCACCCAAGAGAATTGATTATAGGAGAACCTAGTGAGGGTGTTAAAACTAGGCGTGGATTAAATAAGGAAGTCAATCATTCAGCCTTTATTTCAACCATAGAACCCACTAATATTGATCAAGCACTTTCTGATGAATTTTGGATATTGGCCATGCAAGAAGAGTTAAATCAATTTGTAAGAAATAAAGTTTGGGAATTAACTACAAGGCCAAAAGATCAAAGTGTTGTTGGAACAAAGTGGGTGTTCAAAAATAAAATGAATGACTCAGGAGTAGTCATTAGAAATAAGGCTAGATTAGTTGCTAAGGGGTATAATCAAATTGAAGGAATTGATTTTGAGGAGACCTTTGCCCCTGTAGCAAGACTTGAAGCAATTAGGGTTTTACTTGCCTTTGCCTGTTTTAAAAGTTTTAAATTGTTTCAAATGGATATCAAAAGTGCCTTTTTGAATGGTGTTATTGAAGAAGATGTTTATGTAGAACAACCTCCAGGATTTGAAAATTCAAAATACCCAAATCATGTTTTTAAGTTAAAAAAGGCATTATATGGATTGAAACAGGCACCTAGGGCTTGGTATGAGAGATTGAGCACTTTCCTACTTGAAAGATCTTTTAAAAAAGGAAATGTGGATACAACTCTCTTCTTAAAGAAATTTGGAAAGGAAATACTCATTGTTCAAATTTATGTGGATGATATCATCTTTGGATCTTCAAATAAAAATCTTTGTGATGATTTTTCTAATACAATGAGTAGTGAATTTGAAATGAGTCTAATGGGAGATTTAAATTACTTTCTAGGTTTTAGCATCAAGCAACTTGAGGAAGGAACATTTCTTAGTCAAACCAAATATATTAAGGACATCCTCAAGAAATATGAAATGGACAATGCTAAACCTGTTAGTACACCAATGAGTTCCTCAGTTCAGTTAGATAAGGACCTTAAGGGAAAATCTGTTGATCAAAAGAAATATAGAGCGATTATTGGATCTTTGCTTTACTTGACTGCTAGCCGACCAGATATTATGTTCAGTGTTTGCTTATGTGCTAGATTTCAATCAGATCCAAAAGAATCACATTTGACAGCAGTAAAAAGGATCTTAAGATATTTACTAGGAACTCAAAACTTAGGAATTTGGTATCCTAAGTTTAGCTCTTCATTTGAAATTATTGGTTATTCAGATTCTGACTTTGCAGGATGTAGAGTGGATAGGAAAAGCACTTCTGGAACATGTCAATTCATTGGAAATTCATTAGTTTCTTGGTCCAGTAGAAAACAAAATTCAGTAGCCCTATCTACTGCAGAAGCAGAATACATTGCATTAGGAAGTTGTGTGGCACAAGTACTTTGGTTAAAACAACAGTTGATTGATTTAGGATTATCTGTAGGCACTATTCCAATTTATTGTGACAATACTAGTGCTATTTGCATTTCCAAAAATCCTATTCAACATTCTAGAACCAAACACATAGATATAAGATATCATTTCATAAGGGATCATGTATCCAAAGGAGAAATTGAACTCACACATGTTTCAACTGAAAATCAACTTGCAGACATTTTTACAAAACCTTTAGCCCTTGATACCTTCAGTACTTTAAGAACAAGGTTAGGTGTTATTGATTTAAATGCCTAAACAAAATGTCTTTGCAACATTGATGTTTATGTTTTTGTTTTGTTTTTGATTATGTGAATTTTTGTGTGTTTTGAATGAATTTGTTTTTGAGTGTAAGTTTTTTTTTTTTGTTTTCTGTGTTTTTTTTAAGGTTTGGTTTGATTTTCTTAAATTAAAATTTAAAAATTCAAAAATTGGAGGAAATTATCCAGGACGACTTTTGGTTCGTACTGGACGATGGGAGAAAAATTGGTTTGCGTGCATTTTACAAGTTTTGAGAGCAGTTTTTAATTAAATCGTCTGTACGATCTGAATATCATCCAGGACGAACTTTTTTGTTCTCAAACGTCGGGATGATTGAATGCAGCGGTTGAGTGGATAAGACAGTTTTTAATATGGATTTCGTCTGTACGAAATTTTGGTTCGTCCAGACGAACATATGTCGTTTCAGTGTAGGGGATGGTTTTCAAAAGACATTTAAACGAGTTAATTCTAGATCATCTATACGAACTTTTGTTCGTATGTACGATCGGTCAAGTCAAAGGTTTGTACGAAGAGACGCATCGTAAGTTGTGTTGATTACGAAAAGCCGTTACATTTTGGACAAATTTAATCGTCTGTACGAAATAATTTTCATCCAGACGAACGATGATTTTCGTCCAGGACGAACCTTTTTCATCCAGGACGAACGTATCGTTTTCTTTAAATATGGAGGCTTTCTAAGTCAACAATCACAATTTCAAACTTCTCTTTCAATCCCTTTCTACTTCAAATTGTCAATGGCCTCCTCAAGCAAAAGACAAAAGGTGTTAGCGAAGAAGCCGAATAGGAATGCCTCGGAAAACTTCCTTTCTAAGGCAAATAAGGAATCATTTTCTCGTTTTGCTTCCGCAAAAATAACTCCATCTCGCATCTTAATCCAAAGCGAGATAAATTTTAAGGTAATACACCTTTTTGCCTCAACCCAATTCCATTTCATACTTTCTCTCATCCATTTCTACAACAAGCAAACATTTCTCTACTTTCTAGCCAACATGAGTTTTAACTCCGACCACTCTTCCATTAGTTCCTATGTATTCAAGCAAAAAGTAGAAATCACCAAGCATGACATTGGTGCATTTCTAAACCTAAGGACTGAAGGATATAGAGCTCACACCGTTATGACCGAAAACAAAATCAGATGGGAAGATGTCAATATGGTAATTAGAAAAAGTGGCGTAACCTATCATATTGCTAGAGTATCTGGGATGACCCAAAATGCGCGTATCATCCAGCATATCCTTAGATCTTCAATCATTCCTAAAGCTGGTGATAGGATAAACATTACTCCTCTCCTTTCTGTTCTAACCTTTTTGATTATGGATCGTCGCCCTATCGACGAAGCCCAACTTATCATAGATCATCTCTATACTCTTTCAGAAATAGGACATGCTGAACAGAAGAGGAAAAAGAATATTTCTTTGGGACATTTAATTACCTACATTTTGGAGAAGAAATATAATTTGGTGCATCCTGATGAAGAATATGAAGAGCCAGTTTACTATAATGATGCATCATTCAGATTGCTCTTCAGGGAGGAAAAAGAATAAGAAAAAGTGCATGCCAGTGCTTCAGAAGAAGAAGAAGAAGAAGGAGCGCAAACCTCTGCACCTCAGTCAGATTATCAGAATCTGATTGAAAAATTTGATAGATTAGAGACTCATATTGATCAAAGGTTTGATCAATTTGATGCTCAACTTGTGCAGCAACAACATGACATTGGTATAATTAGAAATGAAGTACATGATATCAATACCAATGTAATGTTGATGGCCTCCTACTTTAACCTTTTCGGTGGCATTCCTCCTCCTCCTCCTCCAGAACAGTAGAGATGAATTTCTGTGTCTTTGTTGTACTCGTGTTGTAGTTGTTGTTTTAGTGTGTATGTTAAGTGTTTGTTTGTCTTTTTGCTTTGTGTTTAGATATTGTGAAATGTGTAACCCTTTCATAAATATCAATGCATTTCGTACTTGTTTCAATGTTGATTTGTTATTGAAATGTGGTTAATTTTTATGAATTTCATTAGTATTATTTAATCTTCATAGTGCTTAAATTAGATTGTAATTTGAGATTATCTACATTAGAAAATCTAGTCTTTTTAAATTTAAAAGTTGTTTATAACTTGTTGTAATTAGAACTTTTAAATTCATGTCTATTCATTTAGATTACATAAAAGTTAATATTATTATTGCAATTTAGATGTTGTCTTATTTTGTATTTCCTAGTTCAATTAATATTTATGCACTTAAAAAATTTGAGATTCTAGATTATTGTCTTTGGAAAGAATTCAATTACTCTTGAAAATTGTACAAATGTACATAATCAAAAGGAATGCGCAACAAAGTTGCAAATGTGAAAAAGAGGCACAAAATAAGCCCAATAAAGAAAGATGCACAAAAATGTGCCAGCTATATGAAAAAGATGCGCAAAGCGCCACTTGTGGTAATTCTCTTCTTTCCAAATTCTTTCAATCTCTTAATTCAAATTGATCTTATGTTCATTTATATTCTTTTGAACTTTGAAATATCGAATTTTTCTTCATCTCTCTAGTAATGATTTTCTATATTGGAATGTCTAAATTGAATCATGTCTTTGCTAAATTCTTCTTACTTACAATGTTATATCACTTTTTTAATTTCATGAATTTCTATGATTCACCTAATATTTTTAGTTTTTAAAATTGCATACCTTGTAACAATCACCATTTAGATTAAATGTTCCAATGAATTTCATACAATTACTTACATTTCTTGTCTATTTCTTCTTCACTTTTTGTTGTTGTCAAAAAGGGGGAGAAATCTTTGTGTTTGTATGCTATGTTTGTATGCTTTGTTTGTTCATATGTTTGTTGTTTGAGTTTCTAGTTTATTTTTGTTTGTTCATATGTTTGTTGTTTGAGTTTCTAGTTTATTTTAGTTATTTTTTTTGAAAAATAAAATTTTTTTTGCTTCAAATTGCCTCCTTATTTTCATGTATTCATCAATTCAGGGGGAGTTTAGGAGATAGAAAGATTTGTTTAAATTGAAATCATACAAATAATAATTGTTTTGCCATCATCAAAAAGAGGGAGATAGTTAAGATAGTTGCTATTTGCATGCTTTTCATTTTTGCAACTTATAAAGTTTTGATGATTTCAAACATTATTGTTCAAATGTGTAGTTATCTCCTAACAATTTTGGAAGAATTGTATTTGCTCTTGTGTGTACTGACATTTCAGGAAAAACGAACTCCAGACTACGAAGACTTCAATTTAAATTCAGCATGAGATACTTTGTAAAATTTGAAGCTTGCACTTTTCTTAGAAATCAAATTGAAAGGGAGTGATTGTATGTTGAGAAAATAAAAACATTCACACATAAGGAGATCATGTAGAATTTATACTGATCGTACAGGACGATATTCTGTTCGTACTGGACGATCAGACAGTTATCTCCTATAGAGCATTTGGAACGAATAGGAACTTGCTTGAAATTTTTTCTAAGTCCTATTCGTCCAGGACGAAATTAAATTATCGTCCAGGACGATCAGTCCTCGGGAAAATTTTCGTCTAGACGGAAATAAATTATCGTCCAGGACGATCAGTCCTCGGGAAAATTTTCGTCCAGACGGAAATAAATTATCGTCCAGGACGATCAGTCCTCGGGAAAATTTTCGTCCAGACGAATATATTTTCGTCCAAACGATTAACCGACTTAGGACAGTTTTCAGCAGTTTCTAGAATCGACCTTGTAATAACCGTTCATACTGGACGAACCTAGTTCGTACAGGACGATCAGCTGTACGAAGACATTTCGTACACATATTCAAATAGGGTCGTTTCAGATCGTTTAAGTAAAATCGTCCAGGACGATCCACGATCGTACAGGACGATCCACTGCGTACAGAATTGAATACTTGCAGTTTTTGGGCGGTTTTTCTTGTCTTTTGTATAAATAGTTCAAATTAGACTGCCACCCAATCTTTTTGTCATTTAATCTTCGTGCCTATTGAGAGAATAGACAAGGAGAGAGTTGAAGAGAGCATTCAAGGGAGAATTTCTACCACTGAAGCGAGAAGGCTTCACTTGGATTTCAAAGGTAAGAGTCTCTACTTGTGAATTGAGATTACTTCACTCTTTTCTTTCTTCCTTCTAGATACTTGTGAGAAGATCTGTCAAGGAGATCCGGTTCTCTGTCGACACTTGGAGAGTGTGAACAGCCGAAGGGTTCTCTGCCCACACTAGGAGAGTGTGAAAGGACGAAGGGTTCTCTGCCCACACTAGGAGAGTGTGAAAGGATGAAGGGTTCTCTGCCCACACTAGGAGAGTGTGAAAGGACGAAGGGTTCTCTGCCCACACTGGGGATAGTGTGAAAGGACGGACGGTTCTCTGCCAACACTGGGTATTGTGTAAAAGGACGGACGGTTCTCTGCCGCACCGAGGAGTGGTGAAAAGAGTGTGTTGTAAAGGCTTCTCCGCCTTGCTGTGGGTGCAAAAGGAGAGTCACTATTGGTGTTAGTGCAATACTCAGAGGGTGCCTCTGGGGAGTGGATGTAGGTCTGGTTATAGACCGAACCACTATAAATCTGGTGTCTTTTACTTTACTGTTTTTACGTTTCCGCACTTTTTATTTCAGTTTAAAAAACTCTGTGGTTGAAAAACCTTTTTTCTATAAAATTTAAAAGAGATTTTATTTCGGTTCAATAATATTTAAAAAGGGGTCTTAAATTTTAACTTTGTTTTTTAAAACTACCAATTCACCCCCCTCTTGGTAGCCGTGGGACATTCACTTAGGCTTAACAACCTAATTACTAGACTCAACACTATTATTATTAAAACTTGGTCTTATTTTGAAGATATTTCCAAGTTAAACAAGTTTAGCACTCATATTTCTTTTAATACTTTACTTGAAGATTAGTTTATTAACTCTAAAGGGCATACTAGAAATGTTATTCCTTTTCCTATATTATGGATTTTGTGGCTTATAGAAATAATTATATTTTTAAAAACTATAAGATAGACTCTCACCATATTATTATGAGTGTTAAAGATGAGGTGTGCAAGCTCTTTAATGTCAAGCTTTTATCTTCCAAGAATTTTAAGAATTGCTTTTTCATGGCTCAAAGTTTTGGCATATCTTTGCATTATAAAAGCACTTTAGAGGATCCTAAGCTGGTGTAGTGGATCAAACTCTCCTAGAATATGTATAAGTTAAACATTGATGGGGCAGTGAAGAATAACTCTTATGGGTGTGATGGGATTATTAGGGATGAGCAAGGGAACTTGGTTTTGGCCTTTGCTTCCCCTTTGGAGAAGTTCTTGGTGGTTGTGGCTAAACTAGCTGTTATTTTTTATGGTCTTTAAGCTTGTATTTTTCTTGGTATTACTAATATTTTGATTGAGGTGGATGCTTTGTCTAGTATCCATTATCTGATGAAGCAAATAGAGAGTACTTGTAATCAAATATTTTTGACATCTTCCAAGAGATTAACTAGTTATTAATCTTTTTTAACTTTACTATCACTAATGTTTCTAGGGAAGGGAACTCATGTGCTAATTTTCTAGCTAATTTGGGGTGCAATTTGGATGTTATAATTGACTTTTCTGTTAATAATCTACCTAATCTTCTCAAAGGAATGATTAGGTTAAATAAAATGGGATTAATGTATATTAGATTTTAGGTGTTTTTCTGCTATTTTTCCCTTGTTTTCTCTTTGTGGTTTTTCCTGTTGTGATGTTGGTTGGTTTTGAGGTCTTTGATTTTATCCTTTTTTGGATGTTATGGCTTATAAATTGGGGCTTGAGCAATGATTGTATTTTTTCTTTCTCGAATTATTAGCCCCTTTGTTGCTCTTCTTTTCCCAGGTGCCTTTTGCCGACCTATCTATCCTGGTTATTAATGAAGGCATGTTGGACGGTTGAGCCTAATTGGTTGTAGTTCTAAAGACTTTTGGATTTCTTTTGCTTGTTGTTGAGAGGGTGTTGGATGGATTGTCCCTACCAGTGGATTCTCTAGGGGTTTGATGTTGGCTACTTTATGGGTTAGCAACTTTATTTTGTTTTACTTTTGTTTATTTTTATTTGTTTCCTTCTTTCTTCCTTAAATTATTAAATGTCACCTTGGTTCTGGAAGGTTTCATTTACTACCATTTTAGTTGTGTTAGCCTATTGGATCCTTTACTCTTTTAAGCTGCATCTCCTCTTGCTAGAATGAGTATGGAATTAGAATTGAGCATCATTGGGATTATAATTATGATGTCTATGGCAGGTCTATCTTCCTGAGCTTTGTTGGCCCTGATTTCTTTGCTAGCATTATCACACTTCTTTTAGATTGTTTTAGTTTTATTGTTATTTTTGGTTGCTTGATTAGCCTCAGTTTAGGCTTCTCCTTTGATTGCGGACTCTGCCATTTGTTCTGTTGGCCTGCTATTTTTTTTTGCTATGCTTGGGTGGCTTTCAATTTGGTTTGTAGCAGGTTAATTGCTATCCTTTGTGTTATTATGGTTGGGTACTATGGCACTATCAGCAACTATGATGATGGGAGTATCTCTATTTACTTGTTTGTTAAGTTTCTTGGGTATCATATCTTATCTAATGTTCTACTTTATATTATACTCTTTTTTTGCATTGTTGGGTTTTCTTTTTTTATTCGTTGTTCTTGCAGGTTTTTGGAAATATGAAGTTGATGGAGATTTTATTTAATTTTTGGAGAAAGTTTGCGCTTAGTCCTTACTTATTTGTCTTTCTTTTTTTGGTGTTCTTCTCTAGCGGCCCTAGAATGTTACTAAGTTTTTTTGTATCTTATAGATTTGGGGAGTATAGGCTCTTATGTTTTTTTTGGGGGATTTTTTGTAGATCTTTAGAGTATTAGTGAGCCGAAGACCCCCTTTAAGGACCTTGTAATCCTTATTTTTAATTAACGCATAGGCTCTCCGTCCATTTTCCCAAAAAAAAAAGGAAAAAAATAATCGTGAAAGATGGAGTTGTACGATCCTATAGAACAAATCTTGTTAAAGTAAGGTCATAAAAAATTAATTTTAAATTAGAATAAATTTTTTATTATTAATATTTTCTACACTTACACCATCATGAAACATCTTCAAATGGCCATGCCACTCCATCTTGATCATAAAAAAATAAATAATAAATAAAAAAAAAGGAAAAAAATGATCGTGTCCCTAATTCAAACGTATATATTCTCTCTCATTATTATGCTCCATGGCTCTAGTGATTGAGGCATATACTATTGGATAGGTGTGATAATTCAAGTTTTTTGGTTTATTTACTAAGATCTCTACCTATTAGTGGTTTTTGGATATTTTACCCAAGGTCTTTCAGCCTTATGGTCTCGTTGCATTTACTAGATGGTAGCGAATCCTTTATGATACACCCAAACCCGTGGGGTAAGCATTCGACTAGAGATTCTATTTCATCAAAAGGTTTTCTTAATTCTAATAGCCTTGATAACTCTATTAAATCCCATTCCTTTCGTGATGTGGTTGCTGGTGCTTCTTCATCTATTGATCCATTTTTTTCTTTCACTAAATCATTTTGGAAAGGTGTTCCTGTTATTTTAATGATTGATGAAGACATTATTAAACTTGATAGTCCTTATAATTTTATGCTTGTGGGAAATTTTTTTGTACGTAGACCTAATTTAGATGTGATTTGTTATTTTTTTTGTGAATTTGAAATTATCCGATATTATTTTGGTTATTCTTCTTAATGCAAGACATGTTGTGATCTAACAAAGAAATGACTTCGATTATAGTCGTGTCTTTGCTAGGAAATCTTACTACATCAATAACTGTCAAATAAGATTACTCAAATGGACACCATATTTTGATGTTACAGAAGATTGTCCTATTGTGCATATTTTTATTTCTTTCCCTAATTTACAATTACATTTTTTTTAACTCTTATGTTCTCTATACTTTGGGTTCCATTTTTGGTAGGCCGTTGCAATTCGATTAAGCTACAACCTCGCGCTCGAGGCCTTCTGTAGCTAAGATATTATTAAAAATGGACATTGCCAAGAAGAATTCTGAGGAGATTTGGCTTGGTTTGAAAACTTATAGTTATCTTAAAAAAGTTGAATTTAAAAATGTTCTTGATTTTTGTAATCATTGTAAGGTCAACGAACATTCAATCAATTAATGCTTCGTGCTTCATCCAAAACTTAAAAAAAATAATAAAAGTTCTAATATTGCGGTAGAACGTAACACTGGGGAAGAGGATAAAGAAGCTAATTTGAAGGATCTTCATGGTGTAAATGATAGTGATGAATAGGCTATTGGTGAGATCTTAGAATTTGATCATTAGTATATATATTTGTTGATGACAATAATGAAACTGAACCCTTGATTAGTCTCAATGTAAATATGTAAAATACTTCCATTATTGGATTGGTCGGGCATGATTTTAATGGTATAAATGGTTAGGATAATAATGAGGAAGGTGAGATTCCTGCTTAAGAGAATGAGTCTCTTATGGATAAATAAGACGTGGTTTTAACTACTAAAGAGAATGAGAAGAACAAAAAGATTTCTCAAGATGATTTTGTTAAAGCATCCAAAAAGAAAACTAGGAATAACAAAAATGGTGGTGGTAGTACATCTATGACAACAAGAGCTTCAAATATTTTTGCTGATTCTAATGGTTAAGGCTCTCATTTGGAAAGTCAATGGGGTGGGGGCTTCCTTATCTAAGGATAGGGTGAGAAACTTATGTAGGATCCATAATATTCACCTACTTATTTTAAATGAGCCTTTAATTTCCTCCTCTTTTATTGATTCGATGAGTTCCAATTTGGGTTTTGATTTGGCTTTTGGTAACTGTACCAATAAGATTTGGATATTTTGGAAAAAATTCATGTGCCTTGACATTATTGCTGATTTCCAAAAGAAAAAGAAGGCTTCTAAGAATATAGAAGACGAGCTAGGTTTTTTAAGGCCTATAATTTTGGCTCTCATCTTTATAATTCTTGCAGTCTATTTCTTATTATGATCATAATTTTTTCATGTGATAGTTCACGAGGGGTGTTAAACCGAGGCTAACCATCCAACAAGGTGAACTATTAAACTTTTATATTACAAGTTATCCATCTTCTATTTGTATAGTATGATACACATATCATACATTATGATCAGTTCAATTCAGATTCATCCAATAATATAATTCAGATGAACTATTCAACTTTTATAATACATCGTACAATAAGATTACAAATTGTATAGTATGATATGTAGAAATTCTTTCTATTAATTTGGGATGATCCTTGGGATGGCCGACTTTGTATATGGGGGATCATCCATCACTCTGGAATTTGTATGGTATGATCAGTCAAAAATCTTGGATTTCATTTGGTATAATCCAAGGGATGAGCAATTTTGTACATAGGTAATCATACAGTAAGAACTATTTCATATAGTATGGTCAATTATAATAATTGTCCTTGATTTGATTGACTGATATCATAGGATTAATTAAGAAAAATTTAAATTAGGGTTTGGCATAGCACAACAGATTATATGGAATTACTTAAAAGTATACAATATGATACATGTATCGTATAATATAAAGAAAAATCATACAATATTAATTAATTAAAAAACCAAAACTGTTTAAAAAATAATAATTATCTCTCATCTTCTGTGTGTGCAATATTGCTTAGCAATGATATCCATCCAAATACATGATATGACTTAAGAGAAAAAAAGAATAAATTGAAAATAATAGACTGTAACACTAGTATACCCAGTATCGAGCTGATCAAAATTACAAGAATAGTGGACTGAATTTTTGAAATGTTAGTACACAGAACAAAACACAAGATCATAGAAATAGTAGAAAGTGGTATTAGACACAATAATGCTTGTTATCATAAAAACACAAATACAGTGCTTTGATCAAATCTGTAATAAACTCTCCCTTTTTTACGAAAGAAATCATTATTGTTTAGGTTTTTTATAGAAACTTATTTCTTCTAAATTTCCCCTTTATAAAATATAGGAATGCAAAATAAAGAAATAATCAATAACCACAAGTCTTTGCTTTTGATGAAAATAAATTTCAACTACAAGGAGTGTAAAAAGAAACAACAACAATAGTAACAAACAACAATAACAATAAACAACAAAATACTACTCCCCTTTTGACATCACAAGAGGGAAACAATAGAAAAAAAGAGAAGAATAGAAATAGATGCAAGAATAGAAACAGAAATAAAACTAGGAAACAACAAATGCAAAAGACTAACAACATAAAATATAAAACCTTTATTAACTTGCATGGACATTTTCAGAATATAATAAACTTACTCTACACATAAAAAGGACAAATAAGAGAGGTGTTGACTATCTTGCAACTAAAGGATTCATATTCCAGAGTTTGCACATCCAGTTTATCAACTTCACAAGCTATAATCTTTTGTTTGAACAAAAAATCTAATTCAAGAATTATAATTTGACAGAGAAACTTAGCCTTTTTAGACTGCTTGTATGAAATATATCAAATAGAATATTATTGTAAAAGTGTTGAATAAAGAACTAAGATTTTCCATAATCAAGTATTAAACATATTATGAAATATCAAAATTTTCTAAGACTTAAAGATTTACCAAAAAGATAAGCTAATTTAGGTTAGGCTCATTTTGTGTCTCTTTTAAAAGTTTTATGGGAACATTACACATATTTTATTTTTGATATACTTAATGCATCTTTTACTTTTAGTGTCATTGTGCAGTTTGAATCATAACACATCTTTTATCTGGGCGTAATGTGTACTGACAAAGATCCTCAAACAAATTAGCCCTGTCTTCAGCAATTAAAATATTAGAGAAAATATCCTTAAAAATATTATGATTCCACCAATTCAAAACTTGCTTAAGTCTTTTCAATTTAAGCCAAAGTCTATTCTTACAAAAAATCATACTATATGACTTGATTTGGCATGAACTGTGCTTTTTCTAATTGTTTAAACATACCTCTAATATTACTTAAAAGGTTTAAATAAGTAATTACTAACAATTTTTAAACTAATAGGATCAAAATTCATGAATTTACATATCCCATTTTATTTTCTTTGCCTGATAATTCCTTGTGTATGCTTTACAAATCTAAATTAAATTAGAATTAATATTGTTGAAATGAAATCTTATTTACTCTACTACATGTTTTTATATCATGGATATATTCTACAAATTTGACAAATGAAATTCATTATTTTTCAATATCATGCTTTTATTCAAATTAGAAAGCTTGAGTTTTCTTTGTAGATTATTCCTCCCTATATAAGAGGAGTGAGTTATGCTTCTCTTTTATTTGGAAGATAATCTTACAAATAAAAGGATTGAAAGAAAAAATAAAAGATGTGTAATGTAAAAATAAAATTTGGGATTATAATAGGACTGATAAAATTTTAAGGTTTTTTGATCAGCTTGGATATGTTAGTGGTTTGGCTTTTAATAAGCATATATTTAAATATTTCTAAGAATGTTTCTCCTGATCTAAGAATCTTACTAGTTTTACTCAAGGTGATTTGCCTTTAAAATATCTGGGTATTCCTCTCTTTAAGGGCAGAAAGAAGTCCTTTCTTTTTTATAATTTAATTTTTGTGGTTCAGAACAACTTGTCTTCTTGGGACTCTAACTTTTTAAGATTTGGTGGTCATCTTACTCTCATTTGACGTGTTCTTTGTTCTATTCCGCTCTATAGTTTTCAAACTCTTTTTCCTACTAAGAATGTGTGCAATAAAATTGATATAATTATTAATAAATTTTTTTGGAAAGGTATCGGGAATAATTCTATGATTCATTGGAAGTCTTAGGGTAGTTTTTGTGGTACTCTGTAAGAAGGGGCTTTATGTTATAAGACTATGTTTAATCTGGCCTCTACTTTCTCTTTTAAGCTATGGTATAACCTTAGGTCTAATATGAGCCTTTGGGCCAATTTTATGATGGCCAAGTATTATGAGGGGAGACGTCCTTCCATGTGTAGCTTTTCTAAAGGCCACTCTAAAGTTTGGCATAGGCTCTGCTAAGTTAAATTGAAGGTGGAGCCTTCTTTAGTTTGGAGTCTTAGTAATGGCAATATTTTCTTTTGGCAAGATTGGTGGCTTAATGGCTAGTCGATTGATTCTTTATTAAACACGTATTCCATTGCTATGGTGAAGGTTAATTTTTTTTTCTTCTAATGGCTGGGATTTGGAGAAGCTTTTTACTACTCTCTCAGACTTCATTATTCAGCTTGTTCTTATATATGATTTTGTTTTGTGGCTTGTTCTTCCCTATGTTAGAGAGAGAGCTCCTATTCTCTAATATTTGGAGGATATACTCACAACTAAGGTTCTTTTTAGGTGTTTTTGTTAAAGAGAATTTAGCTTGAAAAAATTAAGAGGAAAAGTGGAAAAGATGCAAATTTGAAATGAAAAATATATATACACAAATGTGTATAAAAAATCAAGATGCTCAAAGAGCAAAATCAAAGATACAAGAGGCATAAATGAGCCCACTAAATACAAGCTATTATCTCTTTTCTGAACTCTTTAAACTTAGAGAACTCATTGGTTATTTGATGCTTTCAAAGGCTTGATTTCAAATTCCATGATTGAGACAAATTACTTTGTTATATTATTTATAAGATATTTTCTTTGTAACCAAGTTTTGATTGGATCTTCTTTTTACCCAGTAAAGTTTTTCTGAGGTTAGACCTTTTGTTTTTAAAAAGACAATTATTGCCCTAAAAGAAGTCCGATCTAGGGATTCACAAGATCGGATACTTTACCTTTTTCAGATTTTGACTTGTTAACTCTTTGATCTTTTGAATCTCTAAAATTTAATTGTTTGAGAAATTTGTCATATGGATACTTTGCTAAAATAAATTAAAAAAAAATTAAAACCAAAAACAAGAAATTTTTTCCTTTCTTTCGTTTTTCTTTTTCTTTCTAGTTTTTTTGGCCTTTTTTATTGTTGTTTCTAGCTTTGTATTGTGAGTCATTTATTTTTGAGGGCTTTGATCATCAACACCTTTTCCTTAGATTCAAATTTCTTGTCACATCATTTTGGCCGATTCTTATATCGTCCTGGACGATATGACAAATTCTCTTCAAAATTTCATCTGCTGAATCTTTTCAGAGCTTTCTGTAACTCATCATCCCGGACAATCCCGTATCGTCCTAGACGATATGATCGAACTCAATTATAATCTCTTTTGATTGTCTTAGCCGATACAATTTTTGTCCTGGATGATGCACTTATGATAATCGTTCTGCCTGATACACTAGATCGTCCTGGATGATCCACGTGTCAGCATGTTTAAATCCTTAAAATCAGCCCCAGACGATCCATTATTGGACAATCGTCCTGGCCGATCCACTGTTCGTCCTGGATGATACACGTGGCACAGATTTAAAACATTTTAACTTCGGCCACTACGATCAATTATTATGCATCATCCTGGACGATACACCTAATCGACCCGGATGATCTACTTTTTCAACGGTCGTCTGGCTTGACTCCTCGGGATGATCGCCTGTGTCTAATCGTCCTGGCCGATATCTGATCGGCCCGGCCAATCGGACCACCTTTTTGACCAATCGGCCTGTACGCAATAATTGATCCAAATCGTCTTGGACGATTCTGCGATCGTTCTGGATGATATGGTTGTTTCTTTAAATTCAGGCCATTCCAGCCATTGTTTTCACCTCAACCTTCTTCTTCTCTTGTGTTTTCTTACTAGTTTCTTGCTATGGCTGGTGGGAAGCGAGTCCGACAAACTTCTGGGAGTTCTTCGAGGGCTAGGATTGACCCTCATTTTAGGGAGGCAGAAGATGAAGCTGCTTGCCATCGATATAAAGAATGTGGGATAACTGTCTCCAGAGTCATCAATCCTGTCCACCTTTCGTATCCGGTAATGGATATCTTCGCTCACACTTCTCTTTATTTCATTCTTTCTCTCGCTGTCCCCTTTCATTCTAAGCTTATTCGTGAATTCTTTGCAAATCTTCACATAAATCCTACTTTCACAGCCCTAACCTCCTATGTGCATCGACGCCCGGTCGAAATCACATACCAGGACTGTGCTGAACTAGTGCAACTATCCATCACAGGGGATAAGCTGCATATAATCATCTCAGATCCTGACTTTGACTGGTCCATGGAAAATCATTTCGTTCACCAGACCAATGCACCTTTTCATGTTGGAGAGACTAGCTCTTTAGTCAAAGATGCTAGGACAACTCAGCATGTCCTTCGAACCTCCATTATTCTAAAAGCTGGGGATCAAATCCACATCACTCCTCTACTTTCTCTGACTACTTTTTACATCATGGCATATAGAGAATTTAATACTACTGGCTTAACTTTTTGGTACATAGATCATTTAACCACAATCCGCGATCCAGGTCATAAGAGGAAACCCAATCTGGCTTTAGGACACCTCATAGCCTATGTCCTTGAAACCAAATATTAACTTCAATATCCTGCTCCTCCCAACCTCCCAACTCTCTTCTACTCAAACAGTTCCTTCAATACCCTTCACAGTACTCGTCTCCACCTAGGGGATGAGGAACCTCAGGGGGCTGAGGAGGAGGAGGCTCCCGCTCCCGCTCCTGTTCCTGATCCTACTCCTTTTCGACAGCACTCAAAGCTTGACTAGTTATTGGAGAGATTTGATCATTTGGAGACCCGTTTTGATGCTTACGTTGCTGCACAGGAGCAGCAACATTCTGAGGACATTGCCCGCTACGAGCAGCACTGCACAGAGGACTTAGCCCATTTTGACAGCTACATTACTCACTAGCAGCAGCACGACCAAGACATAGCCTGGTTCAATGCTCAGTTTACTATGCTAACCAGCTACTTTCAGCAAGCTCCACCACCTCCACCTCCATCTGATGATCAGGATCCCTCATTTTTTTAGTTGTAGTTTTTGTTTTCTGTGGATTGCTTCCTTTTTCTGTATTGTGTTTTTTTTCTTCAATTTTTTTTTGTTTCCTCCTCCTTTTTTAGATGTCAAAAGGGGGAGTAGTGTGTTTGTACTTGCTCTCTTGATTAGTATGTTTGTACTTGTTCTGGTAAAAGCTTGTTTAGTTAGAAATTAATTTTTGATATGTTTGCCATCATAAAAAAGGGGGAGATTTTTACAAACATGTTTTTAGATTATGATTTTGATGATATCAAACAAATCTTGCTTCACTATGACTGCTTTTTTCTACTGACATTTCAGGACTCAAAGATCGAACGGAAATCAGAATCAGCTCAAGATGGGGTAGATTAGGGTTGAGTCAGTCTGTAATTTTATTTTTCCCTTTTTGAGTCAATTGTAATCTTTGGTGTGACTAATGCAAAGTAAACCCTATACACACACACTTGAGAGACTTAAAATTTTTGTTTTCACTCAAATCAGCCAGGACGATATTTACATCGTCCTGGATGATCGGGCTTAAAACAGAAAATCTAATCAAGGGTTCTTAATTAAGGCAGCCGTCATTAGCAAATCGGCCTGGACGATACTTGTATCGGCCAGGACGATCGGATCAAAACAGAAAGAAATTGCCGCCATAAATAATTAAGGTATTCTGTATTTTTGGCAATCGGCCAGGACGATCTTGGATCAGCCTGGACAATATTCACAATTCTGCCTTAATTAATCAGACAAATCAAGGAAGTAATTAAGGGTGATTGATATGATCACATCGTCCTGGACGATCGCAGGATTGGCCAGGATGATCTATTCAAAAACTTTAGTTTCTTCTGAACGATAAATATCGGCTAGCACAAATTCAGGGCAATGCTCTGGACTTTTCTCCTCTGATTTGAACTGATCGGCCTTGACGATCATGTGATCGTCCTAGACGATCAAGCCAATTTTTAATCATCCAGTTTGCATTCAGGGCGATGCCCTGGCCAATCTCATGGGATTTGTACTGATCGGCCAAGACGATGTCCATATCATCCTGGACGATATAGTCAGCAACTTGCAATTAATTAGCTCCTTTGAAGCTCTTCTATTTAAGAGCTCTTGTTCAATGTTTTTGAACATCCTTGGCTGCTGTCTTGACCTGAGAAAACTTAAAGGAGAGAGAGAGGGAGAGAGAGAGAGAGGATCTTATGAGGGGGAGCTTGTGAGGGGATTCACAAGGGTTGCTCCAAGCATTGTTCCACTTCTTCTTCCCTAGAGTCTCTTGTCCTTGGAAGGGTTGGGAGAGGTAAGTTCCAGCAAGCGATCGAGGTTCTCTGCCTGCTTCAGGAGGAAGCAAAAGGAGGAAGGTTCTCTGCCTTGCCGGGTGTGGCAAAAAGAGGTGTTTGTAAAGGCTTCTCTGCCTAGCTGTGGGGGCTAAAGGAGAGTCACGATTGTAGTGCAATACTCGGAGGGCGCCTCAGGGATTGGACGTAGGTCGAGTTGACCGAACCACTATAAACCCTTGTGTTCTTGTTTTCTACTACTTCCGCATTTATTTTCTTCCGCACTTATTTTTTGGTGATTTGGTTTGTCTTAGTGCTTTTCCTAAAGAATTTTTTAAATACCAATTCACCCCCCCCCCTCTTGGTTAGCCTTGGGCCAGTTCTATAGGGCTTAACATCCCTAACAAACTTTCATAAAGCTCTGATAACTGCTATGAATCATATAATTCTGATGGAGAATAAATAGATTAAAATATTTTATGATTCTGAACTAGTGATCAACCATATTGTAGGAACCTATAAGGTTTTAAATCAGAAATGCCTCAAATATCACAAATACACCTACCACCTGCTCGAGCAAATTCCTATTGTAACTTTGTATAGAATTTCTCATGGAAGCAATTATGTGGCAGATGCCTTAGTGAAGATCAAAAAGAAATTCACATATCTAGAGGAAGCCTACATTCTTATAGAGATTCAAGGTCATGAAGTCCTATCTCTTAGAGATTTGGAGCACATCAATAAGTAGTCTTCCTAGGTCCTTGATGTTTCTTTAACAACTAATGAAGAAGGCGATTGGAGATAACCATTCATTGACTACCTTCAAGAAGAAAAAAAATTTCAAGAAAAACCTCTTACCTATCAAATAAAAAATTACGCAATCTTATATGCAAATGTGAATAATACACTATACTGCGAAACATTTGATAAGATGTGGCTACATTCTTTAGACAAATGAGAGGCCCTAGAGATCATCAATGTGGTTCCCTCTATATTATATGGTGCTCATCATTTAAATCCTAAGAAGAAAATGAAAATTAAATGACTTTGATACTACTGGTCTATAATGATTGAAGATTTCTTGAATGTTGCAAAACCTTATCCTCAAAGCTAAATATAGTGGGGTCTTACATTGACCACCTAATAAGTTGCATCCCATGATAGTTTTGTGTTTCTTTGAGAGTTTGGGCACATATTTTATTGGGCCTATTAACCCTCCTTGCTCAAAGGGTCATCGCTTTTTTTTTAGCAGCGATTGATTATTTTTCCAAGAGGGAGGAAGCAGTTCCCCTATGAAACATAACATCACATCATGTCATAAAGTTCTTTCATGATTATATCGTATATTGATTCAACATACCCAATAGAATCATATCCATTATTTGGTCTACATTCTTTTTTTTTAATTTTTTGAAAACATGCATCATTTGCATTAAGAAAACAAAGTAATGCTAATTACACTTTAAAAGAATGAAAAGCATCCCATTCCTCCTTGATAGAACATAAAAGCAAGGAAGGAATGTTGCCAAAAGTAAAACTATCAAAGAAGAAGCTACTATTAATAGCCATGGTAGCACATAAGTTGGCCACCTTATTACAATTCCTATGAATATGATTAAAGACCACTTTATGAAAATCATTGACAAAGAGCATATCCTCCAAATGCCACCTGTCAGCGATCTTTTTATTCTTCTTGGAAGAGTTCTGAATGAATCTTATGACATTAATGTTGTCACTCTCAATAATCACCCCTTTGTACTCAAGCATCCAACTCCTAATATACTCTCTAACCGAGTAAACAGCCTCCATTTCAAGTTTAGTAATGTTCCAATGAATCTTCTTCTCCCCAAAAGCAAGGATAAACCTCCCCTTATGGTCTCTAAAGATTCCCCCAACTCCAGCACAGTTGGATCTAAGCAATGAAGCATCAACATTTATCTTCATCCAGTCTTTCGGAGGAGGGCACCAAGACTCACAAGACTCCCTAAGGAGATTGGTTCCCCAGTTTGAAAGATAAGGACTATCTTTATTACTAGCCAATGCCAAAGCATTAGAAGCAATCACAAAAGAAGGCAATGCAGGTTTCCCATGCTTCACACAGTTTCTATTCCTCCAAGACAAATAAACAATAGTGCAGTAAATCCCCACAGTACCGAGATTACGGGTGAACATTCTCCTCAACTCCTGCAGACAGCAGTTAAGAGACTGAAAAACTAGGGTATAGATGCCCCAATCTTGCATCTGTTTCATGACTTCAATCAAATATTTGCAATGTACCATAATGTGCTCATAACTTTCATTATTATTACAGCCTCTAACACAAGCTTTATCCATAACAAGCCTGCGGTAGTGCAGAATTACATTTGTGGGAACAGCAGATTTTCCGAGCCTCCACCAGAAAATTTTGACTTTCTTGTTGAGCTTGAGCTTAAACAGCCATGAGTAGTAATCCTCACAATTCAATTTATAAGTGCAGTTCATCATAAATTCATAGGACATTGCCGAGATAAACTTACCCGAAAACATCCTTAGCAGCTCTCTCCTATCCTCCATCCCAGGGAAGATCTGAATATTGTTGATCAACATGATAAAATAAGGATGAAAAACTTCCTCAAGCAGTGCATAATTCCAATGACCTTCACTAGATAACAGTTGGCTGACATTCATCCCTTCCAAAGCTACACAATCCACTAGAGTAGGCCATCTGTTAATGCTCTTGTCCAGCACCCAGATATCATCTAAAACGTTTATATTATTTCCACTGCCCACAACCCATTTGGTAATGTTCTGTAGCTGTCTTTCCCCATTAATTAAAATTTTCCATGCATTTGAAGTTATCTTCTTCTGTGTTCCATTCATCAAGTCCTCTCCATACTTGTGCTTGATGGTTTTAAAACAAAGAGATTCAGTTTTCTGATAAAAGTCCCAAGCTAGTTTGGATCTCAAAGAGCTCACCCTCAACAAAGGAGAATGAAGTCTCATTCCTCCCATACTTCTCGGTTTGCACAATTCTTCCCAAGCACATAGTGCATACTATGCTCTCCACCCGATTTATGCCATAGAAATTTTCTACAGAGTTTCTCCATCTCATATAACAACTTCTTAGGAACTAAGGAGCGAGTTACTAAAAAGTTTGGCATAGATAACAAAGAACTAGAGATAAGAGTAATCTTACCTCCCAATGATAATATCTTTTTGCCCATGTATTAAGCTTATCCATAACATTGCTTAACATATCTTGAAAATCAGCCAACTTCAATCTATTTAAGGACAATTTGATCCCAAGGTAGTTCATCTCCTTCACATTTTTGTAGCCAAACAACCTGATAACCTTCTTCTTAATTGGGTACCCAACTGCCTTTCCAAATAGAATCTGAGATTTATTAACTTTTATCCTTTGGCCCGTCCAATTGCAAAAATCTTAAACAATCTTCTTTAATGATTTGTCTAAAAAGATGGATACATGAGAGAAGAGTAGCACATCATCTGCATACAAAAGATGAGTAATCCTAGGGCCTCTAGGAGAGACTCTAATGCCAAGGTCCTGACCCTTCTGCTCAATAGAGTTAGAAAACAACTGGAAGCACATAATGAAGAGATAAGGAGATAGTGGGCATCCTTGACGGAAGCCACTATGAGCATCAATCCACTCAGAATTCCTCCCATTAATAATGATTGAGAATCTCACACCTACAACACAATCCATGAGAAGTTTAGAAAACATACAAGGGAATCCATACCATTTAAGGATTTGATCAACTGCAGTCCATCCCATGCTATCATATGCTTGTTCCATATCTAACTTCAAAGCCATCAATCCCTTCTTGTTCTTGGAGAATTTAAATTTGTGAAATAACTCTTGGGCCAACAAGCAATGTTCAAAAATAGACCTTCCTGGCATAAAGGCCATTTGCTCTTCAGTGATCAAATTGGAAATGCATTTCTTCAATCTGTTAACTAGAATAGTGGCTGCAATTTTATAGTTAGTCTGACATAAACTGATCGGCCTGTAGTCATAGGGAGTTAAAGGGCATTTGATTTTAGCAATCAAGACAATTAGAGTATCCTTCCAAGTCCTATTCATTTGACCGGAATTAAGGAAGCTCTTAATAGCTTCCCATAAGGATTTCCACACAATATCCCAATAGCATTTTTAAAAAGATGAGGTAACTCCATCCATACCTGGAGCTCTATTGTTACCCTGCTGAAAAACTGAAGCCTGTAATTCAGCCAAAGTAAATTCGGAACATAATTCATCAACAGCTCCCTGGCTCAACTTCTGTTTTTTCGAAACAACAGGCCATCCTGTTAATTCACAAGTTTTGTTCTTCCATTTAGCTTCAAAGAAATGAGTGAACACCTTCTCGATTTCATCATCATCAACCTGAGATATGTTATTCACATCTCTAATTTGAACCACCCTATTCCCATTCCTTCTAGCCGAGGCAAAGTTATGGAACATCTTTGAATTGCTGTCACCTTCTTCATGCTATCTAGCCTTTGTCCTTTGATTCCACCATGTAGCTAGCCGGTTCAAAGTTACATTAAGCTCGTGTACTTTACTTCTAAGCAAAAGGAGATCCTCATTAGTCCAATCTATTCCAACAGCCTCTTTGTTTTGGAGTTCAATAATATCCTTTTTCAGCTCTTCTTTGAGAGTATTCAGATTTTTACACTTGCTTTTGCTCCAAAAAAACAATGCCTTCATTGTTCTACAAGTCTTCCTTTGAAGGACTTCACTAGGATCACCGAAATCATTCTTCCTCCAAGAATGATACACAATGCTTTTAGCCGCAGGATATGACCTCCATGTATCCTCAAATTTGATATTCTTCCTCTTGACCTGGATCTTCTCATCCAATTTGAAGGCAATTGGACTATGATCCGAAGCCACTCTTGCTAAGTGTCTAGTCATAGCCGATGGAATTCTCTGAAGAACAATCGAGTTCACCAAACACCTATCCAATCTTTCCCAAATTTGAGATGCTCCTTCTTTGTTGTTGCACCAAGTGTACCTTGGTCCAATACTCCTTACATCATGAAAATATGAATTTGTCATAAATTGTTTCCTCTCCCTCGGCCCTTTAGAAAATACAAACCTCTTACCTCCTCTCTTCTCCTCCTTGCTCAAAATACAGTTAAAATCCCCACCAATGATAGAGGGATAATGCTCTTTCAATCCCTCTTCAAGCTGCCTCCAAAGATCCTCCCTTTCTTTGCAACAACGACTTCCATAAACCATGGCAATCTTCCATAAGCCCATACTTGGGATCAGAAGATCCCCCAAGATCACTTGTGAAGAAGTAATCTTGACCACAAACGACACAAACTTTCTGTTCCATATCACCAGCATTCCCCCTAACAAGCCAACGGCTGGAATATGATAAAGTCCCAATCATTCCCAATGAGATAATCAACCTCCCTCCTACCAATACAGGTCATCTTAGTTTCCAGAAGACCAACAAAACATACATCCTGCTCTCTAACCATCTCCTTCAGATACAAGGCGGCCTCCCTCTTCTTAACCCCCCTGCAATTCTAGAAAAGAAGTGTAGACATTTAATATTTGGTTGGGGAATCCACCCCACACATGGAGTTCACCCTCCTATCCCTTCTCTTCTTTTTATAACCTGTTTCAAGAGGACCCAAAGATCTTAGCTCTTTGGCAAGTTTAACCTTGGTGCTCCCACTTTGAGATCCCAAACCAGCCTGCATTAAATCTACATCATTCAATTTCACAACATTATTTCCAACCTCATTAATTTCCTCAGTGCCTTGAATAACCAAGGCCTCAGACTTATCCACATCCACACTGTGCTTCACGGGTTCATCTCCAGACTCATCCAACAGAGCATCAAATCTGTTACTGACCGCAATTGGCTGAGTATCTCTTACAATATTCTGCTGTCCCACAATATCCTTCTTATGATCTAGCATTTTATCAGACAGTAAGTTTGGATTACTTACATTATCCACCTTCTTTATCTCAGCAGCATTAGCTTTCTGCACAGGTTTGGACCCCATATTATCCATCTTATTATTCAGTCGTTCATTCATTTTTCTTCCAGCACCAAACGCATTACCAAAGCTTTTATTTTTGAAATATACATATATCCACGGTCCGTATTCTGACTTGATCATCCCGGAATTGGCTTCAGGAAAAGTTTTGCTGGACTCATCTGCATCCGATTTGGAAATGGCCTGATCAGTAATCCCATGAACAACCTTCTCAGGGCATTCCATCTTGTTGTGACCCACACGACCACAATGATAACACAACAAATCCACCTTCTCATATTCCACCCGCTGAAAGAACCTGCCTGCTGATCCTTCCACCCAGACTCCGTTTGGTAACTTCTTCTCCAGGTCAATTTTGACAGATACTCGGGCGAACTCCCTCTTCCCCCACCGAAAGGTATTCCCATCAATGTACATCGGCGTCCCAAATCAAGATGCAATTCTTGCTATGTTGTCTTCATCCCAACAGTAAAGCGGCAAACAGGGGAATCGAATCCAAATGGGAGCCGTGACCCCCTTGAAGGAGTAAGGATCAAAAGTAGTAGTCCACCGATCCATTCCAACAATGTGTCCACCGAGTATTTCCTCTACGGCCTCCTCCGTCCTAAATGAACAGAGGATCCAATTCGCCATACTTGCTCCACTATTTTCTCAACTCCAAGCTGCACATAGGGAATGACACATCACTACCCAAAACTTTGATCACCACAGAATGCCTTAAGACATTCTTATTTTTCTCCTCCATCTCTAAATTTAGCATAACAGTGACCCCATCCTCCGATAATTCAATTTTCTCACTATTCAAATCGATTTTGATGTGCTTCGGCTTAGTCCATGCATTACCAATCTCATTCAAGCTTTCTTGTTTATTTGTAACCTCCATCACCATAGCTTCTATCTTTGAATCCCTTCCAGAATATTTAACATAATCAAGAACCGCATCCTGTTCTTGACCGTTCAAACAAGAATCATATCCAGATTTCAAAAAATCAAGATTTAGTGTACCTGGCATCACCGGCGCCTCATTCCTCGTAATAGCTTCATCTTCCACTATCACCTTCTTGCCTTTTCCTTCAACCAACGATAGACGAGACGGAGGTCTCATCCCTTCTCTGATCACCACCCCATTACCGCCTCTACCACCAGTGCGTAGTGACACTGGAGGTCGCAGAGCAGCCATATCAACCGCAAAGATCTCCGATCATCCTCCAATGGCCGCGCCAACTGCTATGGAGAAATGCGGGAAAAATTCAATTCGAACCCGAGGAAGAAATTCTCTCTCTAAAACCCAGACGTTCTCTCTCTAGAAAAGTGATTTCGGTTTATATTATTACAAAGTAAACTTAGTCACCACCTCATAGTTTCTAGTGTTTAGCATTGCTTCAATCACTTTTTATGAAGCTATTTGGTCTACATTCAACTGCACAAAAATCAATAATTTTGCAAATCACCATAATATTGATTGGAGATACTTAATAATCTATTACCCATTGAGTTAATGGGTTGGCTGAGGCCTTCAAGAAATCTCTAGTGTAGATAATAAAAAATACCCTCTATGAAATTAAATGTCAATAGGATGAGAGGTTCGTGGAAGCCTTGTCGGTTTATCAGATCACTTATTGGACCTTGGCCAAATCCACTCCATCCACATTAGTGTATGGGTATGAGGCTGTACACCACCTTGAAGTACATATTCCCTAGCTGAAAGTTTCGATCCAAAATCAAATCATAATTAAAAATAATACACATCTTTGATTAGAAAAGCTTGAAGGCTTCAAAGAGCATCATCTCCAAGCTCAGTAAAGTCTAGAATTGTATAAGACCTGAACGGTTCAATCTTATGATAAGTTAGTGTGACCTAAAACCTTCTAAGTAGGAGATTTGGTCTTGGTTCTTTTGAGGACAATCTTAGCTCATAAAAAGATTGATGGGAAGTTTAACCAATTTTGGAGGGACACTTCATCATAGTGATAGTTTACAAAGGGGGCTCATATCAGTTAGTTGATTGTAAAGAAAATCACCTAATGTTACCAGGCAATGAGCGATTCCTTAAGAAATACTATGCTTGATGTAGCTTGACTTATAAATTAATAAAAATATTTACATGTTTTGAATCAATTAAAATTGTTCTCATTTAATCCTTAAATCTTAAATTCAATTTTCTTTTCCTTAGTAATAGATTTTCCCTTTCCCCGGGGTTAGAATCTATTAGTGATTGAATAAGCCATTTTAGACACCATGCTAGTATCAACTTTAATCTGTCTATTAGGTGTAAGCCCTATATCAGCATCTTGCAGACCCAAGGTTAGGTAATTCCTTCCTGAGAATATAAATTTAATCTATTTATTCAGTTTAAGTCCTCTCTCAGGATCCTATATACCTGAGGTTACATGGTGCCTTCCTTAGAATTTAACTTTAATCTGTCTATTTGGTATAAGTCCTTTATTGGAATCCTATAGGCCTAAGTTTAGGTGATGACTTCATTAGAATTCAACTTTACTCTAACTATTAGGTGTATGCCCATTATCAACATCCTCTAGACTCGAGGTTAGGTGATGCCTTAATTTGAATTCAACTTAAATCTAAATATTAGGAATACGTCCACTCTCGGCATCCTTTAAACCTAAGGACAGGTGATGCCTTTCCCTAAACTTGAATTCAAACCTGTCTATTAGGAATAAGTTCTCTATCAATTTCCTTTAAAGGGTGATGCTATCCTTTAGAATTAAAACTCCAAATTAGATCTCTTTTAATTTAGACTACTTATTATACTACCATATTGCAGGTCAATTTATTCTCCTCATTTTTATATGAGGCCATTAGAACCTACCTACACTCCTTTTTAGTTATCTAATGATAGAAGAGTGTCCACTTGCCAATCATATATATCACTATTATATTTTAATCCATCCTTTAATCCAAACTCAAATCCCAGTCTTTTATTCTAGACTTCAAACCAACTTTAGTCAAACATTAAATCCCATACAATCAATTTTAGTTATTTATTTGATTGGGATTAAGATGGATAATTTAAATTAAATCATTCAAACTAAAAATCAAATCTAAATCAAGAGTCCTTTGACAAAATCACAAGGTTAAGGACCCAAGTCTTGAAACCATTTCTAGGTGATTTTTTAGTTCCCTTGAAAACAAATAAAATTACTTCTAATTTATGATCTATCAGTTGCATATTGATCATTCTTGTTTTGAGGGTAAACCATCCAAATTTTATCCCAATCTTACCACTTTAATCCTAAAAACTAAATTTATTTCCATATGCTACAGTACCTTCAAATAGTTATAGCCTATGGCACTAGGCCCTCCACCTTGTGGAATTTGACCTTGGGGCTTTTTCAAAATCCCTCACCTTATCAATGACTCTTTCAAGGACATTTTGTCCAGTAATTCACATACGTTGGATTTATTTTAATCCATCCTTGAACAGGGGTCAAAATGACAAAAAATAAAATACCCTTTAATAAGATTTTTTGACTTTTCCCTAAAACTCAACATGGCTCAACCACATCATACCTTGAAACATACTCCAATGCATTCTAAACATTATTAGGAGTTCATTGGACCCAAATCCAGGCTTTGGTTTGACCTGGTTGACCAAGTCAATAATGGTTTCCAAATCAACCATAAACCCTATTTTGCACTCATTCCTACTTCAAATTATGACTCAATCTCTTCAAACTTTCTGACCACCTATCCTAGTGACTTTGACCTAAATAGCCACATGGACCCCGGTAGTATTTAGCATGGTCAACTGAACCCATGTTGGGTCAAACTTGTCTTATTTGGGTAAAATCTTCTCATTTGATCAAATCAACCTTCTCAAACCATCAATCCTACTCCAAGTCTTAGTTTAAGTGCATTCAAATCCATCATAACTCAAATCTTGAGAGTTTGACCAAGTTAACCTTTTTTAGTTTGGTCAAATCCCTCATATTTGAGTGAAGTCCTTTTTACATTGAATCAAATCATATCAAACCCTTAAGTGCATTTAAATATGAAGTATGAGCCCAGCCATCTCACCTTGAGGCAGACCTTGGTAAGTATGACCAAGTCAACTATTTAGAATAGGTAAACTTCTTATGCCATTGATCAAACTTCTTCAAGAATCTAATTAAGCCCTACCAAACCCTTAATTCAATTCTATTTTATGGTTTGAATATTTCCCAACTTTAATGCAAGTAATACATCCTTAGGTTTGACCAAAGAAAACCTAAAACTTGGTCAAACCTCTCCATGCACTTGGCTATTCATTTAAACTCCCTACATATGGCCTCACATTCCTTCCAACTCACTCAAACAGGTTGCATACACCTCCTAATACTTCATCTTAGTGAACCTCATTAATTTGACTTGTCAACTAGTAAATTTAAGCTTAAGAAAAGCTTTTCATGGTCAACCTTTCATCTAAGATTCAAGTGTATTGTTTCAAGATTTTGGAATACACTTGGCGAGTAACTAATTATCCTCCCATCACAAACTCACCATCCTTTATCCTTTTAACTGGTCAAACCAGTCAACTTAAGAATAAAACCTATTCAAATGTTCAAACTCCCTCATGCTCTCTCCCTCCTTCAAATTAGCTTGTCCTAAGACCCGATTTAAACACCAAAGCTTTTCTAAAGACTCATTAACTAAGCTAAATTTTTGGTTTAGCCTTAAGAGGTAAGTTTTACACCCCTACCTACCCAAGCACCCAATAGAAATGAGATTTTTCTAGCCTTCCCCTAGTCATCCCAATGTCTTGGGATAGGTGTAGGGCACTTAATGAAAAGCTCTGATGCATCAGGGCCATTGATCTTAAACCCTAGTGATTAAATAAAGAAAAACACCTCATATCACTCATTCACTCAAGACCCAGCCTCCAAGCCTCCCCAGAGCTCTTCCTCATTTCATTTCAACTTCTAAAGCCTCCTCTCCACTTCCCAAGTCCAAAAAGATTGGTCAATAGGCGACAGTGGTGAGATTCCAGTGAGAAAAGCCTTTAAGTCTTTCCAAGGTTCATTGCTTCCAATCCAGACAGTTTTAGCCAAGGTTTCCTTCAAGAGATTTGTACGAGAACACTCCACAAGCTCAATAAACCCAAGATCACCTAAATCCATCAGTTGGATCAAGGTAAAACCTTAAACCTTGCTTTATAATATTGGTTAAAAATAACTTTCTATAAAGCGATTTTTACAAAAAATGAACAAATTCCCACAACTTATCTTCATGAAGTGAAGCTCTGCTTAAAATTTTATGTCATTTAATTGTGTATATTTTGAGAACAAAGTGATTTCCTTAATCTTAGGGTTAACAGTAGCGTGCATGAATTTGTACAATTTTTAGACTATTTATCAAACAATCAACAATCTTAATTTTATTGTTTATTAATTTAATCAAACCACAAATTTGATCCCATAATTCTACCTTTTTTCTGATTAGATATTGACCACACATCCAAACCACATGTTGGTGAGCAAACCTGATCTAGTGTTGACTCAGATAAGTAACACACAGTGTTGCGTCGCACAATGATTGGCAAAGATTATGATGATGTATTAGTAATGATTGTATACCGACACTGCAGCTCCGAGAGCATTGTGTGGCTATCCCATCTCCATGTCTTCTATCTAAACATCTAGAGAGCGACTAGTGGCCCGCTGTCGCCTCCTTCGATAGCATTTGACTTTAATTTCAAAAATATGTTTTTTAAGTGTACTTAACTTCAAAAAATCATAGCAAATTCATTTTTAATGGATTTTATGATTTTGGAGTCTATGGATTTAGAATTAAATATACTTTCATTTAAAATTAGAATTAGATATAGGCCTCTCATAAATGTTAAGTAATTAAAAATGCACTCTAAATTGTTTTTAATCAATATTTTATTAAGTATAATCCCAAATGTTATGATCTTTTGGTTGGTTTCTTTTTAGGGAATCATTGAATTTTAGAGAATTTCTCCAGTAAATTTTAACCCTTATTTTAAAGTGTTATTTAATTTTATGTTGGTTTGAGTTATACTTAGGCTTAACTTCTAAAATCCCTTGTAAGTTGATTGTGGCTTGATCCCATTCAATCAAACTTCCAAATTTAAGTTTTAAAAAGAGCTTAGTGTTTTGTGAATGGTATTATTCACATTGAATGTAAATCTGGGTCATATGTATGTAAGACCTCACCTTAATTTTCATGATATTCAATTAGTCATTTAAATTTGCATTTGGTTTTAACTTAATATGATATTGTAAGTGTCCATCTTGTTGTAACATCTTAATGTTAACAAAGTGGGTTAAATGGGTGAGCTTTCAAGTGTACGAGTCAAAGTTTAACCCAAATATTTGGAGACTCGCTAATTCTTATGCACCTAGACTTTGCATGTTGCGTCTTGATGTACATGTGTTAAAGATTAGAGAACTTCAATTACAAATCCCTACAGCTTAGACACATGTAAGGACAAAAATTAAGGCCAATTTTAGAAATATTAGTTAATTCATTGAAATTAAAATATACACACCATAGAGATGAGAATAAAAACTCTTAAACATGTGATACTACCTATCATGGATTAGAAGTTTGCTTGTTTTAGAATCCATTAAGCTTAAAATTTAACTAAGCTAATTTAACCCTTAATAAAGCCAAAAATGCAATAAGTCTTAATAAATGCAAATTAAATGATTAAATTAAAAAAATAATATTTTAAACTAACCAAAATTTAATCCTATACTCAAGAAAAATAAAATCCCCTTGCCTAGACCCTTAGTTTGAGCTTAATTTAAATTTTAGGGAAAATTAATTATTAATTAAAAATTATTTAAAATTTGAATGATATCCAAATACATAAAAACACTCTCATGGTTTATCCGTAACATTTGTGAGTAATTCCATGTATCTTGGAATGAGTTTGGATCAAAACATTAAAAACCTTCTTAATTAATCAATTTAGAAGAACCTTTAAATACCCAAACTTTGAAAAATCATAATTAATTTTAGAAAATTCTAAATTGGCCAAACTAAAATCCATCCAACTACATTTAGGTTTAGTATTTTCTAAAAAAGTTAAACCTTCAAAATTCAATTAAAGTCAAAAAATTAACTTTACAGTTCATCATGGTTCAAATCCTCATCAAAACTTAAAAATTCATAACTTAACGTAAAAAAATCAAAATTTAGAAAACTTAGAGTCTAGTTAGTCATATTTGGGTCTAATATTTAAGAAAAATATTAAATTTTTAGAAATCATTTTAATTTGAAAGTCAAATTTTGACACTTTAAGAAATGATTTAAAAATAATTCAAAAATTTTAAAATTCAAAAATTATCCTAAAATTTCATAAAATTCTAGTTTAATTATTTAAAGAATAACTAATCGTTTTAATTAAAATTCATTAATGCTTAACTCTCAACCAACTAAATTAACTCAGTCAAACTGGGTAACTCAAGCCTACGAGGATAATAACTTAGTCTTAAGGAAGTAGAAATAAACCTTGCCTCCGGGGAGTAGACGTAGGTCAAGGTTTGATCGAACCACTATAAATCTGGTGTGTTCTTTCTTTTATTATTTATGCCCTTTATTTTCACATTTATTTTTATTTTGATTGACTGCTAGGTGAAATTGATAATTTATCTTTTTAATGTGAATGAAATTCGGTTCCGCATTAAGTTATAAAAAGATTTTTTTTCATTAAAAAGATTTAAAATATCCAATTCACCCCCCTTCTTGGCACATCTCAGACTTTCACAAACATATCCAAAATGTGATTTGGAATTATTTGAATCAAATCCCAAACCTTGGTGAACCCTAGTTAACCAAATCAACCTAGGTTAACCAAATTGCTGTTTTAACCCTTTAAACTACATTACAAGCATGGAGAACTAACCAAACCTTTTGATAATTTCCAAAAAACCATAAACATTATTTAAAATGCATTGAACTATGTTTCATCCATAAAAAAATATATATACTAAAAAAAATATAGATTCCAACCCTTGGTCAACCTTGGTTGGCCAAGTCAGCCTAAGCTGACCAAAAGAACATTTTTCCCTTAAACATGAATTTTTAATTGAATAAACCCATTAAACCTTGGGACTACTTCCAATATGTCCAAAATATCACTTTTAATTAGTAGAGATTTAAAACTGTTGGTCAAAGTGTGTTGACCAAGTCAACCATGGTTAACATAAACATGACATACACACTTCAAAAATTTAATTCTTATGAATTTGGCCTCATTATTAACCCGAAATCATGGGGACACATGAGTCTCCTGATAAATTTTCTCATGGTATGAACAATGTGGTCGAAGTAAGTGTTAAAAATAGGGTTTTCTTTATTTAAATCTCTACCATTTGCAAAAAAAAATTGAAAATTGTAATTGTATATGTGTATGAACCTTATCCACACATCTCAAGAATCTAAAACCATAATTTTACCTAGATTAAAAGTAAGTGTTGAACCATGCTAAAAAACCTATATTTTTGGATCCTAGATGTACCCAACCCAACTTGGACCCAACCAATGCATTGAATATACTCTAGAACATTCCAACATCATTCCATGTCATTCCCTTTGCATGTAAGCATCTGAGGTGGTAGGATTCCCTAAATCTACCTCTCTCCAATGATTGGTTCAATAATAACTTACCTAACAACCTATGTGCTATCTAACTCTCTAAAACCTTCCCTTTGGTATAATTGGCAAGTCCTTTACTAAAATAGCCACTGACCATAGCTAAGGCGGCATGATCTAAATCCTTAATTTATATATATGTCTTCTATAAATATCCCTAGTTCCCAAGAGTTTGAGGTCGATCATAATTTTCTAGCCTTGTAGGAACCTCCACAACTCTCTCATAGCCTTTCCATCCCTTCTATAGTTCAAGAAAACCCCAAACTAAAATGTGAGAGAAAGAAAGAGAGAGAAGGGTAATTGAAATCCAACATTATATGCAATGGAATCAAGCCCTTGGAGCCTTCAAGGAAGTTGAAGATGATCTCTCTAGTTTTCCATAGAGTTCAAGAACAAGAAAATCTAATCACAGATTAATGAAATATCTTAATTTAAAGTTTGATATTTAATTTTCATTTTCTCATTGATCTTAATGCATGGAGCCTCTAAACTCTATTCATTGTAAGATTAGATTTCCATTATCCTACATTTAAAATTCCATTATGTTTGGATGGTTTGATCGAATGATTTAAGAAATTAAAGTTCAAGTTTAAAATGAGTTAAAGTCCTTCAATCAATCCAAGTAATTTGATCGGCTGATAAGATAGTACATCAAAGAAAATTTTCATTCAAAAGAATTCAAACAAGACACTTGATTCCTACTAGCGAGCTACTTTGTCACATCCTAGCACTCTATCTAAACTTTGTGCAATATGAAAGCCCTTAGCATTGCTAAATCAGATAAGTTACTACAGTGGCATATTATAGCATTCATACTCATTTCTAATTAAAGGCAATGATTGGGCACCCACGATTAATTCTTTTAAATTAAATAAAAATAATAATTTCTTATAACATCTAAAAATTAAAAAAATAATTCATCCATATTTAGTGTTCTTGGACTTGTTGGAAATCTCTTAGCCTCTACTCTTTATTAAAAATATTTTTAAGAGCTTCGAAATGTGCATACTGTGATAATGAGATATGATTATTTTCTAATTTTGTTGTATATCTCATGATCCAATGGCAAAAATTTTCCTCCAATATGGATGGTAAATATGAGGGTGCATCCCTAAGATACCCTAATTTTCTTAGATCGATCAAGATTTAATTATATTTTCTATTATTTGAATTTTCAAGTTTATGGGTCCATTTTGGACCCATCATTTTGAAATTTCATAACTTTTCATACACTTAGAATTAAAATTTCATTTATCCATGTCATGTTTAAATGTATATTAGGGTTAGCTTTCCACTAATTTCATCCAATACTAATGAGTTTATATCTTACAGTAAATCATGAAAGTTATAGATATATTTAACATGGTGATTGATTTTTTAATGTAGGGAGACTTTCATGAACCCAAATTTAGTGGGTCTAAAGCACATGTATTCATTTACTTTGATCCTTGGTTAAGTAATATGCCTTATACACTTTATAAATTTAAAAATCATGATTTAGAATTCACCATAGAACCAAACTCTTGGGGACTATGCATTGGATCACCAAGAACCTACCAAAAAAGTTTCAACCTATGGGTCCACCTAATTTAGTAAATGTGACAAAAGTCAACCCTTGCATAATTAAAATTTTCTATTACTCTAGTAGGTGCCCAATGGTCCCATACACCTAACCTATGAAGCCCAAGCCCTGGTTTGAACAGAGTCAACCAATTGAGATGTACCAAGAGGTCCAACATAACATTTTTAAGAACAATATCTACCAAAACCAATCTGGCCTGAACCATTACTTTGGTCAACTCTTAAAACACTCCAGGAAAATGACCCAGTAGACACATCCCTTAAATTTGATGGGTCAACAACTGAGTTGAACCAAGCTTCTCAAAACCCATTAAATGGACCTCCATGCCAACCTAGCCCAAAATGGCTTAAGCCAACACATGGGTGGGTTCTAAAAGCTTCATTGAACATGTATAAACCCTCTCAATCCACAAGGTTTACTAAGGCACCCTAACCATCTAAAATAATCACTTTCATATCATGGGTTCAAGCTTAACATCCTTGCCACTTGGACTGATGAGCTAATACTTTCCATAATGATCCATTGGCTCATATAGCTCAGTCCCAAGTTGCCTTGGATAAGTGACATGGCATGCATGTGGCCAACTTAATGGCTGGTTCATTTTCAAATTTTTACAAAGGCTTAAGGTTTACTCAACTAGTTTCCCTAGACTCCTAGCCCTAGCCTCCTCCAAATCTTTATGAACCTTCCTTAGTTCAAGAAAACTAAAAACAAGGAAGAGAGAGAAAGAGAGAGAGAAAAAAAAATCCATATGCATCTTCTAATCAAGCTAGATCTAACTCTTGAGGTCTTCTTAAAGATTAAAGATGAGCTCATGACCATTAAAATAAGCCCAAGATCAGTAAAATCCATCCACTAGTTAGTCTTAATTTCCTATTTAAAGTTTTAAGATCAATCTAAAAATTATCCCAGATCTTAGTGCATTGAGTATCAAAACTCCAGGGATTTAATGATTAGATCATAATGATCATATATTTCAAATTTTATCCAATTTCAATGGTTAGATAAAAAAATTATGAGAAACTAAAGATTTTAGTCCATTTTGAATTAAATTGGTTCTCTAGTGCATTCATATGCATGTGTGTTCAACCCAATAAGAAATGGGGCATTTAGCATAATCAGAAAACCCAAATAAGCCACATCAAAAGAACTAAATAGCATAGAAGTTCCATGGAATTGAACATATATTTTTTTGGTTTGTATAACAATGACATGGATCCATATGCTGTGTCCATTCACTTTGCAGAGGATCAAATGGCACCGATATGGTACTGACTTTGTTAAGTAACATTTTACAAAGCACAATCATTCTTCCACGTGTCCCAACATGCGTAATCCCAGAGAAAGTCAGTGCCATTTTAAATTCAATAAAATTGAATTTAAAAAGTAAATAATTTCTCAAAAACTTTAATAAGAATTGAAACTTCTTTATAAATCCAAATTTAGTGTTCTTGGGCTTGTTGGAAAGCTATTGATCTCTATTTGGTTTTAAAAAATAATCCTTAGAGTGTTCGATCATTGGATCTTGAATTAAACACAAATATTTTAATTCTAATTTTCTTGAATTTCTTAAGATCCATTACTTAAATTTGAATTTTCAAGTTTATGGGTCCATTTTGGACCCATAACTTTTAAAATTCATAACTATACATATATTAAGAACTAAGTTTTCATTTGTCTATGGTGTGTTTATATGTATGTCAGATTTAGTTTGCCACTAATTTCACCCAATTCTAGTAACTATAACTCCTACAATATATCACCAAGGCTATAAAAGATTTTAGCTTTACTGATTATTTTTTCAACATAGGGAGGCTTCGATGAGCCCAAAATTGGTGGGTTTGCTGTACATGTATCTTTTCAACTATGTTTTAAATTTCACTACATTTGGAGGTCATTTGGTCTATCATTTAGCCAACTTAAGACTCATGTAAAAATTGGACCTAGGACCTTTAAAAATTCATAGTAAAACTTTTTAACTCAAAAAATTACATATATTATATAAAAATGCTCAGAATTGGAAGCTTAAAAAAGCAAAATTAAAACTCTTTAAAATACATTCGGCATAAATTTTAATTTAATAACCAAAGAAATTAACTCTTTAATTATAATAAATAAACAAATAAATATATAAATTACTAAAATAATTTAAACACTTGTAATCATCCCTAGAGGTCATTTAATTTATTTAGGGAAGATTTTAGGAGTTCTGAAATTTATTTAGTGCAAGATAAGAAAATGACTATAATTAATTAATTAATTAATTAATTACAAAATACATTAAACTTTAATATTTAATAACTAATTTTGGAATTGATCAAACCTAAAGGCATTTGACTCATCTCTGAATCTAACATTTATTTAATAAAAATTCAAACTTCAAAATTTATAATAAATTAAAATAGTCAACATTTGGGTCAAACTTAATACATCAAACCTATAAAATCCATAACTAATTCCAAAAAAATATTAATTTAGTAAACTCAAAGGCATTAGACTCATCTCAAGGTTTAGTACTTATAGAAATATTAAAATTTTAGAAAAAAAATGAAAATCAAATTGGCAAGAAATGGACCCCACATAAAATTTATTAAATTTTTTATTAAAATATATAAAATCATTAAATCATAAATTCATTCAAATAAATCAGTAAAACAAAATTAAATAAATAACCAACATTCCTCTCAATGAATTTTTTTTTGATGGACTACCTCGAAATATAGGGTTAGGTGTACTAAGGAGGCTTTGGTACATGTTCCCATTGTGATAACACTACAAACAAATTTGATAGAATGTAAATTTAAAAATTATAAACTTTATAAATTAGTAATCAATTAAATTAAATTAATTTAAAAATTATTAATAAAATACTTAGACTTTATAGGTTTTATACCCTTGTGCTTGCTTCCTTTTAGCTTTGAAAAGGTGTATTGACTTGGGAAGCTTTAAGGATCAAAATATATAATTAAAATAGAAGACTCCATGCTATCAATCTATTCAAATCTTAAAGCATTGGTAGTATTACAATATTTAGTACAGGATATACTAATCAATAGCTTCTAGCACTTAGAAGTTGTTGAATGTTTTGTTCTTTAAAACCTAATGATAAATAACTTCAATAATCAAACAACTTTAAGAAAAATTTTAAAACCTCTAAATCATTAAAATTTAAATTCAATCTATCATTTAAAGAACCTGAATAAATAAACTCATTTATAAACAAGTATAAACTAATAAAGCCTAGGAACTATCCAAGCCACACAACCATTATACATATAATTAGATGGATTGCTTGGACAACCAACTCTAGCCTAGGTTGGAAGTTGATGGAGGTTGATAGACCTCAAAGAACTAGCCAGAGGAATATCAAGAGGAGGTGAATTGGTAATTTAAAAAAATTCTTACTTCAAAATAATAATAACAATATTTTTGAAATAAAAATTTCAAAAATTGATAATAACATATTTTAGTTGAATGCAGAAGTGAATGATTTTTTTCAAATATATTAAATTAACTATGATGATATTCTGAATTTCAAAAAAAAAAAAAATCACCAATTTTCCTGAGAAGTTCTAACAAAATAAAAATTAAAAAAAAAAGTAAAAGGGTGAAAAGAAAAAAATACACCAAAACTTTTATAGTAGTTCGGTCAACCTTGACCTATGTCCTCTCCCCGGAGTCCTCTACTTTGTGTATTGCACTAGAAATAAGTGACTCTCTATTTTCCCCCATAGCAAGGTGGATAAGCCTTTAAAAAATCCCTTTCATCAAATTGTGGTGCGATGAAGTGCCCAATGCCATGTCACCTTCCTAAAGATGGCAGCAAACCTTCAATCACTTTCTCCCTACTAGAGATGCATATTACCTCAGCTCCTTTTTCTCCCTCTTAGAGAAAGCAGAGAACCTCAACTTCTTTTTCTCCCTCCTTGAGAAGGAAGAGAACCCACAGGATTTAACTTTGAAGCCTCTCTCCCAAGAGAAACATCAAGGACTCACAAAGCCACATGAAGAATCAAATGCAGTTAAGCCTGGAGAAACCATGTGATCCTTTCACACTACTTCTTCCTCATGCTCAACCTCACCCTCTTCTTTCTTACTCACCAAAGAGTTCTCAAGAAATTATTCTCTCTCAAAGTTCCTAGTCATATACTCCTCTCTCTTTTACCAAGAGATTCTTCAAGCATTACATAAGTATTAGGCTTCAAGAAACCCTAAAAATTTAAGTTGGTCATCTTTATTTGTATAATATGATCGAAATTCATCTAGTATGATCAGTTCAAAAAAACTAGACCAATCTAGTACGATACAAATAGTCATTTAGACGAACTATTCAAATTTTTGAACACATTATATAATATGATCATGAGCTCATCTCGTATTTATTATCTATTTAATTTCTTTACATTTATAAGGGATGATCTATGGGATGATAGAAAATTATTTCTATCAATCATTTTGTACTAGTCTCATTGTGTAATAAAATTAGTTAATTTCAAAAGGGCCAACCAATCTGATGTAAATATTGTACAATACGATTAGTTCAAAAATTATGGATTCATTTCGTTTGATATTAGGGAGGACCAAATTTCATCTCTGTTAATCATATGGTACAATTAAGATCTTAATGTATAATTAAGATCATACAATACAAATTTCTACCGTTAATTAAACCATGATTGATTGGCTATTTGCAGGAGAAAATTTAGGTAAGATTACAACATTTCGTATAGCAAGATTAGAATTATATAGCATGACTAGGTCAAAAAATTTATTTTTGAATTTATTACATAATTTATCTAGTTTTTAGGGTTTACAAATCAAAATAAATTATACAGTATGATAGGCATCATATAGTATGATTAGTTCAACACCATTAATTATTTAATTAGCTGATAAAACCATTTTTTAAGTTACTAATCATATAGTATGATTGTAAGTCATACAATATAATTATGTAAAAAAACATCTTAGGTTTTCTGCACTCCCCTTGTGTGTGTGTGTGTGTGCATGGTTACTAACTGTATGCTCCCTTATGTAGCTAGACTAAATAAATAGAAAATATAAAAAAAATTAAAATTACCAACTCTTTAACTTGACACACTATTCTACCTAAGCTTGAGTCTTCAGTAGTCTTGAGCGGTGTATGTTTTTTCCTAAAATATTAGCACACACATAAAAAATACAACATCTAGTGTTCACACTAAGAAAAATAAAATATTCAATCAATAATATTTGTTATTATCAAAATTATAAGCTATGGATCTTGGACTGCAACATAGGCTACACTACTATTTTCATTTCCTTACTAGGTGCTTCGCTTAGAGAGTACTTTGAATATGTTTATTTATTTTCAATAATTTAAATTTCTATTTGTGTACTAAAGCTCTTTAAGGATTGTATTAGAAGTATTAGCTCATTACAAAACTTCTTTACACTTTCACATGCTTTTATATGCTTCATATTTTTTTTTTAAATTCCTACAAGAGTCAAAGTAGAATATGCCTAAGAAGGATGTATAAATGTATAAGTCATTGAAAAAGTAAAATTTATATAGATTGAGTTGTACAACATCTTAAGTTATAGAAGATTCAAATATACATGCTTATATATATATATATATATATATATGCTCTAAAAGAATATATCATTTCCTTTGGTGGTTACTCTCTTCTGGAATTACATAGAAGACATAGAGCTTAAATATCATAAGCAAGTATTTTTTAATCTATATATATGGTGGGATTAGAAATCAAGGTTTATTGTGGTAGAGCCTAGCCACCTTTCTTTCTACAGAGTTTGAGTATGCTGCAAATTACTAAATCAATGAATAAAGAAATTGATTTTTATATTAAGCTTTTAATTTATTACATTACTCCATGCATTACATTCAAATGGGTAGTTGATTGCTTTAGTGGGTAGAACGTTTTTTAGGTTTCTTTCAGTATATAGGTTCCATATTTTGTTGGAGCATGTATACTAGTTATATGTTGATACAGTACTTGGTGTCATATATGCCAATACATTTACTTATACATGAATACATGCACGAATTATATTTTTTCAACTTATGTTAAGAAAAACTTATGCCAATGAGGGCAAGGTAGAGGGGTCCTCATTCATCCAGAGGATTTTATTACTTTAAATTTGGTATAAGGTCATCATTATGACAAAATTTCTTTAAAATATTGGAAGTTAGAAAATTTAGTTAGGATAATTAATTAAGATAAAATGTAGCCTTTTAGTGAGTCATCTTGTTAGTTTCATTTAAACTCAAAATTAAAATTACTCATCTTAAGTCATAAATTTTAAAGTATGATTCATCCTTTGATCTCTTAGGGTAGAGCTTAGTCTATCATGCATTACATCTAAGGAAATTGATTTGGTATTAGGATTGTTAGCTTGCAACTCAATCCAAGCAAGTTTAAGTCTAGATTGTAAACACCTCTTCATTCTTTGTACATTTCTACTCAATTCATTTAAAATCAAAAAAGTCTAAATCTAAATTCTATGGAAAACTAAGGATTTTATAATCTAAATCTTATACATTAAATCTTGTTAGCTCAAATATTTCCTTATATCCATATGTCTTTGGAAATCTATAGTCTTCACTTTAAACGAGAGTGTTCTTTTAGGAGATATAGTTAACTATAGGAGCTTGCCCCTTATGGAGTCTATAACTCATAATAAAATAAACCCTATCTTAGTTTATTTCTAAGGTAGGGGAAAGATTTTTGGAATGAAGGCCTAAGATTTAAATAATAGAATAATTTCATAACTAAAATGATAGGTGAATGTTTATTTTTTCTTTTGGAGCTATTTGAATGTTCCCTAAATAGCATTTAATCTTGAATGGAAAGTTTCTCATCTAAAACTAATAGTGAAACATTAATCTACCATTAAGGATGGTATAACATTAATCTCTACTTATTTGATTAATGAAATCCAAAATACAAATTTAAAAGTAAATTTTATTTGACATTGCATTTTGGACTTTAAATTTGTCCACAAGTAGGTCCTAGTCATATTGAATAAATTTTTAATAATTAATTTACTTGTTTAAGGTCATTAAAGGTTGATTTGAATTTAATTTTAAGTGTTTTAGGGTTTTTTCATTTATTCTAAGGGTGTTTTCATTGTTGAAGTTGTATACATTTATGTTTTAAAGAACATAGTGCTCAATAACTTCAAAATGATAGAGCTATTGAGTAGCAAGTCCTAGGCTAATATTTGTAATTCTATCAATCTTCCAAAATAAAGGTAGATAGTGTTAAGAGAGTTACTATTTACACGTTTTACATTCTTACAACTTATATAGTTTTAATGATTCCAAATATTATTGTTTTAAGTTTTATTTTCTCCTAACACTTTGTAGAAAAAATTGTTTTTGCTCTTGTGTGAACTAATATTTCAAGAAAATCGAACTCCAGATAATGAAGACTTCAAATCAAATTCAGCATGAGATAGTTTGTAAATTGAAGCTTGTACTTTTTCATTGTATTGAATTTGAGAGGGAGTGATTGTAATTGAGTAAATAAGCTCACACACACACACACACACACACTTGGGGAGATCATTAAAAGTTTATACTGATCGTACAGGATAAACTCAGTTCGTACGAGACGATCAGTTAGTTATCCCCTCGTTAGAGCAATGGAACGAATAGGGGATGAGAAAATTTTTCTAAGTACTAATCGTCCAGATGAAGGTTTATTCATCCAAGGACGAATTGCTCTTTGGAAATTTTTTGTCCAGACGAGCACCTATTCGTGCCAGGATGAATTGCTCTCTGGAAAATTTTTGTCCAGCCAAAATTAAATTCTCCTAGGATGAAATTATGCTCTCTGGAAAAATTTTGTGCAAACAAAATTCATTTCGTCCCAGGATGAAATGCTCTCTGGAAAATTTCCAACCAGATGAACCACAGTTTGTCCCAGGATGAAATACTTTGTCCTTTAAACCTTTGACAACGTCTTGTAGTTTGATGATCTGACCCTTAAAATAATTGTTCGTCCCGGGACGAATATATTTCGTACGGGATGATGCTCGTGTACGAAGTCAATTTGTACCAATATACATTAGGTTCATATGCAACTGATTTAAGTAAATTCATCCAGGATGATCCACGTTCGTACGGGACAATCCACAATCGTATGGGATGACCCACTTCGTTTTGACTTGAATTTCAGCAATTTTTGGACGGTTTTTTTGTGTCTTTCCTATATAAAGTCCAATTAAAACTACCTCTTAATCTTTTTTGCTTACTGAATATCGTGCCAATTGAAAGGAAAATCAAGGAGAGAGTGTAAAAGAGAGTGTGAGAGAGTGTTTGAAGGAGAATTCTTACTACTGGAGCGTGAAGGATTCACTTGGTACTCAAAGGTAAGAATCTCTACTTAAGGTTTTTGATTACTTCACTCTTTTCTCTCTTCCTTTTAGATTTCTTGAGAGAAGATCTGTCAACGCGATCTGGTTATCTACCGACACTTGGAGAGTATGAATAGCCGAAGGGTTCTCTGCCGACACTTGGAGAGTGTGAATAGCCGAAGGGTTCTCTGCCCACACTTGGAGAGTGTGAATAGCCGAAGGGTTCTCTACCTTTATTGGGAGAGTGTGAAAGGATGGAAGGTTCTCTGCCTAGACCAGGAGAGTGTGAAAGGATGGAAGGTTCTCTGCCAACACTGGGAAGAGTATAAAAGGATGTAGGTTCTCTGCCGCACCGGGTAGTGATGGAAGAGAGTTTTGCAAAGGCTTCTCCGCCTTGCTGTGGGTGCAAAAGAAGAGTCACTAGTGGTATTAGTTCAATACTCAGAGGGTGCCTCTGGGGAATGGATATAGGTCGTGTTTGACTGAAACACTATAAATCTCATGTCTTTTATTTTTTCTGCTGCCTTTTATTTTACTGTTTAACTTGTAGTTGAAATACCTTTTTCTACAAAAACTTATTAAAGTTATTTTTTGATATAAAATTTTAAAAGAGGGATTAATTACCAATTCACCCCCCCTCTTAGATAGCCGCTGGGATATAAGCTTAGGTTTAACAACCTAATTCATATTATACAAGTTTCAACATGTGGTATCAGAGCTTTGTTTCAAAATCATAAGTTTAGACTACTTTTTGATTAACGTAGATGGCTACATTTGGAAACCGAAATACACCTGAGGGTCACTCTATAAGTAGACCTCCATTGTTCGACAATATTCCTTTTGTTTTTTAAAAAACACGCATGTCAACATTTTTACAGTCACTTGATTACAGAATGTGGATCTTCGTTCAGGAAGGTTACACCAAACCAACTAGATTAGTTGATGGAGTTAGAGTAGAAACACCTTTTGTGGACTGGACTGTAGAAGAATGTGACTTAGCACAATTAAATGTCAAATGCTTAAATAGTTTCTTTTGTGCTCTTAAATCAGAAGATTACATACGGGTTTCTACTTGCAAGAGTGGAAAGGATATATGGGATATACTTTGTATAACTTATGAGGAGACTAATGAAGTTAAGCAATCTTGACTTAATATCTTGTTGCAAGATTATGAACTATTTTTCATGAAACCAAATGAATCTATTTATGATATGTACACAACATTCACACAAATAGTCATCTCTTTACATGCATTGGGTAGGGAACTAATGAATGCTGAAATGGTCAATAAGATACTTTGTTGTTTACCTACCACTTATGATGCAAAAATTACTACAATTACATAGTCTAAAGATCTAAACATTTACTCTATTGATAATCTTCTTGGTTCTCTAATTGCTTACGAGCAAGGAGTTAGCCAAAGAAAGATTGATGTAGGTGAACCATAAAAGGAGAAGAACATAGCACTAAAAGTGGAGGAGTCTGAGAGTGAACACTCATAACCTGAGGATGAAGATGAAATCACACTAATGACTAGACGACTCAAAAGCTTTTTGAAGAGGAAGCAGAGGAGATGCTAATAATGGAATAGAGCTAAATTTAATAGAAATGCTAAGGTTTCAAATGATGTGATTTTCTATGAGTGCAGGAAACCTGGACATATAAAGACAGATTGTCCAAAACTTAAAGCCACTCCTAGCAAGGAGAAGGTAGAAGAGAAACCATTTATGAAGAAGGGCAAGAAGAATTTCCAAAGAGCTTTTTGGGTGGACTCAGCCATTAGAGACAGAAAAGGAAGAGGAAGTCACTAATCTGTGCTTAATGGTCGATAGTCTTGATCAGTCAGATCAAGAAGAGGTATGTGACTTAACTTATGATGAACTTTTTGAAGTTTCTGAGCACATGCATGATGCATATAAGAAAATGAAGAAACTGCATGCTAGTATAAGCTTAAAATTTGAGGAACTACAAAAAAATCATGAAATCCTTAGGAAAGTTCATGCTTTAATTGATGACAATCACATGAAATAACTTGATGAGTTTGATGACTTGAATAAAAAATCATGAAAGTTTAAAATCATCCTATGCTGAACTTGAAAAAGATTTTAAAAATTTTAAGGATGAATCAAAGAGCATAATCTATAGGATAAATTATACCAATAAAATTTTGGAAGATATGAATTCATTTTATAGATTGAAGATAAAAGCTCTCAAGGATAATAAGATACCCCCTAAACTTGAAGATTTCACTAATCCTACTTTGTATCCTAAATTTATGCAATCTTTAAATAAATATATTAATAATAGAAGACTTAGGAATCTATTTCCAAAAGTCAAATGTAATAATTGTGGATTATTTGGACATATAGCTCACACCTGTACTTTGAAGAAGAAAACTTATTTGGTGTGGAGACCTGAGATGCATAAAACTAGACATATCATACACGCATCTGATTATAAATTGCCAAAAGGAGAACCCAAACTTGTTTGGGTTCCCAGGTCTAATGTTTGATAATTTTGTAGGGTCGCTCTCACACAAGACCACATGAGAGCATATGGTACCTGGATAACGGATGCTCAAAGCATATGACTGGAGATACTGCACAATTCATATCGTTGGAAGTTAGGAGTAAAGACAAGGTTACACTTAGAGATAACACCACAAGGAAGGTGATTGGGATAGGTATAATTGAAAATTTTAAGAATTTTTATATTAAAAATGTGTTATTGGTAGAAGGCTTAAAGCATAATTTGTTAAATATAAGCCAGCTATATAATAAAAGATATTGTGTAAAATTTTTTCCTACTAGCTGCATATTAAGCCTAAATGGAAATGATATTTTGAATACAATAAGGGTAAATAATGTGTAAATGCTAGATTTGAATTGTATTCATTCTCCTACTGTTTTTTGTTTAAAAACTATTTCTGATAAGTCATGGCTTTAGCATAGGAGACTTTGTCACTCTAGCATGAAAAACTCTAGGAGGATTTCCCAAAAGAACTTAGTAAGAGGTATACCAAAATTAGACTTTACTAAGGACCACTTTTGTGATACATGTCAATTAGGAAAATAGGTGAAGTCATCTTTTCAGTGCAATAAGGATCTTAGAACTAGTAAACCATTAAAAATTTTGCATATGGATCTTTTTGGACCAGTTGAAACTGTAAGTCTAAGAGGGAAGGTATACGGATTTGTAATAGTGGATGATTACTCTAGATTCACATGGGTTAGATTTCTATTTCAAAAGAGTGAATCATTTGAGGAATTTAAAAACTTTTTGAGTTGGATTCAAAGAAAGATAGGATGTGAAATTATGACTATACAAAGATCATGGAGGAGATTTTAAAAATGAAAGATTTGAGAAATTTTGTAAGGAGAAAGGAATTGATCACAACTTTTTTGCACTTAGAACCTCTCAAAAGAATGGAATAGTCGAAAGAAAGAACAGAACATTAATAGAAGCCACCTGAGTCATGTTGGCAGAATACTCACTTCCTAAAGACTTTTGGGCTGAGGCGATTAGCACTGCATGTTATGTTTTGAATAGGGTGAATGAGAGATCTAAATTAAATAAAATACCCTATGAGTTGTTAAAAGGAAGAACACCTAATTTGTCACATTTGCATATTTTTGGTTGCAAGGTGTTTATTCATAACAATGGAAAATCTACCTTAGAGAAATTTGATCCAAAATCAGATGAAGGAATTTTTGTAGGATTCTTAAGTGTTGTAAAATCTTTTAGAGTATTCAACAAAAGAACTTTAGTAATTGAAGAGACCACACATGTTGTATTTGATGAATCTGGAATTTTGGAAGAGCCAAATATTGTAGAAGATGAGATTGAGGTTAACTCCCTAAAGAATGATAAAATAAATTTGAAGACAATTTGGAAGAAAATTTGGAGATAGAAAACCCTTTGTCTATAGATTTGAGATTTTTTAAAAATCACCCAAAAGAGTTGATAATTGGTAAACCTAGTGAGGGTGTAAGGACTAGGCATGGATTAAACAAAGAAGTAAATCATTCATCCTTTATTTCAACTGTAAAACCCATAAATATTGATCAAGCACTTTCAGATGAATTTTGGATTTTGGCTATACAAAAAGAGTTAAATCAATTTATAAGAAATAAAGTTTGGGAATTAACTCCAAGTCTAAAGGATCAAAGTGTAGTTGAAACTAAGTAGGTTTTTAAGAATAAAATGAATGACTCAGGAGTAGTCATTAGAAATAAGGCTCGATTGGTGGCTAAGGGGTATAATCAAATTGAAGGGATTAATTTTGAAGAGACTTTTTCTCCTGTAGCTAGACTTGAAGCAATTTGGGTTTTGATAACTTTTGCCTGTTTTAGAGGATTTAAACTATACCAAATGGATGTAAAAAGTGCCTTTTTAAATGGGGTAATTCAAGAGGATGTTTTTGTAGAACAACCTCGAGGTTTTGAAAATTCTAAACACCTAAATCCTATTTTCAAATTAAAAAAGGCATTATATGAATTAAAATAGGCATCTAGGGCTTGGTATGAGAGATTGAGCACCTTCCTACTTGAAAGATCATTTGAAAAAGGAAGTGTGGATACAACTCTCTTTTTGAAGAAGTTTGGAAAGGATATACTCATTGTACAAATTTATGTTGTTGACATCATCTTTAGATCTACAAATAAAAATCTTTGTGATGATTTTTCTAAAACAATGAGTAGTGAATTTGAGATGAGTCTAATGGGAGATTTAAACTACTTTCTAGGCTTTAGCATTAAGCAAATTAAGGAAGGTATATTTCTTAATCAATCAAAGTATGTTAAGGACATCCTCAAAAAGTATAAAATGGATAATGCTAAACCTGTTAGTATACCTATGAGTTTCTCAGTTCAGTTAGATAAGGACCCTAAGGGAAAATCTGTTGATTAAAAGAAATTTAGAGGGATAATTTGATCTTTGCATAACTTGACAGCTAGCCGGCTCGATATCATGTTTAGTATTTGTTTGTGTGCAAGATTTCAATCAGATCCAAAATAATCACATTTGACAGCAGTAAAAAGGATTCTAAGATATCTGTTAGAAACTCAGAACTTAGGAATTTGGCATCTTAAGTTTAGCTCTTCATTTGAAATAATTGGTTATTCATATTCTGACTTTACAAGTTGTAGGGTTGATAGAAAAAGCACTTCTGAAACATGTCAATTTATTGGAAACTCTTTAGTCTCTTGGTCCAGTAGAAAATAAAATTCAGTAGCTCTATATACTACTGAAGCTAAATACATAGCATTAGGAAGTTTTGTGGCACAAGTACTTTGGTTGAAATAACAGTTGATTGATTTAGGATTATCTATAGGCACTATTCCAATTTATTGTGATAACACTAGTGCTATTTGTATTTCAAAAAATCCTATTCAACATTCAAGAACCAAACATATAAACATCAGACATCATTTCATAAGGGATCATGTATTCAAAGGAGAAATTGAACTCACTCATGTTTCTACTAAAAATCAACTTGCAGACATTTTTACAAAACCTTTAGCCTTTGATACTTTCAGTGCATTAAGAACAAGGCTTGGTGTGATCGATTTAAATGCTTAATTAAAATATTTCTACAACATTGATATGTGTTTATTACTTAATGTTTTTGTATGTATTTATGAGTTTGTTATTTTCTGTATTTGTGATTTTGTGATTTTATGTATTTTTCTATTGTGTTTTTATTATGTATGTGTTTTAGTTTTTGATTGAGTGCAAGTTTATGAGAAATTTAAGTGAAAATCATCCAAGACGAAATTAATTTTGTACTGGAAGAATGTGTAGTGTGTCAATCATCAGATTTGAACAGTTTGCATGCAGTTTTTCAGTTTTTATTTTTCACTTCATTTATACCATCATCATGATCGTCTGGACGAAATTTTGAAACGACTGGACGATTGATTATCAGTTAAAAGGATAAGGTCATTTTTAATACTTGTTTGATCGAAAAATATAAGTTTTGAAAAAGAATTAATTTTCTTTGAGAATAATTTGAATTTTAATTCTAAAATCAAACATTCATTAATGATAATATATCACCTCAAAAGGTGAAAATAAAATCCCTAATGAGTTTAGATTTAGGATTATAAATTTGATCCTAAATATCATAGCCAAATTTGGGAGAGAACTACATATGATTCCAAAGGATCAAAATGGTGTTCAATCACATATTTAGCTATGATAATTTGGATATAGCATAATTAATTTTGTACCCGAATTTGCAACAATGACTGACATGTATCACCGGAGGAAGAAAATATCATTCATTGTCTATTATTCGAATATAATAGTAATGATCGCCATTTTTTTTGTTTAAATTCTCAAAGATAATTAATTGAAGGTTTTGAAAACTTGATTTTGAAAATCAGGTCTGAGTTTCTAAATCTCCTACGAGCGCAAGCCCTCGTAGTTAATTACATCGTAGGAAAATTAGAATTTTCCTATGAAAACTCTCGATTAAAATAATGGTAGAAATTTTATTTGGAGTTTCAATGTTCGATATCAAAGGAGGTTAAGGGTTGGAATTTTTAATCAGGATTGTTTTGATGTTTGAACACTTATTTCTGGAGTCAAAGGAAGAAATGTAAGAGGCATTTGGGGATTCTGAATTACTTCAGAAACACCTCAATCTATCCTAAGTGTTGGGCTTAAATTTGATTGAAAGTGATTTAAGTTTGAATGGTCAATTTTATTAGAAATTTGGGATTCAATTCCCGGAGGTTGAGGTCTTATAGCCCAACCTTGCCTCAGAACCTAAGTCTAAATTGGGTACTAAAAATTAACCCGAACCAGCTAGTGCAATGCAAATCTGGTCTTACCCCGGCCTGGATTGGGGAGCCAGCTAAACCACCTAGGCGTTTTAAAATTATGAGTCCGATCAATTTATGTAGAGTGGTAGGGATGTTGTTTAAGAAAAGTTTTTGAGAATGGGGCCGACATCTAGAGCGGATCCTAATTGGCCCCTTTGACTTATGTTGGGTTTTTGATGCTTATGCTAAAAATGCAATTAAAAGTTTTAGAAATTTAATTTGTTATTAATCAAATGCATGTTAATCGACTCAATTAAAGGCTTGAATTTGAATGAAAGTTATGAAATAAGAACTCCCGGCGGTCCCGGGCTTACTTCTTAAATCGTTAGAGTTTCTATGTTGACTTAAAATATTTTATTTGATTTAAGTAGAAAAATTTTAATAAGTCCTTAAGAGCCTACAATCAGATTCCAGGCTAAAACAAAGATCGACAAGCAAAAGCGCTAAAAAACTACTAAAAGCAAGCAATCCTATATCGTAATCAACACATAAATCAATAAATAAATCAATTAAATTAATAGCTCAAATTGAATGTCTATGTGGCAAGTGCAACTTATTATTACATCCCAGAATTACAGAAAAATAAAGTGGCTGGGCACCATTGACAACAACCCGGATTTCTATTCCTAAGACTCAAGTGACTTTGAGAATGGGTATTCTCTTTATCCACTTCGTCGTCCTTCTACTTCTTCTTGGATCGTCGGGTCCGGATATCCAAATGAAAAGAAACTCCCCCTTGAATAGGGTGTTATCTTCTCTCTTTGGATATTTTAAGTTCACCCAAATTTGGATCTCCAAATGGAGAGGGACTCTCCCTGAAGGGATGTGCCTTCCTCTTTAGATTCCAAATTGGATGTTTTAACATCCCATTCTCAAATAACTTAAATATTTAAAACCATAATATAATCAAATTACATTTGAATTTAAAAGAAAAATCTAGACTCGATCCTGCAGGGTTATCCTAATAATCAACAGTTATATATAATCCTAAGCAGTTAATATTTTATCTGAAGCAGTTGATATATTTGAAATTTAAATGCTGAACAGAGTGCAGTAAATAAATAAATAATCAATCAATTTTAAGCTAGCAAACAGCATGCAGTGAAAGCTCGAAAACCCGGCACACAGCGGAAAAGTAAACACCGGCCTAGCCTAAAACTAGAGTTGGTTGTCCTAGCAAACGATCTAAAGTGTGCGAGGTAGGTCGTGTGGTTTTGATATGTCCTAAATAGGATTATTAGATTGAGGTTGTTTAAAGTTCGATTGGTTGAAAGGCTCAAAGGGATATTTAATTTAAATTTAATTATTAATAATTTAAAATTGATTTTAAAAAGTTATTCAATTGTTTGTTAGATACCACCTTTCTTTCATACCGAGGCCGTGATGTTTATTTCACCTTCATTGGGGCTAAGTTAATAGCCTCGTAGGCCTGGGTTACCAAGTGGTACCCGATATAATTACGTGATTTGATTTGATTAGTGTTTGAAGGTTAATAAATTTTATTAAAAGTGTTTGGTTGCAGATTTTTAAATTTTGATTAGTTTAAGTTTTCCATTAATTGATTCGTGGCGTTGTGCCACCAGGCTCGAGGAACCAGCCTCCTTAGGACACTTAGCTCCGTAGCCTGGAGTACTCCAGTCGATAAATCAAATTAATGTAATTAAATTAGATATTTTAAAAAAAGGTTAAACAATTAATGATTCATCTATTTTAAGGTTTAACACCCCTTAGAATCCATTCATGACATTGTGCCACCAGGCTCGAGGAACCAGCCTCCTTAGGACACTTAGCCCCGTAGCTCGGAGTAGTCTAGCTAATAAACTTCATCTTTAGGATGGTTGTTGTGTTTTAAAGGGTTTGTTGAGTGTTTTAAACATTAAACTAACATTTTCTGGAGTTTAGAATTAAAAACCAAATTCTGGAATTTTTTGGATTATTTTAATCATTTAATTAAGTGGTCAAAAGTTGACTTTTTAATAAAAAGTGTTTTCTGGAAAGTTAGTATTTTATTAAAATAATAGATCTTAATATGATCAGTTAGATAGTAAGTACACTGAAATTGGATTTTTCTACATTTTATTACGAAGGTTTGAAGTTTTAGTTTAATTTTGACTTAAGGTTGACCAATTTGTTGACTTTTTGATTTTAACAGATTTCTGGAATTTTAATATTTTTAGTAAATATTAAACATTATTATGAGTTGAATGCAAGTTAGTTTGACTGATTTGGATTTTTCTTGAATTAGTTATAAATTTTTGAAGTTTGAGGTATTTAATGAATTTTTGAAATTGTTTAATTAAGGGGGTTTTGCAATTTTGCTCCAAATGAGGTCCCAACTCCTTAAAATTAGCTCCAAAGTTCCAGGAGGACCTAAGAATAGATTCCCAAGTGTTTGGAAATTTTTTGGAATTTTAAATTAATATTAATTAATTAAATTAATAAAATAATGATTTTCAATTAAAATTATATTATGGTTTAATTTGTTGTCATGTCAAAGGGATTTGAATTTTAATGAATTAAGAATCAAAATCTGGTCAGTTTGAGGTATTATGCATATTTTTTGGATTTAAATTGGATTTATTCCATTTTCTGGAAGGTTTAATGGCTTAATTAAGGTTTGAAACTTAGGAAAATTGATTAAGGACCTTAATGACCTTTAAAACCAGTAAAAAATTTCTATGGGCTGAGAGTGTCACTAAGTTCAGGTGGTTCAAATTTCATGTTCAAATAATGTATATCCTAATTTCTAGAATTTCTCTAAATTTTCTAAACATGTCCTTAGTTATTGTCCTTAATGTCACTAAGTTGTGTAGGTTTGAATCAAAGTTCTACTAACCCTTAACTTAACATATAAAGCATGCCTGAACACATAAACACATTCAACACCTAAATCTAGGAGAGCCTTAGACTATGTGGTGTGTGTTTCCTAAACATGCAAAAATTAAAATAAGACTTAATTGATTGGAAAATTTATCAATGAATAATCAACAAATTAATTATTCATTGATTAATTATCACTCCCCATTAATGCTATTTAATCAAGCTTAACCTAAATTTAAAATTTCAAGGGATCTCTCAAAATATAAATATTTAAATAAATATAATTTTAAAATAGTTTTGAAATATATATATATACTTATATATAGAAAACTATACATAAAGATATAACTTTTAAAATAGAATAATTTAAAAAATATTAGTGAAATAATTTTAAAAGATTGAGAGATCCTCTGAATTTTCAATGTCATTTGAAAATAAATTTTAATTTTTTTAAAATAATTAATATAATATTTAATTAAATATTAATTAAATATTAAGATATTCAAATAAAGCAAATTAATTAAAATAAACTAAATTTAAAATTTTGAAAATAGTTTCAAATTAAAATATTTAATTTTTTGAAAATTTTGATAAATTATTTATATCTTTCAAAAATAATTGGAATTTAATTTAAAATTCTAAAGATTGAAGTTAAATATATAGTTTGAATTGATTTTAAATTAATTAATATTCAAAAAATATTTCTTAAATAAAATAAAATTGAACCTTAAATATTTCTGGAATTTAAATTATTAAAATAGTATTTGAATTTAAGTTTAATTAAATAATGATTAAATACTTAAATGTTTAAATATTTTAAAACTATTTAAAATATATATTATATATTAAATTAGATCAAATTTTAAGTTAAATTGAATATATATATATATATATATATATATATATATATATATATATATATATATATATATATATAAACATTAGAATATATTTTTAAATAAAGTTTTAAATTATATTAAATATTTTAATTAATTTAATTAAATATTAACTTAAAAGTAGTTAGAATTTGAAATATTTTAAAATATATATTATATTTTAACTGAATATTAATTTAATTTAGTATTTTATATTTTATACTAATATTTATATAAATTAAATATTTTTTTTGAATTTTTAAAAAGATTTGAATTAATTTCTAGAATAAATCCGAATTAAAAATGATTTTAAAATTAAATTAAAATCATTTTAAACTCTAAAGAGGCGGGATTGCCACGTGGCATGCTTTGGATCGTCCAACCAAAAAGCGTTGGCGCCAATGATTGGTGGCGGCAGTCAAGTGGGCCCCGATTTACTTATCCAGTGTGGCATCCCGTCACGGCCATTAGATCCAATCTGATTGAATCCACCGGTCAAGATCAGATCACGCATCTGATCTTAATCCAGCGGAATCGAACGGTCCAGCTCGACCCCCACGATTTTGAATGGATGCTGCAAATTTTATCGGATCGTGATCTATACAGACAGTGGATACACGTGGCTGAACGGACAGTAGGATGATAAGATCTGAGCCGTTGATTACCGAATCAACTGCTAAAAAAATATGCACCTGCAGCAGTCTACTGAGACGCCCTAAAACTTATTTTTTTGGCTTGTTCTCTCTAATGGATGGATTATTTTACTTGAAATTTTAAATGTTGATTATGTGAATGAACATAATTAGTGGGGATGTAATTTTATAGCTTAAAATATGATTTAAATCAAGCAATTTAATCTAGTGTTTCCTATACTACGGTTTGAGATTATACCTTAGTTTATGGACGGATTAAACATCTTAAAGATTTTTTGCATTGTACTGTCCCCTCTCCCTTTTGTAGAAGACCCCTCGAGCTCATGACCCCTGGATCGAATGCAAAAGAAGCTTGAACGGATTCAAGCTTGGTTCACCGGGAAGCTTGCCGGAAAGGGCTTTGACCGGCAGGATTTGAGTGGGGATGTGTTGAGTAGACTCTGGGGAGCTCAATAGAACAGAGACTTTTACTTGAGAGGTAGTGAGTGGAGAGAGATTGGTAGGTTTAGAATGGGGACTCAACATAGGGTTTTACCCTATTCAATCCTCCTCAGGCCAAAGGAGTGGCTAAGATCAACTGGATGAACTCCCTGATGGCTGTCAAGTGTCAAGGGGGTAGTTGGAAAGCTGGGATAAAGGACAGCTCAAGGACAATCCACATGGAAAGGCCTTTGGTCCCCACTTGAACATGTGGAGTGGTGAGAGCCTTTGGATTTAGATCTAATGGCTACAGAAGGCCCTAGAGAAGGTTCTAGAGGCAGCTTAAATGGCTGTGGTGGATTAGATTAGAATGAGATTAAGTTTGAGAGGGGTTTTGACCAAGTTTGACCCCTCTAAACCCTTGGTTTGACTGTTTGACCATTCCCCATGCCACATGGCAGCTGAAGTGGCATGGAGTGGAGTATTAAAAGCTAGGGTGCTGGATTTAGAGCCAAGGAGTGAAACTTGAGTGCTATGGGATTAATCCTTTGAAAATTAATGACCTCTTGACCATTTAATGACTAGTTTGACCAGTCAATAGGTCAAACTATGCTGAGGTGTCAAAGGGATAGAGGTTAGGAGCTGATCAAACAAGTTAGGGAGGTTTGATGTTTAAGGAAATAGGATTTGAATATATATGTTTGACTATAGTCAAGGGTTTGACTAAGTCAAGATCCATGGTGATTTGACTTCAAAAGAATTTAAAAATATTTGAATCGATATTTGAGATGGATTTGAAGGTTTAAAGGACTTGATTTGTTCAAATGGGTTTGAATAACCCACTTAGACCCTTAAGGAAATCTTAGGTCAAACTAGGTTGACTGGGTCAACCAAGTTGACCTAAGAGGTGGGTCCAGGCTCAACAGGTTTAAAATGATATTTGGAGATTATCGGAGGTGGTCTCTAGGTCTGGGAAGTCAATTCGATCAAAATGCCCGTTTTGACCCTTAAAGGCCTATTTGGTCAACCTAGGTTGACTTGATCAACCAGGTTGACCCAGGGTCAGGTTTGGGTCAGACAGTTTTGGTTCGATAGTTGAAACTTGCTGGAAGTGGTTCCAAGCAATTTTGAGTTCGTTTGGTTTGAAATCGATGTTTGGATCCCTATGGGGTATTTTGTTCATTTTGACCCCTGGTCAACTGGGGGTCAAAGTGGGTCAACCAAAATGCAATTTAATGTTTAATGGGTCATAATCAAGTGTCTGTAAGTGATTAGAGGCTTTGGAGAAGGCTCTAAGGTCCTGATCCACTAGGTGGCAGGTCCAGTGGCATGGGCCATAAATATTTGAAGGTTTTACATCCTTTGAATTTCAATTTAGTTTCTAGGGTTAGAGACCTCAGAATGGGCTCAAATTTGGAGGGTTGCCTCTAGAGACATATATTATCAGTATGCAACTAACAGACTCTGAATCAGAGGTCATTTGATTGGGTTTTGAAATGGTTAAAAATTCACTATAAAAGGCCTTTAGGACACGGCCTTAAGACTTAGGATTTGAATCTGGATTTTTGGGTTTGAGTTGGATTCTAGATTTGATTGATTAGGTTTGAGTTATCTAAATCATTTATGATCATTTGGTGGATCATAATTGATTTGATAAGGTTGAAGTTTTATCAGAAACACGATCGAGGTTTGAATTGGAGATTAAGATCTTGAACTGGACTGGAGTCTGGATTTTGATTGAGGTTTGATTTGAATTGAGATCTGGATTGGCTTGAGATCAAGATTGATTTGAAGTCTGGATTGATTTGAGATCTAAATTAATTTCAATGTCTGGTTTGATTTAAGGTCTAGGCAGCTCCTAAAGCATGAGAAGATCAAAGGGTCTAGATCTAGGAGAATCTTAGGGTCTAGAATAAATCCTAAGATATGAAGTCTAGAAAATTCCTAGGGTCTAGAGTAGATCCTAAGGTCTGGAGTCTAGAAGAATCTTAGGTCCTAGATGAATCATAAGGCCTAGAGTTTAGAAGAATCTTAGGACCTAGATGAATCCTATGGCCTGGAGTTTGGAAGAAGCCTAGGACCTAGAATAGATTCTAAGATTTAGATTCTAGAAGGATCCTAGGAGAACCTAGGGTTTAAATTGGTTTGGGAAAATCCTAGAAGGTAGATCCTAGGGTATGGGGTCTAGATTGATGTAGGGTCAGGATCGATCTGGAGTCTGGGTGGGTCCCTAGTGACCTCATACAAGAATGAGGTCAACAAATGGACCCCCAATATATATAATAGAATGAAATTCTATTGCACATATTGGCATTGACCGAAAAATGTCAAGTCTGGAGTTTTGATCCTAAGGGTAGGAGAAAGTCTATCCCTGGGGAATCAAGGTTTAAATTGATACCTAGGTAATGCCATAGAGGGCGTACTCTACCACTAGCGAGTTGAATCCTAAGGGAAGAAAAGGTTCTATCCCTAAAGGAAAAGGAAGTCTAGGTGATCGTATAGGCAGGAAGAGTTCCTAACTATAGAGGATCCAATTTAAGTTTTGAATCTAACAGAAAGGGAGTCTAACCTTAGAAGTTTGAATTTTAATTTGATTCTAAGGGAAGGGAAGACCTAACCTTAGAAGGTTGAATTTGAATTTGATACTAGGGTAGTTCCACTAAGGGCGTACTCTACCAGTAGCGAATTTGGTCCTAAGGAAAGGGAGTACCTAAACCCTAAGGAAGAGAAGGCTGGAATGATCATATAAGAAGGAAGAACTCCTAACTATAGAGGATCGAATTCGACTTTGATACTAGGGTACTGCCACGAGTGGGGTACTCTACCACTAGTATATCTAATCCTAAGGGAAGCAGGAAACCTAACCGTAAGGAGAAGAAGATTGAGTGATCATATAGAAAAGAACAAATCCTAACTATAGAGGATTGAATTTGAAAATTGAAACTAGAATGGTGCCATAGAGGGCGTGCTCTGTCACTAGTAGATTTAATCCTAAGGGAAGGAGGAAATCTAACCCTAAGGAGAAGAAGATTAAGTGAACGAATAGAAAGGAAGAGTTACTAACTATAGATGATCATATTTGAGTTTGATGCTAGGGTAGTGCTATGAGGGGCGTACTCTACCACTGGTAGATCTAATCCTAAAGGGAGGAGAAAACCTAACCTAAAGGAGAAGAAGGCTAGAGGACCCTATGAGAAGGAAGCATTGCTTCCCACAGAAGATCTAATCTGGATTTTAAAACTAGGATGGTGCCATAAAGGGCATGATCCATCACTAGAAAATCTAATCCTAAGGAGAGAAAGCACGATGACTCACATCTAACCTTAAGAAAGAGAAAACTAGATGATCTTGTGGGAAGGAAGCATTGGTTCCCCAAAAAGATTAGATCTGGAAATTGAATCTAGGAAGGTGCCATTGAGGGCGTACTCCATCACTAGTGGATCTAATCCTAAGGAGAGAAAGCCTGATGACTCACATCTGTCCTTAAAGAAAGGAGAACAAGAAAGATCTCATGGGAAGGACGCATTACTTCCACAAAAGACCAGATCTAGATTTGAAATTTAGGATGGTGCCACAAAGGGCGTACTCCATCACTAAAGGATGGTCTTGTGGAGAGGAAACTTGCTCTACACAAAGAACCGCATCTGGATGATCATATGTGGAGGAAACTTGCTCCACATAGAGGATCGAGTCTAGAATGATCATGTGTAGAGGAAACTTGCTCTAGAACGATCACGTATAGAAGAAACTTACTCTATATAGAGGATCGAGCCTAGATTAATCGTATGTAAAGGAAACATGCTTTACATAGAGGATTGAGTTTAGAATGATCGTGCGTAGAGGAAACTTGCTTTACATAGAGGATCAAGTCTGGAATGATCATATATGGAGGAAACTTACTCCATATAGAGGATCAGGTCTAGAATGATCATATGTAGAGGAAACTTGCTCTATACAGAGGATCGAGTCTGGATTGATCATATATGTAGGAAACTTGCTCCATATAGAGGATCAGGTTTGGATTGATCGTGTGTAGATGAAACTTGCTTTACATAGAGGATCAAGTCTGGATGATCATATGTGGAGGAAACTTGCTCCATATAGAGGATCGAGTATGGAATGATAGTATATGGAGGAAACTTCTCCATATAGAGGATCCGGCTAGAATGATCGTATGTAGAGGAAACTTGTTCTACATAGAGGATCGGGTTTGAATTGATCGTATGTAGAGAAAACTTGCTCTATATAGAGGATCGGGTTTTAATTTTTGAATTTTGAAATTTGAGATTTGAGTGATTTTTGAATTTGAATTGATTTGATTTTAAATGTTTTTGAATTTGAAACTTGATTTTGAATTTGATTTTGAAAAAAATTTGAGTTTGAGTTTTGATTTGATTTTGAATTTTGAAATTTGGATTGTATTTTTAGAAGTGAATTTTGAAAGTTTCTGATGTTCGATTTTGAATTGAGAAATTTCTTTAGTCCAGGAAATTCGAAGACTTTTTATTGACTTTGAATTTGACACTCATCTGGCATGGTACTTCCTAAAGAGCCGCCCTGATGTTTGAAAATTTCAGGTGGCATCCTTCAGGGTTGACCAGTTAATGTCTGAAATTTTCTCAAAGATCATCTCTACGACAAGCATACAGTATTGGTTCAAACTCCTCCACCGATCTCTCAATAGGCTAAGATATGCATCCAAAGAACCTAGACCAAGTCTACTCCTTGGAAGATTCTAAGTTGCTCTATCTTATCACGAGCTTTAACTAATCAGGCTTTGGACGATTCTGAGTTTTTTGAGCCTTAAAGACAAAGCTCTACAAGGCCTCGAGCTCTTCAAATTGGAGTCGGGCACTCTGCTTAGTCGTGGTTTGATTTTGAACGTCAATTCCCAGCATTACAAAATACTCCTCTAATGGGGTTGATCTTGGACCCAGTATAGAGTGTAATTTTATTGAAAAGGCCTTGAAGGAAAAGATGCCTTTGTGTAAGGACTTATGCATATTTCTCAAGGACAAGGTTTGAATTTCTTTTCAGGAGTAGAAGATTCGTTCTTTTTATTAAAAATTTCCTCTAACTATTTAGATCCCGTCGGAATGATCAACGGGAACAAATTTAGAAGTGCAGTGAGAAGCTGAGTGACTCCAACTAACCTTGGAAGGTTTGAAAACTTAGGTTTTGTTGACCCAGATCAAGTTTCATACAAACTAAATTGGGGTCTCCCTTGTATAGATTTTGAATTAAAATTAATTTAAAAGGGTTTAAGTTGAAGGTACAAATTTGATCTTTTCAATTTTCTTGCACGATTTTCTTCTATCTAATAGATAATTCATGCATGATGAAAAAATTGAAATCAAGATTTTCAAAGTCAAGTATTTAAAGTTATTTGGGTATTATGAGATTTAAGGATTTAAAGGAAGGAAGCCATCATACTCTTTTTCTCTTTTTCTGGTGACGCAGTTTGCGTATCTTTTAACTTTTGGTGCACTTCGTGCACTTCTTGATTTTTGGCGCATTCGCGTATCTTTTGATTTCAATTGAATTTGAGAAAAGGCTCAACTTTCTTAAAAAAACCTTAAAATGCTTGATCTCTTTTGGAATGCTGGGATTATATCGCAAGTATTAGAAAAGAAAATTCCTTCTCTTATACAAGGAAAAATAATCCTCAAGGCACATCCTATCTTTTTGAAAATAGTATGAGATTGACTTTTAAAAATCGTTGAACAGATTTTAGACATGCGAGAATCATTTATTAAGATAGAAGATTGCTAGAAGATTGATAAAATTTTCATTTCTCGAGTCAACTTAAGTTTGATATTGATTTTAGTTCAACAATTAAATCACCCCACTGAAGCGGTGGGAGGGAGGGGTATTCAAACATTTGATGGAGTCAACTACAACTCTCGCCGGCTTAAGACTTAAGATAGAGGTCAATTTCAATTAAAAATGTGAATCAATTATCTTGAAAATTCAGACCCGGTACACTTGAGAAATTGGAAGCTTTCCTTAAAGGTTGTAAGTCTAGGTGGCACGACCCTTGTTAACGTGGAATTGAATTCCTACAATCTCTTTAGAAGGAAAGACTGTTATAGGGTCTGCACTATCCCTAGAAAGCACAACATCATTGCAATTAAAATATTTATCGCGATAGAACCCCATTAAAATTTAAATTTTGGCGGTATCACTATCTGATACAATCTTAGATTATTTCCCCTCTCAAATTTCTACTACACTAGTAGTTAAGAGAGTGGCACCCCGAGTGGTTTCTACTCCTCCTCTGTAGATGATGTAGTGGGACATGTATAGTAACGCGCCTTAACATCTTCTAGTAGAGTGGACGGATCATAACCCTTAGCTGGGGGCCTTTGGCCTATTGATGGTGATCGCTCAATTCTTGGTTGCTTGAGTCTTTCTGTGTAGTAGTCAAGTAGGTCTATTGAAGATCGCACTCTCGTCTCTACAACCTCCCTCCTTTGTGCAAGGAGAGGTTACGTAGGAGGAGCGACGAGTTCTCAATTGACTTTAAAGTTGGTCCTCTCTAAGGCTTTCGATTCAGCGGTCTTTCTAGCCTTAAGATTCCTTTTTCTGGCTCTTCGAAGATAATTTTTCTTCTTGTTCCTACTGACGATAGGGGTGCTAGAACTTGAACCAATCTCAGATTGAGATGGTAGCTCTTCCGTCGTTATTGACATCTGATTTTGATCCTCCTAAGTAGAGGGTACAGTGGGTACAGGGGCAACAACAACCTCCATCTTAGAGATGGGGGAGTCAACTCTTGACCCTAAAGTAATCTCAACTAAAGGAGACTTTCCTAGTATTGTGGCAGACAGATCAATCAGTGTTTCTCCATTAACTGAAATCTTGAGGTTTTGAAATTCCATCTCATACTGAATTAAATTGCCATTTATAATTTCTTCTACATGCACATCTCTGTTCAGTGAGAAGATGAGTTTCCTAGCCATTTGAGTGCTTGATTTCCTGGAATTAAGAAAGTGATTTGGATTAGTGATTTCAAATTAAATTTGAATTTTAAGTTTGATTGATTTTATTCAAAATTTTATAACTCGATCGTGTTTAGTTTGCACTGAACACGGTGGTTCATAAAATTGACGAGTTGAACTTGACTCTTTCGTTACACCAACTGACTTGGGGCAAAATGTCAAAATTTTGATTTGCATTTGAAATTAAATTTGAGAATGCATTGACTTGTTAAAATCAAGCTTGGGTTTATGATTGAGAATGAATTCAAATTTAAAGTTGAAGTTGAATTTGAATTTGAGGTTAAAGCCGAGTGGATCCTCTTCAAATTTTGTGACTCAACACAATGAGTTTCACTCAATCATGTAAGTTCACAAAATTGATATGAAAAAACCAAAAATTGGGCTTGACTCTTTCATATCACAAATCGACTTGGGATGAAATGTCAAAGCCCATATTTTGACTTTAAAATCAAAATTAGAGTTGAGTTTGAGTTTAAGGTTGAGATTGAATTTGAATTTAAAGTTAAATTTGAATTTGGACTTAAGATCAAATTTGAATTTGACTTTGGAATCAAACAGATCTTCTTCAAACTTTGAATCTCCACACATTGATTTTTATTTGAATGTGCAGGTTTACAAAAGTAACCTGAAGATCCTGAGAAACTAGGCTCGACTCTTTCATCCCCCCAAATGATTTGGGGGTGAAATGTTAAAGCCCGAAATTGACTGGAGAGTTTAGGATTTGCATTGCATGTGTTCAACTACAACAGAATGTCATAGAAGACATATGACAACGACGAATGAAATTGGTTTGAAAGATTTTCCTTCACTTTTGAAACTCAAAATGTTGAGTTTTATTTTCAACATAATGGTTAACAAAGATTAAGGAAAAATCTAGAGACCTTGACTTGACTCTTTCAATGCACTGACAAGCTAAAAGTGAAATATCAAAATCCATGTTTGATCAAGGATTTAAATTTGTATTGCCCATATTAAACTACAAAACGGGTATTGTATAAAACATATTACAACGACGATTCAAGTTAGACGATTCTAGAAGAAATTTGAAAGTTTGAAAATCCGGCGGCATCTCCCCTTATTTTTGAAACTCAATATATTGAACTTGCGTTCAACATAAAGGTTAACAAAAAAAAATTATTGTAGGGGGAATTCTAAGAAGTCGACTTAACTCTTTCAACCCGACAAGTGCTTGGGAGTGAAATGTCAAAGAATAACTTCGCTAGAAGGATTGATCTTTTGAGTTGAATTTGAAGGTGCTTATATTCTTTCACACATAATGAATTATAAGAGCTACAATTCTATATGTAGTGATAGAATATAGGGATCAATTAGGATTTGAAAGAGATTGAAATTTTCTGAAGAATTGAAATTTTGATTTTGAAATTGAATAGTATTCTATAAAATGTGAAACTTAGCATGCTAGATATTTGTTCGCACGCGAGTTTGCAACATATACAGGAGGATTTGGCTTGACTCTTTCGCTCTACCAATGAACTTGGAGGCAAAATGTCAAAGCCCAACTTAGAGGGAGGTTTTCTACGCTCACCTCTCTTTTAACATGTCTTAATTGAGTTGGCCACACTCACCCAAGGGAGAAATGGGTAGAGAGACCAACGGAGAGAAAGGTAGTCAAAACTACCAATACAATAAAATTTTTACCGCTATTAAAGATGGAGAGAGAGATTTTCCCCAGTGGAGTCGCCATTTTTGTTTGATTAAAAAAATGTATTTTGAAAAGTATTAATTTTCTTTTGGAAAATATTTAATTTTGAATTTTAAAATTGAACACGTGTAATTCAGAATCTCCAGTGTACCTGGTCTGAATTTTCAAGATAATTGATTCACCTTTTTAATCAAAATTGACCTCTATCTTAAGTCTTAAGTAGGCGAGAGTTGTAGTTGACTCCATCAAATGTTTGAATACCCCTCCCTCCCACCGCTTCAGTGGGGTGATTTAACTGTTGAACTAAAATCAATATCAAACTTAAGTTGACTCAAGAAATGAAAATTTTATCAATCTTCTAGCAATCTTCTATCTTAATAGATTATTCTCACATGTCTAAAATCTGTTCAACGATTTTCAAAAGTCAATCTCATACAATTTTCAAAAAGATAGAATGTGCCTTGAGGATTATTTTTCCTTATATAAGAGAAGGAATTTTTTTTCTAATACTTGCGATATAATCCCAGCATTCCAAAAGAGATCAATCATTTTAAGGTTTTTTGAAGAAAGTGGAGCCTCTTCTTGAATTCAATTGAAATCAAAAGATTCGCGAATGCGCCAAAAATCAAGAAGTGCACGAAGTGCACCAAAAGTTAAATGATACGCAAACTGCGTCACCAGAAAAAGAGAAAAAGAGTAAGATGGCTTCCTTCCTTTAAATCCTTAAATCTCAGAATACCCAAACAACTTAAAATACTTGACTTTGAAAATCTTGATTCCAAATTTTTCATCATGCATGAATTATCTATTAGATAGGAGCAAATCATTCAAGAAAATTGAAAAGATCAAATTTCTACCTTCAACTTAAACCCTTTGAAATTAATTTTAATTTAAAATCTATACAAGGGAGACCCCAATTTAGTTTGTACGAAACTTGATCTGGGTCAACAAATCCTAAGTTTTCAAACCTTCCAAGGTTAGTTGGAGTCACTCAGCTTCTCACTGCACTTCTAAATTTGTTCCCGTTGGTCATTCCGACGGGATCCAAATAGTTAGAGGAAATTTTTAATAAAAAGAATGAATCTTCTACTCCTGAAAAGAAATTTAAACCAGACTTAAATTCAAATATTATTTTTGTAAGCAAGTTTGCTAGGACAACCAACTCTAGTTTTAGGCTAGGCCGGTGTTTACTTTTTCGCTGTGTGCTGGGTTTTTGAGCTTTCACTGCATGCTGTTTGCTAGCTTAGAATTGATTGATTATTTATTTATTTACAGCACTCTGTTGAGCATTTAAATTTTAAATATATCAACTTCTTGAGATCAAATATTAACTGCTTGGAATTATATATAACTGCTGATTATTAGGATAACCCTGCAGGATCGAGTCTAGATTTTTATTTTAAAGTCAAATATAATTTGATTATATTATGGTTGTAAATATTTAAGTAATTTGAGAATGGAATGTTAAAACATCCAATTTGGAATCAAAAGAGGAAGGGACATCCCTTCAGGGAGAGTCCCTCTCCATTTAGATATTCAAATTTGGGTGAACTTAAAATATCCAAAGAGAAAAGATAACACCCCATTCAAGGGGGAGTTTCTTTTTATTTGGATATCCGGTCTCGACGATCCAAGAAGCAGCAGAAGGACGACATAGTGGATAATGAGAATACCCATTCTCAAAGTCACTTGAGTCTTAGGATTAGAAATCCGGGTTGTTGTCGGCCACTTTATTTTTCTACAATTCTGAGATGTAATAATAAGTGACACTTGCCACATGGACATTCAATTTGAGCTATTAATTTAATTGATTTATTTATTGATTGATGTGTTGATTGCGACATAGGATTGCTTGCTTTTTATAGTTTTTTGGCGCTTTTGCATGTCCATCTTTATTTTAGCCTGGAATCCGATTGTAGGCTCTTAAGGACTTATTAAAAATTTTCTACTTAAATCAAATTAAAAATTTTAAGTCAACATAGAAACTCTAGCGATTTAAGAAGTAAGCCCGGGACTGCCGGGAGTTCTCATTTCATAACTTTCATTCAAATTCAAGCCTTTAATTGAGTCGATTAGAATGCATTAGATTAATAACAAATTAAATTTCTAAAACTTTTAATTGCATTTTTAGCTTAAGCATAAAAAAACCAACATAAGTCAAAGGGGCCAATTAGGATCTACTCTAGATGTCGGCCCCGTTCTCAAAAACTTTTCTTAAATAATATCACTACCACTCCACATAAATTGATCGGACTCATAATTTTAAAACGCCTAGGTGGTTTAGCTGGCTCCCCAATCTAGGCCGGGGTAAGACCAGATTTGCATTGCACTAACTAGGTTCGGGTTACTTTTTAGTACCCAATTTAGACTTAGGTTCAGAAGCAAGCTCGGGCTGTAAGACCTCAACCTCCGAGAATTGAATCCCAACTTTCTAATAAAATTGACCATTCTGAAAGTTCGTTAGGGATGTTAAGCCCTATGAACTTAGTCCCAAGCTAACCAAGAGGGGGGGGGGGGGTGAATTGATATTTTAAAAACTCTTTTCACAAAGAAAAAAATGCATAAACCAAATCACACCACAAGAAATAAATGCCGAATTAAAAGAGCGGAAGCAAGAAAAAGAACACAGAAATTTATAGTGGTTCGGTCGACTCAACCTACGTCCACTCCTTAGAGGCACCCTCCAAGTATTGCACTACAAAACGTGACTCTCCTTTAGCCCCCACGGCTAGGCGGAGAAGCCCTCACAAGAACCTCCTTTTTGCCACCCCGGCAAGGCAGAGAACCTATCTCCTTTTGCTTCCTTCTGAAGCTGGCAGAGAACCACAACCCAGACCAAACTCCTTACCTCTACCGACCCTTCGACGGGCGAGAAACTCTAGACGAAGAATGAGCAGAGCGATCCTTGAAGCAACCCTTGTGAATCCCCTCACAAGCTCCCCCTCACAAGATCCTCTCTCTCTCTCTCTCTCTCTCTCTCTCTCTTTCTCTCCTCAAGGTCTTCTCAGGTCAAGGCAGCAGCCAAAGGTCTTTTCAAAATGTTGAACAAGAGCTCTTTAAATAGAAGAGCTTCAAAGGAGCTCATTAATTGCAAGTTGCCGACAATATCGTCCAGGCCGATAAGTACAAATCACAGAAGATTAGCCTAGGCATCGCCCTGTTTTGGGTGCTGGACGATTGAAATTTAACTTGATCGTCCTGGCCGATCTCACGATCATCCAGGCCGATTAGTTCAATTTAGAGGAAAATCGTCCTGAGCATCGCCCAGTTTTCATGCTGGCCGATCCCGATCGTCCAGGGGTGACCAAGGATATTGAATATATCGTCCTGGCCGATCCTGTGATCGTCCAAGATGATGTGATCGTATCAATCATCCTTAATTACTTCCCTGATTTGTCTGTTCAATTAAGGCATAATTGTGAATATCGTCCAGGCCGATCAATGATCGTCCGGACCGATAATATAAAAATATAGTATACCTTATCTGTCTATGGTGGCAACTTCTTTCTATTTTGAGCTTATCATCCTGACCGATACACGTATCGTCCAGGCCGATATGTTAATGTCGGCTGCCCTAATTAAGAATCCTGATTAGAGTCTCTATTTTGAACTCGATCGTCCAGGACGATCTAATGGATCGGTCTGGCCAATGTGAGCAAAAATAGAGATTCTATATCTCTCAAGTGTGTGTGTGTGTGTAGGGTTACTTAGTATCAGTGTTTTGAACATTACAAACTGACTCAAGAAGAGAAAAAATAGATTACAGACTGACTCAACCCTATCCTACCCACTTCTGCATTTGCATCGTTTGTTCGTCCAATCTTCGATTCCTGAAATGTTAGAAAAAATAGGCAGTCCAAGATAATCAGTAGGGTTTGCCAATCATCAAAACATAAGCCATAAAATAAGGTTTGCAACAATCTCCCTTTTTTGATGATGGCAAAAAAAAAAAGCAATTCCTATTTTTCCTATTTCTCCCCCTTTTGATATATCAAAAAGAAAATATGCAAAAACAAGAAAGAAAAAGAATCTCTCCTACATTTTTTTTTTAATTTTGATTTAAAGCATGAATATGATATAGCATTCCATGTGATTGATTTTAAAAGCATGTAAGTTATTGAGTTAAACAACATCAAAAATTCAAAGAATCAGAAAAGTATCCGATCATGTTTACCTTAAGCTTGAAGCATCTTTGTAGGGTAGAGTTGTCTTTTGAAATCAATGACCTAACTCAAAACTTCAATCATATATTAGTATAAAGGATCTAATCATCACTTGAGTCAAGAAAAAAACATCTTATAGAATAAAGGATCAAAGTAGATACATCATAATCGCAAAATGAACTCAAGCCTTTGGTATATGAAAGCTTCTAAGTTTTTAAAAGATTTGAAAAGAGAGAAAAGCTTGCTTTTGATGGGCTCATTTTATGCCTCTTGTCATTTGAATCGCGCTTTGCGCATCCCCTTTTTTTCATAAATTCAATTTAGCGGCTTTGCGCTTCTTTTGTTGGCATCTTTGGCCAAATTTTTTTTTTTTAAAGCAAGATTCTCTTTTAGTCATCTCTTAAAAAGGACTTAGTTGTGAGTATATCTTCTAGATATTAGAGAATAGGGGCTCTCTCTCTAACATAGAGAAGAACAATCCACAAAACAGAATCACGGACCAATGTCAAGAGTAACTATGAATCTTGATTTAATAAAAAGACTTTAATCCCTATAGTATAAGATAGATTTGCTTTAGCAAGATTAGAAAAGACTTTAATTTCATATATAATCGTTACTTTGAGATAGACTTTTGATTAGAAAAGAAAACTGTGCCACAAAAATATACTAAAGAAAGAGACACAATCAACGAAATTTTTCAATCATCTAATGGATTTAAGAGATGCAAACCATTGACTACAAATTTTCAAAAGCAAATGCAAGGCATACGATATCATATTAGCGATGATTTTGTTCCTTTTTTTTTTCAAAAAGAATAAAACAAAACAACACAAAAAGGAACAAACAACCAAAACAAAAAAAAAAATCATATAAACTAGAAGAAAAAGAAAGAAAGAAAGAAGAAGGAAAGCAAGTAAAGAAATCAAGTTCATGCATTTATGTCAATCACACCCAATCTGGTCCTTAATGAGCTGAAAGTATCGAAGGCCAACGGTTTAGTAAAGATATCGGCTAGTTGATTTTCAGTTGACACATGGTTTACCTCAATGTCTCCCTTTGTCACATGATCTCTAATGAAGTGATGTCTAATGTCAATGTGCTTAGTTCTTGAATGTTGGATAGGATTCTTAGATATGCATATGACACTAGTGTTGTCATAAAAAAATTGAGATAGTGCTTACCGAAACTCCTAAATCCAATACCTATTGTTTCAACCAAAGAACTTGGGCCACACAACTTCCAAGGGCAATGTATCCAGCTTCAGCAGTGGAAAGTGCAATAGAGTTTTGCTTCCTACTAGACCAAGAGACAAAAGATTGTCCAATGAATTGACAAGTTCCAAAAGTGCTCTTTCTATCCACCTTGCATCCTGCAAAATCAGAGTCAGAAAAACCAATAATCTCAAAAGAAGTGCTGTGTCTAGGGTACCAAATCCCTAAGCCTTGTGTCACCAAAAGGTATCTAAAAATTCTCTTAACAGTAGTCAAGTGGGACTCCTTAGGGTCAGCTTGAAATCTAGCACAAAGGCAAACACTAAACATAATGTCAGGTCGGCTCGCAGTCAAGTAAAGTAAAGATCCAATCATGCCTCTATACTTCTTCTGATCAACAGACTTACCACTTGGGTCCTTGTCCAATGGAGCACTAGAAGTCATGGGAGTGTTAATTGGCTTAACTTTGTCCATCTCATATTTCTTCAAAATGTCCTTTATATATTTTATTTGATTCAAAAAGGTTCCATCCTCCAATTGTTTTATGCTAAACCCCAAAAAGTAGGACAATTCTCCCATCAAACTCATCTCAAACTCTCTACTCATTGTTTTAGAAAACTCCTCACATAATTTTTTATTAGAAGATCCAAAGAGCATGTCATCCACATAGATCTGAGCAATGAGTAAATCATCTCCAACATCATCATCTTCTACTCCTTGTTTCTTAGGATCAGACTCATAAAAAACAACATGGGTTGTCTCTTCCACTATCAACGTTCTCTTGTTAAACACCCTAAAAGACTTCCCAACACTAGAATACCCCAAGAATATTCCTTCATCATATTTAGGATCAAATTTTCCCAAGTGAGACTTCCTATTATTATGAATGAAAATCTTACAACCAAATACATGAAGGTGGGAAAGATTGGGTGTCCTACCCTTAAGGATCTCATAGGGTGTCTTCTCTAATTTGGCTCTAACATTCATCCTATTCAACACATAACAAGCTGTGTTAACCGCTTCAGCCCAAAAGTATTTTGGAAGTGAATACTCAGCAAGCATGGCTCTAGCGGCTTCCACCAAGGTCCGATTCTTCCTTTCAGCTACCCCATTCTGATGAGGGGTCTTAGGGGCTGAAAAATTGTGGCTAATCCCATTGTCCTCACAAAAATCTCCAAATCTTTCATTTTCAAACTCTCCCCCATGATCACTATGGATGGTCAAAATCTCACAACCTAACTTTTTCTGAATCCAAGTAGAAAATGTTTTAAACTCCTCAAAAGACTTATTCTTATGTGAAAGAAATCTAGTCCAAGTGAACCTCGAGTAGTCATCAACAATCACAAAATCATAAACTTTTCCTCCCAAACTAGCCGTGCTAATGGGTCCAAACAAATCCATGTGAAGGACTTCTAAAGGTCTAGAGGTGCTAATGTCCTTAATGGGGTAAAAAGTGGAGTGGACTTGCTTTCCTAGTTGACAGGCATCACAAAGGTGGTCTTTTGTAAACTTAAGTTTGGGGACACCTCTAACTAGGTCCTTTTGGGTTACTTTCCTAAGGGTTTTCATACTTGCATGACAAAGCCTCCTATGCCACAACCAAGAATCATCAATCACAGTTTTTAAGAAAAAAGAAGCAGCACATTCAATATTATTTAAATCAAGCATGTAGACTTTGTTGATCCTCTTTCCCTGCAAAATAGTGTTGTTACTTAAACTTATAATGCATGAATCCACAAAGAATTGCACGATGAAGCCTTTGTCACAGAATTGACTGATGCTGAGCAAGTTGTGCTTCAATCCATCTACAAGCAAAATATTTTCAATCATAAGGTTCTTGGAATTACCAATTATACCTACTCCTACCACCTTCCTGGTGGTGTTGTCTCCAAGAGTAACCTTGCCTCCAGTCCTGGACTCTAGTACAACAAACTGGCTAGCATCACCAGTCATATGTCGAGAGCATCCATTGTCTAGGTACCACATACTCTCACGAGGTCTTTTGTGAGAGCCCTCCTGCAAAATTATTAAATGTTAGATTTAGGAACCCAAGCAGGTTTGGGTTCCTTCTTATGAAGAGAAGAATGCAATGCATGTGTGGTATGCTGTGGATCATGTACCTTAGGTCTCCACACCCAATATGTACTATGGTGAATCGTGCAAGTGTGTGAGATGTGTCCTAGCATGCCACATGAAAAACATCTAACTCCAGGAAAGGGATTTCTTAAGTGATTTGAGTTATAATGCCTCTTCCTAGGTTTTGGCAATTGATCAACAATAGATGTCATCCTAGTTTTCTTACATATTTCTAGATCATTTTGAATCTTCAAATTAGTGCTTTTTAAAACTTCATTTTCAATCCTCGAATTTTTCTCTATCTCCTTAGACTTCTCAAAATCAGATTCAACTGATGTGTGTATGACTTTTAATGCATCAAAATTTTCAACTAGCTCACAATGATTTTTATTTAACTCATCAAATTCATCAAGTAAACTCATGTGATTTGAATCAATTGTTTGATGGTCATTAATCAAAATTTCATGCTCTTTTTGTAGATTTAAAAATTCTAATTTAAAGCTAGCATGTGTTTTCTTTAATTTCCTATATGATGCACAGATTTTTTCGAAAACTTCAAGAAGTTGATCGTAGGAAAGTTCACATACCTCTTCTTGATCAGTATTGTTGTCTGCCATCAAGCACAATTTTGATGTCTCATCTTCTGGATCTGTCTCTGATGAATCTGATGCCGAATTCCCCCAAAAAGCTTTTTGTACTCTCATCTTGTCCTTCCTTGGCTTAGGTTTCTCCTCACCTTTTCCTTTGCTTGAGTGATCTTTAAGCGTAGGGCAATCAGTTCTCACATGTCAAGGCTTTCTGCATTCAAAACAAACAACATCAGAAGATCCTTTAACATGTTTATGATCCTTACCTTTCCTCCAACTTTGATGATGCTTTTGTTTCTTTCTTAGAAAGCTTTTGAATTGCCTTGTGATGAAGGAAACTTCATCGCTTTTAGACCAGAAAGATTCAGAATCCGATTTGTGCGCTTTCAGTGCAATTGTTTTCTCCTTTTTCTTCTTACCTGCATCAAAATTTCTTTGATTCACCCCTTGCACGTAAGCAATGAGTGAGCCAAGTAAGTTATCAATAGAATAGGTGTTCAAATCTTTAGATTCAGTGATTGCAGTAATTTTAGCATCATAAGACGAAGGCAAGCATCTCAAAATCTTGTTAACTTTTTCATAGTTTGAAAGTTTTTTTCCTAGTGCATGCAATGAAGTAACTATCTGAGTAAACCTAGTGTACATGTCAGAAATCGATTCATGAGGTTTCATATGAAAAAGTTTGTTGTCTTGCAAGAGAATGTTTAAACGGGATTATTTAACTTCATTAGTACCTTCATAGGTGATTCACAATTTATCTCAAATCTCTTTACCAGTTTTGCAAGTTGAGACACGCATGTAATCCTCAGATTTTAAAGCACAGAAAAATCAGTTTAAATATTTTGCATTTAATTGAGCTAAATCTTGTTCAACAAAAGTCCATTCAGTAAAAGCAACTTCAGTTTTAACACCATTAATTTCACGAGAAGGTAGAGAATAACCTTCTTGAATAAGCATCCACATGTGATAATCAGTAGATTGTAAAAACGTTGACATGCGGGTTTTCCAAAAATCAAAAGGTAGGTTATCGAATAGGGGAGGTCGGGTAATAGAATACCCTTCCGTAGTGTTGTGATTCCCAAGGTTAGCCATGGATCTTAATTCAAAATATTTTCAAACTTAAATTTTCGAATCCTGCTCTGATACCACTTGAAAGTTCGTTAGGGATGTTAAGCCATATGAACTTAGTCCCAAGCTAACCAAGATGGGGGGGGGGGGGGGTGAATTGATATTTTAAAAACTCTTTTCACAAAGAAGAAATTGCATAAACCAAATCACACCACAAGAAATAAATGCGGAATTAAAAGTGCGGAAGCAAGAAAAAGAACACAAAAATTTATAGTGGTTCGGTCGACTTGACCTACGTCTATTCCTTGAAGGCGCCCTCCAAGTATTGCACTACAAAACGTGACTCTCCTTTAGCCCCCACGGTTAGGCGGAGAAGCCCTCACAAGAACCTCCTTTTTTCCACCCCGGCAAGGCAGAGAACCTACCTCCTTTTGCTTCCTCCTGAAGCTAGCAGAGAACCACAACCAAGACCAAACTCCTTACCTCTACCGACCCTTTCACGGACGAGAAACTCTAGACGAAGAACGAGCAGAGCGATCCTTGAAGCAACCCTTGTGAATCCCCTCACAGGCTCCCCCTCACAAGATCCTCTCTCTTTGCCTCTCTATCTTTCTCTCCTCAAGGTCTTCTCAGGTCAAGGAAGTAGCCAAAGGTCTTTTTAAAACGTTGAACAAGAGCTCTTTAAATAGAAGAACTTCAAAAGAGCTCATTAATTGCAAGTTGCCGATAATATCGTCCAGGCCGATATGGACATCGGCCTGGCCGATAAGTATAAATCACAGAAGATCGGCCTGGGCATCGCCCTGTTTTGAGTGCTGGACGATTGAAATTTGACTTGGTCGTTCTGGCCGATCTAACGATCATCAAGGCTGATTAGTTCAATTTAGAGGAAAATTGTCCTGAGCATCGCCCTATTTTCATGCTGGCCGATCCCGATCGTCTAGGAGTGTTGACCTCATTTTTGTATGAGGTCACTAAGACCCATCCAGAACCCAGATTTAATCCTAGACCCTAGGATCCACTCTAGACCTTAGGATCCTTCTAGATCCAAGACCTTAGAGCCTATTCTAGAGCCTAGGATTCCCTTAAATCCTAGATCTCAAAACTCTTCTAGATCTCAAGATCACTCCAACTTCAAACCAATCCCCACCCTTGATCAACCTCAACCTTAAATCAATTCATACCTTTGATCAACTCCAACTTCAATTTGATTCAGCTTTTGATCAATTCAAATCTCAAACTCCATTCAATTTAAATCCAAATTAATCCAAGCTTCAACCACATCCAAACTTTGACCCAATCTACTTGACAATTCAAACTTCAACTTTGACTTTGAGCCTACCCTTGATCTAGCTTTGACCCTTTCCATTCATTAACAATCACCACATGATTGTTAATGATTTGGATACTTCAATATTAATCTTTCAAACTTAAAATCCATTCCAAATCCAGAAATCCAAACCCAAATCCTAAGTCTTAAGGCTCTGTCCTAAAGACCATTTTCAAGGATTTTTCAAATACTTTGAAACCCAGTCAAATGATCTCTAATTCAGAGTCTACCACTTGAAAAGTGATAAGACATGTCTCTAGAGGGTACCCTTAAAATTTGAGCCCATTCTGAGGTCTCTAACCCCAGAATCTAAATCAAAATCCAAAGGCTGTAAAACCTTCAGATATTTACAGCCCATGCCACTGAACCTAACCCCTTTGGGATCTTGACCTTGGAACCCTTACCCAAGCCTCCAATTACTTCCAGACCCTTGATTTTAACCCATTGAGCAGTAAACTGCACTTTTCAGACCCATTTTTTTACCATAGTTGACCAATAGGTCAAAATTGACCAAAATACCCCTATGGGGCTCAAATAGGGATTTCAAACCAAATGAGCTCCAAATTGGATGCAACCACCTTTGACAAATTTCAAATGTCATTTCAAATCTTTTGAATCTATTTCCAACCCTTGGGTCAACCTGGTTGACCAAGTCAACAGGTTTGACCCAAGAAGCCCTTTAAGGGTCCAAACATGTGTTTTGACCCAAATGACCTCTCTAGGCCATCCAACCACTTCCTTTGGACTTGAAGTATCATTTCAAACCTGTTGAGCCCAAACCCAGACCCTGGGTCAACCTGGTTGACCAAGTCAACCTAGGTTGACCAAACAGGCCCTTAAGGGTTCAAATAGAGATTTTGATCAAATTGAACTCCCCAGACTTGAGGACCACCTTCAATGGTCTCCAAATATCTTTTCAAATTTGTCCAGCCCAGACTCACCCCTTGGGTCAACCTGGTTGACCCAGTCAACATAGGTTGACCCAAGTTTCCCTTAAGACTTTAAATGTTTCATTTTAACCCATTCAACTCATTTGACTCCTTTCAAGCTTCAAATTAACTCCTATTCATGGCTCAATCACCTCCTAACGATTGGTAAATCAAATCCAAATCAAATTTGGCTAAGTCAACATTTTGATTTTGGTCAAGCTTGTGGGTTTAGATCAAAACCACCACTAGCATTTGATCAAATCCCTATCAAGCTTTCAAATCATTCCTTTTAATTCCTTGACTCTTGCCAAATACATCACGAACCAAGTCATGGTCATTTTGACCAAGTTAACACTTGTAAACTTGGTCAAACTAGCTCAAGCTTCCTTACTTGCATTCAAACCTTAAATCCTAATTGTCAAACCTCTCCAAGTTCAATCCAACCTGCATCCATGACCTTCTACTGCCACCTCAGCACCCTTGACCTTTTGACTGGTCAATTCGGTCAACAAAGGGTTTATGGAGGAGCCCCATGGTCAAACTTACATGTGAGCCTCCTTCTCACTAATCTAGGCATCTAGGTTAGTCCTAAATGAGAGATAAAGCTCTCTAATAGGCTCCCTAATAAAACCCAGCCCTTGGTTTAGCCTTAAATGGCAGTGGTCCCCCCCCACCTCCCAAAGCTATCCAATGGTTGGAGGGCCTTTCCCAGCCTTTTTCCCTGCCACCTGACGGCTTGGGACACTTGTCCCTCATCAGGGAGAGGCCCCTGATGCATCCCAGCCATCCATTTGGCTTGGGGATGTTTGAATAGGAGAAAAGTGCCCTAAGGCCTTTCATTCTCCATCTAACTCTCTCTCACCACTCAAGCTCTCTAGAGGCCAGAGCTAATTTCGTTTTAGCTCTTGGGATCACCTCTTCATCCCCCACAACAAAAAAACTGGTGATTGACGGCGGCCGGCGGCGAGATTCCATCCAAACCGAGACCAAAGGACCGTCCCAGGCCTGTAGCTCGAGATCCAGACCTTCTCAGCCTTTGGAGTCTTCTGGAGAAATGATCTAGGACAAACAAAAAGTTCAACAAGCCCTCAAGCATAAAAAACCATCCATTGAATCAGGGTAAAACCTAAACCCTAGTTTAAGACACTTAGATTAAATTAGCTTTTCATAAAGCAATTTTTGAGCTGTTAAATAAGTACCCCATTGATTCTCTTCATAAGATAATTCTATATTTAAAATTTCAAGTTAAATAGTCAAGTATTTTGATAGAACGACTCGTTTTACTTGATCATGGCTCGGGTTCGGACGTGCATGAGCTGCACGTTCTCGGGGCCGTTGATCGCACGATTAACAGCCCAGATTAAGCCATCCCATTGCCTTTCCGAGCCGTGTATCCGATTTGCAGCTATCTGCTCCGTCCGGCGTGATCTCGACCGCCCATCCGAATCCACGGGATCTGCCCACCGCCGTTTGATATCACTTAGCAGAGATCAAACGGCGGGATTTGATCTCCTCCGTCGGATCGAGCAGGCTGAGGATCGAACGGTGGATATCTGCTGCTGAGCTGGTTAAGTGGAGGGCCCCGCTTGACCGCCGCCTTCCACCTGGCCTAATCACACGCTGCCGCGTGTAAATCCCCAATTAAGGCTTCGTTTTAATTATATTTAATTATAGAATCTTTAAAAAATTATAGTAAATAAAATATAAGTCCAAAAAATTCATATAATATATCAAACTGCTCAGTTTTCCAGAGGCTTTAATTTAAAAATAAAATTGCTTTAAAATATTCTATATATTTTAAGTAATTTAAAATACAAACTATTTGATTATTTTAATTATTGTTTAATTAAAATAAATCCAAATATTTTCAAAATTCTAATAAGAATATTTTAGTCCATTTTAAATTTCTAGAACTCTTTTCTAAGATTATTTGAGCACAATTAAATATTAATCTGAATTATTAAAATTATAGTCTTTATTTTACATATAATTTTAAAATTATATCATTTTAAAATTATATGTATATTTAAATGCTTTTTAAACACTTTGAATTTAACTTGAAATTTTAATCATAGTTTGTACTTGATAGAATCGATTTAATGGGGATTGGATAAGGGGTAATTAATTCGTTGATTACTCATTATCCAAGTTTTACCTTCAAATAATCAAATTTTGATCTTTGCATGCTTAGGAAGCACACACGTGCACTTAGCCTATGTTCTCCTAGATTTAAGGACTTGAATGTGCTTGTGTATGGTTTCTTACATGTTGTCCAAGGGTTGGTTAAAACATTGATTCAAACCTATTAAACATAGTGACACAATTAAGGACAATAATTAAGGACCTATATTTAGAAAACTTAGAGAAATTCTAGAAATTAAGATATAAATCCTTTTGATTTGAAACTTTGAACATTTGAACTTAGTGACATTTAAAACCCTTAGAAAAATTTCCACTGGTTTTGGAAATCATTAGGGCCCTTAATCAAATTTCTTAATCCTAAACCCTTAATTAAGTCCTAAAACCTTCTAAAAATTGTAATAAATCCAATTTAAATCCAAAAAATACATATAAACCCTTAAACTGACCAGAATTCAGTCCTTAATCTATGATAATTAAAAGCCCTTTGATTTGACAGCAATTTAAACCCTAATTTAATTTTAAGTGAAAACCAATATTTAATTAAGATAATTAATTAATAATAATATAAAAATCCAAAAATCTCCCAAACACTTGGGGGATCCCTCCTTAGGTTATTTCTGACCTTTGGAGGTGTTTTCAAGAAGTTGGGAACTTGTTTGAAGCAAAATCACAAAAGAGGCCTTCTAATTAAGAAATTCCCAAAACCCATTAAAATGCCCAAACTTCAATAATCCATAACTAATTCTAGAAAAATCCAAATTACCCAAACTCACTTGCATTCAACTCATATTGAGGCCTAATATTTATTAAAAATATTAAATTCCAGAAATTTGCAATGTTTTAAAAAGTCAACAAATCGGTCAACTTTAAGTCAAAACTAGTTCAAAACTTCAAACCTTTGTAATAAAATGTAGAAAAATCCGATTTTAACGTACCTACCTTCTAACTGATCGTAGTAAGGTCTAGTATTTTAATAAAATACAAACATTCTAGAATTTGAACTTAATCAAATAGTCATTTTCAACCCCTTAATTAAATCATTAAAATATTCAAAAATTCATAAAATTCAAGATTATTCCAAAACTCCAGAAAATGTTAACTTAATGTTTAAAACACTTAACAAATCCTTTAAAACACAACAACCACCCTAAAGTTGAAGTTTATTGGCTGGACTACTCCGGGCTGCGGGGCTAAGTGTCCTAAGGAGGCTGGTTCCTCGAGCCTGGTGGCACAACGCCACGAATGGATTCTAAAGGGTGTCAAACCTTAAAATGGATTAACTTTTTAATTATTTAACATTTTTAAAAGTCTCTAATTCAATTACATTAATTTGGTTTATCGGCTGGACTACTCCGGGCTGCGGGGCTAAGTGTCCTAAGGAGGCTGGTTCCTCGAGCCTGGTGGCACAACGCCACGAATCAATTAATGGCAAACTTAAATTAATCAACTTTAAAAATCAGTAATTAATTCATTTTAATATTAATCCACTCTTTTAATTCCAACCAATTTAAATAACTTAATCAACCCCGATTGCTACTGGGTAACCCAGGCCTACGAGGCTATTAGCTTAGCCCCAAGGAAGGTGAAATAAACTTCACGGCCTCGGTGTGAAACAAAGGTAGTAATCAATTAACTTTTAAAACACGTTTAATTAAAATTCTTAATTCATTAATACTTAAATTTTAATTTAAATTCCCTTTTAAGCCTTAACAAATCCAGACCTTTAGACAACTTCAATTAATAACCCACTTTAGGATCTACCCCAGCCACACGACCTTTCTCACACACTTTAGATGATGTGCTAGGACAACCAACTCTAGATCTAGGTTAGGCCGGTGTTTACTTTACTGCTGTGTGCCGGATTTTTCGTAGTTTTCACTGCATGTTGTGGATGAAATTGCTTTGCTGTGTCTGTTTACTTTTTCTGTACTCTGTGGATGGATTGATGTGTTTGGCGACTAGATTACCCTTAGGTTAGGTACGATCTAGATGTTGACACAGTTTTCTGCAGGTGGCCACGCTCATGCAGGGCAATAAAAAAAAGGGGGCAAATCAAAAAATGCATAAATATTATAAACTCTTTGCACAGGTGCTTCAGCTGCTAAAGCCCCCAAATCATAAAAAGAGCGTGGCCAGTGTGTTTACTTTTTTTTGCTCATATACAACTGCTTGGGAATAACTGCTTTATATATATTAATTGCTTAGGATAACCCTGCAGGTGAGTCTAGATCTTTTATTTTGATATAAATGTAATTTGTGCAAGTGTCAAGTGTTGTGAAAGTTTATTTTGAATTGGGATACATAGATCCAAAGCTTGGATTCCAAAGAGGAAAGGATACCCCTTTAGGGAACACTCCTTTTCCATTTGGAAATCCAAATTTGGATCATACTTCTTCCTCACCCAAAGAGGAAAGAGTGGCCTTACCCCTTAGAGGGAAGTGCCCTCTTGTCCATTTGGGTAATCTACTACGAAGATTCCAAGAAGATTGAAGAAAAGGAGTCCAAAGAAGAATGAAATTGAAGATTTGAAGATTTGAAGATTGAGAGTATCCCACTCAAAATAACTTGCGTCGTTACTAGGTTTAGAATCCGGGTTGTTGTCAGTGGTGCCCGGCCACTTTACTTTCTGCAATATTCTGGTTTGTAATAAGCAAGGCAACTTTGCCTATGGACATTTATTAATTAATTTATATTTGATGTGATGATTCGATTGCCTCTAGGATTACTTGTTTTTACTAGTTTTTTGGCGATTGCATGCCGCTCTTTGTTTTCGCCTGGATACGTGAGGCTCGTGAGGGTGTGAAACTTTTCTACTCATAATTTTAAAAGTCTAAAATTTTAGTGAGTCTAAATAACATAGAAAGATAACGAATCTAGGGAATTAGCCGGGGATCGACCCCCGGGGTCGCATGCATATTTTTGCATTACTCTTTCCTTGCTTTAGACCCTTCCCCGCCTGCGGGTAGAGTCCAGATAGTCTGACCTATGAGGACGAGGTGCCGGACCTGGGGAAGTCCAGTCTTCTAAAAAACTATTTTATAAGCCTGTTTTTAAAATTTCAAGCATACTTGATTGGAAGTTGTTAACTAGCATGCATTGCATTAGATACAAACTAAAAGAGTCAAAAATTTAATTGCATCAGTTTAGCATTTTTGCACCCAACATGTGTCAAAGGGGCTAATTAGGAAAATCTCTAGATGTCGGCCCCGACTCTCCAAAACTTTAATTACAACGTCCCTACCATTCTTTCATAAATAGACCGGATTCATATATTTTAAATCGATTAGGTGGTTAGCTGGCTCCCCAATCCAGGCCGGGGTAAGTCCAGACCTTGCACTGCATTAGTTAGGATCGGACGACTGTGGTCCAGTGTCCAAAATAGATTTAGGATCCGGGGCAGATCTTTGATTATAAGACCCCAAATTTCGGGAATATAGTCCCAAATTTCTAATAAAATACTTAACTCTAATTAAAGCTTCGTTTCAATCCTAAAACATAAAGCCCAACACTTAGATTAAGTTGGGACACTTCCGGATGGTTCTGGAATCTCAAAGTGTCCCCTACCTCTCGTCCTTTGACTCCGTTAATAACTGCTCAATCTTGATCCATTCCATTTTGATTTTCCAATAATTCTATTCACACTTTGATATCACTCCTAGAAATTCTAACAAAATTTTGCCATTATTTTAATCGAGAGTTTTCGTAGGAGACTTTGTCTCCCTACGATGTAATTAACTACGAGGGCTTGCGCTCGTAGGAGATTTGGAACCCCACACACACCTGATTTTAAAATTGATTTTAAAATTTCACTAGATTTCTTTGGGAAAAGTTAAAGAATGATCGTCGTCGTTGCATTAGAAGAATTATCGTAGAATGGTGTCATTTCCCTTTGGGGAGATACATCCTTCTTCGATAAGGCTTTGGATGTGAATGCGACGATCATACTTCTTGAATATTGTAATTGGGTACTTAGTTGAACTCTATTTTGTTCCCTCGGGGCCATATGAAGTTCTCTTTAGAACCCGATCATAATATTCAAGATGTGTTTACATAATTCTAAGCCTGAACACCGTTATGAAAGTTTATTTTCGTCCTCCGGGGTGATATATTCTTTCTAACGAGTTGATTCGACCTTAGGATTAGAACTCAACCTTAATCTTAAAATCCCCAAAGAAAACTAATATTTTTCAAAACATATTTTCAAAATTCCACCAACAAAAAAATGGCACGCCCGGTGGGACTAAATCTCTCTCTCCATCTTTAATATTGGCAAAATTTTGTCTCATCGGTAGTCTTAACTACCTTTCTTCCGTTGGTCCCTCTACCCATTTCTTTCTTGGGTGAGTGTGGCCAACATCTAAAAGAAAAGACCTATCAAATAGAGAGGTTAGCGAGGAAACTTTTATCCAAGTTGGACTTTGACATTTTGCCTCCAAGTTAATTGGTAGAGCAAAATGGTCAAGTCAAATTCTTTAAGATCTTCATAAATGTTGCAAGCTTGCATATTCAATTAAATCTCGAGTATGCTAAGTTTCACATTCTACGGAAGACCCTTCAGTTTCCAAATCAAAATTCAACTCTCCCTCTAACAACTCCAGGCTTTGACATTTTTGCCCCTAAGTTAATTGGTGGAGCGAAAGGGTCAAGCCATACCTTAAGGTCTTCATGTCAATTTTGTAAACCTGCATATTTGAATGAAATTCAATATGTTGAGTTTCATAATTTGAAGAAGATCTGTTAATTTCAATCCTAAAATTCAAATCTTCTCAATCAAATGTAGGCTTTGACGTTTCACCCCAAGTCGATTAGTGGAATGAAAGAGTCAAGCCTAATCCTAGGGATTCTTCATATCAATTTCGCAGACCTGCATGTTCAAAAAAAAAATCTTACATGTTGAGTTTCGAAATTTGAAGAAGATCCATTTTAACTTCAACATTAAGTTCAAATTTTCTCAACCAAATCTAAGCATTGACATTTCATTCCTAGTTAGTTGGTGGAATGAGAGAGTCAAGCACAACTCTTGAGATTTTCTTATCAATTTTGTGAACCTTGACGCTGAGTGAAAACTCAATATTTTGAGTTCCAAAATTTGAAGAAAATCAATTGATTTCAAGATTCCAATTCCATTTCAAAATCAATTGATTTAAATCACCTTTTCTTAATTCAAGGAAATCAAATGTACTCAAAAGGCTAGAAAGATTGCTGAATCAAAAGCCTTAAGAGTAAGTCAAATTTGAGGCTAATGGAGGGTTCATTGCTCCTCTCACATACCCCCTCTTTGGTGGAAGCCACTTCCACCCACTTCCTCTTACTCAAGGAAGGGAGGTTGTGAGAATGATAGCGTGATATCCACTTTGCCCTTTTGACTATTGCATATAAAAGATCTACCAAAATCTAAGTTGAGCAGTCAACAATAATAGACTATAGGCCCCCAATTGAGGGTTATGACCCATCCACTCCCCCAATTGAGGGTTATGACCCATCCACTCTACTGGATGATGTTAGGTCACGTTACTATATGTGCCCTACTATATCATCTATAGAGGAGGAGGTGAAGAAACCGCTCGGGGTGCCACTCTCATAATTGCTAGATCACTAGTAATTAAGGAGGGGAATAATGATGGATCTGAGATCTTGTCAGATAGTGACACCATTTGAATTTAACTTCTAAAAGGGGTCCTATCGCGATAGATCCTTAGAGTGAGATGATGCAGCACTAGTTAGGGGTAGTGCAGACCCCACAATAATCTCTTTCTTTTAAGAGATTGTGGAAATATAATTTACATTGATTAGGTCTTGCCACCTGGACTTGCTACTTTCAAGGAAATCTTATTATTTCTCAAGTGTACCGGATCAGAATTTTTAGGATAGTTGATCCATCTTTTTAATGAAAATTGACCTCTATTTTAAGTCAAAAATAGGAGAGAGTTATAGTTGACCCCACTTGATCCTTAAAGGCCCCTCCCTCCCGCCGCTTCTGCGGGTTAATTTGATTTTTGAATTGAAATTTGTATCAAACTTAAGTTGGTTTTTGAAATGAAAATCTTCTCAGTCTTCTCACGGTTTTCTATCTTATAGGCTTCTCTTGCACGTTCTAAATCTATTCAATGATTTTCTAAGTCAAGTTAATATTTTCTTATCAAAAGATTGGGTCCAATTTGGGGATTATTCTTCCTTGGATAAGAGAATGAATTTCCTTTTCTTATACTTGCGATATAATCCTGGATTAAAAAAAAAAGAGAGCAATCATGTTAAGGTTTTAAAGAAAGTGAAGCCTCTTGTTAAAAAAAAATTCAAAGGATGCACAAAGTGCATTAAAAAAAAAAAGTTCAAAAAAAAGCGCAAAATGCGCCAAAGAAATAAAAAGATGTGCAAAGCATGTCACAAAAAAAAATAAAGTGAAAGAGGCTTCCTTCCTTTTTAAATCCTTAAATCGCAAAGAGCCCGATCATATTTAATAGCTTGACTTTGAAAAATCTCGAATCTAGATTTATTTTCATGCGTGGACAGTTTATTAGATAGAAAATTTTATGCAAGAGAATTGAAAAGATTAAATTTCTATATCCAACTTACGCCTTTTTGAAATTGATTTTAATTCAAATTTTCTACAAGGGAGAACCTAGTTCAGTTTCTATGAAACTTGATCCGAGTCAACAAAATTCAAATCCAATTGGCTCTTTTCGGGTCGATTGGGGTCACTCTACTTCTCATTATACTTTTGAATTTGTTCCCACTTGTCGTTTTGACAGGGTCCAAATGATTAAGAGGAAATTTTCAATAAAAAGAATGAATCTTCTATTCTCGATAAGAATTTAAATCCCATTCTTGAGAGATACATGTGAATCCTTAAACATAAGTATCATTTCTATTAAGATCCACTTTGTGAAATAACACTCTATATTGGGTCCAAGCTTGTTCTCATATGGAGGTGTGTTTTACATCGTTGGAAATTGATTTTCAAAATTGAGTCACAACTAAGTAGAGTGCCTGACTCTAATTGGAGGATCTCGAAGGCCTTGAAGAAAGTTATTTTGAACTCAATAAAAATTTGAAATTACATAAGTCACGTATGATTCAAGCTCATTATAAATTGTGTCACATCAGGACTTTCCAAGTAGGAGACTTGGCTATAGTCCTTTAAAGACCAATTTTAGTCCACCATAAGATCAATGGAAGCTTTGAATCAATGTTGACTGGATCGTCCACCTTAGAGATGATCTATAAGGAAGGTTCATGGCAATGGATTAATTTTGAAGATACCACCAGATGCTTCCTCTCATTTGGGCGGTTCTTTAAGAATTATCATGCCGAATGAATATCAAATTAAACATCAAATTCACCCCTTCAAATTCATAGAAATCAAATCAAATTCAAAATCATCAATCATTGTTTCCGATTCTCTTTTCCTTAAGGTTAGGTCATTCCTTCCCTTAGGATTAGACCCGCTAGTGGTGGAGTACGCCCTCCGTGGCACCACCCTAGCATTTGACTCAGGGATTAGTGGTGGAGTACGCCCTTCGTGGCACCATCCTGATTCCCATTCGCTAGTGGTGGAGTACGCCCTTCGTGGCACCATCCTAGTTTGCCAGTTGATCTGCCTATTAGGAGTAAGTCTTCTATCAGCATCCTATAGGCCTAAGGTTGGGTGATGCCCTTCCTTAGACCCAAGGCTAGGTATTCCCTACCTTGGTTTCCAGTTGATCCGTCTACTAGGAGTAAGTCTTCTATCAGCATCCTGTAGACCTAAGGTTGGGTGATGCCCTTCCTTAGACCCAAAGCTAGGTATTCCCTACTTTGGTTTCCAGTTAATTTTGCCTATTAGGAGTAAGTCTTCTATCAGCATCCTATAGGCCTAAGGTTGGGTGATGCCCTTCCTTAGACCCAAGGTTAGGTATTCCCTACCTTGGTTTCCAGTTGATCCGCCTATTAGGAGTAAGTCTTCTATCAGCATCCTATAGGCCTAAGGTTGGGTGATGCCCTTCCTTAGACCCAAGGCTAGGTATTCCCTACCTTGGTTTCCAGTTGATCCGTCTACTAGGAGTAAGTCTTCTATCAGCATCCTGTAGACCTAAGGTTGGGTGATGCCCTTCCTTAGACCCAAAGCTAGGTATTCCCTACTTTGGTTTCCAGTTAATTTTGCCTATTAGGAGTAAGTCTTCTATCAGCATCCTATAGGCCTAAGGTTGGGTGATGCCCTTCCTTAGACCCAAGGTTAGGTATTCCCTACCTTGGTTTCCAGTTGATCCGTCTACTAGGAGTAAGTCTTCTATCAGCATCCTGTAGACCTAAGGTTGGGTGATGCCCTTCCTTAGACCCAAAGCTAGGTATTCCCTACTTTGGTTTCCAGTTAATTTTGCCTATTAGGAGTAAGTCTTCTATCAGCATCCTATAGGCCTAAGGTTGGGTGATGCCCTTCCTTAGACCCAAGGCTAGGTATTCCCTACCTTGGTTTCCAGTTGATCTGTCTACTAGGAGTAAGTCTTCTATCAGCATCCTGTAGACCTAAGGTTGGGTGATGCCCTTCCTTAGACCCAAAGCTAGGTATTCTCTACTTTGGTTTCCAGTTAATTTTGCCTATTAGGAGTAAGTCTTCTATCAGCATCCTGTAGACCTAAGGTTGGGTGATGCCCTTCCTTAGACCCAAAGCTAGGTATTCCCTACTTTGGTTTCCAGTTAATCTGCCTATTTGGAGTAAGTCTTCTATCAGCATCCTATAGGCCTAAGGTTGGGTGATGCCCTTCCTTAGACCCAAGGCTAGGTATTCCCTACCTTGGTTTCTCCAGTTCTCCTGTCTAGTAGGTGTAAGACTTCTATCAGCATCCTATGGGCCGTAAGGTTGGGTAATGCCCACCCTTACATTCTTGAGATTCCTTTTAAATTTTCCATTCGGTCAACGCCAATGTGTGCAGCAGAAGTTCCTTCTACTACACACATTGGGGGTCCATTTGTTGACCTCATTTTTGTATGAGGTCACTAAGACCCATCCAGAACCCAGATTTAATCCTAGACCCTAGGATCCACTCTAGACCTTAGGATCCTTCTAGATCCAAGACCTTAGAGCCTATTCTAGAGCCTAGGATTCCCTTAAATCCTAGATCTCAAAACTCTTCTAGATCTCAAGATCACTCCAACTTCAAACCAATCCCCACCCTTGATCAACCTCAACCTTAAATCAATTCATACCTTTGATCAACTCCAACTTCAATTTGATTCAGCTTTTGATCAATTCAAATCTCAAACTCCATTCAATTTAAATCCAAATTAATCCAAGCTTCAACCACATCCAAACTTTGACCCAATCTACTTGACAATTCAAACTTCAACTTTGACTTTGAGCCTACCCTTGATCTAGCTTTGACCCTTTCCATTCATTAACAATCACCACATGATTGTTAATGATTTGGATACTTCAATATTAATCTTTCAAACTTAAAATCCATTCCAAATCCAGAAATCCAAACCCAAATCCTAAGTCTTAAGGCTCTGTCCTAAAGACCATTTTCAAGGATTTTTCAAATACTTTGAAACCCAGTCAAATGATCTCTAATTCAGAGTCTACCACTTGAAAAGTGATAAGACATGTCTCTAGAGGGTACCCTTAAAATTTGAGCCCATTCTGAGGTCTCTAACCCCAGAATCTAAATCAAAATCCAAAGGCTGTAAAACCTTCAGATATTTACAGCCCATGCCACTGAACCTAACCCCTTTGGGATCTTGACCTTGGAACCCTTACCCAAGCCTCCAATTACTTCCAGACCCTTGATTTTAACCCATTGAGCAGTAAACTGCACTTTTCAGACCCATTTTTTTACCATAGTTGACCAATAGGTCAAAATTGACCAAAATACCCCTATGGGGCTCAAATAGGGATTTCAAACCAAATGAGCTCCAAATTGGATGCAACCACCTTTGACAAATTTCAAATGTCATTTCAAATCTTTTGAATCTATTTCCAACCCTTGGGTCAACCTGGTTGACCAAGTCAACAGGTTTGACCCAAGAAGCCCTTTAAGGGTCCAAACATGTGTTTTGACCCAAATGACCTCTCTAGGCCATCCAACCACTTCCTTTGGACTTGAAGTATCATTTCAAACCTGTTGAGCCCAAACCCAGACCCTGGGTCAACCTGGTTGACCAAGTCAACCTAGGTTGACCAAACAGGCCCTTAAGGGTTCAAATAGAGATTTTGATCAAATTGAACTCCCCAGACTTGAGGACCACCTTCAATGGTCTCCAAATATCTTTTCAAATTTGTCCAGCCCAGACTCACCCCTTGGGTCAACCTGGTTGACCCAGTCAACATAGGTTGACCCAAGTTTCCCTTAAGACTTTAAATGTTTCATTTTAACCCATTCAACTCATTTGACTCCTTTCAAGCTTCAAATTAACTCCTATTCATGGCTCAATCACCTCCTAACGATTGGTAAATCAAATCCAAATCAAATTTGGCTAAGTCAACATTTTGATTTTGGTCAAGCTTGTGGGTTTAGATCAAAACCACCACTAGCATTTGATCAAATCCCTATCAAGCTTTCAAATCATTCCTTTTAATTCCTTGACTCTTGCCAAATACATCACGAACCAAGTCATGGTCATTTTGACCAAGTTAACACTTGTAAACTTGGTCAAACTAGCTCAAGCTTCCTTACTTGCATTCAAACCTTAAATCCTAATTGTCAAACCTCTCCAAGTTCAATCCAACCTGCATCCATGACCTTCTACTGCCACCTCAGCACCCTTGACCTTTTGACTGGTCAATTCGGTCAACAAAGGGTTTATGGAGGAGCCCCATGGTCAAACTTACATGTGAGCCTCCTTCTCACTAATCTAGGCATCTAGGTTAGTCCTAAATGAGAGATAAAGCTCTCTAATAGGCTCCCTAATAAAACCCAGCCCTTGGTTTAGCCTTAAATGGCAGTGGTCCCCCCCCACCTCCCAAAGCTATCCAATGGTTGGAGGGCCTTTCCCAGCCTTTTTCCCTGCCACCTGACGGCTTGGGACACTTGTCCCTCATCAGGGAGAGGCCCCTGATGCATCCCAGCCATCCATTTGGCTTGGGGATGTTTGAATAGGAGAAAAGTGCCCTAAGGCCTTTCATTCTCCATCTAACTCTCTCTCACCACTCAAGCTCTCTAGAGGCCAGAGCTAATTTCGTTTTAGCTCTTGGGATCACATCTTCATCCCCCACAACAAAAAAACTGGTGATTGACGGCGGCCGGCGGCGAGATTCCATCCAAACCGAGACCAAAGGACCGTCCCAGGCCTGTAGCTCGAGATCCAGACCTTCTCAGCCTTTGGAGTCTTCTGGAGAAATGATCTAGGACAAACAAAAAGTTCAACAAGCCCTCAAGCATAAAAAACCATCCATTGAATCAGGGTAAAACCTAAACCCTAGTTTAAGACACTTAGATTAAATTAGCTTTTCATAAAGCAATTTTTGAGCTGTTAAATAAGTACCCCATTGATTCTCTTCATAAGATAATTCTATATTTAAAATTTCAAGTTAAATAGTCAAGTATTTTGATAGAACGACTCGTTTTACTTGATCATGGCTCGGGTTCGGACGTGCATGAGCTGCACGTTCTCGGGGCCGTTGATCGCACGATTAACAGCCCAGATTAAGCCATCCCATTGCCTTTCCGAGTCGTGTATCCGATTTGCAGCTATCTGCTCCGTCCGGCGTGATCTCGACCGCCCATCCGAATCCACGGGATCTGCCCACCGCCGTTTGATATCACTTAGCAGAGATCAAACGGCGGGATTTGATCTCCTCCGTCGGATCGAGCAGGCTGAGGATCGAACGGTGGATATCTGCTGCTGAGCTGGTTAAGTGGAGGGCCCCGCTTGACCGCCGCCTTCCACCTGGCCTAATCACACGCTGCCGCGTGTAAATCCCCAATTAAGGCTTCGTTTTAATTATATTTAATTATAGAATCTTTAAAAAATTATAGTAAATAAAATATAAGTCCAAAAAATTCATATAATATATCAAACTGCTCAGTTTTCCAGAGGCTTTAATTTAAAAATAAAATTGCTTTAAAATATTCTATATATTTTAAGTAATTTAAAATACAAACTATTTGATTATTTTAATTATTGTTTAATTAAAATAAATCCAAATATTTTCAAAATTCTAATAAGAATATTTTAGTCCATTTTAAATTTCTAGAACTCTTTTCTAAGATTATTTGAGCACAATTAAATATTAATCTGAATTATTAAAATTATAGTCTTTATTTTACATATAATTTTAAAATTATATCATTTTAAAATTATATGTATATTTAAATGCTTTTTAAACACTTTGAATTTAACTTGAAATTTTAATCATAGTTTGTACTTGATAGAATCGATTTAATGGGGATTGGATAAGGGGTAATTAATTCGTTGATTACTCATTATCCAAGTTTTACCTTCAAATAATCAAATTTTGATCTTTGCATGCTTAGGAAGCACACACGTGCACTTAGCCTATGTTCTCCTAGATTTAAGGACTTGAATGTGCTTGTGTATGGTTTCTTACATGTTGTCCAAGGGTTGGTTAAAACATTGATTCAAACCTATTAAACATAGTGACACAATTAAGGACAATAATTAAGGACCTATATTTAGAAAACTTAGAGAAATTCTAGAAATTAAGATATAAATCCTTTTGATTTGAAACTTTGAACATTTGAACTTAGTGACATTTAAAACCCTTAGAAAAATTTCCACTGGTTTTGGAAATCATTAGGGCCCTTAATCAAATTTCTTAATCCTAAACCCTTAATTAAGTCCTAAAACCTTCTAAAAATTGTAATAAATCCAATTTAAATCCAAAAAATACATATAAACCCTTAAACTGACCAGAATTCAGTCCTTAATCTATGATAATTAAAAGCCCTTTGATTTGACAGCAATTTAAACCCTAATTTAATTTTAAGTGAAAACCAATATTTAATTAAGATAATTAATTAATAATAATATAAAAATCCAAAAATCTTCCAAACACTTGGGGGATCCCTCCTTAGGTTATTTCTGACCTTTGGAGGTGTTTTCAAGAAGTTGGGAACTTGTTTGAAGCAAAATCACAAAAGAGGCCTTCTAATTAAGAAATTCCCAAAACCCATTAAAATGCCCAAACTTCAATAATCCATAACTAATTCTAGAAAAATCCAAATTACCCAAACTCACTTGCATTCAACTCATATTGAGGCCTAATATTTATTAAAAATATTAAATTCCAGAAATTTGCAATGTTTTAAAAAGTCAACAAATCGGTCAACTTTAAGTCAAAACTAGTTCAAAACTTCAAACCTTTGTAATAAAATGTAGAAAAATCCGATTTTAACGTACCTACCTTCTAACTGATCGTAGTAAGGTCTAGTATTTTAATAAAATACAAACATTCCAGAATTTGAACTTAATCAAATAGTCATTTTCAACCCCTTAATTAAATCATTAAAATATTCAAAAATTCATAAAATTCAAGATTATTCCAAAACTCCAGAAAATGTTAACTTAATGTTTAAAACACTTAACAAATCCTTTAAAACACAACAACCACCCTAAAGTTGAAGTTTATTGGCTGGACTACTCCGGGCTGCGGGGCTAAGTGTCCTAAGGAGGCTGGTTCCTCGAGCCTGGTGGCACAACGCCACGAATGGATTCTAAAGGGTGTCAAACCTTAAAATGGATTAACTTTTTAATTATTTAACATTTTTAAAAGTCTCTAATTCAATTACATTAATTTGGTTTATCGGCTGGACTACTCCGGGCTGCGGGGCTAAGTGTCCTAAGGAGGCTGGTTCCTCGAGCCTGGTGGCACAACGCCACGAATCAATTAATGGCAAACTTAAATTAATCAACTTTAAAAATCAGTAATTAATTCATTTTAATATTAATCCACTCTTTTAATTCCAACCAATTTAAATAACTTAATCAACCCCGATTGCTACTGGGTAACCCAGGCCTACGAGGCTATTAGCTTAGCCCCAAGGAAGGTGAAATAAACTTCACGGCCTCGGTGTGAAACAAAGGTAGTAATCAATTAACTTTTAAAACACGTTTAATTAAAATTCTTAATTCATTAATACTTAAATTTTAATTTAAATTCCCTTTTAAGCCTTAACAAATCCAGACCTTTAGACAACTTCAATTAATAACCCACTTTAGGATCTACCCCAGCCACACGACCTTTCTCACACACTTTAGATGATGTGCTAGGACAACCAACTCTAGATCTAGGTTAGGCCGGTGTTTACTTTACTGCTGTGTGCCGGATTTTTCGTAGTTTTCACTGCATGTTGTGGATGAAATTGCTTTGCTGTGTCTGTTTACTTTTTCTGTACTCTGTGGATGGATTGATGTGTTTGGCGACTAGATTACCCTTAGGTTAGGTACGATCTAGATGTTGACACAGTTTTCTGCAGGTGGCCACGCTCATGCAGGGCAATAAAAAAAAGGGGGCAAATCAAAAAATGCATAAATATTATAAACTCTTTGCACAGGTGCTTCAGCTGCTAAAGCCCCCAAATCATAAAAAGAGCGTGGCCAGTGTGTTTACTTTTTTTTGCTCATATACAACTGCTTGGGAATAACTGCTTTATATATATTAATTGCTTAGGATAACCCTGCAGGTGAGTCTAGATCTTTTATTTTGATATAAATGTAATTTGTGCAAGTGTCAAGTGTTGTGAAAGTTTATTTTGAATTGGGATACATAGATCCAAAGCTTGGATTCCAAAGAGGAAAGGATACCCCTTTAGGGAACACTCCTTTTCCATTTGGAAATCCAAATTTGGATCATACTTCTTCCTCACCCAAAGAGGAAAGAGTGGCCTTACCCCCTTAGAGGGAAGTGCCCTCTTGTCCATTTGGGTAATCTACTACGAAGATTCCAAGAAGATTGAAGAAAAGGAGTCCAAAGAAGAATGAAATTGAAGATTTGAAGATTTGAAGATTGAGAGTATCCCACTCAAAATAACTTGCGTCGTTACTAGGTTTAGAATCCGGGTTGTTGTCAGTGGTGCCCGGCCACTTTACTTTCTGCAATATTCTGGTTTGTAATAAGCAAGGCAACTTTGCCTATGGACATTTATTAATTAATTTATATTTGATGTGATGATTCGATTGCCTCTAGGATTACTTGTTTTTACTAGTTTTTTGGCGATTGCATGCCGCTCTTTGTTTTCGCCTGGATACGTGAGGCTCGTGAGGGTGTGAAACTTTTCTACTCATAATTTTAAAAGTCTAAAATTTTAGTGAGTCTAAATAACATAGAAAGATAACGAATCTAGGGAATTAGCCGGGGATCGACCCCCGGGGTCGCATGCATATTTTTGCATTACTCTTTCCTTGCTTTAGACCCTTCCCCGCCTGCGGGTAGAGTCCAGATAGTCTGACCTATGAGGACGAGGTGCCGGACCTGGGGAAGTCCAGTCTTCTAAAAAACTATTTTATAAGCCTGTTTTTAAAATTTCAAGCATACTTGATTGGAAGTTGTTAACTAGCATGCATTGCATTAGATACAAACTAAAAGAGTCAAAAATTTAATTGCATCAGTTTAGCATTTTTGCACCCAACATGTGTCAAAGGGGCTAATTAGGAAAATCTCTAGATGTCGGCCCCGACTCTCCAAAACTTTAATTACAACGTCCCTACCATTCTTTCATAAATAAACCGGATTCATATATTTTAAATCGATTAGGTGGTTAGCTGGCTCCCCAATCCAGGCCGGGGTAAGTCCAGACCTTGCACTGCATTAGTTAGGATCGGACGACTGTGGTCCAGTGTCCAAAATAGATTTAGGATCCGGGGCAGATCTTTGATTATAAGACCCCAAATTTCGGGAATATAGTCCCAAATTTCTAATAAAATACTTAACTCTAATTAAAGCTTCGTTTCAATCCTAAAACATAAAGCCCAACACTTAGATTAAGTTGGGACACTTCCGGATGGTTCTGGAATCTCAAAGTGTCCCCTACCTCTCGTCCTTTGACTCCGTTAATAACTGCTCAATCTTGATCCATTCCATTTTGATTTTCCAATAATTCTATTCACACTTTGATATCACTCCTAGAAATTCTAACAAAATTTTGCCATTATTTTAATCGAGAGTTTTCGTAGGAGACTTTGTCTCCCTACGATGTAATTAACTACGAGGGCTTGCGCTCGTAGGAGATTTGGAACCCCACACACACCTGATTTTAAAATTGATTTTAAAATTTCACTAGATTTCTTTGGGAAAAGTTAAAGAATGATCGTCGTCGTTGCATTAGAAGAATTATCGTAGAATGGTGTCATTTCCCTTTGGGGAGATACATCCTTCTTCGATAAGGCTTTGGATGTGAATGCGACGATCATACTTCTTGAATATTGTAAATGGGTACTTAGTTGAACTCTATTTTGTTCCCTCGGGGCCATATGAAGTTCTCTTTAGAACCCGATCATAATATTCAAGATGTGTTTACATAATTCTAAGCCTGAACACCGTTATGAAAGTTTATTTTCGTCCTCCGGGGTGATATATTCTTTCTAACGAGTTGATTCGACCTTAGGATTAGAACTCAACCTTAATCTTAAAATCCCCAAAGAAAACTAATATTTTTCAAAACATATTTTCAAAATTCCACCAACAAGGAGTGACCAAGGATATTGAATATATCGTCCTGGCCGATCCTGCGATCGTCCGGGATGATGTGATCGTATCAATCATCCTTAATTACTTCCCTGATTTGTCTGTTCAATTAAGGCATAATTGTGAATATCGTCCAGGCCGATCAATGATCGTCCGGGCCCATAATATAAAAATACAGTATACCTTATCTTTCTATGGCAGCAACTTCTTTCTGTTTTGAGCTTATCGTCCTGGCCGATACACGTATCGTCCAGGCCGATATGTTAATGTCGGCTGCCCTAATTAAGAATCCTGATTAGAGTCTCTGTTTTGAACTCGATCGTCTAGGACGATCCAATGGATCGGCCTGGCCGATGTGAGCAAAAATAGAGATTCTAAATCTCTCAAGTGTGTGTGTAGGGTTACTTAGTATCAGTCTTTTAAACATTACAAACTGACTCAAGAAGAGACAAAATAGATTACAGATTGACTCAACCCTATCCTACCCACTTCTGCATTTGCATCGTTTGTTCGTCCAATTCGATTCCTGAAATGTTAGAAAAAAGAGGCAGTCCAAGATAATCAGTAGGGTTTTCCAATCATTAAAACATAAGCCATGAAATAAGGTTTGGAACACATTCAAACTTAAATCACTTTCAATCAAATTCAAGCCCAAAACTTAGGATAGATTGAGGTGTTTCTGAAGTAATTCAGAATCCCAAAACGCCTCTTACCCTTCTTCTTTTGACTCCAGAAATAAGTGTTCAAACATCGAACCAATCCCGATTGAAACCTAAATGAAATTTCTACCGCTATTTTAATAGAGAGTATTCGTAGGAAACTCCAGTTTCTTACGATGTAATTAACTATGAGGGCTTGCGCTCGTAGGAGATTTAGTAACCCAGATCTGATTTTTAAAATCAAAATTTTCAAAACCTTTAATTAATTATCTTTGGAAAGATTCAAAATTCAAAGATCGTTACCTCTTTTTTCAAACGATCAATAGTGATTGATAGCTTCTTTCCTCGAAGAGATATATCAATTTCTATTGTGATTTTGATTGTGAAATTAACGATCTCTCATCCAAATTATTATAATTAAATGATCAATTGAACATAATTTTGATCTTTCGAGATCATATATTATCTCTCCTGAGTTTGACTATGATAATCAGGATGAATTAAAATTCTAAAATTTGAACCCATTAGGGAACGATATGATCATCTCCCGAGGCAATATACTGTTCATAATGATGTGTTCAATTTTAAAATTCAAAATTAAATGTTTCCCAAAGAAAATTAACACTTTTCAAAATACAATTTTTCAATCAAACAACACTATATTCGTACGTACGAATCTTTGGTTCGTCCGGACGAACGCTTGGCGATTCAGTGTGGGGGACAGTTTAAACTGCCATTAAAACGATCTTAAATTTCTGATCGTCCAAGACAAACACCTGTTCGTCTGTACAATCGTTTGGTCAAAAGTCTTTATGAAAGGATGCTTCCTAGGTTGTGTGATTACGAAAAGCCATTTTATTTTGGGCGCATTCGTTCGTGTCACGACCCAACCCGATAGGAACAAATCCTGCTCGCACCGGTCTTGACGGGACTTGCAACTTGAAATCCATGATCTAGTTTTGGAACTTTCTTCAGAACTTTCTTCCAAACACTTGAACAAATAAAAACATAGAGCTACTATTAACTTCCAAAACACAGAAATGAATTCAGTATTTTCTTCTTTCTTTCTTTTTCATCAAAATAATCATGTACAATACAGTTCATGGCTACAGACATAAAGAACAGAACAGAAAAGCCATGAATGTACAAAATCAAAAGTACAAAATACTTAATCTCAGATAAGACACATAACGGCTAGTCCAAGACTTCCTTCCCTTTCCCAGAATCTGAAAAACCATGCATAAAGCAAGGATGAGCTAACAGCTCAGCAAGACAACACTCACTAATCAAAATATCCAGAAATTCACATAAGAAAATACATAAGAAGAAGATATTCCAATAGCCGTACATAAATTGTATAGAAATTATATAATCATCAGAATACAGACACTTGCTCAAATAAAAGTCACATCACTGATATAACAAAATAGAATTCCCTTCATAAACAGAAATCGTACAGAGCAAATAGAATCTTACAGAACAAACAGAATCATACATAACAAACAGAATTGTACAGAACGGACAGAATCGTACAGAACAGATTTCAAATCAGATAAAAATCACATTTTAACATCAGATCACATATCAAATTTCAGATTCCTAGACCCTAATAGAATCTCTACGGATTTTGACCCCTTATGCCTCCCTTCCCTGACACTGACAGAATCTCATATTCTGACCCCTTATGTCTCCCTTCCTAAACACTGACAGAATCTCAATGGATTCTGGCCCCTTATGTCTCCCTTTGTGCTTGAAGCACCAGAACAGAATAGATACACAAAATTTTCCGAACAAAACTTGTTTTCAGATTCTCAGATTTTCAGATTTCTCGGACCCAGACAATGGAATCACAAAGGATTCCAGCCCCTTATAACTCCCTTCTAATATCACAACACATCAAAACATTAAAATAAGAAAAATTGAATACTTCAAAAAATTTGTCAGCGGTATAACGACAGTATATGGAATTTCCACAAAATTCACAGATTCAGAAACTTACCAAATTATAATAGATAGTACACAATATTATTCTAAGACTTTTATTGTACTGAGATAGTAAATTCAGACATCCAGATAAATTATTATTAAATTAAAACTCAACAGAATTCAAAATACCCGGTAAAAATATTCCAAAAAATACTGAAAACATGCACAATTATCATCTCAGAAACATACCAAAAGTTACGTGGTAAAACCTTTATCTGTACAAAATGGAATCAATTATTCGCTAATGGAAATAAAATTCGAGACAGAAAAGTCATCAAAATCATCATTTCTGAAAATTGAGAAAGGTAGAATGTACCTTACCTCGAGTCGGTCAACTTCTTCAACTATGGCGACGGACGAAAATGGACAGAAGTCGTCCAAAAATCATTTTTCTTCCTTTTTCCTTTAAATTTCTCTCTCCTGGGTTTTTCTCTCTCTTCAAAAAGATCTCAATCCATATATATCCAGTCTGATCGTTCCGAATGATCCCAGATCATCCCGGAACGATTTGGTCTCTAGACGAATTTCGTCCAGACAAAATTAAATATTGTACCTGGACGACTTGCTCTCTGTATGATTTTCATACAGAAGAACCCCAATTCATCCTGGGATGAACCTTCCAGCCAAAAATTTTCTTCACAACCTGAACCGATCGTCCCAAGACGATCCAACTTTGTCCTGGACGATCCTGGAAGGAAAACATGAAGAAATGAGTTTTCACAATCTCCCCAACTTCAGAAAAATGTCGTCCTCGACATTTCCAAAAACAAACCTGAGTCAAAACAGATTCAGATACAACCGTCTCATATCTGACTCCTTCTCCCAAGTCGTCTCACATGCTGTTCTATGTTTCTATTGAATTTTAACCATTGGAATCTATTTATTTCTTAACTTACGTACATTATAAGCCAAAATATTTTCTGGCTCTTCCTTGTACTGTAGATTCTCTTGAATCTCCACATCATCAACAAAAAGTTTATTTTCAGAGTCAGAGATCCACTTTCTCAAAGAGGATACGTGGAACACGTTATGTACATCAGACATTTGATCAGATAATAACAGCCTAAAAGCAGACTTTCCAATCCTTTCGAGGATTTCAAAAGGTTTGACATACCTTGGACTAAGCTTACTCACCCTTCCAAATCTGCTAACACCTTTCATCGGATTGACTTTGACATACACAAAGTCACCTACCTGAAATTCCACCAGCTTATGCTTGAAATTATAATACTTTTGTTGTCTGTCTTGTACCGCTTTCAATCTTTCTTTAATCAGATTGATTTTCAGAACAGTTTCATCCACAAAAGTTGAACCCATCACTTGTCTATCTCCCACTTTAGTCAGAGTCAAAGGGGTTCTACACTTTCGGCCATACAGAGCTTCGTAAGATGCCATACCAATACTGGACTGAAAACTGTTATTATATGCAAAATCTATCAAAGAAATGTGATCCTCCCAGCTACCTCCAAAATCCAGAACACATAGCCTTAGAAGATCTTCCAGTACTTGAATAGTCCTCTCAAATGGTCCATCAGTATGCGGATGAAAAGACGCACTGAAATGCAACTTCGTACCCAAGCCTTGCTGAATATCCTTCCAAAGTCTGGAAGTGAATCTTCCATCTCGATCAGATATAATCACTTTAGGCACACCATGCAATCTAACAATTTCTTTAACATATATCTGAGCTAACTTGTCCACCGGATTCGTCTGTCTGATCGGAAGAAAATGTGCAGACTTTATTAATCTATCTATAATCACACAAATGGCATCATGTCCTTGCCTTGATCGAGGAAAACCCATAGCAAAATCCATCATTACCTCCTCCCACTTCCACTTAGGGATAGGCAACGACTCTAAAAGATCTCCTGGTCGCTGATGCTCTGCCTTCACTAACTAACAGGCTTCACATTTTGAAACAAACTCTGATACATCCTTTTTCATTCCAGGCCACCAAAACAAACTCTTCATATTTTCGTACATCTTACCACTTCCTGGATGAATGGTATAGCCTGAATAATGAGATTCGTGTAGAATCTCCTTCCTCAGATCTCCAAACACAGGAATCCACAGCCTGTTCTTACAGAAAATAGCACCAGAATCAGAAATTCGTAGTTCAGATTTCTTACCAGATTTAATCTGAACAATCAACTTCGCATATTTAGAGTCTGACTTCTGAGCTTCAATAATCTTCTTTTCTAAAGAAAACTGAATGTCTATCTGAGTTAACACACCAGAATCCAGGCTAGTAGAGGAAATAACCTCCAACTATAATCTTTCCATTTCTTGTATCAGATACGCATCAGAAGTAAGCTGAATATCTGATAATCTAGAAGATTTCCTGCTCAGAGCGTCTGCTACCACATTAGCCTTATCAGGCTGATACTAAATCGTCACATCGTAATCCTTGATCAATTCAAGCCATCTTCTTTGCTTCAAATTCAAATCCTTTTGAGTAAAGATATACTTCAAACTCTTATGATCAGTGAAGATCTCACACTTTATGCCATACAAGTAATGACGCCAAATATTCAAAGCAAATACAACTGCAGCCAATTCCAAATCATGCGTTGGGTAATTTTTTTCATGTAGTTTCAACTGTCTTGAGGCATAAGCAATTACCTGACCTTGCTGCATTAGGACATAACCCAAATCTTTCAGTGAAGCATAACTGAATACCTCAAATCCTTCTGTACCTGACGGAAGTGCTAATACCGGAGCAGATGTCAAACAATCTTTCAATCGCTGAAAACTAGCTTCACACTCTGGTGTCCAAACAAAAGCTACTGACTTCTGAGTCAATCTCGTCAGAGGTATAAAAATCTGAGTAAATCCTTTCACAATCTTTCTATAATAACCAACCATGCCCAAGAAATTACGTACCTCAAATACCGTAGTAGGCCTTGGCCAAGTAGTAACAGCTTGAACTTTATGGGGATCCACAGAAATACCTTCACCGCTCACTATATGACCCAGAAAAGAAATGCTCTTCAACCAGAATTCATATTTGGAGAACTTAGCAAACAACTGATGCTGTCTCAAAGTCTCCAACACAATCCTCAAATGTCTGGTATGGTCTTCTTCAGAAGCAGAATATACCAGAATATCGTCGAAGAAGATGATCACAAATTGATCTAGATACTCCTTGAACACTCTGTTCATCAAATAATACAACAGGTGCATTGGTTACCCCAAAAGGCATAACCAAAAACTCGTAGTGTCTGTACCGAATACTGAAAGCTACCTTCATCACATCAGCTTCCCTTACTTTCACTTGATAGTTTCCAGATCTCAAATCAATATTTGAAAATGCAGAAGATCCAGCTAGCTGATCAAACAAATCATCAATCAGTGGCAACATATATTTATTCTTAATTGCGACTTTATTCAGATCTCTGTAATCAACACATATTCGCATTGTTCCGTCCTTCTTTACAAACAGAACAGGTGCTCCCCAAGGAGAAACACTAGGTCAAACAAATCCTTTATCAACCAACTCGTGAAGCTGAACTTTCAACTCTGAAAGTTCCTTCGGTGCCATCCTATACGGAGTTTTAGATATCGGAGATGTACCCGAAAAAACATCAATACAGAACTCAACATCTCTATCCGGAGGTAAACCAACTAACTCCTCAGAAAATACATCGGAAAACTCTCATACCACTAGGATATCAAAAATAGAACCCGCATCCATGTTCAAATCCCATACAGGCCAAAAATACCATACATTCCACATTCTTCTAAATTCCAAAACAGAAATCAAACAGGACAGAATGCCTCTTAATCCTTGGAATACACATCTCTCACCCTCCATAAGTAAGCTCACTTGCTTCTTCAAACAATCAATCTGAGCCTCATACAGACTCAGCCAATCCATGCCCAAAATCACATCATACAAGGAAATCGTCAAAAAAATCAAACACGATTTCTACTTCTTGCCAGAAATATCAATCTCACAAAAACAAAACTTCTAAGCAATCAAATTATTTCTAGCCAGCAAAAGAACAGAAAGAGAAATTGGCAACATCACGGAATCTAGATGCAAAGTATCAAACAACGCTCAGACAAAAATGAATGACTGGCTCCAGAATCAAATAAAACATGACAGGGATGATCAGAAATATAAACCATACCTATCACCACATCAGGAGCATCTCGAGCCTCTTGCTAATTCAAACTATATACACGTGGCTGAACTGGAGATGGAGCTACAAAACCACTAGACTCCCTCTGAGTACCGCCAGGTGGTCTCCTCACCATAGAACCTGATCGATCAGGGATGATCCTTCAGAAATAGTATGTGGAGGAACTGTCCTCAGCCTTCCTGCTGAACTGGCAGGTCTAGCAAAACTCTCAGATCTGAACTCAGAGCGTCGATCAAATCCAACATGTGGACACTCTACTATTTGATGTCCTGTCTGACCACATCTAAAACACTAGCCAGTCATCCTGTAGCACTGGCCAAAATGTCATCGTCCATAATTTTGGCACACAGGTGCACCACTGACTGACCCTGAACTGGTCACACTGCCACTACCAGAAATTGTAGTGGACACAGACTGTCCACTCCTCCTAGAATCTCCAGAATTAAATCTCTTCTTGCCAAATCCAGAAAAACCACTACCAGAAGCATCACCATTGAACCTCTTCCTACTGGTAGTCCATCGCTGTTGAGTAGCCATCAGATCATTCTCTATCAGACGAGCTCTCTCCACAAGCTCAGAGAAATCAGAAATGTGAAATGGTACCAGGGCCTACCTCAGGTTATCTCGTAATCCCCTCAGAAATCTGTAGCACTTCTCAGCAGAAGTACTCACAAATTATGGAGCATATCGTGCCAAAGCAGTAAACTCTGCCTTGTACTGCATAACCATCATGCTCCCCTGAACTAATCTCAGAAAAGTCTCCTGCATTTGCTGTCTTGCAGAAGGAGGTACAAACTAAGACCAAAAGACGTCAGAAAATTCTTCCCAAAAAATCAGAGAATTTAGTTTACCTTGGAACTTTTCCTCCTACTGGCCCATCCACCAGCGTTCAGCTTCACCGTCTAACAAAAAAATAGCTAACAGTGCTTTCCTGTCCGGAGGACACTGCATACTGTCAAAGGTCTTTTCCAACCTCCTTAACCACTCCTCAGCTGCTCTGGGCTCAACCGTGCCCTCAAATTTTGGAGGTTTCAATCTCAGAAACATCTGTAGATGTCTATCCACATCCTCAGATCGAACAGTACGGGCTCTATTCTGAGTCTCGCTTATCATCTGAGCAACCAGTGTAGCAAATTGAGAAACCATATCAGAACCAACCACTAGGGTAGAACTGTTCACAGGAGCTGCCTGACTAGCACTCTGCCCGTCAGTCATATCTGGGTCTGGCAGATCTATAATCACACAAAAAACTATGCACATAAAACAACACAATAAAAAATCCAGACACCCCAGAACTACCCCTATCATCTTACAGATCGATTCCTATAGCTTTGTCTTACAATCCAAGTTCCAAAACTAGTGTTCTGATATCACTAAAGTTTTGTCTCGATCCAACCCGACCGAAACGAATCCCGCTTGCGCCGGGTCACGACGGGACTTGCAACTTGAAATCCAGGATCTAGTTTTGGGACTTGCTTCAGAATTTTTCTCCAAACACTTGAACAAATAAAAATACATAGCTACTATTAACTTCCGAAACACAGAAATGAATTCACAATTTTCTTCTTTCTTTCTTTTTCATCAAAATAATTATGTACAATACATTTCACGGCTACAGATAGAAAAAATAGAACAGAAAAGCCATGACTGTACAAAATCAAAAGTACAAAATACCTAATCTCATATCAGACACAAAACGGCTAGTCCAAGATTTCTTTCCCTTTCCCAGAACCTGAAAACCACGCAGAAAACAAGGATGAGCTAACAGCTCAGCAAGATAACACTCACCAATCAAAATCTCCAGAAATTCACTTCAGAAAATACATCAGAAGCAGATATTCTAATAGCCATACAAAAATCATATAGAAATCATATAGTCATCAGAATACAGACACTTGCTCAAATAAAAGTCATATGACTGATATAATAAAACAGAATTCCCTTCATAAACAGAAATCGTACAGAGCGAACAAAATCTTACAGAACAAACAGAATCGCACAGAACAAACAGAATCGTACAGAATAGATAGAATCGTACAGAATAGATTTCAAATCAGATAAAAATCACATTTCAACATCAGATCACATATCAGATTTCAGATTCCCAGACCCTAACAAAATCTCTACGGATTCTGGCCCCTTTTGCCTCCCTTCCCTGACATTGATAGAATCTCAGATTCTGGCCCCTTATGTCTCCGTTCCCTGACACTGACAGAATCTCAACAAATTTTGGCCCCTTATGTCTCCCTTTGTGCTTGAAGCACCAAAATAGAACAGATATACAAAATTTTTAGAATAGAACTTATTTTTAGATTCTCAGATTTTCAGATTTCTCGGACCCAGACAATGGAATCACAAAGGATTCCAGCCCCTTATAACTCCCTTCTGATATCAAAGCACATCAAAACATTCAAATCAGAAAAATAGAATACTTCAGAAAATTCGTTAGCGGCATAACGGCAGTATACAAAATTTCCACAAAATTGACAGATTCAGAAACTTACCAAATTATCACAGATAGTACACAATATTATTCTAAGACTTTCATTATACTGAGACAATAAATTCAGACATCCAGATAAATTATTATTCAATTAAAACTCAACAAAATTCAAAATACCCGATAAAAATATTTTAGAAAATACTTAAAACGTGCACAATTATCATCTCAGAAACATACCAAAAGTTATGCGATAAAACCTTTATCTATACAAAATGGAATCAATTATTCGCTAACGGAAACAAAATCCGAGACAAAAAAGTCGTCAAAATCCAGGTTTCTGAAAATTGAGAAAGGCGGAATGTGCCTTACCTCGAGTCGGTCAACTTCTTCAATTATGGCGACGGACGAAAATGGACAGAAGTCACCCAAAAATCACTTTTCTTCCTTTTTTCCTTCAAATTTCTCTCTCTTGGGATTTTCTCTCTCTTCCAAAATATCTCAATCCATATATATCCAGTCTGATCGTCCTGGACAATCGTAGATCATCCCGGACAATCCCAGATCGTCCCGGGATGATTTGGCCTCTGGAAAATTTCATCCAGACGAAATTAAATATCGTACCTGAATGACTTGCTGTCTGTATGATTTTCGTATAGACGAACCCCAGTTTGTTCTGGGATGAACCTTCCAGCAAGAAATTTTCTTCACAACCTGAACCGATCGTCCCAGGACGATCCAACTTCGTCCTGGACGATCCTGGAAGGAAAACATGAAGAAATGAGCTTTCACAGTTCATCCTTACAAAATTTTTTCGTATGAGACGAATTGAATTTTGTACAGAACGAAAGTAATTTCATCTATACGAATAGTCGTATTTCATTAAATTGTCAGGCTTTTAAACTCAATAGTCATCACTCACACATCTCTTTCAAACCTTTCTACCTTTAGATCTTATCAATGGAAAGTTCAAGCAAACAACAAAAGGTTCTAGCTAAGGGTCCACCAAAAAATTCTAGCGATAACTTTCTGACCAAGGCCAAAGAAGAATCTTTTCCTAGATTTGTCTCCGCTAAGATTACCCCGTCTAGAACTCTTATTCAAGAACAACTGACCTTTCAGGTAATGAACTTATTTTCTTCAACTCAATTTGGTGTCATTCTCACACTAGTCCACCTCTACAACAAAGAGACCTTTCATTATTTCCTAGCAAACATGTCTTTCAATTCTGATCACTCTTTCATAAGATCCTATGTTTTTATGAAGAAAGTTAAAATCACAAAGGCTGACCAAGGAATCTTTTTAAACTTAAGTATTGAGGGAACTAGAGCTCATACCATGACCACTACTTCTAATTTTGACTGGTCTGAAATTAATGAAGTGATTAGAGGAATTATATTTAAGGAACATATGCCTAAAGTGTCCAGTCTTATTCGCAATGCTCGTTTCATCCAGCATGTTCTTAGAACTTCTATCAGTTCCTAAAGCAGGTGATAGAGTCAACATTAATCCTCTTCTTTCTATAGTAACCTACTTGATTATGACTAACCAACCAATAGATGAAGCCCAACTAATCCTTGACTATCTTTATGGACTTTCTGAAATTGGTCATGTCGCCCATAAAAGAAAGAAGAATATTGCTTTAGGACATCTTGTTGCCAACATTTTGGAAATGAAATATGATTTGGTTCATCCAGTTTAAGATTTTAAAGAACCTCTCTACTACAACGACTGATCTTTTAGAGCTATTTTCAATAAAGATGAACCACGTAAAGCACATGTTATTAGTAATTTAGAGGAGGAACCTGAACCTGCACCTGCTAATGAACCAAATTACCAAGATTTGGTTCACAGATTTGATTAATTGGAGACTCATTTTGATCAAATTAAAACTCACTTACAACAGCAGGATACTCAATACAATCAGGACATGGGATATATGAGAGAGCAGATGAATGATATTAGTTCCAACATGCTTATGATAAGCAGTTACTTTAACTTCTTCAATACTCAACCTCCTCCTCCTCCAAATCAAGGACCATCACAGTAATTCATGTACTTGGTTATGTATTTCCTTAGATGATGTGATTGTGTTGTAGTAGTTTGTGATGTATTTTTCTTTTTGTGATGTATTTGTAATGTGTTTATTTCTTTTGATATTTTAGTATTTGAGTTTTTATGTTGTATTAATATCATTCCTTAGATTGTAATATCCATTATAATGATATCAATATAAGTTATCATGTTTTGGTTTTAAACTTGTTTTGAAATATGTGTTAGCCTATATGACAATCTTTAAAAAATTTATTCTTAAAAGTGTTATATCTTGAAGTGCAACTCAAAATTGAATTCATTAGAAAATATAATTTTTCTAAATTTAAGTTTTGCTTATAACTTGATGTAATTAAGATTGTCAATTTCGTGTCTCTTATTAAACTACATTAATGTTTAATATTATTATTGCAATTATGGTGTTTTCTCATTTTGTATTTAACTTATCAATAAATATTGATGCACCTAGGAAAATTTGAAATTGTTTATTATTAATTATTGGAAAGATAAAAATTACTCTTAAAAAATGTACAAATGTACAAAAATTAAAAAGAATGTCCAATGGTTCGTAATTTGAAAAAGAGTCACAAAATAAACCCACAAGTGAAAACATGCACAAAAATATGCCACAATTATTAAAAAAGAAGCGCAAAGCGCCACATGTGGTAGTTATTTCTTTCCATAATATTTTAATCTCTTAATTCAAATTGATCTTCTATATATTTATATTTCGTATTGAAATTTAAAATATACAAATTTTATATTCATCCTTTATGCAATGATATTCTTTATCTTAGTGTCTAAATTAATTCATGTTTTTGATATATCTTTTTATTATAAAAGTTATATCTCTTCTTAAATTCTATGAATAATTTTTATTTACCTAATGATTTGATTTTATTTGCAAAATTTATTTCAATCTCTTTTAAGGATCAATTATCAAAGGATTGTCATATGACTACTTACATTTTTAGTCTTTTCCTTCTTCTCTTTTGTTGTTATCAAAAAGGGGGAGAAAATATTGTTCATATTATTCTTCTGTATCGTATTGTTCGTATCTTTGTTCTGTATGATATTTTATCTTTATTCTGTATCATATTTTATCTTTGTTCTTTATGTTATTTTACCTTTATTCTGTATCGTATTTTTATTTTTAGTGTATTTGTTGTATTTTTTTAAATAAAAAAATAAAAATAATAAAAAAAAGATAAAATAGTTGTGTAATGCCTCCTTTAAGTTTTGATAATTCCAAATATTATTGTTTTAAGTTTTATTTTCTCCTAACACTTTTTGGAAAAATTATTTTTGCTCTTGTGTGAACTAACATTTCGGGAAAATTGAACTCTAGAATAATGAAGACTTCAAATCAAATTCAACATGAGATAGTTTGTAAATTGAAGCTTATACTTTGTTATTGTATTGAGTTTGAGAGAGAGTGATTGTAATTGAGTAAATAAGCACACACACACACTTGGGGAGATCTTTAAAAATTTATACTGATCGTACGGGACGAACTCAGTTCGTATGGGATGATTAGTCAGTTATCTCCTCGTTAGAGCAATGTAATGAATAGGGGATGAGAAAATTATTCTAAGTACTAATCATCCAGACGAACGTTTATCTGTCCCAGGATGAATTGTTCTCTGGAAATTTTTCATCCAGACGAGCTCCTATTCGTGCCAATATGGAAAATTTTCGTCCAACCGAAATTTAATTCATCCGAGGATAAAATGCTTTCTGGAAGATTTTCGTCCATACAAAATTCAATTAGTCCCAAGATGAAATGCTCTCTGGAAAATTTTCATCCAAATGAACTACTATTCGTGTAAGGACAAAATGCTCTCTAGAAAATTTTTGTCCAGACGAACCACAGTTAATCAAAGGACAAAATACTTTTTCCTTTAAACCTTTGATAATGTCCTGTAGTTTGACAAACCTACCATTGAAATAACCATTTGTCCCGGTACGAATATGTTTCGTACGGGACGATCCTCGTGTACGAAGTCAATTCATACCAATATACATTGGGTTCGTATGCAACTGATTTAAGTAAATTCATCCAGGATGATCCACGATTGTACGGGATGATCCATGATTGTACGGGATGATCCACTTCGTTTTGACTTGAATTTCAGCAGTTTTTGGACAATTTTTTGTGTCTTCCCTATATAAAGTCCAATAAAAATTGCCTCTTAATCTTTTTTGCTTACTGATCTTCGTGTCAATTGAAAGGAGACTCAAGGAGAGAGTGTGAGAGAGTGTTTGAAGGAGATTTCTTACTACTGGAGCGTGAAGGATTCACTTGGTACTCAAAGGTAAGAATCTCTACTTGTGGTTTTTGATTACTTCACTCTTTTCTCTCTTCCTTTTAGATTTCTTGTGAGAAGATCTGTCAAGGAGATCTAGTTCTCTTCCGACACATGGAGATTGTGAACAGCCGAACGGTTCTCTGCCCACACTTGGAGAGTGTGAACAGCCAAAGGGTTCTTTGCCTACACTGGGAGAGTGTGAAAGGATGGAAGGTTCTCTCCTTACACCAGGAGAGTGTGAAAGGACAAAAGGTTCTCTGTCAACACTGGGAAGAGTATAAAAGGACGTCGATTCTCTACCGCACTGGGTAGTGGTGGAAGAGAGTTTTATAAAGGCTTCTCCGCCTTGTTGTGGGTTCAAAAAGGAGAGTCACTAGTGTAATACTCAGAGGGTGCCTCTAGGGAGTGGATGTAGGTCATGTTTGACCGAACCACTATAAATCTTGTGTCTTTTATTTTTTTCGCTGCCTTTTGTTTTACTGTTTAACTTCTGGTTGAAAAACCTTTTTCTACAAAAACTCATTAAAGTTATTTTTTGGTATAAAATTTTAAAAGAGGGATTAATTTTTTAAATGCCAATTCACCCCGCTCTTGGATAGCCGCTGGGACATAAGCTTAGGTTTAACAACCTAATTTATATTGTATAAGTTTCAACAGATAGGTATGCATATAGTTCTAGCATTTTAATTAGGTGTTTTAGTCCTTAAGCTTTCCAAACCAATATGCCATTGCCTTCTTAAAAAGAGTTGAGTACAAGGATATGAAAGCTTTAATGTTTAAATATTTTATTACTAATTTCAAATATTGTTTAAGTTAGATAGCAATTAGCTTTGTTAAACTAGGGCTACAAGGTTTATTTTTCCCTCTTTAGGGATAAGTTAATAACTTTATTATCCCGGGTAACCAAAAATTAACATTTTATATAAGTTTGATGGTTGGTTGTTGATTTTTAATTAATTAAATTCATTAATTACTTTTTTATAACATTTATAATATAACACTTCTATTTAACTAATTCATTCATGGCATTTTCATAACAGACATGAGGATCAAGACCTCCTTAGAACACATAGCACTGTAATGTGAGGTAATCCAGCCTAAAAAAATTATTAAAATAATATGAAGTGTAATTGTTGCTCATTTGATTTGATTTAACAAGTTATTGGTTCACTGAATTTTTTATGATTTATTAAATTTTTTTATTGAATTATTTAATGAATTAAGCAAAACCAATTATTAACTTTTTAATTTATACTGAATTCTACAAATTTTATATTTTTATAAATATTAAGTAAAGTTATATGAACAATGCCTTTGAGTTTGTGCTAATTGGATTTTTCAAAAATTAGTTATAATTTTTACAAATTTAGTATATTTTAATGAATTAAATATGACCAAATTTGGACTTTTTCATTTACAAAGAACATTAAAAATTTTATTATTTTCATAAATACTGCACTCAATTATGAGTTCAATGAATATGAGCTTTTGTCATTTGGATTTTTTGTAATTAGTTAGGGTTTTTATAAGTTCAACACATTTTAATAAATTAATTAATACAAGTAATTAGGGGATTTCTTATTTTTACCCCAAATAATTTCCAAACCTCTTGAAATCTTTCACAAGTGTCATTGATGACAACTTGGGATGATTACAAGTGTTTAAAACTAATTTGTAATTATATATCTAAATTATTTAATTTAATTACTTAATAAATCTTCTTAATTTTAAATTTCTTTTTATTTAGAACGAACTGTAAGGGGTTTTAATTTTCCACTATTAATCATTAAATTCTATGCATCTTGAAGCATTAAATTTATTTTTTATTTAATATGAATTAATGAAAATCATAGGATGATTGTGAAAGTCAATCTTAGGTTCACTAGATTATTTTTTATTAAAAAAAGGCTCATTTAAACATATGCTTTAAACCTATTTAATTTTAGATTCATCAAAGCCTTTGTAGGTGTCACAATCAATCATCAAAGGTTAGCATCTATAACTTTCATGATTTAATTTAGGAAATCAAATGACTAGAATTGGTTGAACTCAGTGGAATTCTAGCCCTTGCTTAAACATAAACACACCTTAAAAAACAAGCCCTAAATATGTGTGGATTGAGAGCTATGAATTTCTAATGTTCTGGGCTAAATTATGACCCAAAACTTTAAAAATTCATCCCAAGATCGATATATCATCATGACCCAGGAAAATTATGGTATAAAGAAAACATACCCTAATTTAGGCTATCCTAGTTTGAGCTCAATTGAACAACTGGCTTGAGAATTATAAAATAAATTTAGTGAGCATTCAAAACCTAATAACTTACTAACAAATGGTCAAATGGTTTAAAATTATTTTTAAGATAAAATTGGCTTCAAAATTGTTCTAAAAAGTCTAAGAACACCAAATTTAGATGAAATTAGATTTATAGCAAATTTCTAAACTTTTAAAATTTTTTAGGAATTTTAACCGTTTAAAGCTAAATTTAAATGTTGGGTACTGATTAGGAAATGATTGTGTGACGGTAAAATCATTATTAATGGAAATTAAACATGCATCAGGCTCTAATTTGACACACCATTTCACTTAAATATGTTAGTGTTAATGGGGATGTTTTATCCATATGATTTGAATTAGTGATTAAGATCGCCCGAATCAAACCTTATGAGGTGTGCATTTGAAACTCAGCATTGGAATCCCATGGTATTGCTTGATCTAGGTCGTCCAATCAAATTAGACATGCCATCAAATGGTCTTGTTTGACATAGTTGTCTTATTTCAAAAATGAACAAGAATTTTAAATGCTCATAACTTATTATAGACTCCTTCAAATGAGATGAAACTTTAGGGGGAGCTTCTTGATGCCATAAGTCTTTATTTCATGGAGTTTGGAGGCTCCATGCATTAATATCCTAAATTAATTTGGATTTCAATTGTAGACCTATAAATAGAAAAATACTTCCATCCATTGGGTGGAACTTCTTGTTTTTAGACTCTATGGACTCTTTGAGAGGTCCTCTAGATCTTCCTTGAATACTTTAAGCATTTAAATCCATTGGATTGGAAGTTTCTTTTTTAGATGACTTTCTCTCTCTTCTCTCTTTGAACACTTCAATTAAAGTATTCTGGAGTTGGAGAGGGATCTGGAAGACATAAGGGTGGTTTAAAGAGTTCCTATGAAGATAAAGAAAGAAATCAATCAAACCTTTCCTTAAAAAATTTTATGGTATTTATAGGAGAGATAAATTAGATTTAAGGGTCAATATCTTGTGACCTAAGAAATGGTTAGCAACCATTTTTGTTGGTGACTATCCAATAGGATCCAAGGGAAGGTTTTAGAGAGTTTTAACTCCTTTAGATAGTTGTCTAGTCATTTAGGATTAAACAAATCATTTCTTAGAGGTTATTTTAAATAATCTTCCACTTCCGTAGTCTATATGGCTAGAGCTTGACATGTCATATAGGATAAACATTCTAAAATATAATTCAAGTGTTTACATCAGCCAATTTGTGCTAGGTTGGCAATGGGCTCCATAATTTAGGTTTTGGAGGATTTGGGTTAGGGCAATTATTGACTAAGGTTAACCTATTGGTTTGGCTTATTGGGCTTGATGCATGGGGTCAAGGGACACCTGTTATAGTCATTCATGTATTTTAATTTCATAAGGATTAGATTTTGGTTTACAAAACACCTTTGGGTCCACTTGGTCAAACTGGTGTGGTTAATCTAGGTTAGCCTATCAGTTGAAACCCTTTTGGGTGACTCATGGTGACCCAATTAACAATCCCCATGGGTTAATTTGGTTTGATACGGTTTAGAGCATTAAATTTTAAATTTTTAATGGTTTATATATACTTTTGGTTAACCAAGTTTGACTACAGGTTGGGGTTTGATACACCTACTTCAAAATAACATTTTGGACTTATTAGAGTAGGTTTCATGCAATGGGGAGGTCATTTGGTATGAAATACAAGTTTAAGGATTTAAGGGACATAATGGTCAACTAAGATTTAGCTGGTTAAATAGGGTAGAATTAGTCATCCGGGGTTTGTTAGGGATTGAGATTAGGTCTAACCCATTCCAAATGATATTTTTAGTTTGTTTGAGGTTATCTCAAGGTTGGTGAGGCCTTTATGATGAAATGAAAGTTTAAAAGCTTAAGGGGCCATTTGGTCAACCTAGCTTGACTTGCTCAATTAGGGTTGACCATGAAATTGGAATGGGTTCAATGAACTCCAAATCACATTTAAAAAGTGTTAAAGAAGGTTTTAAGGTTCAATATGACTTAACCATATTGTAGTTTAAGGGAAATTCAATTTTTTGGGAGGTTTTGGGGTTTCATGGGTTGTATAGTCCACTAAAGGTTCAATATTAGGTCAACACATTATTCAAATTATAATGACCATGATCAATAGATCTGGGGAGGCTTCCAAGATCAAAAACCTTAATATATAATTCTCAGTGTCATAGGTTGTAAATATTTAAAGGTTTTATAGCCTTGGAATATGCTTTGAGTTTATTGGGTTAAAGGGCTTATAATACATACAAACTAATAAAGTAGACCCCAGAGACATGCCTAATCAATATGTATATAACCAATCATGAATCCAATGTCTTTGGTTAAGTTTTGTGGTGATTGAAAATTGTTAAAAAATAGGCTATGGGCTAATGGGTTTGGATTGAACATTTGATTTTGAGGTTTTGAATTTTTCATTGCAATTGGATAGTAGATTTGATATAGATTTGATATGATCAATGATTAGGAAGAGTTATGAATTTGACATGTTCATATCATTGAAAATCATTTTGTGGTTGTCCATGATTGAACAAATGATCATGTGACAATCACTAATGACTTTTAACAAATGGATTCTCCACAAAGGGGCTCCATTTAAGCACCACCACTAAAGCGTCATTAAATATGGTTACATAGTTGTAATGCTTTTCCTATATACCTAAGAAATAAGCTTGCTATTCCTTATTTTCCTCATAGAAATTAGTCAAACTCTCCATTTATTCCCTTCTCTTGGCCACATACTCACTTAAAGACTTTGAAGCCTTAGAGCTCCTTCTGATGTTTTTGTTAAGCATACTAATTAACTATGGCTCACTAGGACTAACCTCCTCCTATAACCAAATCTTTTTAAAATTTCAATTTTCCTATTAGTGAGAGCTAAAATGGAAAAATCTATTCTTCTCTAAGATCTCCCCTCACACTTGCATTAGCACATAAAGTATAAATAAGAGAAGGATACCCAAACCCTATTGAAGTAGTGCCTCTAATGATATAATTTAAATAAGAGTAAATATTCTTTCCCACATCAATAGTGTAGCCAACAAGAAAAATATAGTTAAGCATGGCTTAATCTTTGGATGATTAACAAATAATTTTACCTGGTAATAAATGATTAGAAATAAAATAGTGCCAAGCTTCTAATAGTTTGGATAAGCAAGATGCAAGAATGTTAATAATTTTTTCCTCTCTCATCTTCTACACTACCCCTCTACAAGGCTCTCATAAAACTCTTTATAATTCATCAAGATTAATAAATGGTTATACTCATCAATTTCAAAACCTCTCAACTTATAAGTATGATTAACGACAACATAATCAAATCGTATCCATTTACCCCCAATGTAGCACATATTATTCATATCATCCTTCCCAATATCTAAAACATTTATCACCATATTCACTACAGTAGCATGGGGTTCCTTACACAAAAGCTCCTGACCTTGATTTACTATAGTCTACATTAACTTCCAATCTGGTTTTTGAATGCCTCTCTTTAGAATTATTTGCATACTCGCAATAATTACCCCATATTATTGCTCAGCTTAAGCAGATATGAATATGCTCTTATCAGTGAAGATAGAGGCATGCTTCTTGCTACCAAACATTTGGGTGGCCATTGCTCACAAAACACAAATATATAGAGATTATGTAGGAATTTGAGAGAAATAGAGATAACAAATTCAATAAAGAAATTTTGAAAATGTATAGCCTATTTATAGACATAATGAGTGATATTACACTCTTAAGGGAAAAGCTCTGGTGCTTAACAACACAAAATGATAAAAATGTTAAATCGACAAGGATTGTAATTTTTTTGGACACATGGCACTGAGGCGTTTGTTGAAACTCGTTCACTATGAATTAGGTTATTAAACCTAAGCTTATGTCCCAGCGGCTAACCAAGAGGGGGGGGGGGGGGGTGAATTGGTAATTAAAAAATTTTACCCTGTTTTAAAATTTAAAATCGAGAATTTAACTTTAGTGAATTTTATAGAAGAAGTTTTTCAACCACAAGATAGAAACATTAAAACAAAAATAAAAAGTATAGTAAAAATAAAAGACATGAGATTTATAGTGGTTCGGTCAAACATGACCTACATCCACTCCCCGAAGGCACCCTCCGAGTATTGCACTAATACCACTAGTGACTCTCCTTTTACACCCACAGCAAGGCGGAGAAGCCCTTACAAAAATCTCTTCCACTACTACCCGGTGCGATAGAGAACCATCATCCTTTTACACTCTTTCCAGTGATGGCAGAGAACCATCCATCCTTTCACACTCTCCTAGTGTAGGGAGAGAACCCTTCATCCTTTCACATTCTCCTAGTATGGGCAGAGAACCCTTCGGCTGTTCACACTCTCCTAGTGTGGGCAGAGAACCCTTCGGCTGTTCACACTCTCCTAGTATGGGCAGAGAACCCTTCGTCTGTTGACACTCTCCTAGTGTGGGCAGAGAACCCTTTGACTATTCACACTCTCCAAGTGTCAGGAGAGAACCGAATCTCCTTGACAGATCTTCTCACAAGAAATCTAGAAGGAAGAGAGAAAATAGTGAAGTAATCAAAAACCACAAGTAGAGATTCTTACCTTTGAGTTCCAAGTGAATCCTTCACGCTCCAGTAGTAAGAAATCTCCTACAAAATCTCTCTCACACTCTCTCCTTGACTCTCCTTTCAATTGGCGCAAAGATCAGTGAGCAAAAAGATTAAGTGACAGTCTAAATCGGACTATATATAAAAAAGGTAAGAAAAACTGTCCAAAAATTACAAAGTTTCAAGTCAACAAATAGTTGATCGTCCCATACGATCGTGGATCGTTCTGGATGATATTATATAATTCTGTTAGAAATGAACCAAATGTATATAGGTATGAACTAAATTTGTACCCGATCATCGTCCCATACGAACGAGGTTCGTCCGGTACGAACGGTTATACCATAGGTCGGTTCCCAATAACTGTAGGACGTCGCCAAAATTTTAAGAGTCGGTTCACTTCATCCTGGGACGAATATGAGTTCGTCTGGATGAAATTTTTACAGAGAGCAATTCATCCTGGACGATTATGCGTTCCTCTGGACAAAAATTTTTCAAAGAGCATTTTGTCCTAGCACGATTATGAATTTCATCTGAACAAAAATTTTATAGAGTGCAATTTGTCCTGGGATGATTTTGCGTTCGTCTGGACAAAAATTTTCCAGAGAGCATTTCATCCTTGCATGATTATGAATTTTGTCTGAACAAAAATTTTCCAGAGAGCATTTCATCCTGGGATGAATAAAACGTCGTCCTAGACGATCAGGACTTAGAAAAATTTTCTTCAACTCCATTTCATTCCATTGCTCTTTAGAGGAGATAACTGACTTGATCGTCCTATATGAACTATATTTGTCCCATATGATCAGTAAAAATTTTTTAAAGATCTCCTTAAGTGTTAAGTGTGTGTGTGTGTGTTTATTTACTCAATTACAATCACTCCCTCTCAAACTTAATTCAAAGAAAAGTACAAGCTTCAAATTACAAAAATATTTCATGCATTTCATGCTGAATTTGATTTATAAGTCTTCAATACAGGAGTTCAATTTTCCTGAAATGTTAGTACAAACAAGAGTAAAAACAAATTCTTCCAAAAAAGTGTTAGGAGATAACGATGCTTAAAACAATAATATTTGAAATCATCAAAACTATACAAGTTGAAAGAAAGTAAAACATACAAATAGCAACTCTCTTAACAATCTCCCCCTTTTTGATGATGACAAAACAATTATTGTTTGTAGAATTTCAAATTCTAAGAATATCCTAAACTCTTCCTGAATTGATGAACACGTGAAAATAAGGAGGCAATTGAATCATAATTTTTTGTTTTTTAAAAATTTTCAGAGATAGAAAACAAAACAAAAACACATAAAATAAAAATACATATAATACAAAACAAAACAAAAAAATATACGAACAAACAATTTCTCCCCCTTTACAACAACAAAAAGTGAAGAAGAAAAAAAAGACCTGAAATGTAAGCAGTCATATGAAAATCATTTTATAATTGACCCTTGAAAGTGATTGAATTAAATTTTGCAAATAAAATCAAAACATTAGACAAATCACAGTAATTCATAGAATTTAAGAAGAGATATAACATTGATGATAAAAAGTGTTTATAAAAAACATGAGTCAATTTAAACACTAAGATAGAGAAAATCATTGCAAAAAAGATGAATAGAAAATTTGTATATTTCAAATTTCAATATGGAATATAAATGTACAGAAGATCAATTTGAATTAAGATATTAAAAGATTATGGAAAGAAATAACTACCACATGTGGCGCTTTGCGCATCTTTTTTAAATTTGTGGCACATTTTTGTGCATCTTTTCACTTGTGGGCTTATTTTGTGCCTCTTTTTCATCTTGCGAACCATTTCTCATTCCTTTTGATTTTTGTACATTTGTACATTTTCCAAGAGTAACTTTGATCTTTGCAAAATCAATAATAAAAAATTTCAAATTTTTCTAAGAGCATAAATATTTATTGATAAGTGAAATATAAAATGAGAAAATATCATAGTTGCAATAATAAGATTAAACATTTATGTAGTTTAAATATGAGATATGAAATTGACAATCTTATTTACATCAAATTATAAGAAAAACTTAAATTTAGAAAAATTAGATTTTCTAATTAATTTAATTTTAACTTGCATTTCAAAGTATAGTACTTTTAAGATAAAAAATTTAATGATTGTCATAAAGGCTAACACACATTTCAAAAACTAGATTAAAGCCAAAACAGGATACCTTATATTGATATCAAAATGAGGATATTACAATCTGAGCAATGGATATCAATACATTATAACATTTAAAACAAAAACATCTAAAGAAAAGAAAATACATCAAACTTTCCTAAGCCACAAAACAAAAACAACAACTAAAGAAACACATAAAATCAAGTGTAACTGTCCTCAAAAGGACCCTGATCTAGAGGTAGAGGAGGAGGTGCAGCACCAAAGAAGTTGAAATAGCTACTCATCATAAGCATATTGGAATTTATATCGTTTATCTGTTCTCGCATAAATCCCATATCTTGATTGTACTGCTTATCCTGCTGGTGCATATGAGCTTCAATTTGATCAAACCTTTGATCAAAGTGAGTCTCTAAATAGTTAAATCTTTAAACCAAATCCTGATAATTTGGTTCATTAGCAGCTGCAGGTTCTTGTTCTTCCTCAGTATCACTAATGACATGTGTTTTTTTTGGTTCTTCTTTATTGAAGATTGCTCTAAATGTTCCATCGTTGTAGTAGAGCGGATCTTCAAAATCTTATACCGGATGAACCAAATTGTACTTCTTATCTAGAATGTAGGCAACTAGATTTCTTAAGGCAATGTTCTTCTTTCTTTTATGTTATACATGACCAATTTCAGACAGTCCATAAAGATAGTCAAGGATAAGTTGGGCTTCGTCTATAGGTTCTTTAGTCATGATCAAGAAGGTCACCATAGAAAGAAGAGGGGTAATGTTGATCCTATCATCAGCTTTAGGAATTATAGGATTTCTAAGAACATGCTGGATGATACGAGCATTACGAACGAGACCGGATACCTTAGGCATATGCTCATTAAAATTGATTCCTCTAGTCACTTTATTTATTTCATACCATTCATATTCAATTGAGGTGATCAAGGTATGTGCTCTAGCTCCCTCAGTCCTTAAGTTCAGAAAGGCTCCTAAGTTAGCCTTGGTGACTTCAACTTTTTCCTTAAAGACAAAAGAACGTATGACAGTATGGACGGAATTGAAAGACATGTTTGTAACGAAATAGTGGAAGGTTTCTTTGTTGTAGAGATAAACTAGGGTGAGGATGAAACCAATCTGAGTTGAAGCAAACAAGTTCATTACCTGAAAGGTTAGTTGTTCCTAAACAAGAATTCTAGAGGGTGTGATTTTAGCGGACACAAATTTGGGGAAAGACTCTTCATTGGCTTTGGAAAGAAAGTTATTGGAAGAGTTTTTAGGTGGTCCCTTGGCTAGAATCTTTTAACACTTGCTTGAACTTTCCATTTATAGGATCTAAGGAACGAAAATGTTTGAAAGTGATGTGTGAGTGTGACAATGGAGTTCAAAAGCTCATCAATTTATTAAAAAATGACTGTACATACCAGACAAAATCACTTTCATCCCGTACGAATATCGATTTGTCTCGTACGAACAAATTTCATACGGACAAATAAATGAGTCCAAAATAAAACGGCTTTTCATAATCACACAACTTACGAAGCATCCTTTCGTGCAGACTTTTGACCAAACGATCGTACAGACGAACATATGTTCGTCCTGGACAATCAAAACTTATGATAGTTTTAATGGCAGTTGAGACCGTCCCACATATTGAACCGACATGTGCTCATCCAGACGAACTAAGGATTAGTACGTACGAACAGGCATTTTAAAAAATGATCTTATCCATTCAACTAAAATTCAATCATCCTGTCATTTGAACACGTTCATCCTGGACAAACCAAGGTTCAAAATTCGACAGTTTGACACACTTACACAATTCGTCCCATATGAAAAACTTTCAATTTATATGTTTGGTTCTTAAATGTTGAATAAGATTTTTAAAAATATAAATAGCACTAGTGTTATCACAATAAATTGGAATAGTGCCTATAGTTAATCTTAAATCAATTAATTATTATTTCAACCAAAGTACTTGTTCCACACAACTTCCTAATACAATGTATTCAACTTCAGCAGTAGATAGAGCTACTGAATTTTATTTTCTACTGGACCAAGAGACTAAAGAATTTCTAATAAACTGACATGTTTTATACATGCTTTTTCTATCCACCATAAAATCTGCAAAATCAGAATCTAATTAACTAATTATTTTAAATGAAGAGCTAAATTTAGGATACCAAATTCCTAATTCCGAGTTCCTAACAAATATCTTAGAATCCTTTTTACTTCTGTCTAATGTGATTCTTTTGGATCTGATTGAAATCTAGCACACAAGTAAACACTAAACATGATATTGGGGCAGCTAGCTGTCAAGTAAAGTAAAGATCCAATTATCCCTCTAAATTTCTTTTGATCAATAGATTTTCCCTTAGGGTCCTTATCCAATTGAACTGAGGAACTAATTGGTGTACTGATAGGTTTAGCATTATCCATTTCATACTTTTTGAGAAAGTCCTTAACATACTTTGACTAACTAAGAAATGTACCTTCCTCAATTTTCTTAATGATAAATCCTAGGAAGTAACTTAAATCTCCCATTAGACTCATCTCAAATTCACTACACATTATTTTAGAAAAATCATCACAAAGATTTTTATTTGAAGATCCAAAGATGATGTCATCTACATAAATTTGTACAATGAGTATATCCTTTCCAAATTTCTTCAAAAAGAGTGTTGTATCCACACTTCCTTTTTCAAATAGTCTTTCAAGTAGGAAGGTGCTTAACCTCTCATGCCAAGCCCTAGGTGACTGTTCAATCCATATAATGCCTTTTTCAACTTGAAAACTTGATTTAGGTATTTAGAATTTTCAAAACCTGGAGGTTGTTCTACAAAAATATCTTCTTGAATTATCCCATTTAAAAAGGCACTTTTTACATCCATTTGAAATAATTTAAATCCTCTAAAACAGACAAAAGCTAGCAAAACCCTAATTGCTTCAAGTTTAGCTATAGGGGCAAAAGTCTCCTCAAAATCAATTCCTTCAATCTGATTATGCCCCTTAGTAATCAATCTAGCCTTATTTCTAATGACTACTCCTGAGTCATTCATTTTATTTTTGAATACCCACTTAGTTCCAAATACACTTTGATCCTTTGACCATGTAGTTAATTCTCAAACTTTATTTCTTATAAATTGATTTAACTCTTCTTGCATGGCTAAAATCCAAAATTTATCCAAAAGTGCTTAATCAATATTAGTGGGTTCTATTGTTGAAATGAAGGCTGAATGATTGACTTCTTTGTTTAATCCACGCCTAGTCCTTACACCCTCACTATGTTCACCAATTATCAACTCCTTAGGGTGGTTTTTAGAAAATCTCAAATCTCTAGGCAAAGGGTTTTCTATCTCCAAATTTTCTTCCAAATTTTTATCCAAATTTATTTTATCAATCTTTTGGGAGTTATCCTCAATCTCATCTTCTACAACATTTGGCTCTTCCAAATTTCTATATTCATCAAATACAACATGTGTGGTTTCCTCAATAATCAAAGTTCTTCTATTGAATACTCTATAAGATTTTCCAACACTTGAGTATCCAACAAAAATTCTTTCATCTGATTTTGGATCAAATTTTCCTAAGATAGATTTTCTATTATTTTATATAAACACCTTGCAACCAAAAACATGCAAATGAGACAAATTAGGTGTTCTTCTTTTTAGCAACTCATAGGGTATTTTATTTAATTTAGATCTCAGAATTACCCTATTCAGAACATAACGTGCAGTGCTAACTGCCTCAACCCAAAAGTTTTTAGAAAGTGAGTATTCTGCCAATATTGCTCGGGTGGAATCTATTAATGCTATTTTTCCTTTGGACTACCCCATTCTACTGAGGGGTTCTAGGTGCAGAAAAATTGTGATCAATTCCTTTCTCCTTACAAAAATCCTCAAATCTTTCATTTACAAATTCTCCTCCATGATTACTTTGTATAGTCATAATTTCACACCCAAGTTTTCTTTGAATCCAAGTCAAAATTTTTTAAATTCTTCAAATGAATCACTCTTATGAAATAGAAATCTAACCTATGTGAATCTTGAGTAATCATTCACAATCACAAATCCGTATACCTTCCCTCCTAGACTTACAGTTCCAACTGATCCAAAAAGATCCATATGCAAAATCTCCAATGGTTTACTTGTTCTAAGATCCTTATTGGACTTAAAAGAGGACTTCACTTATTTTTCTAATTGAATTGCATCACACAAGTGATCCTTAATAAAGTCTAATTTTGATATACCTCTCACTAAGTTCTTTTGGGTAATCCTCCTATGGTTTTTCATGCTAGAATGACAAAGTATCCTGTGTCAAAGCCATGACTCATTAGATATAATTTCTAAACAAAAAGTAATAGGAGTTTAAATGCAATTCAAGTCTAGCATATAAACATTGTTTACCCTTTTACCATTTAAAACATCATTTCCATTTAGGCTTAAAATGCAGCTAGTAGGAAAAATTTTTACACAACATCCTTTGTTACATAGCTAGCTTATACTTAACAAATTATGCTTTAAGCCTTCTACCAATAACACATTTTCAATGTAAAAATTCTTAAGATTTTATATCATACCTGATCCAGCCACCTTCCTTATGGTGTTATCTCCAAGTGTAACCTTGCCTCACCTCTTGGCTTCCAGCATTATGAATTATGCAGTATCTCCAATCATATGCTTTGAACATCTACTATCCAAGTACCATAAGCTCTCACTAGGTCTTGTGTGAGAGCGACCCTCTTCTTGATCTGACTGATCAAGACTATCGGCCATTAAGCACAGATTAGTGACTTCCTCTTTCTTTTTAATCTCTGATGAATCTGAAGCTGAGTCCACCTAGAAAGCTCTTTGAAACTTCTTCTTTCCCTTCTTTACATTTTGTTTCCCCTCTACCTTCTCCTTGCTAGGAGTGGCTTTGAGTTTTGGGCAATCTGTCTTAATATGTCTAGGTTTTCTACACTCATAACAAATCACATCCTTTGAAACCTTGACATTTCTATTAAATTTATCTTTATTCCATTGATGGCGTCTCTTCTGCTTCCCTTTCAAGAAGCTTTTGAATTGTCTAGTCATTAGAGGGATGTCATCTTCATCTTCAGGTTGTGAGTGTTCACTTTCAGATTCCTCCACTTTTCGTGCTATATTCTTCTCCCTCCGTGGTTCACCTGCATCAATCATTCTTTGGCTAACTCCTTGCTCGTATGCAATTAGTGGTTCAAGAAGATTATAAATAGAGTAAATGTTAAGATCTTTAGACTATGTAATTGCAGTAATTTTAGCATCATAAGCAGTAGGCAAACAACGAAGAATTTTTTTAACCATTTCAGCATTCGTTAGTTCCCTACTCAATGCATGTAAAGAGATGACAATTTATGTGAATCTTGTGTACATATCAGAAATAGATTCATTTGGTTTCATGCAAAACAGTTCATAATCATGCAATAAGATATTAAGTCTAGATTGCTTAACCTCATTAGTCCCATCATAAGTTATACAAAGTCTATCCCATATGTCCTTTCCACTTTTGCAAGTAGAAACTCGCATGTAATCTTCTAATTTAAGAGCACAAAAGAAACTATTCAAGCATTTGGCATTTAGTTGTGCTGAGTCACGTTCTTCTACTGTCTAGTTTGCAAAAGGTATTTCAACTCTAACTCCGTCAACTAATCTAGTTGGTTTTGTATACCCTTCCTGAACTAAGATCAATATACGATAATCAAGTGATTGTAAAAAAGTAGATATGCGTGTTTTCCAAAGATCAAAAGGTATATTTGAAAGTTTGTTAGAGATGTTAAGCCCTATAGAACTGGCCCAAGACTAACTAAGAGGGGGGGGGGGTGAATTGATATTTTAAAAACTTAAAGCAAAGCTCAACAATTTCACAAATCAAACCACCACAAAACAAACAATGCAGAAATTTAAGTGCGGAAGTAGTAAAAATAGGAACACAAAGGTTTTTAGTGGTTCAGTCAACTCGACATATGTCCACTCCCCGGAGGCGCCCTCTGAGTATTGCACTACAATCGTGACTCTCCTTTATCTCCCACAGTTAGGCGGAGAAGCCTTTACAAACACTTCTTTTTGCCACACTCGGTAAGGCAGAGAACCTTCCTACTTTTGCTTCCTCCTGAAGCAGGCAGAGAACCTCAATCACTTGCTAAAACTTACCTCTCCCAACCCTTCCAAGGACAAGAGACTCTAGGGAAGAAGAAGTGGAACAATACTTGGGGCAACCCCTTGTGAATCCCCTCACAAGCTCCCCCTCACAAGATCCTCTCTCTCACTCTCTCTCCCTCTCTCTCTCCCTCCTTTAGGTTTTCTCAGGTCAAGACAACAGCCAAGGATGATAAAAAATGTTGAACAAGAGATCTTATAAAGAAGAGCTCAAAATAGCTCATTAATTACAAGTTGTCGACTATATCGTCCAGGACGATATGAAAATCGTCCTGGCCGATCAATACAAATCTTAAAAGATCGGCCAGAGCATCACCTTGAATGCAAACTGGATGATTGAAAATCGGCTTGATCGTCCAGGACGATCTCACAATCATCCTGGCCGATAAGTTCAAATCAGAGGAAAATCATCCAGAGCATCGCCCTGAATTCAGGCTGTCCGATCCAGATCATCCAGCACATCACCCTAAATTTGTGCTGGCCGATATTTATCATCCAGGAGTGACTAAAGATTTTAGAATAGATCATCCTGGCTGATCTCGCGATCATTCCGGACGATATGATCGTATCAATCATCCTTAATTACCTCCTTGATTGTCTTATCAATTAAGGCATAATTATGAATATCGTCCAGGCCGATACAAGATCGTCTTGGCCGATTACCAAAAACATAGAATACTTTATGGCAGCAATTTCTTTCTGTATTAAGCTTATCATCCTGGCCGACATAAGTATCATCCAGGGCAATCAGTTAATTACGACTGCCTTAACAAGAAATCCTGTTTAGAACTTCGATTTTGAACTCGATCATCCAGGCTGATAATAATATCGTCCTGGCCGATGTGAGTAAAAATAGAGATTCTAAATCTCTCAAATGTGTGTGTATAGGGTTACTTAACATCATTCTCTTCAAATATTTATAATTGACTCAAGAAAGGAAAAAAAATTACTAACTGACTCAACCCTAATCTACCCAATCTGTAGTTGATTCTGATTTCCGTCCAATCTTTTGGGTCCTGAAAAGTCAATAGAGAAAAAGGCAGTTATAGTGAAATAAGATTTGTTTTCTATCATCAAAATCATAATCCAAAAATAGGTTTGTAGCAATCTCCCCCTTTTTGATGATGGGAAACATATCAAAAATTAATTCTAAAATAGTAACGCAAAAACTAAACAAGCTTTTAGATTTTTACCAGAATAAGTACAAACATACTAAACAAATACAAACATACTACTCCCCTTTTTGACATCTCAAAAAGGAGGAGGAAACTACAAACTAATGCAAGTAACTAAAAAAAAATACAATACATAAAAAGAAAGCAATCTTAAAAAAAAAAGAAACTAAAACTAAAAAAATGAGAGGTTCTGATCATCAGATGGAGGTGGAGGTGGTGGAGCCTGCTGAAAGTAGCTAGCTAGCGTAGTAAACTGAGCATTGAACCAGGCTATATCCTGGTCATGCTGATGCTGCTGGTGAGTAATGTAGATGTCAAAATGGGCTAAGTCCTATGTGTGGTGCTGCTCGTAGTGGGCCATATCCTCAGAATGTTGCTGCTCCTATGCGGCAATGTAAGCATCGAAACGGGTCTCCCAACAATCAAATCTCTCCACTAACTGGTTAAACTGTGAGTGCTGGTGAAGAGGACCAGGATCAGGAATGGGAGCGGGAGCCTCCTCCTCAGCCCCCTGAGGTTCCCCATCTCCTAGGTAGAGACGAGTACTGTAAAGGATATTGAAAGAGCTTTTTGAGTAGCAAGGAGGCTGAAGGTCATGACGAGCAGGATATTGAAGATTATATTTGGTTTCAAGAATATAGGCTATGAGATATCCTAAAGACAGGTTGGTTTCCTCCTATGGCCTGGATCACGAATAGTTGTTAAATGATCAATGTATAGAAAAATTAAGTTAGTAGCATTAAACTCTCTCCGGGCCATGATAAAAAAGGTAGTTAGAGAAAGTAGAGGAGTGATGTGGACACGGTCCTCGACTTTTGGAATAATGGAGGTGCGAAGGACATGCTGAATTGTCCTAGCATCTTTAACTAAAGAGCTAGTCTCTCCAACATGAAAGGGTGTGTTGGTTTGGCGAAGAAAATGATTTGCCATGGACCAGTCAAAATCAGGATCTGAGACAATTATATGCAACTTATCCCCAGTGGTGGATAGCTGCAATAGTTCAGCACAATCCTGATATGTGATCTCGACCGGGCATCTATTCACATAAGAGCTTAACTTTAATTCTAAGGATATGTTTTCTTTGTTCTTTTACTAAAGATGGTTCTTTTAGAATTAAGGATGCTTGGCTTTCCTTCAGAACTAAAAAAGAGTCTTCTAAGCTTTTTTAAATGATTTGGCACAAAAGTATTCACTCTACGGTTTTGTTTTTGTTTGGAGAATTCTTCATAGGCTTATTCCTACTGCTGAGAAATTGAGGAAAAGAGGTTTTATCTTTCCTTCTAAATGCCAATGTTGTTTCCATGTTGACAATATACGGTTAAGGTTTGGTCTTTTTTTGAGGACTTTTTTCATCTTAACATCTATAATACTACTAGTTCTATTTATCATTTGCTTGACTGTTGATTTGTTAAGTCTAAAAGCCATGTCAAAAATGTTATTCCCTCTATTATCCTTTGGTTCCTTTGATTGGAGAGTAATGATTCTCGGTTCAGTGGGATTGTTATGAACCACTAGAGAATCATCCATAAAGTTAAGGAAAAGTGGCTGCTCTTTATTCTTCCAATTTGCTCTCGGTTAAGAACTTGAAGAACTCTATTTTTACCCTTTCTTCCTTTGGTATTAACTTGGATGCGGATAAGTTCCAAATCACGATGAGATGTACTAATTGGTGTAAGCCTCATCCTAACTCTTTTAAGTTGAATGTGGCTAGTGCTAAATTAGGTAATATTGTTGGTTGTGGTGGTCTTTTTAGAAACCATAATGGCACTTTAATGTTGTGTTTTGCTGGGCCTCTTAATCATGGTGATATTAATTGTGCTTTTTTCTATGGTGTTCTTCATGGGTTTGTGCTATTCTTTCTCATAGTAATACTGCTTTGGAGGTCAGTCCTTATTTTGATTTAAAATTTTATCTTAATAAAGATGATGGTGCTTGTTCCTCTATCATGTTCTACATTTGGAGAAACATTAGAGAGGTTTTCAACTCCCTAATTTGCTCCTTTTCTATCATTTTGGATGAGGGGAATGCTTGTGCACTTGGCTAATTTGCGTTATAATTTGAATAGAATGACTGAGCTTTCCCTTGCTCAGCTGCCTGTTCATGTTCAAGGTCATGTTAGACTGGATCAAATTGGGATATCTTATGTCAAGCTTTAATTTTGGTGCTCTTGTTCTATTTTGGTGGCATGGGGTCTCCCTTATTTCTCTTTGGGGTGTTCTCGTTGCCTTGTTTAGCTTTTCTCTTATTATTCCTATTATCTTATGCTAGCCGTGGGATTATCATTTATGGTTGTATTGGAGTGCTTGTTAATTTCAGATCCGTCTGGTGTATTACTATTTAGTAATCTATCTGGGTCATTTCTACTAGCTTCTCTCTGTCTCTTGTTTATCTTACTGTGTTCTCCATTTCTACCTATTGAACTACCTGGTAGTTTAGAAGGTTGTGTTGCTGCTTCTGCCTGTTGCTGGTTTACCCTGAGCATTTTGGTCTAGTGCTGGGATGCTAGTTGTGGTTGCTCAAAATTTGGTGGGTTGTGTTCTTGATTGCTTCACTTTTGTCTTTGTTGGTACTTGTAGCAATTACAATTTGTCCCTATAGTTTTATCAGATCTGGAATGGGGTTATTCTTCTTTATTTGGTTTCCTCTTTGGGTTGGTTTTTATTCATTTGCTGGTTCGTGGCTCCTATCTCTTTGGTTAATTCTCGATCGGCTTTTTTGGTGCTGGCTGGGCTTTCTATTGCTAGTGGTGATTGCTTTACTTTTATGCCTGAGGATTACCTCTATAAGTGTAACTGGTTTCTGTATCCTTTTCATGAGTGGATTTGGCTTAATCTTCTTTATAATCTGGCATTATTGTGGGCTAGTTCTGGGAGCCTCATAGTTGTTGATCATTCCTGGAACCTCATTTTGGCTGTTTGGTTGGATTCCCTTTGTATTGCCTCTTGGTCTTTGCCTGTTCACACCTCGGGTTGGTGTTTTACTGTTATCCAGTGGAGGTTGTATGACTATTGCTATCTTAATTTTTACTGGTTATATCCTTATGTTAACAATTTATTTAATTTGTGTTATTTTATCTCTTTTTTCTACTGTTTTGTAGGTTATCTCTTGGTTTTGCAGGTTTTTGATTGTGCAGGTCTCAAGACTGATAAGATTTTGCTAGGAAGCAGATTGTTCAAGCTTGTTTTTTTTTCATCCCTCTTTTTGGGTGCCCCCTCTTGTGCACCGTAGGATGTATATAAGGTTACTTATAATTTTCTGTAGTAGGGACCTTATGCTCATAGGTTTTTTTTTTTTTTTTTTTTTTTTTTTTAACTCTTTTGATCCGTAGAGGGCTTGAGGTACCTTTATGGACTTTGTAAAATTTTTCTTATATTAACGCGTAGGCCCCTCCGTGGGTTTCCCCTAAAAAAGTCATATATTATGATCTAAATCATACAGTACGAGTTCATTCATATAATATGATTTTATTCGTATAATATGAGTTCATTCATATAATATGATTTCATTTATATAGTACGAGTTAACTCATATAGTATGATATAAGTCATACAGTAGGATCAATAGAAAACATTAATTTCGTAGACTGCTAATTTTTTAAGCAAAGAGCACATAAACGAGATATATGAGTATAAAGAATCTAAAAGGAAATACCAATTGATCAAAAAAATGTTAAGAGAGTTGTTATTTGCATGTTTTACATTCTTGCAACTTGTATAGTCTTGATGATTCCAAATATTATTGTTCCAATTATTATTTTCTCCTAACACTTTTTGGAAGAATTGTGTTTTCTCTTGTGTGGACTAACATTTTAGGATAATCGTACTCTAGACTATTGATGACTTCAAATCAAATTTAGCATATCATATTTTGTAACATGAAGTCTGTATTTTTCACTTTATTGAGTCAGAAAGAGTATGATTAAAATTGAGCAACCTAGCACACGCACACTGAGGGAGATCTTTAAAAGGTTAAATTTTTTTTACTGATCGTACGGGATGAACATTGTTCGTATGGGACGACCAAGTCAGTTATATCCCTCGGAGAGCAATGGAACGAATAGAAAAGTGAAGAAATTTTTATAAGTCCTGATTGTCTAGATGAAATGGCAAATTCGTCTCTCGACGACGTCCTCTAATTTCTCACTTTGAACTATTCATCCAGACGAAATGGTCTGTTTGTTCCAGGATGATCTACTCTGGATTCATAACTTTTACTAATCGTCCAGACGAAATACCCAGTTTGACCCTGAACGATCTCCTCGCGATCCTCACTTTGAACGGATCGTCCAGACGAAATACCCAATTTGTCCCTAGACGATCTCCTCTAGAGCCTCACTCTAAACTGATCGTCCAGACGAAATACCTAGTTCGTCTCTGGACGAAGTCCTCGGGATTCTCATTTTGAATAGTTCGTCCAGACGAAGCACACCATTCGTCCCAGGATGTTCTTCTCGGGTTTCAAGGTTTGTACTATTCATCAAGATGAATATGAACATTCGTCCCAGGAAGATGTTCTCTATTCTTTTAACATATGGATTATCTGTAGTTATGTTTCAGCGTGGCTTTAAAATAACTGTTAGTACCAGACGAACATAGTTCCTACGGGATGATGATCGGGTACGAAGTCACCTCATCCCAATGCACAGAAGAGTTCATACGTAAAAGTTTTACTCTATTTATACATACGAAATCACGATCGTATAGGATGATCATGTACTTATAAACTTGAAAATTAGTAGTTTTTGGACGGTTTTTTGTATCTTTCATATAAAAGGACCTTTGTAAATTGCCTTGTAATCTCTTTGGTCATTGGTCTTCGTGCTTACTGAAAGAAGTGTGAAGGAAAGAGTGAGAGAGAGTGTTTGAAGGAGAGCTCATACCATTGAGGTGCAGTTTTTATACCCAACTTCCTTCCCTTTTAGTCCTAAAAAGGTGGATCTAAATTTTCTGAAATAGAGAGAGAAAAATGTTCATTTTATTCAAATTCCTGTCTCCCACAATTTCCATTCTCCATCGATGAAGGTGGATGGCCGTCGGCCTCCACCTTCCGACGCCGCTGAAGGTCGTCAGAACTTAAGAGCCAATGATCAGAGTGGAACAACAATATGTAATTGCCGTCTTCTTACACAAACAGAGTGAAGAAGACCTTTGTTTGTAAAAATTTTCTGTGGTGATGGACAATTCAAAGCTAATGTTGGTAGAGAAGGATTCCAATTCCATACAATCATCTCTTTTTCTTGAAAGGAAGCGTCAAGGTCCACTGGTGATAAAGGAAGTAACTGAAACAACGCCAAAATTAATCAATCATGTGGAAGGCAAAGGTAAGGCTTTATCTGAAACTATGGAGATGGTTACTCCAAAGACTCAGAAATCTACTGAAATGGCATCAGAGAATACAGCATCTACTTCAGGAATGAAAATTTTTGTTAACCGGTTCGGGAACTCAAATGCAATCCCTAGACTTTGTCGCAGTGTGATAAATGAGAATTCTCAGAATTTGGTTAACAACAATTTACATTTAGTTCTGGATAGAAAGAGAGTCTCGGAGGAAGGAAAGGTTTTTGATGAAATGCCTAAAAGCACTGTAGACTTGGGAAAGGTGAATCCATGAGTAACAAACCATACATAAAAATGAATTTTAACGAGAAAGATGTCGTGCTATCCGAAGATGGGAAAGCAGTGAGACTATATGAAGAAATGGAGGAATTGAACTCTAAGACACTGACAAAGTCATTGGTTATTAAAGTTTTTGGAAGAGATTTACCATCACACATGGTGGCTTGGGAGCTAAGAAGGCAATGGAATCTATTTGGTCAATTCCACTTTACTACATTTGGTAGAGGATGGTTTTTATGCTCATTATCCTATGAAGAAATGACAGAAGCAGCCCATTCAGGAGGTCCTTGGTTCGTTAATGGATATATAGTAGGAATGGAGAAGTGGACACTAGATTTCACTACTAATTCTAATAAGGGTCTTTCTTCTCCAATTTGGATAAGAATGCCCCACTTACCTTTGCAATGTTGGGATGAGAAGAATGTAGCTTATATAGCTTCAAGGATTGGAAAACCACTTATGTTGGATGGTAATATGTCTCGTTGGGGAAGGAGAGAGTTTCGAAGAGTTTGTGTAAGAATAAATCTTGATCAACCTCTCCCATTAGGAGTTTGGGTGGACAGCATTTCAGGAAGATTCTTCCAAGTGGTGGAATATGAAAAAGTTTCAAATTTCTGCTTTGGTTGTGGGAAGATCAGACATATGGAAAATGAATGTGTGCTGAAAGCTAATAATCAGAAAGGTATGAAGATTTTTGATGACTGTATTAGTAAGAAGGATATGGAAAAAAATCAAGAGTTTATTAAAGAACCTAATTATGGTCCATGGATAATGGTTAATAATAAGAAGAGGAGAAATTTCAAGATGGGGAACAATATAATCAAAGCAAATACTACCAGATTTGTTAAAAAATCTGGTATTCATGGTAATAATGAACAGAAATATCATGGTGATATGGAAAATGGCTGCAGTAAAAGCTCTAATCAGGAAATTCCATGGATTCTAGGTGAGGTGGCAAATCAACTAGAAAAGGGGAATATTAATCTGGAATGAGATTTATCTGAAAAAATGGAATAAAGCAATGTTTCAGTGGATCTTAATGACCTGGATAACTGTAGCAAATTCAGCTCGGGTCAGGCTATTTTGCAGAATAATTGAACTATCAATTATGGGAAGGGTTGCTTGCAAACTCACATAGATCCTTTGGGATTACCTGCGAACTCAAGTACTCCCTATCAATCAATTGAATTCAAAGTTTAGAAGAATTTTGATGCAAACTTTGTAGAAAAGCTGGATCAAAATGATTTGATCAGAAATGCTTGGGCAGCTGAAAGTGGTCCAACAGTGGATGTTCCTGTAAGTAATGTCAATAGTAATATGTTCTCATTACTTCTTTCTGTAGATGAAGAGGGAAAGGAAAACAGGAATAATAAAATTATAAATGCCATGGAGGATATAGAAGAAGGGGAGCTAATAGAAGAGGTAAGAATTGCTGATAAAGAAGTGGTTCAAAATGCTGGGATAAATAAAGTGAAGAAAGAAGGCAAAAGTGATGTGATTCTGAAGGAAGTGGATGGTGGTATTATGGAAAAATCAGTTCCTGCTACCCAAAAATAGAAGCTTTTGAAAGAGCTTAAACACTTGTGGCCTTTGAGCAATTCAACTAGATCAAAAAAATCTGAAGCAACTCTTAAAGGTAAATGTGGGGGCCATTCCCCACCTTTATCCAAATGACTTCCCTTGCCTTTTGGAATTATAGGGGGGCTAATAAGAGGGAAGCCTCTCTTTATTTAAAAGATTTTGTGAAAGATTGGGATGTCTTTTTTGTTGGGGTTGTTGAAACCAAAATTTATTCATTTGAGAAGTATGAAGTAAATAAATGCTTGGGTGATGATTGGGATTATTTTCTCTATCCCTCGGTTGGAGCTTCTGGAGGTATTATGGTTTTTTGGAAAAACAATATTACAAATTTTACTCTTATAGAAGCTTCACCTCAATGTGTGATTGGGGATTTAAGTCTTTTCAATAATAATAAGTGGTTGGTCTCTACAATATATGGAAACAAAAATTCAAATTTGAGAAGGAATTTGTGAGAAGTTTTAGAAGATAAAAGCAATAAAAATATCCCTATGGTAGTGGGAGGGGATTTTAATTGTATACTTTAACAAGAAGAAAAAGAGGTGGGAAGAAGTTCTCTTATTCTCAAGGTCCTCAAGAAATGACTGCATTTATGGCAAAAAATGACCTTCATGATGTGGGAATTAGAGGACCCAAATTTACATGGTGCACAAAAAAAGTGGAAATGCTCGCATTCTTGAGAGATTGGATAGTTGTCTTTTAAACTCAAAGGCGTTGAATGTGGCTCAGAATCTAGTGGTAAGGCATTTGCCAAGAATTGCTTCAGATCATTGTCCATTAATTCTTAAAATTATTCAGGATAGGTTGCACCAAAGCAAAATGATTTATTATGAAGATGTCTGGTCCTCGTTTCCAGCTGCTAAAGGGATCGTTTTAAAAGCATGGAACAAACCTGCTAAAGGGAATAACATGGATATTGTTAATGTAAAGTGTAAAAGAACTTTAAAAGCACTGCACTTCTGGAGCAAGCATAAATTACAGAACTTCAAAAAATGCAATATTCGTTTGAAAAGCGAGATTACGGATCTTCAATTAGAAGAAGCTAATGGTAACGGCTTAGAAGTAGAGAAGCTAGAATTTCTTAGAGCAAAAATTCATGATTATAATGTGAACTCAGCTTGGTTAAGCACCTGGTGGAGACAAAGAACAAAGCTAAAATGGATTCAGGATAATGATACTAATTCAAAATTTTTTCATTCTTTGCTAATGGTAGAAGAATGGGAAACTTTATTCATCAACTAAAAAATGAGGAAGGAAATTTAGTAAAAGACCATGCAACTATTGAAGAAATACTATTGAAATTCTTTAACAACAAATGGAGAAACAGATCTGGCAATGTGAAGGGTTGGCCTCCTTTTTTAAAATCTTTATCTGCGGCTGACTGTAAAATGTTAGATGAAGAATTCTCGTTTTCAGAGCTTACTGATGTTATCAAAAAAAGTGGAACTAATATTCCTCCTGGAATGGATGGTACAACATATTCTTTCTTCAAAAATTATTGGTATATAACTGGTAATGTTGTATGGAAAGTAGTCCAGCATTTTTTTGTAACATGGTAGATTTGTTCAAGCTGGAAGGAAAGGCTTGTGACCCTCATCCCAAAGGTACTGAATCCAATTTCTCCATATGCTTTTCGACCTATAAGCATGTGTGGTACCTTATACAACATCATAGCCAAAATGATCTTAAATAGACTTATGAAAGTGATTGATGGTCTTATCTCAGAGGAGCAAACAGCATTTATAAAAGGAAGATCTTTATCAAACCACATTCTTTTAGCTAAAGAATTGTTTAATAAGCTCAAAATTTCAAAATCCAAAGAAGGTTGGGTGGCTATTAAGCTTTACATGGAACAAGCTTATGATAGTATGGCTTGGAATACCTTGAGATTTATTTTTAAAGGAAATGAAATTTCCAAACAGATTTCTGAATTTCATCATGGAATGTGTAGAATTTCCTGAATTCTTTTTAATAATAAATGGTAAGATCTCCAAAGGGATTAAAGCTTATAGTGGATTTAGACAAGGTTGTCCACTTTCACCTTATTTGTTTATCCATTGCTCTCAATTATTAACCAATGATTTTTGGTTCAATGGAAGGAACTTGGGTATCAAAATATTAGCCAATGCACCTAAAGTGTCTCACCTTTTATTTGCTGATGATATTTTATTGTTCTCCCAAGCTAACATGAGAAGTATGAGAAGGCTCAAGAAAATTATCTCAGATTTTTGCAACAGATCTGGGCAGAGTATTAATAATCAGAAATCAATTATTGTTTTTGGGAATTTAGTAAAAAAAAGAAAGAAAATAGCCATAACAAAGCTGTGGGGATTCAAAATGGTGAAAGAAGTTTTTTATCTAGGCATCAAATTGGCTTTGAGAATGTTATTAGCCTCAGAGCTTAACTATATCATTGAGATGGTAAATTCCAAGCTAAATGTATGGGGTAAATAGATGATATCTCTAGCTAGGAGAATCTTTCTTAGGAAATCTGTTCTAGCAGCATTACCTGTATTTGTGGCTACACACACTTTAATTCCAAAGAAGATTCTTAAAGATATTGATAAAGCTGCTAGGAACTTTATTTGGGATAGACAAGGAGGTCTTCATGGACTACATTATATATCATGGGAAAATATGTGCAAATCATGGAAGGAAGGAGGTCTTGGCTTAAAGTCGGTGAGTGCTATAACTGGTCCTCTAAGAGTAAAATTTGCTTGGAATTACTTAAAAGAAAAGACTCTTTTCTCAATAAAACTTTGAACTCTAGATATGGTTAAAATTTATGGGAGAATACCAACAGAGCAAATAAATCATCTACCTGGAAGATTTTGGCTGAGGGTGCTATGGCTCTAAGACATATCTCAAGGTGAAATATTGTTACATGAAAGTATATAAACATTCTTAAAGATGCTTGGATTCTAGATAGGAGTCTAGAAAAAGGCCTACATTTATAGCCATAGAAAATACTGAATTCCCACCGCTAGAAAGCTTTATTTATGATGGATGCTGGAAAATTGTTCTTCTTAATAAAAACTTTGGGAAAGATCTGGCGAATGTTATTATTCAAATTGAAATTTATCCTTTTCATTCAAAGGATAACATTGAGCTAAAGAAGAGCTTCTCAGGCAAAAGCATTACTGCTTTAGCCTCTTCGTATAAGTTTGAATTTAACAGAACGGTGGATTATGGAGATTGGCTAAAAAAATTAAAGCTCATTCCTAGAATTGAATGCTTTCAGTGGCGACTTCTCAATGAGGCAATTCCAACAAATGATTTCCTGATGAATAGAAGATTACTGGGACATAATTCATGTCCTAGAGGATGTGTTGAACAAGAAAATACCGATCATGTCATGGTACATTGCTCTAAACTGCATCAAGCGATTGGAATTCTTAGAAATTGGGGTTTCTTATGTCCGTTGTTTTCCTCTGCCAATGATTGTAAGTTTCATTTGAATAGGTTATCTGAGGAAAATAGATCAATGGCAAATTTATATTGTTCTATAGTTTATTTTTCATGGAAGTGTAGGAATTTAATAAAGCATGGTAATAATGAATGGAGTTTAAACTTCATTGCCAGCAATGCTTTTAGTTATGCATCAATTTCTTCTTCCAATCTATTCATGGACCACTGGGATGCTAACCATCCATCACGGATTATTTCTTATTGGCACCCCCCTCCCTCTGAATGGATAAAAGTTAATATTGATGCTGCTCTAACTAGCAACAATAATGGAGGTATTGGTGGAGTTTGTAGAGACTCTAAAGGCAGATTTTTACTTGCTTTTGGAATCAATTGAACGCATTGGGATATTGGTGCTTTGGAGCTTATGGCCATCTGTTCTTTAAAGAATTTTATATTCAATTGGATGCTGGATGCAAAGGGTCTAATTATAGAAGGAGATAATTTCAACATTATCAAACTTCTACGAAGATCAAACTATAAAGAATCTCGGCATGGAAATCAAGAAGATATTGAAGACCTATCATATTTGGATGGTTTTGATAACATTCTTTTCCACTTTGTTAATAGAAATTGTAATAAGTTAGCACACAATTGTGTTAACTTTGCTTTAATTAAAATTTTTCTTTGGGAAGATCTTATTAGTAATAAGATTCCTCCTTCTTTTTTTAAAGTTCTAAAGGAGGAATGTGATAGGATTTCTATCACTTAGTAGCTTGTAATTGGGTTTCTTCTTCATTTTAATGCAATTTATCATTTCCTTAAAAAAAAAAAACAAACTTTGTGAATTGTGATTACTTCACTCTTTTCTCTTGTCCTTCAAGATTTCCTTTGAGAAGATCTTTCAAGGAGACCTGGTTCTCTACCAACACTTGGAGAGTATAAAATAATGGAAGGTTCTTTGCCTACACTTGGAGAGTGTGAATAACAGGAAGGTTCTCTGCCTACACTTGAAGAGTGTGAAAGGACGGAAGGTTCTTTGCCTACACTTAGAGAGTGTGAACAGCGGGAAGGTTCTCTGTCTACACTTAGAGAGTGAGAATACCGGGAAGGTTCTCTGGCTACACTTGGAGAGTGTGAATAATGAGAGGTACTCTGCCTACACTTGGAGGGTGTAAAAGAACGATGGTTCTCTGTCGCACCGGGTAGTGGTGGAAGAGAGTTTTGTGAAGGCTTCTCCGCCTTGCTGTGGGTGCAAAAGGAGAGACACTATTGGTATTTGTGCAATACTCGGAGGGTGCCTCTTGGGAGTGGATGTAGGTCATGTTTGACTGAACCTCTATAAATCTTGTGTCTTTTATTTTTCGCTGCTTGTTACTCTACTTTTTTACTATAATTTTTTCTGTTTGAAAGTGTGGTTGAAAAATTATTTCTATAAAAATCTTTTTACAAAAAATCATTAAAGGTTTTATCTATTTAAAAATTAAAGAGGAAAATTCATTTAAATATAATTCACCCCCCCCCCCCTCTTGGTTAGCCACTGCGATATAACATTAGGTATAACAACCTAATTCATATTGAATAAAGTTTCAATGAGTGGTATCAGAGCTTAGTTTCAAAATCATAAGTTTAGACTACTTTTTAATTAACGACCATGGCTACATTTGGGAACCGAAACACACCTAAGGGTTACTCTATAACAAGACCTCCTTTATTCGACAATATTCCTTTTGATTTTTTTGAAAACATGCATGTCTACATTTTTACAGTCACTTGATTATTGTATGTGGATCTTAGTTTAGGAATGGTATATAAAACCAACTAGATTATTTGATGGAGTTAGAGTTGAAACACCTTTTACAGACTGAACAGTAGAAGAACGTGACTTAGCACAAGTGAATGCCAAATGCTTGAATAGTTTCTTTTGTGCACTTAAATTTGAAGATTATATGCGGGTTTCCACTTGCAAGAGTGGAAGGACATATGGGATAGACTTTGTATAATATATGAGGGGACTAAAGAAGTTAAACAGTCTAGACTTAATATCTTATTGCATGACTATGAACTGTTTCGCATGAAACTCAATGAATCTATTTCTGACATGTACACAAGATTCACACAAATAGTCACATCTTTACATGCATTAGGTAGGGAACTAACAAAAACTGAAATGGTTAATAAGATATTTCATTATTTACATACTACTTATGATGCTAAAATAGCTGCAATTACAGAGTCTAAATATTTAAACATTTACTCTATTGAAAATCTTCTTAGATCACTAATTGCTTATGAGCAAGGGGTGAGTCAAAGAAAGATTGATGCAGGTGAATCGCGGAGGGAGAAGAACATTGCACTGAAAGTGGAGGTGTCAGAGAGTGAACTCTTATAACTTGAGGATGAAGACAATATCGCACTAATGTCTAGACAATTCAGAAGCTTTCTGAAGAGGAAAAAAAAGAGACGTCAACAATAGAATCGAGGTAAATTTAATAAAAATGTCAAGCTTTCAAATGATGTTATTTGCTATGAGTGTAGGAAACTTGGACATATTAAGTCAGACTGCCCAAAACTCAAAGCCACTGGTAGCAAGGAGAACGTAGAGGAGAAACCAATTGTGAAGAAGTGCAAAAAGAAATTCCAAAGAGCTTTCTGGGAGGACTCAGCTTCAGACTCATCAAAGACTGAAAAGGAAGATAAAGTCACTAATCTGTGCTTAATGGCCAATAGACTTGATCTGTCTGATCAAGAAGAGGTATGTGACTTGACTTACAATGAACTTTTTGAAGTCTCTGAACACATACATGATGCATATATGAAGTTAAAGAAAATCTATACTAGTCCGAATTTAGAATTTCTGAAATTACAAAAAGAAAAAGAGATCCTTAGGAAAGATCATGCTTTAATTGATGACAACCACATGAAATTACTTGATGAGTATAATGACTTGAACAAAAATCATGAAAGTTTAAAATCATACTATGCAGAACTTGAAAAAGAATTTAAAAATTTTAAGGATAAATCTGAGAGAAAAATTTATAGAATTAATTATATGAATCAAATTTTGGAAGATATAAATTCATTTTACAAATTGAAGATAAAAGCTCTCGAGGAAAATAGGATACCCCCTAGACTTAAAGATTTCACTAATCCTATTTTATATCCTAAATTTATGCAATCCCTGAATAGACAGATGAATAGTAGAAGACTTAGGAATCCATTTCCAAATGTCAAATGTAATAATTTTGTATTGTTTGAATATATAACACACACCTATACTTTGAAAAAGAAAACATATTTGGTGTGGAGACCTAAGATGCATAAACCTAAACATATCATATATGCATCTGATTTTAAATTGCCAAAAAGAGAACCCAAACTTGTTTAGGTTCCTAGGTCTAACGTTTAATAATTTTGCAAGGTCACTCTCACATAAGATCTCGTGAGAGCATATGGTACTTGGACAGCAGTTACTCAAAGCATATGACTGGAGATACAACATAATTCATATCGCTAGAAGCTAGAAGTGGAGGCAAGGTTACACTTGGAGATAACACCACAAGGAAGGTGGTTGGGTCAGCTATGATTGGAAATCTTAAGATTTTTTTTATTAAAAATGTATTATTGGTTGAAGGCTTAAAGCATAATTTGTTAAGTATTAGCTAGCTATGTGATAAAGGATACTGTGTAAAATTTTTTCCTACTAGCTGCATGTTAATCCTAAATGGTATTGATGTTTTGAATGGCATAAGGTTAAACAATGTGTATATGCTAGACTTGAATTGTATTAAAACTCCTACTACTTTTTATTTAAAAACTATATCTGATGAGTCATAGTTTTGGCATAGGAGACTTTATCATTCTAGCATGAAAAATCTTAGGAGAATTACTCAAAATAATCTAGTAAGAGGTATACCAAAACTAGACTTTATAAAGGACCATCTTTATGATGCATGTCAATTAGGAAAATAAGTGAAGTCATCCTTTCAGTCTAGTAAGGATCTTAGAACTAATAAACCATTAGAGATTTTACATATGCATCTTTTTGGACCAGTTGGAACTGTAAGTCTAGGAGAAAAGGTATACAGATTTGTGATTGTGGATGATTATTCTAGATTCACATGGGTTAGATTTCTATATCATAAAAATGAATCATTTGAGGAGTTTTGAAAATTTTTGACATGGATTCAAAGAAAACTAGGTAGTGAGATTTTAACAATTCAAAGTGATCATGGAGGATAATTTGAGAATAAAAAATTTGAGGATTTTTGTAAGGAGAAAGGAATTAATCACAGTTTTTCTGCACCTAGAACCTCTTAACAAAATGGTGTAGTCGAAAGGAAAAATAGAACATTAATTGAAGCTGCACAAGCCATGTTAGCAGAATACTCATTTCCTAAATATTTTTGGACTGAGATGGTTAGCACTGCATGTTATGTTCTGAATAGGGTGAATGTAAGATCAAAATTAAGTAAAATACCCTATGAGTTGCTAAAGGGAAGAACACCTAATTTGTCACATTTTCATGTTTTTAGATGTAAGGTGTTTATTCATAATAATGGAAAATCTGCCTTAGAAAAATTTGATCCAAAATCAGATGAAGGTATTTTTATAGGATACTCAAGTATTGGAAAATCTTTTAGAAAATTCAATAAAAGAACTTTAGTAATTGAGGAACCACACATGTTGTATTTGATGAATCTTGAAATTTGGAAGAGCCAAATGTTGAAGAAGATGAGATAGAGATTAACTCCCAAAAGATTGATAAAATAAATTTGGAAGAAAATTTAGAGATAGAAAACCCTTTAGCTAGAGATTTGAGATTTTCTATGAACCACCTAATAGAATTGATTATAGGTGAACCTAGTGAGGGTGTTAGGACTAGGCATGGATTAAACAAAAAAGTTAATAACTCAACCTTTATTTCAACCATAGAACCTACAAATATTGATCAAACACTTTTGGATGAATTTTGGATCTTGGATATGCAAGAAGAGTTAAATCAAATTATAAAAAATAAAATTTGGGAATTAACTACAAGGCCAAAGAATCAAAGTATAAACTAAGTGGGTTTTCAAGAACAAATTGAATGACTCAGGATTAGTCATTACAAATAAGGCTAGATTGGTGGCTAAGGGGTATAATAAAATTGAAGGAATTGATTTTGAGGAGACTTTTGCCCCTGTAGCTAGACTTGAAGTAATTAGGGTTTTGTTAGCCTTTGTTTGTTTTAGAGGATTTAAATTATACCAAATGAATGTTAAAAGTGCCTTTTTAAATGGGGTAATTCAAGAGGATGTTTTTGAAGAATAACCTCTAGGTTTTGAAAATTCTAAACACCCAAATCATGCTTTCAAACTAAAAAGGTGTTATATGGATTGAAACAGACACCTAGGGCTTGGTATGAGAGGTTGAGCACATTCCTTCTTGAGAGATCTTTTGAAAATGGAAGTGTGGATACAACTCTGTTTTTGAATAAAATTGGAGAGGATGTACTCATTGTACAAATTTATGTTGATGACATCATCTTTGGATCTTCATATAAAAATCTTTGTGATGATTTTTCTAAAATAATGAGTAGTGAATTTGATATGAGTCTAATGGGAGATTTAAGTTACTTTCTAGGCTTTAGCATTATGCAAATTGAGGATTGTACATTTCTTAGTCAGTCAAAATATGTTAAGGACATCATCAAAAAATATGAAATGGACAATGCTAAACCTGTTAGTACACCTATGAGTTTCTCAGTTAAGTTGGATAAGGACCTTAAGGGAAAATCTGTTGATCAAAAGAAATTTAGAGGGATTATTGGATCTTTGCTTTACTTGACAGCTAGCCAACCCGATATCATGTTTAGTGTTTGTTTATGTGCTAGATTTTAATCAGATCCAAAAGAATCATATTTAATCGTAGTAAAAAGGATTTTAAGATATCTGTTAAGAACTAAGAACTTAAAATTTGGTATCCTAAATTTAGCTCTTCATTTAAAATAAATGGTTATTCAAATTCTGACTTTATAGGTTGTAGGGTTGACTGAAAGAGTACTTTTGGAACATGTTAGTTTATTGGAAATTCTTTAGTCTCTTTGTCTAGCAGAAAATAAAATTTAGTAGCCATATCTACTACTGAAGTTAAATACATTGCATTGTGTGGCACAAATACTTTGGTTGAAACAACAGTTGATTGATTTAGGATTATTTATAGGCACTTTCCCATTTATTGTGATAACACTAGTGCTATTTGTATTTCTAAAAATCCTATTCAACATTTAAGAACCAAACATATAGACAACAGGCATCATTTCATAAGGGATTATGTATCCAAGGGAGAAATTGAACTCATTCATGTTACAATAGAAAATCAACTTGCAGACATTTTTACAAAACCACAAGCTTTTGATACCTTCAGTACATTAAGAACAAGGCTTAGTATAAGTGATTTGAATGCTTAAATAAAAATTATTCTGCAAAATTGATGTGTGTTTTTTATTAGTATTTTGTGATTCCTTTGATTTTGTGATTTTTTGTATTTTCTATCATTTTGTTTGTGTTTGTGTTTGGTTTTGAGAATTTTTGTCCATGTTGTTTTGTGTTCTCTTACATCTAGATTCATAATTTTGAATGTTTCCTTAATTTTTTTTACTGATAATCGACTGTACGAAATTCATTTCGTACGAGATGAATTATGTAGTGTATAAACTGTCGGATTTGAACAGTTTGCATACAGTTATTTAATTTTCAATTCATTGTTCGTCTGTACGATCATGATGATTGTCCGGATGATGTGTATTTAATCGTATGTACGCGTGAAGGCAGTTATACGGATAAGATCAAATTAATTATTCCTGATCGTACGTTCGAACCTTTATTTCGTCCATACGAACACGTGGCATTTCAAAGTGGGAGACATTTCAAACTATCATAAAAATGAGCTTAAATTTTTTATTGTTTCGGACGAACACCTGTTCTTCTGTACGATCGTCTTAGTCAAAAGTCTGTACGAAAGGATTCATCGTGACTTGTATGATTACGAAACGTCGTTTCTTTTTTGTTCTTATTTATTCGTCCATACGAAATATTTTTCGTACGTATGAACCAAAATTCGTATGGGATGAAATACATTTCGTCTGTACAAAAACTCATTTTTTTTCTTTAAATAGAAGGATTTTGAACTTAAATCTCATCACTTCCAAAATCCCTTTCAATCCTCTATTCCCCTAGGCTTTCTCCATGGCTAATTCTAGCAAAAGACAAAAGTTGCTTGCTAAGGGACCACCCAAAAACACTGGTGAAAACTTTCTATCCAAGGCAAATGATGAATCTTTCCCTTGATTTGCTTCTGCCAAAATCACCCCCTCTAGAGTCCTTCTTCAAGAGCAACTCACTTTCAAGGTAATGCACTTTTTTGCTTCCACCGAATTCGGTCTTATCCTCACTCTTATCCATTTGTACAATAAAGAGACCTTCCATTACTTTTTTGCCAATATGTCTTTTAACTCTGACTAATCTGTGATTAGGTCTTATGTTTTTTTAAAAAAAGTAGAAATTACTAAAGAAGACATGGAAACTTTTTTAAACTTAAGAACTCAAGGGATTAGAACCCACACTTTGACCTCCTCCACTAACTATGACTGGAGAGCAGTAAATCAAGTAATTAGAGGATGTAGAGGAGTAGGTCATATGCCTAAGGTAGCCACTCTTAATTGCAACACCCGTATCATCCAGCGTGTTCTTCGCACATCCATTATTCCTAAAGTTGGTGATCGAGTCAATATCACACCTCTTCTTTCTATAGTGACCTATCTGATTATGACTAATCAACTTATAGATGAAGCCCAACTGATCATTGACAATATTTATGAACTTTCTGAGATTGGCCATATCACCCATAAAAGAAAGAAAAATATAGCCTTAGGAAATCTTGTGACCTATATTTTGGAGAAAACGTATGAACTAGTCTATCCAGATCAAAATCTAGAAAAGCCTCTCTACTACAATAATGGATCTTTTCGAGTGATCTTTAATAAATATGAACATCTTGAACAACTTATTAGTGGTGACTCAGAGGAGGAAATGGGAGTAACTCCACCTGCACCTGCTGGTGAACCAAATTATCAAGATTTTGTTCACAGATTTGATTATCAAGAGACTCATTTTGATCAATACTTTGATCAAATTGAAACTCATCTACAAATGCAGGATGCTTAGTACCATCAAGATATTAGTTGGATGTGATAGCAAATAGATGGTATAAACTCAAATATGACTATGATGAGCAGTTATTTTAATTTTGACAACCAACAACCTCCTCCAGATTAGGGTTCGTTTGAGTGATCAATGTAGTTCTTTATGCTTTTTAATATGAAGTGATGTGCTTATATCAGTGATGTGTTGTTAGCAGTTATGCTTTTATGTTATATTATGTGTTTTGTGTTTTATGTGTTTTTAGATTTTGAGTGTATTGATATCATTTGTACTGAATGTAATATTCTTTATCATGATATCAATATAAGTTATTTTGTCTTGCTTTTAATCTTGTTTTGAAATGTATTTTAGCCTATATGAAAATCCCTAAAATTTTTGATCTTATAAGTACTATACCTTGAACTGCAACACAAAATTGAATTCATTAGAAAATCTAATTTTTCTAAATTTAAATTGTGCTTATAACTTGATATAATTAAGAATGTCAATCTCATGTCTCTTGTTAGACTAATTTAAATTTTTATATTATTATTGCAATTGTGATATTTTCTTATTTTGTATTTCTATTTTCAAAATAAATATTATTATACTTAAGAGAAATTTGAAAATTTTGATTATTAATTTTGGAAAGATCAAGATTACTCTTGAAAAATGTACAAATGTACAAAATCAAAAGAATGCGCAATGGTTTATAATTTGAAAAAGAGGTACAAAATAGGCCCACTAGTAAAAAAAATTGCACAAAAATGTACCACAACTATTGAAAAAGATGCGCAAAGCGCCACATGTGGTACTTAATTCTTTTCTCAATCTTTCAATCTCTTAATTCAAGTTGATATTCTGTACAATTTTATTTGGTATTGAAAATTTGAAGTATATAAATTTTATGTTCATCCTTTTTGCAATGATATTCTTTATCTCAATGTCTAAATTGACTCATGTTTTTTATAATTCCTTTTTATTATCGATGTTATATCTCTTCTTTAATCATATGAATCATTTTATTTGCCTAATGATTTTTAATTTTATTTGCAAATTTATCTCAATCACTTTCAAGGATCAATTATCAAAAGATTATCATATGACTTTTTACATTTTTGTTTTTGTTCTTTTTCTTCTTCTCTTTTTGCTATTGCCAAAAAGAGGGAAAAATATTATTTGTTTGTATTATTTTTGTTCGTATTGTATCTATTCTGTTTGTATCTGTTTTGTTTGTGTTTGTATCATTTTTGTTCGTATTATCTATTCTGTCGTATATGTTCTGTTTGTTAAAAAAAAAATAGAAGAGACTGATTGTATTTTTTTTTTTTTAAAGAAGAGACTGTTATGCAAATGCCTCCTTATTCTCACATGTTCATCAAAAAGGGGGAGTCTATCAATTCAGGGGGAGTTTAGGAGATGGTTGAGAATTTGAAATATTTACAAACAATAACTATTTTGCCATCATAAAAAAGGAGGAGATTGTTAAGAGAGTTACTATTTGCATGCTTTACATTCTTGCAACTTGTATAGTTTTGATGATTCCAAATATTATTATTCCAATTATTATTTTCTCTTAACACTTTTTGGAAGAATTGAGTTTGCTCTTGTGTAGACTGACATTTTAGTATAATCATACTCCATACTACTGAAGACTTCAAATAAATTCAGCATATCATATTTTATAACTTGAAGTCTGTACTTTTCACTTTATTGAGTTAGAAAGAGTATGATTGAAATTGAGCAACCTAGCGCACACACATACTAAGGGAGATCTTTAAAAGGTCAATTTTTTTTACTGCTCATACGGGATGAACATTATTCGTACAGAACGATCAAGTCAGCTACACCCCTCAGAGAGCAATGGACATAACAAAAAAGTGAAGACATTTTTCTTGGTCCTGATCATCCTGACGAAATACCAAATTCATCCCTGGACGATGTCCTTTGATTTCTCACTTTGAACTGTTCGTCTAGACGAAATGGTCTGTTCGCTCTAGGATGATCTTCTCTGGATTCATAACTTGAACTAATCATCCAGACAAAATACCCATTTCGTCTCTGAATGATCTCCTCAGGATCCTCACTTTGAACGGACCGTCCAGACTAAATACCCAATTCGTCCCTGGATGATCTCCTCTGGATCCTCACTCTGAACGGATTGTCCACATGAAATACCCAGTTCATCTCTGGCCGATTTTTGCGGGATTCTCATTTTGAACAGTTCGTCCAGATGAAACACACCATTTGTCCTAGGATGATATTCTTAGGTTTCAAGGTTTGTACTGTCTGAAATTACTTGATGGACAAGAGAGGGGGGGTGAATTGTGAAAATTTTAATGCAATAATTTAAAGCCTAAGTAGGAGTTCTAATTTTTTTTTATGTTTTTAAATTTTTAATATGAAAATTTAAACTACTATGAAGGCAAACAATTGAACTCAACGTGCAACAATAGAATTCTTTTTCTTTTACAAGTTTTCACCAAGCAAGTATTATGAAAATAAAATGCACGCAAGAATAAAAAGCGATAAGGAAAAAGCACACCAAAATTTTTAAAGTGGCTCAGTCAAACCATGCCTACGTCCACTCCCTGGAGTCCTCCGCTCTTGGAATTTCACTTTAAACTATAGCTCTACTTTTGCCCCCCTCGGCAAGGTGGAGAAGCCCTTACAATACTCCCTTTCACCAACCCAGCGTGGTGGAGTGCCAAGCGCTGTTTTCACCCTCCTGGTGACGGTAGAGAACCTTATCATTTTTCTCCCTCCTGGAGAAGGCAGAGTACCTTGGAGGTCATGGATGTAGAAGAGTCTACCCCTTAGAGAGCCTTCCTCAAGTTCTTCCCTTGCCACAGGAGGAGCAAGATGCAGCAAGATCAGAGTAACCGTGTGATGTCCCTCACACCTCTTCTCCCTCACTAAGCTCACCTTCTCCTTCCTCTCTCAACCCCCCAAAACTTCTCAAGAGCTCTCTCGCAAGGATGTCCTCTCTAACCATGTTCCCCTTTTGTGTATTTAGTAATTTTAATTGGTATCAGAGTCTGCTTTCAAAAATAGTGTTTTAGAAAATCTTAAAAACGATCATGTAGCATTTTGGTAATCGTAACACCGTGGAGGGTTATTCAATAACCCGTCTACCTCTTTTTGATAACACTCCATTTGATTTCTAGAAAATTAGGATGTCTACGTTTTCAAAATCTATTGATTATCGCATGTGGATGTTAGTAAATGATGGATATGTTGCACCATTTAAAATTGTTAATGAAATGAAAACTCAAGTTCCTTTTATTGAATGGAGCAATGAGGATAGGGAATTAGCCCAATTGAATGCTAAGTGTTTAAATTGCTTTTTCTGTGCATTAAAGTTTGAGGATTATAAGAGAGTTTCTACCTGTGCTACTGGTAAGGAGATTTGGGATAGACTGTGCATTACATACGAAGGAATTAGTGAAGTAAAATAGTATAGGCTTAATATTCTATTGCAAGATTATGAACTCTTCCGTATGAAACCTAGAAAAATAATATCTGACATGTACACTAGGTTCACCCAAATTGTGACATCCTTGCATGCATTAGGTAGAGAGATTTCAAATTTTGAGAAAGTTAATAAGATTCTAAGATGCTTACCTAGTTCTTATGATGCTAAGATAATTGCTATCACTGAATCTAAAGATCTTAATGTTTATTCTATTTATAATCTTCTTGGGTCAATCATTGCATACGAGCAAGGAGTGAGTCAAAGACAAAGTGATGCAGGTGAAATGAAGAAGGAGCGAACGGTGGCACTAATAGCAAACAACTCAGAAAGTGACAGCTCTACAGGGGAGGAAGAAGATGATATAGCATTGATGACCCGACAATTCAAGAACTTCTTAAAGAGAAAACAAAAGCGTCATTAGAACAGCTAGAATAAAGGTAAAAGCTCAAAGTTTAATAAAGTTTCATTTGATATAATCTGTTTTAACTGCAGGAAGCCAGGTCACCTTCAAGCTGATTGCGCCAACTTAATGAGCTAACCTGCTGAGGAAAAGAGCGAGGACAAAGCCAAGTATAAAAAAGGAAAAATGAAGACACAAAAAACTTTTTGGGCCGACTCTACCTCAGAATCATCAGAAGAAGAAGAAGAGGAGGAGGTAACAAATTTGTGTCTTATGGCTAATGATAACCTTGATCAATTGGATCAAGATGAGGTATGTTAACTTATATATGAAGAATTATTGCTTATTTCTGAGAATATCCATGACTCATATAGGAAGTTGAAAAAGATGCATGCCAAGCTTAATATTGAATTTAGTAGTTTATAAACTGAGCATGCTAACTTAGTCAAAGAAAATTCTGATTTAAATAGAGATCATATGCTACTTCTTGATGAGTATGATGCATTAAATAAGAAGCATATTGAACTAACTTAAATATATGATACCTTGAAAACCACTTATGTTGAACTAGAAGAGGCTCTTAATAGACTAGACAAACTTGCACTAGAAGTAGATCACAGTGAGCATTTATTACGAGTAGAAGTTCATGGATTGACATATCAAAACAACACTTTTAAAGAAAAAATCAAAGAACTAGAAAAAGAAGTTGCATCACTCACATTAGCCCAACCTAGTCAACCCCCAACACAGTATGCATCATACAACTTTAGGAAGAGGCGTCACCACCCAAATAGGTTAGTAAACCCATTTCCTGGTGTTAGGTACTTCTCTTGTGGCATGCTAGGTCACACAGCCCGCACATGCACAATTCACCATAGGACGCACTTAGTATTGAGACCTAAACTGCATCCATCATAGCATAGCATGCATATATGTCATTCATGCAAGCATAAGGAGGAACCCAAACTTACTTGGGTTCCAAAATCTAATCCTTGAATAAAATTATAGGGATGCTCTCACAAAAGAACTATTGAGAGCATGTGGTACCTGGATAGTGGCTGCTCGTGACACATAACTCGAGATATGATGAAGTTCATTTTACTGGAGACCAAAATTGGAGGCAAAGTAATATTGGGAGACAACACTACCAGGAAAGTGATAGGCTTAAGTATTGTTGGTAATGCTAAGAATTTTTTAATTGAAAATATTTTATTAGTTGATTGTTTGAAGCATAACTTACTTAGCATTAGTCAATTATGTGATAAAGGTTTTGATATAAAATTTCTATCTGATAAATGCCTGATCAGTTTAAATGATAAACTAGTTTTAGAAGGAAAACGAATGAACAATGTTTACATGTTAGACCTTGATTGCACTGATAGTTCAAATTCATTTTGTTTGAAAACAATAGTTGATGACTCGTGGCTATGGCATAGGAGACTATGCCATGCTAGTATAAAAATACTTAGAAACATCACTCAGAAAAACCTAATTAGAGGCGTACCTAAGTTAGACTTTACTAAGGATTATTTATGTGATGCTTGCCAACTAGGAAAACAAGTCAAATCATCCTTCCATTCAATTAGAGATGTTATCACCTCTAGGCCATTAGAAATCCTACATATGGACTTATTTGGACCCGTTAGTACAGCTAGCCTAGGTGGAAAATATTATGGATTTGTGATTATAGATGACTTCACTAAATTCACTTGAGTAAGATTCTTAGCACATAAGAATGAGTCTTTTGAGGAATTTAAGGTATTCTCCACATGGATTCAACAAAAATTAGGTTGTGAAATCTCAACAATCCATAGCGATCATGGTGGAGAGTTTTAAAATGATAGATTTGAATAATTCTGTTAAGAGATAGGAATAGAACACAATTTCTCAGCCCCTAGAACACCTCAACAAAATGGTATAGCAGAAAGGAAGAATAGAACTTTGGAAGAAGCTGCTAGGGCACTATTAGCGGGGTACACCCTTCCTAGTTACTTTTGGGCAGAAGAGGTTAACATAGCATGTTATGTTTAAATAGGGTAAACATTAGATCTAAACTAAATAAAACTCCTTATGAACTCTTTAAGGATAGGACACTAAACCTTTCACACTTAAATGTCTTTGGGTGCAAGTGCTTCATCTTGAATAATGGCAAACATCACTTAGGAAAATTCGATCCCAAGTCTGATGAGGTGTCTTCTTAGGTTATTCATCTGTAGGTAAGGCCTATAGAATCTTTAATAGGAGAATCCTAATAGTAGAAGAGTCCACCCATGTAGTATTCGATGAACTAGATAAGCCCTCTGAAAATAAAATTGAAGATGATGAAATAGAGGCAATTCATGGAGTAGAGACTATGACCTTAGGAGAAAGAGTAGAACCTCAGGAAAATTTGCCTAGAGAATGGAGATATTCTTCTAGTCATCCTAAAGAGTTAATTTTAAGAGACCCAATAGAAGGTGTAAGGACTAGGCATGGACTTTGAAAAGAGGTTAGTCATTCAACATTCATCTCTATGGTAGAACCTACAAGTATAGATCAAGCCTTAGGAGATAAATTCTGGATTCTAGCAATGCAAGAAGAGCTGAACCAATTCACCAGGAATGATGTTTGGGAGTTAGTCAAGAGACCTAAAGAACAAAGTGTTGTTGGAACAAAATGGGTCTTCAAAAATAAGGTGAATGATTCATTAATAATAATAAGAAATAAAGCCAGATTAGTTGCTAAGGGGTACAACCAATTAAGGGTATAGACTTTGAAGAAACCTTTGCTCCTATTGCTAGACTAGAAATCATAAGAGTGCTCTTAGATTTTGCTTGCTTCAAAGACTTCAAACTATATCAAACGGATGTAAAGAGTGCTTTTTTGAACGGGGTAATTAAGGAAGATGTCTATATTGAGAAACACCCCAAATTTGAAAGTTCACAATTTACAAACCATGTGTTTAAATTAAAAAGGCACTTTATGGATTAAAGCAAGCACCTAGAGCATGGTACGAAAGTCTTAGCTCATTCTTATTGAATAGAGGATTTGAAAAGGGTAGTGTAGATACTACAATCTTTTTACAAAAGATCAAAAATAAAATTCTCATTGTTCAGATTTATATGGATGACATTTTATTTGGATCTTTAGATAAAATGTTATGTGATGAATTTTCAAAAATAATGAGTAATGAGTTTGAAATTAGAATGTTGGGAGAACTTAATTACTTTCTTAGCTTTAGTGTAAAACAAATGGATAACAGAACTTTTCTTATCCAAATAAAGTACATTAAGGATATTTTGAAAAAATACAAAATGGATAGTGCTAAATCCATGAAAACTCCAATGAGCTCAACAATTCAATTAGACAAAGATCCTAGTGAAAAATCAATAGATCAAAAAAAGTATAGAGGAATGATTGGATCCCTTCTTTACCTGACTGCTAGTAGACCGGACATAATATTTAGTGTGTGCCTCTGTGCCCGTTTTCAAGCCGATCCTAAAGAGTCTCACTTAATTGCAGTCAAGGAAATCCTTAGATATCTACTAGGCACTCCGAACTTAGGAATTTGGTATCCTAGGCACAGCACTTCCTTTGAAATCTTAGGGTACTCAGATTATGATTTTGCAGGATGTAGGATAGATAGAAAAAGTACCTCTGGTATATGCCAATTTATAAGACAATCATTAAGTTTCTTAGTCCAGTAGGAAGCAAAACTCAGTAGCCCTTTCCACGGCTGAGGCATAATATATTGCAGTAGGAAGTTGCGTTGCACAAGTACTATGGTTAAAATAAAAAATTCTTGATCTTGACCTACCTGTAGGAACCATCTCAATCATGTGTGATAATACAAGTGCGATCAGCATCTCTAAGAACCCAATTCAGCACTCTTGAATGAAACACATAGACATTAGACACCATCATAAGAGATCACGATGCTAAGGGAGATATAGAATTCCATCACATTACTACAGGAGATCAATTGGCTGACATATTCACAAAACCACTAGCATTCGATACCTTTAGCACCTTGAGGACTAGACTAGGTGTCATAGACATTACTGCATAGAACAAAAATCTTCTAAGGCTGTTCCTGATCATCACACACTCACTACACAAAATCATTGAATGTGACATTTTTTTATCAGAGAGTGAGAGATAATGTTTGAAGGAGAGTTCCTACCATTGGAGCATGAAGGATTCACTTGGTACTCAAAGGTAAGGATCTTAACTTTGTGAATTGTGATTACTTCACTCTTTTCTCTTGTCCTTCTAGATTTCTTTTGAGAAGATCTTTCAAGCAGATTCGGTTCTCTACCGATAATTGGAGTGTGTGAAAGGATGGAAGATTCTCTGCCTACACTTGGAGAGTGTGAACAGCGGGAAGGTTCTCTGCCTACACTTGGAGAGTGTGAAAGGACGCAAGGTTCTCTACCAACACTTAAAGAGTATGAACAGTAAGAAGGTTCTCTGCCTGCACTTGGAGTGTGTGAACAGCGGGAAGGTTCTCTTCCTACACTTGGATAGTGTAAACACCAAGAGGTACTCTGCCTACACTTGGAGGGTGTAAAAGGATGACGGTTCTTTACCACACAGGGTAGTGGTGGAAGAGAGTTTTGTGAAGGCTTCTCCGCCTTGCTGTGGGGGCAAAAGGAGAGACACTATTGGTATTAGTGCAATACTTGGAGGGTGCCTCCGGGGTGTGGATGTAGGTCGTGTTTTACCGAAGCACTATAAATCTTGTTTCTTTTATTTTCCATTGCTTTTTACTATGCTTTTTACTTTAGTTTTTTTGTTTGAAAGTGTGGTTGAAAATTGTTTCTATAAAAATCTTTTTACAAAAATCATTAAAGTTTTTATCGGTTTAAAAATAAAAGAGGAAAATTTATTTAATTACCAATTCACCCCCCCCCTCTTGGTTAGCCACTAGGATATAACATTAGGTCTAACAGCCTACTTCATATTGAACTAAGTTTCAACAAGAACTCCCCCCCCCCCTTTTTAAAGAAATATAACACAAAAAGGACTTGTAAGAAAAATTCCATTTCAAAACAAAATACAAATAGACATGCAAAGACTTAAAAGTAAATAATATAATCACAACAAGAATAAATGAAACTAGTATGATGATGGATTCTGATCAGAAGGTGGCGGTGGAGGTGGTTGGAAGAATTGGCTAAAACTGCCAAACTGTTGTTGGATAGTTGTGAACTAGTGTTGAATATTTCCGAACTTCTCCTTAAACCAACCCATATCATTATCGTGTTGGGTATATTATTTATCCAAGTGAGTCTCTATCGAATCTCTGAATCAGCTCTACATATTGGTAATGGTGAAGAGGTGGTGCAGTTGCATGATCAGCTGTAGGGGTAGCTTCTCCTTCATCATCAAAGAGAGGATCTTTAGGCTCCTGATCCCTATGAAATAGCATCCAAAAAGAGGCATAAAAAAATGATTAGAGTGTCATTAGGAGGTGCAAGATATGTAATGTTGTATTTTCTATTCAGGATATATCCTATCACTTGTCCTAAGGCAATGTTCTACCTTTTCCTAGTGGTTGGGAGTCGAAAGAAAGTGAAGATTTGGATGTAGTCAATTAGCATTTGAGGTTCATCTATTTGAGTGTTTGACATTATAAAGTAGGTGAAAATTGATAGTAGTGGAGCCATATTTATTCGAATTCTAGTTTCAAGTATAATTGAAATTCTCAGAACGTGCTGGATAATCCTAGCATTTTGGTTTAGGGTCTTAACCAAAGGTTGGTGGTAATTCAGGGCAACATTTCTTAGCAAAAGGTTCATAAAACTCCATTTCAAATTGGATGTAGAGGACATATCTAGAGATCTATTCCATTGGGTGTTTAGTTTAAGGTGTATTCCAATGTCTTCCTTGGTGATTTCTACATTTTGGCAGCACACTCAAGAGGACACAACCATAACATCCCCACTAATCCTAAGATTTGTGAGAAATTCATAAAGGATTTTTGAATGGAAGGGATAGGCCAAGGTTATAAGAAACTGAAGTGCAGTAATGTTGAAAAGGTTTATTATTAGGAAACTAAGAGCTTATTTATTAAGTAGACTAGAGGGTGTGATTTTGGCTTCCTTATACTTTTTGTAGGCAGCTTCATCAGTAAGGGTTAGAAAATAATCATCTTAAGTTCTGAGAGGAGGAAGCCCACCCTAAGTTTGATGGCTGTAGTTTCCACTGGCCATTACAAATATTTGAATGCAAGAAGAAGGGATCTTAGGAGAGGTGTGAAAATTTTGAACAAGGTTGGCTATTTAAAAAGAATTTGTGCAAATCATATCGTATGATCAAGATATCATATGGGACAATCACTTGTAATTATGCCGGGCAGATGATGGGTCAAAAGATGTAGCTAATTGTCTGTAAGATTAGACTTTATAATGGATGATCATATACATGGATCTCATCCCAAGGAGTTAGCATGCATGACCTTTGACAAAAGGTTTCATACAGTATGAACAGGCATTTATACGGTACAATCAATAATAATTGTCATACCAATTTAAAATTAATCATCTAGATTACCATGTGTATCATACACTATGAATTAGGTTTACACCGTATGATTGTAAATCATTGACACAATCTAGACCATCCATTAAGCCAACGGTAAAGATGAAGGCAGTGCTGTGCAGATTGTATAATACAATGTTGCTTCATATAGCATGATATCAGATAAAACTTTCCATATACAAGAGAAGATAGTGAAGTTCAGTGAAGTGGCTTGTGTGATGATTAGGATACAAACATATAATAAAAGAACAAATACAAGAACATAATTAAACAGGAAAAAAATTAAGTTAATGACTAAATAAACAAAACCAAAAACAAGAAAATTACACAACTACACAAACACAAAAACAAAACATATACATTGAGAAGCTCAGTGGTTTATTTCAAGACTAAATAAACAAAACCACATGTTCCCACTGGATCTTTTATGATAGCCCTTACACCTAGAGATCATGGCAGAATAGTTTTGGGAGCCCAAGTGAACTTAGGCCCCTTCTTAAATTTGTATGGATCATCAAAATGTATGCCATGCTGTGTTTGATGCAACTTTGGTCTCCACATCCAATGTGTTCTACGATGAATAGTTTAAGTGTGACTAATATGTCCTAACATGCCAAATGAATAACATCTAACATCAGGAAATGGGTTAACTAACCTTTTTTTTAGAGGAAACCCATAGAAGGGCCTATGCATTGATTAGAAAATTGATTACAAGGTCCTTAGAGGGCCCTCAAGCTCTCTATTGCTCGAATGAGCTACAAAATAAAAGCTAAAAAAACCTACGAGCTCGAGGTCCCTACAGACAAGCAATACAAAATTCCCTAGGAACATGCTATGGTGCTCAAGAAAAAGCACCTAAAAAGAATATAACAGCAAAAAATAGCAACCAAAATCTGCTTCCCTTTGATGATTTGATCATGATACTCACCTTTAAAAAAGGATACCTGCAGAACAAAATAATGCACCAAAATGTTACAAGAAAAATCAAAATACATAGCGTTATACTTCCTTCTCTTATACCAATTCTAATTGAGAAAGAACTAGCACCAAAGATTCCCAATCAAAACTTCATAATGATATAAGTAAAAAGCATTATAGCTCAACATAGGGGAAGCAAACCCATGGTTAAGACAAGCACGAAACCTAGATGGATATAGTGAATTCCAGGGAAATTGAAAAATCACAAGGTCGTCCATACCCAAGGAAAAATAAGCAAGGCACCTTAAAACATCAATCGCAACCGTAGAACAACACAATGCCACCAAGAGCTTAATCCCGAGAAATATTAGAGGCACCAAATAGATACAAAGATAAGGATTCAAAGGCTGCCACCACAGCCAAAACTAATAATTTTCCAAGATATAATATTGAATGCAGCTCCAAGATTGCAGCTCTAGCATTGGGTTCACCAAATGCCAGAAAACCCAATCCCAGAAAGAACAACCGCAAGCAACAAGGAACACCCAATAAACATTAACTAAAGAAAAGAGATAACCACAAAATTTAATAGACCATAGACACCAAGGATGAACAAACAACCATACAGTATAAGATGGACATCACCACAGCCAGAAAGCCAGAACACACCAACTCCCCTAATCCACCACAAGCCAAGAAAAAATAGCACCAAGCACAGGAAATGCATAACTTGGAGCCCAAGCAACTCAAAAAGAAATATAAGGTAAATTATGGTATCCAAACTGAAATGACCTTTAAAGTGAGCTGGAAGATTAACCCAAGAGAAATCATAAAAAGTCTAAACTATAGCCCCAGTTTGCAAGCCAATTAGCACAAGCATTTCTTTCCATAGAAACATGATGAAAAGAACGACTTAAGAAAATAAGAAGGTTCTTAATATCCCTCACATAATAAAACAATTCAGGAGAGCAAATAGTATCCATAACAGAATTTAAGAATTGAAAGTTATAATTGGCATTAATCTCAATTTGAATGTTAGAAAGTCCAAGAGAAATACAAATTCTAAGGCCATAATGAATGGTAGAAATCGTGGCAAAATTCATATCAGCCTTATGCACTAGACCCATAAATGTCAGAACTAACCCACCATTGCTATCGCTGATAAGCCCACCGCAACCAAAAGAAGATTCACTATAGGAACCTTCTATATTTTACTTGTAGAAGTTGTTAGGGGGCTCGGTCCAATAAATCAGGTTTATTATTATTTTTTTTTTTGAATAAAAGCCATAGCATACTATATCAAAAAGCAAAATAAAGAGAAACAACAAGCATGATTCCTCCTTCAAAATATTGTAAAATGAAGGAGGAACTTTATTTAAAGTAAACTCATCCCAACTAAATCTAGTGACTAATGTATAGTTAGCACATAAGTTAGCTAACTTATTATTATCACAACCTATACAATTGAAAATGACAAAATTAAAATTCATAAGAAACACCATACCATCTTCCTTGTACTTTCCTTTTTTCCAAGCTCTTTGTATGAAAGAAATGATATTTGTGTTGTCCCCTTCCATGATAATGCCTTTCTATTTGAACATACAATCCTTGATTTCCTCCTTTAATGAATATATTGCAAGCATCTCTAGCTGTGCTATGTCCCAATGTATACAAGGCCTCCCATAAGCGTACAAAAATCTCCCTTTGCAGTCTCTAAAAACTACTACAATTCCTGCTTTATATGAAGATAGTAGTGATGCATCTACATTCACCTTTAGCCAATTGGGTGGTGGAGGATGCCAAGAATTGTACAGTCTAGAAGACAAGTTGACATCCCAGTTTCCCAAATTAGAGTGAATAAAACTGTAAGAGACCAAAGCTTGGCATATATCATTAGAAGCTATTAGACTAGGATTTTCCTCTACACCATCATGAATGAATTTGTTTCTACTTTTCCTTGAAAGGAAAATTGTAGTGCAGTATAGGTTCACAACCATAGATTTCTTCTTTGAATTAGTATCCAGCCAATTGATACATTGTTCAAACATGTCAAATAGTGGAATACCAAAACCCCAATGATTAAGATGGAAGATTACCTCTTTGAACTTCAAGCATCCACATGTGATATGTTCCACATCTTCAATAGCATTACATCCCCTTGGACAGTTGGCATTCTCTAATAATCTTTTCTAGCATAAAATTTGAAGTGATGTGATAGTATTCCTATATAATCTCCACCAAAATACTTTAACTCTAGTATTCAACTTTGCTTTTTTAAGCCATTCCTAATATTGAGAATCAAAAGTATCTTTAACCGAAGCTTTAAAGGCTATAGAAGAAATTGATTTTCCATAATTTTGGTTAATCAGCTCTATTTGATCTTCTTCCCCAACTTGAACAATTTTAATTTGCATAATCAAATTTACTAGTTCTCTCCCAAATGATTCCAGCAGCAACTGTTCATTCCTACATCCATCCCTCATGAATTTATTGACTGAAACAGATTCACCCTTATGTGGGACAACATCGGTAGGGCACATATCTATGATTTATCCAAAATCCAGTTATTTTTAAATGCATCCACTGATTTTCCATTCACTAAATACCATCTCACAATGGGCTTCAGCATTTTAGAACCTTCAGTCAACAATTTATGAGATTACTGAACTACTTCCTCTTCCACTTCCCTTCTCTAGCCTTGCTCCATTTTTAAATACCATTAACCTGTATAACAGCAAGTCTTTATCTTGAAAAAAATCTACAAAGAAGGTGTCTTTTTGCAATTAGAATGCAACCCACGACCACCTCTTTCAATTGGTTTGCATATATCAGTCCAACTGACATAATGCAATCCCTTATTACCATCCTTCTTATTCCATATAAAGTTTCTACAAGCTTTATCGAGTTCTTCCAGCACTCATTTTGGAACCATGGAATGAGTAGCATGAAATGTGGTAAGAGCAGACAATACAAATTTAACCAAAATTATTTTACCTGCCAACGACAATAATTTGCTTCCCCATTGATTCAATTTCTTCAAGGCATTATCTATGCTAAACAGAAATTCATCATATTTAAGTCTTCTCAAAGCTATCTTTAGACCAAGATATTTGAATTCTTTAAGAGGTTTGAATCCCATAATTCTTTTGATGCTATTCTTCTTCTTCCTTAATTTATTAAAGATCTCTTGAGCCCCCAAAACATGGTTTGATAAGGACCTTCCCTTAAAGAATGCTGATTGCTCTTTAGAGATTAGTTTTGGAATGACCATAACTAATCTATTCAACATGATCCTTGCCGCCACCTTATAAACTATGTTACATAGACTTATCAGTCTATAATTAGATGGGAGAATAGGATTACATACCTTAGTGATAAGCACTATCAATGTTTCCTTCCAATTTTTGTTTAGATCTCCATTGCTAAAGAATTGACTTATATCCTTCCAAAAATTAGATTTAATGATTCCCCAATAAGCTTTAATGAAGAGTTTGTAACACCATCCTTTCCAGATGAAATATTGTTTTCCAATTGATTCCGCACTCCTTCCACCTCTTCAATTTTAAGGTCTGCCTCCAGAATTTCATGATCTCTTGAATTCAAGCAATTGTTCACAGCTGGCCAACCTTCAAGTTTGCTGCTCCTATCCTTCCATTTCTTCTGAAAAAACTGCAAGAAAACATCTTCCATATTTTCATGTTCTTCCACTAACAACCCATTCTCATCTTTGATTTTGAAGATTTTATTTGAATTTCTTCTAGCACAAGCATCGGAGTGGAAAACATTTGAATTCTCATCACCATCTTTTAGACACTTTATCTTAGCTCTTTGCTTCCACCATGAATTCAATCTAGCCAAAGTTGAATTCTGCTCATTCACCTTTGCTTTGAGACTCCAATATTTAGATTTTGATAGAGAACCATGTATTGATTTTTTGCTTTGAAGCTCCATAATTTCATTCATAAGATCATCTTTAAGCTTATTTAGATTCTTCAACTTAGATTTGCTCCGAAAGAACAATGTTTTCAAGGACCTTTTAAACTTCTTATTAAGCACTTGAGAGCAATTGCCTTGATAATTCTTGTTCCATTTCTTCCTTACCACCACAAAAAAGGCTTGATAAGACGCCCAACTATTTTCAAACCTGATATTACCCTTAGAGATTGGTTCAAAATCCTGAAATTGCAATATAATTGAACAATGATCCGAGGCAATCCTAGCCAGATGCCTTACTACCAAACGGGTGAGCTCAGTGCAGAGGTGTTGATAAAATACCTATCCAACCATTTTAGTATCCTCGCACCACCACATTTGTTGTTGCACCATGTGTATTTTGGCCCAATGAACCCAACTTCATGTAAATCATTGTTAAGCAAACACATCTTCATCTCCTTAGGTCCTTGGGAGAAAGTGAACCTTCTACAACCAACTTTATCCACTTTTGTCCATTAAATAATTAAAATCACCACCTATTGCCATAGGTAGTTCTCTAATGGAATAATTGTCTAGCATATCCCATAGTTCTATTCTCTTTTGAACTTCTCTACTACCATACACCGTGGCCACCCTCCATAATCCTTTATTGAATATTTTTAGATCTCCATCACAATTTGAGAAGAATAGTCTACCAACGAAAACTCAACAAGAGTAGAATTCCAAAGAATTAACAAGAAACAATAAAGCCCTGATGATGGAACAAAGAAAAAATCCCAATCCATGCCTATCATTTCATTGATTTCACATCTATCAACTTCAGCTAATTTGGTTTCTACGAAACCCAAGAATAAAGCTCCATTATTTTTAACAAATTCTCTAAGATAGAAAGAAGCACTCCTTTTCCTTGCTCCTCTATAATTCCAAAAAGCTATGGAATTCATTAAAAGAGATTAGGAGGATTAACCCCCAAATTACCTTTCCCTTCTATCTCCAATCTTCTGCTTATTATTGAAGAGTTAACTGGTCCCAATTCCCTCAACTGCTTTGGTATTTTTTTCTTAGTGGAAAGAGAAGCATCAACCTTCCCTTTACTTACAAATATCACCTTTTCACCAGTAGTTGTACCAGATTCTTCTATATGATCCCCACTTGAAGTTTTTACAGTTTCTTTGTTAACAACACTAGAATGAATTTCATTTTGAGTTGAAACATCATTTGGGTTAAGAACAAACTCTCCTTCCTCCAGATATACAAAAGCACTAAAACTGTTATCAATAATCACTGGCTTCACAACTTGTTGGGCTCTGATGTTTCCCTCTACAAAGACATCAGATGAACTTCCTGCCAAAATTTCTTCCACTGGATTCTGCTCTCCAACTGGATTGTCTTCTTTGTTTCCAACAATTTTGTTGTTCTGTTTCAAAATTACCCAGTTGCTCTTACTTCCCATCCGAGATGATGGTCATCTGGACAAGTTGTTGTTAGTTTTTTCTTCCCATACCTCACCATCAACCATGGTCCATAATTTTCTTTATCAATCAATTCTTTTCTTCCTAGTTTTTTATTACCTTTAGCATTATCATTTCTAACCAAATTACTATCATTTGAATTAACATGTTATGAAGAATTGGACCTCTTTTCCATTCCAACTAAGGTACATTCATTATTTTTGTGACCAATTTTCCCGCATTCAAAACACATATTTGGCACCCTTTCATATTCAATTCTCTGGAAGAAATTGTCTTCATCATCTTCAACTCAAACACCAGTTGGTTGTTTAACATCCAAATCTATCCGGACTCAAACCCTCCCAAATTCCCTTCTGGACAACTCGAACATATTGCCGTCAATTAAAAAAGGCTTGCCCACCATAGAAGCGCTGCAGCAAATGTTTATCTCATTCCAACAATGCAGTGGTAGATTGGGCAATCTAATTCAAATAGGAGCAGATATCCTTTTAAGTGAATTCAGATCAAACCTTTGAGTCCATTTTTCAATCCCCACGATGTTCCCATTAACAAACCAGGGACCATTGGTTAGCACTACTTCCATATGTTCAGGTCCAAAGAACGAGCAAAGAATCCATTCGTTCCCAAGCACCATAAGATGGGATTTTCCATATTGACTACATTATCCCCTCAATTCAGAGCTTATTGAAGCAAAATTAACATCACCACCAAAAATTTTTACTACCAATGACTTATCAAGCTTTTTTGAATTCTCTATACTTTTTCCACATTAAGCTTGATAGACCTTCCATCTTCAGCTAAGCAGTTGCCGAAATCCAAATCAGCCACCCTGATATTTTTGTCTTTAGCCAAACATTATGATGAATTTCTTGATTACTTTGATTAGGCATTTCATCAGTAACTTCATCACACCTTCCCAATTTACCTAAATTGCATTCGTGCACCTCCTCCAGATCAGACTTCATATTATCTTCGATTGCCAGGTTCCTTTTCCTTACAGCATTTTTAGCTTCATTCAAACCACTAGCCATCGTAAAATCAGAAACCTCTTTCACACTTGTTTCAGGTGACAAAACAGCTGCATTGTACGTCTTGTTTGTTCCATCTCTTAAAATTAAAGTTGGAGAAAATAACTTATCTCCTTTAGCCAACTGGGTCTTAACTAACAGATAAAGATTTTCCAGATTTTCCTCCATCAAAATTCCTTTACCCTTACCGGTGACCTCTGCAATTTATTTCTTCATCAGCAGTCCTCCTTCATTAATTGTTAAGGGCTTATTCATTTTCACATTAACCTTCATTTTAGGGAACAAATTTGTTTTATCATCTCCAAATGCTGGAGGTGAGGAAGTCACGTTCCGAGCTCCACCATTCAAAGGGAGTCCAGATGATCATCTTTCCTCCAACGAACCACCGGCAAAAGGAGGATGGCGACCGTCCACCGCCATAGGCTTTGATGGTGAAGCCACGAAATCAGCTTTTTGAAAAAAAAATCAAAATTTGAAATCTCAGACGTTATCTCAGCTTATTTTTAAAACTGAGTATAGTATCAACAATCCCAATAATACCAAAAGCAGAAGCCGCATAAAAATAGTTTTTAAAACTCTTAGATGACAGGAGATTAACAGAATAAATGGCCAAAACCTTGTCCTTCACATTCTGAATAATCCTATTATGGTTCATAGGATCACCATTATACAAAGAATTTTTTCTTTCCAACCATAAAATAAGTGATGGAATAACATTTCTAATGTGATCTTTACTTTTAATAAACCACAAGCTAATCATGTTGAAAAGAGTCAATTTAGCATTTAAAACATTTAAATGAAACAAGTCATCAAAAAATATCCAAATTTTGGCGGCTAAAGGACCTGAAAAGAACACATGATGCATGTTCTCCATATGATAGCAATATTGACACTTTGAAGGAAAAATAAAACCACTTTTAATAAGGTAGTCATCGGTTGGAATAAACTTAAGAAAAATCCTCCAAACAAAAACCACCATAGTAGAAGGAATACTTTTGTGCCTGATCATAGAGAAGATATTGTCAACATCCTTCTTAATTCTGAAAGTATGCCAGGCAACTTTTAATCTAAAATTACCATCTTTAGACATATCACATAACATTAAATCATCAGAAGAATTATTAAGAGAAAGGTTCTAAATTTGGTGAATAATAAAATTCAAAATAATATGAGCAAGCATTGATATTCCCAATAATTATCATTAATGAAGTGATTCACCTTAATAGCCATATTAGAGGAAGAGTTAAGAATAAAATCAATAGACTTGTCTCCCAACCAACGGTCTTGTCAGAAATAAATATTACCATTTCCAAGCCCCCAAGAGATGAAGGGTTCAACTGCCCATTTAACTTTGCATAACCTCTGCCACACCATAGAATTCCCTTGGTTATAAGAACAGATAGTAGGATGTTTACCCACACAATATTTAGCAAGCATGAACTTAGCCCATAGGCTATTTCTAACATGAAAGTTGAACCACAACTTGAAGGAAAAATCATTGGCTAGGTCATTCATGCTCTTGCAACCAAGGGCCCCTTCCTCCAGCACACCACAACAATTTACCCAAGAGGACAAGAGGATTTTAGAATTGCTACTAGCTCCTTTCGAGAAAAATTTATTTAAAAGTCTATGAATTTTGTTGCACACATCTTGAGTGGGGAACATGGTCTAAAAAATGTAAACATGCAAAGAGAAAAAAATACTTATAATAAGATTTAATTTAACACCAAAACTCAAAAAATTGGAATCCTAGGACAAAAACTTATTATGCACTGAGGTAATTAAATCATCAAAAAGGAAAGTTTTCTTTCTACATTTGAAAAGAGGAACCCCAAGATATTAAATAGGTAAGTGACCATGCACAAAACTCGTTAACTCTTTGATAGCCACAATTTGATCCTGAGACATATTCTTAGGAGTGATGAAACAACACTTCTTTTTATTAAGAGAAAGACCACTAACCATCTCAAAATGGTGAAAAAGTCCAAAATTTTATTAATCTTATTAACATAAACGTTTGTGAAAATGATAAAGTCATCAACAAAATATAAGTGAGAAATAGGAAAATCACCAATAGTTATAAGATAAAGACCTAGATTATTCTCAAAGAGTTTGGAAAGACCTCTAGAAAAATAATTAGCCACCATAATGAAAAGGGAAAGAGAAAAAATATCCCCCTATCTCAACCCATGAGAAGATTTAAAAATAACATTGATATTGCCATTAGGAATAATGGAGAAATAAGAACCTTCAATGCAATTTTTAATGAGCTTAATTAAAACCAAGTCAAAACCATAAAGCTTCAAAATATCATAAAGAAAACTCCAGTCAACGTTATCATAAGCCATAGAAATATCAAGTTTAAAAATCAAATTACCACCTTTAACCCTTATGCCAGGATCTTGACAAAACTCCCAGGCTAACAAAATATTATTAGTCATAGTACGACCTTTCACAAAACCCATCTAATAAGGAGAGATAATTCTTGGGAGAAAAGAAGTAAGATGGTTCATAATAATTTTAAAATAAAATTTAAAAAAAATGTACATAGACTAATAGGTCAAAAGTCATTCTAGTGATTAATAGAATTGTTTTTGGGAATAAACATAATAGAAGTAGAGGTGAAAAATTTAGGAATGTAGTTACCAACAAAGATATCAAAAACCTTCAAAAAAAGATCATTACTAATAATATGCCAAGAATTTTGGAAGAACTTAGTGGTGAAACCATTCGGTCCAGACACAGAAACCCCATTCATACCATGAACAATATTTTTAACTTCCTCAAAAGAGGAAGGGTTAGCAAGAAATATATTATCCTCCAATGATATAATGTTAGGAATAATAGAAGGGTTATCAATAGGACAAGGAATAAAATTCTTATTAAAAAAAATTTTAAAATGTGTAACTGCTAAATTAGCAATCTCTAAACTATTCTAAGTCATAGAACCATCCTCACGTTAAATTTTGTTAATATAATTTTTGTCCCTTTTTCGCTTGACCAATGCATGAAATACTGTTCAATAGTTGATTTTTAGAGTAGTTGGGAAGTGGCTAGTGAGAGAAGGCCTAAAATTTCTGAAGCTTTTCCAAATTTTCTTGTATGTTTCACGTTGATGTGTTTTTCGCTGGCGATGGAGGATCATCTTCGGTCATCTCCGAGGGCCGATTTCTCCTCCCTTGATTGTTAGATCATCTGTGGTTTCAACCTATACACCTTCGATGGTTTCTTTGAAGAATATCAATGCAGCTCTCGTCATTCAAGAACCTACTTGTAAAAAGCCTCAAGCTTTAACTTCGGTGCTGGGGAAAGGTAAACTAGTAATGGAAGAAGATGAGGTGACCACTCCTCATGAAAGGATTCATAAAATTGAATCTTCTTCATCTAAAATGAAGTTATTTGTTAGCAGATTTGCTAATGTTAAACCTATAACTACTGCTAGAGGTGTTCAAATGGTTCAAAATAATGAAGGTTACCCTTCAAATGTTTGTGAAAATTTTGCATATAGAGCTATTCGATCTATTCTGTTGGTGGATGATAATGTGTGTGAACAAGCAACTGGGCAAGATTATGGAAATCCGTGGTCGAAATGACCATACATCAAAGTTAATTTTCCTAGCGATGAACCATTCATGACAGAAGATGGAACAACTGTTAAGCTATTTGAATCTAATGTCAAAGCTAATCAAGTTATGCTTCAATGCTCCTTCATTGTTAATGTTTTTAGAAGACATGTCCCTATACAGTTGATTGCGGCTGAATTAAGACACCAATGGTTAAAATTTGGCAAGTTTCATCTGACTATTCTTAGATTGGATTGGATGCTTTGCTCTTTTTTTTTTTTGAAGCTATGGAGAATGTCTTGTAGGGTGGTCCATGGTTTGTGAATGGACATATCATTGGACTTGATAGGTGGAATCCTGATTTTAATCCCAATTCCCTTAAAGAGCTGTCTTCTCCAATCGGGATTAGGATGCCCAATCTTTTACTTTACTGTTGGGATGAAATTAATGTATCAAGGACTGCTTCCACTATTGGTAAACCTCTTTTTATAGATGGAGATATGTTTCAATGTGGGAGGAGGGAGTTTGCTAGAGTTTGTGTTCGAATTCAACTGGACCGTCAACTTCCAACTGGTGTTTGGGTGGAAGTAATAAATGGAAAATTATATAGAAAGGTTGAGTATGAAAAAATTTCTTCCTTTTGCTTCAAATGTGGAAGGATTACTCATTTGATTGAAGCTTGTAAGGTTAAGGAGGTTAATAAGGTTGTAGGAGAAGCATTGAAGAACTCTGTCCATAAATAAATTGTTGAAATAGAAACAAATAATGTTGTTAGGGAGGATCCTGCTATGGCCCCTTGGGTGTTGGTTAATAAAAATAGAAATAAAAGAAGAAACTTGGGGATGTTGAGAAAGGAGTATGTTCCAAAGGACGGAGGTATTCAGAGAGCTAGAAGTGATGAAAATTTCATTACTGGCTTCATCAAAGAAATGAAGGCTGGGAGGCTGGAAATTATGGTGAATGAGTCTGGTGCTCAAGTGGGAGCTGAAACTGAGAAGAATTGAAATTTTAATATACACGAGGATGTCAATTTCTTCTCTATAGTGAATTTTCAGTGTAAAGGAGGGGAAGCTTTGAGTCCTCCGAAAGATGCTGAAGATGTTGGTGATTCAGCTAGGAATATGTTAGAGAGCAAAGAACCTGGTGGAAATCTTGATGTGGATTCTGGACAGGAAAATTTTGAAGTAACGGGTATGTACTTTTCATCTACTACTAAGCCTAATTTAAAATTTTCTAGAAAAAATAAGTTTGAAGTGCTGAATTCCATGTGTGAAAGAGGAAATTAACTTGGAAAATCCTGATGGTCCTAATGGAATGGTAATTGAAGAAGGAGAACTGGTGGAAAATATGGAACCTTTAAAAAATATCAGGAAGGATAATTTAGCTGTTTTCAGCAATGAAGAGGTTCTGGAGAATAAAGGTGTTTACAATGCTTGTCTGAGCAATGATAGATCTACTGTTCAGAAAACTAAGTTATTGAAGGAGCTGAGGTATCTTGGACCATTGAATTCTTTTTTGAGGCAAGGTAAAGCTAATGTGAATAAGAGAAGGGGTGGAGGTCTTTCCCCATTCTTGGCAAAAGGAGTTCATTAAGTTTTTGGAACTATAGGGGGGCTAATAAGAAGGAGGCCTCCTTGTATTTGAAGGAATTTGTTAAAGAATGGAATGTATTTTTTGTTGGAAATATGGAAACAAAAATTTCATCTCTTTCTAGATATGAGTTTGATAAATTCATGGGTGAAGGTTGGGATTTTTTCCTTCTCCCGTCTAGAGGGATGTCTAGAGGGATATTGGTTCTATGGAGGTCTAATTTGGCATCTTGTACTTTGTTGAAAGCTTCTGCTCTGTGTGTAGTTGGTGAGTTGAAAGTTTTTAATAAAGGTGTTTGGGTGGTTTCTACTATTTATGGTAGCAGGGATTTGTATGGCAAAAGAGAGTTATGGGATTGTCTTGAGAGGTATTTGAAGTTCGAGGTACCATCTGTGGTAGGAGGAGATTTCAATTGAATTCTCTCTCAAGAAGATAAGAAAGGGGGAAAAAATTCTCTCTTTTCCTTGGTCCTTTGGAGATGAATGCTTTTATGAACAGAAATGATCTTCACGATGTTGGGATTCTTGGTTCTAAGTATACTTGGTGCAATAATAAAAATGGAAGTGCTCACATTCTGGAAAGGCTTGATAGGTGTATTTTGAATTCAAAGGCTTTGGAACTGGTCAATCAAGCTTTAGTAAGACACTTGGCTAGAATTGCTTAGGATCATTGCCCTATAATAATAAAGATTTTTAACCAACCAAATATAGTAGTAGATATCAAAATTTTGAAGATGTTTGGTTGTCATATCTAGCTGCATTCTTGGTTGTTAAATTTTCATGGGCTAAATCGGTGAGAGGAGAGAATGTGGAAGCTTTGAATAAAAAATTCTCAAGGGTATTAAAAGCTTTGCACTTTTGGATTAAGGCTAAGAATAAAAAATTTGCTGACTTAAAGGATAAATTTGAAGAAGGAGATTGCTGAACTTCAGTTGGAGGAGTCTCTGAACCAGAATTTTTTGGATAGTAAAGTTCTTCTTCTCAGGTCTAAAGTTAATGAATTCAACTGTACTCTTGCTCATTTAAATACATGGTGGAGGCAAAGGGCTAAGGCTATGTGGATGAGTGAAGGTGATTCAAATTCTAGTTTCTTTCATGCTTTTGCAAATGGTAGAACGAAAAGAAACTTTATTAAGCAAGAGAAAAATGACATGGGTTATTGTGAATCTATTTTAAGGATTATGATTTTGATGATAACTAACACTTCTGTTTCTCTACGACTATCTTGCCTTCTAACATTTTAGGTCCACAAGATCAGACTGCAATTTGAACCAACTCAAGATTTGGTAGCCTAGGTCAGAGTTAGTTTGTATACTTTTCCCTTTCTCGAGTCTATTATAAATGAAAGGTTCCTGATGCTAAGTAACCTTGCACACACACACTTGGGAGAATTTTTCTAACTAATTTTTAAAGTTTTCTATTTTTGCTCACATCGTTCGGGACAATCCAAAAATTGTCCTAGATGATCTGCTAAAACCAGAAACCTTAATTAGGGTATCCTGATTAAGGTAGCAGTCATTAAGCAGATAGTCTTGGACAATATTAGTATCGGTTGGGATAATAGGCTCAAATAAAAAAGAATCAGCCACTAGATATATTTAGGTTTTCTTTATTTTTAGACATCATCCAAGATATCATCCTAAACGATGTAGCACAATTATGCCCAAATTAATCTATTAATTAAGGAAAGTAATTAAGGTTTGATTACACGATCAAATCATCCTGGTCGATCGCATGATCAACTGGGATGCCACTGCATGATTGGACATCGGCCAACTTTTATTCAGAATGATGTTTTGGATGATATGCACAAATTTGAACTAATCATTCTGGATGATCATGAGATCGGCCCAAATGATCAAGCTATTTTTTAATCGTCCAGACATCTATTCAAAGCGATGGTCTTGCTGATATTTTGTGATTTGAACTAATCATACAAGATGATATCCTATCATCTTGGAAGATATGAACAAAATTCTTCTGATCATCCCAGATCATCCTAGCTGATTAATCTTAATTGCACTAATTGTATAGGACGATATTTATATCATCCTGGATGATAAAGCCGATAGGTTAAAATTAATGAGCAATTTTGAAGCTCTTCTATTTACTTCTATTTAAGAGCACTTGTTTTAACCTTTAGAACATCTTTTGTTGATGTTTTAACATGAGAGAGCAAAGAGGAGAGGGAGAGAAAGGGAGAGAGAGAGAGAGAGATTTTATGAGAGGATTCAAAAAAGGTTGCTCCAAGTAAGGATCCATCATCGTCTTCTCTAGTCCTCGTCCTTAGTTCCTTGGGGGTTCTAGAGAGGTCTACTTAAGCATCTGATCAAGGTTTCTTTGCCTACATCAGGAGAAAGCAATAAGAGTTAGGTTCTCTGCCTGCTTCTAGAGGAAGCAAAAGGAGTTGGGTTCTCTACCTCACCTGGGTTTCTAGAAAGGAGGTTTGTAAAGGCTTCTCTGCCTTGCTTTGGGGGCAAAAGGAGAGACACTGAGTTTAGTACAATACTCGGAGGGTGCCTCTTGGTAGTAGACTTAGGTTGTGTTGATCAAACTACTATAAATTTCTGTGTTCTTTATTACTATTTCCGTATTTAATTTTCACACTTTTATTTCTATGGTGAATCTTGGTTTTTGGTTTGGTTTTGTGTTTTTGATTGAAAGATTTTTAAAATACCAATTCACCCCCCCCCCCCCCACTCTTGGTTAACCTTGGGAGTAGTTCATAAGGACTTAACATCCATAACAAACTTTCAAGTGATATTAGAGCGAGATTCATAAAATTAAATTTGAAAAGTTTTTGAATTTTGATTCATGGCTAACTTTGGTAATCGTAATACAATAGAAGGATATTCTATTACATGATCACCTATGTTTGATAATATTCCTTTTGATTTTTGAAAAACTCGCATGTCTACATTTTTACAATCGCTTGATTATCGTATGTGGATGCTTGTTAAAGAAGGTTATACACCACCTTCTTATGAACTTATTGGAATTAAAACTGAAGTTTCTTTTACTAATTGGACTTTTGATAAAAGAGATTTAGTATAACTTAATGCAAAATGCTTGAACTATTTTTTTTGTGCTTTGAAATCTGAAGATTATATGCGTGTTTCAATTTGTACAACTGGTAAAGAAATTTGGGATAGATTGTATGTAACTTATGAAGGAATAATTGACGTTAAACAATCTAGGTTGAATATTCTATTGCATTACTATGAATATTTTTTTATGAAACCTTATGAATCAATTTCTGACATTTATATAAGGTTTATTCTTGTCACCTCATTGCATGCTTTTGGAAGAGAGCTAACTAATTATGAAAGGGTCAATAAAATTTTGAGATGCTTGCCTTCTTCGTTTGATACTAAGATCAGTGCAATTTCTGAATATAAAGATTTAAATACTTTTTCTATTGATAATTTACTTGGATCACTCATTGCTTACGAGCAAGGGGTGAATCAAAGAAATCTTGATGCAGGTGAGAAAAAGAAGGAGAAAATTGTGGCACTAAAGGCCAACAACATGGACACTAATTCTTCTAGATGTGAAAATGATGATGTTGCCTTCATCACTAGGAAATTTAAAAGCTTTTTAAGGAAGAACAACAAGTATTATCAGAAGTGGAAAAGAGGTAAGGATAGCAAAAATTAAAAAAGTTATTCTTATGTTGTTTTCCTTGAATGCAGGAAGCCTGAATATGTTAAAGCTGATTATCCTACACTTAAGGAGCACCCAAGCAAGGAGAAGGGTGAGGAGAAATCCAAATATAAGAAGGATAAGAAGCAGTACCAAAAAGCTTTCTAGCAGATTCTGCATCTGGCTCATTTGAAATTGAAGCTAAAGAGGAGATAACAAATTTGTGCTTAATGGGTGATCATCTTGATCAATCTGATCAAGAAGAGGTATCTGAACCAACCTATGATCAATTACTTGAAATTTATGAGAAAATTCATACATCATATAAGAAACTTAAGAAAAAGCATGCTAGTTTAAAATTGGAGTTTTTGAATTTATGAAAAGAATATGAACATTTAAGTGAATATCACACTCTACTAGATAACAATAACATGTCTTTACTTGATGAATTTGATGAGTTAAATAAAAAAAATTTTCAACTAATTGTTGAATATGATTCTTTGAAAGCTTCCTACACCTCACTTGAATCTGATTTTAAAGCATCTACTAAAGAATCTAAGCACAAAAGAACTGTTTGAATTCTAATAATGCTATTTTAGAAAGTGCTAACATGAGGTTTAAAGTTAAATTAAATACACTTGAGAGAAATTGGAATACATCAACACTTGATCTAAAGCCAAAACCTTGGAAGAGGCATTATAACCCAAACAGATTAGTAAATCCTTTTCTTGGAGTTAGATGTTTTTCATGTGGCATGCTAGGACACATTTCACACACTTGCACTATTCACCATAGTATACATTGGGTATGAAGACCAAAATTGTAAGTTTCACGGCATAATATTAATGCATTGCATTCTTCCTTTCATAAGAAGGGACCTAAACCTATTTGAGTTCCTAAATCTAACATTTTATATTTTGTAGGAAAACTCTCACAAAAGGCCTTATAAGAGCATGTGGTACCTGGATAGCGGATGCTCATAACATATGATTGGAGATGCTAATCAATTCATTTTGCTGGAGACCAGGATAAGAGGCAAGGTTACTATTCGAGATAATACCACCAGGAAAGTGATGGGCTCATATATAATTGGAAATTCTAAGAACCTTTTGAATGAAAATATATTACTTGTAGATGGACTGAAACTTAACTTGCTTAATATCAGTCAGGTTTGCGATAAGGGCTTCATCAGAAAATTCTTGGCAAACACTTGTATTATAAGCTTAAATAACAACACTATTTTGTAGGGAAAGCAGATCAACAATATTTATACGCTTTATTTAAGTAATATTGAATGTGCTGCTTTATTTTGCTTAAAAACTATTGTTGATGATTCTTGGTTGTGGCACAGGAGATTATGTCATGCTAGAATGAAAACCCTTAGGAGAGTAACCCAGAAAGATCTAGTTAGAGGTGTCCCCAAGCATAATTTCTCTAAAGACCACCTTTTTGATGCCTGCCAACTAGGAAAGAAAGTCCAACCTCTTTTCACTCCATTAAGGACATTAGCACCTCTAGACCTTTAAAAGTCCTTCACACGGATTTGTTTGGACCTATTAGCACTACCATCTTGGGAAGAAAAGTATGTGGATTTGTGATGTTGATGATTACTCAAGGTTTGCTTGGATTAAATTTTTGTCACATAAGAGTGAGTCTTCCGATGAGTTTAGATCCTTCTCTACTTGGGTTTAGAAAAAGTTAGAATGTGAGATCTTGACCATCCATAGTGATCATGGGGGAGAGTTTGAAAATGAAAGATTTGGAATTTTTGTGAGGATAAAGGGATTAGTCACAACTTCTCAGCTCCTAGGACCCCTCAGCAGAACGGGGTAGCTGAAAAGAAGAATAGGACCTTAGTTGAGGTCGCTAGAGCCATGCTTGCTGAGTATTCACTTCCAAATTACTTTTGGACTGAAGCGGTAAGCATAGCTTGTTATGTGTTGAATAGGATGAATGTTAGAGTCAAACTTGATAAGATACCCTATGATATAATAAAGAGCAGAACACCTAACCTTTCCCACCTGCATGTATTGGGTTATAAGGTTTTCATTCATAATAATAGGATGTCACACATAGGAAAATTTGACCCAAAATTTGATGGAGTGTTCTTAGGTTACTCAAGTGTTGGGAAATCCTTTAGAGTATTTAATAAAAGGACATTAGTGATAGAGGAGACTACACCTGTAGTATTTAATGAATCTAATCCTAAGGAGTCTAGAATTGAAGATGAAGATGGTATTAAAGGAGTTAAATTTTTGGAGAAGAGAGTGGAAGGAGTAGGAGAGATTACCCAAGCAGTAGAAAATTCAAATCTAGAGGAAAGGGTTGATCCTACACACACTTTGCCTAGGGATTAGAAATATGCTTTGAGTAATCCTAAATAACTGATCATAGGAGTCCCCTTTAAAGATGTTAAGACTAGGCATGGACTTAGGAAGGAAGTGAATCACTCTACCTTTATCTCAATGATTGAACCCACCAATATTAATCAAGCCTTATCTGATGAGTTTTGGATCTTAGCTATGCAAGAGGAATTAAACTAATTTGTTAGGAATGATTTTTGGGAGCTTGTAGAAAGACCAAAGGGACAAAGTGTAGTTGGAACCAAATGGGACTTTAAGAATAAGATGAACGATTCTGGTGTGGTGGTTAGGAATAAGACAAGATTGGTAGCTAAGGGGTACAACCAAATAAAAGGGATTGATTTTGAGGGACCTTTGCCCCTGTAGCTAGATTGGAAGCCATTAGAGTGCTACTAGCCTTTGCATGTTATAAGGGATTTAAGCTATACCAAATGGATGTGAAGAGTGCCTTTTTAAATGGGGTAATAAAAGAGGATGTGTTTGTAGAGCAACCCCCAGGTTTTGAAAGTTCATAATTTCCAAATTATGTTTTTAAATTAAAAAAGGCCATATATGGATTAAAACAAGCACCAAGAGCTTGGTATAAGAGGCTTAGCACATTTTTACTGAAGAGGGATTTTGTTAAGGGAAGTGTAGACACCACCCTTTTGCTAAGAAAAGTAGGAGATGAGTTACTCATTATTTAGATCTATGTTGATGATATTTTTTTTGATCGTATGATAAAAAGCTATGTGATGATTTTTTCTAAAATAATGAGTAAGGATTTTGAGATGTGTAAGATGGGAGAGTTATCATACTTTTTGGGATTTAGCATAAGACAATTGGATGATGGAACCTTTATAAGTCTATCAATGTAGATTAAGGACATCTTGAAGAAATATGAGATGGATAAAGCCAAACCAATAAATACTCCCATGATTTCTAATATTTAGTTGGATAAGGACACAAGTGGAAAATTTGTTGATCAAAAGAAGTATAAAGGAATAATTAGATCTTTACTTTACCTAACTATTAGTCGACCTGATATAATGTTTAGTGTTTGTCTCTGTACTAGATTTCAAGCTGATCCTAAAGAATCTCACCTGACTACAGTTAAGAGAATTCTTAGATATCTTTTGGGGACCCAAAACTTGGGAATCTGGTATCCTAGGCACAGCACTTCTTTTGAGATTATTGAATATTCTAACTCTGATTTTGTAGGATGTAGGGTGGATAGAAAGAGCACTTCTGGAACTTATCAATTCATAGGATAATATTTAGTCTACTGGTCTAGTAGAAAATAAAACTCTGTTGCACTTTCCACTGCTGCAGCTGAGTATATTGCCTTAGGAAGTTGTGTGACCCAAGTCTTTTGGTTGAAGCAATAAATTCTAGATTTAAGATTACCTATAGGCATAATTTCAATCCTTTATGACAACACTAGTGTCATCTACATCTCTAAGAATCCTATCCAACATTCAAGGACCAAACACATTAACATAAGGCATCACTTTATTAAAGACCATATGACTAAAGGAGACATTGAGTTACACCATGTGACAACTGAGAATCAATTGGAAATCATCTTTACTAAACCACTAGCTTCTGTTACTTTCAGCGCATTAAGGACCATAGTGGGTGTGAATGACTTAAATGCATGAACTTGTTATTTACTGATTTCTGAATCTTCTGGTTTATTTCTTATTTTGTTTTATTTCTCTTTGCTTACTAGTTTTGTTTCTCTTTTTTTTTTGTTCTTTTTTCTTTTATGGTCAGTGCTGAAATAATATTTTATACCATATTTTTTCTTTTTAAAAATTTATAGTCAATGTTTTACATTCCTTAATCTGTTAAAGGGAGAAAACACCATTGATTGTGTCTCTTTCTCTAGCCTATTTTAGTGGTGTAATTTTCTTTCTAAGCAAAAGTCTATCTCAAATTAACAACTGGACTTTATGATTGAGATCTTTTCTACCTTGCTACAGTAATCTAGCTTATATTTATAATGATCAAAGTCTTTATATTACTTCAAGATTTCTCGTTATCCTGTCATTGCATTTATCATATGTTTTTTTTTTTTGTGGTTTGTTCTTCAATATATTAGAGAGTGAGTTTTTCTTCCCTAATATCTAGAAGAAATCCTCACAACTGAGAATATTTAAGAGTTTTGAAAAGAAATATAGCTTGCAAAAATAAAAAAAGTGGCCAATGATGCCAAAATAAAAGATGTGCAATGACGATAAATTAAAAAAGTATACACAAAGTGTATCAAAAATAAAAAGATGCATAAAGTGTGCTATTCAAATTAACAAGAGGCATAAAATGATACCACCAAAATGAAGTTCTCTTCTCTTTTAAACTTTTAAAATCTTAGAAGAATTCATGTATCACTTGAGATTTACAAAGGCTTGATGTCAAATTTTCGTGATTGTGACAAATTACTTTAATACATTATTCTATAAGATATTTTTCTGAAACAAAGTCTTGAACGGATCTTTTTTTCTTATCCAATTGGTTTTTCTTAGTTAGGTCTTTTGATTTTAAAAGATAGTTTTGCCTTGAGAGAAGTCCGAGCTAAGAGTTACAGGATTGGATATTTTACCATTTTTTTAGATTTTTACATTGTTAAATCATTGGTCATACAAATCTTTAAAATCAATCACATGGAGACTATATCATATTCATGCTTTGACTTAAAAAAAAACTTTTCCTTCATTCTTCTTTTCTAGCCATTTCTGGTCTTTTCCTCCTCTTTTTTGTGATGTCAAAAGGGGGAGTAGTGTTTTATAGTACTTCTTTCATTTTATTTAGATTTCATTTTTGTGCATGAGGATGCTAATATTATGTGGGAAAAAGTGGCTAGTGATATTAAGAAAATTGCAAAAGATATCCTAGGAGTATCAAAGGGAAAAACTCCTAATAGTAAAAGTAGATGGTGGTGGAATCCAAATGTGCAAGAAAAGATTAATAATAAGAAGCTTTGTTATAAAAATTGGTTTAATTTTAAAAATTCTGATAATTGGGAAATATATAAAGTGGCTCGTAAGGACGCTAAGAAAGCAATATGCGATGCAAAGACATTAGCTTTTAGTGATTTATATAATAGATTAGATACTAAAGAGGGAGAAAGATATATGTATAAGTTAGCCAAACAAAGAGATAGGAGTAGTAAGGATTTAGTTCAAGTGAAGTGTATTAAAGATGAAGATCAAAAAATACTTTTCTTAGAAGATGATATTTAACAAAGATGGATGAGAAAATTTTCTAAACTTTTTAATGAAGATTGTGAATATAAGATTGACTATAATGACCTTAGCACCCTAAATGAAAATAAAGATTTCTATTTTTATTGGCATATTAGTAAAACTAAAGTTAGAGAGGCTTTAAAGAAAATGAAGGGTGGAAAAGCTATTGGACCTGATGATATTCCAATAGAGGTGTGGAAATGCTTAAGAGATGAAGGAATTTCATGGCTTACTAAACTTTTTAATACTATTTTGAAGACTAAAAAGATGCCAGATGAGTGGAGATTGAGTGTGTTAATTCCTATTTTTAAGAATAAAGGTGATGCACAAGATTGTGTGAATTATAGAGGTATTAAGTTAATGTGTCATACTTTAAAACTTTGGGAGCGAGTTATGGATCATAGGTTGCGGCGTGATACTAATGTTTCTCATAATCAATTTGGATTCATGCCAGGTAGGTCGATTATTGAAGCCATACATTTATTAAGAGGTTTGATGGAGAAATATAGAGAAAATAAGGAGGATCTACATATGATATTTATTGATTTAGAAAAAGCATATGATAAAGTTCCAAGAGAAGTGCTATGGAGAGTTCTTGAAAAGAAAGGAGTCAATAATTCTTATATTCAAATCATTAAAGAAATGTATGCATGAGCTATTACTTGTGTTCAAACAAAAGGTGGATTGACCAAGTATTTCCCTATTTCGGCTGGGTTACATCAAGGATCAGCCTTACATATCTTTTTTGCTTTAGTCATGGATGTTCTCACTAGACATTTGCAAGAGGATTTACCTTGGTGTATGCTTTTTGTTGTTGATATTCTTCTTGTTGATAAGACTAGAGAGGGAGTTGAAGGTAAACTTGAATTATGGAGGTCAACCTTAGAGTCTAAAGGTTTTCGCTTGAGTAGATCTAAAATGGAATATATGGAGTGTAATTTTAGTAGTAATAGACCTAGTGAGGGGATTGTGACTTTGGGCGATCAGTCATTAATAAGAGTACACGTTTTAGATTTCTTGGATTATTGTTCAGAGTGTTGGTGAAGTAGATGGGGATATTATCAGCAGAATTCAAGTTGGATGGTTAAAGTGGAGGAATGCATCGGGCTAATTATGTGATAGAAATGTACCCCTCAAACTTAAGGGAAAATTCTATAAGATGGTAGTGAGGCCTGCAATGCTTTATGGTGCCGAATGTTGGCCATTAAAAGAGAAGCATAATACTAAGTTAAGTGTGGCAGAGATGAGGATGCTCAGGTGGATGAGTGGCTTTACCCTTAGAGATAGGATACCAAATGAGAATATATGTGAAAAGGTTGGAGTAGCTCTAGTAGAAGATAAGATTAGAGAGAGTCGCCTTAGATGGTTTGGTCACATAAAACGACAACCTTCCGATGACCCGGTTAGGAGAGTAGAGGTATTAGATTTGACTTATGTTAAGAAAGGTAAGGGTAGACCTAAAAAGACTTGTTTAGAAAATATTAGGAATGACCTTTCTTTATTAGATTTAAATGAGAATTTGACTTTTAATAGGACACAATGGAGAAAAAGGATTCATGTAGCCGACCCCACGTAGTGGGATAAAGGGTTGATGTTGTTGTTGTTGTTGTTTGATTATTTGCCATCATCAAAAAGGAGGAGATTGTTGCGAATATATTTTTAAGGATTATGTTTTTGATGATAGCAAATACTTCTGTTTCTCTACGACTGTCTTGCCTTCTAATATTTCAGATCCATAAGATCAGTCTATAATTTAAACCAGCTCAAGATTGGGTAGCCTAGGTCTTAGTCAGTTTGTATACTTTTTCCTTTCTTGAGTCTATTGTAAATGAAGTGGTTCATGATGCTAAGTAACCTTACAAACACACACTTGATAGAATTTTTTGACAACTTTTTATAGTTCTCTATTTTTGCTCACATCATCCGGGATGATCCAAAAATTGTCTTGGATAATCAGCTAAAAATAGAAACCCTAATTAGGGCATCCTGATTATGGTAGCCATCATTAAGCAGATCATCCTGGATGATATTAGTATCGGTTGGGATGATAGGCTCAAATCAGAAAGAATCAACCGCCAAATCTATTTAGCTATTCTTTATTTTCGGACATCATCGTAAATTATTCCTATTATGCCTAAATTAATCTTGTAATTAAGGAAAGTAATTAAGGTTTGATTGCATGATCATATCGTCTTAGACAACTGTAGAGTCGACCGGGATGATCCACCCGACGATTAGACATCAGCTAGCTCTTATTCAAAGTGATGTTCTGGATGATATGCACAAATTTAAATTAATCATCTGGGATGATCGTGAGATCAGCCCGGATGATCGAGCTATTTTTTGATTATCCATACATCCATTCAGAGTGATGGTCTGGCCAATATTCTATGATTTAAACAAATCGTACAAGATGATATCCTATCATCCTGGATGATATGAACAAAATTCTTTTTATCGTCCTAAACCATCCTTCCTTATTAAGCTTAAATTTCATTGATCGACATCATCCTGGACGATAAAGTCGACAAGTTGCAATTAATGAGCTATTCCAAAGCTCTTCTATTTAAGAGCACTTACTCTACCTTTTAGAATATCTTTTGCTGTTGTTTTGACCATAGAGAGCCAAGAGGAGAGGGAGAGCAAGGGAGAGAGAGAGGGAGGATCTTGTGAGGGGGGGTTTGTGAGGGGATTCATAAAGGTTGCTCTAAGCAAGGATACATCATCATCTTCTCCAATCATCATCCTTAGTTCTGTGGGGGTCTAGAGAGGTCTACTTCAGCATCTGATCAAGGTTCTCTGCTTGCTTTAGTAGGAAGAAAAAGAAGTTGGGTTCTCTGCCTGCTTTTCGAGAAAGCAAAAGGAGTTGGGTTCGCTGCCTCACCTGAGTTGGTGGAAAGAAGGTTTGTAAAGGCTTCTCCACCTTTCTGTAGGGGCAAAAGGAGAGACACTAAGTTTAGTGCAATACTCAAAGGGCACCTCCAGAGAGTGGACATAGGTTATGTCAATTGAACCACTATAAATTTCTATGTTTTTTATTACTACTTTCGTATTTAATTTTCGCACTTCGATTTCTATGGTGAATCTTGGTTTTTGGTTTGTTTTTGTGTTTTCTGATTAAAAGATTTTTAAAATACCAATTCACCCCCCTCTTGGTTAACCTTTGGACTAGTTCATAAAGGCTTAACATCCCTAATGAACTTTCATGGATGTCCTGGTGGAAGAACTCGAGGCTATCAGGGATATGTTCTTCAGCTTTTTTAGTAACAAATGGAAACTTAGAGAATGTCGTTTGGATGGTTGGCCATTGAATGAGAATTTGTTAAATAAAGGAAGTTGTGATATCATTGTGGCTGGTTTTGTACTTGAAGAAGTAGAGTTTGTGGTTAAAGATCTTGGCAATAACATCTCTCTAGGGGTGGATGGAATCACGTATTCTTTCATCAAGGCATACTAGAAGATTATTGGCTTGGATATTTGGAAGGCTATTAAGCTATGCTTTTCTTAGGGAAAGATGTCACCTAAATGGAAGGAAACGTTGGTGGTGCTTATTCTTAAAGTGAGTAATCCTTTTAACTCCTTTTAACTTTCATCAAATTAGCTTATGTCTTTCAATATATAAGATTATGGCAAAAGAACTTTTAAATAGATTGATGATAGTGACCCATTATTTGGTATCATAAAAGTAGCCTTCATAAAAGGGAGAGCTTTATCAGATCATGTGCTTCTTTCCCAAGAAATTTTTCATAAATTTAGATTTTCTAAATCGAAAAAAAGATTGGTTGCAATCAAACTGGACATGGAACAAGCCTATGATAGCATGGCATGGGACATGCTTAGGAAAGTTTTGAACTATTTTGGGTTTCCTAAAAGATTTTCTAACCTCTTAATGGAGTGTGTGATTGACCCGATTTTCTTGGTTCAAGTTAATGGGGCTGGTTTGAACTAGATTGAAGGAAAGAGCAGTATTAGATAAGAATGTCCATTATCACTGTATTTATTCATTTTATTCTCTCAACTTCTTACTAATTCCTTCTTAGCAAAGGGAAGGAATTTGGGTTTGAAAGTTGCTCCTTTGGCTCCTATGGTTTCCCATCTATTATTTGCGGATGATATCCTTATATTCTCTAATGCAAAAATTGGAAACTTAAGGAAAATTAAGAAAATCACAATGGATTATTGCAAGTGGACGGGTCGGCAAATCAACTTTTTGAAATATTCTATCATCTTTAGCAGAAATATAGAAAGAAGAAGGAGGAGGGTTATTTCCAAACTTATGGGATTTGTGGAAGTCAATGAATTACACTATTTGGGCATCAAGATTGCTTTACGAAGGCTTGTTGCAGCAGACTTCTCAAATCTATTGGAGAAGTTAACCTCAAAATTGGTGGTTTAGGGTAAAAAATTCATCTCTTTTTCTGGTAGATTTGTGCTTCTAAAGTCGGTGATGCTCTCTATACTTGTTTTTTACTCTCCAATTTTTCTAGTTCCTTTTTGAAGAAGCTTGATAAGATGTGTAGGAAATTTTTATGGAACAAAAAATGGGAGCAATGGTTTACATTATGTTTCTTGGAAGGACTTTTGTATACCGGTTTTAAATGGAGGACAGGGAATTCATTTGACAGTTGATTCTGTGGAACCTTTGAGAGAAAGGCTAGTTTGGGATTATTTAAACAAACCAAATTCTATTCTCAATAAATCATTTTTGGCAAAGTATGGAAGAAATGTTTGGGCTGATGAAGGGAGGCTGAATGCTTCTTCAACTTGGAAATTATTATTTAGTGGAACTAATAAACTTAGACCAATTGTAAAGTGGAAGATTAATTCTGGAACTTCAGTGAATATTCTGAGAGATGTTTGGGTATTACAAAAGAGCTTTGCTAGATGGCCTACATTCATAGCATTGGTGGATGGAGATTTTCCTAATCTGGTTAGCTTTATTTCTAATGGAGCATGGAATCTAGAAAAACTTCATGAGTTTTTTGGGGATGACTTGGTGAAGGTCATTGGACAAGTCAAGATTGGTTCGGAGAATTCAAAGGATGAAGTGGAGCTTATGAGGAGGTTTTCAGGTAAGACTATTACAGCTTTGGCCAAGAGCTCTAGGATAGCGTGGGAGGAAGAAGATTCTATTTTAATTCAGGATTGGAAATGGCTAAAGGATTTAAAATTGAACTCTTGGGTGGCATTTTTTTGGTGGAGGCTTATGAAAAATGCTATTCCAACTACTGATTTTTTAATGTATTAGAGATTATTAAATAACAACCTATGTCCAAGAGGTAGTGAGATGAAGGAAGATGTGGAGCATGTGGCTGTTAGGTGTTCAAAACTAATTCTAGTAATTAAATTGGCAAACCAGTGGGGCATTTGCATTCCAGTTTTTGGCAGTTTTTACGGCTGCTTAGAAAATTTGATAAATCAAGTGAAGGTGAATCCATTTATTGTAAGATTATATTGTTCTATGGTTTTTCAATCTTGGAAGAGTAGAAATACTCTAATTCATGAAGGTCATGAGCTCAGTTTTGGCTTTATTATTTCTAATGAAATTAGTTTTGCATCTATATCTCCAAAGTTTAATCTATATTCAAAAAACTGGGGTGCTAACCAACATTCTATGCTGATTTCTTCTTTTTGGCATCGCCCTCCACCCGGATGGATTAAGGTGAATATTGATGCAGCATTGCTTAGTTCTAATGAAGCTGAAGTTGGGGGAATCTTCAGAGATCATAGAGGAAGAATGTTGCTTTCTTTTGGATTCTCTTGTTTGCATTGGGACTATGGATACTTGGAGCTATTGGCTTTTCGTTCATTGAGTAGAGTCGTCATGGATTGGATGATGGATGATATAGGTTTGATTATAGAGGGAGATAACTTGAACATTATGAAACATTTACAAAGTTCAGTTATCAAAGTTGATAGGGTTGATGAACATTTTGAAATGAAAGATTTGTCTTTTCTCAAAGGTTTTGAGGTTCTTTTATTTCATTTTGCAAATAGAGAATGAAATAAGTTAGCACATTTTTGTGCTAACTATGGGTTCAAAGGTGTTTTTTTATGGGATGTTTTAGATTGTAATAAGGTTCCTCCTCCATTTTTTTCTTTGTTGAAGGAGGAGAGTGATAGATTTCCTATCACGTAGTAGTTGTATTAGGTCTTCTTTTTTAATTAAATGCATTTGGTAGTGTTATCAAAGAAACATGCATGAAAATACTTAATATTATTATCACCTTCAAGAAAGTGTATGGCACCAGCTTTTATGTTTCCAGAAGGCCACCTCCTGAGCTTGTAATTTAGAAAAGCAATCTTTAGACTCCCTCAAGAGACTAAAAGAAGCATCAAAGGGGTTAAGTTGACAAATAGTCTCAAAATGGTTCACATGCTACTCAGCTTCCAAAATATTCGTAAAAAGTATTATGATTCCACCAATTTAAAACTTTCTTAAGTCTTTTCAATTTAAGACAAAGCCTTGTCATACCAAAGATAGAATTATCAGGATGAATCAGAGCTTGCAAATTCTCCAAAACCAAACCCAAGAAAGAATCATGAAGTAAGCACATATTTTGGAATCAAAACTGAAACTCAAAATTAAATTGCCTAGTCTTCAAACTGATGAGCAAAGGAGAATGGTTAGATGAATTCATACTAAGATGCTCAACATTAATAGAAGAAAAAGTATTAATCTATGAATCATTAAAAAGAACTCTATCCAACCATTGTCATAAATGACCCAGGTTCCAAGTAAATTTATTACCTAAAAAACTAATATCAATTAAGTTTAAATCCATAACCTTGTTATAGAAATCCTCCATAGAACAGTAGGAAGGGGGAGACCCCCCTAAATGATTAAATGGATTAGTAATAGTATTGAAATCACCATCGATAAGCCAAGGTAAATTACAGATGCTATGAAAGTTGCTTAGTTGATCCCATAAATGTTTCCTATTAAAATGAGATGAAGCCGCATAAACAAAAGAAGCAACACATTATAAATTAAAAACTTCCACATTACAATGAATAACCTGATTGAAAATCACCAATAGACACATTCAAAATAGCATAGTTAAAACCAGAAAATTGAGAAGTATTAGCCAATTTAACATAAGAAATTAATGGTTCAAGCAAAATAAGAAGAGACACATTGTTCATATGACATAAATTCTTAACTCTCACCCTAGAAGAGGGACACCCAATGCCCCTAACATAACAAATAATGTAATTAACCATAAAAACAAGCATAATGAGAAGTATGAGAACGAGTGGATATCAGAGTTTGCAAAATAATAGCTTTCTTTCTCCTACCTCTTTTACTATTAAACTTTTTAAAACTAGTGTCAATATCATCAATAGAAAAACATTTAGCTGCTAAATGCATATCTTCAGTATCAGTAAAAGCATCACTATGATATTGATGGTTTAAGGGGATCTTATTATCCTCATGCAAACCTTCCTGTCTTATTTCCTGTTGTAACTCGTCCTCCTCGAAGATTTCTCCAACCTCCACATTAGATAGATTCATGACATCCTTACCAACGATATTAACCACCATATATTATTGGCCTTCCTCCTGAGAAAGAACATTCTCATGCAAATTATTATTAGTAACACAATGAAACATAAAGAGAAGAAGAGCCATTGTTAAGATTGGAAAAAGTAAGTAACGGTTGCTCTTCCATAATTTGAAAATCACTATTAGAAATAGGAATATGGGGAGGATTCATAGCCTGATCCACAATCTGATCATGATTCAGAATATAGCATGTTTCATTTAGTGACAAGTTACATTGCTCCAACATATTATCACAATCCACACAAGCAGCATTACCCTCTAATAGGATAGGATTGGATTCCTCCCTATTAACCTGTAAAGGAGACACAATAACTTGCTCAAGAGAAACATTACCTTCAGTTACAACAGCATTAGGTTTCATAATATTAAATTCAACTGAAGGAGAAATAGGCCGTTTAGATGAAACTTTCTCTTTACGGAGAATGGGGTGCAATTGAAAGCAGTCGTTCAAGCCATGGCCATGCATATTGCAATGAGAACAAAATATAGGTAAGTTTTCAAATTCCACTTTTTGAAAGTAACCATTCAATTACAAGCCAATCCAAATTTCCTTAGGATATTTTTAAGAGATATCCAATTCGACAAGCACACGAGCTATAGATAGCCTAGTAAGGGAAGCCGTAGCTTAATCAGTCTGCAACGGTCTACCAATTATTGAAGCTAAACCAAAAAGTTTCTAAGAGTTAAAAAAAATGGAGATGGAAGTTAGGGAAAGAAAGCCAAATAGGGGCGATTGGAGATTCCTCCCGCACATCAAAATCTTGAGACTATTTCAATAATCTCATTTGACATGCCTGGATATAAAAAGATCTTTTTCAGAAAATTTGACTACAATCAAGATCATTATTCAATTGAATCATGATATGCCAAGGATCCTACAAACCGATGTTAAAGGTATTGTATACCTTGAGATTCACAAAAAACTTGTGGATAACATCAAGGTTATGCCTCCTCAAAATGAAATTATGGACTAAAGTATGATTAAAGAGTGCAGCAAGATGCATAATAACAGAGACATCGAAAAATAACGTAGGGTCCTTTAAAGGATAATTGCACGAAGGAAACCTTAGAAGAACTAGATGAAGCACCAGACAAATCCTCCTTAAAAGATCTGGATTTCCCATCAGGAAAAGAAGATGGAGGTGGGATAGATGATGCCAGAGATGTCATCTCCCGAAACCATAAAAACTGAAGAGAACCTTAAAATAACATGAAGAACACAACCAACAAACAAAAGCAGCAAAAAATGGAAGAAAACCACAAAAAATTGAAGCCATAAGCGAGAAGGAGAGTGAAATCCTATATAACCTTGAAATCTCCATGAAAGCCGGTAGAGAGTGCTTCCAAGGGTTAACTATCCTATGATAATTATGATTCCTATTCCTAGGTTTTGAGAAGCATTACATGGTGAGTGCTTACAAATAGGTTTATTTTGAAAAGCCTTTACTTTTTTTAATAGCATTTCATTAGCACTTTTAAGAGAAGATATTTCAATTTTTAAAGAGTGCTCACTTAGATCTAAAATGTTAACACATACTTCTAACTCTTTAAATGATTTTTCTAAATCAAGATGCAATGATTTTAAAGAATCATGTGATTCAAATAAATTAGAATATTTTTTATTTTATTCATTAAACTTATCCAACAATGTCATATAATCCTTATCAACATCAGAACCATCTTTTCTAAGCATTTCATTTTTTAATATTCAAGCTAGTGTGCTTCTTTTTCAATTTCCCATAAGAATCCCGAATCTCTTCTGAAATAGAAAGTAATTCATCATATGAAATGTGACATACCTCATCTTGATTAGATTGATCATGATAGTTATTTTTCATTAAGTTTAGATTTTCACGTCCTCTACTACTTCTATTCTAGATAAATCTGAAGCCGATTCAGCTAAAAAGGCTTTCTAAGATCCTTGATTATCTTTATAGTACTCCATTTTTTCTTCAACATTCTCCTTGCTTTGGTAACTTTTTAGATTTAGGTAATCAATTTTAACATGCCCTAGCTTCTTGCATTCATAACATACAATAACATTAAAAGCTTTGGGCGACATCAAGGCAATTTTTGGGCTTCCATTCGTGCGCTCCAAATTGGATCTCCTGGCCTCATTTTTTGTGGTTTTCTCTTTGATTTGTTTCCTTGGTCTATTTTTTTCTCCGTCTGCATTTTTCCTTTCAATTTTTTCCATTTGTTGTCAGTTTTGTGAGATGACAGCTTCGTCGTCATCCATCTCGTCTGTTTCTTCATTTCTTGATGCCAAATCTCAATCTTTTAAAGATGTTTTGGCTGGTTCTTCTTCCTCTACTACTAAACTTAACGTTTTTAAAAAATCATTTAAGAGTTTTCTGGCTTTGATGTTTTATGATACCAAAGTTTCTCAGATAGCCAAACTGTTTTCTTTAACGTTGGTTTGCAAATTCCATCTGTCTCCTTAATATTTATGTCATTTGCAATTTTTTTGTTAATTTGAAGCTTTTTTGTTCCTTTCACATTGATTTGTTGGATCATAGGCTTATTGCAATTCAAATTTAAAATTATCTTGATTATAGCCAAATATTTTCTAGGCAATCTTACTATATTAAAAGTTGCCAAATGCATTTACTCAAATGGACTCCAGATTTTAATGTTCGAGAGGAATCTTCGATTACTCTTGTGTTGATCACATTTCCAAATTTGAGAGTCCATTTTTTAAATTCCCAAATCTTATTTGGTCTTGCATCAATTTTTTGTTAGCCTTTGTAAACAGACCACGCTACTGCTTTGATTTCATGTTCATTTGTGGCTCGAGTTTTAGTAGAGTTGCATATATCTAAGAATGACTTGAATAAAATCTAGATTGGTTCAGAATTAAATGGTAACTTTCAAAAAGTTGAGATTGAAAACTTACCTATTTTTTATTCTTATTGGAAATGCATGGCCATGGTATAAATGACTGTTATAGGCAGCACCCACATCTTCATAAGTAGGACTCTACCAAACAACAACATGGAAATACTATTAGTTTAGCTGATCATTATCTTAAAACTCTTATTATGGCAGAACTTGAGGGAAATATTCCAAAAATACATGCTTCTTCCAGTATCCACACTGAACCATCTCCCTCTATTATTGAAGTTCCTATTTTACCATAGGCAGATGATTTTAATTCTTACTCTACCTTAGTTATTGTTTGTGAAAATATGGATGAGCAAATGTTGGCGATGAAGCATCTTGTTGAAGGTGATAATAACACCAAGTACTCTCATGCATTTGTTAAGAGAGCGTTAAATTCTATTCATAAAATTCATCATAAGGATGGTTCTATTACTGAGGATGTTGAGAAAATTGCTAATTTGGCTATTTAGCATTCAAAACCATCTTAATAAGATTTTCACACCTTAGCACATGATAACCCCGGCATTTTATCTCATTTCTCTTGAGGATAACAATCTTCTTTCTAAACCTCCTTCCTTAGATGAAATTAAAGAGATTGTTCATGGCATGAATGGTGGTTATGTGGCTAGTCTGGATGGCTTTACCACTAAGTATTTTCATAAAGCTAGACACATTATTAGTATTGATCTTTACTTTTTATTTTGGAGTTTTTTGCTGGTCACACTATGCCTAAATCTTTTACCTCTACTTCTATTGTTCTTATTCCCAAAAATAATGTTGCTAGCAATTGGAATGATTTTAGACCTATAAGATTTTACACTTTAAAAGTTGATTTCAAAATTTTTATGAGTTGTTTAACTCTTATTCTTCCTAAAATTATCTCTCCCTCTCAAATGGATTTTGTTAAAGGTCGGGCTATCTTTGATAATATTTTGTTGGCCCAAGAATTCTGTTATGACCTGGATGTTAGGGTCAGAGGTAGCAACATTATCATGAAGCTTGACATTTCTAAGGCTTATGATAACATTGATTGAAATTTTTTGTATTAATTTTTGCATTTATTTTGTTTTAATTCTATTTTTATCAGTCTTATCAAGAATTGCATTGAAGGATCCTTTTTTTATCACTATGAATGGAAAGAGCTCTGCTTTTTTTAAATCTTCTCAATTTTAAGATAGGGTGACCTTATGTCTCCTGCCCTTTTTATTATTGCAACTAAGTATTTATTTAGAGGCCTTGTTAACCTTTTGAGAATCACCCCAGCCTTTATTTTAGAACCTTGGGTGGTTTTCCTATTTCTTATTTATGTTTTGCTCATGATTTTAATGTTTTTTCGAATGCTTCTCTAATAGGATTAATAAACTTTTGGGATCTTACATAACTTTGAAATTGTTAGTGGGGTTTTTTTAAATAATCATAAGTATTGTTTTATTATTTCCAACAAAGTGTCTAATGTTCGTATTGTGGCTATTAAAGCTCTAACGAGTTTTGTGCAAATTCATTTTCCTATTAAGTATCTCAGAATTCCTCTTTTCAAAGGTAGGAAGAAATCTCTTCTTTTTGTCGATTTGCTTACTCTCATAAAAGCATTCTTTGTTCTCTTTTTATTTATTCCTTCCAAACTCTCCAGCCCAATTAGACTTTTTGTAATTGAATTGATAAGCTTATCAATATTTTTTTTTGGAAAGGGATCAATAGCAGTGCTAAAATTATCTGGTCCTCTTGGGACAAGTGTTGTGATGTGTTAGAGGAGGTTGCTTTGGGTTGTAAGAGCATGTTTGAATTGGCATATGCATTTTCCTTCAATTTGTGGTACAACATTCATGCTAAAGTGAGTCTGTGGGCTATGATTATGGTTGCTAAGTATTGTGTGGGTAAAAATCCCACTGTTTATTTTTTTAATCAAGGTGATTCTAAAGTGTGGCATAGATTGTGCAAGATTAAATGAGTTTTTGAGCCTCATCATTCTTGGGGTCTTGGGGGTGGCAACATTTTCTTTTTGCAAGACCATTGGTTGGGTAATCAGTCTATTAATTCCATTACTAATAACTCTTCCAGTGCTACGGTTAAGGTGAGTTTTTTCATTACTGATAATTATTGGGATTATGACAAGCTTGTTAATGTGATTCTTGATTCTATTATCCAACAAATTCTTAACCTACCTTTGAACACTAGTTCAGAGGATTTACTTTTATGCAATTTGTCTAAAGATGGGACTTTTACATTTAAGGATGCTTGGCATGCCTTTACAACAAAGAATGTTGTTACTATTATTTTTTCCATGATTTGGCATAAAAGTATTCCTACTACTATTACTATTTTTTCTTGAATATTTTACATAAGTTTATTCTTACCAATGACAATTTAATTAAAAATGGTTTTATTTTTCCTTCTAAATGCCAATGTTGTTATCATGTGGAGAAGATGCATCTTGTCTTTCTTTCTGATCCTTTTGATGTTAGAACTTGGACTTATTTTGATGATATTTTCAAGTTAAATGGCTTTAATGCCAATCTATCTATTAATGCTTTACTCAACTAAGGCTATATTAGAAATGTTATACCTTCCCTCATTTTGTGGTATCTTTGGATGGATAGGAATAGCTCCCTCCTTAATAATGTTCGTATGAACTATCACAGGATTATAAATAATGTGAAAGATAAAGTGTTGAGAGTACACTATGCTAATTTGGTTTCTATCAAGAATTTTATGAATTATTTTTTTGTTGCTCCTTATTTAGGCCTCGGGTTAGATGTTAATCAAGGCCGTCTAAGCCTAAGTATATTTAATGGGTCAAGCCCACTTTTTAGTCTTAAAAATTGAGTGTGGGAGGGGTGCTTAATGGTACTATAACTGGGTGTGTTGGTAATATCAGGGACTGTCTTGGGAGCTTGGTCATGGCCTTTGTGGGCCTTGTTCAGAAATACCTTATGAACTTTAATGAGCTCACGTCTTTACTTTATGGGATCAGACTTTGTAATTCTCTTGATATTTTTAGCATTAGGATTGAGTTTGACTCTACTTTTAGTTTGCAATGTTTAAATATTATTGAGGATTTTTTTTCTAATCTAGCTCTCTTTTATCTTATGAAAGAGATTAAACAAATTTTTAGCCTTATTAACTATTCCTTCTCACATGTGTATAAGGAGGGGAATGTCTGTGCTAACTGGCTTGCCAATTTAGGGTGTGATTTGGCTTGCTTTATTGATATTTCTGCTGCTAAATTACCTATCCCTTTAAAAGGGCTTTTAATATTTGATAAAATTGGTATTCCGTATGTTAGGACTTAGAATGGTTTATGTGTTGGTCTTTTGTGGCCTTGGCTTGTGGTAGTTTCTTATCTGGGACTGGTTTCTTTTTCTGCACTGGTTTTCTTTGGCTGTCTGGTTGTTATATTTCTCGTTGAATTCCAACTTATATTTTTTAGTTGGTTGTGGCTTCTTTTGGCTGTGGTTGATCGGGTGTCCTAGTTATTCTTTGTGCTTTTTTTAGTAGCTTTATGCTTAACTGGTGTTGGCTTAAGCGGTCAAATGACCATAGTCTTCATGAGGTTGCTTGTTTGACCCTTGTTTCTTTGGTTTTCTAGTTGGTGAATTTTCCCCCTATCGATTGTCTTTTTATGGATTTTTTCTAGTTTAGTTATCCTATTGTGTGATGCTTGGTGACCATTTTAAGGTTTATCTTAGTTGGCTTTTTATGTGAGGTTGGAGGGGTGGCTTTCGAGCTCTGCTATTTTAGATTTGGCTAAGTGGTGTGGTTCTAACTTTGGTAGTTTTAATCACTATGTCGATGGGGGTCTTCTCGATTAGTTTTTTAATTTCTATTCAGATGCCTTCATTTCTCCTCTTAACTGCTTGCTTTTAGGTATCAATGTAAAGGCTTGTGGGTGGTGCTATTTTTTTTTTTTTTTTGGTTGCTTATACATGGGCAGTCTTGGGGGTGGGTTGGAGGTCCTATTTTGGCTATTTTTGAATGGGATTTTGGATGGTGGTAAAGTTGATTGTGGGTTGGTGTTCTTTATCCCATGGTTGGAAACTTCTATGGGTATGATGTTGTTAGCTACTGCTAAGGTATATTATATATTGATCTTTTGTAATATGTGGTTTGTTATCATTGGGGAGGTGCTAGTGGATGCTCCCATATAGCAAGTTATTCCTGGGACTAGTCTTCTGGATGATTATGGTTTTTTGTGGGATTTGGCTTCTTTCCTCGACTACAAGGTGGAGTATTCATTAGCACCTCCTTAACATCTTAACCGGTTGGGGTTAATGCCAATTATTTCTCTTTCTCGAATGCAATGGATTTCTTTCTTTTATTTTTGGTTTATTAGTTCCTGGTGATGTTGGTTTCTTGGTGGTAAGCCTATCTTTGCTATGGCTGAGGTGAATATGTACTGAGAGTTTTCTACTATTTGTCATGTGTTTTCTAAGTTGGAATATTAGGTTGTTATTACTTTTCTAGTTGCTTAGCTGACATTGATTTGGTTCTTATCATTGCCTATTATTGCTCCCTCTCTATATGTATTACGAATATTTGTTGGATCCATCAACCTAATACATTTTATGGATATGTATGCTTTTTCTATCTTGTCTTTCATCCTTTTTTGCAGAATATTTATAATGCAGGTAATTATGTTGATGCATTTTTGGATGGGAAGCTAGAGCTGAATGCTGGGTTTTAGTGCTTTCCTTATTTTTGGGTGCCTATTCTTGTGCACCGTAGATTGTACCTAGGTATGCTTTTCTTTTTGCTTAGTATGGATCTTTAGCTCTTAGGATTTTTTTTGCTTTCTTTCTATAGCTCTATTGAGCACTAGCGAGCTTGAGGGCCCTTCAAGGACTATGTATTATTTCTATTATATTAACATGTAGGCCCCGCCGTGGGTTTCCCCTTAAAAAAATCATCTAGAGCTTTAGAATTTTTATAATTCTTATCTTTGCTCCATTGCTAATGATTTTTTTGCTATTTTCTAAAAAAGCATCTGAACTATTGATTCATTATTGCGATTTCTTTATCTCCTCCATAAAAGGAACTATCTGAATCATTAGCCTTTAAGGATATCCTTTTCTCTTTATTTCTTTCTCCTACATCATATTGCCTTTGACTTATGCTCTATTCATAGGAAATAAGAGATCTAAGTAAGTTGTTAAAGAATATACATTTAAATCTTTGGATTCTGAAATAGCAATTATTTTGGCATCATATGAACTAGGTAGATATCCTAAGATCTTATTAACCTTTCAAAATTTGATAGTTCTCCACCTAAAGCATACAAGGATGTGATAATTTGTGTGAACCTAGTATAGATTTCAGATATGTTTTCACTAGGTTTCTTGCGAAAGAGTTTATAATCACTGAGCAAAATGTTTAACCTAGATTGTTTTACTTCAGTTGTTCCTTCGTAGGTTATGCAGAGTCTATCCCAAATTTCTTTTTCAGTTGTGCAAGTAAATACGCTCATGTAATCATATATTTCAGAGCATAGAAAAAATAGTTTAAACATTTAGCATTCAGTTGGGCTAACTTTTTATCATCGGTAATCCATTAAGAAAAAGTGATTTGAATTTTAACACCACTTACTAATCTAAAGAGTGTAGAATAAACATCATGTACTATCATCCACATACAACAGTCAATTGATTGTAAAATGGTGGACATGCGAGTTTTACTAAAATTAAAAAGGAATAATATCAAAAAGAGGTGGTTTAGTAATTGAATATCCATCCACGATATTTCTATTTCCAAAGTTTTTAATTGATCTAAATTCAAAAATTTTCTAAAACTTGATCTTGTGAATCCTTCTCTAACACCATATGATAGTTTGTGAGGGGTGTTAAACCCTAAAGAACTAGTCCGGAGACTAATCAAGTGAGGGAGTGAATTGGATATATATAAAAACTTCTTTATTAAAAGAAAATCTTTTTATATCTTGATGCATAAATTAACTAAATTCAGAATAAAAAGATAAATCAATATTTTAACCCAAGCAGTTAATTACAAGAAAATTAAATACACAAATATTAAAGGAAAGAACACACAAAAATTGATAATGGTTCAGTTAACCTGACCTACGTCCACTCCTCGAAGACTCCCTCTCCAAGTATTTCACTAAAAAGAAGTGACTCTCCTTTTGCTCCGATAGTAAGGCAAAGAAGCCTGTATAAATGCTATTTCTCCTCCTCGGTGCCGTAAAGAATTGTGACTCGTTTACAAGTAAAGAACCTCAACTCTATTTTCACCCTTGTGTTGATGGTCAGAGAACCACAAATTTAGTTTCACCATTTAGGTGATGGTTAGAGAACCATGATATTTGTTGAAGGAATTCTTCTACGAAGCCATAGAGATTCCAAGCAGATGCTAGTAAGTACTAGGCAAGATCATTGCTTGGAGCAACCATGAGAATCCCCTCACAACTTCTCCCTCACAAAATCTCCCTCTCTTCTCTCACAAAGCTCTCCTTCTTCCCTCCCTTAAGCTCCCTCTCAAGAAGACTAACAAAAAAATATATCTAACAAGAGTGTTAGAGATCCTTAAATAGAGGGCTTTAAAAAACCCTAAATTTTAAGCCATCCATCTTCTATTCATACAGTAAGATACACATATTGTAACATACGATCAATTCAATTTATACTCATCCAGCAAGATATTTCAGATGAACTATTCAAATTTTATAATACATCGTACTGTATGATTACAAATCATATGGTACGATATGCAGAAATTCCTTCTGTTCATTTGGGACAATATTTAGGATGGCCAACTTCGTACATAGGGGATCATGTAGCATTATAGACATCATACAATATGATTTGTATAAAAATCATAGATTTTATTTGGTATGATCCAAGAGACGACCAGTTTTTTACACGGATAATCATACAATATGAACTATTTCGTACAATATGATCAATTACAATAATTATCCATAATTGTATTGCCTGATATCACGGGATTAATTAAGAAAGATTTTAATTTGTGTGTATAGTATGATCTAAATTGTACTATATGATTAGTACAAAATTATATTATTTCTTAACTTTGGCGGCTAGGGTCTGGCAGGGCACAATAGATCATACAATACAACTTAAAAGCATAAAGTATGATACACATATCATATAGTATGAAGAAAAATCAAACAATATGAATGACTTAAAAAGAAAAAACTCTCTCAAAAATAATTTTCTCACTCTCCTCATGTGTGTGTGCATGGTTGCATAGCAAAGATATCCACCCAAATACATGATATGACTAAAGAAAGGAAAAAATATATAGAATAAATTGAAAATAATATATTATAATCCTAGTCTACCCAGCCTTGAGCTGATTAGAATTACAAGTGAATGGTGGACTAAATTCCTGAAATATTAGTACACACAAAACTAATCAAAATATCACAGAAATAGTAGAATGCAGCATTAGACAAAATAATGTTTGTTATCATGAAAACACAAACACAGTTCTTAGATCAGATCTGTAATAGCCGGCGGTTAAACTAGGAAAAATGCTAGTTATTATATTAGGTTTAAGTTTTGGTGTAAGATTTTTTTTTTTGTCAGTAGATTTTTGTAGATCTACCTTGGTTTTCTTAGTGGAATCCATTTTGATCTAGAGGATGACCATTTTTGCAAAGACCGTGTTGATTCTATTTTCTTTCATCTTCCTTTTTTTGGGTGGTTCACTTCTTGCCACACTAGATTGTTCTTAGTTATTTTGTAATTCTTCTTAGTGGGGGCTTTTGGCATTTAGGTTTCTTTTGGCTTAACTTATCTTCTTCTTTAATGATCTTGAGAGGGAAGAACAGTTGTCATTATGGGATGAGTTCATGTGTCAAATTTGTTATAATATATGTTGGTCTATTTTTTTGTATTTTAGGTTAATTTTGATATCTCTGATATGATTTACACCTTTTATATCATTCTGCTATCTAATTTTACGGGGTTTAATATTTTCTATGCAAGGCTTTTAACCAGGTGTTGTTGTTGGTGTTATGCTTGTGCCTATCCATCTGCCACTTACTTCGATTTCAAACTTTTCCCATATATTATCACAATACTTTGGATTTGTTTTGAATTAGGTTTGAGCTTCAAGTGGTTAATTATTTGCATGAAATTATTGATACTACACTACTAAGCATGTACAACCCTTATAATTGGTTTTGTTTATGCTTCTCTAGTTTTTATGGTTTCATGGACAAATTTTTGATAATATGTCTGTGCTTGGTTCCTTACTAATCCACTTCCCAACGAGTCTTCTTTGTTATGTTGTTGGATAACTAGGTTTGGCCATATTTGAGGTATGTTTTTGGGTTTATGATGTAATGTATTAATGTTATCTTGCTTGTGTATGGTCTTGATTATAGATGTGTTTTAGGCTATTTCATGTCCATTTTCTTTGTGCTGCCATGCTTATCCTTGGGTGTTGTTATTAGCTATACATTACTAACAATGGTAAATATTTAGATATGTTGTTGTATTCTTGGAGTGTTACTATCATCCTGATCTACAGGTGGAGCATGAATCAATTTTTATATATTTTTACTAATTCCTACTATCATTATGCTTTTAAATTATCCATTTTACTATTTTATTTCTATGCTATTTTATGTAACATCTTGTTTTGCAACATATATTTTGTGCAGGTGCATTGGCTTATGGTTTTGGCTTGCAGTTTAATTAATTTTTGTAGAAAGATTGTTATTAATGTGATTAACATGATATTGTTTTTGGGTGCTAGCTCCTGGCTGTCCTAGAAAGTTACTAGGATTTTTGTAATTTTTCTTATAAGAGCTTATAGGGACTTTCTATTTCTTTTGTACCTCGTTTGAGCATTAGTGAGCTGAAGGTCCAAGTTAAAGACCTAGTAATCTCTTTTTTAATTAATGCATATACCCCTCTATGGGTTTTAACCAAAAAAAAAAATTAATAAATTATTAAAAGTTAAATAAAAATAAGAGAAAAATAAAGTAATTGAAATCAACTCTAATTCATAAATAGAATTAAAGAAAAATAAAGCCCCCATTAGGAAGCTTTAAAACTAGAATTGATTAGAAAAAAAATCTAATAATTAAATAAAATAAAATAACTATATATATAAATGATTTTCCAAATGACTTCAAGTTATTATATATATCATTTTATGTCATTCTTGATGTATGATTTCATGTTGATTAGAGTTGATTTGGTTCAAAAGTAAAAATTTCCCTAATAACCTTAATTTAAAAATCATTTAAAAGAAATGAATTTAAATAAATCATAATTTAATAAATTCAAATCCTAAAAAATAGAAACTCCATTCCATTTAACTCTAAATAAAACACAAATCTAATAAAAAATAGGAACTTTTTAAATTTTGATTAAAAATAAAATGACAAGCCTTAGTTAAACCCTTTAACAACAACAACATCAAGCCTTTATCCCACTACGTGAGGTTGGCTACATGAATCCTTTTTCTCCATTGTGTCCTATTAAAAGTCAAATTCCCATTTAAATCTAATAAATATCGGTTATTGCTAATATTTTATAACCAAGTCCTTATAGGTCTGCCTATACCTTTCTTAACATAAGTAAAATTTAATATCTCTACTCTCCTAACTGAAACATCGGAAGGCCGCCATTTTATATGACCAAACCAACTTAGGCGACTCCCTCTAATCTTATCTTCTACTAGATCAACTCCAACCTCTTCACGTATATGCTCATTTTGTATCCTATCTCTAAGGGTAAATCCACTCAACCACCCTAGCATCCTCATCTCTACCACACTTTAACTTAATATTATGCTTCTCTTTTAATGGCCAACATTCAGCAACATAAAGCATTGCAGGCCTCACCACCATCTTATAGAATTTTCCCTTAAGCTTGAGGGGTACTTTTCTATCACACAACAAGCCCGATGCATTCCTCCACTTCAACCATCCAACTTGAATTCTACTGATAATATCCCCATCTATTTTACCACCACTCTAAACAATAGATCCAAGATATCTAAAATGTGTACTTTTATTAATGACTTGATTGCCCAAAGTCACAATCTCCTCACTAGGTTTATTACTACTAAAATTACACTTCATATATTCCATTTTAGATCTACTCAAGCGAAAACCTTTATACTCTAAGGTTGACCTCCATAATTGAAGTTTACCTTCAACTCTCTCTCTAGTCTTATCAACAAGAGGAACATCATATGCAAAAAGCATACACCAAGGTAAATCCTCTTGCAAATTTCTAGTGAGAACATCCATGACTAAAGCACAAAGATATGTGATTAAGGCTGATCCTTGATGTAACCCAACAGAAATAGGGAAATACTTGGTCAACCAACCTTGTATTTGAACACAAGTAATAGCTCCTACATACATATCTTTAATTATTTGAATATAAGCGCTATTAACTTTTTTCTTTTCAAGAACTCTCCATACCACTTCTCTTGGAACTTTATCATATGCTTTTTTCTAAATTAATAAATATCATATGTAGATCCTTCTTACTTCCTCTATATTTCTCCATCATACCTCTTAATAAATATATGGCTTCCATAGTCGACCTACCCCATATGAATCCAAATTGATTTTGAGAAACATTAGTATCACGCCGCAACCGATGCTCCATAACTTGCTCCCATAGTTTTAAAGTATGACATTAACTTAATTCTTTTATAATTTGCACAATCTTGTGCATCACCTTTATTCTTAAAAATAGGAATTAACACAATCATTCTCCACTCATCTGACATCTTTTTAGTCTTCAAAATAGTATTAAAAAGCTTAGTGAGGCAAGAAATTCCTTCAGCTCCTAAGCATTTCCACACCTCTATTGGAATACCATCAGGTCCAACAACTTTTTTCACCCTTCATTTTCTTTAAAGCCTCTCTAACTTTCATTTTATAAATATGCCAATAAAAATAGATATCTTTATTTTCATTTAGGGTGCTAAGGTCACTACAGACAATCTTATTTTCACAATCTTCATTAAAAAGTTAAGCAAAATATCTCTTCTACCTATGTTGAATATCATCTTCTAAGAAAACTATTTTTTATCTTCATCCTTAATACACTTCACTTGAACTAAATCCTTACTACTCCTATCTCTTTATTTGGCTAACTTATACATATATCTTTCACCCTTCTTAGTATGTAATCTATTATATAAATCACTAAAATCTAAGGCCTTTGCATCGCAAATTTTTTCATAGATTCCTTACGAGTCTCTTTATATATTTCCCAATTATCAAAATTTTTAATATTAAACCAATTTTTATAACAAATCTTCTTATTTTCAATATTTTCTTTCACATTTGAATTCCACCACCAACTATTTTTACTATTAGGAGCTTTTCCATTTGATACTCAAAGCACATCTTTTGCAATATTCTTAATATCACTAGCTACTTTTTCCCACATAACATTAGCATCCTCGTGCATAGACAAAATCTTAAGATATACTCAAAAATATTTTTGTTAATATTATTTAATGCCCCCATCTAATCCTAGAATATTATTTTAATTTTTTTTTATTTTCTTCCCATTTATCTTAAATTCCAAAACTAATAATCAATGTTGGGTACATAAATTTTCACTTGAAATAACTTTACAATCTTTGCAATCTAAACGACTTAATTTTCTTATAAGAAAATAGTCAATCTGAGTTGTACTATATCCAATTGTATAAGTAATGAGATGTTCATTCCTTTTCTTAAATAAGGTATTAGCACCTAATAAATCATAAGCTAAACAAAATCTAATATGGTCTTGCAACCTTCATTTGTCGTTCCAAACCCATGGCCACCATGATTATAATGCTTTTAAAATCATCTAGCTCTTTACCAACATAACCATTTAAATTTCCTCCAATAAAAATTCTTTCTTTAAGAAGTATCCTTGGTATTAATTTTTGTAAGTCATTCCAAAATTTTAATTTAGAGCTCATATCCAAACGTACTTGAGGAGCATAAGTACTTATAATATTAACAATCTAAGCATTATCAACAATCATTAAAGCTATAATTCTTTCTCTAATCCTATTAATTTTTATAACATTATCCTTCAAACTCTTTTATATAATAACACCTACACCATTTCTTGTATGATTCCTACCCAAATACCAAAGTTTAAATCCAAAACTATTAATTTCCTTAGCCTTCTCTCCAACCCATCTAGTTTTCTTGATGTACAAAATATTTAACTTCCTATGAATCATAATATATATTAATTCCATTAATATTCCTATAAGGGAACCTATATTGCAAGTTCCTATCCTAATTTTAGTTTCTTGTTTTTTAGTTTCATGGACTAGCTTCTTTGCCCATATCTGTCCTTAATGTGGGAACCCTTGCATATTTAACACTACACCCGGGACCTAGTGTAGCGGCCCTTGCACACTTGTCACTATATTATGGCCATACAGTGTGTCACTTCCAGGGGACTCCCTAGCATTATTCACATTTGTTGCCAGGTCCCATATCCTGGATGAGAAAAGTGGAGGGTTACATTAGGAAGTCGACAACCAGTATAAAACTTATCAAATAAACCTTTAACAAATGAATAAAAAAATAATAAATTAATAAATTAAAGTAAATAAAAATAGTAAATAAATAAATGTAAATAAACATAAAATAAAAAAAATAACCAAAAAAATAAGCTTAGAATACACTCTATAATTACTTGATATGACCACTAACGCTTGTATGGGCTAAGGAAGTGTGTTTACTTTCTTGCACTGGTTTTGTTTGATATTGTTATGGTGGGTGTGTGATAATATGATTATTTACTTTTATTTCACTTAGTGTTGGCCTATGGATGATTTTATGTATAGATTATATAATGCGCATATTTTTATACTAACTATGTAGGGTTCTAAGTCATTTTCTCTTCTAAAATTAAAAGATAAATTATAAAGATTATAATTTATAAATTATAAAGAGTCGTGAAAGTCTAAATATAAATTTCTTATATAGTATAGAGGTCCAAAATAGTGCTCTTCTCCCTTTGAATGTTCTCTCTTTTGGAATTCTATATCTTGTACATACGTGGAGGCAAAAAATAGAAGATATAAATATATTAAATAAGTAATTTGCTTTTTGAAAAACTTGTATCACTATATATGTCTAGAAATTTTAGCTTGTTGTTGGTGGAACTTAATTTTACTTTATAATAGACCCTAATTTATATACTAAGGCACTTTCCATATACTTTCTTTCTTTACACTTGTTTAATTATACATATGATAAACAATCATGCATTGATTGATTGTAAATTTTATTGATTAGAAATTACATAATTTTTTTAGATTTCGTGGTGTTGCATGTGCTTTTGCCTCAACATATATGTTAAGCTCTTAATACTCTATGTTCTTCATACTTTTACACCCCAAATCTTTTACCTATATTTTCATACATGGCAGGCATATTTACTTTTCCTACTACATACACAAACCAAAGTACACAAGCCTATGAAAATATCTAACAGCTTATCCGACGGAGTTAGGTCTACTATTCTTGGTTGTATAGGGTCATAATGCTTCTATATTTTTCTTAGAAAACTAGATATGTAGATGAAAGTTCGACAGGGATGTTAAGACCTTATGAAATAGTACTAAGGCTAACAAAGACGGGGTTGAATTGGAATTTAAAAATTTTTCCAAATAAAATCACAAACATAACCAAACAATCACCACAAAAATTAAAGGGTGGAAATTAAGTGTGGAAGTACAATAAAAAAGAACACAACAGATTTTATAATGGTTTGGTCAACTTGACCTACGTCCACTCCCCGGAGCCTCTCCTCCGGGTATTGCACTAAACTCAGTGTCTCTCCTTTTTCCCCAACAGTAAGGCGGAGAAGCCAATACAAATACTCCTTTCCATCGACCCTGGTGAAACAGAGAACCCGACTCCTTTTACTTCCTCCAAAAGCAGGCAAAGAACCCAACTCCTTTTGCTTCCTCTAGAAGCAGGAAGAGAACCTTGATCAATTATAGAAGAAGACCACTCTCAAACCTCCAAGGATCCAAGGACGATGACCAAAGAAGACGACTCAGATCCTTTCTTGGAGCAACCTTTATGAAATCCCTCATAAACTCTCCCTCACAATATCCTCTCTCTCTCTCTCCCTTGCTCTCCCTCTCTTCATAGCTCTCTCAAGTCTGAACAATAGCAAAAGATCTTCACTTGATAAAAAAATAGATCTTTTTAATCAAGGGCTCCAAATTAGCCCTAATTAGCAATTAATCATTAAATATCCTCCAGGATGATATTATACCATCATGTACGATTAGTTTAACTCGATGAATACCATCCAAACCATCGCCCTTGATGGATGTCTGGATGATGGAAAAATAACTAGTATGTTCGGGATGATCTCATGATTGCTCGGGCTAATTAGTACAAAATGAAAAATATCACCCAGAACATCACCCTGAATGGATATCTGAACGATAAAAAAAATAACTTGGTCATCCAGACCAATCTAAAGATCATCAAGGATGATTAGTTCAATTCAGTTCATATCATCCACAACATCACCCAGAATGGAGCCAGGTTGATTATTGATCATCCATAAAGAATTAAGGCTTGTGAATTGATCATCCCGGACGATCCTACGATCATCCAGGCCAATATGATCAATCAATAAAACCTTAATTACTTTTGTTAATTACCAGATTAATTTATACCTAATTGCACTTAATCATTCAGGATGATGTCCTAGATGATGTTCAAAATTAAAAGATGCCTAAATAGATCTGGTGGCTGATTCTTTCTGATTTGAGCCTATCATCTTGGTCGATGCTAATATCATTTAGGACAATGCAATTTATGGAAGCTACCTTAATTAGGATGCCCTAATTAGGGTTTCTATTTTTAACTGATCATCCAAAAAAATTTTGGGATCATCCCGGATGATGTGATCAAAATAAATAATGCTAATCAAACAGATAGAAATTTTTTCCCCAAATATGTTTGTGCAAGGTTACTTAGCATCAGGACCAACAATATTACAATGGACTCAAGCAAGGGTAAAAGACACTTGACTACATTACAAACTGACTTAGTCCTAATTTATCCAATCATAAACTGGTTTGATTTGTAATTTGATCTTGTGGACCAAAAATATCAATAGGTAAGGCAATCATAGAAAAACATAAATGTTTGCTTATCATCTATAATATATTCCCTTAAATCAAATTTGTAATAATCTCCCACTTTTTTATGATGGAAAATATAAAATAATTAAAGCAGTTTAATAGAAATAGCGTGAATCAAGAAGTTCAAATTTTACTAAGGGATGAACACAATACAACTAATCAACAAAAAAGAACGAACATAGTACAACATAAAACAGTACAACTACTCCCCCTTTTAACATCACAAAAAAGGAGGGAAAGAGAAAAGAAATAAAATAGAAACTACCAAACAGAAGTAAACTATATCAAAGAAAAAACAACATCACAAAAATAAACTAAAAGAAGGACGACCCCTAATAATCTGAAGGAGGTGGTGGTGCCAGCGGAAAGAAACTAGAAAGTGTATCAAACAGCTTCCCAAACCAGGCCTTTGTTGTGCTGGTGCTACTGGTGAGCTACAAATGAGTCAAAGCGAGCAATATCTTCTGCATGTTGTTTCTCTTATGTAGCAACGTATGACTCAAACTAAGTCTCCTACCGGTCAAACCGCTCTACCAGCTGATCCAACTATGAGTTCTGGCAGAGTGGAGTAGGTGCAGGAGCCATCTCCTTCTAGCTCCCTCAGCTTCTTATACTACATGTGGAGACGAGTATTGTGAAGAACATGAAATGAGTTGTTAGAGTACAAGGTAGCTTGAAAGTTTGGTGGGGCAGGATATTGAAGGTTATTATGTATCCTAAGGCAAGATTGTGCTTCCTTTTATGTGCTGGATCTCTAATGCTCGTTAGGTTCTCAATGTATCAAAAAATGAGATCAGTAACATTAAATTCATGGTGAGCCATGCTGTAGAAAGTGGTTATCAAAAGGAGCGGAGTGATGTGAATTCGATCACAAGCTCTCATAAGAACTGAGGTATGAAGGACATGTTGGATTGTCCTTGTTGAAACTCGTTCACTAAGAATTAGGTTGTTAATCCTAAGCTTATGTCCCACGGCTAACCAAGAGGGGGGGGAGGTGAATTGGTAAATTAAAAAAAATTTACCCTCTTAAAATTTGGAAATGAAAGCTAACTTTAGTGAGTTTTATAAAAATAGATTTTTCAACCACAAGTTGTAAACGTTAAAATAAAAATAGCAAAAAAATAAAGAACACCAAATTTATAGTGGTTCGATCAAAACCAAACCTACATCCACTCCCCGGGGGCACCCTCCAAGTATTGCACTAATACCACTAGTGAATCTCCTTTAGCACCCACAACAAGGTGGAGAAGCCTTTATAAAAACTCTTTCCACCACTACCCGGTGCATTAGAGAACCGTCATCCTTTTACACTATACCCAATATTGGTATAGAACTGTCCTTCCTTTCACACTCTCCAAGTGTGGGCAGAGAACCCTTCGACTGTTCACACTCTCCTAGTGTGGGCAGAGAACCCTTCGGCTGTTCACACTCTCCTAGTGTGGGCAGAGAACCGTTCGGCTGTTCACACTCTCCTAGTGTAGGCAAAGAACCCTTCATCTGTTCACATTCTCCAAGTGTCGGCAGAGATCCGGATCTCCTTGACAGATTTTCTCACAAGAAATCTAGAATGAAGAAAGAAAAGAGTGAAGTAATTCTAAATAAAAAGTATAGACTCTTACCTTTAATCACGAAGTGAAGCCTTCTCCCTCCAGTAGTAAGAATCTTCTTTCGAATGCTCTCTCACACTCTCTCCTTGACTCTTCTTTCAGTAGGCACGAAGATCAATGGGCCAAAAGATTATGTGGCAGTTTAATTTGGATTATTTATAGGAAAGACACAAAAAATCGTCCATAAACTACAAATTTTCAAGTTAATACGAATGGATCATCCCATACGATCATGGATCATTCTGGACGATTTAACTTAAATGCGTTGGAAATGAACCTAATGTATATGGGTACGAAATGATTTCGTACACACACATCATCCCGTACGAACTAGGTTCGTTTGGTACAAACGATTATTCCATAGGTCGGTTCCCAAAAACTGTAGAACAACACTTAATTTTCAGAGTCGGTTCACTTCATCCAGGTACGAAGTTGAGGTTCGTCCGAACGAACATTTTTTAGAGAGCAAATCATCCCGAGACAAATACACTTCATCCTGGACGATAGCAATACTGAGAGCAACTCGTCCTGGAACGAATACACTTCATTTTTGAACAAAAATATTCCAAATAACATTTTGTCCTGGGACAAATACACTTCGTCCTGGACGATCAGGACTTAAAAAAATTTCCTTCGACTCCTGCTCATTCCATTGCTCTTATGAGGAGATAACTGACTTGATCGTCCCGTATGAGCTATGTTCGTCCTGTACGATCAGTACAAATTTCTTAAGATCTCCTTAAGTGTGTGTGTGTGTGTGTGTGTATTCACTCAATTACAATCACTCCCTTTCAAAATTTAATTCAAAGAAAAAAATACAAGTTTTAAATCCATAAAGATTCTCATGATGAATTTGATTTGAAGTCTTTGTAATCTGGAGTTTGATTTTTTTGAAATGTTAGTACACACAAGAGCAAAAAACAATTTTTCCAAAAAGTGTTAGGAGATAACTATACATAAAATAATAATATTTGAAATCATCAAAACTATAAAAGTTGTAAGAATGTAAAACATGCAAATAACAACTCTCTTAACAATCTCCCCCTTTTTGATGATGGCAAAATAATTATTGTTTGTATAATTTTCAAATTTAAAAAAAAATTCCTAAACTCCCCTGAATTGATGAACACGTGTAAATAAGGAGGCATTTTTGGAAATATATAACAAACAAAAATAAAACAAAAACACAACATACACAAAACCCTAAACAAAATAAAAAATAGACACACATATACAATATGAATCAACAAAAACAAAAACCCCAAAACAAACAATTTCTCCCCCTTTTTGACAACATCAAAAAGTAAAGAAGAAAAAGACTTAAAATGTAAGCAGATATATGAAAATTATTTGATAATTCAATCTTGAAAGTGATTGAAGTAAGTTATGCAATTAAAATTAATACATTAGGCAAATCATATTAATTCATAGAATTTAAGAAGAGATATAACTTTGATACTAAAAATAATATATCAAAAGCTTGAGTCAATTTAGACACTAAGATAAAGAAAATCATTGCAAATAGGATGAATAAAAATTTATATATTTCAAATGTCAATACAGAATATAAATGTACAATAGATCAATTTGAATTAAGAGATTAAAGGATAATGGAAAGAAATAATTACCACATGTGGCGCTTTACGCATCGTTTTCAAATTATTGGCACATTTTTGTGCATTTTTTTTATTTATTAATTTTTGGGCTTATTTTGTGTCTCTTTCTCTACTTGCGAACCATTACGCATTTCTTTAGATTTTTGTACATTTGTATATTTTTTTCAAGAGTAATTTTGATCTTTTCAAAATCAATAATAAAAATTTTCAAATTTTTCTAAGTGCATAAATATTTATTGATAAGTGAAATATAAAAAAAAAACATCATAGTTGCAATTATAATATTAGAATTAATGTAGTCTACATAAGAAACATGAAATTGAGAATTCTAATTATATCAAGTTATAAGCAGAACTTAAACTTAAAAAAAAAAATAGATTTTCTAATGAATTTAGTTTAGACTTGCACTTCAAAGTATAACACTATTAAGATCAAAAATCTAATGATTGTCATAAAGGCTAACACACATTTCAATACAGTTAAATCCAAAATATGTAAACATAAATTGATATCACTATGAAGATATTACAATTTAAGGCCAGGATATCAATACAGAAATAAAACATCTAAAGAAAAGAAAATACAACAAACTAACTAAAAACACATCTAAAACACAAACTATAGAAAATACATAAAACTAAGTGCTACAATCACTAAGAAGGACCCTGATCTGGTGGAGGAGGAAGAGGTGCAACACCAAAGATGTTAAAGTAAGTACTCATCATAAGCACATTGGTACTGATATCATTCATCTGATTCCTCATAAAATTCATGTCATGCTGATACTGTGCAGCCTGCTGCTGAAGATGAGTCTCAATTTGATCAAATCGTTGATCAAAATGAGTCTCTAAGCGATCAAATCTTTGAACCAAATCCTGATAATTTGGTTCATTGGCAGGAGCAAGTGCAGCTTCTAGTTCTTCCTCTATATCACTAATGACATGAGTTTTACTTAGTTCTTCTATGAAGATTGCTCTAAATGATCCGTCGTTGTAGTAGAGCGGTTCTTCAAACTCTTGATCATGATAAACCAAATTGTATTTCTTCTCCATAATGTAGGCAATAAGATGTCCTAAGGCGATGTTCTTCTTTCTCTTATGTTCTACATGTCCAATTTCAGACAGTCCATAAAGATAATCAAGGATAAGTTGGGCTTCATCTATAGGTTCTTTAGTCAAGATCAAGAAAGTCACCATAGTAAGAAGAGGGGTAATGTTGATCCTATCACCAGCTTTAGGAATTATGAAAATTCTAAGGACACGCTGGATAATTTGTGCATTACGAACTAGACCAGATACTCTAGCCACATGTTCGTTCACATTATTCTCTCTCATCAAATTATTAATTTTAGACCATGAATAATCATGAGTGTTGATCAAGTGATGGGCTTTAGCTCCCTCTGTCCTTAAATTCAAAAAGGCTCCTAAGTCATGCTTGGTGATTTCAACATTTTGTTTGAAGACAAAGGAACAGATTACAGAGTGGTCAAAATTAAAAGACATGTTGGCTAGAAAGAAGTAGAAGGTTTCGTTATTGTAGAGATGGACGAGGATAAGGTTTCGTTATTGAGTTGAAGCAAATAAGTTCATTACCTAAAAGGTAATTTGTTCTTGGATAAAGATTCTTGAGGGTGTGATCTTAGCAGAGGAAAACCTAGGAAAAGATTCCTCATTTGTTTTAGAAAGGAAATTTTCAGAGGAATTTTGATGTGGTTTCTTTGCTAGAACCTTTTGTCCCTTGCTTGAACTTGCCATTTGAAAGAGGTTCTAGAGTACGAAAGAGATTAAAAGTGGAGTTCTGAGTGTGACGGTTGAGTTCAAAAGCCCTTATATTTATTGAAAATGATATGTTCGTACCAGACGAAAAACTTTCGTCCCGTATGAAATTTTCAATTCGTCTTGTACAAAAAAATTTTGTTTGGACGATTGAAAGCGTCAAATTGAAATGGCTTTTTGTAATCAACACAACTTACGAAGCATCCTTTCATACAGACTTTTGACCAGTCTGTTTGTACAGACGAACACGTGTTCGTCCCTGGACGATCAGAACTTATATCATTTTAATGGCAGTTAAAATCGTCCCCTACATCGAACCGACATGTGTTCGTCCAGACAAACCAAAGGTTCGTACGTACGAAGTTTGTATTAAAAACTACCTTATCCATTCAACCGCTTTATTCATTTGTCCCGTCGTTTGAAAAAAATTTCGTCCCGGATGATCGTGACGATCGTACAGACGAAGTGATAATAAAACACTGAAAAAATGCACTCAAATGGTTCAAAATCTAAAAGTTTGTCACACTACAAAAATTGTCCCGTACGAAAACATTTCGTCCCAGACGATTGTCACTCAAAATTTTCAAATTTTTTGTTCTCATCCAAAAAACAAAAACAGAAACACACTAAAAACATTAAATAATGAAAAAAAAAACACAAAATCTAAATAAAGAAAATCACACAAACAAGTTCATGAACACATAAAAACACAACACATTTAACTAGTAAACAAACATCAATGTTGCAAAAGTATTTTTATTTAAGCATTTAAATCAATCACACCAAGCCTTGTTCTTAATGCACTAAAAGTATCAAAGGCTAAAGGTTTTGTAAAAATGTCTGCAAGTTGATTTTCAGTAGAAACATGGTTGAGTTCAATTTCTCCTTTGGATACATGATCCCTTATGAAATGATGCCTTATGTCTATGTGTTTCGTTCTAGAATATTGAATAAAATTTTTAGAAATGCAAATAGCACTAGTCTTATCACACTATATTGGAATAGTGCCTATAGTCAATCCTAAATCAATCAACTATTATTTCAACCAAAGTACTTGTGCCACACAACTTTCTAATGCAATGTATTCAGCTTCTGCAGTAGATAGTACTATTGAATTTTATTTTCTACTAGACCATGAGACTAGAGAATTTCCAATAAATTGACATGTTTCAAAAGTGCTCTTTCTATCCACCCTACAACCTGCAAAGTCAAAATCTAAATAACTAATTCTTTCAAATGAAGAGCTAAACTTAGGATACTAGATCCTAAGTTCTGAGTTCCTAACAGATATCTTAAAATTCTTTTCACTGCTGTCAAATGTGAATCTTTTGGATCTGATTGAAATCTAGCACATAAGCAAATACTAAATATGATATCGGGTCGACTAGCAGTCAAGTAAAGTAAAGATCTAATTATCCCTCTAATTTTTTTTTATCAACAGATTTTCCCTTAGGGTTCTTATCCAACTGAACAGAGGAGCTCATTGGTGTACTAACAGGTTTGGCATTATCCATTTCATACTTTTTGAGGATATCCTTAACATATTTTGACTGACTAAGAAATGTGCCTTCCTCAATTTGCTTAATATTAAATCTTAGAAAGTAACTCAAATCTCCCATTAGACTCATCTCAAATTCACTACTCATTATTTTAGAAAAATCATCACAAATATTTTTATTTTAAGATCCAAAAATGATATCATCCACATAAATTTGAACAATGAGTATATCCTTTCCATATTTCTTCAAAAAGAGAGTTGTATCCACACTTCCCTTTTCAAAAGATCTTTCAAGTAGGAAGGTGCTCAACCTCTCATACCAAGCCCTATGTGCCTATCGAAAGTTCGTTAGGGATGTTAAGCCCTATGAACTTAGTCCCAAGCTAACCAAGAGGGGGGGGGGTGGTGAATTGGTATTTTAAAAACTCTTTTCACAAAGAAAGAAAATTGCATAAACCAAATCACACTACAGAAATAAATGCAGAATTTAAAAGCGCGGAAGCAAGAAAAAAAACCCAGAAATCTATAGTGGTTCGGTCGACTCGACCTACATCCACTCCTTGGAGGCACCCTCCAAGTATTGCACTACAAAACGTGACTCTCCTTTAGCCCCCACGGCTAGGCGGAGAAGCCCTTACAAGAACCTCCTTTTTGCCACCCCGGCAATGATGAGAACCTACCTCCTTTTGCTTCCTCCTGAAGCTGGCCTAGACGAAGACGAAGCAGAGCAATCCTTGAAGCAACCCTTGTGAATCCCCTCACAAGCTCCCCCTCATAAGATCCTCTCTCTCTCCTCTCTCTCTTTCTCTCCTCAAGGTCTTCTCAGGTCAAGGCAGCAGCCAAAGGTCTTTTAAAAATGTTGAACAAGAGCTCTTAAATAGAAGAGCTTCAAAGGAGCTCATTAATTGCAAGTTGCCGACAATATCGTCTAGGCCGATATGGACATCGGCCTGGCCGATCAGTACAAATCAAAGAAGATCGGCCAGAGCATCGCCCTGGATGCAAAACTGGACAATTGAAAATTGGCTTGATCGTCCAGGCCGATCTCACGATTGTCCGGCACGATCAGTTCAAATCAGAGGAAAATCGTCCTGACGATAGCCTTGGATACGAGCTAGCCGATATTTATCGTCCTGAAGTAACTTAAGGTTTTTGACTAGATCATCCTGGCCGATCCTGCAATCATCCAGGACGATATGATCGTATCAATCATCCTTAATTCCTCCCTTGATTTCCTGATCAATTAAGGCATAATTTGGTAATTTCGTCCAGGCCGATACGTGGATCGTCCTGGCCGATAATTTAAAATTACAGTATACCTTAATTGACTATGGCGGCTACTTCTTTCTATTTTGAGCTTATCGGCCTGGCTGATACACGTATCGTCTAGGCCGATATGTTAATGATGGCTTCCTTAATTAAGAATCCTTACTTAGACTTTCTGTTTTAAGCTGATCGTCCCGGACGATATAAATATCGGCCAGGCCAATGTGGGCAAAAACAGAAATTTTAAGCCCCTAAAGTGTGTATATGTAGGGTTACTTAGCATCAGTCTCTTTGACCCTTACAAGTAGACTCAAGAAGTGAAAAACAAAAGTACAAACTGACTCAACCCTAAACCTACGCAATCCTGAACTTGGCTCCTTCTTGATCAACCGATCTTCGATTCCTGAAAAGTTAGAAGAAACAAGTAGTCCAAGAGAAATAGTGTTTGTCAATCATCAAAACATAAGCCAAGAAAAATAGATTTGCAATAATCTCCCCCTTTTTGATGATGGCAAACAAAAGTAGGAAAATATCCAAAAACATTCATTAGAATTTCAAAGTTACAAACAACTTTTCCTACCACACCTACTCCCCCTTTTGTCATCACAAAAAGAGAGTCCAAAAAACAAATGACGACTAAAAGCAAACAACAGGAAACAAACAACAGAAAGCACAAACTAAAAGAACGAGGGTTCCTGATCATCAGATAGAGGTGGAGGAGGTGGCTGCTGAAAGTAGGTGGCAAGTGTGGTGAACTGAGCATTGAACCAGGCGATGTCCTGGTCATGCTGCTGCTGCTGCTGAGTAAGAAAACTGTCAAATCGGGCTAAAACCTCAGCGCGGTGCTGTTCGTAGCGGGCAATATCCTCAAAGTGTTGCTGCTCCTGTGCAGCAACGTAGGCGTCAAACCGAGTCTCCCAACGATTAAACCTCTCAATCAACTGATCAACCGGAGAGTGCTGGTGGAGAGGGATAGGATCAGGAACGGGAGCGGGAGCGGGAGCCTCCTCCTCTCTAGCCCCCTGAGGTTCCTCAGGGTGGAGACGAGTACTGTGAATGGTGCTAAAGGAATTGTTTGAGTAGAAGGGAGTTGGGAGGTTTGGTGGAATAAGATACTGAAGTTGGTATTTGGTTTCAAGGACATAGGCTATAATGTGTCCTAAGGCTAGATTGGGTTTCCTTTTGTGGCCTGGATCACGGATTGTGGTTAAGTGATCAATGTATCGGAAAATTAGGTCCGCAGTATTAAATTTGCTTTGAGCCATGATGTAGAAAGTAGTGAGTGAAAGTAGAGGGGTGATGTGGATTCGGTCACCAGCTTTTGGAATTACGGAGGTGCGAAGGACATGTTGGATTGTTCTAGCATCTTTGACTAAAGAGCTAGTCTCTCCAACATGGTAAGGTACATTGGTCTGGCGAAGGAAATGATTCGTCATGGACCAGTCAAGATCATGGTCAGATGCGATTAAGTGCAGCTTATCCCCGGTGGTGGATAGCTATAAAAGATCAATGTAATCCTGATATGTGATTTCGACAGGGCATCGATTCACATAGGAGGTCAGGGCTGTGAAGGTAGGGTTGATGCGAAGGTTTGCGAAAAACTCTCGAAGAAACTCTGAATTGAAAGGGAAAGCAAGAGACATAATGAAGCAAAGGGAGGTGTGAGCAAAAAGATCCATTACCGGGTATGAGATGTGGGTAGGATTGATGATTCTTGAGACAGTGATCCCACATTCTTTGTAACAGTGGTAAGTGGCTTCATCTTCTGCTTCCCTGAAACGAGGGTCAATTCTTGCCCTCAAAGAACTCCCAGAAGTTTGTCGGACGCATTTCCCACCAGCCATAGAGAGGACTAAGCAAAAACACAAGAGGAGAAAGGATGAAGAGTGAAAAATCATGGCTGGAACGACCTGAATTTAAAGAAAACGGCCATATCATCCTGGCCGATCACAGAATCGTCCAGGCCAATATGGTTCAATAATTACGTACAGGCCGATTGGTCAAAAAGGCGGTCCGATCGTCCGGGCCAATCAGATATCGGCCAGGCCGATTAGACACAGGCGATCGTCCCGAGGAGTCAATCCGGACGACCGTTGAAAAAGCATATCGTCCGGGCCGATTAGGTGTATCGTCCAGGATGATGCACAATAATTGATCGTACCGGCCGAAGTGAAAATGTTTAAAATGCTTTCCACGTGTATCATCCAGGACGAACAGTGGATCGGCCCGGCTGATTGTCCAATAATGGATCGTCCGGGGCCGAATTTAAAGATCAAAACGTGCTGACACGTGGATCGTCCAGGACGATCCAGTGTATTGGCCAGGATGATGCACATAACATGCATTGTCCAAACGAAATATTCCATCGGCCAGGACTATCACCATGAGTTCGATCAGATCGTCCAGGATGATATAGTATCGTCCAGGACGATGAGTCATATCAAGCACAGAAAAGTTCAGCAGATGGATTTTAAAGAGAATTTGTCACATCGTCCAGGACGATAAAAGTATCGTCCAGGCCGATGTTACTTGAAATTGAAATCAAAGGAAGAATGGTGATGATCAAGACCCTCAAAAAAATAAAACAAAAGAAAAAACAGTAAAAAAACAAAACAAAACAAAAGCAACAACACAAGGAAAAACAAAAAAAAATGAATATTTTTGGATTTTAATTTTTCTAATTTTTTTTTTATTTAAGGAGGCATCATATGAGAGTTCTTTTCAAAAAGTTAAACTTTTAGAGTTCCAAGAGATCAAGAAGTTTAACAAATTCCAATCAGGAGAGGGTAGAACATCTGATTCTGTTAACCCTAGATCAGACATCCTTCAGGGTATAAACATTCTTGGAAAATAGAAATCTAACTCAGAATAACTAAATAGGATAAAAAGATCCATTCAAGACTTGTTTACAAATAAAATATCTCATAAATAATAAACCAAAGTAAGTTTTAAGTGTTTTACCAAAGAGAGGATAGCTTGCATCTAGTGGGCTTATTTTATGCCTCTTGTCATTTTGATTGGCTCTTTTGAGCATCTTTTGATTCGAATACACTTTTGTGTATATGGCTTTCTTTTCAATTTGGCTTCATTGGCCTCTTTCCTTTTTTTTTTTAACTCTTGCAAGCTAAAAACTCTTTTAATATACTCTTAAAAAAGGCTTAGTTGTGAGTATATCCTCTAAACATTAGAGAATAGGAGCTCTCTCTCTAACATAGGGAAGAACAATCCACAACACAAAATCAAAATCATGTGATAAATGCAATGGCAAGATTTCAAAAGCTTGAATGATATCTAAGAACTTTGGCTATTATGCATAAGATAAATTAATGTAGCAAGATAAGAAAAAGATCTTAAATGAAAAGCCATTGGTTAAACTGAGTTTAGACTTTTGTTTAGAGAAGAAAATTATACCCCTAAACAAAGTCAGAAGGAGGGAAAACATCAACAGTTTACTCCCTTTAACCAATTTAGAAAAAGCTAAACACTAACTCTAAAACTCCAAAATCTAAAGGCTTGAAAAGATTCATCATATGAAAGATCAAAATTAAAGAGCAACGCGAAAACAGAACACATAAAAACAAACAAAAAGAATGAAAACAATGCAAACTAGACTACCACCAAGTAAGTACAAAAAACTAGCACAAAAATAAAATAAAAAGAAACACAAAAACTAAACATTTCAAGCACGTGATAAAGCAACAAGTTGAAGCAATTTTGAGCTGCAAGCCTCCTTATGTCCAGTTATCCTGTGCTCCCATGAGGACTTTGGTGAGAGCACACCTGCAAAACTCAACATCAGTCAGATTTAGGAACCCAAACAGGTTTGGGATCCTTCTTAGAAAAAGTAGAATATAATGCAGGTATGGTATGCTGTGAATCATGCATCTTAGGTCTCCACACCCAATGTGTACTACGGTGAACGGTGCAAGTGTGTGAGATGTGTCCTAACATGCCACATGAGAAACATCTAACTCCAGAAAAAGGATTTCTTAAATGGTTTGAATTATAATGCCTATTCCTAGGTTCTGGCTTTTCCGAAGTGGAAGTCATCCGATTTTTCTTATACATATCAAAATCATTTTGAATCCTCAAGTTAGTTCTTTTTAATGCATCATTCTCCATCCCCAAAATTTTCTCAATCTCTTTAGATTTCTTAAGATCAACCTTAAGTGAGGTGTGTGAAGCTTTTAATGCATTGTGTTCATCAACTAATTCCAAATGCTTTTTGTTCAACTCATCAAATTCATCAAGAAGAGCCATGTGATTTAAATCAATCGTTGCATGATCTTTGAGATAAATTCATGCTCTTTTTGTAGATTTGAATGTTCTAATTTTAGGCTAGCATGAGTCTTCTTAAGTTTTTTGTATGATACATGGATTTTTTCACAAATTTCAAACAATTCATCATAGGTTGGTTTACATACCACTTCCTCATCACTTTGATCTTCTCCCATGAAACACAAGTTTGTAGTCTCTTCCTCTGGTTCAGTCTCAGAGGAATCAGTACCAGATTCTGCCCAGAAACCTCTTTGGATTTTCTTCTTGTCCTTCCTCGACTTGGCTTTCTCCTCACCTTTTTCCTTTTCTTTGCTTGAATGATCTTGAAGTGTAGGGCAATCGGCTCTCACATGTCCAGGCTTCCTGCATTCAAAACAAACAACATCAGAAGATCCTTTAACATGTTTATGATCCTTACCTTTTCTCCAACTTTGATGATGCTTTTTTTTCTTCCTTAGAAAGCTTTTGAATTGCCTTGTGATGAAGGCAATTTCATCACTTTCAGACCCGGAATATTCAGAATCCAATTTGTGTTCCTTCAATGCAATTGTTTTCTCCTTTTTCTTTTCACCTGCATCAACATTTCTTTGATTCACCCCTTGCTCGTAAGTAATGAGTGAGCCAAGTAAGTTATCAATAGAATAGGTGTTCAAATCTTTAGATTCAGTGATGGCAGTAATTTTTGCATCATAAGACGAAGGCAAGCATCTCAAAATCTTATTAACTTTTTCATAGTTCGAAAGTTCTTTTCCTAGTGCATGCAATGAAGTAACAATCTGAGTAAACCTAGTGTACATGTCAGAAATCGACTCATGATGTTTCATACAAAAAAGTTCGTAGTCATGCAAGAGAATGTTTAAACGGGATTGTTTAACTTCATTAGTACCTTGATAGGTGATGCACAATTTATCCCAAATCTCTTTACCAGTTTTGCAAGTTGAGACACGCATGTAATCCTCAGATTTCAAAGCACAGAAAAAACAGTTCAAACATTTCGCATTTAATTGAGCTAAATCTCGTTCATCAAAAGTCTATTCAGTAAAAGCAACTTCAGTTTTCACACCATTAATTTCACGAGAAGGTGGATAATAACCTTTTTGAATAAGCATCCACATGCGATAATCAGTAGATTGTAAAAATGTTGACATGCGAGTTTTCCAAAAATCAAAAGGTAGGTTATCGAACAGGGGAGGTCGGGTAATGGAATACCCTTCCGTAGTACTACGATTCCAAATGTTAGGAATGGATCTAATTCAAAAAGTTTTCAAACTTTATTTTTTGAATCCCGCTCTGATACCACTTGAAAGTTCGTTAGGGATGTTAAGCCCTATGAACTTAGTCCCAAGCTAACCAAGAGGGGGGGGGGGGGAGGGTGGGGGGTGAATTGATATTTTAAAAACTCTTTTCTCAAAGAAAGAAAATTGCATAAACCAAATCACACCACAGAAATAAATGCGGAATTTAAAAGCGCGAAAGCAAGAAAAAAAACACAGAAATTTATGGTGGTTCGGTCGACTCGACCTTTGTCCACTTCTTCGAGGCACCCTCCAAGTATTGCACTACAAAACGTGACTCTCCTTTAGCCCCCACGACTAGGCGGAGAATCCCTTACAAGAACCTCCTTTTTGTCACCCCGGCAAGGCAGAGAACCTACATCCTTTTGCTTCCTCCTGAAGCTGGCAAAGAACCAAAACCAAAAGCAAACTCCTTATCTCTACCGACCCTTCCACGGACGAGAAACTCTAGAAGAAGACGAAGCAGAGCAATCCTTGAAGCAACCCTTGTGAATCCCCTCACAAGCTCCCCCTCATAAGATCCTCTCTCTCTCCTCTCTCTCTTTCTCTTCTTAAGGTCTTCTCAGGTCAAGGCAGCAGCCAAAGGTCTTTTAAAAACGTTGAACAAGAGATCTTAAATAGAAGAGCTTCAAAGGAGCTCATTAATTGCAAGTTGCCGATAATATCGTCCAGGCCGATATTGACATCGGCCTGGCCGATCAATACAAATCAAAGAAGATCGGCCAGAGCATCGCCCTGGATGCAAAACGGGACGATTGAAAATTGGCTTGATCGTCCAGGCCGATCTCATGATCGTCCGGGCCGATCAGTTCAAATCAGAGGAAAATCGTCCTGACAATAGCCCTGGATACGAGCTGGCTGATATTTATCATCATAAAGTAACTTAAGGTTTTTGACTAGATCGTCCTGGCCGATCCTGTGATCGTCCAGGACGATATGATTGTATCAATCATCCTTAATTACTTCCTTGATTTCCTGATCAATTAAGGCATAATTTGGTAATTTCGTCCAGGCCGATACGTGGATCGTCCTGGCCGATAATTTAAAATTACAGTATACCTTAATTGACTATGGCGGCTACTTCGTTCTGTTTTGAGCTTATCGTCCTGGCTGATACACGTATCGTCCAGGCCAATATGTTAATGACGGCTACCTTAATTAAGAATCCTTACTTAGACTTTCTATTTTAAGCTGATCGTCCCGGATGATATAAATATCGGCCGGGCCGATTTGGGAAAAAATAGAAATTCTAAGCCCCTCAAATGTGTGTGTGTATAGGGTTACTTAGCATCAGTCTCTTTGACCATTACAAGTAGACTCAAGAACTGAAAAACAAAAGTACAGACTGACTCAACCCTAAACCTACGCAATCCTGAACTTGGCTGCTTCTTGATCGTCCGATCTTCGATTCTTGAAAAGTTAGAAGCAACAAGTAGTCCAAGAGAAATAGTATTTGTCAATCATCAAAACATAAGCCATGAAAAATTGATTTGCAACACCTATTTCAATCCAATGCCTTTTTCAACTTGAAAATATGATTTGGGTATTTAGAATTTTCAAAACCTGGAGGTTGTTCTACAAAAACATCCTCTTAAATTACCCCATTTAAAAATGCAATTTTTACATCCATTTGATATAATTTAAATCCTCTAAATCAGGTAAAGGCTAGCAAAACCCTAATTGCTTTAAGTCTAGCTACAGGGGCAAAAGTCTCCTCAAAATTAATCCCTTCAATTTTATTATACCCCTTAGATAGTAATCTAGCCTTATTTCTAATGACTACTTCTGAGTCATTCATTTTATTTTTGAATACCCACTTAGTTCCAACTACACTTTGATCATTTAACCTTGTAGTTAATTCCCAAACTTATTTCTAACAAATTGATTCAACTCTTCTTGCATGGCCAAAATCCAAAATTCATCAGAAAGTGCTTGATCAATTTTAGTTGATTCTATAGTTAAAATGAAGGCTGAATGATTGACTTCTTTGTTTAATCCATGCCTATTCCTTACACCCTCACTTGGTTCACCTATAATCAATTCCCTTGGTTGGTTTTTAGAAAATCTCAAATCTCTATGCTAAGGGTTTTCTATCTTCAAATTTTCTTCTAAATTCATTTTATCAATATTTTGAGAGTTAATCTCAATTTCATCTTCTTCAACATTTGGCTCTTCTATATTTTCAGATTCATCAAATATAACATGTGTGGTCTCCTCAATTACCAAAGTTCTTCTATTGAATACTCTATAAGATTTTTCAACACTTGAGTATCCAACAAAAATTCCTTCATCAGATTTTGGATCAAATTTTTCTAAGGCAGATTTTCCATTGTTATGAATGAACACCTTGCAACCAAAAACATACAAATGTGACAAATTTGGTGTTCTCCCTTTTAGAAACTCATAGGGTGTTATATTCAATTTAGATCTCACATTCACCCTATTCAGAACATAACATGCAGTGCTAACCGCCTCTGCCCAAAAATATTAGGAAGTGAGTACTGTCAACATTGCTCGAGCGGCTTCTATTAATGTTCTATTTTCCTTTCAACTACCCCATTCTGCTGAGGGGTTCTAGGTGCAGAAAAGTTGTGATCAATTCTTTTCTCCTTACAAAATTCCTCAAAATTCTCATTCTCAATATCTCCTCCATGATCACTTTGTATGGAAATAATTTCACACCCTAGTTTTCTTTGAATCCAAGTCAAAAAATTTTTAAATTTCTCAAATGATTCACTCTTATGAAATAAAAATCTAACTCATGTGAATCTTGAGTAATCATCCACAATCATAAATCCGTATACCTTCCCTCCTAGACTCACAGTTCCAACAGGTCCAAAAAAGATCCATATGTAAAATCTCTAAAGGTTTACTAGTTCTAAGATCCTTATTGGACTGAAAAGAGGACTTCACCTGCTTCCCTAATTGGCATGCATCACAAAGGTGGTCCTTAATAAAGTCTAGTTTAGCTATACCTCTCACTAAGTTCTTTTGGGTAATCCTCCTAAGATTTTTCATAATAGAATGACAAAGTTTCCTATGCCAAAGCCATGACTCATCAGATACAATTTTCAAACAAAAAGCAGTAGGAGTTTGAATGCAATTCAAATCTAGCATATAAATATTGTTTACCCTTTTTCCATTCAAAACATCTTTACCATTTAGGCGTAATATGCAGCTAGTAGGAAAAAAATTTATACAATAACCCTTATCACATAGCTGGCTTATACTTAAAAAATTATGCTTTAAGCCTTCAACTAATAACACATTGTCTATAAATTTTTTTTTGAGATTTTCAATCATACCTGATCCAGCCACCTTCTTTATGGTATTATCTCTAAGTGTAACCTTGCCTCCATTCCAGGCTTCTAGCGTTATGAATTGAGCAGTATCTCCAGTCATATGCTTTGAACATCCGTTGTCCAGGTACCATATGCTCTCACGAGGTCTTGTGTGAGGGCGATCCTGCATAATTATCAAACGTTTGACCTGAGAACCTAACCTTTTGGCAATTTATAATCAGATGCATGTATGATATGTCTAGGTTTATGCATCTTAGGTTTCCACACCAAATACAAACAATCCACGATTATTATATTTTACTTTTGGAAATGGTTTCCTAAGTCTTCTACCATTCATCTGTCTAGTCAGGGATTGCATAAATTTAGGATACAGAATAGGGTTAGTAAAATCTTTAAGTTTAGGGGGTATCCTATTATCCTCGAGAGCTTTTATCATTAATTTGTAAAATGAATTAATATCTTCCAAAATTTGATTTGTATAATTTGATTTATAAATTTTGCTCTTCGATTCATCCTTAAAATTTTTAAAATCTTTTTCAAGTTCAGTATAGGATGATTTTAAATTTTCATGTTTTTTATTCAAGTCATCAAATTCATTAAGTAATTTCATGTTGTTGTCATCAATTAAAGCATGATCTTTCCTAAGGATTTCATATTCCTTTTGTAATTCTTCAAATTCTAAACTTAGACTTGCATGCATTTTCTTTATCTTCCTATATGCATCATGCATGTGTTTAGGAACTTCAAGAAGTTCATCATAGGTTAAGTAATATACCTCTTCTTGATCTGATTGACTAAAATTATTAATCATTAGCACAGATTAGTCACTTCCTCTTCCTTATCAGTCTCTGATGAATCTGAAGCTGAGTCCACCCAGAAAGCTCTTTGAAACTTCTTCTTGCCCTTTTTTACAATTGGTTTCTCCTCAACCTTCTCCTTGCTAGGAGTGGCTTTGAGTTTTGGGCAATCAGTCTTGATATGACCAGGTTTCCTGCACTTATAATAAATCACTTCATTTGAAACTTTGGCATTTCTATTAAATTTACCTCTATTCCAATACTGTCGTCTCTTCTGGTTCCTCTTTAGAAAGCTTATGAATTGTCTAGTCATCAATGTGATGTCGTCTTCATCCTCAGGTTGTGAGTGTTCACTCTCATACTCTTCCACATTTAGTGCTATGTTCTTCTCCCTTCTTGGTTCACCTGCATCAATCTTTCTTTGGCTAACTCCTTGCTCATAAGCAATTAGCAAACCAAGAAGATTGTCAATAGAGTAAATATTTAGATTTTTAGACTCTGTAATTGCAATAATTTTAGAATCATAAGCAGTAGGCAAACAACAAAGAATTTTGTTAACCATTTCAGCATTCATTAGTTCCCTACCTAGTGCATGCAAAGAGGTGACTATATGTGTGAATTTTGTGTATATATCAGAAATGGATTCATTTGGTTTCATGCGAAACAATTCATAATCATGCAACAAGATATTAAGTCTAGATTGCTTAACCTCATTAGTCCCCTCATAAGTTATACAAAGTTTATCCCATATGTCCTTCCCACTTTTGCAAGTGGAAACCCGCATGTAGTCTTCTTATTTTAAAGCACAAAAGAAACTATTCAAGCATTTAGCATTTAGTTATGCTAAGTCACATTCTTCTACTGTCCAGTCCGCAAAAGGGGTTTCAACTCTAACTCCATCAACTAATCTAGTTGGTTTTGTATACCCTTCCTGAACTAAGTTCCACATACGATAATCAAGTGACTGTTTCCAGAAATCAAATGGTATATTGTCGAACAGTAAAGGTCTAGTTATAGAGTAAACCTCGGATGTATTTCAGTTACCAAATGTAACCATCTATGTTAATCAAAAAGTAGTTTAAACTTATGATTTTGAACCAAAGCTCTGATACCACTTGTTGAAACTCGTTCACTAAGAATTAGATTGTTAAACCTAAGCTTATGTCCCATGGCTAACCAAGAGGGGGGGAGGTGAATTGGTAATTAAAAAAAATTTTACCCTCTTAAATTTTGGAAATGAAAGCTAACTTTAGTTAATTTTATAGAAATAGATTTTTTAACCACAAGTTGTAAACGTTAAAATAAAAATAATAAAAAAATAAAGAACACCAAATTTATAGTGGTTCAGTCAATACCAGACCTACATCCACTCCCTAGAGGCACCCTCTGAGTATTGCACTAATGCCACTAGTGACTCTCCTTTAGCACCCACATCAAGGCGAAGAAGCCTTTATAAAAACTCTTTCTACCACTACCCAGTGCGGTAGAGAACCGTCATCCTTTTACACTATACCCAGTGTTGGCAGAGAACCATCCTTCCTTTCACACTCTCCTAGTGTGGGCAAAGAACCCTTTAGCTGTTCACACTATCTTAGTGTGGGCAGAGAACCCTTGGATTGTTCACACTCTCCTAGTGTGGGCAGAGAACCCTTCAGCTATTCACACTCTCCTAGTGTGGGCAGAGAACCCTTCGTCTGTTCACACTCTCCAAGTGTTGGCAGAGAACCAGATCTCCTTGACAGATCTTCTCACAAGAAATCTAGAAGGAAGAAAGAAAATAATGAAGTAATTCCAAATCAAAAGTATATAATCTTACCTTTAAACACCAAGTGAAGCCTTCTCGCTCCAGTAGTAAGAATCTTCTTTCGAATGCTCTCTCACACTCTCTCGTTGACTCTTCTTTTAGTAGGCACGAAGATCAATGGGCAAAAAGATTATGTGGCAGTTTAATTTGGACTATTTATAAGAAAGACACAAAAAACCATCTAAAAACTGCAAATTTTCAAGTCAATATGAATTGGATCATCCCATATGATCTTGGATCATCTTGAACAATTTTACTTAAATGCGTTGGAAACAAACCTAATGTATATGGCTACAAAATAATTTCGTACACACACATCATCCCGTACGAACTAGGTTCGTCTGGTACGAACGGTTATTCCATAGGTTGGTTCCCAAAAACTGTAGAACGACACTTAATTTTAAGAGTCGATTCACTTCATCCTGGTACGAAGTTAAGGTTCGTCCGGACGAACGTTTTACAGGGAGTAAATCGTCCCGGGAGGAATACACTTCGTCCTTGATGATAGCAATCTAGAGAGTACTCATCCTGGAACGAATGCACTTCATTTTTGAACGAAAATTTTCCATAGAACATTTTGTCCTGGAATGAATACACTTCATCCTGGATGATCAGGACTTAAAAAAACTTCCTTCGACTCCTACTCTTTCCATTGCTCTTATGAGGAGATAACTGACTTGATCGTCCCGTATGAACTATGTTCATCCCGTACGATCAGTACAAATTTCTTAAGACCTCCTTAAGTGTGTGTGTGTGTGTGTGTATTCACTCAATTACAATCACTCCCTTTCAAAACTTAATTCAAAGAAAAAAATACAAGTTTTAAATCCACAAAGTATCTTATGATGAATTTGATTTGAAGTCTTTATAGTCTGGAGTTTGATTTTTCTGAAATGTTAGTACACACAAGAGCAAAAAATAACTTTTCCAAAAAGTGTTAGGAGATAACTATACATAAAATAATAATATTTGAAATCATCAAAATTATAAAAGTTACAAGAATGTAAAACATGCAAATAGCAACTCTCTTAACAGTCCTAGCATCTTTAAGTATGCTGCTAGACTCTCCAGCATGATAGGAGACATTAGTTTTCCTCAGAAAGTGATTGGCCAAAGCCCAATCATAATAGAGTTCTTGAGATAAGGTATGAAGCTTATCTCCAGTGGTGGACAATTACAGGAGCTCGTGACATTCTTGATATATGATTTTGACAGGACGCCTATTAACATAAGATGGAAGAGTAGTGAAGGAGGAGTTTATATGGAGGCTAGCAAAGAATTCGAACAGCAATTCAAATTGAACGAGGTGATTAGTGTAAGGATAAAGGTAAGAGATGTTTACGTAAACAAGTCGAGAACAGGATAAGAAAGTATATGAGGATTAATAGTCTGGGATAAAGTGATCCTGGATATCTTGTATGGCAGATAGGCAGCTTCGTCTGTCACCTCAATGAAATGAGGGTTAAGATTGGCCCTCAAGCAGCTTCTAGAAGCCATACGGGAGCGCTTTCCACCAGCCATGAACACAAAACTAGAGAAGGAATAAGAGCGAAGGTGGATGGAAGAGTTTGGGTGAGAAAAATTTTTTGCAATCCTCAGTTTAAAAAGAAAATTGATCAATCGTCTAATACGATTGCAGAATTGTTCAGGATGATCAGGTGAAGTTATTGTGTTCGGAACGATCAGTCAAAAAGCTGGTAATATCATCCAGGAGGATCAGACATCATCTGGGATGATAAGACATAGGCGATCATGCTGAGGAGTCAATCTGGACGACCATTAAAAAAGAAGATCATCCTGGTTGATTAGGTGGATCTTTAAGATGATGCATAATAATGGATCGTGCTGGTCAAATTTAAAAAGTTTAAAATATTTCCACACATTTCATCCAAGACTAACAGGTGTATCATCTAGGATGATCACCAATAATTGATCATATCATACAAATTTAAAGTTTCTAAACGCATTGCCACGTGTATCGTCAAGGATGAATAGGTGGATCATTCAGGCCGATTACTGATAATTGAGCATAAATTAAGAACATCATTCAGGATGATCACAAATAAGTAAAGCAGGATATGATTAGGTCATCGAGGATGATAATGGATTATCCAGGATGATCATAAATAGAAAATTTATATTAGCTGTGAGATGAAAGGTTAAGAGTGGATTGAATGTATCATCCAGGACAATATGAAAATTATCTAGGACATTGTGAATAAAAAATGAAATTTAGGAGGTGGATGGAGATGATCAGAGAAGGCTCATAAACATACAAAAAATAACAGTAAGAGATAAAAATAAAATATGAAAAAAATAGTAAAAATGACATAAAGGAATGAAAATAAAGTTTTTTTTTTTAATTTAATCAAGGTATGAATATGATAAATTCTACATGTTATTGAATTAAAAGACTTGTAAGAACAATAAGTTAACATCATCAAAATCCAAAAATGGTATAATTGTCGATCCTGTCAACCCTAGCTCGGACTTCTCTTAGGGCAAAATTATCTTTTGAAAACAAAAAACCTAACTCAGAAAAACTAATTGTAGAAGAAAAAGAGATCCATTCAAAACTTAGCTCCAGAAAAAATATCTTATATAATAATATACCAAAGTAATTTGTCACAATCTAGAAATTCGAAATCAAGCTTTTGAAATATCAAGTGATTCATGAATTCTTCTAAGATTTAAAGATTTGAAAGAGAAGGAAGCTTGCTTTTTACGGTCTCATTTTATGCCTCTTGTCAATTGATTGGCGCACTTTGCACATCTTTTGATTTTTGATACACTTTGTGTATCTTTTAATTTTTAGCAGTCATTGCGCATCTTTTCAGTTTTTTTTTTGGCTTATTTTTTTGCGCTTGACATTTTTTTTACAAGCTAGATCTCTTTCAAGACTCTTAAAAACTCTCAGTTGTGAGTATATCTTCCGAATATTAGAGAAAAAAACTCACTCTCTAATATAAGTAAAAATAAACCATAAAATGGAATCAAATTCATATGATAAATGTAATGATAAGATTTCAAAGAATTTGAAAGTAATATAAAGACTTTGAACATTATATATATAAGATTGATTACTATAGCAAAATAGAAAAGATCTTAATCGCAAAGTCCAGTTATTAATTTGAGATAGACTTTTGTTTAGAAAAGAAAATTACACTGCTAAAAGAGGCTAGAGGGTGGGAAACAATCAACGGTGTTTCTCCCTTTAACATATTTAGGGATGTCAGACATTGACTACAAATTTTTAAAATTAAAAACAAGGCATAAAATATTATTTCAACTATGACCAAAAAGAAAACCAAAGAACATCAGAGATGAAAACCTTATGGAATAACAACAAATAAAAAATCAAAACTCAAAAACTAAAATGAAAGAATAGAAAATAACAACAAACTATAGAGTAGAAAACATGCAAATCAGAATTTATTAAGCAGCAAGTTTATGCAATTAAGTGTCGTGAACCTCTGCTGTCCAAGTACCTTAAGCTCTCACGAGGCCTTTTGTGATAGCACCCCTACAAAATCATCAAACGTCAAATTTAAGAACCCAAACAGGTTTGGGTCCCTTCGTATGGAAAGAAGAATGCAACGCATGTGTGTTATGTTATAAATAATACAATTTGGGTCTCCATACCCAATGTGTACTACGGTGAAAAGTTTAAGTGTGTGAAATGTGCCCTAGTATGCCACAGGAAAAACATCTAACTACAGGAAAAGGGTTCACTAATCTATTTGGGTTATATTTTATTTTCCTAGGTTTCAAAAAATTTTATTTTGGATCATGATTGAAATACTGTTCAGGTGTGAGTGTATTCCTATTTTTCTCAAGTGCATTCAATTTAGCTTTAAACCTCGAGTTAGCACTTTCTAAAATAACATTATCAACATTCAAATAGTACTCCCTATGCTTAGATTTTTCAATATATGTTTTAAAATCAATTTCAAGTGAGGTATAGGAATCATTCAACGAATCATGCTCAACAACCAACTCAAAATACTTTTTATTCAATTAAGTAATTACATATGATTTCTATCAATTTGGAAGTGATCTTTCAATAAAATTTTACACTTCTTTTGCAAATTTGAAAACTCCAATTTAAAACTAGCATGAAATTTCTAAAGTTTCCTATATGATGCATGAATAATCTCATAAAGTTCAAGTAATTGATCATAGGCTTGTTCACATACCTCTTCTTGGTTAGTCTGACCAAGATGATCACCAGCCATCAAGCACAAGTTTATTATCTCCTCCTCAGCTTTAGTCTCAGAGGAGTCTGATATAGAATACGCCTAGAATGCCTTTTAGAACCGTTTCTTGTCCTTATCTTTTCTAAAGTTGGGTTTCTCCTTACCCTTCTCCTTGCATTGGTGATCTTTAAGTGTAGGACAATCAGCTTTGACATGTTCAGGCTTCCTGAATTCAAAATAAACAACATCAGAAGAACTTTTCTAATTTTTGCTACCCTTATCTTTGTTCCATTTCTGATGGTGCTTGTGATTCTTCCTTAGAAAGCTTTTTAATTTCCTAGTGATTAAGACAACAACATCTTTTTTAGACTCGAAAGAATTTATATCTATATAATTAGCCTTCAACGCCACAGTTTCCTCCTTCTTTCACTCACATGTATCAAGTTGTCTTTGGTTCACTCCTTGCTCATAAGTAATGAGTGATCCAAGTAAGTTATCAAAAAAATAAGTATTCTAATCGTTAGATTCAATAATTGTAATAATCTTAGCATCAAAAGAAGAAGGCAAACATCTCAAAATTTTATTCACTCTTTCATAATTAGTTAGCTCTCTTCCTAAGGCATGCAATGAGGTGACAATTTGAGTGATCCTAGTATAAACTTCATAAATCAATTCAGTAGGTTTCATACAAAAAGTTTATAGTCATGACATAAAATATTCAACCAAGATTGCTTAACTTCACTGGTTCCTTCATAAGTAATAAACAATATATCCCAAATTTCTTTACCAACAACACAGGTTGAAACATGCATATAATATTCCGATTTCAAAGCACAGAAAAAAATAGTTCAAGCATTTTGCATCCAGACCAATATGATCGAGGAATAAAACCTTAATTACCAGATTAATTTAGGCCTAATTACACTTCATTTTCCAGGATGATGTGCTGGATGATGTCTAAAAATAAAAGATGTCTAAATAGATCTGGTGGCTGATTCTTTTTTATATGAACCTATCATCCTAGTCGATTCTAATACCATCCAGGATGATGCTCTTAATTATAGCAACCTTAATCAGGATGCCCTCATTAGGGTTTTTATTTTTAACTAATCCTCCAGGATGATTTTGGGATTATCCCAGATGATCTGATCAAAACAAAAAATGCTAATCAAACAGATAAAAAATTTTTCCCAAAGTGTGTGTGTGCAAGGTTACTAGCATCAGGACCCACAATGTTACAATGGACTCAAGAAAGGGTAAAATATGCTTGATGTATATTACAAACTGACTTAGTCTTAATCTACCCAATCTTGAACTGGTTCGATTTATAATGTAATCTTGTTGACCAAAAATGTTAGTAAGTCAGGCAATCTTAGAAAAATAGAAATGTTTGCTATCATCAAAAATATATTCCCTGAAATTAGATTTGCAATAGTATATTTATGTTAGTTGTATATTAAATTTTAGAGTTAGGGTAAAATTTATTTTAAATTACATTAGTTTGGTTCATTTGAACCCCTAATATATTTAAAACTCTGATTATATTCTAAACCTTAAACCTTGATTCCTAAAGAAAAGTATTTTTTTTTAGAAAGCAAAAACTGTATTAAAGCTAGAAAAAAATGCAAGGAAGCAACTACACAGCACCTCCTGCCGATTCCACCTTCAATATTTTAATAAATGAAGGAGGAACCTTATTGAGAACTAAATCATCACAACAAAAAGAACCAAAAATGGCATAGTTAGCGCATAAGTCCGCTAACTTATTACCACTCCTATCTATACAGTTAAAGATTACATAACTAAAATCTTTAATAAAAGAAAACTCTTCAAACTTGTTCCCTTCTTTTTTGTAAGAATTTTGGATGAACTTGATTACATTAGCATTATCTCCTTCAATCATGATCCCTTTATATTCCATCATCCATTCTTTTATCATCTCTTTAATAGTCTTCATAGCAAGAAGTTCCAAATAAGCATTATTCTAGTGTTCACAAGGTTTACCAAAAGAATAAAGGAACCTCCCTTATAATCTCTAAAAAATCCACCTATTCCTCCTTTATAAGAAGATAACAAGGCTTCATCAACATTGACTTTGATCAAATCAGGAGGAGGAGGATGCCAAGATTTGTTCAATAGCAATTGCTGATTAACATTCAACCTTCCCGAAATGCTCCATACAAAAGCTTTATGAATCGCTGCATAATTAACGGCTTATGTAGCAAAATAAATCACTGATCTTTCAAATTTTCCATGGATTAATTCATTCCTTCCTTTCCATGTGAAGTATACTGTGTTACAGAAAATGTTTAGCATAGCATGATCTATATTCCTCATCCAATTCCAACAATCTTCAAAGAAGGTAGCCAATGGAATGATGAATCCCCATTGATTAAAAAGTAAAATAACCTCATTTAGTTTCTTACATTTTACTGTCAAATGCTCCAAATTTTTGGCTTAATTGCAGCCCCTTGGATAGTTCCTATTAGAAAGCAGCCTTCTATATGATAAGAAGTCAAAAGTTGGTAATGCATTATTTATTAGCCTCCACCAAAATGTTTCAACCTTTGTATTTTGTTTTGCTTTTTTCAAATACTTCCAAGATTTGTAATCTTCAAACAGTTGATTTTCCGACAAATAAGCCATTGCTAAAATAGTTTACCCGAGCCTTCTTGAATGAGCTCCAGTTCATCATCCTGACAATTTGAAAAAATTGGAACAATGCAAATTCTCTCTATTAGCTCTTCACAACAGTATTCCTTCATTTCAGCCACATTCCAATTTCCTTCCATAATAAAGTCATAAACATTTTTCATGTTGCAATCTATGCTCCTTACAAAAGTTGGCCACCTATTGATGCACTTGTCCATGATCCATGTATCACTGAAGAAGTCAATTGAATCCCCATTTACTATCTTTTTAAGACACCTTCCTCTATCTTTGATAATTTTCTAAGCTGGAGAACAAGATTTTCTACCAACAGTTTAATCCCAGATATTTCCATATTTCAGGTATAAGCATTTGTGCAACATAGAGTCTTTCTCCTGTACATATTTCCAAGCAAGTTTTGCTCTTAACGGACCCATTTTGGTAGAAGAAGAGTGTAATCCATAGCCACAAAAAAATGTATTATTATCCTACATATATTAGACTTTAAAATCATGATTTTATAAAAATGATTAAGTTCTTAGCTGGCTATCCACTCTAGAAAAATCTAAGTTTAGTTTACACTTGTGCACAACTCCAATATTTTCTCTCTTTTTTTTTTTTTTTTTTTTGAAATATGCATAAAGAAATAGAATTAAAAGAAAAAACACCTAATACAAAACTAATAGCATCACATTCCTCCTTTAACAATAGAAAAAAAGGAGGAGGAATATATTCCAAACTAAGATCATCCCAAACAAAATTACCATTTAGAGCACAGTTAGCACCCATATCCGCTAACTTATTGCAATCCCTATTCACACAATTGAAAATAACATAATTAAATTCTTTGACAAATGAAAAAAATTGTAAACCAACCTCCGGTTTATGCAAGACCATCTTCTTGATATTATTTTGAATGCTTGTAATTACATTTGCATTGTCTCCTTTAATGATAATACCTTTGTATTGAGTGATCCAATCCTTGATAATGCCTTTTAAAGAGAAAATAGCTTCTAATTTAAGCTGAGCAATATCCAAATGAATACCTTTATATCCGAATGCAAAAAGAAACCTCCCTTTATGATCTCAGCAAATAGCTCCAATTCGAGCTTTATAAGAAAATAACAAAGAAGCGTCAACATTGATTTTGATCTTGTCGGGTGGTGGAGGATGCCAACATTTATTAAATAACCAAAATGGTTGATTAACATCCCATAAGCCAAATTTATATCGATTGGAAATAGAAATGGAAGTCATACCAAGAGCATTAGAAGCAATATTTAAATTATTATCCTCCTTTCCATCTTGAATAAGTCTATTTCTAGACTTCCAACAAAGAAACACCGAAGTACAATAAACATTAGCAAGAAATGTCTTTTTAGTAGCATTGTATTCCAACCAACAAATAAATTCAGCAAAGTTTTCAAAAGAGGAATTTGAAAGCCCCATTGATTCAAAATTTTTATAATCAGAATCAATTCATTACAACTCACCACCACATGTGCAATATCTTCAACTTTCGTAAATCCTCTAGGACATAAGCTTCCCTCCTTTAATCTTTTATATTCCAAGAATTGGAATGTTGGAATAGCTTTATGATATAATCTCCACCAAAAAACTGCAATCCTTCGATTAAGTTTGATTTTCTTAATCCATGTCTAGTAATTTTCCATATTTGAATAAAAAATCATAGATTCAAATGATAATGCCACAAATGATTTCTAGAATTCTAAAAAATCAATTCCATTTGATCCTTGTGGTACTCCAGATCAATTTGAATTTTCCAAAAAATATGTACGAGTTCCTCTCCTAACACATGATGAAGATTTTCCATGCCCCAACTGCCATTGCTAACAAAATAATCTACAGTTAATTCATTACTTTGTAGATTAGCAAGAAAAGTAGGCCACTTGCTTAAAACTTTGTCTAATACCCAAACATCCTCCATGACATTCACACTTTTTCCATTGAATATTTTCCATCTTATAATTGGTTTAAGAGCCTTTGCACCACTCAATAATTTTTCAGACAATTGACATATTTTGTTTCCAATCAGGAAACCAACATGAAGTACCATACTTCAGCTTTAAGCTTTAATGCAAAAAAGAATCTTCTTCGTTCATAAATTTCCATGCAATTTTTTCTCTTAATGCATCCACCTTCTCACACAAGAATGAAGACCACATCCTCCTAAATGATATGGTTTACATAAATATTCCAAATTAACAAAATGTAAGCCATTTCCATTCTCCTTCTTGTGCCAAATAAAATCTATACAAGCTTTGTCAATTTCAGCCAAAACTCCAACCGGTACTAAAGAATGGGTGCATTGGAAAACCAGAATTGATAAAATAGTCGATCTAGCAAGAGTAAATTTCCTTGAGAGAGAAATAAATTTTCTCCCCCATGTATCCAACTTCCCAATTACTTTTTCCAACGTAAAATTGAAATCAGATACCACAATTCTTCTACAAGCAATTTTAACTCCTAAGTAATAAAATTCATTAATAGGTTTAAATCCCATTACCCCGAGCAATCTTCTTCTTCCTTCTTCTACACCCGGCTTTACCAAAGAAAATAGAAGATTTATTACAATTGATCTTTTGTCCAGACCAATTACAGTAATCCAATAAAATACCCCTAATCCTCTTCACCGCCTTCATATTAGCTTAAAAAAAATCAAGATATCATCTGCATAAAGAAGATGATATATCCTAGGAGCATTATGATGTATTTTAATCTCTATCTCATTCCCCTTTTGAATTGAAGCATTTAATAAGAGTTGGGAACATAAAATAAAGAGAAAAAGAGATAAGGGACAACCTTGATGAAATCCACTATGAGCACCGCTCCAATTTGAGGATTTACCATTAATCAAAATAGAGAATCTTGGATTAAGTACACATTCCAAAATAAGCTTTGAAAATTTTAAGGGAAAGCCAAAGTAACTCAAAATCTTCTCCAAATTTTTCTAAGACATGTTATCATATGCTTGCTCCATGTCTATTTTTAATGAAACCATTCTTTTTAAAGATTTGTAATATCTAAATTTTTGGAAAATTTCTTGAGCAGTTAAGATAGTATCTGATAAGGAATGACCTTTGATGAATGCTGGTTGATTTTTAGAAATTAGATTAGGAAGCAATGAAACAAATCTGTTGAGATGAATCTTAGCCACTAGTTTATAAATTGTTTTACATAAACTTATTGGCCTAAAATTTGAAGGTATCATAAGCATATCCACCTTTGGAATGAGTATAATCAATGTATCTTTCCATCTAGTTTCCATAGTACCCATAGAGGAAAACCATTTTAAAGAATTCGAAATATCCAATTTAATGTTGGACCAATAATATTTGAGAAATAAATGAGAAATATCATCCACACCCGATGAAACACCTCCTTCCAATTGACTGACAGATGCATGAACTTCCTCCAAAGTGAGTTTGGAATTGAGGACTTCTCTATCGGATTCTGTCAAAACATCTCTTAGTTTTGGCCAATTGATTAAAGAACAAAATCTATATTCCCACTTAGTTTGAAAGAAATTGAAAAAAAAATCTCAATTTGAACTTGTTCTTCCACCAAAACTCCATTCTCATCTTTAATCTTGAATATATGATTTGCATTCCTTCTAGCATTAACAAAAGAATGAAAAAACTTTTTATTCAAGTTTCCATCCTTTATCCATCTTACCTTGACACTTTGTCTCCACCAAGAGAATAACCGAGCTAAAGTACTATTAAGCTCATTAATTCTAGATCTAAGAGCCAAGATGTTCTCCCCAGAAAAGGCTTCCAACCGAAGATTCCTCCATTTTCAACTCCAAAATCTCCCTAGTTAGATTATCATTCAATTGATAGAAGTCTTTCAATTTAGCTTTGCTCTAGAAAAAGAGAGCTTTCAAAGCCCTTTTCAATTTGATGTCCAGAATATCTGAATGAGAATTACCAAAATTTGGAATCCACGCCTTTTGAACAATTGCAGTTGAAGCATAGTGAGAAGCCCAAGTATCCTCAAACTTGATGTTACCCTTTGATTTTAGAAGGTCTTCACAAAGTTTCATCACAATGGGGCAATGGTCTAAAGCCACACGAGGAAGATGATGAACCACTAATATTGGATTAGAGTCAACAACTGTTGAATTGACAAAGCACCTGTCCAGTCTTTCTAAAATTAGTGCTCCACCTGATTTGTTGTTACACCAAGTAAACTTTGGTCCAATAAAATTCAATTCATGATTATCATTGTTAGAGGAAAAGGATTTAATTTCCTTTGATCCTAGGGAAAAGATAAATCTTCTCCCTCCCCTTTTATCATTCTTGGACAATAGGTAGTTAAAATCACCACCCACAACAGAAAGTTTATCATTTAGCATATTATCCTCCAATTGATCCAAAGATCCCTCCTTTTATAAGTGTCTTTATTTTCATAAACTATAGAAATCCTCCCAACTTCTTTATTATAAATTTCCAAATCCCCAATCACACATTGATATGAATAATATAAGGAATTAAAAGAAGCCACACTTGTGTTCCAAAGAATCAAAATCCCTCCTGACAAACCATCATAAGAAAAGTGGAAGAAATTCAAATCTACTCGAATTAGAGAATTGATATGTTTTCTATCCATAGAAGAAACTTTAGTTTCTAATAAACCAACAAAAATCACACCATTCTCTTTAACAAATTCTTTGAGAAATAGAGAAGCATGGACTTTCCTAGCTCCTCTACAATTCCAAAAAGCAATAGAATTCATTAATTAGAAGGGGAACAAGCCCCATTCATCTTGCTTCTATTCCCCACCTTCAATTTTCTACTTCTAGTCATTAATTTAATTGGGCCAAGAGTTTTGAGCTCATTTCCCAATTTCCTTTTGACAGAAGCATTTTCCATTTTACTATTTTCTATAGTTATTATCATATCCTTCACATTAGAAGAAGGCATATTACAATCATCAGCAATACTCCTATCCATTTTAACCTCAACATTGTTCACATCCTCTTCTGGATTATTAAGAATATCAAACATATTCTTCTTCAAAATAATGGGAGGAATAACAACAATATTCTTACTTGAAGTAGTAACATTCTCAACCATAGCAGTTTCAACAACTTTTTCTAGCAATTCTTCAATGATTTCTCCATCTTAAAAGTTTCCATCAATGACTACAGCAACAGGAACATCATTAACAACAACAGGTTCTCTACTTATTCTAGAAGAAATTTCCTTCAGTTCAGCATCAATTTGTTTATGTCTTTCATTTGGAATAAATTCTCCCACATTAACATCTTGAATAGAAACAACATCAGCATAAGGTAACTTACTACCTTGATTAGAAACAACACCCGGAACAGCTCTCCATACTTCTTTAACTGGATGTTGCATCACTTTGTTTACTTTGTGTTTAAATCTTCTCTTCTTTCCATAACTAACATGCACCCAAGGTCCATATCCTTTTTCAGCTATCTCCATTTGGTCCATAATAACTCCCTCATTCTTATCTATAATCATGGCATCTTGGTTATCAACAATAGCATCCCATGAAGATACCCTTGGATTTTCTTTATTCATCATAATTTTAGAAACAGGATAATTCTCTATCAAGTGACCAATCTTTCCACACTTAAATCAAAGTTTAAAAACTTTTTCATATTCAATTTTTTGATAAAATATGCTAGATGCATCTTCCACCCAAACTCCTAGTTGAAGTTGTTTGTCCAACATAATACGAACACAAATCCTAGCAAATTCTCTTCTATTCCATTGAAACATGTTTCTATCTAGTAAAAAAGGATTTCCAACTTGAGATGTAATATTTCTTATGTTGATATCATCCCAGCAATGTAACAGTAGATTAGGCAATCTAATCCACATTGGTGCCAAAAGTCCATTCAAAGAATTTGGGTAAAAAGAAGGTGCCCATTTGTCAATACCCACTATATGACCTTTAATAAACCAAGGTCCTTCACTTAAAATTGATTCCATGATATCAGCATTTTCACATGTGAAAAGAACCCAATCTTTTCCCAAGATGGTAAGTTTAAAATTCCCAAAACAACTCCATTGTCTTCTCAATTCAAGGTTGATTACATAAAATGGTAGATTGCCACCAAAAACTTTGATGACTAAAGCATTCTCCAATTTTTTAGTATTTTCCAATATGATATCTCTATGCAATTTCACTGTTTTACCATCATCAGCTGAAAAGGAACCTATGTTCAAGTTTTCCACTTTCAATTTGCATTTATAGCCTAAGCATTGTTCTTCATATTTACCATTTTATTAATAGTTTTAGGAGGTGAGATCTTTGGCAAAACTTGATTTTTAGAATTCAACTCTCCTGAAATACAATGCCTTACTTTCTCCATATCATTATGTAATACAGGGGAATTCTTCAAAGCTGATTGTGAACTAGTAGCAGATACTTTATCTGCATTCACCCACATCTTATCAATCATAGAAGCACAACCATTCGCATTTGTACATTTTAAGATTTGATCACCAGGACTACATGGAGTAGAGTTGTAGAATCTGGTCACGTGTATTTTAAAGTCTAAAGATGTCGAACCATTCAGACTAACAAATTTTAGTTTTAGAGCTTCTAAAACTTTTGGACTTTCCATACCATCATCAATAATAACATCTTTACCCTTACCAAAAACTGAAATTTCCTTCCTAGAATTTAAAAAAGGCTCCTTCTTTAATAATCAATGGCTTCTCCTTGACAATATGGCTCTGATTCCTTACAGACATCAAATCGGTCTTTGAGACTATATTAGCATGATTCAAAATTGGAGGATCAATCCTCCCAGAACCATCATTAAGATGATGAACATCACCCATCATTCATCGGCAGATGATCGGAGAACGATCACCGCCAGGATCAATTTTGCGAAAACACCAGAATTAGAAATTTGAACATCTCTCTCTCTCTCTCTCTCTCTCTCTCTCTCTCTCTCTCTATCTCTCTCTAGAAAATGGTTCTATACCTCCTTTGGAATCCAATATTTTCTCTCTAGGGAGGGTTATCTGATCATCTAAAAATTTTAAACTTAAACTTATTATTCAATCCTAATCCAAATTAGGAAATCCCAACCTTAAAATATGTTTGTGTGTTTCTAATTTTTCCCTATAATTTAAAGCACTTTCCACCTCTTATCCTTTGACTTCGAAAAGAAGCATTCAGGCTTCAAACTTTTTCCTAGTTAATAGTTCTAAATTCACATCTTTGATCAAAACTATTATTATAAATCTAAAGATGTTTAGTCACCAATTTAATTATTAGTTTTCTTAAGATTTAACTCGGAATGTAATTAACCATAGAGCCTTACCATTTTGAGAGACCTACTACCCAGTAAAAAAATAAAGCCTATTTTAGTTCGCTAAAGTATGGGAAATATCTCTGAATGAAGATAAAGTTTTATCAATTACTAATTTAATTTTTAAATGATTGTTAAAAATTTTTATTTCTATTGAGACGAATATTTTAATATTCATGTTAAGTTTTATTGTGAAAATAAATACCATTTCTATTCCTAAATTGATAGTGGAATACTTTTATGTCTTTCAAAATAGTATGTAGTTAACTATGCATATTTAATTATAGAAATATAAAAGAAATACAATGGTAAAATATAATTAACCACAATTTTTTTGTGACTCCACTGGGGAGAATTGGTGTTTATCTCCTTATCAAGTGGTGACTAAACTTTTAAATTGGCAGTGCACTTGCTTTGAAAGTAGGTTCAAACTACATTCCATTCCTTTGTTCATTTCATTCTTTTTTCCCTTGAGTGGAAGCGATCAACATTAAAATTATCAACCAACCTTAAATTTAATTTAGTGTGAATTTAACCTTCATCTTTAAAAAGCAATTTCAAATATGCCTTGGTTATGAATAATGAATTTTAGTCACATTTCCATAAGTAACTTAGTGTGGTTATTTGGACAATGTCTAGGTCAAAAATTTTAAATAATAAAACTAAAATCCAAATTCAATTGATTTTAAATCCACTACCTAAAATCATGTTTCAGTCATTCTTCAAGTTTTGAGTGATAAATTATAATTATATTTCTCAATGCAGCTCGATGTAATTATTTGGATTGGGTCTATATTAAATTATTTCAAATTCGAAATCTAAATCAAGCTTTATTCTTTAAGCTTGTTTGGGGGATTCAATAAATTTTGTTCAATGTTTCTCTAAATCAAAATGTTTTCTCTAAAGCCAATGAATGGCAGGAAAATTTAATTTTACTTTCCTCGACAATCTTAATATTGCTTTTAGTTAATCATAACTCTCTAAGGATAGCATAATTGAGAATCTCCAAAGGATAATAAATGGTTCTCAATTCATTATACTTAAGCTTACAAAAATCTATGAAAAAAATCCTATATTGGAGTTCACATTTAAGGTTGGGTATGTGGCTAGTCCCATGTTTTACAAACCTTTAGTGTTCTGTTTCCTTAAATTCTTTGAATCTACTATAAAACAAAACTTTAAGTCGGTTATCTCCTCTGTAATTCAAGTGTTCAACACTTTTGAGGTCTTGTTATCTTCTGCTATTATAGAAAAGACCAAGTCATAGCATAAAAATTACAGCCACCATTTGAGATGAAGAGATGAGAAATCAAACTTTTAGAAGAACTTGTTATTTATGCTGCCTGGGAGCCTATAGTAGGAGAAATCTCAAGCACATCACCATTTCTCCTTAGAAGTTAATTCCATCCTTTATTTTTTATAGCTAAAGGAGAATGCTTTTAATTTATTGCTAATTCTCCATTACCCATATTCTATACCAAACTTATGATTCCTTCATCGAATGAGAGAAAGAGAAAGATCAAATCCCTACTAAAAGGACTTATCCAGTAATATTGATCTATTTTTGGACATTCTAAAGAATACTTCTTAAAGAGAATGAAGGTTGTAATCACAAAGTGTGCAGAGTTCAAATTGATTAAGGAATAAATTGATTTTTTACCTATTAGAAGGAGAGGAAAATTTAAAGAAGTTAAATCATTTGGGTTAGTTATTATTACATATCATCGTAGAGAATTGTAGAAGTTTTTGAGAATCAAACATCATCTAGTTTAAATCAGTAACCAACACTAGAAATCCAGTCAAGCTATTTAGATTTAGTTTTTCTTCTTGTCATGGTTATACCCCTTCATCTCCCCCTACATCAAATAATCTAAACAATCAACTGGTTAAAGTCTCATACTGCTCTTTACTTCATCGATCACTAAGGGTTAACTGACACCCTTTTAAATGTTGTAAATCATCTTCTTATCCTGATGTGAGGAGGATCAGACCAATAAATCAGCTAACACCATAATATATTAAAAAGATGGTTTGGCAGCTTATAATTGTAGCCACAATATCTACACTCATATAACTAAAGAGAGTGCAAAATAAGAATTAAAGAGAGCTAAAACTAAAGACCTAATGTAGTCTACATCAAATAGAGAGTATACACTGATTGTCCCACAATATGTTTTAGGAAGATCCATAGAAGAACTGATGAATGAATTAAAAGTGAGTATATTAAAAATAGAAGAAGAAGATGCTATTGAAATGGACACTATGAAGTACTATGATGAGATGATGTTTAGAGAAATTTGAATGGTTCATACAAGGATATCATTTTAGAAAGAGAAAGATAAAGCTAAGGTAAATCTTTTAGATGTAGACTTTGAGGTGGGTACCACATAAAACTTAAATTATCATCTATTGGATTAGACATAAATATGAGCATATTGTTAGAATGGAGAAAAATATGGAAGAAATGATGGATGCAATGGCCAAATGACAATATGGATAATCTCTTTCATCCAGTGCATTGATTGAATCATTTCTTAATAAATCTATTCAATCTGCTAGCAAGAATAAAGAATATGTTAAAAAAATAAAAAAATAATAAATAGATAAAGTTAGAAAGAGAATCAGTTCAATTTATTTACATAAATCAAATGGAGTATTAGTAATAAAATGAGGCATCGACATAATCTCAAGGAACTTCATATGTTCTATGGGATCGACCATATTTGGAGGAATATTATTTTGTCTCATATCCAAATGTATTTATGCTCCCGTTATTCAAGATCTTTTTTGGCATGGGTAACCTAAAACAACACTTATTGCATTTTAGAAAAAGTAAATTAGATGACCCCATCATCTATTAAAAAGATTTTTTGGCAGCAAAAAAAGGTAGCCACTTTATCTACACTCATTTTAACAAAAGAGAAGAAAATGTATAATTAAAAAGAGCTAAAGCTCTGATGTAGTCTACATCAGATAGAGTGTATACCTTGATAAACCCACACTAAGTGTCAGGATGATCCATAGAAGAAATGATGAATGAATTAAAAGATTGTATTAGTAAAATAGAAGAAGAAGAGACCATTGAAATGGCCACCATGAAGTTCCATGATGAGGTAATGTTTATAGAAATTTGCACGGCTCTTATAAGGATATCAATTTAGGAAGAGAAAGATAAAGCTAAGGTAAATCTATTAGATGTAGATATTGAGGAGGGAACCGCATCAAAACTTAAATTAGCATCCATTATATAAGATAAGACAAAAAGATGAACATAGTGTTTCTTTTTTTTTTTTTTTTTGTTAAAAAGATGCAAGTTGCATTAATAAAAAAAAACCTAATATAGCCTACTAAATGATAGAACATCTATCACATTTCTCCTTTAACAAAGCAATAAAAGGAGAAATATTATTTCAACTAATGTCATCCCAAAAGAAATCGTTAAAAATATCATAGTTAGCATAATAATAACCTAACTTATTACAATTTCTATCAGAAAAATGAACTAAGACTTGACTAAAGTCTATTAAGAAAAATAAATAAATATTCCAATGATTTTTCTTTCCCTATGTAACTCTCCTCATAGAATCTTAAAAAATCTTTATAACAATATGATTGTCACCTTCAATAATGATTCCTTTGTATTGAAACATCCATCCTTGCATAATTCCCTTCAATGATTGAACAACCATTAATTTTAATTGAGTTGTGTCCCAATCTAAGCTGCTGAACCCAAAAGCTAACTAAAATATTCTGTAATGATCTCTAAATACTTCTCCAATACCATCTTTTTATGATCTTAATAATGATGCATAAATTTTAACTTTTATCTAATCAGGAGGAGGAGGAGGGTGCCAAAATTTGTTAAACAGCTTATTGTGCTTATTAACACCCTAGTTTTCCTTTTTGAAATATATTTGAGAAGAAATAACATAGCTGATAGCATTAGAAGCTATTTTAACCAAACTATCTTCATTACCTCCATACTTTACTTTATTTCTACATTTCCATAAAATGAATACAACATTACAATACATATAAGCAAAAATGCAACTATCCTTTGCTAACCTCTCCAAATTATCATAACATTCCATAAAAGAGATAAAAAGTGGGAAACAAAATTCCATATTTGTTTAGATTATGAATAACATTGATAAACTTCACACATTGAGCTACTATATGATCTATTTTTTTAATTTCTCAATGTTGAGTTTGTTGTAACTTAGTTTTTGATTGTTGAGATTGTTGCAACAACTGTGTTTTTTATGATTTCAAATATTATTATTTTCATTACTATTTCTCCTAACATGCATTGGATATATTATTTTTGTTGTTTGTGTGTACTAACATTCAGAGAAATAATACTCCATATAGTTGAAGACTTTAAGGGAGGATATATTAAGGTTTATTGTAAATGGAGTTTACAATTTTCACTTTTATTGAGTCTGAGAGTGTGATTGTAATTGAGTAATCGTGTACACATAAACTGGGGGTGTTTAAAATCTGTAAATTTTTAAACTAATTATACTGTACAATTTAAATTCGTATGGGATGATTTTTTCAGTTATTTCCTTTTACGAGCAGTTAAACGAACTGTGGCAACAAAATTTTTCTAAAGTATTGATCATTTTGTATGAAGAGTTCTTCATACATACGATGTCTAGAGTACAAAATAGATACATCCCTGTTCATCCCGATGATTTCTATTTTTTTCTAAACTATTTATATTATACGAAATAACATTCGTACAGATGACATCCAGAGTATGAAAAGAATGGGTTCCTTTTCATCCTGATGAATTCCAAATTTATTTTAATTGAGCATACTATACGAAGTGATCTTTGTATAGATTACATCCAGAGTATGAAAAGAATGGGTTCCTTTTTATACCAACAAACATCAAATTTTTTTGAACTGATTATACTATACGATGCATAGCTCATATAGACGACGTCTAGAGTATGAAAATGTGGGGTATCTTTTCGTCCAGATGAAGCAGAAAATTTTTCTTAACCATTCGTACATTATAAACATGGTTTATATTAGATGATTATCGTGTACAAAAATATTTCATATAGGTTCGTACGAAGTAGTTTTTGAACTTTTTGTATGTACGATTGTATACGCTCAAAATTGCAAATTTTAGTTTTCTAGATAGTTTTTTGTGTCTTTAATATAAAAAGTACTTAGAAACTGACTTGGATGTTATTTTTATTCATAATTTCTTTGAGAGCAAGTGAAAGAGTGTTTTGGGAGATTGTTTGAGAGTGAGTTCTTGCAAGTTGAGTGTGAAGGGTTCACAAGATTACTCAAAGGTAAGAATCCCTTTTGTATTTTAGTTACTTCTCTTCCTTTCTTCTTTCTAGTTTCTTGCTACAAGATCTGATACTCTACCAATACTTAGAGGGTTTGAAAGGATGACAGTACTCTGCTAATACTTAGAGGGTATGAAAGGATGACGGTACTCATCTGACACTTAGAGGGTGTGAAAGGATGACAATCATATTGTTGGAAGAGAGGAAAATTATAAAGGTTTCTCCACCTTATTATGGGGGCAAAAGAAGAGTCACTTTGGTAATAGTACAATACCTTAAGAGGGAGTTTTCAGGGAGTGGATGTAGGTCTTATTGGACTAAACCACGATAAATCTTTAGGTTCATTTTTATTTTTGCACTTCTATTTTTTATCATTTTACATTTTGTGGTTGAAAGTTTATTTTTGTAAAATATATAAAAAATGGATTTCTTTAATTTATAAGAGATTTTTAAAATATCAATTCACCCCCCCCCCCCCCCCTCTTGATTAGCCTTGGGACATTTACATATATTTAACAACCTTTACAAACTTTACTAGTGGTATCAGAGCTTTATTTCAAAACTTAAATTTTAGACTACTTTTTGAAAATGATAATGGCTATTTTTTGAAATCGTAGCACACCTGAAGGTTATTGGATCACTTGACCTCTGTTATTTGATAATATCCCTTTTGATTGTTGGAAAATATGTATGTCTACTTATCTTTAATAGCTTGACTATCACAGATGTATTTTAGTTTAGGAAGTGTATACTTGACCAACTAGACTTGTTTATAGCATTAGAGTTGAAACACTCTTTATTGACTGGATTGTAGAAGAATAAGACTTAGCATAATTAAACGCAAAATTTTTGAATAGTTCCTTTTGTGCACTTAAATCAGAAGATTATATGTGAGTTTCTACTTATAAAAGTGGAAAAGAAACATGGGATAGACTCTATATCACATATGAAGGATCTAACGAAGTGAAACAATCTAGATTAAATAATTTATTACATGATCATGATATATTTTGCTTGAAAACAAATAAATCTATATATGACTTCTACATATATTTCACTGAGATAGTCACTTCTTTGCATGCATTAGGTAGGGAACTAACGAATGCTAAAAAGTTTAATAAAATACTTCATTATTTGCCTATGGCTTATGATGTTAAAATAAATGCTATTACAGAGTCTAAGGATTTAAATGTGTATTATATTGACAATATTCTTGGATGACTAACTGCTTACAAACATGGAGTGACTCAAAGATAGATTGATGTAGGAGAAAACAGAAAGGAGAAGAATGTAGCTTTGAAAGTGGATGACTCGAAGAGTGATCAGTCACAACCAGATGATGAGGATGATATTTCCTTGATGACCAGGCAAGTTAAGAGTTTTCTAAATAGGAAGCAAAGGAGACGCCAATAGTGGAATAAAGGTAAGTTCTACAAGAATGTTAAGGTTTTTAATGATGTTATTTATTATGAATGCAGGAAACCTGGACATGTCAAATTGGATTACCCTAATCTTAAAGTCACTCCTAATAAGGAGAAGGTGGAGGAGAAAATAAATGTGAGAAAAGGAAAGAAGAATTTTTAGCAAGCTTTTTGGGCAAACTCAGCTTCGGATTCATCAGAAATAGAAACGGAAGAAGAAGTCACCATTCTGTGATTAATGGCCGATAATATTGATCAATCAGATCAAAAAGTGGTAAGTGACTTAAGTTATAATGAATTATTAGAACTTTTTAAAAGAATTCATACGACATATAGAAAACTCAAGAAAAAGCATTCTATGTTAAATTTAGATTTCCTAAAGTTATAGAAAGATCATGAAATCCTTAGGAAAGATCACGCACAGATTGATAACAATCACATGAGTTTATTGGAAGAATTTGATGATTTGAACAAACAAAATTAATTATTAAAATCATCCTACACTGAATTATAAAAAGAATTTAAAATTTTTAAGGATGAATATGAAAATAGAGAGCACTATTTGAAATATGATAATACTATGTTAGAAAAAGCAAACTCATTTCTTAAAGTGAAAGTAAAAGCTCTTGAGGAGAACAGGATCCCCCCTAAACTTAAAGATTTTAATGATCCTATTTTAAAATAAAAAATCTTAAAACCTAGGAAGAGATAGTTTATTATCAGAGATTCAAAAAACTTTTTCCTGGAGTTAAGTATTTCTTTTGTGGAATGATTGGGCATATTTCACACACTTGTGCTATTCATAGTAAAACTCATTTAGTGTCGAGACCTAAGATGCATAAAATAAGTCATATCATACATGCATCTAGTTTAATTTTGCAAAGAGGAGAACCTAAACATGTTTGGGTTCCCAAGACTAACGTTTGTTCATTTTGTAGAAATGCTCTCACACAAGACCTCGTGAGAGTATTTAGTATATGGATAGCAGTTGCTTGAAGCATATGATTGGAGACACTACATAATTCATATAGCTGGAAGCCAAGAATGGAGGCAAGGTTTTACTGGGAGATAATACCACTAGGAAAGTAGTAGGCACAGGTATGATTGGCAACTTAAATAATTTTTTTATTGAAAATGTGTTACTTGTAGAAGGTTTAAAGCATAATCTCCTGAGTATTAGTCAGCTATGTGAAAAAAGATATAGTGTTAATTTTTTTCCACTAGCTGTATAATAAGCTAAAATGGAATTGATGTACTGCATAGAAATAGGGTAAATAATGTGTATATGCTATATGTAAATTATATTAAATCTCCTAATGCTTTTTGTTTAAAAATAATTTCTAGTGAATCATGATTATTCCATAAGATGCTTTATCACGCTACATGAAAAACCTTAAAAAATTACCCAAAAAGAAATTATTAGAGGTATACCAAACTAGACTTTACTAAGGATCAACTTTGTGATGCATGCCAACTAAGAAAATAGGTGAAGTCCTCATTTCATTCCATTAGGGATCTTAGGACCAGCAAACCATTAGAGATTATTCATATGGATCTTTTTTGACCAGTTAGCACTGTAAGTCTAGGAGGGAAGAAATATGGTTTTATGATTGTTGATGACATTTTAAGATTTATATGGATTAAATTTTTATTTCATAAGAGTGAATCATTTAAGGAATTTAAAAACTTTTTTACTTGGATTCAGAGAAAACTAGTATGTGAAACTTTAACAATTCAAAGTGATCACAAAGGTGAATTTGAAAATAAAACATTTGAGGAATTTTTTAAAGAAAAAGGAATTGATCAAAATTTTTCTGCACCTAGGACCCCTCAGTAGAATGGGTAGTCAAAAGAAAGAACAAAAAATTAATTGAAGCCACTAGAGTCATGTTGGCATAACATTGGTAGTTGAGGAGACCACTCATATTATATTTGGTGAATCTAGGATTTTGGAAGAGCCATATTTGGAAGAAGATCATATAGAAAATTACTCCCAAGGGATTGATAAGATAAATTTAGAAGAAAATATGGAAAAAGAAAACCCTTTTCCTAGAGAATAGAAATTTTTTAAAAATCACCCTAAGGAATTGATTTTAGGTGAACTTAGTGAGGGTGTTAGGACTAGGCGTGGACTTTGCAAAGAGGTTAACCATTGTACCTTTATTTCAATGATTGAACCTATAAATGTTAATTAAACACTTTTGGATGAATTTTGGATTTTGGCCATATAATAGGAGTTGAATCAATTTGTAAGGAAAGATGTTTGGGAATTGAATGAATGGCCAAATGATCAAAGTGTAGTTGGAACTAAGTGGTGTCCAAAAATAAAATGAATGATTTAGAAGTTCTAATTAGAAAAAAGGCTAGATTGGTGGCTAAGGGGTATAATCAAACTAAAGGTATTGATTTTAAAGAGACTTTTGCCCCTATAGCAAGACTTGAAGCAATTAGGGTTTTATTAGCTTTTGGTATTTTTAGAGGATTTAAGTTATTCCAAATGGATGTTAAGAGTGCCTTTTTGAATGGGGTGATACAAGAGGATGTGTATGTTGAGCAACCTTTAAGTTTTGAAAATTCTAAATTTCCTAAGCATGTATATAAATTAAAAAGGCATTATATGGATTAAAACAGGCACCTAGGGCTTGGTTTGAGAGGTTAAGCACATTTTTATTATAGAGATCTTTTGCTAAATGAAGTGTGAACACCACTCTCTTTTTGAAGAAATTAGGAGATGATATACTCATTGTTTAGATATATGTTAATGATATTATTTTTGGATCTACAAATAAAAATCATTATGATGATTTTTCCAAAATAATTAGTAGTGAATTAGAGATGAGTTTAATGGGAGATCTAAGTTATTCCCTTAGTTTTAGCATTAAGCAAAATGAGGAGGGAACATATTTTGTCAATCAAAATATATTAAGGAAATCCTCAAGAAGTATGAAATGGACAATGCTAAACTAGTAACTACACCAATGAGTTCCTCAGCTCAGTTGGATAAGGGCCCAAAGGGAAAAATCTATTGATCAAAAGAAATTTAGAGGTATCATTGGATCATTATTTAATTTGACTGATAACATATAAGATATAATATATAGTGTTTATCTGTGTGCTAGATTTCAATCTTATCCAAAAGAATAACATTTGATAGTAGTGAAAAGAATTTTATGATATATTTTGGGAACTCAAAATTTAGGAATTTGGTATCCTAAGTATAGCACTTCATTTGAAATTATCGACTATTTTGATTCAAACTTTGCAGGATGTAGGATTAATCAAAAGAGTACATCTAGAACTTATTAATTCATAAGAAATTTATTAGTTTCTTGGTCTACTAAGAAATAGAATTTTGTAGCCCTATCTACTACGGAAGTTGGATATATTGTCTTAGGAAGTTGTGTGGCACAAGTTTTTTGGTTGAAACAATAGTAGATTTATTTAGGATTTATAATAGGCATAATTCCAATTTATTTTGATAATACTAGTGTAATTTATATTTCAAAGAATTCTATCCAACATTTTAGAACCATATATATAGACATAAGGCATCATTTCATTAGGGATCATGTAGTCAAAGGAGAAATTGAATTGAATCATATTTCTATTTAAAATCAACTTGCAGATATTTTTACAAAACCACTAGCTTTTAACACATTTAGCACTTTAAGAACGAGGTTAGGTGTTATTAATCTTAATGCTTAAATAAACTTTTTTTGTTAACTTTATATGTCTTAATATGTGTTTGTTTAAGTTTTTTATGTTTCTGTTTGTTTATTTTTATTTGTGTGTGCATGTTTGTTTTTATTTTTGTTTTTGTTTTTTGTTTTTTATTTATGTGTTTTTAGTCTGAGGCACATCATTTGTTGAAGGAAGATGGATTTTTTTAATTTTATTTCTATTTTCATGCTTGAGTTTTCTAAGTGTTTTATTCATATTGTACGATACATACTTTTGTAATATATGAATTCTATAGCATGTCTATGCCTATTTTTTTAGTTGAATAAGCAAAATTTAGATTTTTTATATATTTCTTATTATACGATGATGTCATCATACCGTATCATATGTATAAATTCATTTATACGTATATGGATGGTTAACTGGTTAAAATCAATTATTATAAATGAGTGTACATAAAAAATTATCCTTCATCTGTATGATCCAATTGTCAGTTTCTATAAGGGATGAACCTAACTGACTTTAAAATGATCTTAAATTTCTGATCGTCCCGAACGAACACATATTCATTTGTACGAACGCATGGTCAAAAAGCCTATATGAAAGCTTGCCTCGTAAATGGTTTTTTTTATGAAAAGTCATTTCATTTTAGATGTTTCCATTCATACGTATGAAAATAATTTTGTCCCATTTTATCTCAAGATTGTACATACAAACCCAGTTTTATACGGTACAATAGGTCATTTTTATTTATATAGACGGGTCATTGAAATCATTTTCATTCACTTTCAAACCCTTCTCTAAACCCTCTAAAGCCTCTGGCCTATGAATGGCAAGCTCCAACAAATGCTCATGAGTTTCTAAGAGAAAATCTTCTAAGGGTTGGGATGACAACATTTTGTCTATGGATAATGAGGATGCATTCTTTCATTATGTAGCTACCAAGATTACTGCTAGACTCCTCATCCAAGATGATTTTTTCATCCAGACTTCTTTTAAGAAGAGAATTAGGATTTTAAATAAAATTCCATGCTGAACAGACCAGCTCTACCAGCAGCTAAATGTAGACCACGACCACCTTGATTTTTTCCCTTACAAAAAACATTCCAAGCTACATAATGAATGCCAAAATTACCATTTTCTTTATGCCAAATAAAAATTTTTTTGCACATCTTATCAAGATCATCCATTAATCCCATTGGTACTAAAGAGTGTGTAGATAAAAAAATTGGAAGAGATAGGGACATATACTTGACAAGTACAAATCTCATAGCTAAAGATATGAAACTTGCACCCCAAGCTTTCAACTTATTTAATTCATTCTCAATCAACTTCTAAAACTCTAAGTTAATAACTCTTCTTAAAATGAGTTTTTTTCTATAGATAGTTCATTTCATTTGAAGACTTTAAACCAACAGTCTAAGAAATCTATTTTTTATTCTTCTTTATATCAAATTTCTCAAATTGAATAAATGATTTCTCCTAATAACTTTTTGACCAAACCATTTGCAATACTCATTCAAAATTCTTTTCACCTTCTTCAAACTTCTAGTCTTGGCTTCAGAAAAAATAAGAATATCATATGCACATATAGCAAAAGAGATATCCTTTGAGCATGTGGAGTTATTTTGATTCCAACCTTCTCACCCTTTTTCATAAAAGCATTAAACATTAGTTGTGAACACAATATAAATAGGTAATGAGACAATGGAAAATCTTGTCTAAATCCACTTTTGGATTTAGTCCATTTGATATTTATTTCACTAACCAAAATTGATTATCTTAGATACATAACACATTACAATATAAGTTTAGAATATTTATTTAGAAACCTAAAATATTCGAATATTTCCTTAATGTTGGCAAAACCATGCTATTGTATGCTTTCTCCATATCAATCTTGACTGCTACAAAACCATTTTAGATTTAGAAAATTTTAATTTGTTAAAGATTTCTTGAGCAAGTAAAATATGATAAGGTAAGGAACGACCCACCACAAAAGCAAAATTGTCTTCATAAATAAGTTTAGATAGCACATGTTTCAGTCTATTTAATAAAATTCTAGGCATTATTTAATAAATAGACATCCAAAGACTAATTGGTCTACAATTAGCATGGAAAGAAGGAATTTGAACTTTAGGAATGAGAATTGTTAAAGTATCCTTCCAATCATCACACATTTCTCTAGAAATAAAAAATTTATTTATTACCTTTTAAACATCGTTCTTTATAATGGTCCTATAATTTTTAAAAGAGGAGTTAGTGATACCATCAATATTAGGAGGCTTATTATTGAATAAATATTTAATCACTCTAAAAAAACTTCTTCCTTTGAGATTAAGGTTACCTACAAAAATCTATCATATTAATTAAGAACATAAGGTAGATGAGGCAAATCAAGAAAATAATAATTCCTATGCCTCCACTTATTCTTAAAAAATTTAAATAGATCTTCAACAATACAATCATTGACATCCTTGATTTGATGAATCCAATTTCCATTCCTTCTAGCACTTGCAAAAGCATGAAACAAACATAAAATTAGAATCTCTATCTTCCATTCATTTTACCATTTCTTTTTGTCTCCACCAAGTACTCAAGAAAGAAAGAGTAATACTTAATTCATGAACCTTTGATTTAAGCATAAACAATTTATCATAAGGTAATCCACCTGATGAAGATTCCTCCAACTGTTACTCCAAAATTTTCTCTTTAAGAATTTCCTTCAAATGAAGAAAAATTTTATTTAGACTTACTCCAAAAGTATAAAGCATTTAGAATCTCTAAAATTTTTTGTTGAGAATTTGAGGTTCATTACCTGCTGCACAATTTGACCAAGAATTAGAAGCAATTGTACAATAAGCATAATAAGAAGCCCATATGTCTTTAAACTTGATATAATATTTCTGATGAGCAAAATTTTTCATAATATTTAAAATAATTGGACAGTGATCTGAAGAAATTATAGCCAGATGTCTGAATACAAAACTATGGCCTACATTAATAGTAACAAAATTTATTATACACTTATCATGTCTTTCCTAGATCCAAGCCCCTCCATCCTTATTATTGCACCACATAAATTTTGTCCAACACTTGCATCATGGAAGTCATTATTGGTCATAAACATCTTCATATCCTGAGGTCCTTGGGAAAAAAATATTCTTCCCTCCCTTTTTTATCTCCTTGTGATAAAATCTAATTAAACCCACCTTCTATCACAACAGAAATGATTTTAAAGGAATATAAAATTCTTTTTCTTTTAAACTCTGGTATAATTTACATGCTAATGTTAGTCTTTGGGATAGTTTTATGATTTTTAAGTACTGTATTATTAAGCATCCTACTAACTATTATTCTAAACAAAGTGATTCTAGAGTTTGGAAAAGGCTTTGCAAGAATAAATGGGAGGTGGAGCCCTTCATCTCTTAGGGCCACTGTAGTGGTAATATTTTTTTTGGCAAGATCATTGGTTAGGTAAAAACTCTATTGACTCTATGCTAAATTCTTTTTCTACTTCCTCGGTTAATGTCAACACCTTCTTTAATAATAATTTGTGGAACGATGATAAGCTTGCCAATGAGATTCCTGATTGTATCCTCCATAATAATTTAAACTTTCTTATAAATACTTCCTCAAAAAATATTATATTATGTGATATTTCCAAAGATTGTGGATTCCATTTTAAGAGTGCTTGGCATACTTTTAGAGACAAAAGAAATAATGATAGCATTTTCCATAATATTTAGCATAAGAGCATTCCTTATACTATCTCTATCTTTGTTTGGAGAGTCTTGCATAGATTTATTCCTATGGATGATAATCTTATCAAGAAATGTTGTACCTTGGCTTCTAAATGCCAATGTTGTTTTCACGGGGAAAATATACATCATGTTTTTTTATCTGGTCTTGTTGCCATTAGAACTTGGGTGGACTTTGATTATTTGTTTCAACTAAATTGTTTTAATTCTCATTCATCTCTTAAATCTTTGCTTAAGTTATGGTTTATTAATTCCAAAGGTCACATTCACAATGTCATTCCTTTCCTCATTCTTTAGTTTCTGTGGTTGGAAAGGAATGAATTCCTTTTCAATAACATGAGAATGAGCCATCATAATGTTATTCATAAAGTGAAGGATAAGGTGTTAGCTCTATTGGCTATTAATCTAATTTCTATTAAAAACTTTAAAAACTATCAGTTTGTTGGTACTACTTTACGTTTAAACTTGGAGGGTGTTCCTTCTATATCTAATATTATCTACTGGCATAAACCTCCAACTAATTTCTTTAAGCTTAATGTGGATGTCACTAGGACCTTTTTACTTGGTGGTTGTGGTGGTGTGATTAGAGACAGTAATGGTGGCCTCATTTTTGCTTTTGTGGGTCCTATTTAGGGAAAATATTCTACTGCTATCTTTTAGTCCATTCTGTATGGTATTCAGTTGTGCATCCCTCTTAATTTAACTAATTTTCATATTGAGTTTAATTCTGACTATGATTTTCATCTTTTTCGAGCTGATAAGGACATGTGTTATTCCCTGAACCTCTTCTATATGGTTAAAGAAATTAAAAACATGATGCTTTTTTCTAAATTACTCTTTTCACCATATCAGCAAGGATGGTAATGCCTGTGCTTCTTGGATGGCTATGTGGGGTTGTAGTCTGAACTAGTTTTCTAATTTTATTTGGGACACTAACCCTACCCCTCATCGTGGTTTACTTAATCTTGATGCTTCTGGTTGTCCCTATGTTAGATCTTGATTATTTAGTCTCTTGGTTGGTGCTCGGGTTTAGTTTCTTCATTTGGACATCTGTTAGCTAGATCGTGTGTTACTACTGGGCTTATTGCTTTCTCTAGCTGGTTGTCTACGTGGTTGCATAGCGGTTCTTTATTTCCTATAACTTTCTTTATGCTGCTTGGTTTATCTGTAGTGTGAAGGCTCCTTTACATTTTATTTTGATGTCTGTAAGTATTGTTATTATTCTTGATGGAGTTTTATTCCCCCTTTTTCTAGATGATGGACATATGGACTGTTGATTATTTGTTTAAGCCTGAGATTTATGTTTTTTTTTTTGGGACTCTCTGTGCTATCTAGTTCTGTGTTGGGTCTCTCTATGTTGGCCCACTGTTTGGTTTATTTTTCTTTCGGTTAACTCATTTCTACTATTTCTAGCATTCTGAGCTTCCTTTTTAGTTGTTTTCTTGGTTATTTTGGACTTGAGCAATGATTTTTTGGCTTTTATGGCTGATGGGCAGTCCCATTGTTGCTCTCCTACTTTCAGTATTTGGGGTGCTGAAGGTAGTTGTGTGGTGATTGCTGGGTTTTCTTACTTTTTTTGGGGTGTTGTTAATTTTGTTGGTAGCACCTGGTTGTTATCCCTTGCTGTTGGTTTGGCTGTTAACTGCAGGGTATGGTTGATTGGTACTAGGATGATTTTTTACTTGTTGCCTATTTGGTCTTGGGGGTTTAATGGTTCTTCTAATGCAGGTTATTGTGTTACCCATGCTATTTTCCTGTGGTTATTTGGTTTTTAGGATGGGTTGTACCAAGGTGGTTTTGGATGATCCTGAAGGTAGGATTGAGTGGCTTGTGGATTTCCTGAATGTAGCTTTTTCTATTATGCATACTCTGAGCTTTTTAAGTCTTAGTTCCAAGATTGGCTTTTTTGGGAGCTATTTTTGCATCTTTTTTCTGCTGTTTAGCTGTCATATATTGTATTATTATTGCTTAATCGATTATCTTTGTTGGTGTAGATTCCCTTTTTGTGTCTCTCTACAGGTGAAGATGCTTTTAGTTGCTTCCAAGATTTTTTGTAGAAAGATCAAATTATATTTCAACTATAATATATTTCTTTTTTTTATGCTTATCTATAGCATCATTAGCATGTTACTAGGGCTTTTTGTATTTTTTCTTAGAGGAGAACATCGCCTTGTAGGATTTATTTTGATTTGTTTTGTAGCTCGTAAGAGCATTAGTGAGCTAATGATCTCTCCTATAAGGACCTTGTAACTGCTTTTTCGATATTAACATGTAGGCCCCTTTGTGGGTTTTAACTTAAAAAAAAAATCAACTCTATCAATGGATGATAGTTTAGTCTCAACTAATCTAACAAAGAGAACATCAAATTCTTTCATATACTCTTTTAAATATAGAGAGACTTAATTTTCCTATCTCCTCTATAATTCCAAAATGCAATAGAAGACATAATTAATTTAGAAGGGAAGGCCCCCCACTCCTTTCTCTATTCAAAACATCCAATTTTCTACTTTTAGGAAGAATTTTGACGAGCCCTTAAGACTTGAGTTCTTTACTAAGTTTATTCTTAAAACCAACATAATTTCATTCATAAACATCTTCAACACTATAAAATTTAGCATCAATTATAACTTCTTTTACAATAAATTTTTTTTGCAAATACATCATCAATAACTTCCTCATCAATGATGTCGTTTAATACAGAAAACATATTATCATAAAGCAAAGTATAAAAGAACCAGAAACTTTCTCCATATCAAGAGCCAATTGTACTAAAGATATCTTTTAATTATCCTTTAAACAATCATTTTTTAATAATGAATCCTTTTCAAAAGAAGATTTAACATTCAGTCTTTTAAAGAGTTTCCACGAGACATATCAGTCGTATTTGCAATAGAAATCTAGAATTTGCTACATTTATCCACACGACCTTCAGTAATTTAAATTTTTTTATAATAAGAATATTTCCCAATAGTAACACCTCCAACTAGTTTTATATAAGAATATTTCAAATTATTTTACACATATTAACATGAATCCAAGGACCATATTTAGAATTTTCAACTACAGCCGAAGGAATAGATTTTCTATAGAAGTTTGTACTAGAATTATGTTTAACAGTTTCAGGACTTAAATTGCAACCTAGATGAGCATCCAAACACTCATTATTATTATGCCCAATTTTTCCACACTTCAAGCATAAAGTTAAAAATTTTTTCTTACTCAAACTTTCAAAAAAAAAAAAAAAGCTAGAACTACCTTCAATCCAAACTCTTAATGGAAGTTGCCTATCTAATAGAATTCAAACACATACTTTTGAGAATTCTCTCCTTCCCCATTAGAATATGTTACCATCAAACATTAATGGGACTCCCTCCTTAGAATCTATTCTGGTAACATTAGTTTCATCCCAACAATGCAATGGGAGATGAGGCATTCTTATCCAAATTGGAGAACAAAATCCCTTTAAAGCATCTGGTGAAAAATAAGGAGACCAGTTATTCATTCCTATAATGTGGCCACACACAAACCAATGGCCACCAATCAAAATGGATTCCATTGCTTTTGATGATTGAAATGAGCAAAGTATCCACTCAAGGACTAAGATAATTATATGAATTTGACTTTAATGTGCCTAGTGTCTCCTCAATCTAGAACAAATCCTATTAAAAGGAATGTTTCACAAATACTTTGAAAACCAATGCTTTCTCAAGCCTCTTAGTGTTTTAGCAAGTTCATTCTCAATGTGAATTTTAATAGAATCCCCATCCTTCATCATCACTGAGTCACTGACATAGGGTAAAATTTTAAAATAAGGACTTTTAATTCAATCCCTTGTATTATCAAAATTTTCTCCTACTATAGAATCATATATATATATATATATATATATATATATATATATATATATATATTCCTCTGAGATTCATCAGGTTAATTGGTTAATTATAATTTTCAATAGCAACAAATGACTTATTAACAAACCTCCATACTTTTACCCATATCAGTGGCATTTTATAATCACCGAGAGTGCTAATATTATCATTAAAAATAAAAAAAATAAAAAAATTTCCTCCCATAGGTATCAATCGAATCAAGTTAATTATTCACACAAATGCATAATTAAAATATTTGAATCTATTTACAAAAATTTTCATACCCGATGATGACGATGCTTCAAAGTTACCTTTACCAGTAATAGTAAAATCATTTTTTAATACAGGAAATAGCTCCCTCCTTGATTATAAATGAATTTCCCTTCAATAAACTTCTACGATATCCATCCAAAAATGTATGGACACAATTTCAAAAATCTACCTTGTCGCCCGCATAATGTTTGGAACCACCAAGAGCATCAACCTTCATCAGAGCGGTGGCAGCAGATGGCTGACAACCATCTACGACCATACAAAAAAACTAGAGAAAATTACAACTAACAGAATTTAAAAAAAAAAAAAATGGAACCTTCATTGACAATTAAAATGCAATATATAAACATACAGTTAGAGCATAGGAAAAGGTAGAATAATCATGGTTGCCATGGCCAAATGATAGGATGGACAGTATCCTTCCTCTAGTGCATAAAATGAATCACATATTAATAAATCTATTCAGCATGCTAGCAATAATAAGGAAGGTGTAAAAAAATAGAAAATAAAGCAATAAATTTAGAAAGAGAATCAATTCAATTTGTTCATATAAAGAAAATAGTATAACAGTAAGAAAAGAGGCACCAACATAATGTCAAGGAACTTCAAATGTTCTAAGGGATAGACCATACTTGAAGGAATAATATTTAGTCTCATATCCAAAAGTATTTTTGCCACCTTTATTTAAGAACTTTTATGGCACAAGTAACCTGAAACAACACTTAATGCATTATAGAACTAGTTGTTGCAATGTTGGGGGAATTGATACATTATTATTTTAATAATTCATTAGTTGTTTATTAGGTGAAATGTTTGATTGGTATACTAAATTTACTGATGGGTATGTTCATACCTTTATGGTGCTACAAAGTCTTTTTGTAAAAAAAATTGCCACAGTGAGAAATAATTCATAGTCGGGGATCTGGTGGTTAAGGAATAAAAACCTAGTGAAAATATGGTAGATTATAGTTTGAGATGGAGCAATATTAACATGAAGTGTGAACCTCTGATGCATAAGCAACCTGCTATAGAAATCCTATTAAGGAAAATTTGTGGTCTAGTAACCTTTTTACTCAAAGGGTTTAACAAAAAGATAATTGAGGAGTGAGTAAAACCTTTAATCTCTAGGAGAAGTTATAAAGAAGTTAAAACCCTGGAAGGATTTAAAAAATAATTATGGGTTAGTCTCTATAGTTGATAAGGGTAAATAATAGATGAAGGTTCAAGTAGAAAATATAGCTCATACCTCCCAACACCAATAGTAAAATTAACCTCAACATGATCAGTCATTTAGACCCTGGTCCAATCTCACTCTAAAAGAGAGAACAAAAATGTTTGTGCCCCCATAAATAAGTTATATTCATTTAAAAAGGAAGTAAACAAATAAATTTTCAAGATACTCTAGATGAAATCTAAGTACAATTATCTTACCCTTAGAGGCCAAAAGAAGTTGGCAATTTGTGGCAACCCAATTATTTCCCATATCACTAAATGATGGGTTATAAGCTTAAAATTTGCAAATCCTTCAAAACGAAGCTTAGAAAGAATATAAAATCTAGGGAAATTGTAATATCCAAGGAGTATTTAGTAGATTCAAGCAACAATTATAGTAAATGCATGATTTGTGAGCCTTATATAACCTCTTTAGAAATAAAGCCAGAAGATGGATGGGACATTATTTTATTTAGTCTTCTGAGAGAATATTAAAGAAATTAGATAATTCATTTCTTTGAGCATTCCAATGGCATCTAAGTTAGACAGACTTTTGAATCTCAAAGAAGGCCAACAATAAAAGTAAAAATAAAATTATAATAGAAAAAAATTGACTCTCTATGGATGGGGGACCTAAATCCCTTGTGTTGTAACTAAATATTATTTCAATTTTGTCCCCCCAAGGAATGAGAAAGTAATGAAGAAATATTTTATGTATATAATATCAATATCATATGAGGAGCTTGATAAAAATTCAAATAGTATAAAAGAAAAGAATTCTTAAGTAGCCAAAATAAATGAATTGAATGAATCTCTTCAATATTTCTCTGATGGAGATGCCTTTATTCTAGATGTTTAGGGTGCCCCTAAAGCACTAAAATTGAGATGCTTAAGTTTAACAGTTTTCTAGTTGAAAACTTAATTGAAATCAATGATCGAGAAGGAGCAGATTCCACTACAACTTCCCTCGAAGAGTTGGAAGTAAACCTTTTTAGTGTTAAAGTTCTTCAACCATGGATATGAGTTAAAAATAAAGGAAAATAAGTTATATATAATCGTTAAGCTTCAACAAAAAAATAGCCAATACAATCTTTAGTTACAGCTAATCCAACATTTCCTAAAAAAAGATTATAATATTATAGCTCATATAAGAAAATTGCTTATGAAATTGAGTATTTATCATGCTTTGGTTTTTTCCAAGGAAATAAGGAAGGATTTGATCAAAGATTTTTTCAATCAAGAGATCCATATGGCTTAATTAGCATCAATGTTGTCAAAAGAAGCCTCATATTTCCAAGAGGTTCTAGGATAAATATTTTCTAAAGAAGAATTATAATAATTGGGTGTTGTATAAATCCATAAATGTGGACAACTTCAAATTCTCCTATATCCTTGTTGATCTAGGTGCATCTACCAACATTATGATTCTTATAACTCTTACCTACCTAAGAGTGGATACTTACAAACTCAGTTTTGATAAAACTTGTGGGGATTCGATGAAAGGTAAGAGTGATTTAGACTTAGTAACCATTCTCCTAGAAATTGACCACAGTAAAATTTAAGCCATGTTTACATAATAAATTTAGAGGCTTCATTTAATGTTATCTTGAGTAAACCCTACTTCATGAACATAGAATAGTGTATTCCACTCTCAATCAGTTTATCAAATACTCTCTTGAGGGTGTTGAACATTATAATAAGGGGAATTTGTGAAAGTTTGTTAGGGTTGTTAAGCCCTTAAAAACTAGCCTGAGACTAACCAAGAGGGGGGTGAATTAGTAGTTTTAAAAAACCTTAAACAAAAGGCACAATCTTTTTGAAATATTTTAAAACATAAAAAAATTGATCACCCACATGAAAATAAACTACATAAATTTAAATAAAAAAGGAAAAAAGAAAGAGCACACCAGATTTTATATAAGTTCAGTCAACGTGACCAACGTCCACTCCCTGGAGCCTCTCCTCTGGGTATTGCACAAAACTAAGTGACTCTCCTTTGGCTCCAACAGCAAGGAAAAGAAGCCTGTATAAAAACCCCTTTCCACCGACCCCTATGAGCTAGAGAACCCGACTCCTTTTGCTTCCTCCTGAAGCAAGCAGAGAACCCAGACTCCTTTTGCTTCCTCCTGAAGCAGGCAGAGAACCTTGATTGATTGTTGAAGAAGACCTCCCTATAGCCTCCAAGGAACTAGGGAGGATGACTGGAGTAGATGACTCAAATCCTTGCTTGGAGCAACCTTTGTGAACCCCTCAAAAACTCCCCCTCATATGTTCCTCTCTCTCTTTCCCAAGCTATCCCTCTCCATCTCATGGATATATCAAGTCAGGACAGTAGAAAAAGATATCAACTTGAAATCAATAGATCTTATAAATAAGGGTTTAAAATTTGCCCTAAATTGCAACAAGCCATCAAAGATCATACAGGATGATAGTACAATCAGTGTATTTTCAACCCTTTCAACCAGGATGATCTGGGATGGTTGGAGGATTAGTACCCTTATTTGTTCTGATCATCCACGATGATATGGACATCATCCTGTATGATTAAAACCCTAAATATCATCCATAACATCATTCTATTTGTCCAAGGTCATTTATATTACACGGTGACAAAATATAACATATCATCTAGGAAGATCCTTGAATCGTCCGATATGATTAGTTCAAAATCAGGGATTTTTGTCCAGTACATCGTTCGGCTCGTCTAGGTGATCTATGAGAAGATAAAGGTTTTTATAAATGATTATCTAGGATGTTTCTTCAATTGTCCAGGATAATATGATCGATTCAATAAAATCTTAATTACTTTCCTTAATCACTTGATTAATTTAGGCATGATTGTAATGAATCATCTATGATGATATGGGATCATCCTATATGATTTATTAAAATAAAATCATACCTAACACAGTTAGTGGCTGACTCTTTCTAATTTGAGCCTATCATCCAGGATGATGTTTATATTGTCCAGGATAATTGCTTAATTTGGTTACCTTAACTAAGATGCCCTAATTAGGGTTTCTATTTTTAACTAATCATCCAGGACTACTTTGGATAGTCCTGGATAATATAATCAAAAATAAAAAACTCTAAAATAGATAGAATTTCTCCTCCTGAGTGTGTGTGTGTGTGTAAGGTTACTTAACATCAGGATCCACTTTATTACATTTGATTCAAAAAAGGTAAAACCCCTTAAAGTATACTTATAGACTAACTCAATCCTAATCTATCCAATCTTGAGCTGGCTTGATTTGTAATTAACCTTGTTAACCTGAAATGTTAGTAGGCAAGGCAAGCAAAATAGATATGCAATAGTAACCATAGTAAGAAAATATGAATGTTAGAAATGTTTGTTATTATCAAAATTGTAATCCTTGAATCCATGTTTGTAACAATCTCCCCTTTTTTATGTTGGCAAATAATTATTAGGAAATTCAACTCAAGCATATTAATTAACCATAAAGTAAAGGAATAGTATGAACCAGGCAATGCAAATTTTATTAAAAATAAGCAAGTGGTGCAAACACTAAACAATAGAGTACAAATAAAAATAATAATATAAAAAAATAATACTAACACACTAACACTAATACTACTCCCCATTTTGAAATTACAAAAAGGAAGATGAAGAAGGAAAAACAAACAACTTAGAAACTAACAATAGTACAAAAAACATCATAAAAAAATAAAATAGACTACAAGTATGAGGGACCCTGATCAGGTGAAGGAGGAGGTGGTGGCTGGAAAAGACTATGGATGGAAGCAAACTGCTACCCAAACCAAGTCATATCCTGGTCATGCTAATATTGCTGGTGAGCCACGTATGCATCAAATCTAGAAACATCCACCGCATACTGTTGCTCCTATGTAGCAAAATAAGAGTAAAAACTAGCCTCCCACTAGTCGAACTGGTCCACCAACTGATCCAGGTGTGAGTGCCGGCGGATCAAAACAGGTGTTGGAATAGGTGTAGGAGCAGCTTCCTCAGCCTCCTCATATTTTGGGGGGAGATGAGTACTGTGAAGAACATGGAAGGTGCTGTTGGTGTAGTAGGCAGACTGAAAGTCTGATGGAACAGGTTATTGAAGATTGTATTTGGTTTTCTAGACAAAAGCAAATAGGTGTCCTAAAGCAAGGTTAGGTTTTCTTATATGTCTTGGATCACTAATATTGGTCAGATGCTCGAAGTAGCAAAAGAGAAGGTCAGTGACATTGAACTCTCTATGGGCCATGATGTAAAAGGTGGTAATTCAGAGTAAGGGAGTGATATGGAAACGATCACCAGCCTTTAGGATTATTGAGGTGCGAAGGACATGTTGGATTGTCCTAGCATCTTTGAGTAAGGTGCTTGAGGCCCCAACAACGTAGGAGACATTTGTGTTTCAGAATAGGTCTTTGAGACATTTGTGTTTCAGAATAGGTCTTTGATAGGAGCCCAATCAAAACCAGGATATGAAACAAAGGTATGGAGCTTGTCTCAAGTAGTATAAAGCTAGAGGAATTCATGGCAATCCTGGTATATAATCTCTATTGGATGTCTATGGACACAGGAATGCAGGTAGTATAGGAAGTATTTATCTTAAGGCTAGTAAAGAAAGCTTAAAGGTGTTCAGAATTGAACGGGCAAGCTAGTGTCAAAATAAAGGTGAGAGAGGCATGAGTGAAAAGGTCTAGCACCGGGTACATAAGCTTTTTAGGATTGATGGTCCAGAACAGAGTGATCCCAGCAGTTTTGTATCACAGATAGGCGGCTTAGTTAGCTGCCTCAGTGATTCGAGGGTCAATAGTGACCCTCGAAGAACTTCTTGCCAACATCGCAGGATCGTCCAGGATGATCAGGCAACTTTATGACATCCGATATGATTGGTCACAAAGGCAAATTTATGACATTCAGGTGAATTTATGACATCCTATCATCCAGGATAATCAGACATTATATGGGATGATTAGACTCAAGAGATCATCATGAGGAATCATGATGAACAACCATTGACAAAATGGATCGTCCATGATAAATAGGTGGATCATCTAGGATGATCACAAATAATTGAAGTAGAATTTGATCAGATCATCCAGAATAATGGGGATCATCTAGGATGATCTCAAATAATTGAGTCAAATCAGCCGTTAGATGGATGATGAAGTGTGATGTGATGATATTGTCCAGGATGATAGGAATATCATCTAGGATGATGTGATAAAAAAATTAAAATTTTGATAATAGAGGGAAGTGATTGGAAGGTGCCACAAAATATTAAAAAACTAGTAAATATAAAAAATAAAATAATGAAAAGATGATAAAAAAGATGAAAAGAAAAAAAAAACAAAGTTTTTTTTAATCAAAGTAAGAATATGATAAATTTTCCATATGATTGAATTAAAAATTTATAAGAAATGAGTTAACATCACTAAAATATGAAAAACAAAGAAAAACTAATCATGTTATTTCGAGCTCAAATTCCCTAGAGGATAAAAGCTTTTGAAAACAAAAATCTAACTCAAAGAAAATCAGCCAAGAAAAGTGATATATTCAACACTTCATTCCAAAAAACATATTTGATAGAGTAATGTACCAAAGAATTAGCCAAAATCATGGGTTCAAAAATCAAGTGATTGAAGATATCAAGTGAAATATAAAATATTCTAAGATTTAAAGGTTTGAAAGAGAATGAAGCTTGATTTTTGTGAGCTTATTTTGTACCTCTTGTTATTTGTTTGGAGCACTTTGCTCATATTTTCTATTTTTATACACTTTGTGTATCTTTAAAATTTTTTGGCAATCATTGTGCATCTTTTCACATTTTCTTTTTGGGCTCATTTTATGCATCTTGTCATTTTTACGAGCTATCTCCCTTTAGAAACCTTTAAAGACTCTCAGTTGTGAGAATATCTTTCAAATAATAGAGAAAAAAATCTAACTCTCCAATATAAGGAAGAATAAACCATAAAATATAATCATATTCAAATGATAAATGCAATAACATGAACAAGAAAAGCTTAAAAGTGATTTAATGACTTTGAACATTATTCATATGAGTTAAATTACTATAGGAAGATAGAAAAGATCTCAATTTCAAAGTCCTTTTTTAATTTGAAAAAGATTTTTACTTTGAAAGAGAAACTTACACCTCTAAAGGAGTTAGAGAAAGGGAAACGATCAACAGAGTTTCTTCATTTAACTTATTTAGGGATGTCAATCATAGATTATAAATTTTCAAAAAATAAAAATAAGGCATAAATTATCATTTCAATAATGACCAAAAGAAAATTGAAAGAACCAAAAGAAAGCATAAAACTAAAAATATGAAAAATAATAGCAAGTAAACAAGATGAAAATAATTAAAACAAAATAAATGAAAATATCATAAATAAAAGAAAAAAATAGAAAATAAAAATAAGATAAAAATCAAAAAACATAAACTTTAGAGTTCAAAATCATCAAGTTTATGCATTTATATCAATCACACCCAATCTGCTCCTTAAGATGATGAATGTGTCAAAGGCCAGTGGTTTAGTAAAGATTTGAGCCAGTTGATACGTGGTGTAACTCAATGTCTCCTTTTGTAACATGGTCCCTAATAAAGTGATGACTTATGTCAATGTGTTTGGTTCTAATATTGGATAGGAATTTTAGAGATGCAGATGGTACTAGTGTTATTACATATAATTGAATTTATGCCAACATGTAATCCTAAATCCAAAATTTGTCTCGAAAGACTTAGGCCACACAACCTTTTAAGGGAATGTATTCTGCTTCAGCAGTGGAAAGTATAATAGTGCTTTATTTTCTACTAGACCAGGGTGAAAGTGCTCTGATGGTATTAGAAAGTTTGTTAGGGATGTTAAGCCCTTATGAACTAGCCCAAGGCTAACAAAGAGAGAGGTGAATTGGATAACTTTAAAACCAAAGAGAAAACTAAAACCAAAATCACCAAAGAAATCAAGTGCGGAAGAAAATAATGCAGAAACCATAATAAGAAAAGAACACACCGGATTTATAGTGGCTCGGTCAAACCTTGACCTACGTCCACTCCTTGGAGGCACCCTCTAAGTATTGCACTAAACTAAGTGTCTCTCCTTTAGCCCCCACAGCTAGGCGGAGAAGCCCTTAAAAAATCAGTTCCACCTACCCCGGTGCGGCGGAGTCGCCGGGTCCTTTGACACCAAAGAGATCTTCTTCTTTGGTGAACTTCCCTCGATACAAGCCTTGAATTCGACGGTATTAAGGTGCAAGCCTGCCGGAGCAACCGTGTGGAATCCCCCTCCACACTCCCTTGAGTCCCCCCCTCACAGGATCTTCTCCCTCTCTCAGACTTCACCCATTCCTCACTCCCTTTCAAGCTTTCTCTTCAAGTTTCCCCCACAAGAATGAAGCTATAATGGCTGCCAAAGACACTTACAAAGTGTCATGCCAAGCTTAAATAGAAAAGCTCAAAACAAGCTCATTAATGCAAGTAGCCGACATTATCGTCCAGGACGATAGGTATATCGTCTTGGCCGATCAGTACAAATTCAGCTCATCAACCCGGGACAATTTGGGATGATCATAAGAAAATTGGTTACATCGTCCTAGCTAATGTCACGATCGTCCAAGCCGATTAGTTTAAAGCCGATTTCAATCGTCCTGATCATCGCCCTGAATTTGAGCTGTCTGATGTAGATCGTCCATGACATCGTCCCGGACGATCCGGCGATTATCCCGGATGATGTGATCGTATCAATCAACCATTAATGCTTTCCAAAGATACCAGATCAATTTAGGCATAATTGAGTTAGATCGGCCAGGACGATATAAATATCGTCCTGGCCGATTTCCTAAAACAAAGAATTCCTTAACTGATTATGACGGCTGATTCTTTCTGAATTGAGACTATTGTCCTAGCCGATACAGGTAATGTCCACGCTGGTCAGCTAATGATGGCTGCCTTAATGAGGATGCCCTAATTAGGGTTTCTATTTTTGGACAGATCGGCCTGGATGATATGAATATCGTCCTGGCCGATTTCCTAAAACAAAGAATTCCTAAACTGATTATGGAGGCTAATTCTTTCTGAATTGAGACTATCGTCCTAGCCGATACAGGTATCGTCTAAGCTGATCAGCTAATGATGGCTGCCTTAATGAGGATGCCCTAATTAGAGTTTCTATTTTTGGACAGATCGTCCAGACGATGTTACTAAAAATAGAAATCTTTAGGATACAACAGAACATCTTCCAAGTTTACAAATCATCCAGTACCACACCAAATACAATAGACTCAAGAAAGGAAAAAGAGTACAAACTGACTCAGACCTAGTCTACTCAATCTTGAGCTGATTCCAAATTACAGTTCGATCGTGTGAACTTAAAATGTCAGTACATAAGGTAGTCGTAGAGAATTAAGAATGTTTGCTATCATCAAAATCATAAACCATTGATCCGCAACAATCTCCTCATTTTGATGATGGCAAACAATTTAATTTGAATTTTAAAAAATAATTTCTCCTAATCTCCCCCTCACTAGAATAAACCCTTTTAAAAAAAATATAGAGGAGAAAAAAATATTTTTATTGTTTTAAATTTTTTGAGAAGAAAAAAAAGATAAAAATTCAGCAGTACGTTCTCCCCATTTGACATTATCAAAAACAGAGGAGGCACAAACAAAAACCAAAACAAATAAAAGATAAAAATGTTCCCTGATCTAGTGAAAAAAAAAAACAAATATTCTTAAAATGAGAAAGTTACCTCTTGGTTTTAATCAAAAACTTAGTAGAATTGTATTAACAACGCATAGCCCAGAAAAGGTTAGAAATTCAGAGTTTGATAATCCCAACTCAAGTTCTTTTAAAGGCTCAAAAACTTTTTAATCCAATATCCAAATCAAGGAATAAACGGGAAAAAGAAATATTAATTTTTCGAAACTCCTTTCATAAAACATATGTAATAGAAGATCAATACACGAATTGCTGAATCAGGAACCAAGATTTTCAAGCACAAGTTTCAAACATATCAAGGATTTTCTTAGGCTTTCAGTAGTATAAGAAAAAATAAGCATATTTTTTTTTGTGGGCTCATTTTATGCCCTTTATCACTTGAATGGCTCTTTGAGCATCTTTTGATTTTTAATACACTTTGTGTATTATTTTATTCAATTTGGTGTCATTGCGCATATTTTGATTTGGCATCATTGGCCACTTTTTTTTCCCTCAAAAATATGCTTTCATTCTTATATTTTAAAAACTAAAGTAAACCCAAATTATTGACAACACGAACAACTTGATTAAGAAAATTTTAAGGTGGATTCAACAATCTTGCAAAAGATTTCTATGCAATGGTAAAAATATATGGAGATGAAAAAAAAATCAGTTTCAAAATCAATTTAAAATATGATGAAGATTCTGAATCAAAAGTAAAATAAGCTCTTTTAGGAAATAGAGATTGAGAGTCAAAAACATGAGTTTCCTTCCTTTGACTGTTTTAGAGAAGTCAAACACAACTTACCAAAGATTTCAAGAAAAAATAAGAAGTAGATTTTTCATTTTTAAAAAAGTGAATGTGTGTGTTGATCAGAGAAAAACTTTCACGAAAATGAAAATTTTAAAGAATAAACAAAACAAAAACACAAAATAAAAATGAAAAACATAAAAAAATACAACACAAAAACACGAAAGGCTTTTAACCATTATCTCTCTCATGGTCTGATGCTTCAGAAACCAGATATGCCCATGAGATTTTTTGCCTTTCATTATTTCCCCAGTTTAACTTTTGCTTCGCCTTGCCCTTTTCTTTCGTAGGATGAATTTTTAAATTAGGGCACTGATTTTTCATATGTCCAGGCTTTCTACATCGAAAGAAAATAACGTCAGAAGGAATATGAACATCCTTACCATTTTTACCTTTTTTCCACTTTTGCTTATGCTTTGGTGAGCTTTGTGATTTGCTTGACAAGTCATTGCATTCGTCACCAACTAAGCTATCGCTTTCTATATCTTCAGCTTTTAGAACAATCATTTCACCTACATCCATAAGTCTTTGACCCAAACTTTGCTCATAGGCAATGAGTGAGCCAATTAAATTATCAATAGAATATTCATTCAAATCTTTTGATTCACAAATAGCAACAACTTTGGCATCAAATTTTTCAAGTAAACAACGAAGAATTTTATTGACTTTTTCAAAATTTTAAAACACATTTTCTAAAGTATGTAATGATGTTACAATTTGAATAAAACTAGTATACATCTCTAAGATTGTCTCATAAGGTTTCATGGAAAACAGTTCAAAATCATGCATTAACATATTCAACTTGGATTGCTTGATTTCACTAGTGCCTTCATATATGGTGTATAGTTTATCCCAAACTTCTTTACCAGTAGTGCACGTGGATACTAATATAAAATCTTCAGAATTTAAAGCACAGAAAAAGCAGTTTAAAGATTTTGCATTCAATTGAGCTTTTACTTGTTCTTCCCTATTCCATTGATTAAAAGGAATATTAGTTTTAACTCTATTAATAATACGTGACAGTGATGAATAACCAGTTAAAATCATATGCCACATGCAAAAATCAATCGATTGCAAGAAAATAGACATGCGAGTTTTCCAAAAATCAAATGACATATTTTCAAATAAAGGAGATCTGGTGATTGAATATCCTTCCGCAAAATTATGATTTGAAAAATTAGCCATGGATCGAAATTCAAAAGCTTTTAAAAACTAGATTTTATGAATATAGCTCTGATACCACTTGAAAGTACTCTGATGACACTAGCAAGTTTGTTAGGAATGTTAAACCCTTATGAACTGGCCCAAGGCTAATAAAGAGAGAGGTGAATTGGATAACTTTAAAACCAAGAAGAAAACTCAAACCAAAATCACCACAGAAATCAAGTGCGAAAGAAAATAATACGGAAGCAATAATAAGAAAAGAACACACCGGATTTATAGTGGTTTGGTCAAACCTTGACCTATGTCAACTCCTTGGAGGCACCCTCCAAGTATTGCACTAAACTAAGTATCTCTCCTTTAGCCCCCACAACTAGGCAGAGAAGCCCTTACAAAATCACTTTCACCTTCCCCGATGCGGCGGAGTCGCTGGGTCCTTTGACACCAAAGAGATCTTCTTCTTTGGTGAACTTCCCTCGAGATAAGCTTTAAATCCGACGGTATTAAGGTGCAAACCTGCCAGAGCAACCGTGTGGAAACCCCCTCCACACTCCCTTGAGTCCCCCCTCACAGGATCTTCTTTCTCGCTCATACTTCACCCGTTCCTCACTCCCTTTCAAGCTTTCTCTTCAAGTTTGCCCCACAAGAACGAAGCTACAATGGCTGCCAAAGACACTTACAAAGTGTCATGCCAAGATTAAATAGAAAAGCTCTAAACAAGCTCATTAATGCAAGTTGCCGACATTATCGTCCAGGACGATAGGTATATCGTCCTGGCTGATCAGTAAAAATTTAGCTCATCAGCCCTAGACGATTTGGGACGATCAGAAGAAAATTAGTTACATCGTCCTGGCCGATGTCATGATTGTCTAGGTCGATTAGTTTAAAACCAATTTCAACCGTCCTGATCATCGCCCTGAATTCAAGCTGTCCGATGTAGATCATCCAGGACATCCTCCCGGTCGATCCGGTGATCGTCCTGGACGATGTGATCGTATCAATCAACCATTAATGCTTTCCAAAGATACCAGATTAATTTTGACATAATTGAGTTAGATCGGCCTGGACGATATAAATATCTTCCTTGCTGATTTCCTAAAATAAAGAATTCCTAAACAGATTATGGAGGCTGATTCTTTCTGAATTGAGACTATCGACCTGGCCAATACAGTTATTGTCCAGGCCGATCAGCTAATGATGGCTGCCTTAATGAGGATGCCCAAATTAGGGTTTATATTTTTGGACAAATCATCCAGGACAATATAAAAATCATTCCGTACGATGTTACCAAAAATATAAATCTTTAGGGTACAATAGAACATCTTCCAAGTTTACAAATCATCCAATACCACACCAAATACAACAGACTCAAGAAAGGAAAAAGAGTACAAACTGACTCAGAGCTAGTCTACCCAATCTTGAGCTGATTCCAAATTACAGTCCGATCATGTGAACCTAAAATATCAGTATATAAGGCAGTCGTAGAGAATTAAGAATGTTTGCTATCATCAAAATCATAAACCATTGATTCATAACACAGGGAACTAAGGAGTGTCCTAAGAATTGGCAAGTACCCATAAGTGCTCTCTCTATACACCATATATCCTAGAAAAGCAGAATCAGAATACCAATAATCTCAAAAGAAGTGTTGTGCCTAAGATGAAAGTTTGTTAGGGATGTTAGGTCCTATGAACTAATCCTGAGGCTAACCAATAGGGGGGTGAATTGGTATTTTTAAAAAAAATTTAAAACCAAAAACAAATATCACAAACTAAAGTCACCACAGAAAAACAAGTGCAAAAAATTAAAGTGTGAAAACAGTAAAAAAAACACAAGGGCTAATAGTGGTTCGGTCAACTTGACCTGCATCCACTCCCCAAAGGCACCCTCCGAGTATTGCACTACCAACATGACTCTCCTTTAGCCCCTAGAGCTAGGAGGAGAAGCCCTTACAAAACACCTCCTTTTTGCCACACCCGGCAAGGCAGAGAACCCAACTCCTTTTGCTTCCTCCTGAAGTAGGCAGAGAACCTCGATCGATCACTGAAGCTTACCTCTCCCAACCCTTCCAAGGATAAGAGACTCTAGGGAAGAGGAAGTGGAATAATGCTTGGAGCAACCCTTGTTAACTCCCTCACAAGCTCTCCCTTACAAAATCCTCTCTCTCCCTCTCTCTCTCTCTCTCTCTCTCCTTTAGCTTTTCTCAGGTCAAGACAGCAGCCAAAGATCTCTCAAAAAATGTTGAATAAAAGCTCTTAAATAGAAGAGCTTCAAGGAGCTTAATAATTTCAAGTTGCCGACTTTATCGTCCAGCACGATAAACATATCATCCTATACAATCAGTTCAAATCACAGATGATCGGCTAGAACATTGCCCTGAAGATCATCTGGACAATTGAAAATTGGCTTAATCGTTCAGGCCAATCTCACGATCGTCCCGGCTGAGCAGTTCAAATCAGAGAAAAATCATCCAAAGCATCGCCTTGAATTTGTGTTGGCCGATATTTATCATTCAAGAGAAACTAAGGGTTTTTGAATAGATCATCCTAGTCGATCCCGCGATCGTCCAGGACGATGTGATCGTATCAATCATCCTTAATTACTTTCTTGATTCCTGCATCAATTTAGGCATAATTGTGTAATATCGTCCAGGCTGATCGCACGATTATCCCAGTCAATTTCCAAAAATACAGAATACCTAAATTGATTATGGCAGCTATTTCTTTCTATTTTGAGCATATCGTCCTGGCCGATATAAGTATCATCCAGGCCAATAAGTTAATTATGGCTTCCTTAACTAAGAAATCCTGATTAGAACTTCTATTTTGAACTCAATCGTCCAGGACAATATAAATATTGTCCGGGATGATGTGAGTAAAAACACAAATTCTAAATCTCTCAAGTGTGTGTGTGTAAGGTTACTTAATATCAGTCACTTCAAATATTTACAATTGACTCAAGAAAGGGAAAAAAGAAAATTACAGACAGACTAAGACCTAGTCTACCCAATCTTGAGCTGGCTCTATTTGTCGTCTGATCTTTTGGTCCTGAAACATCAGTAGAGTGCTAACATCAAAATCACAATCCATGAAATCAAGTTTGCAACAATCTACCCCTTTTTGATGATGGCAAACACTTTGATGATTATGATACTGTAATTCAAAAATTTGAGTAAGCAAGTTCACACAACAAGTAATCAATTAAATACAAACAAGTGCAAGTACAAACTAATAAGTACAAACATATTAACAAGTACAAACACATTACTCCCCCTTTTGACATCTCAAAAAGGAGGAGGGAACTAAAAAGCAACTAAAATAAAAAAAAAAGTACAAAAGAAGAAAAAAAAAACATAAGCAACTACAAGAAATAAAATCTAAGACTAGAAAAATGAGGGTCCCTGATCATCAGATAGAGGTAGTGGTGGTGGTGGCTGCTGAAAGTAACTAGTCAAGGCAGCAAACTGTGAGCCAAACTAGGCCATGTCCTGGTCGTGCTGCTGCTGTTGGTGTGTAGCATAAGCATCGAAATGGGCTACATCCTCATTGTGCTGTTCCTGCTGGTGAACAATAAAAGAGTCAAATCGGGTCTCCAATCGATCAAATATCTCAACTAACTGATCAAACTATGAGTGCTGGCGGAGAGGAGTAGGTTCAGGAACGGGATTGGTAGCCTCCTCTTCCTCAACCCCCCGAGGTTCCCCATCCCCTGGGTGGAGATGAGTACTGTGAAGGGTATTAAAAAAGTTGTTCGAGTAGAAGAGAGTTGGGAGGTTGGGAGGAGCAAGATATTGAAGATTGTATTTGGTTTCAAGAATATATGCTATAAGGTGTCCTAATGCAAGGTTGGGTTTCCTCTTTTGGCTTGGATCGTGAATAGTTGTTAAATGATTAATGTAACAAAAAATTAGGTCTGTAGCATTGAAATCTCTATGGGCCATGATGTAAAAAGTAGTCAAAGAAAGTAGATGAGTGATGTGGACACGACCCCCGGCCTTTGGAATTATAGAAGTGCGAAGGACATGTTGGATTGTCCTAGCATCTTTGACTAAAGAGCTAGTCTCCCCAACATGAAAGGATGTGTTGGTCTGGCGAAGGAAATGATTTGCCGAGGTCCGATCAAAATCAGGATCAGAAATAATGGTATGCAGCTTATCCCAAGTGGTGGATAGCTACAACAATTTAGCATAATCCTGATATGTGATCTCGACCGGGTGTCGATTCACATAGGAGATCAGGGCTGTGTAAGCAGATTTTATGCGAAGGATTGCAAAGAATTCACAAAGAATATCAGTATTAAAGGGAACAATGAGAGTAAGAATGAAGCACAAAGAGGTGTGGGTAAAAAGGTCTAATACCGAATATGAGATGTGGACAGGGTTGATGATTCTGGAGACAGTAATCCCACACTCTTAATATTGATGGTAAGCAGCTTCATCTTCTGCCTCCCTGAAAAGAGGGTCAAACCTAGCCCATAAAGAACTCCCAAAAATTTGTCAGACTCGCTTCCCACCAGCCATAACAAGAAAATAGTAAGCAATAACGAGAGAAGAAGAAGCTTGAGGTGAAAACAATGGCTGAAAAGGCCTGAATTTAAAGAAACGGCCACATCATTCAGGACGATCGTATAATCGTCAAGGGCAATATGGTTCAATTATTGCTTACAGGTCGATTGGTCAAAAAGGCAGGCCGATTGGCTGGGCTGATCAGATATCGGTCAGGATGATTAGACACAGGCGATCATCCCAAGGAGTCAACCCGGACAACCGTTGAAAAAGCACATCATCCAAGCCAATTAGGTGTATCATCCAGGATGATGCACAATAATTAATCGTACTGGCCGAAAGTAAAACTTTTTAAATCTGTGCCACATGTATCTTTCAGGACGAACAGTGGATCGGCCAGGACGACTGTCCAATAATGGATCGTCCGAAGCTAATTTTAAGGATTTTAAATGTATTGACACGTGGATCATCCAGGGCGATCTAGTGTATCGGCCAAGTCGATGACAACAAATGCATCGGCCAGGATGAAAAATGTATCGACCAAGATGATCAAAATGATTGTAATAGAGTTTGATCATATTGGCCAGGACGATAAGGGATCGGTTGGGACGATGCGTTATAGAAGGCTCAGAAAAGTTCAGTAGATGGAATTTTGAAGAGAAATTATCATATCGTCCAGGACGATAGAGGTATCGGCCAGGACGATATGATAAGAATTTTGAAACCAAGGAAAGATGGAGATGATCAGAGAATGCCCCAAACAAATAAATAAAATAAAAAATTAAAAAGTTAACAAACAACAACAAAAAAACTAAAAACAATCAAAGGAAAGAAGAATTTTTTTTGCTTTTAATTCTTTTTTTTTTTTTTTTTAGCAAAGCATTCATATGACAAATTTCTCAAAACATTAAATTTTAGAGATTCAAAAGATCAATATGTTAACAATGTCACAATCTAAAAACAGTAGAATATTCGATCCTATTAATCCCTAGCTCGAACTTCTTTCAGGGTAAAAATTATCTTTTGAAAACAAAAAGCTTGACTCAGAATAACTTAATTGGGCAAAAAGAAGATTCGTTTAAAACTTGGTTACAATGATAAATATCTCATAGATAATATACCAAAGTAATTTGTCTCAATCATGGAATTTGAAATCAAGCCTTTGAAAATATCAAATAACCCATGAGTTCTTCTAAGTTTTAAAAGATTTCAAAAGAGAGGATAGCTTGCTTTTAGTGGGCTCATTTTATGTCTCTTGTCACTTTGATTTTCTCTTTGAGCAACTTTTGATTTTTGATACACTTTTGTGTATACTCTTTTTATTCCAATTTGGCGTCTTTGCCACTTCCCCCTTTTTTTTTTTTGCAAGCTAAATTCTCTTTTATAATCTCCTAAAAATGATTCTTAGTTGTGAGTATATCCTCCAGATATTAGAGAATAGGAGCTCTCTCTCTAACATATGGAAGAACTACTCACAAAACACAATCAAAATCACATGATATGTGCAATGGCAAGATTTCAATTAACTTGAAAGATATATAAAAACTTTGGACATTATATATAGGATAGATTATTATATCAAGATAAAAAAAAGATCTTAATTTTAAAAACCACTTGTTAAAATGAGCTAGACTTGTTTTTAGAAAAAAAACATTATACGTACTAAAAGAGGTTAAAAAGAGGGAAAACATCAACTGTGTTTTTCCCTTTAACTGATGTAGAGATGCTAATCGTTGGCATTAAATCTCTAAAATCTAAAAGCTTAAAAAATCATCATATAGAAAACCAAGATTAAAATAAAAATGATCAAATAACTAAATTAACAAAACACTAGTACAAAAAACAAACCAACATTAAACAATAAATGCATTTCAAGAATTTATGAAGTGTCAAGTTTAAGCAATTTATGAGCTGTGAGCCTCTGTTTGTCCAAGTATCCTATACTCTCATGAGGTCTTTGCTGAGAGCAATCCTGCAAGAATCAACAACTGTTAGATTTAGGAACCCAAATAGGTTTCGGTCCCTTCTTATGAAAAGTAGAATATAATGCATGTGTGCTATGCTGTGAATTATACAATTTTGGTCTCCACACCAAATGTATACTATGGTGAATAGTGCAAGTGTGTGAGATGTGTCCTAGCATGCCACATGAAAAGCATCTAACACCAGGAAAAGAATTTCTTAAATGGTTTGGATTGTAATGCCTCTTCCTAGGTCTTGGCTTTAGATCAAAAGTAGGTGTCATCCAAATTCTCTTAATTGAGTCCAATTCATCTTTAAGCCTCAAGTTAGTATTTTCTAAAGCATTATTATCAATCCTCAAGTTGCGCTCTATCTCTTTAGATTTCTTCAAATCAGATTTGAGTGAGGTGTGTGAAACTTCTAATGCATCATGCTCATCAATTAATTCCAAATGCTTTTTGTTTAAATCAACAAATTCATCAAGTAGAGCCATGTGATTTTAATCAATCAGAGAATGATCTATGAGAATAATTTCATGCTCTTTTGGTGAATTTAAAAGTTTCAACTTCAAACTAGCATGAGTTTTCTTAAGTTTTTTGTATGATGCATGAATTTTCTCACAAATTTCAAAAAATTAATCATAAGTTGGTTTACATACCTCTTCTTTATCACTTTGATCAAGATGATCTTTCAACTTTAAGCACAAGTTTGTTGTTTCATCTTCAGGTTCAGTCTTTAATGAATCAGTTGCAAAATCCGCACAAAACGCCTTTTGAAGTCTCTTTTTGTCCTTCCTGAGCTTGTGTTTTTCCTCACCCTTTTCTTTGCTTGTGTGATCTTGAAGTGTAGGACAATCCGCTCTGATATGTACAGGCTTCCTGCATTCAAAACAAACAACATCAGAAGATCCTTTAGAATATTTATTATCCTTACCTTTTCTCCAACTTTGATGATGCTTGTATTTCTTCCTTAGAAAGTTTTTGAATTGCCTTAAGATTTCTTTGATTCACTACTTTCTCTTTTTTTTCTCACTTGCATCAAGATTTCTTTGATTCACTCCTTGCTCGTAAGCAATGAGTGAGCCAAGTAAGTTATCAATCGAATAGGTGCTTAAATCCTTAGATTCCGTTATAGCAATGATTTTAGCATCAAAAGAGGAAGGCAACCATCTTAATATTTTGTTCACTTTTTCATAGTTTGAAAGTTCTTTTCCTAAGGCATGCAAAGAAGTTACAATTTGAGTGAACCGTGTATACATATCAGAAATTGATTCAGAAGGTTTCATATGAAAAAGTTTGTAGTCATGCAAGAGAATATTCAAATGAGATTGTTTTACTTCATTGGTTCCTTCATAAGTAATGCACATACTATCCCAAATCTCTTTTCCAGTAGAGCAAGTAGAAACACGCATGTAATCCTCAGACTTTAAAGCAAAAAAAATTAGTTCAAACACTTCGCATTCAATTGAGCTAAATCTCTTTCATCGATAGTCCATTCAGTAAAAGCAACTTCAGTTTTAATTCTGTTAATTTCATGAGAAGGTGGAGAATATTCTTCTTTAATAAGCATTCACATGCAATAATCAGTTGATTGCAAAAAAGTAGACATGCGGGTTTTCCAAAAATCAAAAGGAAGGTTGTCAAACAAAGGAGATCGTGTAATAGAATATCCTTCAGTTGTATTATGATTCCCAAAGTTAGCCATGGATCAAAATTCAAAAAGTTTTTAAACTTAGTTTTTATGAATCCTGCTCTGATACCACTTGAAAGTTTGTTAGGGATGTTAGGCCCTAATAACTAGTCCCGAGGCTAACCAAGAGGGGGGGGGAGAATTAAAGTGCGGAAAATTACCAAAAACAAATGTAAGTGCTTATGCGCCTCTTATAGAAGACCAATCATACGCACTAAATGTCACCTACGAGGCAAATATGAAGAGCTGCAACACACAAGCTCTCTACAAATGCAGGTATACGCACCATATTCCACATGTGAGTAGATGTAGAAATACATCAGTAAATGCAGTATCCTGTAGTCAATTTCAGTCTGTGAAGGAATAAATCTACTTACCTACCTATAGTAGTGGTGGATGCACTGCATGAGTCAAAGACCATAACAAAATACATATAGAATGCAACAAGTGTAATTTCCTATGAGCCATCATAGAAGGTTTACAATACGCCCAGTGTGTTAACCACAAGCAAAATGCAGAATAACTACAACAAATTCAAATGTCACAAACCAAAATCACCAAGGAAAAATAAGTGCGGAAAATTAAAGTGAGGAAGCAGTAAACAAGATCACAAGGATTTATAGTGGTCGGTCAACTTGACCTACGTCCACTTCCCGGAAGCACCCTCCGAGTATTGCACTACTAACGTGACTCTCCTTTAGCCCCCACAGCTAGGCGGAGAAGCCCTTACAAAAACACCTCCTTTTTGCTGCACCCAGCAAGGCAGAGAACCCAACTCCTTTTGCTTCCTCCTGAAGTAGGCAGAGAACCACGATCACTTGTTGAAACTTACCTCTCCCAACCCTTCCAAGGATAAGAAACTCTAGGGAAGAATAAGTGGAACAATGCTTGGAGTAACCCTTGTGAACCCCATCACAAGCTCCCCCTTACAAGATCCTCTCTCTCTCTCTCTCTCTCTCTCTCTCTCTCTCTCTCTCTCTCTCCCTCCCTCTCTCTCTCTCTCTCCTTTAGGTTTTCTCAGGTCAAGACAGCAGCCAGAGATCTCTCAAAAAATGTTGAACAAGAGCTCTTAAATAAAAGAGCTTCAAAGGAGCTCAATAATTGCAAGTTGCCGACTTTATCGTCAAGGATGATAAACATATCGTCCTGTACGATTAGTTCAAATCACAGATGATCGGCTAGAACATCGCCCTGAAGATGATCTGGATGATTGAAAATTAGCTTGATCATCCAGGCCAATCTCACGATTGTCCCGGCCGAGCAGTTCAAATCAGAGAAAAATCGTCCAGAGCAACGCCCTTAATTTGTGCTGGCCGATATTTATCGTCCAGGAGCAACTAATGATTTTTGAATAGATCATCCTGGTCGATCCCACGATCGTCTAGAATGATGTGATCATATCAATCATCCTTAATTACTTTCTTAATTCCTGAATCAATTTAGGCATAATTATGTAATATCGTCCAGGCCGATCGCACGATCGTCCCGGCCGATTTCCAAAAATATAAAATACCTAAATTGATTATGGCAGCTATTTCTTACTATTTTGAGCATATCAACCTGGTCTATACAAGTATTATCCAGGCCGATAAGCTAATTATGGCTGCGTTAACAAAGAATTCCTGATTAGAACTTCTGTTTTGAACTCGATCGTCCAGGCTGATATAAATATCGTCCGGGACGATGTGAGTAAAAACACAAATTCTAAATCTCTCAAGTGTGTGTGTGTAGGGTTACTTAACATCAGTCACTTCAAATATTTACAATTGACTCAAGAAAGGGTAAAAATAAAATTACAGATATACTCAGACCTAGTCTACCCAATCTTGAGCTGGCTCCATTTGTCGTCTGATCTTTTGGTCCTGAAACATTAGTAGAGGAAGGCAGTCAAAGTGTTTTCTAACATCAAAATCACAATCCATGAAATCAAGTATGCAACATAAGATACCATATTCCCAGGTTTTGAGTCCCTAAGAGATATCTAAGGATTCTCTTAACTACAGTCCGGTGGGATTCTTTAGGATCAGCTTAAAATCTAGCATAGAGATAAACTCTAAACATTATATCAGGTCAGCTAGAAGTCAAGTAAAGAAGTGATCTAATCATTCCTTGGTATTTCTTTTGATCAACAGATTTTTTATTTGAATCCTTATCTTACTAGACACTAGAGCTCATGGAGTATTTATTAGCTTAGCTTTATCCATTTCATATTTCTTCAAGATGTCCTTAGTGTACTTTAATTGTTTAAGAAAATTTCCATCATCCATTTGCCTTATACTAAGCCCAAAAAAGTAGGACAACTCTCCCATCATACTCATTGTTTTAGAAAAGTCATCACTTAAGTCTTTCTTAGAAGATCCAAAAAGTATATCATCAACCTAGATATGGATAATGAGTAAATTATCTCCTACTTTCCTTAGAAAAAGGGTGGTGTCTACGCTGCCCTTAACGAACTCCCTCTCTTGTAAGAATGTGCTAAGACTCTCATGCCAAGCTCTGGGTGCATGTTGTAATCCATATAAGGTCTTTTTGAATTTGTAAACATGATTTAGAAATAGGAAACACTCAAAACCTGGGGGTTGCTCTATAAACACATCATCTTTTATTACCCCATTCAAAAAGGCACTCTTGATATCCATTTGGAAAGCTTAAATCCCTTATAACATGCAAAGGCTAGTAGCACTCTAATGGCTTCCAATATAGCTACAGAGATAAAGGTCTCCTCAAAATCAATCCCTTCTATTTGGTTATACCCTTTAGCCACCAATCTTTCCTTATTCCTAATCATCACACCAGAATCATTTATTTTATTCTTAAAGATCCATTTGGTTCCTACTACACTTTGATTATTAGGTCTTTATACTAACTCCAAAACATCATTCCTCACAAACTGGTAAAGTTTTTCTTGTATAGCTAAGATTCAGAATTTATTAGAAAGGGCTTGATATATGTTAGTGGGTTCAATTATTGTGATAAAGGTAAAGCAGTTTATTTCATTCCTAAGTTCATGCATTGTTCTGACACCTTTAGAAGGATCTCTTAAGATCAGTTCTTTAGGATGACTCGAAGAATATCTTCAATCTCTAAGTAAAGGGATTTAAGGTTCTACTTTATCCTCCAGATGACCAGTTTCTACTCCTTGGGTAATCTCACCTACTTCATTAGTGTTTTGAGTCTCTACCCTTTTCTCCAAATTAGTAGTTTCCACTTCTTGGGTAATCTCTCCAACTTCATATTCTTCCTCAACTCTAGACTTCTTAGGATAAGATTCATTAAACACTACATGAATAGTCCCCTCCACCACCAATATCCTCTTATTAAAAACTCTAAAGGATTTTCTAACACTTGAATATCCTAAGAACACTTCATCATATTTTAAGCCAATTTTTCCTGAGAGTGATTTCCCATTGTTAAGAATGAAAACCTTACAGCCAAAGATGTGGAGGTGAGAAAGGATAGATGTCCTATCCTTAATGATCTCATAGGGTATCTTATTCAGTTTGGATCTAACATTCACCCTATTTAACACATAATAAGCTATATTTATCACTTCAGCCCAAAAGTATTTGGAAGTGAATACTCATCAAGCATGGCTCTAGCATCTTTAACTAAAGTCTTGTTCTTCCTTTCAGCTACCCCGTTCTATTGAGGGGTCCTAAGAGCTAAGAAGATGTAACTAAATCCTTGATCCTTACAGAAAGTTATAAATATCATATTTTTAATCTCTTCACCATGGTCACTATGAATGATCAAAATCTCATAACCTAGCTTTTTCTAAATCCAAATGAAGAAGGATCTAAATTTATCAAAAGACTCACTTTTATGTGACAAAAATCTAATCCAAGTGAACCTCAAGTAGTCATCGATAACACAAATCCATAGACTTTTCCCTCTAAGCTGGCAGTGCTAATGGGTCCAAACAAATCCATATGAAGGACTTCTAAGGTCTAGAGGTGCTAATGTCCTTAATGGATTGAAAAGAGAATTTGATTTTTTTTCCTAGTTGGCAGGCACAACACAGGTAGTCCTTAGTTAACTTAAGCTTGATGACATCTCTAACTAGGTCCTTTTGGGTTACTCCTAAGGATTTTTATGCTAGCATAACATAATCTCCTATACCACAACCAAAACTCATCAATAATAATTTTTAAGATATATGAAGTAGCCCATTCAATGTTATTTAAATTAAGCATGTAAACATTATTATTCCTTTTTCCCTATAATTTAGTGTCATTATTTAAACTAATGATGCATGTGTTTAAAAAAAAATTTAGTATAAAGCCCTTATCACAAAGCTGTCTGATCCTGTGAAAGTTATGTTTCAAGCTATCAATATGTAAAACATTTTTAATCAAAAGGTTCTTGGAGTTTTTGATTATACCTATGCCCTCCACTTCTCTAGTGGTGCTATCTCCAAAAGTGACCTTGCCTCCAGCCCTGGCGTCCAGCAAAATGAATTGATTGGCATCTCCAGTCATGTGTCATGAGCATCCGTTGTCTAGGTACCACATGCTCTCATGAGTTATTTGGTGAGCGTACACCTAAAAAATCATCAAATATCAGATTTAGGAACCTAAACAAGGTTGGGTCCCTTCTTATGGAAAGAAGAATATAAAGCATGTGTGTTATATTGTGAATCATGCAATTTAGGTCCTACACTCAATGTGTACTATGGTGAATAGAGCAAGTGTGGGAGATGTGTCCTAACTTGCCACATAAAAAATATCTAACATCAGGAAATGGGTTGACTAATATACTCGGGTTATAGTGCCTCTTCCTAGGTTTGAATGATGCATGGTGATTTGTTGGATTGTGAAACTCAAGCATTGTGGGTGGTTTTCTATTCTCATTGTAAGCAGTTAGTCTAACTTCTAAAAACTTGTTTGAATTTTTAAGAATAGAAATTTTTATTTTTAAAGCATGCTCTTTAATGTCTAAATCATTTGCAAGAGTATCCAAATTCTTTTACATAATTTCTAATTCAATGTTTAATGCTTTCAAAGAATCATGCTCAATGATTAAATCAGAATACTTTTTATTTAACTCATCAAATTCATAAAGTAATATCATGTGATTTCTATCAAGTGTAGAATGATCCTTATGGAAAACCTCATGCTCTTTTTGTAAGTTTAAAAACTCCAATTTTAAGCTAGCATATAATTTCTTAAGCTTTCTATACGATGAATGAATTTTTTCAAAACCATCAAGTAGTTGATTGTAAGTTAGTTCACATACCTCTTCTTGGTCAGACTGACCAAGATGATCATCTGCCATCAAACACAAGTTTGTTGCCTCCTCTTCAGCTTTAGTCTTAGAGGAGTCAAATGCAAAATCTGCCTAGAAAGCCTTTTGAATTCACTTCTTATCCTTCCTAAACTTGGGTTTCTCCTTACCCTTCTCCTTGCTTGGGTGTGACTTAAGTGTAGGGCAATCAACTTTCATATGTCCCAGCTTCTTGCATTCAATACAAATGATATCATAAGAACCTTTAGAATTCTTGCTACTCTTACCTCTGTTTCATTTCTGATGGTGCTTTTATTTCTTCCTTAGAAAGCTTTTGAATTGCCTAGTGATTAAGGTAACATCATCGCTTTCAGACCAAGAAGAATTTGTATCCGTATCACTAGCCTTCAGCGCTACAGTTTTCTCCTTCTTTTTCTCACCTATATCAAGTTGTCTTTGGTTCACTCTTTATTCATAAGTAATGCTCATCTAAGCAAGTTTTCTATAGAGTAAACATTAAAATCCTTGGATTTAGTTATCGCAGAAATCTTAGCATCAAAGAAAGAAAGCAAGCATCTCAAATTTTTGTTAACTTTCTCAGAGTTAGTTAACTCTCTTCCTAAGGCATGTAGTTAGGTGAAAATTTAAGTAAACCTAGTATACATTTTAGATATCAATTCCCTAGGTTTCATGCAAAAGAGTTTGTAGTCATGAAGTAAAATATTCAAATTAGATTGCTTAACTTCACTTGTATCTTCATAAGTAATACATAACGAATCCCATATTTCTTTATCAGTAGTACAAGTTGAGACACACAAGTAATTTTCTGATTTCAAAGCACACAAAAAGGTTCAAACATTTTGCATTAATTTGTACTAGATTCCTATCATCAAAAGTCTATTCAATAAATGGAAGTTTAATTTTAATGCCATTTATTTCATGTGATGCTGCAGAATAACCTTCTTTAACATGCATCCACATACGGTAATCAATAGATTATAAAAAGGTGGACATGCGAGTTTTCTAGAAATTAAAAGGTATATTGTCAAAAAGAGGTCGTCGGGTTATGGAATACCCTTTCACAGTATTTTGGTTACTAAAGTTAGCCATGGATCAAATTCTAAAGTTTTTAAAAACTAGATTTTATGAATCTCTCTCTGATACCACTTGAAAGTTTGTTAGGGTTGTTAAGCCCTTATGAACTAGCCTGAGGTTAACCAAGAGGGGGTGAATTAGTAGTTTTAAAAAATCTTAAATAAAAAGAATAAGCTTTATGAAATATTTTAAAACATAAGACATAGGATCACCCACATGAAAATAAAGTGCAGAAATTTAAATATGAAAACGTAATAAGAAATAACACACTAGATTTTATAGTGGTTCAATCAACTTGACCTGCGTCCACTCCCCAGAGCCTCACCTCCAGGTTTTGTACTAAACTCAATGACTCTCATTTTTCTCCCAAAGTAAAGGGAAGAAGCCTATACAAAAACTCCTTTCCACCGACCCCGGTGAGCCAAAGAACCTGACTCCTTTCACTTCCTCCTGAAGCAGGAAGAGAACCTAGACTCCTTTTTCTTCCTCCTGAAGTAGACAAATAACCTTGATCAATTACTGAAGAAGTCCTCCCAAGAGCCTCCAAGAAACCAGGGACCTGGATCCTTACTGGGAGCAACCTTTGTGAAACCCTCATAAACTACCCCTCAAAATATCCTCTCTCTCTATCTTTCCCAAGCTTTCCTTCTCCTTCTCTTGGCTCTCTCAGATTAGGACAGCAGCAAAAGATATCAACTTGAATAATTTAGAGATCTTATAAAAAAGGGCTTAACATTTTCCCTAAATTACAACAAGCCATCGAAGATTATACATGTCCTGTACGATCAGTTTATTTTCAGCCCTTTCAGCCAGGACAATCTGGGAGGGCTAGACAATTGGAACCCTTATTTGTTATGATCGTCTAGGATGATATGGACATCATCATGTACAATTAGTTTAAAACCTTACATATCATCTAGAACATAATTATGTTCATCCAGGGCCATATATGTTGGACGATGAAGAAATATAACTTATCTTCTAGAACGATCATTGAATCATCATGTATGGTTAGTTCAAAATTAGGGATTTGGGTCCACTACATCGCTCGGCTGGTCCAGGTGATCCAGGAGAAGATGAAGGTTCTTATAATTGATCATCCTTGACGATGTTGCGATCGTCCAAGATGATATGATCGATTCAATCAAACCTTATTTGCTTTCCTTAATCACCTGATTAATTTTAGGCATGATTGAAATGAATTGTCTAGGATGATATGGGATCATCCTATATGAATTATTAAAATAAAATCATACCTAAAAGAGTTGACAGCTAATTCTTTCTGATTTGAGCCTATCATCGAGGATGATAATTATATCTTCCAAAATGATTTGCCTAATTCAGCTGCCTTAATCAGGATGCTCTAATTAGGGTTTCTTTTTTAAATTAATCATCTAAGATAATTTTTTATCACCATGAATGATATGATCAAAAATAGAAAACTCTAAAAAAGACAGAAATTCTCCCATTGCGTTTGTGTGTGCAAGGTTACTTTGCACCAGGATTCACTTTATTATATTTGACTCAAGAAAAGGTAAAAACCCTTGAAGTACACATACAGATTGACTCAGTCCTAATCGATCCAATCTTGAGCTAGCTTAATTTGTAATTAACCTTGTGGATCTGAAACATTAGTAGGCAAGGCAACACAAATATATATGCAATTGTAATTGTAGTATGAAAACAGGAATGTCAAAATTGTTTGTTATCATCAAAATTATAATCCTTGAATCCATGTTTGAAACAATTTGCATCCATTCTTAATTCATAAAGTAAGTATATACCACCACATATTATCTATCCAAAAAGTAGATAGTATTATCTAGAAACTTCAAACTAGCTGAAGATGATAAAGAAAATGAAAAAAAGTTAAAGTAAATAAAATAAAGAAAAATATTAAGTAGAATATCTTGACCTTGAACAAAATATGCACTGAAATCCTACCCCATGTATAATGAGGTAGTAGAATAGCAATGAGCTACAGTGAGACTATAGTATGGAAAAATGAAAAGTTGCTAAGTAGTAAAAAAGAAATACATGAAAATAAAGATGTATATAATATATATCAATTTGGAATCAAGTTTGTATGATGAATCATATCTGTTTGAAAAAATAATAGGTTATAGAATATATAAATATCATTGGAAAATTGAAGTTTGATGTTTCTTTAGAGATAATTAGTTACTAGGTTAGGGTCAAAATCACTCTAAATGATAATCCATAAGTGACTACCTCATAAAGCATAACTATGTAGAGAATATAGCTCTAACCCCATTATTTTAAAATGATATAGCTATGTTAGTATTAAAAGTTTCTCCCACTCTAAATTTAGATTATACACCTTGTAAATTTCTCCCTTCCACAAGCAAAAATAATAAAATTGATGTAATTAATAATGATCCATTTTAAATAAAATAGTAGAACTTCCTTTTTAATGGTACTCTACTATTGTAATAAATTTTACTAAGCAAGGTTGATCATTGTTAGCTTAGATAAATTTATGAAGTAAAAAGTATTATAAACAAAAATGAAAAGTATGTGCTAAATTTGGTACTCTATGTCAATTTGATGATGATGAATATTACTTAATGGTAACTAGCAATATAGAGTCTAACTCTTTTCAAAGATGCTACATCTTTTAATGGAATTTTTTAAGAGTCTTTAAATGTTCTATCACTCTCAAGTTTGGAATGCACCCCAAACATAAAGAGGAGATTAAATAAATCATTGATGATTTAAAAGTAATAAATCTATGTGATAAAGAAAACTCTTATATGATATTCATAGGCTATCTAATGACGTTGAGGAAAATAAAATAATTAAATTTCTATAAGTCTTTAAAGATTATTTTGCCTAGAGTTATGAAGAAATACTTGAATTATTTCACAATATAGAAATTCATAATCTAGAAATTTAACCTCATATGTTTTCCATAAAATAAGAACCTCAGCACATGTGGCTTGATTTAGAATAATAGGTCATTATTAAAGTCAAGAAATTAATCAAAGTTGATTTCATCATGAAAGAATTTTAAATTTGTTTACTAATTTTATTCTAGTTAAGAAGAAGAGTGGTCGTATTTTGTGTAGACTACAAAGGCTTAAGGATAGCCTAACCTAAAGATGAGCTTTCATTACCCATATAATAACTCCCATGGTAGATATTACTTCCTCGCATGTATTATTCTCCTTGTTTGATGTCTAATCTAGATATAATCAAATTAAAATGTCTCCTTCATATGAAAGTATACAAATTTAGAATGCCTATACGAGTCTTATACTATAAAGTTACACCCTTCAAACTAAAGAATGCTAGAGAAATATACTAGCAGTAGTGATGAGGATCTTGGATGAATATATCCATCAATAAGTGAGTGTTATGTCAATTATCTAGTCATTAAAAGTTATAAAAGGGAAGACAGTCTAAATGATCTAAGAGTTACTTTTCAATAACGTCATCGATATAATCTTAAAATCAATCTTCATAAGTATGCTTTTAACATTACATCAGGAAAGTTTCTAGATTTCATAGTAAGTATAATTTAAATACGTGGGTTATTTACCAAAAAACCTGAAATATATACCATTAGGGAATTTTGGGAATTTTTCCAACTAATGTCAAATAAGCTTGATAATGAGAAAAGTAAGGTCATAAGTGATGCTAAGATGAGTTTCAGTCACTTGAATTAAAGTTTAAAGCTTAAAAGTTTGGTTTTTCCTAATATGGGTCTTAAGGGAATTTTTGTAATTTTATTACATATGGTCAAATAGATTTGACCTTGGGTGAGGAATAATCCCAAATTTCCTAAGTCGTAAGGCCATGAACCTTAAAGGGTAAAAATAAGGTTAATAAAAATTTTGTAATTTTTTGTAATTTTAAGGTTTGGCTTTTTTTTTAACCAAAGGTTTACTTAGAAAGTTATACTTCCTACATGGGGTGACTTAGGAAGTGTCCTAAGTATCTAAGAGGTTTTCAAGTCATTCTATGGTTTATTAGGACATAGGTACACCTATAAAATTAATTGGCTTATCCTAGTGTTCATTTAATTTTTAAACTTTGGTTGACTTCAAACATCAAAATACTTCAAAATGGTTTTAAGTGTTATATGAAATATTGTTAAAGGTCTTGGACACCTCATAGGGACAAACTATGGTCAACTTAGACAAGGATTGTAAGGGTTCTATAGGAACAAGTACTTAAGAATTTTTAATATTTCAGGGCTAGGCAACATTAAGATATTGTAAATCTACCTAAGTGGGCTCTATAGGAAAATGTCCTACATTACAGAAGATATGCAGGTGCTAATACTAATCTCAAGAGTTAATTGTTTTAAAAATTAGCTCAAATATAACTACTTGTTAAGTGAGCGACCTAATCCTTCATTTTCCATAAAAAAGACATTAGTAATTAATGGGGCGAGGGAGTAACCTAAAGAATTATAAAAATGACATAGGACTCTATCAATCATAAAATATTTATTAGGTTTTCTTCGATATAACAATTTAAAAAATCATACATAATATATGCAAGTATATATGCCAAACTAAGTAATATAGTTATAGAGTAGAGTATATATCCCATAGAGAAGAATGTTTACATATAAATACTATTACTATCTACTTCAACTATAGCAATTATCCTACTCAATAAAAATAATTTTTATGGAAATTTAATCATTTAATTTATAATAAAAAATAATTAAATGAAACATTATTTAGATAAATTAATTTGGATTGATGGAATGTAAATGTAATATGTTTCCTAATGATTTTGTTTTATATGGATGTTATTTAAAGCATATGCATCATAGACCACTTAGTCAAGCATGAATAGATAAACGACAAATTAAACCTTGCAACTTCAATACCACTCTAAAATCTTATAGTTTGTCACCTTATGAGAATCTTAGAAGAGTAAGAAAATCATGTACTATTAAAACCCCCTCATTATAATTCATCTTTATATATTTTATACATGACATGCACTATGCCTTTTCTTACATCATACAAATCTAACATACATGGTTGTGTCTGCTTTCCTATTCTTAGGATTCACATTACAACTGATATTAACTACACATATAGCCACTGTGATCATTAAATGAAGTCCTAGAATATTAAAAACATCTTAAAATTATTGATGAAGAGAATTCTTTAGTACTCCACATTTCATTTAAACCATCAATAAAAAATTTGAGAATTTAGCCAGACATGATGATCAAGTGAAGCAAATTCATTTTCATAAATTGCATAAAAGAAAGAAAGAACAAAAGAAAATATATCATCAGATGAGTTCAATGAACTCCTTTACACACCTCCTTGAACTTACAAAATTTCTTCCACAAACACAAGCCAAGCACTCTAGTGCAATGTATCTAGTACTTATCTAAATTCCCTTAGTTGTCACTTCTAAGGAAAAATTAAAGAATCATTATAAAGACTTAAATTTATGAAGTGATTGAACACCCTACTTACATTACAAATGGAATCTTTATAAAAAAATATAGAAAAAATATTCTGGCACCACGGTGCTCGAGACACTTATGCTACCGTGCCTATAAAATGAATTAACACTATAGCGTTGAAGGTTTTTTCTCTGTTGTGGTGCCTGCTAACATGGAACCAACGTTTAGTGAATTGATGCATCACTTTGTTGGAAGATTATGTCCTAAGTGATTACAACTATAGTGTTGAAGCGCTGCTGAAGGTTGAGAACTATGGTGTCCATGTGTCATTCTCCTTATCTTGATGGTGTTAGAATTTGGCACCACAACACTATGTAGATAGAGACTAGGCTTTGCGGCGTTGACTCATCCGATGTTGTGGAGCTCTGAAATATAGATTGGGCATCATCATGATTATATTTTGATGCTCTTGTGGTGTCAATGATGTTGTCATGGTAGTACAATGTTTGAAGTCGAAGTGTTGTACCAAACTTAAAAATTTTGCCCATGTACAAACACAATAAAAATATTATGTTTTTAGTTACAAATTAATGCATAAAAATTAATATTATTTACACTTATCAATCCTCCCCAGCTTAAACTCCTTCTTGTCCTAAAGCAAATAAAAGTTTTTAATTCTAATTAAGTGATTAGCCAAAATAAAAAGTGAAAATTCAAAATTAGTAAAATATAGGACGATATATTACTATCTAGAAATAATAAAAATGAATCAAAGTTATACTTCTAGTTTGGAAAAATACCAATTGTTAAGCTTAATCAATCATTCTTAATTTTACCTTATTCAAAATTATAAGTTGAAGATTTAATCATTAACTTTTGAATGTTGAAGTGAAAATCATAGTTTAATAACTAGATATGGTTGTAGTTAGAATTGTACTTTCATTAATTCACCATCCCTTATATTAGCTCTCTCAGCTTATCCTTTATAGTTTTTGTATAAGATTATATTTCAAATCTTAAGCTTTTAGTGATGTTAATTTTTTATTGTACTCATCTCTTTCTTTTGAAAATTTTCATTTATTTTTCATTTTAAGAACTATTTGTAATTCTTTTTCTTTTACTTCTGTGGAGTACATTGTTAATGATTTTGAATATCAGCTTCTTCTTTAGGATTCTCCTATAATCTTAATAATTTTAATGTATGGACTTAATGAAATTACTAATTTCAACTTCAAGTAATCTATGATTTCAAATTTTAATCAACTAATATCTAATTTTTTGTACTAATTATTTATTTTAAAAGTTAAATTCATAGAGGTTTATCTTAAAAATTCAAATTAGGATAATAGCTCAAATGTTTAAATGAGGTAAGTATTAATTTTTTTAACCTATGAAATGTAAATAAAGTTCATTAAAACGAGGATATAGTGTTTTATTATTATCATTAATTTTATATTTTTTTTAATTATCATTTTTATATGGGTTAATTAAATAATCAAAATAAAAAAATAATTGGACGATAATTAAAATTTAAGTATGAAAGGAATTTGTTAATATGTAAATAAACACAAACAACATTATAAACACATATATTTATATGAGTGATAAAAAATGCAAAAAATATGTGTTGAAAATAAAACATTATATAACATTAACATAACATAACATAATAAGTACTAGAATAGGGTTGCCTCCCAGAAGCGCTAAGTTTTAAATCTTTAGCCAGCCGATATCAATCATTACTTTTTCAAAATGAACCAATTCAGATATTTCTTACAATTAATCAATATCTCCTCCTAAATAAGGTTTCATTATATAACCATTTATTTTAAAGATATGCAAGCTTTTCTTGTTTTATATTTCCATAGTCCCATAGGAAAATATTTTTATGACAAGGAATGACTCTGACCACCTAGATTTTAATTTTTTTTGGGAATAGCTTAAGCCTAGAATTAAAAGTAAAACATCTTGATCAGGAGTGAATTCTATCTTAAGAATTTTTTATCATATCATTTTTAACTCTTTCATTGTAAATACTTACATTTTAATAAGTTTTATTTTTAATTTCTTTTAATTCATTCAATTGCAGTAGTCATTTTTCTTTAATGTTTACAAGATTTGAATTCAATTCTTTGACTCCTCCAATTCCATATGAAGATGATGAACCTTCCTAAAAACAAATTTATGAGTTATACAAATTAGAGTTTTAAATGCAGTTTTATAGGTCCATAATGCATCATCCAATTTAATTTCCCAAACTTTCCTACTAGGACTGATAATCTTTTCAAATATCCTCTTATTTTCCCTATTACTAAGTTTATCTTTCCCACTAGTTTGAGGATCGTAAGCAATAGCTATCCTATGGAAAATCCAAAAATTCTTAAGGATAGTTTCTATTATTTTTTTACAAAAATGACTTCCTCCATCACAGATTAAAACTCTTATCATCCCAACTCTTGAAAAAAATATTTTTCATTAAGAAATTAATCATAATTTGACAATCAGCTTTAGAGGTTGTCAGTCATTCAATCCACTTAAAATCATAATACACATCTATTATAATATATTACTTTCCATTCATTAGCAAAAAACGAACCATAAATTCTAATCACCAGACATCAAATGTTTTGATTTCCAAAAAAAAATTCATTAGCATTTCATTTCTTTAAGTTATACTTCCTACCCTTTATTATTGATTACATCTTTATACATATTCCTTCACATTCTTAAATAAGGTAGGCCAATAAAATCAAGCTTGAAGTATTTGGAAATAGTTCTAAATCTTCTAAAATATCCCACATAGTTTGAGTCAAGACACTCACTAATAATGGAGTTTATTTTATCAATAGAAACACATCTTCTTATGATTTGATTATTGCAAGATTTAAATAAATAGGGTTCATAAAAAAAACAATATTTAATATCACGCATAAACTTCCTTTTTGAGATACAAATAATTAATGAGGAAGTATTCCGCTTACAATGAAATTTATAATATCAACATACCCGAAATATTTGTTTAACTCGAGAGAAAATAATTATTCTGAGGTGATTTTTGGGTGATTCTAAGGCTTCCTCACATGCACTGGTTTTCTCTTCTCGTGGCTTCTTCTCATCGCATTTTCCAATTGTCTGCTCTTTCTATTTGTGTTTTGTTGTTTATCATTTCTTCATTTTGAGGTTTTGTTGGTTTTTGGTGTTGGGTGATGACGACCACTTTGTCATCGAACCTGACATCTTCCTCTCTTTTTGAGGGGAAATCATGATCCTTTAAAGATGTTTTAGCTAGTTCCTCGTCTAGTGCCATGAATTTAAAATTTTTGCAGTATTCCTTCAAGGGCTGCCCGGCACTCTTGTTTAAAGACTCGGTTGTTGATCGGTTAGCATCCCCTTATACTTTGATGCTTGTTGGTAAATTCGTGTTGAGACGTCCTAACCCTGATATTATATGAAATTTTTTTCTTAACCTAAAACTTTCCATATCATTTCATGTTGGTTTACTATATCAAAGACATGTTAATATCCAACTTTCTAATGATCTTGATTATAACTGCTTTTTTGCTAGGAGATCTTATTATATCCAAGAATGTAAAATGTGGTTGCTTAAATGGACTCCAAATTTTGATGTTAGGGAGGAATCCCTTATTGCTCTAAGTTGGATTTCTTTTCGAATTAGAGACTTCACTTCTTTAATCATAAAATTCTTTTTTGTATGGTTTCTATTTCTGGGAGTCTTTACAAACTGACCAAGCCACTACCATTGTGTCGTGTCCGTCTATTTCTTGGGTGTTAGTTGAACTAGATGTCTCTAAAAACCATCCTAGTGAGATATAGATTGGGTAAGAATTCAAGGGGTATTTCAAAAAAACTTGAGTTTGAAAATTTACCTATATTTTATTCTTTTTGCAAGATGCACGGCAATGGCATGAATGACTATTTTTGGAAACAATCTCATCTCCATAAAGAAAAGGATTCATTAAAACATAATGAGGGGGTGGTTGCTCAGGTTGTCTCTAATCCTACTCAAGCTAATTTAGAGGACAATGCTTCGAATCCTCCTCAAAATCTTAAGAACCTGATGGTGGTTAATGTGGAGGACCCTCTTCCTTCTAATCGAAACGATGCTTCATTGAATCATGATCAGGGAGTTATTATTCAATCATTTGCTTTTTCTATTATTGATTGTCAAAATAATATGAAGCATACTTTGACTAGTATTTAAGTTCCTAATATTGCAATTATTGAAACTACCCCTTCTTGCACTTTTAATCAAAATGTTTACGAGTCTAGTGGTATCATGCTTACCTCCTATTCTTCTAATCCTTTAAATGAACAAGAAGTTTTGGCTATTCAAGAGCCTTGCAAAGAGGGTGAGAGGATTGATATCACTTTAGAGGAAGGTGAGTTTGTTTCTATGGACAATGGCTTGCCTATCTCTAAATGCATTAAAGAGCTTATTGTGAGGAGCCGTGAGACTATAGAGGATGATGGTATTTTTATGGAGGATGAATGTCCTCAATAGACTACTCTAAGGGAACACCCAAGTGGTAGTAAGACTGTTTCTACATCTTATTATAATAATAATGCTTTGACTGATATTGAGGAAATGAATATTATTTCTAAATGTTTTACTAGGGATGATAATGATTTTAGTTTTAGTAAAGTTCATAATAAAAGAGGAAGGAAGCCTAAGCATATTTCTTTGCAACCTCCTAGAAACACTCGATCACATACTTCCCATTAATTTTTTTCTTTATGTTTAATGCTATTATTTTGAATATGAGGGGCATTCATTGTCCTTCTTCTAGAATTCATGTTAAGAACTTATGTCGTGTGCATAACCTTTCTATTCCTGTGTTGCTTGAGGCTCTTATTTCCTCTTCTAGGTTGTTAAACACCTCTTATTTTTTGGGCTTTATTCATGTTATTTCTAATGTGGCCTAACAAGCTTTGGGTTTTCTGGAAATATTCTATTAAAATGATGTTATTGGTGATTTTACTAAAGTTGAGGCTCTTAATTTTTATTGTTCTGTTTCTTTTGTGCATGTTGCTTCCTCTCTTTGTAATAGAAAATTTCTTTGGGAGCAACTTATTGATTTTCATAATATTTGCAGTTTTCCTTGGCTTACTAGTGGTGATTTTAATGCTATCACTAACCCCTCTGAAAGGATTGGAGGTTCCTCTCCTTCTTACCGTTCTATAAAGGATTTTAATAATATGATATTAAATTACAACTTAATTGATATTGGTTTTGGGAGGATTTCTTGGCTTAACTCCCTTATTTCCACCAATATGAAGCATCTAAGTAGAACTTCTTTTATCACTCCCCTTTACTTATTAGCCTTAAGTTTAGACATTCTAATGCTTCTTCCCAATTTAGATTCCAAAACATGTGGTTATTTCATGACTCTTTTTTTGATGGTGTTATGAATAATTGGCAAGATCCGTTACATCCAGATAATTCTAGTTTTGGCATGTGAAGATTTTGGTTTAAGCTAAAAAGACTGAAATAAGTTTTAAATTGGTGAAATCATCATGTTTTTAAAAATCTTTTCTCTAATATCCTGCAAGCTGAGCAACTTATTAATTCACTTGTGTTGTCTTGACAAGATGATCCTAATGATACCAATTTCTCTCTTTTAAAGAAGTCCAAAGAGGATCTTTTTATTTCAAGCTCAGGAGGAGGTTTTTTGGAGGTAGAAAGCTGCTGCTGAGCACTTGGTTGAAGGTGATAGCAACACTAAATATTTCCATGCATTGGTTAAGAGAAAATGGGTTTAAATAGTATTAGTAAAATCCAAAGGGAGGATGGTTCTGGCACTGATAATTTTGTGGAGATTGCTAATTTAGCTGTGCAATATTTTCAAACATGTTTCAATAAAGTTGGAATATTATTGATAATGATATTTTTACTTCTATTTTAGATTTTTTTTTAGTAAACCTATACCAAAGTATTTTACTTCTACTTCTATTGTGCTTATTCCTAAAAATAATGATGTTAACACTTGGAATGATTTTAGACCAATCAAACTTTGCCCTTTTTTCAATAAGCTGATCTCTAAAATTATTATGAATCATCTTACTTCTATTTTAACTATAATTATTCCTCCTAATCAGATGAGTTTTGTGAAAGGTAGGACCATTATGGATAAGATTTGATTAGCTCATGAATTCTGCCAAGATTTGGATATTAGGGTGAGAGGGGGTAATTTAATTTTAAAGCTTGATATTGTTAAGGCCTATGATAATATTGATTGGAATTTTTTTTATCTTACTTTAGAGTTTTTGTATTTGACTATGTCTTTATCAAGTTTATTAAGAATTGTATTGAAGATGTTTATTTTTTTATAATTGTTAATGGTTCTAATAATGGCTTCTTCAAAGCTTCTCATGGCATAAGGAAAAGTGATCTTATTTTCCCTTCTCTCTTTATTATTGCTCCCTAATTTCTTTCTAAGGGTCTTATAAATTTATTTGATGCTAATCCTGGCCTTTATTTTAGAACTTTGGGAGGTGTTCCCATATCTCATTTGTGCTTTGTGGATGATTTTATTATTTTTACTAATATGACTATTAATAAAATTCAAAAACTTATGGATTTCTTTTATCAATTTGAGATGGTTAGTTGCATATCCTTTAGCAAAAATAAAAGTTGTTTCATTGCTTCAAAAAGAATTTCTAATGATCGTATTTTAGCTATTAAAAATCTTATTAGCTTTACCCATGTTCACTTGCCCATCAAATATCTAGGTGTCCCTCTTTTTTATGGGAGGAGGAGATATTTCTTGTTTGATGATCTTACTGCCTCTGTCCAAAACAAATTGTTATATTGGGAGTCCAAATTCCTTATCTTTGGTGGTAAAGTTATTCTTATTAAAAGTGTTCTTTGTGCTTTACTGGTTTATAGTTTTCAAACTTTTTTTCTAACTCAAGCCGTTTGTGATAGGATTCACAAACTTATTAATAATTGTTTTTGGAAAGGCACTTCTTCTAGCTCTAAAATCAATTGGACTGCTTGGGAGAAGTGTTGTGGTGTTTTGGCTGAATGTGCTCTTGCTTGTAAAAATTTTAATGACCTAGATAAGGCTTTTTCTTTTAAACTTTGGTATAATTTGCACTCTAATGATACTCTTTGGGCAAATTTTATGATTTTTAAGTATTGTGTTGGCAAGCACACTACTAATTGTTTTTCTAAACAAGGTGATTTAAGAGTTTGGAAAAGACTTTGCAAGGTTAAATTGGAGGTGGAGCCCTTTATTTCTTGGGAGTTTGGTGATGGGAATATTTTCTTTTGGTAGGATCGGTGGTTAGGCAAACACTCTATTGACTTTATTTTGAATTCTTCCTCTACTGCTTCGATTAAGGTCAACTCCTTTTTTAATGATAATTGAAGAATTTTGCATAGATATTTACCACTGATGATAATCTCCCTAAAAAGGGTTTATGGCTTCCAAGTGTCAATGTTGTTTCCATTTGGAGAATATGCATCATGTATTTATGTCTGGCCCTATTGCTATTAGAACTTGGGTCTAATTTGATGATTTGTTTCATTTAAATTATTTTAATGGCAATCTGTCCCTTAAATATATGCTTAATGCTTAGCTTATTAACTCTAAAGGTCACATCCGTAATGTTACTCCTTCTCTCATTCTTTAGTTTCTCTGGTTGGAAAGGAATAATTCCCTTTTTAATGATGTGAGGATGGAACATCATAATGTCATTTAAAGGGTTATGGATAAGGTTTGCTTGCTTGTGGTTGTTAAGTTACTTTCTTATAAGAATCTTAAGAATTATTATTTTGTTGGCAATGCTTTAGGGATCAGTTTGACGGGTGCCCTGACTGATTCTTGTGCTAATATTATATATTGGACCGAACCTCCCAGAAACTTCTTTAAATTGAATATGGATGGTGCTTGTTATGAGTCTTCTGGGGGTTGTGGTGGTACTATCTGGGATAGTTATGGCTGCCTTATTTTAGCTTTTGTTGGGCCTGTTCTTCTTCGCAATTATGCTAATTCTATCACCTTGTCCATTCTTTATGGTGTTCAATTATGTGTTTCCCTTAACTTAACTAATTTACTCATTGAACAGAACTCTAATTATGATTTCTGGTCATTTTTAGTTGAGGGGGATACATTTTGTATCTCTGATCTTTTCTACCATATTAGAGAAATTAAAAAGCTAATTGTTTTTTTGAATTATTCGTTTCTACACACTAACAAGTAGGGGAATGTGTGTTCTTCTTGGCTTGCTAAAAGGGGTTGTACCATTGATTATTTTATTGATGTTATTGGGATCTCCATTTCGGTTCCTCTTCGTGGTTTGCTTAAACTGGATGAGCTTGGTATTCCTTATGTTACTTCTTAGGTGGTTTTCCTCCTTGGTGGGTCATTGGTTGATTGGTTTGTTGTGGTTTCTTGGTGGTTGGGTTATTTTTTTATTTCTTTATCTTATTTCTATTTTTGGATTTTATCAGTTGGAGGATTGTGGTGGTATACATCATATGGCTTGGCCTGTTTGGAGGGCTGTCTAGCTTGATGGTCTCCTGAGGTGGTGTTTTTTGCTTCTTTGGGACTATCAGTTCTTCTCTTTGTTAGGTGAGATCAGTTGTTGACATAATTTTGTGAGTTTTGGTATTTTTAGTAAGTGGTGGTGTAGTACTACTGTGATTGCTACTACTTGTTGTCTTTTGGGTCTATTTTGGCCCTATTTTTTTATTTTTGTGGTTATTTGTTATTATCTACTTTTATTTCTGGTTCCATCTTAGGTTATTGTGGCTTCCTTGCATTTCTGGGTGCCTTTATGGTTCCTTTTACTGTTGTTTTCTATTGTGGTTGCTTGCGGCATCTTTTTTGGCTTATGAATTTCTGTGCGGATATTGGGTTAATTTTGACTAGTTTTCCTGTTAGGCGCCTATCTCCTTTCCATTTCTTTGGGTTCTATGATTTAGTTGGTTTTCTTTTTTTTGGGCTTTCTGTTGGCTGGTATGGCATTTGGTCCTGTTTCTTTGCTGAGAATTTCTAGGTGCTGTATTTAATTTCTTACCTGCATTTTTCGGGTCTCTTCATTATAGCTGCGATCTAGATGGTTTTAGACTTAAGCTATGATTGCACTGATATTGTTACTGAGAGTTTATCCCATTGGTGCTCTCCTTCCTTCAGGGTGTTGCTTTGGATTGCTGGGGATTTTTTATTGGTTTGGATGGGATTCTAGGCAGTTTTGCCTATGGTCTTCATTTATCTGGGTTATTGGTTTGGATTTTGTTTCATGTCAGCTACTGGAGTGCATTTGGACTGGTTTTTTTTTTTTCTATGGAGGATTTGCACCTTCTTGTGGGTGGCCTTAGACTATTTTATTCTAGTTTTGGGTTTCTGTTTTTCTGTTGTTGTGCCTTTGGGCTGGGTGCTTCTAATAACCTTATGCTTGTGTCTTGGTGTATTGGTGTTATCCCCTACTGCTTGGGTTATTTAGAGAGTTGGATGGTGTTTGCACCTGAGGGTTGGATTGAGTGGCTTGTGGAGTACCTTGATGAGGCATCTTTTACTAATTTAATTCAGAGCTCTATCAGATCTTTTTCCCCATTTTTGCTTTTAGTTGTGCCTGCCTTTAGAACATTCTATTACAGTGGCTTCTATCAATTTTCTCTCCTCTTTAGATTTAAATTTTACAATATTTATTGGTTTAACTATACAATTTTATGTTATACCCTTTTGCTCTACAGCCCTTTTGTTTATTAGGTGAAAGTGATTCAGATCATCATCAACATTTTTTGCAAAAAGATTAAGCTTTCATTCATCTCCTTTATCATTCTTTTTTGAATGCTTCTATGTAGCATCAGTTGTTTGTTCCTAGGGTATTTTTTAATTTTGATTAGTGGAGATTATCGGCTCCTAGGTTTTTCTTTTCTTTATTTTGTAGCTCGTTGGAGCATTAGTGAGCTGATCGTCTCCCTTAATGACTTTGTAATCGCTTTTTTATATTAACATGTATGCCCCTCCGGAGGTATTAATTAAAAAAAAATTCAACAGGGAATTTTTCATTAATTTGACATCAACTAATACTTGGTATTCAAGTCTAGATATATGATAAACAATTTTATTTTTCAGTACCCTTTCTACCAAAATTTTAAATTCTTATTACAACAAAATCCACCCAACCAAATTTGGTTGGGTGTCTTTCTTTGTCATAAGATAATTGATTTTTTTTTTTTTTGAAGATTTGCAAATTGCATTAATCAAGAGAATAAGAGAAAAATACAAACAACTAAGAAAATAAAACCTATCATAATCCTTCCTTATCAACTGAACAAAGGATGATGGAAGTTCACTACCCAAAAAAAGGTCCCAATAAAATTCTCCCAATATGGCATGATGTGAACAAAAATCAGCCACATTATTACATTTTCAAGGAATAAAATGAAAAATAACATTTTTAAACAATTCTAGAAAAGTAAGATCCAAACTATGATTTTTCTTCTTCATATGCGGAGATATCTTCATAAAATTCTGAAGCAGCTTAATAGTATTCAAATTATCTCCTTCAATGATAATTCCAATGTTATCCATCGTCCAATCCTTTAAAAAAAATTTGAAAGTAAGAATAGATGCCAATTCCAAATATGCAACATCCCAATGAACTACTTGCTTCGCACATGCACACAAAATCTTCCTTGAAAATCCCTCAAAACACCAGCTATTCTTGCAATATTTGAAATCATCAAAGTAGCATCTACATTAAGCTTGATCCAATCTTTAGGTGGGGGACACTAAGCATTTGACAGCTCTTGTTGATTGATATCCAAGCTCTTACCAATTGGAAATAAGTGAGAAAACAAAAAAGATGACAGAATTTCTGCTGCAATAATCGAAGCAGCAGGTGCAGTTTTACCATGCTTAATCTGATTCCTGGATTTCAAATTTTGAAAAATAGCAGCAATGTAAATTCTAGTAATACCCGGGTTGAAGTCAGCTCCTTTCAAATTTTTAGAACATTGTTGTAAATTGCAGAATTTTAGTAATTAAATCCACCAACACTTCATCATATCCAGAACTTCAGACAACTTAGAGAATTGAATTGAAATATGCTCTAAATTTTCTATTGCGTCACATCCTCTCAGGCAATTAATAATTTGCTGCAGCTTCCTCTTATTCAACCACAAATTAGTAGGCAAAGCATTGTTGATTAGTCTCCACCAAAATAAATATTTCCTATTTGGAATTTTTAACTTCCTAATCCATTTAACATCATGTAAATTGTTTTGCTGATAAGGAGAACTAGCTTCATATGACAAGGCTGTAATAAATCTGCCAGAGTTTGTCTTGATTAATTCTAGCTCATCTTCTTCTTTTCCAACAAACATAGTAGTCTTCAATATAAAACTAATCATATCTTCTGAAAAGTAAGTTTTTAAAGCCATCACATCCCAATTTTTATCACCATCCAAAAGTATTGAAACTTTTTTATCTTGAAGATCAATGAAGAGTGGCCGGCCACTTCTCTAGAATTTTTTCCAATAACCATATGTCCTTTATAATATCAATGTGAGTACCTGAAGACACATTCCACCTTACTATCAATTTTAAGAAAGAAGCTCCATCTTTGATGATTCACCAAGGAGGGGAAGCATTTCACTTCAAATCTTCATCCCAAACTTCTTATCCATATTTAGACTTTAAAACTCTACTAAAAAGTGAGTTTCCATTTTGTAAGAATTTCCATGCAATATGAGCTCTTAAAGGACCCTATCTTTCTACAGCACCTTGAACACCAAAACCTCCAATATTCAGAGAAGAACATAGAGTCTTCCATGAGATATAATGCATTCCTTCTCTTCCATGCTCCTTAGACCATAGAAAATTTCTACAAACTTTGTCAATTTCATTTAAAATGCTTTTAGAAATCAATGAATTCATCAAAAAAGATAGGATAAAAGAAAAAGCATATTTAATAAGCAATATACTTCCTGCTAGAGATAATGAATGTGAGCCCCACGTGTTTATCCTCACCATTGCTTTATCCAAAATATTTTGAAAATCTGTAGCCTTCATTTTTCTTAAACCCATTTTAACGCCTAAGTATGTTATTTCATCAACTTAAGAAAATCCCAACAGTTTATTCAATCTTCTTTACCTCTTCTTTGATACTACTTTCCCATAGAGAATCATGGATTTCTTAAAATTAATATGCTGCCACATCCAGGTACAATAATCAGATAAGATCTGATTAAGTTTTCTAGCATTACTTGTAGATGCCTCAGCAAACAATAAGATGTCATCGGTGTATTGAAGATGAGAAAGTCTGTCAGCATTTGTAGACATTTTGATTCCAAGCCGATCACTATTATCTCTAAATGCTTTCGAAAGCACCTTGAAATTCGAAAATAATACTAGGGAGACAAGGCTTGAATTTTGACAAAATCATACCAGTAAGCATTTTGTAGATCGATAGACATAAGCTTATTAGACAAAATTTATAAACTTCAAATGCATTTGGAATTTTAAGAATGAGAACAATCATGGTTTCCTTCCAACTATTTGGCATAACACCTGTAGAAAAGAGGTCTTCTACTACATTCCAAGACTCTTCCTTCATAATACTCCAAAATGATTTAAAGAAACATGCATTTGCTCCATCCGTTCTAGGCGACTTATTATTACTCATCTTCATAACAGATTGAAAAAGGTCATCTTTAGTAAATTTAGAATTGACTAGAGCTTTCATTTCATCATTCATCTGGTCTTGAACATCAAAATTTGGCCAATTAGATAATACACAATGTCTTCTCTTCCATTTCTTCATATAGAAATCCTGAATAATCAATTGTAATTTTTCTGGGACTGTTTCTATCAAACCATTATGGAGAGAAATTTGATTTATCATGTTTCCATTTCTTCTAGCCGTCGCATATGCATGAAAAAATGAGAGTTTTGATCTCCTTCTTCCATCCACATTGTCTTAGAATTTTGTGTCCACCAAGTTGCAAGCCTAGCAAGAGTTGCATTAAACTCATGCACTTTCTTTCTAAGAATAAGTAGTTTGTCATGGCTCAACTCATTCTCTGAACCTTCCTCTTCTTGTAACACTAATATTTCCATTTGTAATTTTGCCTTACATTCATTCAATTCCCTAAACTTATTTTTACTCCAATAAAATAAACTTTTAAGAGGTCTTTTCACCTTCCTTTGAAGAATTTCAGCAGCTGAACGGAAATCCCTTTTGTTCCAAGCTTTGGTCACAATACCTCTTAAGGCTTCATAAGAACACCATAAATTCTCAAATATAATCTCCTTGTGCTTGAAAGCTCTTGAATTATATAGATTAAATAACAATGGACAAAGATATGAAGCCACTCTTGGAAGATGCTTCACCAATGCAAAAGGAATTTCCTCCAAAGCTTTAGAATTTAATAAAACTTTATCAAGTTTCTCCCAAATATGAGCTAGGCCTTCTTTATTATTACACCAAGTATACTTTGGACCCACATAACCAATTTCATGTAAATCATTATTAATGATGAAGCTTTTCATTTCTTGTGGCCCTAGAGAAAATAAAAATGTTTTACCTCCCTTCTTTTCTTCCTTAGAAAGCAAGCAGTTGAAATCTCCCCCTATAATACAAGGAGTTCCATTAGAAGAATGATCTTCTAACCTTTTCCACAATATCCTTCTCTCGTACAGGTCTTTATTTCCATATACAATTGAAACAATGAGTTCAATGCCTTTAGGGGAAATTAATTTCCCTATCGCACATTGATTAGAGGAATTAACAATGGAAAAAGAAGAAACATTACTTTTCCAAAGATCAAGTATACCTCCGAACATTCCATTAGCTACAAAATGGAAGAAGTCCCAGTCCTTTCCAATAATTCCATAAACTTCCATTTTATCCACATTTGCTAACATGGTTTCCATTAAACCAATGAAGAAAACATCTTTTTTAACAACCAAACTTCTCTAGTAGTTGGAAGCTTCCTTTTTCTTTGCTCCCCTACAATTCCAGAAAACCATAGACGACATTAGTTGCAGAATGAGATATAGGCCCTAGCCCTATCAATTCTACTTTCAGCCTTCCTTGTTCTCTGATTTTTCTTGACTGATCCCAATCTCTTTAATTCTTTAGATAGCTTCCCCTTATGCTTCCCATCAGAAAGATTAGTACAATTATCAATCAGTTCCTTTCCTCAGATTATAGAAAATTGATTTTCTTCTCCTTTATTAGACACTGGGATAATAATAGAATGCTCTTCAGCAATACCACTTGGGATATTATCTCTTGTAACAATGCTACTATCATTAGTAGCTCTAGTATCCCCCACTGGATCCATTTCTGTATTGAGATTGTCTTCTAAGTCCAATTCTCCAGTAATAAATTTATGGGTTATATTACTATAAATAGTATCAACAACAGTGCTTGTAGTTTTTTTAGCAACTATAGCTTTAGCCATATCTATTTCATTATTTTCCTTCAATTTAGTCTCTATTGAGGCAATCTCAGAATTGCTCAGCTTTTCAAGAACAGCAGGTACATATTTTTTCAAAAATGCCTTTCCTCTAAATGTAGGCTTAAAGTATTTCTTTTTATAAGAGACATGGATCCATGGACCATATGAATTATTTTCAATAGAAGTTCTGCTCCCATCAGTATCCAATTGCATGTTTTCAAAAACTTCAAGTGACATTTTATCTGAATTTTTAGCCTTATTTTTCAAGCTAGTATCTGATTGCGCTTGAGTTTGATCTCCAATATTTATCTTACAGCTCTGATGACTATATCTCACTCTTGAACAATTAAAGCAAGAAGAATCTACCATGTGAACCTTCAACCCATACTCTTGATTGAAGCTGTGAATCTAATTTGATCCGAACACGTTATGGAAAATTCTCGTCTCCCCCAGTTAAACATGTTACCATCCAGATAAAGTAGAACCCCAATCCTGAAAGCAATATGAACAACATTTTCCTCATCCCTACAATTAAGGGGGAGATGGGATAAACAAATCCAGATTGGAAAAAACAAACCCTTCATGGTTAGTGGAGAAAATTGAGTATTCCATTTGTCCATACCAATAATATGATTTCCAATGAACCATAGACCGCCACTCAATACAGCTTCCATTGTCTCTTCAGAATGGAATGAACAGAGAAACCAATCCATTCCCAAACTAGTTAAGTGGAAAGAACCAAATTTGTTCCATTGCCTCCTTAATATAGAGCTTATAACCAAAATCGGATTTGAGTTTCCAAAAACCTTTACTACCACAGAGTTTTGTAATTTATGGATATTGGTTTCTTCATTACTAGGCTTCATTTTAACAGCAACTCCATCCTCAGTCATTTCCACATTCACTTTAGAAGTATCTACCACAATGTTTGAGGGTTTATTCATACATTACTTGGCTTTACTGTATCAACATTAAATTCATTATGTTGGGACTTCTCAGGAGCATTTCTAAAAACTTCTTCAGGTACTATAGAAATATTTGGGTTGAGAGTCAATTCTGATTTAGTTGATGCAATTTATCCTTCTTCTAACAAAGGAACTTTAGTACCATTAACAGAATTAGAAAATCTGTTAACTCGTAGTACAGGTTCAACCGAAGACGTATCTTTTTCAATATGATCTTCACATTTGGAGGAAATCTTACCATTGGTCATTGAAGGAGGAAATACTGAGTCATTCACCAAAACATTTTTACATTTACTAGAGCAGGAAATGAAATTAGAAGATATCGAAGGATCCAAAATTTCTTTAATGACAAGGGTTCCAGGAGAAGCAATTCTTGATTGCAAACTTTTCCTTACAACAGAATAAGAAGACAACTTGTCAAAAGGAGTGGAAGCTGGAGGTGGCTTCCAATCGACTCCGACCATGGTTACGGCGGTGACCATTAAACCTCCCACAAAAATTAATCTAATAGAAATTCAAAAAGAACACCTTCTCTCTAAGATTGTTGACTCTCTCTCTCTCTAGGGATCTTGAGGCTCTTGATCCCTTCATGGTTAGTGGAGAAAATGATAATGGTCATAAGATATTTGATAACAACATGATAAGTGTAAATAATAAACATGCTTCCCCAATCAAATAAGATTTGAACTTATTAAAAGAAAAAATAACATCTAACATTTAGTTTTTAGTGGTTGTATTATTTGATTGTGCAGAATTAAAAGTTTGTATAGTATAAAAAAATAACATAGAATTTGTTATCTCTCTTTTGCCCCAGAACTGTACCAACATCAACATCACTAAAAAAGATAAAGACAAATACCGAGCAATAATAATAGAAGCATGTTTCAAATGATGCTTTAGAGTATTGAAATCTTTTTAACATATAGAGTCAAATATAAAAATAACATCATTCATTAACAAAAGGCCTAGAGGATTAGAAATATTAGAGAAATCCTTTTTAAATCTTCTATAAAAATTTAGGCATCCTAAGAAGTTTTTAATCTCCTTAGAAGAATTGGGTGGAAGGAGTTTTTCAATCAACTAAATTTTTCCAATGTCTACTTATAATCCTTTCCTAGATATCTTATGCCCTAAGACAGTGCCTTCAGTTACCATAAATTAACATTTTCCCAATTTAGAACTAAATATTGTCATTACATCTTTTTAAAAAAGTAGTTAAGTATTCTAGACATGAATTAAATGTAGTGCCAAATACAAAGAAATTATCCCTAAATATCTCAATACCTTGCTCAATAAAGTTTTAAAATATAGACATTATACATCGTTTAAAAGTAGTTGGAACATTACATAAACCAAAAGGCATTCTCCTAAATGCAAAAGTTTTGTAGGGACTAGTGAAAGTAGACTTATCTTGATCCTTAGGAGAGATATGAATTTGATGATAACTAGAATATACACCTAAAAGTATTTTATAGTTACTTAAAACATAAATCAATTCAATTTCTTTATGTTTTTCTATATTTGTTGAAATGGATATAAGAAGATTGGAATTTTTATGCAAATATGCATACTTAATATGACAAGGTAAAACTTTAAGTTTTAAAGTTAGGGCCTCGTTAATAGATGGTTTCAGAGTTTTATCTAAAGATCAAGTTTTCAACAATTAAAAATGTTCTTATTTTTTTACTTTCTTTTCTAAATTTTATTTCAATGGGACTATTAGATGTATTTTGTTCTTGCTCATCTTCTTTTTCCTTAATCACTTCTCCTACCATAGTTTTTTTTAAGGTCTTAAACTAAAATGTCCTCCAAATCCAGCATAAAGCATTCTTCTTTCCTTTCTTAAGGAAATTTTATAGATTTTAATACGCCAATTGTCACCTCCTAGTCTAGAATTCTCATAGTTAGTTCTCACTTTTGAACATCAATCATAACTTTCTCTATTTCTATGAAAGTTCTTCCTAAAATTAGAGGTATTTCCCTATCTTCTTCCATGTCTAAAATAATAAAATTAATAGGAAAAATGAACTTATCAATCTTGATCAAAACATCCTCTTTTACTCCATTTGGATAAGTAAATGATATAAGAGCCAATTTAAGAGTAATAGAACTAGGTTGAATCTCTCCAATATCTAACCTATTAAAGATGGATAGGGGCATGAGGTTAATATTAGATTTTAAATCATATAAAACACTCCCATAGAATTTATCTCCAATAGTTAAAGGAATGGAAAAATTCCCAATATCTTTAAGTTTTTCAGAAATTTTCATTTGTAAAATGGCACTACATTCTCCAGTTAATACCACTACTTCATATTCACAAATCTTCTTTTTCTTACTCAAAATATATTCCTTGAATTTAGCATAAGTAGGCATTTGTTCTAAAGCCTTAGAGAAGGGAATATTAATTGTTAATTTTTAAACGCTTCGAAGAACTTTGAGAACTTTTTGTGAAGATTTCTTTTGATCAACCTCTTAGGGAAAGGGAGGGGTGGTTTATCAACAACCTTTTTATAAACCTTTTTAGGTTCTTTAATATGTTTAGATTATTTTAGAAGGGGCATTCTTACCTTGTTGTTCCATTCTATCATCCTTATCCTAGTGTTGGTCTTTCTCTTTATAAGGGTCTCCTAACCCTTTCCCACTTCTAAGTTTGATATTATGACATTTTTTAGCTAGTATTGATAATGAATCAACCTAAAAAAAATTAATATTTGATATTTAATTTGTTTAAGAGCATTAAATTAATTAATCATTTGCATTGGTGACTCCAGAACAATATTTTCAAAGAATTCCTTCTTATTCCTTTCATGATATATTTTTTCAAATTTTGTAGGGTAGTGTTATAGCTCTACATATCTTGGTGCACTGGCACTATATCTCTTAAGATCATTATTAACCTTCAATGCATCTAATTTCTTAGAAATATAAGCAACTTGAGAATTCAAAATGTATAACGAATCATTTTCATAGACTCCTGTAACTCTCTTAGGATTCACCTTTTCAGCAGAGCACTAGAAATTAATTTTTCCATTTCTTCAATTAATAATAAGCATCTTCAAAAGGCTTTGACATCAAAGAACCTCCAGCTGCAGCATCAATTATGGCTCTAAGGGATCCTTCCAATTTGTTATGAAATGTTTGAATTATCAATGAATCAAGTATGGTAGGGTGAGGGCACCTTTTAAGTATCTCCTAAAATCTCTCCAACCTCTCCCAACTCTCATAAATAGATTTTCCTTCTAATTGGAAAAAGAAGTAATATCATTACTATGTTTGATGGTCTTAGAAGGTGGGAAATACTTTCCTAGAAATTTGTGTGCCAACTTATTCCATGTGATAATATAGCCTTGGGGTAAGGAATTTAATCACATTTTTGCTTTATCTTTTAGAGAAAATGGAAACAATAAAAGTCTAATGACATCATCACTAACACTATTATACTTAAATGTTACATAAATTTCTAAGAAACTTGCTAAATATATGTTAGGTTCTTCAATGGGAGGTCCCTTAAACTGAGAATTATGTACTATCTAAATGATTTCATGTTTTAATTCAAAATAATTTTCTTGGATGGAGGGTCTATTTATGCTTTAATGAATTTATTCTACTAAAGCGTTTTGGAAAATCCTTGACAGGTCAAGAATGATCTAAGTTTTGAACATGGTTAGCTATTTTAAAAATATTTTTTGAGGTTCTAACTTTAGAAAGGGTTCTCTCAATTTATGAATCAAAATTTCAATGTGACTCCCCTCTATATCTTATAATCACGTAACCATTAATATACAATAAATAAATTAAAAGTAAAGAAAATAATAATATTGTACAAGTAATTATGCAATTTATTCAATAATATAGAAATATTATAAATAAAACATTTTTTCCTCGAGCAACGGTGCCAAAAACTTTAGGGGGGAGGTGGAGTAACCTAAAGACTTATGAAATGATATAAGGTTCTACCAATCCCTAAACAATGTTTAGCTTTTAATTGATATAAAAAAACTAATAAAAACCCCACTTTATATAAACAAGTATACATGTCGAATCAAGTAAAATAGTGATGAAGTATATCATCGATCTTATGAGGTAGAATGTTTACTTGCAAATACTAGTACTGTCTACTTCAACTACAACAATTATCCTACTCAATAAAAATAAGTTTTATTTCACTTAATTTAAAATATAAATAACTAAATGAAACATAATTTTGATAAATATTATTGGATTGATGGAATGTAAATACAATATATTTCTTAATTATTATTTTTTATATTGACTTTATTCAAATCTTATGCATCACCTATGGCTCAGTAAAGCATGAAGATACAAAGGATATATTAAACATGCCAACCTCAATGCCACTATAAAATCACATAATATGTCACCCTATGAGAATCTTAGAAGAGTAAGTAAATCATGTGATATTAAAATCCTATCATGACAATTAATCTTTATAAATTAGATATATAATAAGCAATATGGCTATGCCTATATTACACCAATCCAACATACCTTGTTGTGCCTACTTTCCTATTACTAGGCTCCATATTACACATGATATGAACTACACATATAACCACTATGTTCATTAAATGAAGACCTCGTATATTGAAAACATCATAAAATTATTAATGAAGATAATTCTTTAGTACTCCACATTCAATTTGCACCGTCAATCCAAAATTAGAGAATTTGGGTAGGCATGAAGAACAAGTGAAGAAAATTCATTTTCATTAATTTTGATAAAATAAAGAAAGTACAAAAGAAAAGATATTATTGGATGGGTTCAATGATCTCCTCTCCACTCCTTCTTGAACTTATAGAATTGATTTCTCAAACATAAGCCAAGTACCTTAATGGAATGTATTTAGTACTTCTCTGAATTATCTTAGTTGTCACTCTTAAGTAAAAATTAGCGAGGCACTAAAAAGGTTAAAATTAAATAAGTGACTAAACTCCCTTACTAACATTACATATGAAATATATAAAAACATATAGAAAATATATTTTGGTGTCGTGATGCTTGAGACACTTGTGTAACAACGCCTATAAAATGAACTAACATTATAGAGCTAAAGGTTTTCCTTAATTGCGATGCCTGACATGGACCCACTATTTAATAAATTGACACATCATTTGCTAGTAGAATATATACAAAAGGATATAACTATAGCATTATGATGTGCTGATGGTTGAGTGCTTTGGTATCCATGTAATACTTTCCTTATCTTGGCGACACTAGAATTCGGTGTTGTGTCATTATGTATACCTATATTTGGCTATGCGGCGCTAACTCCTCTGATAATATGGCACTTTCAAACAATGGTTGGGCACTTTCATGTCCATATTTGGGTGCTCTGGTGGTGTTAATGATGGTGCCGCGATGGTATAGTTTCTGACCCTGTGGTGCTATACCATACTTAAATTTTTTCCCATTTTTTACATTTTCCTGCATAAATGCAACTAAAATAACATATCTTCAGAAACAAATTAACACATAAAATATAATAATATCTACACTTATCGGTAGCTTCTTTATAAATTTTATTTTTTTGGGAGTCAAAATCAAAATTGTTCTAGAAAATATGCCATATTTTCCTTCTGTACTGTTTGTTATCTCCTTTCTCCTTTGCTTTAAATTTATATTATTGATTCTTGAGGTTTGGACAATCCCATTTAATATGCCCTATTTTCTTACATTTAAGGTAAATGAAAATAGAAGTTGATATAGTATTCCTTTTACTTTTTTTCCTTTGTGCTTCAACCTGTCATTATTCCTTTTCTTTTTACTTTTCAAAAAAGATAATAATTTTTTTAGGCACGAAGAAAATATCTTCATCTTCTAATGAATTTCAGCCTCTACTTTTTTCTCTTCTAATTTAATTGTAACATCTTTTTCCATTTTCTAATCACTTGAATTTGCTTGTTTTTTGGCTAATTTTTTATCAATATTATATTGAGGAGAAAATTAGCAAGCTAAACATCTTTTGATTTAAAAATTATCATTATCATGGAATCCTTATACATAGGAAAATAACTATTTTTTTTAATTTGTTTAGCATTTATAAATTATCTCTCTAAAGCATATAAATTTATAATAACTTCTACAAAATATGTGTACATGTTAAAGATGCTCTCATTTGATTTCATATGAAATAATTCATAGCCATGTGACAATATATTCATGCAAGATTAGTTGACTTCATTAGTGTCTTCACAAGTAATACATAGTGTATCAATTTTTTTTTACCTTTATGTGCCAATTTTAGCAATAGAGATATGTATGTTCTCTTCCAATTTTAGTGCACACAAAAAAAGTAACATAGGCATTTGGAATTAAATTATGAAACTTCTCTTTTATTGAATGCCGAGTGTCGACTCAATTAAGATTATTTTAATATTCCTTACATTTTCTACATTTAATGGTTGAGTGTGTCCAATTGGAGCCATATTTCACATTCTATGGTCATTACATTGAATAAATGTTTATGTATAAACTTTTTGAAAATCTAATGCAAAATTGACATATGGTGATGTTTGAGTAATACGATACCCTTTCAAGGTGTCTCTATAGAATATTCATGCCACAATAGAAATAAATTGATATAGTAAAACCTATAAATAAAGTAACCACTCTAAAACCAGTTAAAATATATGGCACACTAAAGAGTCAGGGGGTCTGATTTGGTGTGTCTCAATGATTTTTGGATTTTTATTTTATAAGAATGAAGAAAAAAGAACAATTGTGTGATGAACTATCTAACAATTTAATAGATCCTTCTTGTTTGAGTTTGAAAACTTGGATGTGATTTAGTACTAAATGTAAACATAATGATTTAAAATAAAGTTGAAACTAAATAATTTATCTCTTATAAAGCCTTAATTTAACATTACAAAGAGATTGCCACTTATCAATATTAAATTGGGATTTCATATTTAACATATCATAAGATGCTACAATAATAAGTATACAAATCATCTACATACATTTTACAAGTAGCATAATAAAAAAAGTGCAAGAAAGTAAAAGATAACGACCATATTTGTAGTGGTTTAGCTTGTTGGCCTCTATCTAATCCCTTTATCCTCTGCTTGAGAATTATTCTACCTTCCTCTTTTTATTTCACACTAAGAAGAGAAGCATCTCTTCATCATAAGCTATTGGAGAAACCCTTACACCTTTTTTTTCTCCTAAAAAATCATGGCTATCTTAGCCAACCGGCTAGATTCCTATATATGAGGAAAAAGGTCTAAAAGATATATAAATTTCTTTTAATCATTTTACAAAAGGCTCTAAGATCAAAACGTAGATTCTCAGGTTAGAGTTTAAATGATGTAGTTTTGGGAAAATACTGAAATTAAAAATAAAATCATGTTCAACCTTGCACAACATGCTCTAGCGATAATAAAGCGATTTAGGGTTTCTTACTTTTTGGACCATTCCTCTTCATTGTGGTAGATTTCTTGCTTTTTTTACTATTTTTTTATGTTTCTTTATTTCTATATTAGTTTTTGGGCTTTGTGCTGAGTTTTTGTTTTTTAACTCATTATGATTTTTGGGTGATGAGGACCCCGTTGCCATCAAACCCCTGGCTTTCTCTGAATGCTACTGGTATGAAACATTCATTTAATGATGTTCTTGTGGGTGGAACTTCTTTATATAGTCCTAAGCTTGATTTGGCTTAAATAGCCTTTAAAGGTTTTATGGCTGTGATGTTTGACGTTACATAGATCTCTTAATTAGTTACCCCTTTTGCTATTACTCTAGTTGGTAAGCTCCTATTGCATATTAAAGTTTGTGAGGAGTGTTAAACCCTAAAGAACTTGCACGGGGCTAACCAAGAGGGGAGGTGAATTGGAAGTTTTAAAAAATCTTTAAAAAAAAAAAAAATCTTTTTAATCTTTTTTATATATTTTAAAACAAAACAATAACCCTTATTGTTGAAGAAAAATAATTTTCATGATAACATTAGAATCCAATTTTTCAATCACAAAACTAATCACAAAAAGTTTAGAAATAAAATATGGTAAAAGTAATAAGAAAAAACACACCAAATTTTATATTAGTTTGGTCAAATTTGACCTACATCCATTCCTTAGAGACTCCCTCTCCAAGTATTGTACTAAACTAAAGTGACTCTCTTTTTGCTCCCATAGCAAGGCAGAGAAGCCTTTACAAAATCTTTTCACCAATATGGTGAGGTAGAGAACCTTGAATCCTTTTACTCCCTCCTAGAGTAAGCAGAGAACCTGAAAATCCTTTTTCACCCTCCTGGTGAAGGTGAAGAACCCAGGAATGCTTTTAGTCCCGCTTGGAGTAGGTAGAGAAACTAGATCTAGATCTAATGTTGTAGAAGATCTCACAAGAGCCACCAAGGAACCAAAGGAGCAACTCAAAGAACATGATGAACACCTTGCTTGGAGCAACCTTTGTGATTCCCTCACAAACTCCCCCTCACAAGGATCTCTCTCTCTCTCTCAAGCTCCCCCTCTTCCTTTATAAGCTCCCTCTTGGATCAACTCCATAGAAAAATATTAACTCAAGGGTTAATAAAATTCCTTGAATGGAGATCCTTCAAAAGAAGCCCTAATTTTTAATTCTGTGAAACTGATAGTCATGTGTGATTAGTATAAAATATCCCTTTCATCTAGGATGATCACTATTGCTCTGTATGATCAGTACAAGAATTTATACAACCAGTATGATCTTGTAATCATCCTATACGATTAGTTTAAGATATTATATTGATCATCTAGTATGACATGGGATGATATGTGGAGATCTTCATATCAACCTGCAAATGTCTTGGGATGTCCAATTTAATACTCCTAGACGATTAGAAGAAAAATATGGTGTTTTATCTTGGACGATAGGATATTATCCTACAAAATATATTATATTAACCAGTATGATCCAAATAGATCATCATGTATGATATGATTGAAAATTTTAACCAAAATTTTTCCATTAATCATTGGATTAATTTAGGTATGATTGTCATAAATTATTCAGTATAATGTGTATCATCATGTACGATTAGAATAAATTTTGAAAAAAAAAACTAAAATTGTCATTGGTGGCTATTTTTCATCATCTAAATAGTTCATCATGAATGATATGGATCGTCTAGTATGATTAGTTTAATCACTCAAAATTACATGGATGTCATAATAAGGGTTTCTATTTTTAGCTGATCATCTAGTATGATTTCAAATCATCCTTGATGATAAGGTCAAAAATAAAAATAAAAAATACTCTAACTCACTAAATATCTCCCCCTGAGTGTGTGTGTGTGTGTAAGGTTACTTAGCTTGGGGTCCACCATATTCAAGATTTGACTCAAGAAAGGTGAAAACTACATTGAAATGAAATTACAAGTAGACTCAACCCTAATCTAACCTATCTTGAGCTGGTTTGCATTGCAAGTGATATTTGTGTAACTGAAAGGTCAATAATAAGGCCAAACAAAATAAATATACAATAATAGTGTTGAGTCTAGTGAATAGGTTGTTAGACCTAAGTTAATATCCCAAGGCTACCAAGAGGGGGGTGAATTGGTATTTTTAAAACTTAACCCTCTTTTTGAATTTTAGTTGAACCGAAATTAAACTTTTAATGAAATTTTTTATTGAAAAGTTTTTCAAGCCCAAATTTTTAAAACAAAAGAAAAATGCGAAAAATAAAAAGCAGTAAAGTAAATGACACAAGATTTATAGTGGTTCGGTCTAAACCACACCTACATCCACTCCCTAGAGGCACCCTCTGAGTATTGCACTAATACCAATAGTGTCTCTCCTTTTGCACCAACAGCAAGGCAGAGAAGCCTTTACAAACACTCTTTTCACCACTACCTGATGAGGTAGAGAATCGTCGTCCTTTTACACAATCCCCAGTGTTGGCAGAGAACCGTCCGTCCTTTCACACTCTCCTAGTGTGGGCAGAGAACCCTTCATCCTTTCACACTCTCCTAGTGTGGGCAGAGAACCCTTCGGCTGTTCACACTCTCCTAGTGTCGGCAGAGAACTGGATCTCCTTGACAGATCTTCTCACTAGAAATCTAGAAGGAAGAAATAAAAAGAGTGATGTAATCTCAAATCACAAGTTAGAAATCTTACCTTTGAATCACCAAGCGAAGCCTTTACGCTCCAGCGGTAGAAATCCTTCTTTGAATGCTCTCTCTCACTCTCTCCTTTACTCTTCTTCCAATAGGCACGAAGTTCAATGAGAAAAAAGATTGGGTGGCAGTCAAATTAGAACTATTTCTATAAAAGATAAGAAAAACTGCCCAGAAACTACAAGTTTTCAATTCTGTATGCAGTGGATCATCCCGTACGATCATGGATCGTCCTGGACGACTTTACTTAAATTGTCGGAAAACAAACCTTATGTATATGGGTATGAATTATGTTCGTACACCCTAATCGTCCCGTACGAACTAAGTTCGTCCGGTACGAAATGGTTATTTCATAGGTCGGTTTCCCAAAATTCTTCAGGATATAACCAACTGACGTAAGTCGGTTCAGTTCGTCCTGGGACGGACGTGTTTCATCCTGGGATGATTTTAAACGGAGAGTTTCGTTCAGGGAGGAAAATATATTTTGTCCTGTACGATCTCATACAGAGAGTTTCGTTCAGGGATGAAAATTTATTTCATCCTGTACAATCTCATACAGAGAGTTTCGTCCAGGGACGAACCTTATTTTTCATCTGGACGAACAGTGCAAGTGAGAATCCCGAGAAGTTCATCCCGGGACGAATATTAAATTCGTCCTGTCGATTATTACTTAGAAAAATTTTCTCCCCGCCTGTTCAATCCATTGCTCTTCTTAGGGTAATTGACATGATCATCCCGTACGAACTATGTTCATCCTGTACGATCAGTTTACAAAAATTGTTCCCCAAGTGTGTATTATGTGATTTTTCACTAAATTACAATCACTCTCTCTCATTTCAAAACTTATGAATATTTGTTGAATTTGATTACAAGTCTTCATATCTTGGAGTTGATTTTCCTGAAATGTTAGTACACACTAGAGCAAAAACAAATCTTCCAAAAAATGTTAGGAGATAACAATATATAAAACAATAATATTTGGAATCATCAAAACTATACAAGTTGCAAGAATGTAAAACATGCAAATAGCAACTTTCTAACAATCTCCCCCTTTTTTATGATGGCAAAATAATTATTGTTTGTATTACTTGAAATTCTAAGAATCTCCTAAACTCCCCCTGAAATGATGGACTCATGAAAATAAGGAGGCATTTGAAAAAAAAAATTTGTTTTCAAAATTTTTTATACAACACAAAACAAAAACAAAAATAATCAAACACACATACAAAAACATACGAAAAACAATCAAACACACATACAAAAATATACAATAAAACAAATAAAAAAAATACGCAAGACACAACAAACAATTTCTCCCCCTTTTTGACAACATCAAAAAGTGAAGAAAAGAATGTTAGAAATGTAAACAGAATTATGAAATTCATTTTATATTTTAAGCTTGGAAGTGATTGAGATAAGATATGTAAATAAAATCAAAAACATTAGAAATATCATAAAATTTCATATAATTTAAGAAGTGATATAACTTAGAGAATAATAAGAATTTGTCAAAGGCATGTGCTAATTTAGACATGAAGATAAAGAAAATTATTGCACTAAGGATGAATAAAAAATTTTATATTTCAAATTTCAATTTAAATTATAAATGAACGTTAGATCAATTTGAATTAAGAGATTAAAAGAGTTTGGAAAGAAGTAATTACCACATGTGGCGCTTTGCGCATCTTTTTCAATTTTTTATACCAGCACATTTTTGTGCATCTTTGCCTCTTTTGTCATTGCAAATTTTTTGCACATTTCTTTTTGATTTTTGTACATTTGTACTATTTTCAAGAGTATTTGAATTCTTTCCAAAATCAATAATCTAAAATTTCAAATTTTTCTAAGTGCATAAATACTAATTGAAAAGAGAAATACAAAATAAGAAAACATCTAAATTGCAATAATAATACCAAGATAATGTAGTCTAAATAAGAGACATGGAATTCAAAATTCTAAGTATATCAAGTTATAAGCATGTCTTAAATTTAGAAAAATCATATTTTCTAAGAAAATTAATTTAAATTTATAAGTTAAATAAATCACTATTAAGATTAAAATAAAATGAATGTAATAAAGTCTAACACACATTTCTAAAACATTTAACAACAAAAACATTGAAACTTATATTGATATCGGATAAAACTATTATAATTTAAACTCTTTGATATCAATATTATCACAACTAAAACATGGAAAAATAACACACAAAAGGAAATCACTAACATAAGAACAATACTGAATTACAGAACAAACATAGAGCAAACACTGAATAATCACTGAACAAATCACTCAGATGGACCCTGATCTGGAGGAGGAGGTGGTGCTGCACCAAAAAAGCTGAAGTAACTACTTATCGTGAACATGTTGGTATTAATGGCATTTGTTTGTTCACGCATATATCCCATATCCTGATTGTGTTGAAAATCTTATTGCTGTAGATGAGTTTCAATTTGATCAAATCTTTGATCAAAATGAGCCTCTAAATTTTCAAATCTTTGAACCAAATCCTCATAATTTGGTCCAGCAGCATATGAAGGTCCTGCTTCTTCTTCTGTTTCACTTAGAACTACATGAGTTCTGCTGGGCTCGTCCTTTTTGAAGATATCTCTAAAGGATGCATTGTTGTAGTAGAGTGGTTCTTCAAAGACTTATTCAGGATGAATTAAATCATACTTCTTCTCCAAAATATAAGCAATCAGATGTCCTAAAGCTATGTTTTTCTTCCTTCTATGATCAACATGACCAATTTCAGAGAGACCATAAATGTAGTCAATTAGGAGTTGGGCCTCATCTATAGGTTGTCTAGTCATAATCAAGTAGGTAACAGTAGAAAGAAGAGGAGTGATATTGATTCTATCACCAGCTTTAGGTATAATGGATGTTCTTAACACATGCTGGATGATACGGGCATTACGCACTAAGGTTGAAACTTTAGGCAAATGATCCTTAATTCTTCTATCTCCATTCACACGATTAACTTTTGTCCAATCAAAACTTGAGTTGGTTAAAGTGTGTGCTCTTAAGCCTTCAGTCCTTAAGTTTAGAAAAATACCAAAGTCATCCTTGGTGATTTCAACTTTCTTTTTGAAAACAAATGAACTGATGACAAAATTGTCAGAGTTGAATGACATGTTTGCCAAGAAGTAGTGAAAGGTTTCTTTATTGTAGAAATGGACTAGAGTGAGGATTAAACTAAATTGGGTAGAGGCAAACAAGTGCATTACCTTAAATGTTAGTTGATCCTGTAGGAGAACTCTAGATGGGGTGATTTTTGCAGAGGCAAGCCTAGGAAAAGATTCTTCATTGGCTCTAGACAGGAAGTTTTCGGATGTATTCCTAGGAGGACCCTTAGCCAAAGTCTTTTGGCACTTGCTAGAACTTGCCATTGAAGAAATTAAAAAGATGAAAGCTTTGAAAGAGATATGTGAGAATGACTGTTCAGTAAAAATTGACGTTAATTTTAAAGAAGAACAACTGTTCGTACCAGACAAAATTTTCGTTCGTCCCGTACGAATTAAATTCGTCTCGTACGAAAATATTTCGTATGGACGAAATAATGAGTTTAAAAAATAACAACTTTTCGTAAACACATAATTTTTGAAGCGTACTTTCGTACAGACTTTTGACCAAGACGATCGTACAGACGAACACGTGTTCGTACAGACGATCAAAATTTAATTCGTATTAATGCCAGTTGAAAACTGTCCCCCGCTATGAACCGACATCTGTTCGTCTGGATGAACCAAAGGTTCGTACGGACGAAGTTTATAATAAAAATTGTCTTATCCGTTCAACTGCTGCAATCAATCGTCCCGACATTTGAGAAAAAATATTTCATTCCGGATAATCGTGAGGATCGTACAGATGAACTACATTAAAAACTGCTCTTAAGACGGTTTGAAATCATGCAGATTGACATTTTACACACATCATCCCGTATGAAAAAATTTTCGTCCCAGACGATTAACACAAAATTTTTGAATTTTTGTATTTTTATCAAAAAAAAAACCAAAATAAACACACAAAACACAATAAACAACGACAAATGTATATACTATAAATAAAAGTCACTCAAAAACAAACAAAAATTACAAAAACAAAATCATAAACACATAAACTACGAAAACAAAACATCAATGTTGTAAAAATATTTTTATTTAAGCATTTAAATCAATTACACCAAGCCTTGTTCTTAATGCACTGAAAGTATCAAAGGCTAAAGGTTTTGTAAAAATGTCTGCAAGTTGATTTTCAGTTGAAACATGGGTAAGTGTTGACCTCATTTTTGTATGAGGCCACTCTTGATTCCTTCCTGAGTCCTAGATCTAGGATCTTCCTAGCTCCTAGCCCTTAGGCCCAGTCCAGATCTTAAATTCAATCCAAACCTAGAATCCTTAGGCTATAGACTTAGGTCCTAAAGCCCCTTTTAGGTGATTTTTCCATCACCTTGAAATCCTGTCAATTGGCATCTAATTCAGATTCTGTCAATTCTATATTGATGCGACGTACCTATAGTACCAACCCTCCAAATTTTAACTCATTTGGAGGACCTTAACACCATAAACTAAATCAAATTTCATGATTGCAAAACCTTCAAATATTTACAGTTCATGCCACTGGACCTTTCACCCAGTGGAATTTGACCTTGGACCCCCTCCAAATCTTTTGATCTCTCCCAGGACCTTGGTATTGAATTTTTAAGAAATAATCCACATCTTTCTAGAATCAATTTGACCCAGAATTGACTCAGGGCCAAAATGACCAAAATGCCCTTTAAGGGAATTTTTGGACTTTTGACCTAGACTTGACTTGATTTAACTATTAATCTTTGAAACCTTCTCTAAATGTTTTCAAATGACTTTTGGGACTTATTGGACCCAATTCCAAAACTTGGGTCAACTTGGTTGACCAAGTCAACCTATAGTGACCAAAGTACCCTTTAAAGTTTTAAATGGGTTATTCCAACCCATTTGATCAAATCAAATCCCTCAAACTCTTAAACCCATCTCAAAAGTTGAGTCCTTTCTGAACTCATTCAAATAGCTCTTAAGACTACTCCAACCAATTAGCATGAATATTTGACTATCACCTCATTAATTAAAGGCACAGTTGATTGGTCAAAGTAGTCAACAAAGTTAAATTATAAGCTTATGTGGTATGGCTTTGCCACCTTGGCAAGTCAAAAACCACTTAATAATCCAAAATCTCATTCATTTGGGGGGCTGAGAAGGTTACTTGGAAGCAGCCTATAGCTTATCCATCTCCTTAATCAAGGAAAAACAATCATGAAAAGGGATGGAATTTTCTCACTCTTGACACAAGGCTTTGTCTTCACTCCCTATCCTCCAAAATCTTCAATTCCAACTGCCAACAACTTTCTCCAAGGCATAATCTAGCCTTTCCATCTCTAAATAAGTCTTCTCCAGCCATTAAAGGGTGTGTGGCTTGAGCTAGAAACCAGAAATACTATAAAGAGAGAGAGAGAAAGAGAGAGAAAACGAGATTCCTCTAGCAGATTTCGATCTAGCTATTAAAAGTTCTTGGGTTTATCAGCCAAGTTGTAGAGGACGTCCGTAGCTTTCCAACAAGCCCAAGATCATCAAAATCCGTCCACAGGATTGTAAGATATCGCAACTTTTCTCTAAAACTTTGATTTAAAACTGCAGCAAATCTATAACACATTAAGCCTCCAAACTTTGTGTGTTGGAAGATTACATTACCCTCTAGCGACGTTTCAAATTTCATTCAATTTGGACTAGTATTTTGAAAGTTATGGCTAATTGAAATTTCAGCTCAACTTTGAACTATTGAATCTGGCTTGATGAGAGCCATCCGATTGTGCCCTCTACACGATCGGAAGTCCAAAGCAGCGCTGGACACATGTTTTGTCCGTCCATCCATGCAGCGGATCCCCAGAACATGTTTTAGTCAGATTCAATTAAAAATTCAAAATAAATAGCCAGAACTTCTAAAATTCATAGAAAATCCATTTCGTCACCAAATTTTGTGTTCTTGGGCTCGTTGGAAAGATATTTTAATGTAGTATTTATTAAAAGTAAACTTAGGCTGGTTTGATTTCTGTATTATGAGATATTCTCATTTGTTTGAATTTAGTTTTTTATGCTTTTCTCACAATCCAGTGGTCAAATGGAGTCTAACTTTTGGTGAATGATTATTGGGTATCTTAGATATATTCAGTAATTTTCTTAGTGTCAGATACCTAACGGATTTCTATGATATGAATTTTTAAGTTAACGGGTCCATTATGGACCCTAAACTTTGAAAATTCATAACTCTTTAGATACTTAGTATTTTTCTATGAACTTTTTGTGATGTGCATGTATGTGTACCAGGGTTAGAAACATCAAATTTCAAGCCCATTTGAACAGTAGGGACACTTAAGGAAAATAATTAAAGAAATATCTAGAAAACTTAAAAAATTTCTAGGGAACTATACACACACCCAATAGGGGTGAAACTCAAACACATTAAACTTAGTGATATTTTGAACCATAGGTTTAAATTTTACTGACTTTGGAGCTCATTAGATTAGAAATTTATCCTTATCAAAATTTAGCCCATTTAAGGACTCGAAAAATTTAAAAAATTATAATAAATCAAATTTTAACCCAAAAATTATAAATAATACCTTAAATTGTCCATAACATAATTATCTACCTAAAAGAAATGAAATCTCTTTTACTGGACCTTCAATTTAATTTTAATTGAATTTTCAATGAAAAATAATAATTAATTAATTTAATTAGTTGAAAATTATTTAAAAATCCCAAATAATTTCTAAACACTTGAAAACACTCCCATTGGTCAGTCCTGACCTTTAGGAGTGATTACATGCAATTCGGAATAAGTTTAGATCAAAATGATTGAAGGCTTTCTAATTAAGATATTTTAAAATTCAAATAATTAAGAAAACTTTGAAAATTTATAACTAATTGTAGAAAATTCAAAATCAGTCAAAATCAATGGCTAATGACTCCAATTAAGATCTAGTATTTTCTAAAAATATCAAATAACCAAAATCTGATCAAAATAAAAAAGTCAACATTTTGGTCAATTCTAGGTCAAAACTGGGTCAAAAGTTCTAAAAATCATAACTTTTGATAGAAAACTCCAAATTGAGTGTACCACCTGTCTAACAACTCATAATTAGGTCTAGTATTTATAAAAAATCTGAAACCCTTAAGACTAACTCTAATTTTAAAAGTCAAATTTTGACCCCTTATTTGACATATCCAGATAACCTCCAAAATCTATTAACCCTCTTAAATTCCAGAATTTTCTTAATTGGCTAATAAAATTCTCAACAAATCCATTAAAATCAGGAACCAACTCCTTTTTATATTAATCCTTTCTTTTAATTCCAAACAATTTAAATTAACTTAATTAACCCTGATTGCTACTAGGTAACCCAGGCCTACGAGGCTATTAGCTTAGCCCCAAGGAAGATGGAATAAGCTTCACGGCCTCGATGTGAAACAAAGGTAGTAATCAATTAACTCTTAAAACATACTTAATCAAAACTCTTAATATATTAATATTTAAACATTAATCTAAATTCCTCTTTTAAGCCTTAACAAACTCAGAATTCTAGACAACTTTAACAAATCACCCATTTTAGGACCTACCCCAGCTACACGACCTCTTACACACACTTTAGATGGTTTTCTAGGACAACCAACTCTAGATATAGGTTAGGCCGGTGTTTAGTTTACTGCTGTGTGCCGAATTTTTTGTAGTTTTCACTGCATGTTATGGATAAAATTGCTTTGCAGTGTCTGCTTACTTTTCTGCACTCTGTTGATAGTTGATATATTTGACGACTAGATTACCCCTAGGATAGGCATGATCTGGATGTTCATATAGTTTTCTGCTGGTGGCCACGTTCATGCAGGGTAATAAAAAGGGGGCAAAGTCATAAAAAAAATTTAATTATTATAAATGTTTGCACAGGTACTTTAGCTGCTAAAGCCCCCAAATAAAAAGAGCGTGGCCAGTGTGTTTACTTTCTTTTCTGCATATATATAACTGCTTGAGAATAAATAAATCTTGATTTATTAACTGCTTAGGATAACCTTGCAGGAGAGTCTAGAATTTTGATTTGATATAAATATAATTTGTATAAGTGTCAAGTGTTGTGAAAGTAGAGTTTTGAATTGGGATACATAGGTCCAAAGCTTGGACTCCAAAGAAAAAAGGACGCCCCTTAGGGGAGTAGCCCTTTTCTATTTGGAGATCCAAATTTGGATCATTTCTTTCCTACCCAAAGAGGAAAGAGTGGCCTTCCCCTCAAGGAAAGTGTCCTCTTATCCATTTGGTTACCCTACTACGAAGAATTCAAGAAGCCTGAAGGAGATGAACCCGAAGGAGAACAAGATTGAAGACTTAAAGACAAAGTATATCCCATTCAAAACCATTTGCGTCTCTACTAGGTTTAGAATTCGGGTTGTTGTCAGTGGTGCCCGACCACTTTACTTTTTGCAAAATTCTGATTTGTAATAAGCAAGGCAACTTTGCCTATAGATATTTATTAATTAATTCATTTATATTTGATGTGTTGAGATGATTGCCTTTAGGGTTGCCTGCTTTTCTTAGTTTTTTGACGTTTGTATGCCGATTTTATTTTCACCTGGATACGTAAGACTCATAAGGGTGTGAAAATTTTTATACTCGTAAACTTAAAAGTTTAAAATTTTAGCGAGTCTAAATAACATAGAAAGATAACGAATTTAGGGAATAGCCGGGGATCGACCTCGGGGTCGCATGCATATTTCTGCACTACTCTCTCCTTGTTTTAGACCCTTCCCCACCTGCGGGTAGAGTCCGAATAGTCTGACCTATGAGGACGAGGTGCCAGACCTAGGGAAGCCCAGTCTTCTAAAAAATTATTTTCTAAACCTATTTTTAAAATTTCAAGCATATATGATTTGAAGCTGTCAACTAGCATGCATTGCATTAGAGACAAATTAAAAGAGTCAAAATTTTAATTGCATTAGTCCTTAGCATTTTGCACCCAACATAAGTCAAAGGGGCCAATTAGGGAAATATCTAGATGTCGGCCCCTGCTCTCCAAAACTTTAAATAAAATGTCCCTACCACTCTTTCATAAAAGATCGGACTCATCTCTTTTAAATCGACTAGGTGGTTAGCTAGCTCCCCAATCCAGGCCGGGGTAAGTCCAGACCTTGCACTACATTAGTTAGGTTCGGACGACTGTGGTCCAATGTCCAAATTAGATTTAAGATCTGGGGCATATTTTTTTATTATAAGACCCCAAATTTTGGGAATATAATCCCACATTTCTAATAAAATGCTCAACTCTAATTAAAGCTTCATTTCAATCCTAAAACGTAAAGCCGAACACTTAGATTAAGTTTGGACATTTCCGGATAGTTCTGGACTCTCAAAGTGTCCCCTACTTCTCTTCTCTTAACTCCGTTAAAAACTGTTCAATCTTGATCCATTCCCTTTTGATTTTCCAAACTTCATTCATTTTTTATATCACTCCTAGAAGATCTTACAAAATTTTGTCACTATTTTAATCGAGAGTTTTCGTAGGGGACTTTGTCTCTCTACGATATAATTAACTACGAGGACTTGCGCTCGTAGGAGATTTGGAACCACATACGCACCTAATTTTAAAATTTATTTTTCTAAAATTGTATTAGATTTCTTTGGAAAAGAGTTAAAAAATGATCGTCATTAGTACATTAGAAGGATTATTATTGAATGGTGTTATCTCCCTTTGGGGAGATACACCCTTCTTTGATAAGGCTTTGGATGTGAACCTGACGATCGTACTTCTTGAATTTTATAATTAGATATTGAGTTGAACTTCACTTTGTTTCCTCGGGGCTATACAAAGTTCTTTCTAGAATCCGGTCATGATATTTAAGATGAATTTCATAATTCTAAGTCTGAACACCGTCATGAAATTTTATTTTCATCCTTCGAGGTGATATACTTTTTCTACCGAGTTGATTCAACTTTAGAATTAGAATTAATCTTCAATTTTAAGATTCCCAAAGAAAACTAATATTTTTCAAAACTTATTTTCAAAATTCCACCAACAGTAAGTTCAATTTCTCCCTTGGATACATGATCCCTTATGAAATGATGCCTTATATCAATATGTTTGGTTCTTGAATGTTGAATAGGATTTTTGGAAATATAAATAGCACTAGTATTATCATAATAAATTTGAATAGTGCCTATAGTTAATCCTAAATCAATCAACTGTTATTTTAACCAAAGTACTTGTGCCACACAACTTCCTAATGCAATGTATTCTGCTTCTACAGTAGATAGGGCCACTGAATTTTATTTTCTACTAGACCATGAGACTAATGAATTTCCAATAAATTGACATGTTCCAGAAGTGCTTTTCCTATCCACCCTACAGCCTGCAAAGTTAGAATCTAAATAACCAATAATTTCAAATGAAGAGCTAAACTTAGGATACCAAATTCCTAAGTTATGAGTTCCTAGTAAATATCTTAAAATCCTTTTCACTACTGTCAAATGTGATTCTTTTGGATCTGATTGAAATCTAGCACATAAGCAAACACTGAACATAATATCTGGTCGGCTAGCAGTCAAGTAAAGTAAAGATCCAATAATCCCTCTAAATTTCTTTTGATCAACAGATTTTCTCTTAAGGTCCTTATCCAACTGAACTGAGGAACTCATTGGTGTACTAACAGGTTTAGCATTGTCCATTTCAAATTTTTTGAGGATATCCTTAACATATTTAGTTTGACTAAGAAATGTACCTTCCTCAAGTTGCTTAATGCTAAAACCTAGAAAGTAATTTAAATCTCCCATTAGACTCATCTCAAATTCACTACTCATTATTTTAGAAAAATCATCACAAAGATTTTTATTTGAAGATCCAAAAATGATATCATTCACATAAATTTGAACAATGAGTATATCCTTTCCAAATTTCTTTAAAAAGAGAGTTATATCCACACTTCCTTTTTCAAAAGATCTTTCAAGTAGGAAGGTGCTCAATCTCTCATACTAAGCCCTAGGTGCCTGTTTCAATCCATATAATGCCTTTTTTAACTTGAAAACATGATTGGGGTATTTAGAATTTTCAAAACCTGGAGGTTGTTCTACAAAAACATCTTCTTCAATTACCCCATTTAAAAAGGCACTTTTCACATTCATTTGAAATAATTTAAGTCCTTTAAAACAGGCAAAGGCTAGTAAAACCCTAATTGTTTCAAATCTAGCTACAGGAGCAAAAGTCTCCTCAAAATCAATTCCTTCAATTTGATTATACCCCTTAGCAACTAATCTAGCCTTATTTCTAATGACTACTCCTGAGTCATTCATTTTATTTTTAAACACCCACTTAGTTCCAACAACACTTTGATCTTTTGGCCTTGAAGTTAATTCTCAAACTTTATTTCTTACAAATTGATTCAACTCTTCTTATATGGCCAATATCCAAAATTCATCAGAAAGTGCTTGATCAACATTAGTGGGTTCTATAGTTGAAATAAAGGCTAAATGATTAACTTCCTTGTTTAATCCACGCCTAGTTCTAACACCCTCACTAAGTTCACCTATAATCAATTCCCTTGGGTGGTTTTTAGAAAATCTCAAATCTCTAGGCAAAGGGTTTTCTATTTCCAAATTCTCTTACACATTTTCTTCCAAATTTATTCTATCAATTTTTTTGGAGTTATCCTCAATCTCATCTTCAACAACATTTGGCTCTTCTAAATTTCCAGATTCATCAAATATAACATGTGTGGTTTCTTCAATGACCAAAGTTCTTTTATTTAATACCCTATAAGATTTTCCAACACTTGAATATCCAACAAAAATTTCTTCATCTGATTTCGGATCAAATTTTCCTAAGGCAGATTTTTCATTATTATGAATGAACACCTTGCAACCAAAAACATGCAAATGAGACAAATTAGGTGTTCTACCTTTTAGCAACTCATAGGGTGTTTTATTTAAATTCGATTTCACATTCGCCCTATTCAGAACATAACATGCAGTGCTAACCGCCTCAGCCCAAAAATATTTAGGAAGTGAGTATTCTGCCAACATTGCTCGGGCGGCTTCTATTAATGTTCTATTTTTCCTTTCGACTACCCCATTTTGTTGAGGGGTTCTAGGTGCGAAAAATTGTGATCAATTCCTTTCTCTTAACAAAAATTTTCAAATCTTTCATTTTTAAATTCTCCTCCATGATCACTTTGTATAGAAATTATTTCACATCCTAATTTCCTTTGAATCCAAGTCAAAAAATTTTTAAATTCCTCAAATGATTCACTCTTATGAAATAGAAACCTAACCCAAGTGAATCTTGAATAATCATCCACTATAACAAATCCGTATACCTTCCCTCCTAGACTCACAATTCCTACTGGTCCAAAAAGATCCATGTGTAAATTTCTAATGGTTTACTAGTCCTAAGATCATTATTGGACTGAAAAGAGGACTTCACTTATTTTCTTAATTGACATGCATCACAAAGGTGATCCTTAGTAAAGTCTAGTTTTGGTATTCCTCTCACTAAGTTCTTTTGGGTAATTCTCCTAAGGTTTTTCATACTAGAATGACAAAGTCTTCTATGCCAAAGTCATAATTCATCAGAAACAGTTTTCAAATAAAAAGTAGTAGGAGATTCAATACAATTTAAATCTAGTATATAAACATTGTTTACCCTTTTTCCATTTAAAACATCTTTCCCATTTAGGCTTAATATGCAGCTACTAGGTAAAAATTTTACACTATAGCCCTTATCACATAGCTGACTTATACTTAACAAACTATGCTTTAAGCCTTCAACCAATAACACATTGTCTATAAAAAAGTTTTTCAAACTTCCAATCATACCTGATCTAACCACTTTCTTTGTGGTATTATCTCCAAGTGTAACCTTGCCTCCACTCCTGGCTTCTAGCGTTATGAATTGAGCAGTATCTCCAGTCATATGCTTTGAACACCCGCTGTCCAAGTACCATATGCTCCCACGAGGTCTTGTATGAGAGCAACACTATAAAAATATCAAATGTTATACTTGGGAACCCAAACAAGTTTAGGTTCACCTTTTAGCAATTTATAATCAGATGAATGTATGATATGTTTAGGTTTATGCATCTTAGGTCTCCACACCAAATCAGATTTCACCTTCAAAGTACAGGTGTGAGCTATATGTCCAAATAATCCACAATTATTACATTTGACATTAGGAAAAGTATTCCTAAGTCTTCTAAGGGATTCCATATATTTAGAATAAAATTTAGGATTTGTAAAATCTTCAAGTTTGGGGGGTATCCTATTATCCTCAAGAGCTCTTATTTTTAACTTATAAAATGAATTCATATCTTCCAATATTCAATTTGTATAATTGATTCGATATATTTTTCTCTCAGATTCATCCTTAAATATTTTAAATTCTTTTTCAAGATCAACATAGGATGATTTTAAAATCTCATGATTTTTATTCAGATCATCATATTCATCAAGTAATTTCATGTGGTTGTCATCTATTAAAGTATGATCTTTCCTAAGGATTTCATATTTTTCTTAAGTTCTTCCAATTCTAGACTTACACTAGCATGCATCTTTTTCATTTTCCTACATGCATCATGCATGTGTTCAGAAACTTCAAATAATTCATCGTAACTTAAGTCACATACCTCTTCTTGATCTGTTTGATCTATGTTATCTGTGATCAAGCAATGATTGGTGACTTCTTCTTCCTTTTCAGTCTCTGATGAATCTGAAGCTGAGTCCGCCCAAAAAGCTCTTTGAAACTTCTTCTTGCCCTTCTTTACAATTGGTTTCTCCTCTACCTTCTCCTTGCTAGGAGTGGCTTTGAGTTTTGGGCAATCAGTCTTGATATGACCTGGTTTCCTACATTCATAACAAATCACTTCATTAGAAACCTTGCCATTTTTGTTGAATTTACCTCTATTCCATTGCTAGCATCTATTATGCTTCCTTTTTAGAAAGCTTCTGAATTATCTAGTCATCAAAGAAATATCATCTTCATCCTCAGGTTCTGAGTGTTCACTCTCAGACTCTTTCACTTTTAGTGCTATATTCTTCTCCTTTCGTGGTTTACCTACATCAATCTTTCTTTGACTAACCCCTTGCTCGTAAGCAATGAGTGAACCAAGAAGATTGTTAATAGAATAAATGTTTAGATCTTTAGACTCTGTAATTGCAGTAATTTTATCATCATAAGCAGTAGGTAAACAACGAAGAATCTTATTAACCATTTCAGCATTAGTTAATTCCCTACCAAGTGCATGCAAAGAACTGACAATTTGTGTGAATCTTATGTACATGTCAGAAATAGATTCATTTGGTTTCATGCGAAACAATTCATAATCATGTAACAAGATATTAAGTCTTGATTGCTTAACCTCATTAGTCCCTTCATAAGTTATACAAAGTCTATCCCATATGTCCCTTCCACTTTTGCAAGTGGAAACCCTCATGTAGTCTTCAGATTTTAAAGCACAAAAGAAGTTATTTAAATATTTAGCATTTAGTTGAGCTAAGTCACGTTCTTCTATAGTCCAATCTGCAAAAGGTGTTTCTACCCTAACTCCATCAACTAATCTAGTTGGTTTTGTATAACCTTCCTGGACTAGGATTCACATACGATAATCAAGTGACTGTAAGAAAGTAGACATGCGAGTTTTCCAAAAATCAAAAGGTATATTGTCAAACAGGGGAGGTCTATTAATAGAGTAACCCTCAGGTGTATTTCGGTTTCCAAATGTAGCCATCTACGTTAATCAAAAAGTAGTTTAAACTTATGATTTTGAAATGGAGCTCTGATACCACTTGTTGAGTCTAGTGAATAGGTTGTTAGACCTAAGTTAATGTCCCAAGGCTACCAAAAGAGGGGTGAATTGGTATTTTTAAAACTTAACCCTCTTTTTGAATTTTAGTTGAACCAAAATTAAACTTTTAATGAAATTTTTTATAGAAAAGTTTTTCAACCACAAATTTTTAAAATAAAAGAAAAATGCAAAAAAATAAAAAGCAGTAAAGTAAACGACACAAGATTTATAGTGGTCAGTCTAAACCACCCCTACATCCACTCCCCAGAGACACCCTCTGAGTATTGCACTAAAACCAATAGTGTCTCTCCTTTTGCACCCACAGCAAGGCGGAGAAACCTTTACAAACACTCTTTTCACCACTACCCGGTAAGGCAGAGAACCATCATCCTTTTACACAATCCCCAGTGTTGGTAGAGAACCATCCATCCTTTCACACTCTCCTAGTGTGGGTAGAGAACCCTTCGTCCTTTCACACTCTCCTAGTGTGGGCAGAGAACCCTTCGGCTGTTCACACTCTCCTAGTGTTGGAAGAGAACCGGATCTCCTTGATAGATCTTCTCACTAGAAATCTAGAATGAAGAAAGTAAAAGAGTGATGTAATCTCAAATCACAAGTTGGAAATCTTACCTTTGAATCACCAAGCGAAGCCTTTACGCTCCAATGGTAGAAATCCTTCTTTGAATGCTCTCTCTCACTCTCTCCTTTACTCTTCTTCCAATAGTCGCGAAGTTCAATGAGCAAAAAGATTGGGTGGCAGTCAAATTTGGACTATTTATACTAAAGACAAGAAAAATTGCCCAAAAATTGCAAGTTTTCAATTCTGTACGTAGTGGATCGTCCCGTACGATCATGGATCGTCTTAGACGATTTTACTTAAATTGTCAGAAAATGAACCTTATATATATTGGTACGAATTATGTTCGTACACCCTAATCGTCCCCTACTAACTAAGTTCGTCCGGTATGAAACGGTTATTTCATAGGTCGATTTCCCAAAATTCTTCAGGACATAACCACTGACGTAAGTCGGTTCAGTTCGTCCTGGGACGAACGGGTTTTGTCCTGGGACAATTTTAAACAGAGAGTTTCGTGCAGGGACAAAAATTTATTTCATCCTGTATGATCTCATACAGAGAGTTTCGTCCAGGGATGAAAATTTATTTCGTCCTGTACGATTTCATACTGAGGGTTTCGTCCATGGATGAACCTTATTTTTCGTCTGGACGAACAGTGTAAGTGAGAATCCCGAGAAGTTCATCCAAGGATGAATATTAAATTTGTCCTGGATGATTAGTACTTAGAAAAATTTTCTCCCCGCCTGTTCGATCCATTGCTCTTCTTAGGGTAATTGACATGATCGTCCCGTACGAACTATGTTCGTCCTGTACGATCAGTTTATAAACATTGTTCCCCAAGTGTGTATTATGTGATTTTTCACTAAATTACAATCACTCCCTCTCATTTCAAAACTTATGAATATTTGTTGAATTTGATTACAAGTCTTCATATATTGGAGTTGATTTTCCTAAAATGTTAGTACACAATAACAACAATAACAACATCAAGCCTTTATCCCACTACGTGGGGTCAGCTACATGAATCCTTTTTCTCCATTATGTTCTATTAAAAGTCAAATTCTTATTTAAATCTAATAAAGAAAGGTCATTCCTAATATTTTCCAACCAAGTCTTTTTAGGTCTACCCCTACCTTTCTTAACATAAGTCAAATCTAATACCTCTACTCTCCTAACTGGGTCATCGCAAGGCCGCCGTTTAATGTGACCAAACCATCTGAAATGTTAGTACACACTAGAGCAAAAACAAATCTTCCAAAAAATGTTAGGAGATAACAACATATAAAATAATAATATTTGGAATCATCAAAACTATACAAGTTGCAAGAATGTAAAACATGCAAATAGCAATTTTCCTAACAAATAGTAGTGGTAAAGAAACAATAATGTTTGGTATCATCAAAATTATAGTATTTGGATCAAGATGTGTAATAACAATCTCTTCCATTTTGATGATGACAAACATTATTGTTAAAAGTTTCAAATCCAGCAAGAAATAATTTTTTTTAATTAATGAAAGAAAAAAAATGAAAAATAAAAAAATAGTAGTAAAATAAGGTAAATTCCATTAAAGACAAAAGAAAGAAACACACTACTCCCTCTTTTGACATAACAAAAAAGGAGAAAACAAGAAAAACACTACACAGAAAAAATACAAAAAAAAAACAATACACACAAAAACAAACACTTACAGACTAGTAGAAAGAGGAACGCTGATCAAGTGGAAGTGGTGGTGGTGGCTACTGAAAGTATCATTGAAGAGAAGAAACTGCTACCCAAACCTGGTCATATCTTGCTCGTGCTGCTGCTACTGTTGGGCTTTGTATGCCTCAAACTAAGCTATATCCTGATCATGCTATTGTTGTTGCTCGGTGATATATGACTCAAATCTAGCTTCCCACTAGTCAAACCTTTTCACCAGATGATTTTTTTTTATTTTTTTTATTTTTAGTTAAAACCCACAGAGAGGCCTACGCATTAATATAAAAGAACAGGTTACAGAGTACTTATAGGAGACCATCAGCTCACTAATGCTCATATGAGCTACAAAACAAAGCAAAAGTAAACCTACGAGCCAATTGTCTCCACTATAAAAAAAAATACAAGGAACCCTAGAAACATTCTAATGAAGCTATAGATAAGCATCCAAAAAAGAAAGATAGTATGATTACAATAAGGCCCAATCTTTCTGCCAAAAACTTGAAAGTATTCCTAATCAGCTCCACCTGCAAATAAGAAAAGCTACAAAAGAAGAAACTGCACAAAAATAAAATATTAGTGAAATAATAGCCAAAAATGGAATTGTTACTGGTGATAAAGAGACAAAAAATAGAACTAGTCCAAGTAAAGCCAGTCTTAGAATTCTGACTAATCGAGCTCATAATACTCTCATTAATACTAGCCTCATTAGGAGAGTCCAAAAGCCACTCAATCCTATCAGAGGAGCCATCCAAAATTACCATAGATAAGATCCACCAGCTCAGCCTCAGAATACCAATAGCATAGGACGAGTTAATCAGAAGCCAAATAGAGATAAGCAAGGCAGACCACCACACCCAACTATAAACAAAGAGCCAACAAACCAAAGAGCCAGCAAAAAAAATTTGGGAAGTACAGCTCCCCCCAATAACCCAACAGAGAAACATGAAAGAGCACTGGTTAACCAAATTGCCAGAAATCAAGATAGTAGCAAAGTACCACCAGCAATAGCACTTAACAAGCTCACCACTATAAGATAAAAATCCATTCATAACCCCACCATTACCCCTAGCACCAAACCAGGTTAGAGAGTAATAATGGGATAGCCCTTCAGCATCAAAACCAGAAAAATCATAGCTCCAATCAAAATCCAAAAAGACATTAGCTAAATAAAGATACACCTCATAATACCAGCCATTAATAACCCAAACTAGAGAATACCATGTGCTACAGCAGAAGCACACAGTAGTCTAAAGATAGGAAAGAGGCCCAACCAATAGAGAATAAAGAGCGGTCCAGTAGTGCACTCTGACATCAAAGAAGAGGCAGAACAACCAGCAAAACTAACAAAACATAGGATAGCCAGAAAAGATCCAGCCAACAAAACCAGAGAAAATATAGCTCCAATCAAAAACCACAAAGATATAAGCTAAACAAGGATACTCATCAATATGCCAGCCACCAATAACCCACACTTGAGCATAGCAGGTGCTACAGCAGTAACACAAAATACCCCAAAGACAAGAAAGAGGCACAACCAACAGGGAAAAATGTTTAGTCCAATAATGCATCCTAACAGACAAAAAGAAACCGAACCTTCAGCAACACCAATAGCCAGAAGAGCTCCAGCCAACAAATAATAAAACCACAAAGAAATATGAAAAGAAGGACTCTAGAAGACAAACTAATAAGTCCAATAGTGCCAGAAAATCAAAAAAGCCTTGCTAAATCAAATAGCACAGGATGAGACCAACCAAGATAGCAAAAAACATGAAAAACAGTCAAGTACTAACATAAGGAGTCCCACATGCATCCAGGTAACAAACCTTTAAGACGGCCAGGAATAGTAGACTGAATAACATTAGCGAAGAAACCAAGACTACAACCCCAATTAGCCAGCCAAGAAGCACAAGAATTACCAGCCTTACTAACATGGAAAAAAGACAAATTCATAAACAACAAAAGCCTTTTAATTTCCCTAATAAGATAGAAATTATTAGGGTTGCAACACACCTCCTCCACATCCTATAAAGGAATAATATTAATAGTATAATTAACTTTAATATACAAATTAGTTAAGTTAAGGTGGATGCATAATTGAATACCATAAAGAATAGCCCTAATAAGAACAGTATCAGCATTACAATTATGAATCGGGCAGCAAAGGCAACAATCAGATGGCCATTACTATCCCGAATAAGACCATCACAACCAGCCACTAAATCAGAGGTAAGACCATCAACATTTAATTTAAATAAATTAGGAGGGGGCTTGTTCCAATAGATAACATTATGAACAGAAGGAGCTCTCTCCCAATTACCCCTAAAGCATTGCTAACATCATAACAGTTATTAAAACTCATAACAGAAAGCAAGTTAACAGCCACAAGAGCTAAAATCTTATCCTTCACCCTTTGACTAAGATTAAGATGGTTCATTCTCACTCCATTGAAAATGGAGTTATTCCTCTCCAACCAAAGAATGAGGGAAGGTATAGCATTGCGAATGTGACCTTTATTATCAATAAACCAAGACTTAAGTAAAGAATAAAGGGAAAGGTGGGCATTAAAACAATTTAACTAAAACATATCATCAAAATAAACCCAAGTTCTAATAGCCACATGCGAAAATCAAAAACATGATGCATATTCTCTATGTGAAAACATCATTGACACTTAGAAGCTAAACTGAAACCCTTTTTAATGAGATTGTCCTCTGTAGGAATAAATCTATGTAAAACTCTCCACACAAACATAGAAATCGTAGAAGGGATGCACTTATGCTAGATTTTAGAAAAAATATTGTCAATGTTGCCTTCATCTCTAAAGGAGTGCCAAGCATTCTTAAGTTGAAAACCACCATATTTAGATACGTCACATAAAATAATATCTTTAGAAGTAGTATTAATAGGAAGGTTTAAAATATGGTGGATAATATAATCAAAATCATACTAGAGAGTTTATCATAGTCCCAGTAATTCTCATTAAAGAAAAACTTTATGTTAATCGATGCAGAAGAAGTAGAATTAAGGATAGAATCAACAGAATCTTTACCTAACTACTTATCTTACCAAAAAAAATGTTACCTTCACTAAGCCCCTAAAAAATAAAGGGACCCACCTCCCATTTGACCTTGCAAAGCCTCTTCCAAACTTTAAAGTCCCCAATTTCAGGAGAGATATTAGTCGGATGGTTTCCTACACAATATATAGAGATCATAAAGTTAGCCCAAAGAGACTCTTTAGAGCGTAATTTAAAGGAGAAGGCCTTAGCAAGGTCATATAAAGTTTTTCTACAAAGACCATGTTCAGCCAAAACACCACAACACTTGTCCCAAGAAGCCAAAATAAATAGAAGAAGAGGAAGTACCTTTCCAAAAGAACTTGTTAATCAGCTTGTGGATCCTACTACAAATAGCATAAGTAGGAAAAATGGTTTGAAACATATAAACAGGTAAAGCACAAAGAACACTTTTGATCAGAGTCACTCTACCACCAAAACTAAGAAAATTAGAATCCTAAGATAAGAGCTTATTCTAAATAGAAGCAATAAGATCATCAAATAAAAAAGTCTGTCTTCTACCATTAAACAGAGGAACGTCAAGATACTTGAAAGGTAAGTTAGAATGAGTAAAACCAGTAGCATCTTTAATAGCTAAAATACGCTCATTGGATATCTTCTTAGAAGCAATAAAGGAGCATTTATTTTTACTAAAAGAAAGGCCACTAACCATTTCAAATAGATTAAAAAACTCCATAATTTTATGAATTCTATTGATAGTCACATTAGTAAACACAATAAAGTCATCAACAAAGCATAAATGGGATATATGGAAGCCTCCCAAAGTTCTAAAGTAAAGAACAGGATTCAACTCAAATAAATTAGAGAGACCCCTAGACATAAACTCAACCACAATAATAAAAAGGGCAGGGGAAATAGGATCACCCTGTCTTAAGCCATGAGAAAATTTGAAGAAACCATGATTGGAACCATTAAGAATGATGGAAAAATAAACATTTTCAATACATTTCTTAATGAGATTAATAAACATAGAGTTAAAGCCAAAAAACTCAAGCATAAAGTAAATAAAATTCCAATTAATATTGTCAAAAGAGGGAGGCCTAGAAAGAGAAGCATTATCCTCCTGGGATAGAAGGTTGGGAATAAAAGAATGATCCATAACCTGCATAGGATTGAAAACTTTATTAAAATGATTTTGAAAATGAGCCACATCTAAATTAGCAATCTCAACAAGGTTATCAGAATAGGAGCCATCCTCCCTTTGGATGTAGTTGATACTATTCTTATTCCTCTTTCTCTTGGTTAAGGCATGGAAGTACTTATTATTATTATCACCCTCAGCCAAGTGCTTAGCAGAAGCTTTCTGCTTCCAAAAGATCTCTTCATGAGCTTGAAAGTTAAAAAGATCAAGTTTGGACTGTGTTGACCTCATTTTTGTATGAGGTTATTAGGGACCAATCCAGATCAATCCTGACCCTACATCAATCCAGCCTCTAGACCCTAGGATCTATTTGATCCATAGTATTCTTCCAGACCTAAGATCCTAGGATTCTTCTGAACTCTAGGGCTTAGGATCTATTCTAGATCATAGGACTTCAAGGCTCCAGACCCTAGGATTTTCTTAGACCTTAGGATCCTTCTAACATCTTGATTTTAGGATTTATTCAGACCCTACAACACTTTTAAGGTCTAGCCCCTAGGATCCTTCTAGATCCTAGGATTCTTCTAGATTTCAAACTCAAAGATTTCTACTGAATCCTATGACTCTTTTAAATTCCAGACTCTAAGATCTCCATTAGATCCTAAGACCATTCTAGGTTATGGACTGCAAGATCTACTTAGACCCTGAACCAATCTTAGTCTTAGGATCAATTAATACTTTAGGTCAATTTAGACTCAAATGATTCTAAACTCTAAACTCTAATTTAAACCTCAAGCCCACTCAATTTTCAAATCAAAATCTAAACCTCAAATCTATCAAGATCTTCAGCCTATATTGATTCCATATTTAAATCAAATGTTGATTATGCTCCTATCAAACTTTGATTCTATCTTATTATCCATAATCTTCTCTAATGATTACAGATGATGTAGATAACCCAAATCCAATCAATCAAACTCAAAATCCAGATCAAATCCAAAAATCCAGACTCAAAACCTAAGTTCAAGGGCCTTGTCCTAAAGGCCTTTTCCAAGGATTTTTCAAAAACTTCAAAACCCAATCAAATGACCTATGATTTAGAGTCTGTCAGTTGCATACTGATGGGATATGTCTCTGAAGGCAACCCTCCAATTTTGAGTCCATTCTGAGGTCTCTAACCCCAGAATCTAAATCAAAATCCAAAGGCTATAAAATCTTCAAATATTTACAGCCCATGCCACTGGACTTGCCATTAAGAAGATTCTAACCATAGAGCCTTCAACAAAGCCTCTAGTCACTTCCAGACCATTAATCTAGACCTATTGAACAATAAACTGCATTTTTTGTACTCATTTCAGCCCCTAGTGGCCATGAGCCCAAAATGACCAAAATACCCCTATGGGGCTCAAATAGTGATTTCAAACCAAATGAACTCCAAATTGAATGCAACCACCTCCAACAAGTTTCAAATGTCATTTCAAACCTGTTGGACCCTTTCCCAACCCTTGGGTCAACCTAGTTGACCAAGTCAACAGTTTTGACCCAAGAGGCCCTTTAAGGGTCCAAATAGGTGTTTTGGACCAAATGACCTTCTTAGACACTGAGACCACTTCCAATAAAATTTAAATGTCAAACCAAATTGATTACAACCATTTTCAAACCCTGGACACATCTGGTTGACCAAGTCAACCAATTTTGACTTAATGGCCCATTAAGGGCCCAATAAGTCTATTTCACCCAAATGACCTATTTAATCTCTGAAAATACCTCTACCAGACTTCAAATATTGTATCAAACCTGTCGAGACTAGACCCACACTTTGGTTTAATCTGGTTGACCCATTCAACCTAGGTTGACAAAATCAACCCTTAAGCCCTTTCACTTTAAATTAAATTCCAAATGCATATAAATCTTTGTTAAACCCTCTCCAGGCCATTTTAATTAATTCCTCAAACGACCTTGGCTGCCACCTCAGCATTGTTGACCATGTTGACTGGTCAAACTAGTCAACACAAGCTTTTGAATTGATTAAAGTGGCCAAATAACCTACTAGAGTTAACTCATCCTTTATCAAATCACTCCAGCAGCTATTTGAGACCATTCCATGCCACATCAGCTGCCCACTTGGCTGTTGACTGGTCAAACCATTCAACAAAAGGTCAAAGAGCCTTTAAATAATTTAAATCCTTGATGACATGGCACCCATTCAAATTCTTTTCAAACCCTAGCTGTGTGAAATTATTCCAGAACATTCTTAAGGCTATTCATAACCCATAGATCAGGATCTAATGGTTCTTAATCAATTGCACAAGGCATAGAGGACAAAACACCCTTTCCATGTAGGATGTCCTTGATCCGTCCTTGGCTATTGCTCCCACCAACTTCCAGCCACACATGGTAGCATCTGGGGACCCAACCAGTCAATCTTAGCCGTTCAAAACCACCTGGGGACGTTTGAATAGGAGAAAAATGCCTTAATGAGCCCTCATTCGATCCTTAACACTCTCTCACCACCTCAAGCCCCTCCAGTCAAGTTCTATGCTCATTCAAACCTTCAACCATCTCCTCTTCATATTCCGATCAAAGCCCAGCCGTCAAAGCCCGCCGGCGAAGTGGATTCCGGCGAACTCAAGTCCGAAACCATCCAAGGCCTATTGTAGATGATCTGTGGCGTGTCAGAGCTTGGAGTCAACTAAGAACTTAATCGTGGACAGTCTACAAGCTCAAAGAATCCAAAAATGGTGTAAACTGTCCTTTAAATCTTGGTAAAATCTAAACCTAGTTTAGGACACATAGATTTAATTAGCTTTTCTTTAAGTGCTTATTTGATCATTTTAAAAGTTCCCCAGAATTTTTGTTAACATTTTTAATCTATATTTAAAATTTCGTCGAAAATGATCAAACCGATCTCGAGAATGAGCTCAGAAATGGGTTCAGGTGTTCATTTTTTAGCTTAGTTGAACTGTGTATGTCTCAGCCATTGATTTGTCAATCAACGGCTGAGATCTTGCCTCCTCTCGGTCCGTCCAACCGCTCGTTTCAATCCGTCGCACTGAAGGATATAAGGCTCGATCAGAGCTATTATTTCATTACTGCGGAAGATCGGACGGCCTCCATATTGTTTTGACTCATTTAAGTAGAAAACGAGTGGGTCTCGCCGCCTTTAAGCATTAAAGACTGATGATTGCCAGTGGCGCAATCATCAGCATTTAATGTGCTGCCGCCGGCAATCATTGCATGCGTTTTGAGCAAATGGGAGGCCACCGCGTGTTATCCAGCCACTGGATTTGATTAAATGTTTTTAATTTAAATTTAAAGCAATTTAATTAACAGAAAACTTCAAAATTTCAAAAAAACATATTTATAACTCTAAAAATTAATTTCAAAATATCAAAAAATTTAGAATTTCAATACCTTTCAAATATAATTAAAATTTCCTTTAAAATATTTAATATTTTTTTAAATAATTTTAAAGTACTCAAAACTTAATATTTTAATTAGTGGTTAATTAAAATAAATCAAATTAATTTAATAATTTCAAAATAATTTATTTTGTAATTATTTCAGAGCATGGAGAGTATTCCAAAATAAAACTCATTAATTAAACTTAAATAGATTTTAAAATTATTTGAGATTCTTTAAATAATTTAAATTATTTAGTTAGTTAAATATTTAACTCATACCTAAATATTCAATTAAATATCTTAAAAAATTAAAACTTTAATAATATATATATATATATATATATATATATATATATATATATATATATATATATATATATATATATATATATATATATATATTTAATAATTTCAGTGGATCTCTCAAATCCTTAAGAAACTATTTTAATAGTATTTTTACTTATTATATATTTATATATATAGGTTTATATATACATGTATTTTAAAACTATTTCAAAATTATATGTATTGAAATCTTTAAGCCTTGAGAGATCCCCTTGAAGTTTTAAGCATGGATTAAATGTATGAATAGAAGTCATTGGGGAACGATTAGTGATTGATTAGGTTTTAATCATTCACTAATCAAAACTTTGTTATCTTAATTACCATCAATATTTGCATGTTTAGGTTGTGCACACACATGCACTTAGCCTAGGCTCTCCTAGCTTTAGGATTTGATTGTTTCTATGTGCTTATTTCATGTTTGTCCAAGGGTTAGCAAAACTTTGATTCAAACCCACACAAACTAGTGACATCATTAAGGACAATAATTAAGGAACCTTCTTTAGAGAATTTAGAATAATTCCAAAAATTAGGATTCACATCCTCTTGACTTGAAACTTTGAACATTTGAACATATTGATATGTATAGCCACTAGAAAAAGTTTTATTGGTTTTAGAGATCATTAAGACCCTTAATCTATTTTCTTAAGATCAAGCCTTAATTAAGCCTTAAAACTTTCCAGAAAATGTAATAAATCATGTTTAAACCCAAAAATTTTTGTATAGCCCCTCCAACTGACCAGAACTGAATTCTTAATCAATGAAAATTAAAACCCCTTTGAATTGACAGCAAATTAAACCTTAATTTAATTTTAAGTAAAATTCAATATTTAATTAATTAAATTAATTAATAATAATTAAAAATTCCAAAAATTTCCAAACACTTGAGAATATCTCCTTAGGTCATTCCTGACCTTTGGAGTTGATTTCAAGGAGTTGGAAACTCATTTGGAGCAAAACCATAAAAAGGGCCTTTAATTAAGGATTTTCAATAATTCAATAAATAGTCAAAAACTTCAAATATTCATAACTAATTAAAGAAAAATCCAAACCAGTCAAACTCACTTGCATTCAACTCATACTAATATCTAGTATTTATTAAAAATATCAAAATTCCAGAAATCTGTCAAAATCAAAAAGTCAACAAATTGGTCAACCGTAGGTCAAAATTAGACTAAAACTTCAAACCTTTGTAATAAAATGTAGAAAAATTCAATTTTAGCGTACTTACCTTCTAAATGATTTTATTAAAGTCTAGTATTTTAATAAAATACAAAATTTTTAGAATTTGAGCTTAATGTAAAAGTCCATTTCTAACCCCTTAATTAAATGATTAAAATAATCCGAAAAAATCCAGATTTTGGTTTTTAATTCTAAGCTCCAAAAAATGTTAGTTTAATATTTAAAACACTCAACAAACCATTTAAAACATAACAATCATCCCAAAGATGAAGTTTATTGGCTGGACTACTCCGGGCTGCGGGGCTAAGTGTCCTTAGGAGGCTGGTTTCTCGAGCCTGGTGGCACAATGCCACGAATGAATTCTAAGGGGTGTTAAATCTTAAAATAGATTAATCATTAATTATTTAACCTTTTAAAATCTCTAATTCAATTACATTAATTTGGTTTATCGGCTGGACTACTCCGGGCTGCGGGGCTAAGTGTCCTAAGGAGGCTGGTTCCTCGAGCCTGGTGGCACAACGCCACGAATCAATTAATGGCAAACTCAAATTAATTCAACTTTAAAAATCAACAATCAAATACCTTTTCTTATAAATACATTAATTTTCAAGCTTTAATCAAGTCAAAACACTTAATTATATCGGGTACCACTGGGTAACCCAGACCTACGAGGCTATTTGCTTAGCCCCAAGGAAGGTGAAATAAACTTCACGGCCTCGATGTGAAACAAAAGTGATTTCCAACAAATAATTAAGAATTAATTCTAAAATTTATTCAAAGACATTAAGATTTAAATTTTAATTAAATATCCCTTAAACCTTTCAACCAATCGAACTTTAAGTAACTTTAATCTAATAATCCTATTTAGGACATATCAAAACTACACGACCTACCTCACACACTTTAGTTGGTTTGCTAAGATCACCGACTCTAGTTTTAGGATAGGCCGGTATTTTACTTTCTATAGTTGTGTGCCGTATTTTTCGAGCTTTCATTGCATGTTGTTTGCTAGTGTAGAATTGATGTGTTTACTTACTTACTTCTTGCATTCTGTGATTGATTGTGCGTTAGATTTACCCCTAGGTTAGGGACGAATTATACTTGTGCAATCTTATGTAGGTGGTCATGCTCATACAAGGAGCTGAAATTAAAGGGGGCAATTAATAAAAATAAAAATATATATACTCTTTGCACAGGTGCTTCATAAGATGCTAAGACCCCCTTTAAACAAAAAGAGCATGGCTAAGTGTGGCTAAAAAAATGTATTTTAATCTTCAAATTATAACTGCTTGGGAATATATATATAACTGCTGATTATTAGGATAATCCTGCAGGATCGAGTCTAGATTTTTCTATTTAAGATTAATGTAAATTTGATTGAATAAGGTTGTACTTATTTAAAATGATTTGAGATTGGGATATTAATATCCAACTTGAATTCCAAAGAGGAAAAGACATCCCTAAAGGGGAGAGTTTTCTTTCCATTTAGAACTCAAGTTAGGATACCTTTTCAAATATCCAAAGAGGGAAGATAACACCCACCCAAGGGGAAGTTTTCTTTTCATTTGGATATCCAGAACCGAGGAATCAAGATGTTCGTGAGAATGAAGGAATGGACAATGAGAAGAATCCAAAATCTCAAGGTCATTTGATTTACGATTAAAAATCCGGGTTGTTTTCAGTGGTGCCTGGCCACTTTACTTTCTTGCAATTCTGTGATGTAATAATAAGTGGCACTTGCCATATAGACATTCAATTTGATATATTTTATTTGATTGATTTATTTAAATTGATTGTGCATTAGAGATACTTGCTTTTTTAGTCTTTTTATTTGCATGCCGCATTTGATTTGACCTGAAATTCGAATTTAAGCTCTTAGGGGATTGTCAAAAATTCTTCTACTTTAATTAAATAAAATTTTTAAGATAAGATAGAAACTCTAAACGGTCCTAAGAAGTAAGCTCAGACTCACCGAGGGTCTTTCATGCATTCATATTATACCTTCTCTACCTTGTTAGGCATCTCCCCGCCTGCGGGTTCTGGCAGACCACCTAGCCTGTGAGGGTGCCGATCTGTCAAGGGGATGTTATGCAATCTCTAGGGAAAAACATATTTTCTAAGCCAAAAGTTTTTAAACTGCTACATACCAATTCTGCATTCAATCGAGTCGATTAGCATGCATCGCATTAGTAACAAATTAAAATTGAGTCTAATATTTAATCGCATATATTTAGACATCAAACACCCAACATAAGTCTAAGGGGTCAATTAAGGATCTGCTCTAGATGTCGACTCCATTCCTTTATACTTTTCTAATTAACGTCCCTACCACTCTACAAAAAAGACCGGACTCATATTTTAAAATCGTTTAGGTGGTTTAGCTGGCTCCCCAATCCAGGCCGGGGTAAGACTAGATTCGCATTGCACTAGCTAGGTTCGGGGTACTAATTTTTAGTACCCAATTTAGACTTAGGTTCTGAGGCTGGCTCGGGCCATAAGACCTCAACTTTCGGGAATAGAATCCCAAATCTCTAATAAAATTGACCACTCAAATTAAAAATTGCTTTCAATCAAATTCGAGCCCAACACTTAGGATAGGCTGGAGTGTTTTCTGAATTGTTTTAGAATCTCAAAAATACTCCCTACTCCTCTTCCTATGACTCTGAAAATAACTGTTCAATACTGAACCAATCCCATTTGAAAATTCCTACCATTTCTCTCCTCTGATATCGAGCCTTGAAAATCATAAATAAAATTTACACCGCTATTTTAATCGAGAGTTTTCGTAGGAAACTTTTATTTCTTACGATGTAATTAACTACGAGGGCTTACGCTCGTAAAAGATTTAGAAACCCAGATTTAATTTTTAAAATTAAAATTTTTAAAAATCTTTAATTAGTTATTCTTGGGAAAATCCAATGATCATTATCATCATTTTCAAAGAATCGATAATGATTGATATTTTCTTTCTTCGGAAAGATATCAATTATTATCATAGTTTTGATTATGAAATTAATGATCTTCAATCCATATTAGCTTAGCCAAATACTCGATTAAATCTCATTTTGATCTTTCGAGGTCAAATACGATTCTTCTTGGATTTGACTACGATAATAAGGATAGAGTTAAAGTTTTTGTAATATGAACCAATTAGTGAATGATATCCTCGCCTTTTTGAGATGATATATTTGTCCCTAATCCTGAGTTCTATTACAAAATTAAAATTCAAAATTTAATCTTTCCAAAGATAATCGAATATTTCTCAAAAATTATATATATATATATATATATATATATATATATATATATATATATATATAATCAACCAGACTGCTTTAACAAGGAAAAATTAACATCAGAAGGATCATTTTGACATAAAATCTCATTAGATGAAACACATTGTTCAGCTTCTAAAATATTAATAAATTTCTGAACACGTTGCGATTCCACAAATTCAGAACTTGCTTCAACCTCTTAAGCTTAAGCCAAAGTGTTTTCATACCAAAAATAGAGTTATTAGGATGTAAAGGAGCTTGCCAATTATAATTAACAACATCAAAAAAGGAATTATTAAGTAGCCACATATTTTGGAATCTAAAGTGAGGTGATGTATTATAATATTTAATCTTAATATTTATAAGTAGAGGAGAATGATCAGACAAAGTTCTACTAAGATGCTGCACGTTAGTGAAATTAATAGAGTTAATCCAAGAATCATTAAAAAGCACACGGTCAAGCCTTTGCCATAAGTGACCCCTATTCCAGGTAAAGATATTGCCAACAAACCCAATATCATTCAAATTATAAGACAAAATCATATTATTAAAATCTAACATAGAACGATAAGAAGGTGAATACTACCCCCCCCCCCCCCCCCCCCCCCCAATCTGTTCATAAGGAGTAGAGATAGCATTAAAGTCACCACCAACCAACAAAGGCAAATAACATATAGTATGAAAATTTGTAAGCTGGTCCCATAACAATTTTCTAATGTAAAGGGAAGACGAAGCATGCACAAAAGATGCACAGTAATGAAAATTAAAATCCACAATTTTTCAGTGCATGACTTGAATAAAATCACCAATAACATCAATTTTAATAGGATTTTTCCAACAAAAAAAAAAGATTTTGTTAGCCACATTTGAAGTTGCATGGTTAAAACCCAAAAAATGAGAGGTACTAAGTAGTCTAAAAGCAGGGATAAGGGGTTCCAATAATACAAGAATAGAAATATGATGAACACGACATAAATTTTTGACATGAATCCTAGAAGATGGACAACCAATGCCCCTAACATTCCAAATAATGGTACTAAACATAAAGAAATATTAATGAGAAGTATTTGAACAAGTATTTCTAGAAGTGTTTCTAGGATGTTGCAAAGAGATATGCTTTGGCTTTTGCCCTCTTTTACTATGGAATTTAATAAAATAAGTATCATTATCATCCTTGGCAAAACATTTAGCAGCAATATGCATTTCCTCAATATTAGTGAGAGTATCACTATTATAATTAGAAGCTGAAGGAGTCTTACTATCATTAGAATGACCTCTGTGTAAATTAGGACAATCATCCTCCATAAACCTACCATCATCCTCCCAATTCTCAGTAGTCTTCATTGTCAGTTCTTTAAAATAGGAAGAAGGTAACGGGCGGTGTTCCAGGTAAACAAATTCTCCATCCTCTAAAGCCATGTCATTCTTTTCACCTTCCTCTAATAGTATATCCTTCTTTTCACCTTCTTTAGGGTGTAATTGTGTATCACCATTTGCACCATAAAAACATTCCTATTCATTTAATGGATTAGAAAGATCATAAAAAGGTCTAATAGCATTGGAATCAGACACATTTTGATTAATAATGCAAGATAAAGAAGGCCCATCATTTACATCCTTTTGAGCTTCAATAATAAGAGAATTATGTATAACATTATGATCACAATCAATAATAAAATTATTTAAAATGCTATTAGAAACTCCCATATCATGAGTTACAATATCAGTATTGGTAGCATCATTGGGCACATGAGGACAAGGATTCTTCTCAATCACCACTAACTGGTCCTCAAATTGTTGAGAAGGATTAGGAGTATTACCCACCAGAGGAGCCACATTAGATACATCTGATACACCATCTTATTCATTTATTTCATAGAGTTCTTAGCTATATGAAGGTTTGAGAGTTTTTGAAAATAGACATTCATATCATGCCCATGCATTTTACAAAATGAGCAAAATATCAGTAAATTCTCAAAATCAACTTTTTTGAAGTAACCCTTGACTTCAGATCTAATCCAAATTTCAAAAGGATGTTTCCTAGAGACATCTAACTCCTCCAAAACCCTAGGAACATACGGCCTTGACACCAAAGCCATAGCTTGATCAGTTTGTAAAGGGCGGCCGAAGATGGAGGCCACACCATAATTTGATGATTAAAAAAATGCAGGCACAAGTTAGGAAAAGAAATCCAAATCAGAGCTATAGGGGATTCTTCTTTAACATCAAAATTCAGAGTCCAATTTAGTAAACACATTTGACAAGCTTGAATATAATACAATCTACGAGCAAATATGCGGCTATAATCAAGATAATTTGAAAGTTGGATAGAAACATGTTGTTGGTCAAGCAAACCAATGTGAAAAGATCCAAATAGCTTTAGGTTAAGAAAAAACTTCTTTATAACATCAAGATTCGGTCTCCTCAACATAAATTTACCAACCAAAGTAATGCATAGGGAGCGACTAACTAAGCAATAATCGATTCTTTGAAAAGAATGGCAAGATAACCCTTAAAATATGAATGAACAAAGTTAAGTTTTGGTGAAGAAGATGAAGATCTAGCGATTACATCTTTGAAAGATCAAGATTTTCCCTCCAAAAGAGAAGAGGAAATCGGGTGAGATGAGCCGTCATCACCCCATACAATAAACTGAAGAGGAACTGAAAACTTGTGCACAAAAAAGAAGAGAATGAGAAAAGTTAATGAAAACTACTGAAATAGGAAAAAATACATGCCAGGAGGGCCGAGAACCACCACACGAGGGAGAAACCCTAGAATTTCCCAGGAATCGCACCAGGCTCAGAGAGATGCCCCCCTTTCTGTTAACATCAGGACTACCTCTTTACAAGCCAATCGATGTAGGAGTGCTGGTGGATTAGGTCAGGAGTAAGAATATGTCCTTCCTCTTCTATCGTAGCCTCATCATACATAGGGTGATGATGAGTACTATAAAGGACATGGAAGGAGCTATTTGAGTTGAAAACATGGAGGTTATCAGGTGAGCTTGGATACTGAATGTTGTACTTGGATTCAAGGATATAGCCAATAATGTGTCCTAAGGCTAGATTTGGCTTTCTTTAGTGGCCGGGATCCTTAATGCTAGTTAGATGTTCAATGTATCAAATTAGAAGATCATTGACACTAAAATCTTGATGAGCCATTATGTAGTAGGGGGTGAGTGATAAGATGGGGAAATATGCATATGATCCCCAGCTTTAGGAATAATGGAGGTGTGAAGAATGTGCTTGATGGTTTAGGTATTTTTCAGTTAGGAAATAGTTGCAGAGTCATGAAGGGGGCCATTAGTTTCTCAAAGAAAGGTATTTACAAGGCCCCAATTAATGTTAGGATCTAAAGCCAAAATATGAAGTATTTTGCTAGTGGTGGAAAATTGGAGAAATTCATAGAAACCTTCATATGTAATTTTGATAGGGCATTGATTAGCATAAGATTACAGTGTAGTATAATCATAATTCAAATGGAGACTGACAAAAAATTAAAGATTTTTTTCAAGTGGTGGAAAAGTTGAGAAATTCATAGAAATCTTGATATGTTATTTTGATAGGTCATTGATTAACATAAGATTACATTATAGTACAATCAGAATTCAGACAAACATTAACAAAAAAATTAAAGGGGAAAAAGTAAGTGTAAGAATAAATACAAGAGTGGTGTGGGAAAAGAGGTCTAGAACCTGAAAATTCAAACCTCCTGATTGATAACCTTCAAGGGATTAATCCCTAAAGATTTATAGCGAGAGTAAGAAACTTCATTAGCTACTTCAATAAAGCGAGGATTGATAAAACTTCTGGAAGAGTTGCCTGTGAGGGCTCGAGATCATTTACCACCCGTAGTAGTCAAAAATTGAAAGCTCGAATGAAGGAGAAGGGAATTGAAAAGCTTGGTATAAAGAAAAACATAAATTTTGGGTTTTTATGTAGGGTCAGGAATATTGCCTTGTCAGATCATCCAGGATAATCAGGAAAATATTGCCATCCAAATGACTGGTTAAAATGTTGTTCTTAATGTCTAGGACGATCAAATATCGTATTGGATGAATAGACATAGGATGATCATCCTGAGGAGTAATCATGTATGATCATTGAATAAAGGGATAATATAAGACGAACACATGTATCATCAAGGACAATGTGCAATAATGGATTGGCCTAACTGTATTTAAATCGTACAACTATTTATGCTTCGTGGATCATTCAGTATAATATATGAATCATATGAAGAAGATCACCAATAATTATAGTAGATTAGCTGTTGGATGTGCCGGGATTAGAGAGGTGTATTTTTTTTCATATTGTATAGGACAATGCGGATCATCATAGATGATGTGAGCAAATCTAAAAAAATTTAGTACATGAAATGTGATAATCAGGAGTTCTTCAAGATAAAAATAATAATAATAAAAATATAAAACATCACAAAACACAGATAAAAACCAATCAAAAATCAAAATTTAAAGGATGTAATTTTTTTTTTGTTTTTTTTAAACAATCAAACCTAGTAAATGATAAATTTTCCTTTTGAGTGGATAAAAAATCAATTAGAATGAATTAACACTGTTGAAATCCAGAAAAGGCAGAAAACTGATCTTGTTAACCCTTTTAGGACTCCTTATAGGTTAAAAATCTTTTTAAAATAAAAATCTAATTTAGAAAAGAAATTAAATAAGAAAATTTATTTGTTCAAGCATCATTTCAAAAAATTATCTAGTAGAATAATATTACAGAGTAACCAATCTAAATCATGATTTTAAAAAATAGTGTGTTTTAAAATATCAAGTAGCTCATGAATTCTTTTAAGATTTAAAGATTTGGAAGAGGAGGAAGTTTATTTTTGTGGGCTCATTTTGTTCTTCTTTTTTAATTATCTGGCACACTTTGCATATCTTTTAATTTTTGTACACTTTAGTGCATCTTGTAACTACTTGGCGGTCATTGCGCATATTTTCATTTTTTATTTTGGGCTTATTTTGTGCCTCTTATCATTTTTTACGAGTTGGCTCCCTTTTGAACCTTTAAAGACTCTCAGTTGTAAGAATATCTTCCATATATAAGAGAAGAAAAATGTACTCTCTAATTTAAATAAGAATAAGCCACAAATCATAATCATATTCATCTGCTAAATGCAATAATTTGATCAAGAAAACTTAAAATTGATTTAATGACTTTGAACAATAGTCATATGACATAGATTACTATAAGAGGATAAAATAGATCTCAATTTCAAAGCTTAACTTTTAATTTGAAATAGATTTTACTTCAAAAAGAAAAATTCACCACTAAAGGAGTTAGAGGAAGAGAAAAAATCAATGATGTTTATTACTTTAAATAATTTAGGGAGGTTAATCACTGCTGACAAATTTTAAAAACTAGAAGTAAGGCGAAATATCATTTAAGAAATCAATACCAGCAGTGCCCATTAATTTGATTCCAAAAAACACTGAAGGGAAAAACAACAAAAAAATGAAAAACAAAAAATAAAAGTATATAAACAGAAATAGATATACAAATAAAATAAAAACAAAACATCAAAAAAAGAAAGCCACAATTTCAAGCATTAATATCTATTACACCTAATCTGGTTCTTAAGATGTTGAAAGTTTCATATGGCAGTATTTTTGTAAAGATATCAGCAAGTTTATTTTAGTGGCTACATGGCGTAGCTCTACCTCCTTTGGTAATATGGTCTCTAATGAAGTGGTGCCTTATGTCAATATATTTGATCATGAAGTTTGGATAGGATTCTTTGAAACGAAGATGACACTAATGTTATCATATAGGATTAAAATTATGCCTGTGGATAATCTTAAATCTAGAATTTGTTGCTTTAACCAGAGGACTTGGGTCACACAACTCCATAAGGCTATATACTCAGCTCACCACTGGACAAGCTAAATGAGTTCTATTTTCTACTAGACTAGGAGACTAAGGACTATCCTATGAATTGATCCATTCTAGAAGTACTTTTTTTTTAACTTAGCATATTATAAAATATGAATCAAAATATCCTATAATTTTAAAGGGTGTCTTATGCTTAGGATTCCAGATCCCTAAGTCTATGGTTCCTAAGAGATATCTAGGAATTCTCTTAACAACAATCAATTGGGACTCTTTTGGATCAGCCTAAAATTTGGCATAGAGATAAACACTAAACATAAGATGAGGTCTGATAGCAGACAAGTAAAGAAATGATCCAATTATTTTTTTGTATTTCTTTTGATCAATAGATTTTTCATTTGAATCATTATCTAATTGAATAAAGGAACTCATAGGAGTGTTGATTAAAAGTGCACTGAAGGCACTTAAAAGTTTGTTAGGGATTTTAAGCCCTTAAGAACTAGTTCCAAAGCAAACCAAGATGGGGGGTGAATTGGATATTAAAACTAAAAACACAATCACATCCAAAACCAAGATTCACCACAAAGAAAATCAAACTGAGAAAAATAAAAGAGGAAATAATAAAGGAAAGAACACACCAGATTTATAGTGGTTCGATCAAACCTTGACCAACGTCCACTCCTCAGAGGCACCCTCCGAGTATTGCACTAAACTCAGTGTCTCTCCTTTAGGCCCCACAGCTAGGTGGAGAAGCCCTTATAAAATCACTTCCACCTTCCCCGGTGAGGCGGAGTAGCCGGGTCCTTTGACACTAAAGAAATATTCTTCTTCCAAAAACTTTCCTCAAGATGAGCCTTGAATCCGATGGTACTAAGGTGCAAGCTCACCGAAGCAACCGTGTGGAACCCCCTCCACACTCCCTTGAAATCCCCTCCAAGGATCTTCTCCCTCTCTCAAACTCCACCCTTTCCTCTCTCCCTTTCAGGCTCTCTCTTCAAGTTTTCTCGAAAAGAATGAAGCTTCAATGGCTACCAAAGACACTCTTCATGAGACTGCAATAGGTCTTTAAATAGATTCTCAAAACTGACATTATCATCTAGGATGATTGCCGGATCATCCTGTATGATATGCATAAAAAGAGAGCTTTCGAAAACCCTAAAAACTCAATTTTGGCGGCAAACATCATCCAGGATGATCGCAGGATCATCCCATATGATGTGCTTAAAAAGAGAGTTTTAGAAAACCCTAAAAACTCAATTTTGGTGCCCAGAATCATCCTGGACGATGATAGGATCGGCCAGTACGATGTGTAAAATTTTACCTGATAATCCTGGATGATATTTGGATAGTCTAGTATGACTAGTATAAAAATATACAGAACGTCTAGGATGATTAGAAGAAAAATTATGGCATTTCAGCTTGGATGATTTAGAAAAAATAAGTATGTCGACAATCATCATCCTGTACAATATACAGATCGTCTAGGACGATCCGATTGAAAAATTTAACCATAATTAATCCCCTAATCGTAGGATCAATTTAGGCATGATTTGTATTGATCATCTAGGATGATCAGATCATCCAGGATGATTAGAATAAAATTTTAAACCAAAATATTTGCCTATATTGTCATTGGCGGCTCTTTTTCAAGATCATAAAAGATCATCCTGGATGATCCAAAATCATCCAATACGATTAGTTTAAAACTTGATATTCTAGATTTGAGTAAATCTCACTCCCTTGAGTGTGTGTGTGCATGATCACCAAGCAAGCATACTCTCTTATAAGACTTGATTCAAGAAATCAAATATACATCAAATGAATATTACAGTTCCTTTTACAACATAACATTATTAAACCCAATTTTGAGCTCTGATTCATTGTTTAATGTTGCATGGTATTCTTGAAATGTTAGTATACACACAAATAAATATATATTGCAAATACAAGTAGACAACAGAAAGTGAGCCACAATATTTGTTATCATCAAAAATATATACTCATAAGCTCGAGTTGCAATAATCTCCCCTTTTTCTATGATGACAAATATTACTAATTAAATTTGCAAAATTAAAAATATTTTTTTCCAAATTTGTACTAAAATAAAATTTTAAAAATATGGGAAGACAAAATTTTTGTTGTTTTTTTTTTATTTTTTAAAAATAGAAAACAGATACAAATATAATAGTACATTCTTCCCCTTTGACATTATCAAAAAAGGAGGGGCACAAACAATCAAAATAATAAAAATAAATAAAAACCAAAATGATCCCTGATCTAGTGAAAAGAAAAAATCAAATATTCTTAAAATGAGAAAGTTACCTCTTGATTTTATTCAAAAACTTTGTAAGGAATGGATTGACAACACATAATCCAGAAAATGATAGAAATTCAAAAATTGTTAATCCAAGCTCAAGTTCTTTTAAAGGCTCAAAAAACTTTTTAATCTAATATATAAATCAAATAATAAATTAGAAAAAGAAACACTAATTTTTCACTCCTTACATAAAATATATCTAATAGAAGATTAATGCAAAAAATATGTGAATCATGAATCATGATTTTTAAGCTCAAGTATAAAAAATATCAAGAGTTTTCTTAAGTTTTAAAAAGTACAAGAAAGGTAAGCATTACTTTTTGTGGGCTCATTTTATGCCTCTTGTCTATTTTTTGGCACACTTTGTACATCTTTTACTTTTTGACACACTTTGTGTATATTTCTCAATTTGGCATCATTGCGCATCTTTTGATTTAGCATCTTTAGTCACTTTTTTTTATTTGGCATCATTGGTCTTTTTTTTAATTAAACATGCTACCTTCTTAAAATTTTAAAAATAAAATTAAACCCATTCTAGTAATAAAATGAACTACTTGATTAAATTATGAGATAAATTCAACAACTTACAAAAGATTCCTATATGATAAACAAAATGTAGGGAGAAGAAAAAGATCAGTTTCAAAATCTAATTTATAATTTAAAGAAGATTTTGAATCAAAAGTAAAATAACATCTTTAAAAAAAGAGATAGAGAGACAAAATCATGAGTTTCCTTCCTTTGACTGCTTTTAGAGAAATCAACCATAACTTACATAAGACTTCAAGAAAAAAGTAGGAGGTAGTTTTTTTCATTTTTAGAAATGTGAAATGTGCGTGTTGATCAGAGAGAAATACACAAAAAAACAAGTTTAAAACTAACCAAAAAGAAAAAAAATAAAAAACGAACAAATAAATAACAAAGCCTAAAGAAACTATAGAAAACAAATGAAAAATAACGAACAACGACAAACAAATAAACACACAAACAAGAGATTAAGCAAAATCTTGCTCTTGATTAGATGATTCAGAAGCTAGATCTACCTAGGAGATTTTTTCTTTTTCACTATATGTCATTTTTACAATTTACGTAGCTTTGCCCTTTTTTTCAGGAAGAGTTCTCAAATTAGGGCATTTATTTTTCATGTATCCAGGCTTCCTGTTGCAACTCATAACCCCGAGTTTGAGATTTTGATGATGAAAAATAATGTCGTTTGAATTATCTTGAGATTCATTGAATATTATTTGCTATTATTCGTGAGTACTAACATTTCAGGAATGATCAAAAGCAACTCAGGACAACAGGAAGACTCAAGAATGGGTAGATTAGGAGTATGAGTCTGCAATATATTTTATAGTTTATTTTATTTTTATTTTCTTGAGTATGGCCACAAAATGCATAAAAGTCTGAGCAACCATGCACACACACAGGGGGAGAATGTTTTTAAATGAAAATTTAGAGTTTTTCTTTCTCTGTAGATCGTACTGTACGATATTATTTCATACAGTACGATCACAGCTTTGTAGGACGATTCTACGAATAGATCGTATCGTATGAATATAATCGTACTGTACGATATGTTCAAATCCAAAACCCTATCCGTCGTTTTAACTTAAGTAAGTTATTTTGCGCCATTCGTACCGTACGAACATGTTCGAACTATACAATTTATTTTAAATACTTACTTAATTTAACCCGTGATTAGTACAATAAATCCTTGATTAGTGCAAGAATTCTGGGCTTAATTATAATTTGAACATCGTACTGTACAAACCCTTCATACAATACGATGAACAGAGATGAATTATAACCGTCCCAAAGATCGTCCTGGACAATCTCTTGGGTTTTGTCTCATCGTACTGTATGATGTACATCATACCATACGATGAACAGAGACGATGTTTGATCGTCCCGACTATCAACCTGTATGAATTTTTTTGAACTGTTCGTACCACTTCGTACTAGGATGAAGTCTATTTATGAATATTATACTCTACGATTAGAAACTGTACTGTATGATAGTAACAGCTACTTTTGAAATTTTAGGTTTTTGGAGCCCATTTTTAGGTATTAAAATAGTAATTTTTTTAAGGGTGAATCAGAGAGAGGAGAAAGTGGTTAGAGAGGGATTCCGAGGGAGAGAGCTCTTGAGAAGTTCTTTAGAGTTTAAGAGAGGAAGGAGAAGGTGAGCGTTGTGAGGGAGAAGAGGTGTGAGGGAGATCACACGGTTGCTCTGAACTTGCTCTTGCTCCTCCTGTGGCCCTAGAAGAATTTGTGGGAGGATCTCCAAGGGGAAAGGCTCTTCTACATCCGTGACCTCGAGGTACTCTACCTTCTCTAGGAGGGAGAAAACCGAGAAGGTTCTCTGTCGTCCCCAGGAGGGTGAAAACAAAGTTTGGCACTCCGCCACTCTGGGTTGGTGAAAGGGAGTATTGAAAGGGCTTCTACACCTTGTCAAGGGGGGCAAAAAGAGAGCTATTGCTTGTAGTGAAATACCTAGAGCGGAGGACTCCGGGGAGTGGACATTTATGAACTCTTCCGCATGAAACCTAGTGAAACAATATCTGACATGTACACTAGGTTCACCCAAATCGTGACATCCTTGCATGCATTAGGTAGAGAGATTTCAAATTCTGAGAAAGTAAATAAAATTCTTAGATGCTTATCTAGTTCCTATGATGCAAAGATAACTACTATCACTGAATCTAAAGACCTTAACGTTTACTCTATTGATAATCTCCTTGGGTCACTCATTGCATACGAGCAAGGAGTGAGTCAGAGACAAAATGATGCAGGTGAAAATAAGAAGGAGAGAACGGTGGCATTAAAAGCAAGCAACTCAGAAAGTGAAAGCTCTATAGGGGAGGACGAGGATGAGATAGCACTAATGACCCGACAGTTCAAAAATTTCTTGAAGAGAAAACAGAAGCGTCATCAGAACAGCTGGAATAAAGGTAAGAGCTCAAGGTCCAATAAGGTTTCATCTGATACAATCTGTTTTGAATGCAGGAAGCCAGGTCACCTTCGAGCCAATTGCCCCAATCTAAAGAGCCAACCAGCTAAGGAGAAAGGTGACGACAAAGCCAAATACAAGAAAGGAAAAATGAAGACACAAAAAGAATTTTAGGCCGACTCTACCTCAGAATCATCAAAAGAAGAAGCAGAGGAGGAGGTAACAAATCTGTGTCTTATGGCCAATGATAACCTTGATCAATTGGATCAAGATGAGGTATGTCAACTCTCATATGAAGAATTATTGCTTATTTCTAAAAATATCCATGACTCATATATGAAGTTGAAAAAGATGCATGCTAAGCTTAATATTGAATTTAGTTCTTTACAAACCGAGCATGCTAAGTTGTTTAAGAAAAATTCTGATTTAGATCGTGATCATATGCTACTTCTTGATGAGTATGATGCATTAAATAAGAAGCATTTTGAACTAACAGAAATGCATGAAACCTTGAAAATCACTCATGTTGAACTAGAAGAAGCTTTTCATAGATTAGACAAACTTGCATTAGAAGTATATCACACTGAGCATTTGTTAAAAATAGAAGTTCATGGATTGACATATCAAAACAACACGTTTAGTAAAAGAATCAAAGAACTATAAAATGAAATTGCATCACTCACAGGCCAATCTAGAAAACCAACAACACAACATGCATCACATAACTCTAAGAAGAGGCACCACCACCCACATAGATTAGTAAACTCATTTCCTGGTGTTAGGTGCTTCTCTTGTGGTATGCTAGGTCACATAGCCCGCACATGCACAGTACATCATAGGGCACACTTACTAAGGAGACCTAAACTGCATCCATCACAGCATAGCATGCATACATCTCATTCATGCAAGCATAAGGTTGAACCCAAACTCATTTGGGTTCCCAAATCTAATCCTTGAATGAAATTGTAGGGGTGCTCTCATAAAAGATCTAGTGAGAGCATGTGGTACCTGCATAGTGGCTACTCGTGACACATGACTGTAGATATGAAGAAGTTCATCATACTGGAGACCAAAACTAGAGGCAAAGTAACGTTGGGAGACAACACTACCAGGAAGGTGATAGGCTCAGGTATTGTTGGTAATGCTAAAAATTTTTTAATTGAAAATATCTTACTAGTTGATGGTTTGAAACATAATTTACTTAGCATTAGTCAACTGTGTGACAAAGGTTTTGATGTTAAATTTCTATATGATAAATGCCTAATTAGTTTATTTGACAAACTAGTTTTAGAAGGAAAACGAATGAACAATGTTTATATGTTAGACCTTGATTGCATTGATAGATCAAATTCATTTTGTTTGAAAATAATAGTTGATGAATCGTGGCTATGGCATAGGAGACTATGCCATGCTAGTATGAAAACTCTTAGAAACATCACTCAGAAAAACCTAGTTAGAGGCGTACCTAAGTTAGATTTCACAAAGGATCATTTATGTGATGCTTGATAACTAAGAAAACAAGTCAAATCATCTTTTCATTCAATTAGAGATGTGATCACCGCTAGGCCACTAGAAATCCTACACATGGACTTATTTGGACCCGTTAGTACAGCCAGCCTAGGTGGGAAAAATTATGGATTTGTGATTGTATATGACTTCACTAGATTCACTTGGGTAATATTCTTAGCACATAAAAATGAGTCTTTTGAGGAATTTAAGGTTTTCTCCACATGGATTCAGCGAAAATTGGGTTGTAAAATCTCAACAATTCATAGCGATCATGGTGGAGAATTTCAAAATGATAGATTTGAATCATTCTGTCAAGAGCTAGGAATAGAACATAATTTCTCAGCCCCTAGAACACTATAACAAAATGGTATAGCATAAAGGAAGAATAGAACCTTGGTAGAAGTAGCTAGGGCAATGTTAGCGGAGTACACCCTTCCTAGATACTTTTGGGCAGAAGAAGTCTGTTACAGCATGTTATGTTTTAAATAGGGTGAACATTAGGTCTAAGCTGAATAAAACTCCGTATGAACTCCTTAAAGGTAGGACACCAAACCTTTCACACTTACATGTCTTTGGGTGCAAGTGCTTCATCTTGAATAATGGTAAACATCCCTTAGGAAAATTTGATCCCAAGTCTGATGAGGGTGTCTTCTTAGGTTATTCTTTTGTAGGTAAAGCCTATAGAATCTTTAATAAGAGAACCCTAATAGTAGAAGAGTCCACCCATGTGGTATTTGATGAATCAGATAAGCCCTCTGAATCTAAAATTGAAGATGATGAAATAGAGGCAATTCAAGGAGTAGAGACTATGACCTTAGGAGAAAGGGTAGAACCTCAAGAAGATTTGCCTAGAGAATGGAGATATTCTTCTAGTCATCCTAAAGAGTTAATTTTAGGAGACCCTTCAAAAGGTGTAAGAACTAGGCATGGACTTAGGAAGGAGGTTAGTCATTCAGCATTCATCTCTATGATAGAACCTACAAATATAGATCAAGCCTTAGGAGATGAATTTTGGATTCTAGCAATGCAAGAAGAGCTGAACTAATTCACCAGGAATGATGTTTGGGAGTTAATCAAGAGACCTAAAGAACAAAGTGTTGTTGGAACAAAATGGGTCTTCAATAATAAGGTGAATAATTCAGGAACACTAAGAAGGAATAAGGCCAGACTAGTAGCTAAGGGGTACAACCAAATTGAGGGAATAGACTTTGAAGAAACCTTTTCCCTTGTTGCTAGACTAGAAGCCATAAGAGTGCTCTTAGCTTTTGCTTACTTCAAGAACTTTTAAGTTATATAAAATGGATGTTAAGAGTGCATTTCTGAATGGGGTAATTAAGGAAGATGTCTATGTTTAGCAACCCCCCGGATTTGAAAGTTCACAATTTCCAAACCATATATTCAAATTAAAGAAGACACTTTATGGATTAAAGAAAGCACCTAGAGCATGGTACGAAATACTTAGCTCATTTCAGTTGGATAGAGGATTTAAAAAGGGTAGTGTAGATACTACACTCTTTTTACAAAAGGTCAAAGAAGAAATTCTCATTGTTCAGATATACGTGGATGACATTCTATTTGGATCTTCAGATAAAATATTATGTGATGAATTTTTAAAAATAATGAGTAATGAGTTCGAAATGAACATGATGGAAGAACTTAATTACTTTCTTGGCTTTAGTGTAAAACAAATGAATAATGGAACTTCTCTTAGCCAAACAAAGTACATTAAGGATATCTTGAAAAAATATGAAATGGATATTGCTAAACCCATGAACACTCCAATGAGCTCAACAATCCAATTAGACAAAGATCCTAGTGGAAAATCAGTAGATCAGAAGAAATATAGAGGGATGATTGGGTCCCTTCTTTACCTGACTGCCAGTAGACCGGACATAATGTTTAGTGTGTGCCTCTGTGCCCATTTTTAAGCTGATCCTAAAGAGTCTCACTTAACTGCTATCAAGAGAATTCTTAGATATCTACTAGGCACCCCAAACTTAGGAATTAGGTATCCTAGGCACAGCACTTCCTTTGAAATCTTAGGGTACTCAGATTCTGACTTTGCAGGATGCAGGATAGATAAAAAAAGTACCTCTGGTACCTGTCAATTCATAGGACAATCATTAGTTTTTTGGTTTAGTAGAAAGCAAAACTCAGTAGCACTTTCCACAGCCGAGGCAGAATATATTGCAGTAGGAAGTTGTGTTGCACAAGTACTATGGCTAAAACAACAAATTCTTGATCTTGGCCTACCTGTAGAAACCATTTCAATCATGTGTGACAACACAAGCGTAATTTGCATCTCTAAGAACCCAATTCAGCACTCTCGAACAAAACATATAGGTATTAGACACCATTTCATTAGAGCTCACGTTGCTAAGGGAGATATAGAATTGCATCACATCGCTACAGGAGATCAATTAGCTGACATATTCACAAAACCTCTAGCTTTCGACACCTTTAGTACCTTGAGGACTAGATTAGGTGTCTAAATATAACTACATAAATAAAAAAAATAAAAAAATAATAACAAAAACAAAAACAAAAACAAAATGAAAAAAAAGGGCTGCTCCTGATCATTACACACTCACTACACAAAAATAGCACTGACCTTGACTTTGTAATATCGTACTGTACGATACACATATCATACTATACGATATACTATAATCTACACAAAACGCACTTAAACGGTAAATTTCATCTCTGTTGATCGTACTGTTCGACTAACATCGTACTGTACGATCCATTATTGGTCATTGTACTATATGATACCTCCTCTTCGTACTGTACGTGCCACGTCAGCGAACGGGTTGGGACGAAATTTAAGCGTGCTGGTATGTTATTATTGCCGATCGTACTGTATGATATCTTCACATCATACTATATGATCCACCTCAGCCAATGGATAAGAATGAAATAAAGGTGTTCGGTACAATATTAACGCAATTCGAACTGTACGATACACCAGTTCGTACAGTACGATATGTTTGGTCAAAAGTCGTACTGAATTCCTCGGGACGATCGATATTCCTCTAATCATACTGTACATTTTGACCTCCTTTTCCTGGTACGAACCATCAGAGTAATTAATACCAAATCGTACTGTACGATTTGTGGAAAACTCTATAAATTGGGTGGGTAGGCCAAACTCTTCACTTGCACTCCACTAACCCATCCACTTGATTCCTTCTTACCTTGCACTCAGCCTCAACACGATGTCTGGTTCAAGCAAGAGAGGTCGTATGGTAGTGGGAAGCTCGTCTTTCTCTCACCGCCATAGCGCTCGATTCTTGAATGCCGAAAATGAAGATGCATACCACAAGTTCAAAGCCTGCAAAATTACACCCCCCAGACTGCTAAATCAGGAGGCTCTAAACTTCGAGGTAATGAACCTCTTTGCTTCCACCATCCTCCAATTTCTTCTCACGCTGGCATTCCCTTACAATTCTGAACTCCTTCTAGAATTCCTAGCCAATCTGACTTATAATGTCGACAACCTCACTTTCCACTCTTTTGTTTGTCGTCAAAATGTTGAAATAACCAAAGCTGACATCACCCAACACATTAGGCTATCTACTGAAGGGCCTATGGTTCATTCTTTTCTTACAAACGATTTTGACTGGATCGACGTTAATCGAGTCCTTAGGAACGCCGCATTCTATAAACACCAACCTCTCGTTTCTTCACTAAATAGAAATGCGCGCATAATTCAACATGTCCTTCGTACCTCCATAATACCAAAGGTGGTGACCGTGTTAACATGACCCCGACCCTATCTGTCACTACCTACCTTATCATGACCAACACAAAATTCGACGAGGCCGATCTGATTATTGACTACATTCGCCACATGACTTCGTTCGTCTCCCTACCACTCGCCGAAAACAAAATATAGCTCTTGGTCACCTAATAGGATATATTCTCCAAAATAAATATCAATTGACTTATCCTGGTGAACCCGACAATATTCCTATTTTTTATACGGATGCCTCTTTCCGTATTATTTTCCATCGAGGACACGAGTCAAAAGAACCTATTTTTGATGAAGAAGAAGGAGAAGATGCCCCAGCCACAGCTCCAGCACGTCCACGACAACATGCACCACCCCGAGCACATGCACCAGCACACGATGATTTGGTTGAATGCTTCGACCAACTTCTGACTCGTCTTGATACTCACATTCAAGAACAACATCAGCAACACGAGACAGATATGCAATAGTTTGGAGAACCCTTTACTGCTATTGATCAGCACTTTGACACTCTCTTTCAGTACTTCCAACCAAACCCACCTCCACCACCTACTGATTAGGATCCTCCACTATAAATAATCTTTGTATTGTAGTTGTTTTTTTCTTTTTTAGTGTTTGCTCCTCTTTTTGGTGCTGTCAAAAGGGGGAGAAGGTTGTTGTATTTTGTTTCTATGGTTAAATGCATGTTTTTTTTTCTTTCGTACTGCATTTTCTTTTATTCTGTTTCTTCTTGTTCTTATGGTTAAATTAAATCTAAAAAAAAATGCCTTTAACACTTGCTTACAATAAACATTATTTGACATCATCAAAAAGGGGGAGATTGTTGCAACTCATGACCCCGAGTTTGAGATTTTGATGATGACAAATAATGTCGTTTGAATTATCTTGAGATTCATTGAATATTATTTGCTATTATCCGTGAGTACTAACATTTCAGGAAAGATTAAAAGCAACTCAGGACGATAGGAAGACTCAAGAATGGGTAGATTAGGAGTATGAGTCTGCAATGTATTTTGTAGTTTATTTTATTTTTATTTTCTTGAGTCTGGCCAAAAAATGCATAAAAGTCTGAGCAACCATGCACACACACAGGGGGAGAATGTTTTTAAATAAAAAATTTAGAGTTTTTCTTTCTCTATAGATCGTACTGTATGATATTATTTCGTACCGTACGATCAGAGCTTTGTAGGGTGAGTTCTGCGAATAGATCATACTGTACGAATATAATCGTACTGTACGATATGTTCAAATCAAAAATCCTAGCCATCATTTTAACTTAAGTTATTTTGCGCCGTTCATACCATACGAACATGTTCGTACTATACAATTTATTTTAAATACTTACTTAATTTAACCCGTGATTAGTGCAATAAATCCTTGATTGGTGCAAGAACTTCGGGCTTAATTATAATTTGAACATCGTACTATACAAATCCTTCGTACAATACAAAGAACAGAGATGAATTATAATCATCCCGAAGATCATCCTGGACGATCTCTTTGGTTTTGTCTCATCGTATTGTACGATGTACATCATACCATACGATGAACAGAGATGATGTTTGATCGTCTCGGCTATCGTCCTGTACGAATAGAATTGTTGTGGATCATACGATACGATTTAATATCGTTCTATACGAATGTTTTTGAACTGTTCATACCACTTCGTACCAGGAGGAAGTCTTTTTATGAATATCATACTATACGATTAGAAACCGTACTGTACGATAGTAACAGCTACTTTTGAAATTTTAGGTTTTTGGAGCCCGTTTTTAGGTATCAAAATAGTAATTTTTTTAAGGGTGAATCAGAGACAAAGGAGAACGTGGTTAGAGAGGGATTCTAAGGGAGAGAGCTCTTGAGAAGTTCTTTAGGGTTTGAGAGAGGAAGGAGAAGGTGAGCGTTGTGAGGGAGAAGAGGTGTGAGGGAGATCACACGGTTGCTCCGAACTTGCTGCATCTTGCTCCTCTTGTGGCCCTAGAAGAATTTGTGGGAGGATCTCCAAGGGGAAATGCTCTTCTACATCCGTGACCTTGTGGTATTCTGCCTTCTCCAGGAGGGAGAAAAACGAGAAGGTTCTCTGCCGTCGCTAGGAGGGTGAAAATAGAGTTTGGCACTCCGCCACGCCGGGTTGGTGAAAGGGAGTATTGTAAGGGCTTCTCTGGCTTGCCAAGGGGGGCAAAAGAAGAGCTATTGCTTGTAGTGAAATACCCGGAGCGAAGGACTCCGGGGAGTGGACGTAAGTCATGGTTTGACCGAACCACTATAAAAATCTCGGTGTGCTTTTTCCTTATTATCTTTCATTACTACGTGCATTTTATTTTTCAATATTTACTTGGGAAAATTTGTGAAAAAAAAGGTTGTTTAAATTTTCATGTTAAAACTTTAAAACATCAAAAAATAGTAGAACTCCTGCTTAGGTTTTAACTATTATCAAAATATTTTCACAATTCACCCCCCCCCCCCTCTTGTCCATCTTGTAATTTCACTTCCTACATCCAAAGTAAACAAGGTTAGAAGAAATCTTAACATTCTTACCATTTTTACCTTTATTCCACTTTTATTGATGCTTATGCTTTGGTGAGCTTTTTAATTTGCTTGATAAGACATCACTTTCATCACCCACTAAGCCACTTTTCTATGAGTCTTCAGCGTTTAGCACTATCATCTCACCTACATCCAAAAGTCTTTGACCCAAACTTTGCTCGTAGGCAATGAGTGAGGAAATCAAATTATCAATAGAATATTAATTCAAAATTTTTTATTCACAAATAGCAGCAACTTTGACATCAAATTTGTCAAGTAAATAATGTAGAATTTTATTGACGTTTTTAATGTTTAAAATTTCTTTGCCTAAAGCATGCAATGATGTCACAATTTGAATAAGCCTAGTATACATTTCTAAGATCGACTCATAAGGTTTCATGCAAAATAATTCATAATCATGCATAAAAATATTTAATCTGGATTGCTTGATTTCACTCGTGCCTTCGTATAAGGTGTGTATTTTACCCTAAATTTCCTTGCCAGTAGAACATCTGGATAAAAATATAAAATCAACCTAATTTAAAGCACAAAAAAAATAGTTTAGTGATTTAGCATTTAATTCAGCATTGATTTGTTCTTCTCTCCATTGATTAAAAGGAATATCAGTTTTAATTCCATTAATAATATATGACGGTACAAAATAACCAGTAAAAATCATTTGCCACATTTGGAAATCAACAGATTGTAAGAAAGTAGACATGTGAATTTTCCAAAAATCAAAAGTAATATTTTCAAATAAAGGTGGTCGAGTGATTGAATAACCTTCCGCAATATTACAATTACATAAATTAGGCATAGATCAAAATTTAAAAGTTTTCAAAAACTCATTTTAATGAATCCCGCTCTGATACCACTTGAAAGTGCACTGAAGGCACTTGAAAGTTCATTAGGGATGTTAGGCCCTTAAGAACTAGTCTCAAGGCTAACCAAGAGTGGGGTGAATTGGATATTAAAACTAAAACCACAATCACATCCAAAACCAAGATTCACCACAAAGAAAATCAAAGTGCAGAAAATAAATGTGAAAATAATAAAGGAAAGAACACACCAGATTTATAGTGGTTCGATCAAACCTTACCTATGTCCACTCCTCATAGGTACCCTCCGAGTATTGCACTAAACTTAGTGTCTCTCCTTTAGCCCCCACAACTAGGAGGAGAAGCCCTTATAAAATCACTTCCACCTTCCCCGGTGTGGCGGAGTAGTCGGGCCCTTTGACACCAAAGAGATCTTCTTCCTCCCAAAACTTCCTTCAAGACAAGCCTTGAATCTGATGGTACTAAGGTACAAGCTCGCTAGAGAAACCGTGTGGAACCCCCTCCACACTCCCTTAAAACCCCCTCCAAGGTTCTTCTCCCTCTGTCAAACTCCACCCTTTCCTATCTCCCTTTCAAGCTATCTCTTCAAGTTCCCTCCAAAAGAACGAAGTTACAATGGATGCCAAAGACACATACCAAGTGCCTTATCAAAGTTTAAATAGATGAGCTCATTAATTGCAACTTGCTGATTTATCATCCAGGATGATATAAATATCATCTTGTATGATCAGTGCAATTTAAGCCTAATCAGCTAGGTTGATTTGGGATGATCAGAAGAAATTTGTTCATATCATCCAGCATATCGTCCTAGCTGATCCTGTGATTGTCCAGAACTATTTGATCATGCAATCAAGTCTTTGAAAGTTCATTAGGGATGTTAGGCCCTTATAAACTAGACCAATGCTAATTAAGATAGAGGTGCATTGGTATTTTAAAAAATCTTTCGCAATAAAAAAAACCAACCCAAAATCCACCATAAAGAAAACACAATGCAAAAATTAAATGTGAAAATAATAAAGGAAATAACACACTAGATTTATAGTGGTTCGGTCAAACCTTGACCAACTTCCACTCCTCGGAGGCACCCTCAGAGTATTGCACTAAACTCAGTGTCTCTCCTTTAGCCCCCACAGCTAGGCGGAGAAGCCCTTACAAAATCACTTCCACCTTCCCTGGTGCGGCAGAGTAGCCAAGTCTTTTGACACCAAAGAGATCTTCTTTTTCCTAGAACTTCCCTCAAGACAAGCCTTGAATCTGATGGTACTAAGGTGCAAGCTTGCAAGAGCAACCGTGTGGAATCCCCCTCTACACTCCCTTGAAACCCCCTCCAAGGATCTTCTCTCTCTCTCAAACTCCACCCTTTCCTCTCTCCCTTTCAAGCTCTCTCTTCAAGTTCCTTCCAAAAAAATGAAACTACAATGGCTGCCAAAGACACTCTTCATGAGAAAGTAAGATGTCTTTAAATAGATTTGCAAAACTGACATTATCGTCCAGGATGATCGTCAGATCATCCTGTACGATATGCATAAAAAGAGAGCTTCCAAAAACCCTAAAAACTTAATTTTTGAGCCAAACATCGTCCATGATGATCGCAGGATCATCCCGTATAATGTTCTTAAAAATAGGGCTTCAGAAAACCCTAAAAACTCAATTTTAGTTCCTAGAATTATCCTAGATGATGGCAGAATCGTCCTGTACGATGTGCAGAATTTGACCTGATAGTCCTGGACGATATTAAGATAGTTCAGGATGATTGGTACAAAAAATATAAAACTCATCCAGGATGATATTGTGGATCGTCCAAGATGATTAGAAGAAAAATTATGGTATTTCGGCTAGGACAATTTAGAAAAATCAAGTATGTCAGCAAACATCATCCTGTACGATATATAGATCGTCTAGGATGATCGGATCAAAAAATTTAATCGTAATTAGTCCCCTAATTACATGATCAATTTAGGCATGATTTGTATTAATCGTCCGGGATGATCTGATCATCCAGGATAATTTGAACAAAAATTTAAACTTAAATCTTTGCCTAAATTGTCATTGGTGGCTCTTTTCCAAGATCATAAAGGATCGTCCTAGATGTTCTAAAATCATCCAGTGCGATTAGTTCAAAACTTGATCTTCTGGATTTGAGTGGATCTCACTCCCTTGAGTAAGTGTGTGCATGGTCACCAAGCAAGCATATTCCCTTACAGGACTTGACTCAAGAAATAAAAAATTACATCAATGAATACTACGGATCCTTTTACAACATAACATTATTCAACCCAATCTTAAAGCTATGATTCTTTATTTGATGTTGCATGGTTTTCCTGAAATGTTAGTATACACACAAATAAATATATATTGCAAATACAAGTAGATAACATAAAGTGAGCCATAATATTTATTATCATCAAAAAGATAAACTCATAAACTCGAGTTATAATAATCTCCCCCATGGCAAATTTTATTGGTTAAATTTGCAAAATTGAAAATATTTTCTCCTAATCTCCCCCTCACTAGAATAAAAATTTAAAAATATGGGAAGATAAAATTTTTATTATTTTTATTTTATAAATTTTTTTATAAAAAATAGAAAACAAATACATATACAATAGTACATTCTCATCCTTTGACATTATCAAAAAGAGGAGGGGCACAGGTAAACAAATAAAAAACAAAACGATCCCTAATCTAGGAAAAAAAATGAATATTCTTAAAATGAGAAAGTTACCTATTGATTTTATTCAAAAACTTAGTAAGGAATGGATTGACAATGTATAATCCAAAAAAGGTTAGAAATTCAAAAATCGTTAATACAAGCTGAAGTTCTTTTAAAGGCTCCAAAACTTTTTAATCCAATATCTAAATTAAGGAATAAATTAGAAAAAAACTAATTTTTTTAAAACTCCTTTCATAAAATATATCAAATAGAAGATTAGTGCTAAAATTGGTGAATCAGGAATCATGATTTTCAAGCTCAAGTATCAAAAACATCAAGGGTTTTCTTGAGCTTTAAGAAGTACAAGAAAGGTAGGCATTACTTTTTTGTGGGCTCATTTTATGCCTCTTGTCAGTATTTTAGTGCACTTTACGCATCTTTTTTTTTCATACACTTTGTTTATCTTTCACAATTTGGCATCATTGTGCATCTTTTGATTTGGCATCATTGGCCACTTTGATATTTGGCATTATTGGCCATTTTTTTAAAAATTAAACATGCTATCTTTCTGAAATTTTAAAAATAAAAGTAAACACATTCTATTGATAAAATAAACTACTTAAAAAATTATGAGGTAGATTCAACAAATTGCAAAAGATCCCTATGCGATAAATAAAATGTAAGGAGATGAAAAAGATCAGTTTCAAAATCCAATTTATAATATGATGAAGATTTTGAAATAAAAGTAAAATAACTTCTTTAAGAAAAGAGATAGAGAAACAAAATCATGAGTTTCCTTTCTTTGACTGCTTTAGAGAAGTCAACCATATCTTATGTAAGAATTCAAGAAAAATAGGAGGTAGGTTTTTCATTTTTGAAAGGTGAACGTGTGTGCTGAATAGAGAGAACTTCACAAAAAGAGAAGTAAAAACAGATTAAAATTTTTATGAAAAAGAAAATAAAGGAAACAAAGAATGAAAGACAAATCCAAAGAAAAACTCAAAAAGGAAAACACAAAAATGAATAAAACATGCATACAAAGAAAAATAAACACACAAATAGTGGTTTAAACATCATCTTGCTCCTGGTCTGATTATTCAGAAGCTAGGTCTACCCAGGAGATTTTTTTTCATTATTAGTCATTTTTACAATTTTCTTAGTTTTGACCTTTTCTTTTGTAGGAAGAGTGCTCAAATTAGGGCACTAATTTTTCATGTGTCCAAGCATCCTATATCCAAAGCAAATAATGTCAGAAAAAATCTTAACATTTTTGCCATTTTTATTTTTGTTCCACTTTTTTTGATGCTTATGCTTTGGTGGGCTTTTTAATTTGCTTGATAAGTCATTACTTTCGTCACCAACTAAGCCACTTTTCTCCGAGTCTTCAGCGTTTAGTACTATCATCTCACCTACATCCAAAAGTCTTTGACCCAAACTTTGCTCATAGGCAATGGGTGAGCAAATATTTGTAGGCAATGGGTGAGCAAATCAAATTATCAATAGAATATTTATTCAAATTTTTTGATTAACAAATAGCAACAACTTTGGCATCAAATTTGTCAAGTAAATAATGTAGAATTTTATTGACTTTTTCAAAGTTTAAAAATTCTTTACCTAAAGCATGGAATGAAGTCACAATTTGAATAAACCTAGTATACATGTCTAAGATCGACTCATAAGTTTTCATGCAAAATAATTCATAATCATGCATTAAAATATTTAATCTGGATTACTTAATTTCACTAATGCCTTAGTATATAGTGTGTAATTTATCCCAAATTTTCTTGCCACTAGTGCACGTGGAAACAAACATAAAATCATCAGAATTTAAAGCACAGAAAAAATAGTTCAATGATTTAGCATTTAATTGAGCATTGATTTGTTCTTCTCTACTCCATCGATTAAATTAAATATCAATTTTAATTCCATCTAAAATACAAGATGGTATAGAATAACCACTTAAAATTATTTGTCACATTCGAAAATCAATTGATTGCAAAAAAGTAGACATACAAATTTTCCAAAAATCAAAAGTAATATTTTCAAATAAAGGTGGTCTGGTGATTGAATAACCTTCCACAATATTATTACTATAAAAATTAGCCATGGATCAAAATTCAAAAGTTTTCAAAAACTAGATTTTATGAATCACGATCTGATATCACTTGAAAGTTCGTTAGGGATGTTAGGCCCTTATGAACTAGCCCAAGGCTAATTAAGAGAAAGGTGAATTGGTATTTTAAAACTTCTTTCAATAAAAACACAAACCAAACCAAAATTTACCACAAAGAAAGCACAATGCAAAAAATAAATGCGAAAATAATAAAGGAAAGAACACGCAAGATTTATAGTTGTTCGGTCAAACCTTGACCTACGTCCACTTCTCGGAGGTACCCTCCGAGTATTCCACTAAACTCATTGTCTCTCATTTAGCCCCCACGGCTAGGCGGAGAAGCCCTTACAAAATCACTTCCACCTTCCCCGGTGTAGCAGAGTAGTCGGGTCCTTTGACATCAAAGAGATCTTCTTCTTCCCAGAACTTCCCTCAAGATAAGCCTTGAATCCGATGGTACTAAGGTGCAAGCTTGCTGGAGCAACCATGTGGAATCCCCCTCCACACTCCCTTGAAACCCCCTCTAAGGATCTTCTCCCTCTCTCAAACTCCACCCTTTCCTCTCTCCCTTTCAAGCTCTCTCTTCAAGTTCCCTCCAAAAGAACGAAGCTACAATGGTTGCCAAAGATACATATGAAGTGCCTTATAAAATTTAAATAGAGGAGCTCAAAACGAGCTCATTAATTACAACTGGCTGACTTTATCATCCAGGATGATATAAATATTATCATGTATGATCAAGGCAATTTAAACCTAATCAACAAGGATAATTTGGGATGATCAGAAGAAATTTGTTCATGTCGTCCAACGTATCATCCTGGCCAATCCTACCATTATCTAAGATGATTTGATCGTACAATCAAGTCTTAATTGCTTTCCTTAAATACCAAATTAATTTAGGAAAAATTATGCTAGATCGGCCAGGATGATCCAGGATAATACTTTTGATAATGTCCAAAAATAACTAATATCTAAATAGATCTGGCAGCCGATTATTTCTATTTTGAGCCTATCTTCCTGACCGATACAAAATTGTCTAGGATGATGTGATATGATGGCTGCCATGGCTAAGATGCCCTAATTAGGATTTCTATTTTTTTGACAGATCGTCTAGGATGATGTACAGATCATCCCGAATGATGTGACCAAAAACAGTAAACTCTAAATCAAATGGAAAAAAATCCCAAGTGTCTGTGTGCAAGGTCACAAAGCAAGCAAGCACCCCTACAGGACATGACACAAGAAATAAAAAATTACATCAGTGAAAATTACAATTAAAATAGTTCTCCCAAATCTTGAGCCTTGAGTGGTGCACTATAGTCCTGAAAAGTTAATACACACACAAATAAACATAAAATTCAAGTACAGATAGGCAGCAGAAAGTGAATCATAATATTTGTTATCATCAAAAAATATAAACTCATAAGCTCGAGTTGCAATAATGAGAGAACATCCTTTAGTAAGACCTCCAAGATAACTCCTCAAATCTTATGCAAGTATTTTTAATAGGTTGACATCATCTACCTTTAATTAATAAGGGACCACCTCAAAGGGATTCATGAAGAGGAGCTTTATTACTCTAAAATGAATATTATGGAGTGAGTTTGGCATATAGTATTCTTTCTATCTGGCCTCCACTATGATTAGTTGGGAAAGATTCAAAGTTTGGAGTGAGCATATAACAAAGATCATAAGCACTTGGAGGATGAGTGTAAAGAAAAACTCATTGAGGAGGATAAGGTGAAGGCACTAGAAATTATGCCCCATAACCTAATGGAAGAATCAAATCCCAAAACTAGCCATCTCATTAGTATTTCAAAACATACCAAAGCCAACTAGAGAATATAATAAAGAGTAAATAATAAAATCATTGTCCAAAATTTTCATTATTCAAAAGAATCAATTATAAGTAACCCAATACAATTCATTGTATACATCAAAACATAAAGATTAGACAATAAGAGTACCTCACAATTGAGCTAGATATTAATGATCCTTACCTTATCTTTTTTTTTGAAGAAATGCAGAATGCATTAAGTAGGAAAAAAAAAGGTGAAGAACTAGTTACAATCTAGAATAGGATGATATTCTTCCTTGATTAAATTAGTCATCAAGGGAGGGATATCATCAAAAGAAAAACTGTCAAAGTAAAAACTGTCATCTAAAGCCATAGTAGCACACAAGTTGGCTACCTTATTACACTCTCTATAAGCATGTACAAAGACAACTTTATTGAAATCATTCACAAATAAAGAATCACTTACTGATTTGAAGATCATGGTGCCTTTGTTTTGTTTCAAAGATTTTTGAATGTAGTTGATAACATTCAAGTTATCACTTTCCAATATCACCCCTTTATAGTCCCTCATCCAGCTTTTGACATAGTCCTTGACCGAGAGAATAGCTCCCATTTCTAGCTGTGCAATGTCCCAATGCATCATCTTCTTCCCAAATGCAAGAATGATCCTTACCTTATCAAACTCTACTCAACTAGAACTTTTCACTTTCTTGGAGTTTCATAAAGTATATATAGTGAACATTTCACATGCTCAACAAGATGTCTGAACCCCTATAAAGAAAATCGAGTCTAGAATTACATTATTTAAATATAAATAGTTATACAACATTTAGGTAATAAGTATCATTAAAATAGAAAATAGTTAAAAAATTTTAGAATATTAACATTGTGTGTGTAATATTGAGCTCATTTTATATGAGGTCAGTATCCTAAATCCACTATTTACAGTTTACAAGAAAATTATTATTGTGGAAAGCCTTGCCTTAATAGAAACACAAGATGGAGCCTTTAAGACTTAGTTTGGTCAATTTTATATTGACCTAACATCTTTTTGGAGCATCCCTAAGGGTATTTGGAAGCCCTCATACCCTTCCAGTAATAATATTCCCATAAACATTAAACTTAACTACATTCCATTCCACTCAATAGGGTATATTGAACTAAAATTTATCCAAAACATTGGGAATTGACATAAACTTATACTTGAAGATCATTTAAATGATTTAAGCTCATTGGGATCCATGGTTAACCCTGGTTAGCCTATGGTGACCAAGTTTGACCATTAACCCCATTAAACCATAAATTGATTTCCTCTTAATGAATCTTGGTCCTTACATGATCCAAAAGTATAGGATTAGTTTTTATGACCTCTAAACTCATTTTGTTTCTTGATAAAATCTATTGAAGCCCATGGTTGGCCATGTTTGAACTAAGTTGACCAAATTGACTACATGAACCTTATTTGACTTAAAATGCAAATTGATAGATTTAAACCATTTTAAACCATAGCATGGCATCTCAAACATTCTTAACACTTATATGAAGTAATTTAAACCCAATTAAATCCATTATGAGTCATGGTTGACCAAATTTACCAAGGATTACCGAAATGACCTAAATGACCTTTTTATGTAATTAAATACATAAATGTTGGCAAACTTTCCAAACACTTCTAAACATATCCATAAACTTCCCTAAACCTCATTGACCCAATCATTGGTCTAGGTTGACCTTGGTTGATAAGTTAACCTACTTTGACCAAATGAATCATATAGGTAATACTCCCTTGACTCACCCAACTCCAAATTCTAGCTTGTTATTAAACTCATCTAAATACATCAAATGTTCTAAATGGCCCAAGCTTTCAATCCCATGTTTTTGCTATATTGCATCACCAATTTGGGCTAGCTCAAGCTAGCCCAAAGTGAACTGAAAGGGCCAATTACCTTTACCAGCTTTAATTTGATCAAATCAATGCATGCAAAGCCTACCAAAATTATCAACCCAAGTGTACCTCAGTTAGCTTAATTGAGCTATCTTTCACTCTAAACCAAAATGGAATAAACCAAAGCATGTAAAACCTTCTGTAAACATCTATACTCAACCTAGCCTAACCAACAAACCCTTATATTGGCTTGAGGTGGATAAAATCTTCATGAATAGAGCATATTTGAATTAGTTTAATTCAATTGGCCAAGCTGTCTCACTCCATGTGCCCATCCTTCTTTAGATAACTACCTGCATTTTTTTTTTTTACTAGCTAACACAATCCTAATAGCCTAGCATAAGAATTTAATCATCGTGTTGTGGGCTTCTCCCTATAAACTATCCAATTATAGATAAGCTTAGTTCTTGTATTTAAACTTTTATGCTTTTTGGGAGTTTGAGCAATTGATCCTTAGCTTTCCCCATCCAATTCCTACTCTCCGCCATTAAAATCAAAAGTCACTTTTTGATCAAGATTTTTCTATACTTTGTGTCCAAAGAAGACATATTTCTTGGGTCTAGTCAACAGCATAAGAATCAAAACCCCCCTTAGATCCCCACTATATGAAGTAACTTTCATTCATAAGCTCAATCTCATTAGGGCATAAATATTATGAAGAGGATGATCAATTCAAGATATTCCAATCATTGGATTGGACATTCTATTCATGTAGATCCTCCTTGATCAATTTTAAAAGTTTGGTTCAATAGATCCCTTGATCTAATCAAAAATATACAAATGAATAATATTAGTTATAGGAGGTTAAATATGAAATAAAAACCATCGATTCCCTTTTGTTTGGTGAAATAGTCATGATTTCATTGCATCAAAAGTCATCCAAATGTCCTTTGGTTTCGAGTGATTTAATCAACATCATTTGATCCCAAATTGAACGATCTTGAATTTATCCAAATAAGCGAGTGGCCCGCCATAATTCTAAGTAACCATTCCACTAATGTAGCATGGAAAAGTGCCATTAAGTTAGTTGGTCCATTTGTGTAATTACTTAGATTAGGGATTAATTGTATTTAAAAAAAAAACTTTAAAAATTCATAACTTCATGTAATCCAAATTGGTTGAATAAACCCATTATGAATTTATGAAAATTCCATCTATCTATTGAGCTAAACATTGAGGCCATATGATGGATATATTTCCCAACATAGTTAGATTAAGGTTTTGAGTGTTTTGTGTAATTCGCATGCTTAGACACATTAAACTGGATCTGATATATGCTTAATTAAACTTTAAGGCAAGTGAATAATCCCTAAATTTTCTCAAGTTAGTTTGAATCACTCTCTTGCTTCCAAGAAGTTGAAGGCTTCTTTCTTCCTAGCCCCCCTTTAATTCCAAAAGACAATAGAAGACATTTAAAGATAAGAATTGGGATTACTCCCTTTCCTACCTCTAGACAGCATGCCACCTTTTCTATTATGTTGGAGGATATTAGTCTTTCCCAAATAATTAAACTCTTTTAAAAGCTTCCCTTTCTTCCCTCTATTATAAACACCCATCATCATGTTACCTGAAAGAGTAGGTTTAATACTATCTTCGATAACCTCCCCTCTTTTATCTCTTCAGCTGGAATCAAAGGAGTTGGTTCTGTATTTACAATAAATTCACCATCACAATTTTAAAGAATATTAAACCTATTATTGACTTTGATAGGGTCGGGATTAGCAATCACCTGACCTTGTTTAAAAATCTTGGTGGAAACTGGTTGCTCCTGTATCTCCAAAGTCTCAGCCTTTAACAAGAGATAAAAGATGATTTTTCACCTTACAATCATTAATGATTCATGTGAACCTATGGACCATATGAAATATTGTCTTCAGCTGGGCACATTTCAATTGAAACTCCTTCAACAGAAACCTTTGGATCTTCAACCGTTTGAACATCATTCTTCACCATACAATCATTAATGAGATGGCCTAATTTCCCACATTTAAAACAAAAGGTGAAAATTTTTTCACATTCAACTTTTTGGAAGAAGCGGTGATCGAGTTCATCAATTCACACTCCCAAAGGAAATTGCTCATCGATATTCATTTGTACACAAACTCTGGCAAACTCCCTCTGACCCCATTGAAACATATTTTTGTCAATCCACATTGGGGTGCCTAACATGGATGCAATTCTAGTAACATTTTCTTCATCGCAACACATCAACGGAAGATGTGGCATTCTAACCAAAATTGGGGAAGTCAGCCCTTTCAAAGAGTTTGGAGAAAAATTAGAAGTCCATCTATCTATGCCCGCCACATGGCCCTTCACGTGCCAAGGACCACCAGTTTGAACATTATCCATTGCTTCAAAGGAAGAGAACGAGCTCAACACCCAACCTAACTTGAGGGAAGTTAGGTGTAATTTGCCAAATTGCTTCCATTGCCTACGGTGCTCTTCTACTGTCTGATAAATTTGAATGTTACTTCTGAAAACTTTCACCACAATAGAGCTTTGAAGCATAGCTGAACTTTCCATCACCCCTAGTTCAAATAGCTTAACTGCAATCTTATCATCAAAAAGAATAGACTAATCTTTTGAAAATTTGATCTTAATATTTGGCTTTTTCAACCAAGGATTGCCAGCTCCCTTCACTACATCCAAAATACTTGTTACATCCTTCTCTTGAACATTAACACGAACATCTGGATGATTCAACACAACTGCATCCATTGCAATTGGTTTCAATCTTCCATTACCAAATCTATTAATGAACAATTTCAAAGCAATAGAAGAAGAAGCCTCTTGATCATCATGGGATCTAAAGGAGGAGGATAAGACACTTCAACCACTCCCTTTCCTTTTTTGATGAGAGGAGGAGATTTCTTCTTTGACATTTCAATTATTGGCTCTCTAATAACTAGAGGAGCTGAGAAACGAATAGACTTATGATTATTTGAATCCTTAGGAGGACTAGAAGAGACCTTGAGACCGACTGGTGGTTGCCGACAAACAATGAAGTCCTCCAATGAAGCCTCCACCATCACCAAAAATTCTGCCAAAACGATGGAGGAACATAATTTTGAAAAAAAATGAGAGTTTCTCTCACTAGAAAATGGGAGTTTTTCTCACTACTCAAAAAAATAGTAGGAGAAAAATATTTAATAAAGAAAGAGAATTTCTAATATTTTCTAACCATCTAATTTGAACTCTTCTAATAATATACCCATCTGTGAATAATAGAATTGACATATCTAAAATGTGTACTCTTATTAATGACTTGATCATCCAAAGTCAAAATCCTTCAATTAGATCTATTATTCCAAAAATTACACTACATATATCTAACTTTAGATCTAGTTAAACAAAAACATTTAGAATCTAAGGTTAACCTCCATAATTCAAGTTTAAACATAAGTAATAGCTCCCGTATATGCTAAAAGTTTGTAAAGGTTGTTAGACCTTATAAAACAAGTCCCAAGGCTAATTAAGAGGGGGTGAATTATTGATTTAAAAAGTTATTTAAATACAAAACAAAGATTCCCTTTTTAAAGCTTTTTCAACATCTAAAAATTGATAGTTTTATCACTTGATATGGAAGCAAAGTAATTTTATAATAATAGAAAATTAGATATTTTCAGCTACACAATTAACTGAGAAATAAATATGTAAAATAAAGTGCAAAAAAATAAAACCAAGAATAAATACACTATAGATTTATAGTGGTTTGGTCAACCTGGCCTATATCCACTCTCTAGAGACTCCCTCTTTAGGTATTGTACTAAACTCATTAGTAACTCTCCTTTGGCCCCCACAGCTAGGCGAAGAAGCCCTTACAAAATCTATTCCACCAACTTAGTGCTGTAGAGGATTATACTCCTTTCAAAGGTTGAGAACCTTGACTCCTTTTCACCCTCCTAGTGAGGCAGAGAACCTTGACTCCTTTTTACCCTCCTAGTGAGGCAGAGAACTTGGAATCACTTTCACCTTCTTTGATGAAGCAGAGTAGCCAAGTCCATTAACACCAAAGAGAACTTCTTCTTCCCAAAAATTCCCTCAAGACAAACCTTAAATATAATGGTACTAAGGTTAAAGGTTGCTATAGAAACCGTGTATAACCCCCTCTATACTCCCATGAAACCCACAAGGGTCTTGTCCCTCTAAAACTTTTCCCTTTCCTCTCTCCCTTTCAAGGATCTATCTTCAAGTTTTCTCTAGAAGAATAGAGACTCAATGTATGCAAAAGACACTTAGAATGTCTTTGGAGAAAGATTAAATAGAGGGATTCAAAAACCCTAAAAAAATATTTTAGCCATCAAAGATTATACAGTATGATCTCAAGATCGTCTAGTATGATGTGTAGAATTTGACATGATAGTTCTCTACGATCACCTGATAGTCCATTACAATCAGTTCAAATTTATTCTAATCATCCAATATAATATTGGGGATCATTCTAGACAATTAAATGAATAATTATGGTATTTCATCTTGTATGATTGGGGGTCATCCCAAGCATCCTCTCGATCATCCTTTATAATTATTACTAATCATCTAAGATGATTAGATTGAACAAATTAACCATAATTAGTCCCCTAAACATAGGATCAACTTAGATATGATTGCCATAGATTGATTAGTCGATGTAGATAATCCTGGATTATTAGAATAAAATTTGAATCTTAAGATCATTCCTAAATTATGATTGGTGACTATTTTTTGTGATCAGAACGGATCGTCCTAGATGACCTAAATCAACTAATATGATTTGTTAGATGAGTTGATCATAAAGTATAACATAAATTGTATAGTAAGATGAGTTCAAATTTTGAACTTCTCATTTTGACTCAATCTGACTCCCCTTGAGTGTGTCTGTGTGTGTGACCCATTTTCTAGAGAGAGAAAACATAGAGAGAGAGACCCATTTTCTAGAGAGAGAGAAAATTCAAAATTTTGAATTTCTTTTCCGTTGGCGGCAACACCGATGGAGATGGCTGGCCTCGCGGCAACCACTTAAGGTGGTCGAATGTCGGAAAATCTGAATTTGGATAGATCATCAATGAATCTTAATTTAGCTAGATCGGAGTTAGGAGTCAATCAAAGACCTTTCAACGATCCGTTGGTGATCAGAGAAAACTGCTCTGAACGTATGAAAATTTCTTCACCAGATATCGGCAAGGGGAAGCAAGTGAATCTGGATTCAAATGTAGTTACTCCTTTGTCTAATTTGAATGTTATCTCAAATGATTTTGAATCTTCATTTTTTGGTATGAAGATCTTTGTGAACTGATTTGGAAATAATGAGAATTTAGCAAAGGTAGACCCTTCAGTTCAAAAGATGGGAGATAGCACTTCGGATGTTTGGGAGAATGTTCAAGCGGAGATTGAAGAGTTGAATTCTCTTCCTATTAAGAATGTTCAGAATCATTGGATTAAACGGTTTGATATCATAGTAAATTTGCCAATGTTCTGAATTGAGACGTCAATGGTCCCAATTCAAGAAATTTCATGTTACAATCCCTGGTTTCAGGGCAGATACTGTGCTTCTTTTTTTCACAAGATTCTATGGAAAAAGTCATTGCAGGAGTACCATGGTTCATAAATGGTCATATTATTGGGCTTGACAAGTGGAGTCCTAAGTTTTCTACAAATTCCCTTAAGGGTTTAACATCTTCAGTGTGGGTAAGATTACCTAATCTTCCACTATTTTGTTGGGATGAAATTAATGTGGCAAGGATTGCATCATTAATAGGGACTCCTTTGTTTATTGATGGTGATATGTTCCAATGGGGAAGGTGGGAGTTTGCAAGAGTTTATGTTCGTTTGGAGCTTGATAAACAATTATCGATGGGTGTTTGGATGGATGGGCTAGAAGGTCGTTTCTTTCAAAAGATTGAGTATGAAAAAATCTCAACCTTTTGTTACAAGTGTGGGAAAGTTGGTCATCTAAGAAATTTATGTATTGATAAAGGAAGTGCAAACATTGTCTGTTCTGATCCAACTCTTAAAGAACAGAATGTAGGAATTATGAATGCTCCCAGGGAAGAATTAAAGTATGGACCTTGGGTCCATGTCAATTACAAGAAAAATAGATGATTAAAGGCAACTTATTAGAAGAAGGTGGTAGATAGTAAAGAGGTTAGCATATCTATGGAAAATCGAATACCAGCTTCTGGTTCTTGTGTTCAACAATTTGAAGATGGGTTAGAAGCTGCTTCTGGGAAGGATAAGGTAACAGAACTTGGTGTAACTTCTTCCAATGAAGATGTAGTAGCTATGATAAATACTATCTCTTCTTCTAATGTAGTTCTTGCTCAAGACAATATGTTTAAATTGCTGGATAAATTAGACGGTGAAGGCATTCCTTTCAAAGAAGATGCATTGACTCTACAAACTGTATCAGAACTGGATGTTAATCTAGATGGAGAACTGGAAGATGGTGAGATCTATAGGACTGATGTGATTAGCAAGGAAGAGAAGGTGGCTCTGGTGATTAAGGAATTTAATAGTGATGGCATTCCAAAAGAAGTGGGTAGTTCGAGCTTGGGTAATCCTGTATCTCAAAAACCAAAGCTACTTAACGAACTAAAGCACTTGGGGCCTTTAAGCAATTCTTCCACAACCAAAAAATCAGAGTGTAATAATAGAGGTAAAAGTGGGGGTCCTGCCCACCCTTTATCTAAATGTCTTCTTTAGCATTCTGGAATTGTAGGGGGGCTAATAAGAGGGAAGCCTCCCTTTATCTAAAGGAGTTTGTGAATGAATGGGAATTTTTTTTTTTTTTTTTTTTTGTTGGGGTGGTCGAAACCAATATCTCTTACTTTGAGAGATATGAAGTTAATAAGTTTTTGGGTGATGAATGGGATTTTTTTATATATCCCTCAGAGGGTTCTTCTAGAGGTATTATTGTATTGTGGAAAGCTACTATGTCAAAGTTTTCTTTACTTGATGCTTCACCTCAATGTGTTATTAGGGAGTTGAGCATTCATAACAAAGGCAAGTGGATTGTGGCTATAGTTTATGGCAACAAGGATCCACATTTAAGAAGGAGATTGTGGGAGATCTTAGAAATGAATTGTGATAAAGAGATCCCTATGGTGGTGGGAGGGGATTTCAATTGTGTTCTTTCACAAGAAGAGAAGAGGAGTGGAAAGAAGTTTTCTTTACTCAAGGCCCGCAAGAAATTTCTACCTATATGTCTAGAAACAACATTCATGATGTTAGAATGGTGGGACCGAAGTTTACATGGTGCAATAACAAAAGCGGGAATGCTCGTATCCTTGAAAAGCTAGATAGGTGCCTTTTGAACACCAAAGCATTGATAGAAGTTCAAACTGATGTGGCAAGACATTTGGCCAGAACTGCATCCGATCACTGTCCCTTAATTCTCAAAATATTCAATGATAAACTACAGCAAAACATATTACTTAAGTTTAAAGATGTTTGGGCCTCATTCCCGGCGTAAAAAGCTATGTTCTAAAGGCTTGGAGTAAACCAGTCAAAGGAAATGCTATGGATGTCATTAATGTTAAATGTAAGAGAGCTTTGAGAGCTCTTCATTATTGGAGCAAAGCAAAACTGAAGAATTTTCAGCAACTCAAGGATAATTTAAAGAAGAAGATTGAAAATCTGCAGCTGGAAGAAGCCTTGGGGAACGATCTTTCCAGTGAATAACTGTTGTTGTTAAGGAATAAAATTCATGATTACAATGTGAATTTGGCATGTCTTACCACATAATGGAGACAAAGATCAAAGTTGAAGTGGATTCAGGAGAATGATAGAAATACTGAGTTTTTCCACTCTTTTGCCAACAGAAGAAGATTGGGAAACTCTATTTTTCAATTGAAGAATTAAGATGGGAATTTGGTAGAAAAGCAAGCCAAAATTGAAGAGATTATTATGAATTTCTTTAGTAATAAATGGAAGAATAGATGCTGTAACTTGAATGGTTGGCCTCCAGTTTTGAAGACTCTCTCTAGAACATATTGTAAATTATTACAGGATGAGTTCTCATTTGCTGAATTAGAATAAGTTATTAAAGACAGTGGGACAAACATCTCCTCTGGTCTTGATGATATTACATACTCATTCTTCAAAAATTACTGGTATATAACCGTAAATGATATTTGGCATGTTGTTCAGCATTTCTTTATGATAGGGGAGCTTTGTTCTAAGTGGAAAGAGTCACTAGTGGTTCTCATTCCCAAAATGCTCAATCCTATTACTCCATCTGGATTCCATCCTATTAGTATGTGTGGTACTCTGTATAAAATCATTGCCAATGCTATTGAATAGGCTGTTGAAGGTAGTTGGTGGGCTTATTTCTGAGGAGCAAACTACTTTTTTAAGAGGAAGATCCTTTTCCAATCATATAATTTTAGCTCAAGAATTGTTTAATAAGCTCAAATTTTCTAAATCCAATAAAGGTTGGGTTGCTATCAAACTTGATATGGAACAAGCCTATAATAGTATGGCTTGGGAAACCTTGAGATTGGTATTGGAATGCATGGGATTTCCTATCAGATTTTCTAATCTAATTATGGAATGTGTGGAGTATCCAGAATTTTTTATCATGATTAATGGTAAAGTTTCGAAGGGGATCAAAGCAAATAGTGGATTTAGACAAGGTTGTCCACTTTCTCCCTATTTGTTTATTCTTTGTTCTCAAATCTTGACAAATGATTTTTTGCATAGAGGGAGGAATTTGGGGATTAAGATATCTGCAAATGCTCCTAGAATATCTCATCTTTTATATGAATACGATGTCCTCTTATTCTCCCAAGCTAAAATGAGCTATATGAGGAAATTCAAAAGATTTATCTCTACTTTTTGCTCCTGAACTGGACATTCAATTAATGAACAGAAATCTGGAATTATGTTTGGGAAATCTGTTAAAAGGAAGAGGAAGAAAGCTATTTTAAAGCTATGGGGTTTCATATCTATAAATGAATTGATTTATCTTGGCATTAAGATGACACTAAAAAGAATGGTGGCTTCAGATTTCAGTTATATCCTTGAGAAGGCAGCTTCGAAACTTAATGTCTGGGGAAATAGGATGATTTCTTTAGTTGGAAGAATTGTATTAGTTAAATCGGTTATGTCTTTATTACCGATTTTTGTGACTACATATTCATTGGTTCCATCTAGTACTCTTAAAGAATTGGACAAATCTGCTAGGAACTTTATTTTGGAAAGATAAGGAGGAAACCGTGGCTTACACTATATGTCTTAGGAAAAAATGTGCAAAAATTGGAAGGAAGGAGGACAAGGCATACATTCGGTGGTATCAATGGCAGGACCTCTTAGAGCTAAATTTGCCTGGAATTTATCAAAGAAAGATGATTCTCTACTTAACAAGGCTTTGTTGGCAAAATATGGAACTAAATTCTCGGAGAACACTAGCAAATGAAATAAATCTACTACTTGGAAGATCATTGTTGATGGAGCTCATTCCCTTCTTCCGATCACTAAATGGAAGATTGCATCAGGTACATCTATAGACATTTTCAAAGATGTTTGGATTCTAGATAGATGTCTAGAGAAATTACCTACTTTTATTATAGTAGGAGACTTTGATTTTCCATCTCTTGATAAATTTATAGTAGAAGATATTTGGAAGAAGGATCTTCTAAATATTTTCTTTGGAGAGGCACTAGTGGATCTTATCCTGCAAATTGATATTTTTCCTAATCAAAATGAGGATAGCCTGGAGTTGAAGAATAAATTCTCGGGCAAGAGCTTAACTGCATTGGCTTCTCTTTCGTATGATACGGAAGTTATGTCAGTGGACTTTGGGAATTGGCTTAAAAAACTTCAACCAAATCCTAGAGTTGAATGTTTTTGGTGGAGGCTATTCAATGATGCAATTCCTACAAATGGATTCTTGATGTCCAGAAGGTTGCTGGTTCATTGTTTATGTCCTAGAGGTTGTAATGAACCGAAAAATTTTGAGGATGTTATGGTTCATTGTTTAAAGCTGCATCAAGCTATTAAAGTTCTAAAGGAGTGGGTATTTTCGATTCCTATTTTCTCCTCCTACACTGACTGTAAGAACAAATTGGGACAGCTAGCTATAGCCAATAAACTCATTGCAAAAATTTATTGCTCCTTAGTATATTTCTCATGGAAAAGTAGAAATTTGATTAAACATGGAAAGCAAGAACTAAGTTTAATTTATATAGCCTCTAATGCTATTAGTTTTGCATCAATTTCAAAATCTAATCTGTTCATGGATCACTGGGATGCTAACCAGCCGGATAAGCTATTTTCTCATTAGCATCCTCCTCCCCCGGAATGGATTAAGGTTAATCTTAATGTGGCTTTAACACGATCTAATAATGGTGGGATTGGTGGAGTTTTTAGAGATTCAAAAGGAAGATTCTTACTTGCCTTTGGAATCAATTGCATTCATTGGGATAGTGGTCTATTAGAGATGATTGCTTTTCATTCACTAAGGAGAATCATCTTCGATTGGATGTTGGATGCAAAGGGGATTATTATTGAAGGAGACAAGATCAACATCATCAAGCATTTGCAAAAATCTGTGGATAAAGGAAGCTGAATTGTACATAATGGAGTTGAAGATCTCTCTTTCTTGGATGGTTTTGATAACATTCTATTCCATTTTGTTAATAGAAATTGAACTAAGTTAGCCCATTTTTGTGCTAACTTTGCATTAAATGGTGATTTTCTTTGGGAAGATCTTAGTAGTAATAATATTCCTCCTTTATTTAGTTCTTTATTAAAGGAGGAATGTGATAGCTTCTCTATCACTTAGTAGTTTGTAATAGCTGTTATTTTTCATTAATGCATTTAGCATTTCTTTCAAAAAAAGAGAGTGTGTGTGTGTGTGTATGGCCACCAAGTTAGCATACACTCTAACAAGACTTGACTCAAGAAATCAAAAATACATCAATAAATTTTACAAAAAAAAACTTTACAGCATAACCTTTTCTACCCAATCTTGAGCCTTAAATCTTTGTTGGATGGTGCATGGTACTCCTAAAATATTAGTACACACACAAAAAAAATGCAATTCTAATATAAGTAGACATAAGGATATGAGCCACAATGTTTGTTATCATCAAAAATATAAACTTGTGAGCTCGAGTTGCAACAATCTCTCCCTTTTTTATGATAACAGATATTGCTAGTTGAATTTGTAAATTAAAAATATTTTCTCCTAATCTCCCCCTCACTAACATAATTATATTTCAAAATAGGGGATACAAAACAAAATTTATTTAAGATAAATGAAATTAAGAAACTAAGCAACAGAAAAATAAACTAAAATAATAGATAGATAAATGCAAATACAAGATGAACAAATGTAACCAGACAAATATGTTCTCTCCCTTTGACATTATCAAAAAGAAGAGAAGCACATAAAAAGAAATAAACAACAAATAAATGAAATAAACACAAAAGATCAAACTGACCCTGATCAGGTGGAGTTGGTGGTGATGTTTAAAAAGAATCAATTAACTTTAGCAAATTTTCTAGAAATGAGAAAGTTACATCTTGATCACATAAGATCTATAAATGTTAGAAATTTTAATTTTATCAATCCTAGCTCGTGCCCCTTATAAGTTAAAGTTTTTTTTAAACAAAAATCTAATTCAAAAATAAATTAGAAAGGAAATATGATATTTTCAATCTTCTTTTCAGAAATATATCTTAAGAGAATAGCATTACAAATGGATCAACTAGAAATCATGACTCTCAAATTCAAGTGTGGATGATATCAATTGCCACATGGATTTGTCTAAGATATAAAGACTTGACAGGAAGGGAAACTAACTTATTGTTGGCTCATTATGTGCCTCTTTATCAATTTTTAGGGCACTTCGTACATCTTTTGATTTTCGATATACTTTGTGAATCTTGCAATTTTCTGTGGATATTACACATCTTTTCATTTTGGGCTCATTTTGTGACTCCTTTCATTTTTACCAACTTGCTTTCTTTTTAAGTTTTTAAAGATTATTAGTTATGATTCTAATGCACTGGTGCATTTTCTTTAAAAAAAAAGATTATTAGTTATGAGATTATCTTTAAAATATAAGAGAAGAGGAACTCACTCTATTTTATAGGGAAGAGTAAACCACAAAGCATAACTTAATTCATTTTATATAGACATACAGCTTGAGTAAGAAAATTTTAAATAGATTTATTGATTTGAAAAAATATTCAAATGTGATAGAGAGCTGTTGGAAGATGAAATGGATTTATATTTTTTGGTCAGTTTTTTATTTTTTGAAATAGTTTTGAATTTAAAAATAAATTACACCACTAAAAGAGTTAGAGGAAGAGGGATAGTCATCAATTTTTCTTCCTTTAACTATTTAGAGAAGTCAATAATTATTATGAATCTAGATCCAAATGCTTTAATTTTGATGATAACAAACATTATTATTTCTTTACCACTACTATTATTGAATATCTATTTTATTTGTCATTCTTACTAACCTTTAAGATCGATAAATATCACTTGCAATGTAAATCAGCTCAAGATTGACTGGATTAGGGTTGAGTCTATTTGTAATTCCATATCAATTTATTATTTATCTTTCTTAAGTCAAATCATAAATCTTGTGGACCATAAGCTAAGTAACCTTGCACACACACACTCAGGCGAAGAAATTTGGTGAGTTAAAGATTTTTTCTATTTTTGACTATATCATATAGGATGATAATAATTTGTCTTGGATGATCTTTTTTTTTTAATTAAACCCCCATAAGGGGCTTACATGTTAATATAAAAAACAAGTGCATATTCCTTAAAGGAGTTCATCGGCTCACTACTACTCAAAAGAGCTACAAAAGAAATCAAAAGAAAACCTAAGAGCCCATTAACTCCCTAACCAAAAATATAATAGAACCTAGTAACAAGCTATTGATGCTATAGACAAGCATCCAAAAAAGAAAGATAAGAATAACACAATTAAGCCCAATCTCTCTACAAAAATCCTTGGACTGATCCAATAGAAGCTCCAACTGCAAAAAAAAGCAGTTGCAAATAAAAAACCTACACCACCACAAAAGATAAGTTAAATAATCACATAAGTATAAAGAGACAATATGAAGGTAGGTAGTGCAATAAAAGATGTGACAAGTAAAGCCAAACTTGGAATTAAGACTTAAAGATCTCAAAAAGAAATTATGAAAAGTCTCATTTAAAACATCCACAAGCCACTCAATCCTACCTTCATATTTCCCAACATCTCAAATAAGCCCGTCCACTGATTACTAAAATAACTACCCAAATTCTCTAAGAAATAAGCACAGCAACCATCCATCAGTAAACACCAGCCATCTCTGCCAGGATGCTCCCAACCAACAGGAGCCATCAACATAAGGCATAGAGAGCCAACCAAACCATGCCACCCATAATAGATAAACTACAGAAAAAACTGAGAGAAACTATAGGATAAATTCCACCAAAAAACCACAACAACAACAGCATAGAGGCCAGCCACATTCCCCCGGTTACTGCCAGTACTCCACAAAATGAAGTTAGAAGAGCAACAATGGGTACAACCATCAGCATAAAGACCAGTAAAATCATCGCTCAAGTCAAAATTCATAATGAATTTTTCTAGGATGAACTTTTTAAAAATAGAAAACTAGATTAGGGCATCCAGCAAATTACATGTGATTAAACTAATCTTATTAGACGATTCATATCATTCAGGATGATCAGCTTAAAAGATGAATATAGGCGCCAATCATAATTTAGGTAATGTTTCAATTTTTAAATTTTGTTCTGATCATAAAGGATGATGCATCATCCTGGAAAATTTTTTACAACCATACATAAAGTGATCCGATGATTAGGAAAGTAATTATGGCTAAATTGTTCAATTAAATTATACAGGATGATCGATCAAGATCGTACTGGATGATTTTTTCAAAAAACCATATCTTTATTCTAATCATCCAAGAGGATCATCCTGGACATCCCGAGATGTTTCAGGATGATATGGAGATCGCCACCAATTGTCCAAAGTCATAATGGACAATCAATATGGTATTTTGAACTAATCATCCCAGATAATTGCAAGATCATACAAGATGATCTGTACAAATACTTATTCTGATCGTACAGAGTAAAGGTGAACATCCTGGTTGATAGGGCTATTTTATACTAATCATAAAGGATGATCTATCGATGTCCTGGATGATCAGTTGCACAAAATTAAAAATTAAAGCTTCTTTTGGAGGCTCTCTATTTAAGCAATGGTTTAACCCTTGGGCTATTATTTTGCTGTGGAGTTTATCCAAGGGAGAGCTTAGAGAAGGAAGAGGGAGAACTTGAGAGAGAGATCCTTATGAGGAGGAGTTTATGGGGGAATCATAAAGGTTAATCCATGCTTGGTGTTCATCATATTTTTCAAGTAGCTCCACTTGTTCCTTGGTAGCTCCAGGGAGATGGTCTTCAGTATTAGATCAAGGTTCTCTGCCTACTCCAGGAGGGAGTAAAAGGATTCCCTGGTTTTCTAACTACTCTGGGAGGGAGTAAAAGGATTCAAGATTCTCTACCTCACTGTGTCAATGGAAAGATTTTGCAAAGGCTTCTCTGCCTTATCGTGGAAGCAAATAGAGAGTCACTTCAGTTTAATACAAAAGGAGAGGAAGTCTCCAAGGAGTGGATGTAGGTCAGATTGATTGAACAACTTTAAAACTCTATGTGTTCTTTCTTATTATTTTCATCCCATTTTATTTCCACACTTTTTCTGTGATTTATTCTGAGATTGAAAAATTTGATCATATTGTGATTGTGAAAATTATTTTTCTTTTGTATTAAGAGTTATTATTTTATTTTAAAATATTTAAAAAGATCAAAAATAATTTTTTTTGTTTAAGAATTTCTAAAACTACCAATTCAACCCCCCCCCCCCCCCTCTTGGTTAGTTTAGGGTTTAACACCCCTCACAAAATTTTAAGTGGTATCAGAGAGGGATTCATAAAATCAACTTTTATAAAACATTTAAATTTTCATCTATGTGTGTTTCCATTTGTTCCACTAGAAAAGAAATTTGGGATATATAATGCATAACATATGAAGGTAAAAATAAAGTTAAACAGTCTAGACTGAATATTCTTTTGCATGACTATGAACTTTTTTGCATGAAATCTAGCAAATTTATTTATTATATGTATACTAAGTTTACATAAATTATTACATCCTTGCATGCCTTAGGAATAGAACTAACAAACTATGAAAAAGTTAACAAGATTTTGAGATGTTTACCTTCTTCCATTGATGTGAAAATTATTGCCATTACTAAATCTAAAGACTTGAATGTTTATTCAATCGATAACTTTCTTGGATAATTAATTGCTTATGAGTAAGGAGTTACTCAAATGCAGCTTGATGCAAGTGAGAAGAAAAAGGAGAAAAATGTAACCTTAAAGGCTAATGATTTTGATGTTGATTCCTCTAATTCTAAAAATAATTACATTGATTTAATTACTAGGCAATTAAAGAGCTTATAAGATCAAAAGCATCATCAGAAATGAAAAAAAAAGGAAAGAACCATAAGAATTCTAAATTTTCTTCTGACATTATTTGTTTTGAATGTAGTAAGCCAGGGAATCTAAAGTCTAACTGCCCAACTCTGAAAGCTCACCCAAGCAAGGAGAAGGGTGATGAAAAACTTACATTCAAGAAGAATAAGAAAAGGATCCAAAAGGCTTTTTAGGCAGACTTAGCATCAGACTCCTTTGAAACTAAAGCTAAAGAGGAGGTAATAAACTTTTGTTTAATGGCTAATAAACATCTTGATCATTATGATCAAGAAGAGGTATGTGAGCTTACTTACGATTAATTACTTCAAGTTTCTTAAAAAAATTAATTCTTCATATAGGAAGCTCAAGAAACTGCATGCTAGTCTAAAAACTAATTTTTTAACTTTGTAAAAAGAGCATGAGTGGCTGAGAAAAGATCATTCCACTTTAGCAATCATATGAATTTACTTGATGAATTTGATGAATTGAATAAAAATCATCTTGATTTAATAAATGTGTTTGATTCCTTAAAAATTTTATATGTTGAGCTAGAAAATGCATATAAGGACTTAGATACTTTTGCAACTGATTTAGAACTGATTTAGAAAATAAGGAGCATGCTTTGAAAATAGAAAATTCAATTCTTGAAAATATAAATAAGTTTTTAGAAGCTAAATTAACTGCTTTAAAACAACACAAAAATCACCCATAATGCTTGAGTTTTAAAATCCATCATATCAACATGCATCATTCAAATCTAGGAAGAGGCACTATAACCCAAGTAGATAGTAAACCCTATTCATGCTGTTAGATGTTTTTCTTATGGCATGTTAAGACAAATCTCCCATACATGCACTATTCATCATAAAACACATTTAGTATGGAGACCTAAAGTTCAAAACTCACAGCGTAGCATGCATGTATTTTGTTCTTCTTTACATAAGATGGGACCCAAACTTGTTTGGGTTCCCAAATCTAAAATTTGATGATTTTTAGGTGTTCTCTCATAGAAGGCCTCATGAGAGCATGTGGTACTTGGACAGCGAATGTTTAAGGCATATGACTAGAGATGCAAATCGATTCATTTTACTAGAGGCAAGAGCAGAAGGAAAGATAACACTTGAAGATAACACCACCAGGAGAGTGGTGGGGTCAGGTATAATTTGCAACTCTAAAAATTTCATCATTGAAAATGTGTTACTAGTTAATAGCTTGAAATATAACTTGCTCAGCATTAGTCAGCTCTATGATAAAGGCTTCAACAAAAAATTTATGTATACCAATTGCATAATAAGATTAAATAACAACATTATTTTGCAGGGAAATAGAATCAATAATATATATATGCTTGATTTAAATTGCATTAAAATTAACACTACTCTTTGCTTAAAAACTGTTGATGATAAATCTTGGTTGTGGCATAGAAGGTTGTGTCATGCTAGTATGAAATGCCCTAGAAAGATCACTAAAAAAACTCAGTGAGAGGGATACAAAAACTAGAGTTCACTAAGGATCACCTATATGATGCATGTTAGTTAGGAAAGCAAGTCAAATCTTCTTTCCCCTCAATTAAAGACATTTCCACTAATAAACCATTAGAAGTCCTTCACATGGATCTCTTTGGTCTTTTCAACACTGCAAGCTTAGGAGGCAAAGTCTTTGGATATCTGATTGTTGATGATTATTCGAGGCTTACTTAGGTTAGATTCCTATCTCATAAAAGTGAATCATTTGAGGAGTTTAATACTTTTTCCACTTGGATTCAGAGGAAGCTAAGTTATGAAATTATGATAATTCATAGTGATCATGGTAGATAATTTGAGAATAAAAAATTTGATTCTTTTGTAAGAAGCTAAGGATAGACCATAACTTTTTAGCTCTTAGGATCCCTCAGCATAATGGGGTAGCTCAAAGGAAGAATAGGATCCTGGTAGAAGCCGCTAGATCCATATTAGCTAAATACTCACTTCCAAAATACTTTTGGGTTGAAGTGATAGATACAACATATTATGTTCTGAATAGGGTGAAAGTTAGATCCAAACTAAAGAAGACACCCTATAAAATTTTAAAGGGTAGGACACCCAACCTCTCTCACCTCTACATCTTTGGATGTAAAGTGTTCGTTCTGAAAAATGGGAAGTCTCAACTAGGAAAGTTTGACCCAAAATATAATGGAGTCTTCCTAGGTTACTCAAGTATTGGGAAATCCTATAGAGTCTTCAATAAAAGAACACTGGTAGTTGAGGAAGCCCCTCATGTTGTGTTTTATGAATCTAATAATTCTGGAGGGTCTCAAGTAGAATAAAAGGAGGTTATAGAAGTTACCTAAGGATTGAAATCTACAAATCTAGAGGAAAGCATAGAGTATGAAAATACTTTGCCTAGAGAATGGAGAAATTCTTTGAGTCATCCAAAAGAACTGATCTTAGGAGACCCATCTAAAGGTTTTAGAACTAGGCATGGACTTAGAAAAGAAGTAAACCACTCTACCATCATTTTAATGACTGAACCCACCAATCTAAATTAAGCCTTATTTGATGAATTATGGATCTCAACAATATAAGAAAAATTGAATCAATTTGTAAGAAATAATATTTAGGAGCTAGTTGGAAGACCTAAGAACCAGAGTGTGGTTGGAACAAAATAGGTTTTCAAAAATAAAATGAATGATTATGGAGTAGTAGTAAGGAATAAGGCAAGATTAGTGCTAAGGGGTATAATCAAATAGATGGGATTAATTTTAAAAAGACTTTTTCCCCTATAGCCAGATTGGAAGCTATTAGAGTGCTACTAGCCTTTACTTATTTTAGGTGATTCAAACTATATCAAATGGATATTAAGAGTGCCTTTCTGAATGGGGTAATAAAGGAAGATGTGTACATTGAACAACCCCGGAGCTTTAAAAATTCACAATTTCCTAATCATGTGTTCAAATTAAAAAAGGCATTATATGGACTTAAACAAACACCTAAAGAATGGTAGAAAAGGCTTAGCATATTCTTACTAGAAAGATCTTTTATTAAGGGGAGCATAGACACCACCCTATTTTTGAAAAGGTAGGAGATGAATTATTGATTATTAAAATTTATATTGATGATGTTCTATTTATATTTTCTGATAAAAATGTATATGAAGAATTATCAAGAATAATGAGTAAGAAATTTGAAATAAGTATGATGTGAGAACTGGCTTATTTTTTTAGGTTTAGTATAAGGCAGAAGGATGATTAGTCTTTTCTTAATCAATCATAATATATTAAGGACATTCTTAAATAATATGAGATTGATAAAGCTAAGACAATCAACACTCCCATGAGTTCTACTGTTTTGTTAGATAAGGATTCAAATGGTAAATTTGTGGATCAAAAGAAATACAAAGGGATAATTAGATCAATTCTTTACTTGATTGCTAGCAAACCTAATATTATATTTAGTGTTTGTCTCTGTGCTAGATTTTAAACTAGTCCAAAAGAGTCTCACTTGATTACTATTGAGATAATTCTTATGCATCTCTTAGGAACCCCTGACTTAGGAATCTGGTATCTTTGGAATAGCACCTCTTTTGAAATCATAGGATATTCTTATTCAGATTTTGCGGGATGTTGAGTTGATATAAAAAGCACTTAGGGAACTTATCAATTAATAGAATATTCATTAGTCTCATGGTTCAATTGAAAATAGAACTTAGTTGCCCTGTACACTGCTAAAGCTGAGTACATTGCCTTAGAAAGTTATGTGGCCCAAGTCCTCTGGTTAAAGAAATAAATTCTAGATTTAAGATTACTTGTAGGCACAATTTCAATCTTATGTGATAACATTAGTGCCATCTGTATTTCAAAGAATCTAATCCAATACTCTATGACCAAACACATTGACATAAGGCATCACTTCATTAGGGACCATATTACTAAATGAGACATAGAGCTACACCAAATAGCCACTCAAAACTTATTGCCTGATATCTTCACTAAATCATTGGCCTTTAAAATGTTTAGCATTTTGAGAAACAGATTAGGTGTCATAGATATAAATGCTTGAAATCGCTGCCTTTTGTTTTCTGATCTTTTTCTTGCTTTTATTTACATGTTAGTTTCTATTTATGTACTTCTATTTTTTATTTTTCCCAGTAGTTTTTTTAAATCAGATCAATGGTTAAATCTAGTATTGATTTCTTAAATGATATTTTTGCCTTACATTTGGTTTTGAAAATTTATAAATAATGATTGACCTCTCTAAATCAGTTAAAGGAAGAAAAATCATTGATTATTTCTCTTTCTCTACTCCTTTGGTGGTATAATTTTATTTTTGAAACAAAAATCTATTTTAAATTAAAAGTTAGACTTTGAAATTGAGATCTTTTTTATCATCTTATAGTGACCTATCTCATATGAATAATGTTCAAAGTCATTAAATCACTTTCAAGATTTCTTGATCAGGTTGTTGCATTTATCATAGGAATATGATTCTAATTTGTGCTTTACTCTTCCTTATATTAGAGAATGAGTTTTTCTTCTCTTATATATGGAAGATATTCTCACAACTAAGAGTTTTTTAAGGTTTTGAATGGGAGCTAGCTCATAAAAATGATAAGGGGCATCAAATGAGCCCAAAAAAAACTAAAAAGATGCACAATGATACCAAATAATTGAAAGATATACAAAGTATATCAAAAATCAAAAGATTAATTACTTTGCTATATTAATTGAAATAAGTTCCATTCTCTTTCAAACATTTAAATCTTAGAAGAATTCATGTGTCACTTGATATCCTTAAACATTTGATTTTTGAAACTCATTATCGTGACTAATTACTTTGCTATATATTCTATCATATATTTTTCTAAATTAAAGTTTTGAATATATCTCTTTTCTTATCTAATTTCTTTTCAAAGTTAGATTTTTGTTTTAAAAAATTTTTATCCTATAAGGAGTCTGAGCAGGGTTAACAAGATCGGTTCTTTTACCGTTTTTAAATTTTGATGATGTTAATTCATTTCTTACTAATTTTAATCAAATCATAAGGAAATTTTATCATTTTCTAGTAATAACTGATAAAAAATGTTTTCTTTTATTTTTGTGATTCCTATATATTTTTGTACTCTATGAATTTTTTATTATTCTTTATTTTTGTCTTGTGAAAATCCTGATCATCACTTTCCACATTCTAACATTTTTCTATTTTGTTCACATCATCTTGGATGATCCACATCGTCCTGTATGATCTGAATAAAAAAATACCTCTCATATCACAACACATCCAAAGGCTGATATGAATCAATTATTGGTGATCGTCCCGTATAATTCCTCCATCGTACTGGATGATCCATGTGGTAAAAGCAGTTGAACGATTTGAATGTTGTTAGGCCGATCCATTATTAGGCATCATCTTGGATGATCTACATATTCATCCTGGACGATCTCTTTATTCAACATTCATATAGCATGACTCCTCGGGAAGATCTTCTTATGTCTAATCATCCTGGTTAATATGACTAACTAATTTGATAGATCATCTTGAAGACATATTGTGCCTGATCATCCTGGATGATATACCTAACTCAATATAAACCAGCCTAAATTCAAGGTTTTCTTCACACTAAACCTTTTAATTCCCTTCTCCCTTATTCGAGCTTTTATTCTCTAACTATGGCGAGCGGTAAATGATCTCGTGCCCTCACTAGCAGCTCTTCTAGGAGTATTGTCAATCCTCAAATTATTGAAGTAGTTGATGAAGCTACTTATACTCACTACAAGTCTGCAGAGATTAATCCCTTGAAGATTATCAATCAGGATGTGTTGCATTTTTAGGTACTAGACCTTTTTTCCGCACTACTCTAAGATTCATGCTTAAACTTGCTTTCCAGTTCCATTCTAAATTGTTGTTTAAATTTTTTTGCCAATCTTCATATAAATTCTGATTGTACTTCACTATAATCTTATGTTAATCGATGCCTTATCAAAATAACATACCAAGACTTCTATGAATTTCTCGACCTTTCCACCACTGGCGATAAACTTTATCTTTAGCCTTAGACTCTAAATTTAATTAGAGCACTATCAATAACCTTCTTTGAGAAAGTAATGCCCACCTTCAAGACTCTGCAACTAGTTCCTTAGTAAAAAATAATCGAACCATCCAGCACATCCTTTGTACCTCCATTATTCCTAAAGCTGGGGATGGGATCCATATCACCCCCATCCTATCACTCACCACCTTCGACATAATGGCTCATCAAGACTTTAATATCACTGATCTTATCATTTGATACATTAAAAATCTAACTAGTATTAGGGATCTTGAACACAAAAGAAAGCAAAATCTGGCCTTATGATATATCACTGCCTATGTCCTTTAATCCAAGTATAATCTTCAGTATCCAAGCCCACCTAATCACCTCCCAATTTCTCTATTTAAACAGATCCTTCCATATTCTTCACCATACTCGTCATCACCGTGTGCATGATGAGGCTACGGCAAAAAAGGAAGGACATATTCTAGTCCCTGACCCTATCCACCAGCACGCCCAGATCGAAGAGTTAGTTCAGAGGTTCGACCAGTGGGAAGCCAGATTTGAGTCATATAACACTGAGCATCAGCTATAGCATGATCAGAATGTAGCTTATTTTCATGCATATACAACCCAATAGCAGCAGAACGATAAGGATATGGCCTGGTTTGGGGAGCAGTTTTCTTCCCTACACTGATTATTTTAGCACCCACCACCAGCAACCTACCTGATCAAGGTTCCTCCTTCTACTAGTTTGTTAGTGTTTGGTTCTAGTTTTGTACTAGTTCTCTTTTATGTATTTTGTTTCGTGTGTTATTTTTCTTTCTCTCTTTTTGTGATGTCAAAAGGGGAATAGTAGTTAGGTTATTTGCTTTTGTCTTTAGTATAATCTACCCTATTTTACTCCTATTATTTTTATGTTTCATGTTTTATTCTTTTTTTCTTTAATTAAAAAACAATTATGCTTGATTTGAAAATTTTAATAACAATTTTTGTCATCATAAAAAAGGAGGAGATTATTGCGAATTTAGATCCAAATACTTTGATTTTGATTATAACAAATATTATTATTTCCTTACCACTACTATTATTGAATATCTATTTTGTTTTCCTTGCTTACTAACCTTTTAGGTCCACAAAGATCACTTATAATGCAAATTGGCTTAGGATCAGGTAGATTAGGGCTGAGTCTATTTGTAATTCCATATCAATGTATTTTTTACTTTTCTTAAGTCAAGTCCTGAATATGATTGACCCCAAGCTAAGTAACCTTACACACACACACACTCAGAGGGAGAAATTTGATGAGTTAGAGTTTTTTTTTTTTATTTTTAACTATATCATACAGGATGATAAGGTTGTCCTTGATAATTGGTTTAAAAATAGGAACCTAGTTTAGGCCATCCAACAAATTACATGTGATTAAACTAATCATACTAAATGATACATATTATCTAGCACGATCCCTATCATCCAGGATGATTAGCTTAAAAGATAAAATAGTTGCAAATCATAATTTAGGTAATATTTTAATTTTTAAATATTATTTTAATTATATAGCATAATGTGTATCATCCTGGATGATTTTTGACAACCATACATAAATTGATTCGGTGATTAGGAGAGTAATTATGGTTAAATTGTTTAATCATCATATAGGATGATCCATCTGGATCATACTGAACATTTTAATTGAAAATCCATAACTTTATTTTAACCGTCTAGGAGGATCGTCTTGGATGTCCATAGACATTTTCATGACGATATGGAGATTAACACCCATCATATAATGTCATACTGAACAATCAATATGGTATTTTAAACTAATCATCCTGGATGATCGCAAAATTGCAAAGGATGATCTTTACAAATACTTGTACTGATCATACAAAGCAAAGGTAATCATCTTGGCTGATAGGGCTATTTTGGAATCATACATGATGATATTTTGATCATCCTGGATGATCCGTTGCATAGAATTAAAAATTAGTGCTTCTTTTAGAGGCTCTCTATTTAAGCAATGATATTAACACTTGGGTTAATCCTTTACTGTGGAGTTTCTTCAAGGGGGAGCTTAGTATCAGGACCCACATATTACAATTGACACAAGAAAAGGTAAAAAATACTTAATGACAGTTTACATATTAACTCAATCTCAAACTACCCAATCTTGAGCTGGCTTGATTTATAATTGAGTTTGTGGACCTGAAATGTTAGTAGGCAAGGAAGTCAAAGAGAAATAGAAGTATTAGAACTGATTGATATCATCAAAATTATAATTCATGAATCCAGATTTGCAACAATCTCCCCCCCCCCCCCCCCCCTCCTTTTGATGTGGAAAACAATCAAAACTAATTGAAACACGAACAGAAGTAAAGCAGTATAAAAAAATAACACAAACACTACTCCCTATTTTGACATCACGAAAAGGAGGAGGAAGCCATAAAAGAAAAGCAGAACCAAAGACGATAAAAAAATGACAAGAAGAATGAAAGTAAATTTTTTTTTTATCAAAGCACGAATATGATAAGTTTGCCATATGATTGAATTAAAAATTTGTAAGAATCAATAAGTTAACATCGTCGAAATCTAAAAAGTAGTAGAATAGTTGATCCTGTTAGCCCTAGCTCAGACTTCTCTCACGGCAAATCGTCTTTTGGAAACAAAGATCTAACTCAGAAAAAACCAATTGAATAAGAAAAAAAGATCCGTTGAAAACTTGGTTCCAGAAAAATATCTTATAGAATAATATATCAAAATAATTTGTCATAATCACTAAATTTGAAATCAAGCCTTTGAAAATATCAAGTGACACATGAATTCTTCAAAGATTTAAAGGTTCAAAAGAGAAGGAAGCTTGCCTTTTGTGGGCTCATTTTATGTCTCTTGTCAATTGATTGGCGCACTTTGCGTATTTTTTTATTTTTGATGCACTTTGTGTATCTTTTAATTTTTTTGGTGGTCATTGCGCATCTTTTCAGTTTTTCTTCTTTTTGGGGTCATTTTATGCTCTTGACATTTTATTTTATTTTTTGTAAGCTAGACCCCTTTCAAAATTTTTAAATACTCTCAATTATGAAAAAATCTTCCATATATTAGAGAAAAAAACTCACTTTCTAATATAAGGAAGAATAAACCACAAATAGAAACAAATTCATATGATAAATGTAATGACAAGATTATGAAAGTTTGAAAGTAATATTAAAACTTTGAACAATATATATATATATATATATATATATATATATATATATATATATATATATATATATATAAGACAAATTACTATAGCAAGATAAAAAAATCTCAATCGTAAAGTGCAGTTGTTAATTTGAGATAGACTTTTATTTAGAAAAGAAAATTACACCATTAAAGAGGTTAGATGAAGGAAAACAATCAACGGAGGTTCTCTCTTTAACTGATTCAGAGATGCCAAACATTGACTACAAAATTTCAAAAAAAAAAAAAGGTATGAAATATCATTTCAATAGTGACCACAAAGAAAAAGAAGAAAAACTAAAATAATAAAAATGAAAAACACAAAAAAAATAATAACAAGTAAGAAGTGAAACAAAAAAATCTGAAGCAAATAAAAGAATAGAAAAACAATGACAAGCAACAAAATATAAAATTCAGAATTCATCAAGTTCATGCATTTATATCAATCACTCCCAATCTAGTCCTTAAGATACTGAAAGTGTCAAAAGCTAGTTGTTCAGTAAAGATGCTAGCTAGTTAATTCTTAGTTGTCACATGGTATAATTTAATGTCTTCTTTAGTCACATGGTCTCTAATAAAGTGATGCCTTATATCAATGTGTGTAGTCCTTGAATGTTGGATATAATTTTTAGAGATGCAAATGGCACTAGTTTATCACAAAGGATCATAATTGTTCCTACAGGTAATCCTAAATTTAGAATATGTTGCTTCAACTAAAGGACTTTGGCCACACAACCTCTTAAGGCAATAGACTCAGCTTTAGTACTAGAAAGTGCAACAGATTTTTGTTTTTTACTAGACCAATAGAATAAGGATTATCATATGAATTGGAAATTAGAATAAGAATATCCAATAATCTCAAAAAAAGTTCTATGCCTAGGATACTAGATTCCTAAGTTTTAGGTCCATAAAAGATATCTAAGAATTCTCTTAACTGTGGTTAGGTGGGATTCTTTAGGATCAGCTTGAAATCTAGCACAAAGATAAACAATAAACACTATATCAGATTAGCTACCAGTCAAGTAGAGTAGTGATCCAATCATTCCTCTATGCTTCTTTTGATCAACCGATTTTCCATTTGAGTCCTTATCCAACTAAACATTAGAAGTCATGGGAGTATTTATTGGCTTGGCTTTATCCATTTTAATATTTCTTCAAGATGTCCCTAATGTACTTTGATTGATTTAAAAAGGTTCCATCATCCAATTATTTTATGCTAAACCCCAAAAAGTAGGACAACTCTCTCATCATACACATCTCAAACAGCTTACTCATTATTTTAGAAAAATCATCACATAGTTTTTTATTAGAACATCCAAAAAGTATATCATCAACATAGATCTGAACAATGATTAACTCATCTTTTTACATTTCTTAAAAAAAGGGTGGTGTCTATGCTCCCCTTAACAAACTCCCTCTCTAGTAAGAATGTACAGCCTCTCGTACCAAGCTCTAGGTGCCTATTTTAATCCATACAATGCCTTTTTTTAATTTGAAAATATGATTTGAAAATTGAGAACTCTCAAAAATTGGGGGTTGCTCTACAAAAAACATCCTATTTTACTACCCCATTTAAAAAGGCACTCTTGATGTCCATTTAAAAAAGCTTAAATTCCTCATAACAAGCAAAAGCTAGTAGCACTCTAATTGCTACCAATCTAGCTACAGGGGCAAAGGTCTCCTCAAAATCAATCCCTACTATTTGGTTGTACCCTTAGCTACCAATCTCGTCGTATTCCTAACCACCACCCCAGAATCATTCAACTTATTCTTAATGACTCATTTGGTTCCAAATACACTTTATTCCATTGGTTTTCTACAAGCTCCTAAATATCATTCCTAACAAATTGGTTTAATTCCTCTTGCATGGCTAAGATCCAAAACTCATCAAACAAGTCTTGATTGAAGTTGGTATGTTCAATCATTGAAATAAATGCAGAGTGGTTCACTTCCTTCCTAAGTCCATGTCTAGTTATAACACCTTCAGAAGGGTCTCCTAAGATTAGTTATTTAGGATGACTCAAAGAATATCTCTAATTCCTAGGAAAAGTGTGTATAGGTTCTACCCTTTCCTCCAGATTTATGTTTTCTACTCCTTGGGTAATCTCACCTACTCCTGCAGTGTTTTGAGGCTCTACCCTCTTCTCCAAATTTTTAACTCCTTGGGTAATCTCTCAAACATCATCTTCATCCTCAACTCTAGACTTCTTAGGATCAGATTTATTAAACATTACATGAGTAATCTCCTCCACCACCAATTTCCTTTTATTAAACACCCTAAAGGATATCCCCATACTTAAATATCCTAAAAACACTCATTCATCATATTTTGGGTCAAATTTTCCTAAGTGTGACTTCCCATTGTTAAGAATGAACACCTTACATCCAAAAACATGGAGGTGGAAAAGGTTGGGTGTCCTACCCTTAAGAATCTTATAGGATGACTTATCTAGTTTGGCTCTAACATTCATCCTATTAAACACATAAAAAGTTGTGTTTACCGCTTTAGCCCAAAAGTATTTTGGAAGTGAATACTCATCAAGTATGGCTCTAGCGCCTCAACTAAGGTCATGTTCTTCCTTTCAGCTACCCCGTTCTTCTTGTAATTACTAAACGACAAGAGGGGGGTGAATTGTAAAAATCTTTTTCTTAATAAAAGTAACCCTAAACAAGAGTTCTAATTTTTTTTGTTGTTTTTGAACTTTTATAACAAAATTTTAAGCAATTTTTTCTTCCACAAATTTTAACATGCAATAGATATGAAAAATTAAAAGAAAGTAAAACGTAAATAACGATAAGGAAAAAACACACCAAGAATTTTTTAGTGGTTCGGTCAAAATATGACCTACGTCCACTCCCCAGAGTCCTCCACTCCGGGATTTTCACTATCAAAATAGTTCTCCTTTTGCCCCCCTCGGCGAGGCGGAGAAGCCTTTACAAACCTCCCTTTCACTAACCCGGCGTGGCGGAGTGCCAACCTCTATTTTCGCCCTCCTGGCGACGGCAGAGAACCTTCTCGTTTTTCTCCCTCCTGGAGAAGGTAGAGAACCTCGAGGTAACGGATGTAGATGAGCCTTTCCCTTGGAGATCCTCCCTCAAATCCTTCTCGGGCCACAGGAGGAGCAAGATGCAGCAAGCTTGGAGCAACCGTGTGATCTCCCTCACACCTCTTCTCCCTCATAACGCTCACCTCCTCCTTCCTCTCTCAACCCTCAAGAATTTCTCTAGAGCTCTCTCCCTTGGAATCCCTCTCTAACCACGTTCACCCCCTCTGTAAATCTTACTGAAAAAGGACTTGATTGATATCTAAAAAAGGCTCCAAAAACCTCTGAATTCAAAAGTAGCCGTTACTGTTCATACAGTATGATTCCACATCGTACAGTACGATCTTCATAAACAGATGTCGTCCTGGTACGAAGATGTACGAACAGTTCAAAAACAATTCGTACTGTACGATATAATATCGTACGGTACGATCCAACAAGATACTATTCGTACAGGACGATGGTCTGGACGATCGGATGTCATCTCTGTTCATCGTATGGTACGATTACGATCGTACAGTACGATGTGACAAAAACTAAGAGATCATCCAGGACGATATCCGGGACGATCATACTTCGTCTCTATTCATCGTATGGTACGATCGGGTTCGTACAGTACGATGTTCAAATTTTAATTAGGCCTGGATTACATGCACTAATCATAGGTTAATTTAAGTAAGTATTTAAAATAGATCGTACAGTACGAACGGTGCAAAATCACTTACTTAAACTAAACTACGGCTAGGGTTTTGGATCTGAACATATCGTACAGTACGAAGGGTTTCGTACAGTACGATCTATTCACAGAATCGTCCACATAGCTTGGATCGTACGGTACGAATTAAAATCGTACAGTATGATCTCCAGAGAAGAATTTTAATTACATTTTGCAGTTTAAAAAAAATAACTCTCCCCCTGTGTGTGTGCATGGTTGCTCTTACTCTTACGCATTTTGTGGCCAGACTCAATAAAGTAAAAATAAAATAAATGGAAAAATACAATGTTTGACTCATACTCCTAATCTACCCGGTCTTGAGTCTTCCTTTCTTCCTGAGTCACTTGTGATCTTCCTGAAATGTTAGTGCTCAAGAAAAATAGCAAATAAAATAATATTCAATAAAAGGTTGTTCCAAAACACTCATTATTTGGCATCATCAAAATCTCAAGCTCGGGGTCATGGGTTGCAACACTTCTGAGGGGTCCTAGGAGCTGAGAAGTTGTGGCTAATCCCTTTATCCTCATAAAAGTCACCAAATCTCTCATTTTCAAACTCTTCCCCATGGTCTCTATAGATGATCAAGATTTCACAACCTAGTTTTTTCTAAATTCAAGTGGAGAAGGATCTAAACTCATCAAAAGACTCACTCTTACGTGAGAAAAATTTAATCCAAGTGAACCTCGAGTAATCATCGATAATCACAAATCTATAAACTTTCCCTCCTAAGACGGCAGTGCTAATTGATCCAAACAAATCCAAGTGAAGGACTTCTAAAGGTCTAGATGTACTAATGTTCTTAATAGAATGAAGAGGATTGGACTTACTTCCCTAATTAGCAGGCATCACACAGGTGGTCTTTGGTGAACTTAAGCTTAAGGACACCTCTAACTAGGTCTTTCTGAGTCACTCTTCAAAAGGTTTTCATATTGGCATGACATAACCTCCTATGCCGCAACCACGACTCATTAGCGATAATTTTTAAGCAAAATAAAGCAACACATTCAATGTTATTTAAATCAAGTATGTAAATATTGTTTATCTACTTTCCCTATAAAACAGTGTTGTTTTCAAGCTAATAATGCATGTATTTACCAAAAATTTTATAATGAAGCCCTTATCGCACAGCTAACTGATGCTTAGAAAGTTATGTTTCAGTCCATCTACAAGCAAAACATTTTCAATCAAAGGTTCTTGGAGTTTCTAATTATACTTGTGTCCACCACTTTCCTGGTGGTGTTATCTCCAAGAGTGACCTTGCCTCTAGCCCTAACCTCCAGCCAAATGAATTGATCAGCATCTCCAGTCGTGTGTCGTGAGTATCCATTATCTAAGTACCACATGATCTCACGAGATCTTTGGTAAGAGCACACCTCTTCTTAGTCAGACTGACCAAGATGGTCACCCACCATCAAACATAAGTTTGTTGTATCCTCCTCAACTTCGGTCTCAGAGGAGTCAGAAGCATAATCCACCAAGAACGCCTTTTTGAACTGCCTCATGTCCTTTTTGAACTTGGGTTTCTCCTCACCCTTCTCCTTGCTTAGGTGAGCCTTAAGTGTAGGATGATCAGCTTTAATATATCCCAGCTTCTTGCATTCAAAACAAACCATATCAGAAGAACTTTTATAATTTGTGTTACTCTTATCTTTGTTCCATTTCTGATGGTGCTGGTGATTCTTCTTTTGAAAATTTTTGAATTGGTGATTGATTAAGGAAACATCATCATTTTCAGACCCAGACGAATAAGTGCCATGTCGTTGGCCTTTAGTGCCACAGTTTTCTCCTTCTTCTTCTCACCTTCATCAAGTTGTCTTTAGTTCACCCCTTGCTCGTAAGCAATGAGTGATCCAAGTAAGTTATCAACATAATAAGTATTCAAATCTTTAGATTCAGTAATTGCAGTAATCTTAGCATCAAAGGAAGAAGACAAGCATATCAAAATTTTATTAACTCTTTCATAATTAGTTAGCTCTCTTCCTAAGAAATGCAATGAGGTGACAATTTAAGTAAACCTAGTATACATTTTAGAAATCGATTTAGTAGATTTCATACAAAAAAGTTCATAGTCATACAATAAAACTATTCAACCTAGATTGTTTAATTTCATTTGTTCCTACATAAGTAATACACAATTTATCCCAAATTTCTTTACCAATAGACTAAGTTAAAACACGCATGTAATCTTTAGAGCACAAAAAAAATAGTTTAAGCATTTTGCATTAAGTTGTACTAGATCCCTATCATCAAAATTCAATTCAGTAAAAGGAAGTTTAGTTTTAATGTCATTAATTTCACATGACGGAGGTGAATATCCATCCTTAACAAGCATCCACAGATGACAGTCAATCGATTGTAAAAAAGTATACATGCAATTTTTCCAAAAATTAAAATGTATGTTATCAAACAAATGTGGTCGGGTAGTAGAATACCCTTCTACAGTATTATGATTACCAAAGTTAGTCATGGATTGAAATTCAGAAGTTTTCAAAAACTCAATTTTATGAATCTCGCTCTAATACCACTTGAAAGTTTGTTAAGGATGTTAAGCCCTTGTGATCTAACCGAAAGCTAACCAAGAGGCCAGGGGGTAGGTGAATTTAAATTTAAAAATTTTTCAATCAAAAATACAATCTTAAACCAAACCAAAATTCACCATAAAAAAATTGAAGTGTGGAAATTAAATGCAAAAAAATAATAAAAAAGAATACATGAAAATTTATAGTGGTACGGTCAACTTAACTTACGTCCACTCCCCAGAGCCTCTCCTTTGGGTAATGTACTAAACTCAATGACTCTTCTTTTGCTCCCACAGCAAAGCAGAGAAGCATGTACAAACCTCCTTTCCACCAACCCCGATGAGGCATAAAATCCAACTCCTTTTGCTTCCTTTTGAAGTAGGTAGAGAATCAAACTCCATTTTCATCCTCCTGAAGCAGGATGGGAACCCAACTTCTTTTACTTCCTCCTAAAGCAGGAAGAAAACCTAACTAATTTCACTTCCTCTTGAAGCAAACATAGAACTTTGATCAGTTACTGAAGTAGACCTCTCTCAAACCTCCAAGGAACTAGGGACAACGACCAGAGAAGACAACTTGAATCCTTACTTGGACCAACCTTTCTGAAACCCATCACAAACTCCCCCTCACAAGATTCTCTCCCTCCCAACCCGCCCTCTCCACTTCGCTCTCTCAGATCAAGTCAGCAGCAAAAGATACAATCTTGGGTAAAAAAAGAGGTCTTAAATAAAAGAGTTTTAGATTTGCTCTTAATTGTAACAATTGAAATAATCGTCTAGGATGATATTCAGATCATTACAATTAGTTCAAATCGTTGAGTATTGTCCAAAACATCACCCTGAATGCATGTATGGATGATGAAAAACTAAACTGATCGTCTAGGATGATTACACAATCACCCAAGATGATTAGTTCAAAACCTCAAATATCGTCCATAATATCGCCCTATTTGTATCTCTGGATGATAAAAAAATAATTAATCATCCAGGATAATTTTGGATCATCCTGGACGATTAGTGCACAATAATACACATCGTCTAGAACATCATTCTGGTCATCTAGGAAGAAACTAAGGTTTTTCTAACTGATCGTCCTAGACGATCCTACGATAATCCTAGACGATATGATCGTGCAATCAAACCTTAATTACCAAACTAATTTAGGCATAATTGCAATGTATCGTCTAGGATGATATCCAAAAATAAAAATTGCCTAAACATATTTGTGACTAATTCTTTCTGATTTGATCCTATCATCCTGGATGATGATAATATCATCCAGGACGAATTTCTTTATTATGGATGTCTTAACTAGAATGCCATAATTAGGGTTTCTATTTTTAACTGATCATCTAGGATGATTTTGGATCGTCCCGGATGATATGATCAAAATCAAAAAATTCTAAAATAGTTAGAATTTTTCCCCCAAGTGTGTGTAAGGTTACCTAACATCAGGACCCACATGTTATAACTGGCCCAACAAAAGGTAAAAAATACTTAACGATAGTTTATAGACTAACTTGGTCCCAAACTACCGAATCTTGATCTGGCTTGATTTGCAATTGAGTTTGTGGACCTAAAACATTAGTAGGCAAGGCAATCATAGAGAAATAGAAGTATCAAAATTATTTGCTATCATCAAAATTATAATTCATGAATATAGATTCGCAACACCTTATGGATAGTTCGGTCAACCTAGGTTGACTTAGATAAATAGGAATAACCATACCTTGGGGTTAGGCTTAATTGACACCAGTAGACATTTGAAACTTGTTAGAAGTAGCTTTAAGCCATACTATGGTATACATATATTGAAATGAATGTTTGGGGCCTTTAGGTCAAGTTTAGGTTAAATGGTGATCTTGGTCAACAACAGTTAACCAAGGGTTCTATCACGCTTAATCATTTATAGCTTGATGTTAGGAAAGTTTAGGATGTTTTTCCATGCTATACTTTTACTCATACCCATGATTGAAGGTGTATGGGTCATATAGGTCCTTAATGGTCAAATTGATCAACCATGGTCAATCAAGCCCATCCAAGGGTCCACCTGGGTTTTAAGATGATTAAGGATGGTTATAAATTTCCCAAGTGTCAAACCTAGGGCTTAGATTGGATTTTGTAATATGTTTGATGCATATGGAAGTGTTTTATGGTTTAAGCGGTGCATTTGGTAAAACTTAGCTAGCCTAGGTAAACAATGGTCAACCATGGATGCAAAAGGGTTAAAATCATTACAATGATGATTATGAACATGTTTGCATGAGTTTGAAAGGTTTTTATTGTTTTCCATGTTAAGTGGCATGAATGATAAATATTTGAAAGTTTTGACCCTATAGAGGAGGCTTTGAATATTAGTGTTTATAACAACATAGATGCCTCCAAAATATCTATGGAGACTATTGCTATATGTTTAATCAATATCTAAATGATCAAACACAAATTTAGGGGCTTCACCTAAGGTTTTGAGCAAGTTAAAAATTTCCCTAAAAGGGAAAAGTTCAAAGGATTGAGGGTTAGGTTTCAACTGAATTTTTAACATTAAATTTTGAACTTTGATTTGATTAGATGATTGAGTTTGATTGAAGGATCAAAGTTTATTGAATGATTTAGTATGATTGAAGGATTGAATTGACCTTGATTAAAGGTAATTGAAGGATTTATTGAACTTGAGCTTAATGATTAAATTGAATTTACAGGTTGAATGGAATTCAAGGCATTGAGCACTGGTTGAAATTTACTAAAAGTGATTAAACATTAAGCTTGAAGGATTGATCTCATACAAGACCTGAGGTTAACAAAATTGAAAAAGAGTTGCTAGTGATAGTTTTTCCTCTGATAAGTTTAAATCTTATTTAATTGGAATCAAAGTAATTTTTCTCTCATTTTTATTCAGGCTAGAAGAGTTATACACTTTCTCCCATACATACCTTTATACGGTGTCATGCTTATACTTTACAGGAAACTATTATTTTATGTAAATTTAATTAATGTTACATGTTCTTCCAAACTCCCTTTAAAGTCTAGCACACAAAGCCTAAGTAAATCCTCTAATATATGAATCACTCTCTCTAACTGACCCTATATCTGGGTATGAAAAGTCATACTAAAATTTAACATAGTCCCTAGACCTTCCTTTTATAACTCTCCTTTAATGCCACTGCTCCACCATGAGTTCCTTGAGGAAGAAGTTATAAGTGGGGTGAGTGTACTAATTTTTAAGCCACACTCTCTCTTTTATAATTTCTTTATTTTTTCACCCTAAAGGCATTTGCATAGGTAATAGATTTTCTAATGAAATGAAAAGAAATAGAGTTTTGAATATTTTATAAACTTCCTTTATTATTATATTTATCTTCTCCTTGTGCAATCGCTTTAGTTCTTATTTTACTTTAGGTTAAGTAGGTTCACCAAGTAGGTAGCAGAATTTTGAAACACTATTTGCCAAAATGATTCAACAGGCGACATCATAATGGCCTTTCCTAAGTTGAGCTAATTCAACAAGAAAATAATTTAAGGATAGGAACATCCTTACCGTAATAACTCATTAGATAATAATGAGTAGACATAGTTTAAAAAATGTTTATCCTTCATTGATAGTTTTGCATCACCTGCAAGTCTTTGTACCTAAGCCCTCAACTATCATATAGAGAGTTATTTAAATAGCTTCCTAGGTCATACTTTATTATTGTGTAGTCGTGTATCTAAGGCTTTGACAAATTCACATCCTTAAATTTACTAGGAACTCACTTAGGCTTGATATTAAGTTACCCATACACTTGATGAGTAAGTTCCCGTAGTGTTTGGGTAACCATCTTACATGAGAGAGTCCTTTCTTTTCTTCCTTTAGGAAGTGTTAGTTCCCCATGTATTTTTGAGTGGGCCCATCATGAAAGGACTTGCTCACATAAGAATAAAGAGATAAAAGAGTTGTGAGAGTAACTCTATTGCTAATATGAAACACAAACATAAAAAATGCAAATAAAAGAAATTCCACTCATTCAAAAATGTTTTTGAGGTCGTCGATGCTTCACATTCTTTGGGATCTCTCTCTATGAGAGGGCATGTGTAATATCCACTATCCAAAAGTTCAAGTAATTAACGTTATTTAAACTAAATAATTATTTAATTCTGATTTGACTAGTAAATTATAAAGCCATGAGTGTCTAAATGAAAGGTAAGTTAAGAAGTAGACTAGGGAAGTAAATTTCAACTCATTAAATTTTCTCTAAGAGCACCATGGCATCGGGATGGGCAACACATGGCATTGAGCTGTCAAATGGAGGGGTGAATTTAAATGTGCATTATGATGCAAGGTGGCACCACCACAACACCAAGTTCTTAAATGGTGTGATTCTAGACGAATCTAGAAAATTCTTTTGCAGTGCAATGATGCTGGGAAGACGAGCACCATGGCACTGGTTCAAAATAATACTACACACACACACACACACACACACACACACACACACACACACACACACACACACACATATATATATATATATATATATATATATACACGTTTTCTAAGTAACCCCTCATATGTAGCCCTCATCAGATAAGGAGAGTAAAGGAAGAGAATAGGAGAGAGAAAAAGGTAGAGGTTTTGGCAACCAAAACTCAAAATCTATCCTTCAGGCATGTTTAGGATACTATAGAGCACAAGGTTGAGTCATTTAATTATAGGTTTATAGTTTCAATCATTCCATTAGATCCTAGGTTTAGGTTGGTATCAAAATAATAGTTTGGAAGGATTGAAATTATAAAAGGAGCTATAGGAAATGATTTGTATCAATAAGAGTTACAAGTTGGAAGCTTCGTTTAGATATTGTTCCTATTAAATGATGATAGATCTATGTATAATCGAGCTATTATGTTATTCATATATATTAAAGTGTTGCTACATCATGAACCGTTAAAAGCAAGAGGTAGTTGATGGATAGAGTTCTAGTAAGATTGCTATAAGTTAGAGTGCTATGTAGGTTATAACATTTGATTCTATAATGCAGTTTGTAGGATTAATGGCCCAGGTTATGGGTGAAACTTAGACTAGGATGATAGGAGGTTGACAAACTTTTATATTTATTTTTGATATTAAAACCTCCTTAATTTGAAGGTACTATTGAACCCTAGGGAACTGAGGACTAGTTAATGAGTAGTTGGTGGACCTACATCACTTGTTCTAGTGAGAGGTAGCTGGTAATGAGTGTCAAAGTCAGCACTCTCCTTAAGCACCTACGGTGAGTTGCTCAGAAGGTTCAACAAAGCTATCAACTTGGGCTAGCCCGTAGAGACAGCCCAGGGCATCTCAAATTGACTTCATAAGTTGCTTTTCCATCTTGTGTAAGTCATGGTGGGGATTGAATTTGGTGTTCTACAAGTTCATTGAAGATTCTTGTTGAAGTCGCTCATGTTGCGGATCTATGGTTTATGATTTTGATGATAGCAAACATTCTTTATTTCACTACGATTGCCTTTTGTGCTAATGTTTCAGGTCCACACGATCAGACTACAATTTGGAACCAGCTCAAGATTGGGTAGACTAGGTCTGTGCTAGTTTGTAATCTTTTTCCTTTCTTGAGTCTGTTGTATTTGGTGTGTCATCTAATGATTTATAACTTGGAAGATTTTTTGTTGTACCCTAAAAGATTTCTATTTTTGGTAACATCGTCCGGGACGATATTTATATCGTCCTGGACGATCTGACAAAAGTAGAAACCCTAATTAGGGCATCCTCATTAAAGCAGCCATCTTTATACAAAACACATCGTCCTGGACGATTTTGTATCGGCCAGGATGATCAGCTCATTTCAGCAAGAATCTGCCGCCATATCTACTTAGGAAAATCTTATTTTTAAATATCGTCCTGGTATATCGGCCTGGTCTATAAAATATCGTCCTGGCCGATCCAGGCCAATTTTTCCAAAATTTCTCAGGTAGTTTTGGAAAGCAATTAATGGGGATTTCGTCCAGGTCGATCGCAAGATCGTCCGGGATGATTAGACATCGTCCAGCTTTATTTCAGGGCGATATTCAGAACAATTTTTCTCATATTTAAACTAATCGGCCAGGACGATATGCCTATCGTCCTGGATGATAATGTCGGCAACTTGCATTAATGAGCTCATTTTTAGCTCTTCTATTTAAGCTATGACAAGGCACTTTGTAAGTGTCTTTGGTAGCCATTGGAGCTTCGTTCTTGTGGGGGAAACTTGAAGAGAGAGCTTGAAAGGGAGAGAGGAAAGGGTGGAGTTTGAGAGAGGGAGAAGATCCTGTGAGGGGGGACTCAAGGGAGTGTGGAGGGGGTTCCACACGGTTGCTCTGACGAACTCGCACCTTAGTACCATCGGATTCAAGGCTTGTCTCGAGGTAAGTTCACCAAAGAAGAAGTCTCTTTGGTGTCAAAGGACCCGGCAACTCCGCCGCACAGGGAGAGGTGGAAGTAATTTTGTAAGGGCTTCTCCGCCTAGCTGTGGGGGCTAAAGGAGAGACACTTGTGTTAGTGCAATACTTGGAGGGTGCCTCCAAGGAGTGGACGTAGGTCAAGGTTTGACTGAACCACTATAAATCCGGTGTATTCTTTCTTTATTACTTCCACACTTTAATTTCCGCATCGTTGGTTTTCTATGTGGTGATATTGGTTTTAGTTTTTATCTTTGGTTTTAAAGTTTTTCCAATTCACCTCTCTCTTTGAAATTAGCTTTGGGCCAGTTCTATAGGGCTTTACATCCCTAACGAACTTTCAGCTCATTGTGTAGGGCTTGTCTTCTTTCCATTGACATTAATCCACCCTCAGCACGCATAAGAGGATGTTAAATTAAGATTGAAGAATACCTGACTTTGCTAATAGAACTACCGAAAGAGCTAATGAACTTGTAAGAGAGAGTGGATAGTATAGAGAGAGAGTAAAGGAGAACTAGAGATTTCAAATAAGTAGAATTTTTCCTACTAGTCAAAGGGATCTTTTTGTTTTGTATTTAGTTTGGGTTCCCTCAAAATTATTCCCATCATCTCTTATTTATACAATTCTAGGGCCTACATGAAAGACGAAACAAAAAAAAGTAAAAATATAATGCAACACAAATTATATGGACAACTATGCACCACACTTTATACACATGTTGCTCTCTGATTGGTAAGAGGGATATGGAGGATTTATCTATGGGAGAGTGGGGATGTGCCAAGTATACACTAGGAGAGATAGATAGATGGTGAGCTCTATGATAACTGGTGAGTCTATGAGCTTGTGTGGAGTTGGACAAACTTTGTAGTGTGAGGTTAATTGGGAGTAACAAACAACCTATGCTATGTCTTGAGGGTTGTTGCGAGAGAATAAGAGTGAACAGAGGCAGGAGAGACTATTTTTGTGGTTGACATTGGTTGGGCGAGTTGGGAGCCCTAGGTAAGAACCTTCGTGTAGTTGAGCTTGGATGAGGATATGATAGTTTTAAGGTGAGAGTTAATGACTTTGATTCACCTTGTATAGGGCTAGCTCCTTGGTTGGCTCGGGTGAGCGTTCATGGTGAAAATTAAATAAAAGTCCAAGGGAACTCTTTTTTAGAGCAAATATTCTTATTATGACTTATCAATTATCTGTTAAAATACTTGCATAAACATTTATGTATATATAGTTCATGGTGGAAATTAAATAGTAGTCAAAAGTATAAAAAAAGAATATTTTAAATTAAAATAAAATTTCAAGCATATCTATGTAATAAAACACAATATATAGGCATATTTTATTCTTATAAATTAATTATGTGAAATCAAATTTAATTTTGTGAACACATAAAATTCCCATGAACGCATAAAATTGCCACATTTTTATTTGAAAAAGTGAAATATGGATTAAAATTTGTGTCTGCCCTAGCCTGGTGGCTGTATAGGCTGGTCTGGAACTGGACGTAGTACTACGTTCGACCGCCACTGATATAGCACCACATAGCAACCCAAAAACCTGACCCAAACCCGTCATAATTTGTAGATTAGTCACGTGTTTTAAACCATTTCGGGTCGGCCCGACATAGTTTATATTAAACGGGTGCCAAAAGTTAAAAACCCGTGCCTTCTTTAAATGTTTAATAACCTTTTGGCGGATTATGATCTGAAGTCATTATACAGTATTTAGAGTTTACATCACGCAGAGAAAGTTTTTGCGAAGGGTTCCAGGAGATGGAAGAGATGACAACAGTTTTTCTTCGGAAGACTTCAACAATTTTGAGGAAACATTTGGCACTTATAATGTCAATGAAGCTTTTTCTTATTTTATACAAGTAAGTTCTTATCTATGAAGAGGTTTTATAATATAAAATTTTAAATTCTAGCTATATATGATTCTTTTTTTTTCTGTTTGTTTGTGTCGATTATATAGTACCTAGTACCACGCTTATCCATGAGTACCATATTTGTACCGAGAGAGAAGGTTCGACTATTGATCTGGTACTACTCGGTACTTATAGGTATTGTTCGGTATGCTCCTTTTTTTTGTTTGTTTACATCGAGTACGTCTACCTTGTACCGAGCTTATAGATAAGCACCATATGTGTACCGAGAAAAAAGTTTCGACTAAACTCTGTATAGATCGGCATCGCTCAGTATTTATAAGTATTGCTCGGTATGAAGTCATTACATAATGAGTCAGAGCAAATCAAATGATTTAGTAAGCAATAGCTAAGTATAGATTTATCAGTATTGATCGATACTGATAGCTCGGTACTATAATTTATAAGACTTTGAATTATTTTTTCACGGGATGTTTATAACTCTGAAAAGAAAGCATATGATAAATATTGCCAATATGCGCATTCTTATGGTTTTAGTGTTCGGAAACAACATCATTCATTCTAGCTAAATTCAAGGAAAATAAAATTAAACAATTTTGTCTATTCCAAAGCCGAATTCAAGGAGACATAAAAAAAATAAGAAGGTCAAATTTTGAAAATCGACCAGAAGAATTAGATATCCAGCTATGGTTAGATTTGCGATTAGTGAAGATGGAATTTGGATGGTGAAAAAATCAGTAGAGAGTCACAATCACGAATTGGATAGACCGGATGATTAATACTTGTTGAGATCATCTAGGCACATTAGTGATGAAAATGCCTCCATTCTGAAATCAATGTCTAAAGCTGGCATAAGAACATTTAATGCATATTCCTACCTATCCGATGAGGTGGGAGGTGTAGGAAAACTAGGATTCACAAAGAGGGATGAATATAACTGATGAAGAAGATAGGTTGGTAAATTTTTTTTGGGTTGATGGATTTGGGAGAATTGATTACGACTGCTTTAGGGATGTCATTATTTTTTATACAAGCTACCATCTTATTAAATATAATTTAGCCTGTTCCCCTATTATTGGAGTAAATAATCATTGGAAAAATATTATATTAGGTGTGGCATTTCAATCTGAGAAAATAATTGATTCTTTTTCCTAGCTATTTCGAACATTTTTAAGAATTATGGATAAAAAAAATCCATTTACTATATTTACTGATCATGATCAAGCAATGGCTAGGGCGATAGAGATTGTATTACCTAATATACGGCATAGGTTGTGCCAATGACATATATACAAGAAGGCTCCTTCCAAAGTATGGTGTATTAAGTAAAAGGCCTATTTTATAGTTATTTCAGCAAGTGTGATTCTGAGGATGAGTTTGAGAGTTTGTAGATTGAAATGATCAGAGAATGGAACCTCCAAAGTCATCAGTAGTTAAAAGATCTGTATAGAATAAGGAGAAGTAGTCTACAACATTCAACAAAAATTATTTAAACCTTGGTATTTTATCTACCCAACGTAGTGAGTCCACCAATTATGTTTGCCACGACATTTCAAAGGCTACAAGTTCTATAACTGTCTGTTTCTTGGGGTTGGAGAAAGTTATAAACACTTGGCATAGGAATAACAAGATGAAAATTTTAGATGTAGTCAAACGGAAATACAACCTTACATGAAAAGTACTCCAATATTAAAGCGAGCTGCTAATTTTTATTCGAGAAAGTTATATTCATTTTTTGAAGAGGAGTTCTTATATGGTCAAGGTGGACTATGCATTGATCATTTTTCATCAGACTCATCAACATTTTCAGTCAAAAACATATACCACTCTTTTGATTCACACAAGTGGACTGTTATGTTTAATTCTTCTGAAGGAACCATACAATGTAGCTGTGCAAAGTTTGAGATGATGGGTTTATTATATTCTCATTGCATGAGAGTTATGAGGTAGTTGGATATTGTTAATATTCCTCAAAAATATTTTCTTCCAAGATGGTCATATAGAGCTCGGAAAGATTTATATAGTTGATGAAATATCCTATCTATGGGAAACAATATGTTCACATCGATTCAGGGATCCCGTAACAAGATTTTTAGAAATTATATTTACCGATTTACATATCAAATTAGCACATAAGCACAGAGTAATGAGGATGCAAAACAATGTATGATTGATGCTATGAATGTAATGGTTGCAAATGTTCAAATCATTATGGAAGGGAAAAAAAATAAATGCATACCTGAGGGGAGCCACAAAATAATTAAAGATCCTGCGAAGTGGTAGCCAAAGGGTATCTCTAATGCTAGATTGAAGGATCACTGGGAGAAGAGGAAGAGCAAAAAAGTGAAACCCACAGAGAGGAATCCTCCTACAAGTATACATTTTACACTAGGAGAAACAGGAAATCAGTCTTCCTTTATATAACTACTTAGTATAACTCGGTATAACTTGGTATTAGTAGGTATTACTCGGTATTAATAGTTTTTATGCTTTATTGAGAAATATTTTGCTATAAGGTTCAATTGAAAGTTGCACTGCGTATGACGTATACATCTTTTGCGATTTTCAATAACAAATTCAAAAATTTTAATTTACTCGGTATAATTCGGTATTAGTAGGTATTACTCGGTATTAGATGATTTTTCTCGGAGTTATTTTTTTTGTGTTAGTAAGTATTACTTGGTATTTAGTGTTTATTTCGTGAACGAGAAATATTATACTACAAGTTAATTTATCCCTCATTGTATAAATCGGTATTAATCGAAGCATTGTAATTTATTTAAAATCACAACAAAAAACACAAAAATGGCCTATGCAAATTCATATTTTTATTTCATATTAATACATAAAAGGGCATATGCAAAATCAACATAAATATAGGCATATTACTTTTCCAGTTCTTATGGATATCCCATTGAATAATTTTTTCTTAGATCACTGTTTTCATAATTTACAAACAAACATTCCACAATTGACGCTGTTGTCTTATGTTGGCAAGTATGGAATCGTTAGGATCGGCCAGGTCCGTATATCATCATTAAAAGTATTTTGTATATCAGCGTACAAATGAGATATCTAAAAAGGTAATAAAATTAAAATTTTAATATTCAATATCATAACTCAAATCAAATACAAATCTTACTAGCATTTACAACTTTAGGAGCCACAGCCTTGTGAGTGGCTTTGGGTAATAAATCTAAAAATTCCCAAGTTTTTTTTCTTAGATTGCAACCAGGAGTGTCCAATGCTTTTGGTTTATGATGGGAACAAGGATCATATTAACATTCATAACATAAGTTCTGATGATATGCGCAACGAAAGCTCTTGTGACTGTCTAATTTTCGTGATGGTAATAACCCTGGAATACATAGGATTTAAATTGAGAATTCGTTAAAAGCATAAATAGGAATTACAAATGATAACTTACCCAATGGAAACTAGAAATAAAGATAAAAGGTTGGTTGAGTCCTATGATTAGTTCATTCTTTTCGAATAATAACATTCCAAAAGCATCAACATGATTGTTATCAAGCTCTTCTGACAACAACAGCTCGTCCAATTGGCTTCTATAAATAATTACATTTTCTCATGAGAAAATAGTATCACCCCTACATAATTCGGGTAATCTTCATTACAAAAAAATAATATACATATGAATACCGAGCAATACTGAGTATTTTTGTACTCGGTATATGTTGATATTAAAAATATCTACTCGATACTTGTTGTTCCTACTATGTACTTATCAATAAAAACTGGTAATACTCAGTACAACTTATAAATATAGAGCAATACTGAGTTTATTTTTACTTGGTACTGCTCGGTGTTCATATTTTGTACTCGGTACAATAAGCTTATGATCGGTCGGTACTGCATGGTATTTGGTGTTTGTACTTATAAAAAAAATGGTAAGACTCAAGACATTATAAAGTTCGTACTTAATTATTTCAAACTTATTAATATCGAGCAATATCGAGTTTATTTTTTACTCGATACTGCTCGGAATTCTTATTATCTACTCGGTACATTAAGCTTATGATCGGTTGGTACTCCTCTGTATTTCGTGTTCGTGCTAGGTACTTATCAATAAAAATTGGTAAGACTCAAAACATTATAAAGTACAGTATAATATTTATTTGAAACTTATCAATACCGTGTAATACCAATTTTAAATTTTACTTGGAACAGCTCGGTATTTATATTATCAACTTTGTACAGTAAGCTTATGATCGTTGTACTTATCGATAATGTTCGGTACAATAACTTAATAAATGAATTACAAGGCTCAGTACTCATCGATACTCACTTATCCTTGAACTTCTTCAGAAAATTATCGACAGAAATATGTTTGTCTTCAGTTATTAATAATCTTGCTGGGTACTCTAACATTTATGGTACTGGTCGTTCAATTATTTTTGATTCATCAACTTCATGAACTACATTAGTGGCAGAATCATCAGCCGGAGCAGCAGCAGTAGCAGCAGTAGTAGCCTTCATTTTTTATTTTTTAGAAGAGCGAATGGCAGGCTTTATTCCTCTGCGTGCAGATTCTTTTTTACTATTTTTTTCAACAGTAGGATCAACCACATGAATAGAAGTACTCTCAACTCTCTTCTTTTTTCTGTCACCTGTTGTAAATGGAGTTTTAAGCCGTTTCCTTTTTCTGTCTCCTTATCTATACATGTCAAGCACTGCCTCCCCAATTTGATGAAGGAAATTCCTCATCTTCAGATTGGTTAATACCCTTATCTTCTAAGGATTCATGTACTTGGGCATGTAGATTCATTGTGTGTGCGCAGACCACTTTATGTGGGGATGCAGATGGGGCACAATGGGTAACAAGCTCATCCATCCCTTCCACATATGCTTCTTTTGTAATTTCCTCAATAATTTGGTCAATATATTTGACTAATTCATTCAAATTGTTATGGTCAGTTACAGTTCTTGAAGAAGATTTTACTGGACTTTCACTCCGGTGAGATTTAAAAGAGGCAGAAAAATTATCAGTCAAGAAGTTCTCTATAATAGCAAATTTCAATTTAGTCTCATCTTATATGTCGAATACTGCTTGCTCCAATGTCGCAACCCATCTTTCAACTATACTATTCGATAGTTCGAGTGAGGAAAGTTTTTTGACTAGTACGTTTTGTTAGGTAATAAATTTGTAAATGGATTGATTAAGGATCTTCAAGTTTATTTTCTCTAAAACAATATGATTTTGATCAGGATCAGGGGTTGATTCTTTCTGTGGGGTCTTACTGGTGCTTGGCGATTGGCTAGGAGATTCAGTTGGGCTTGGCACTCTAATTAGACTGGCTTGACTTGGTGGAGATGGAGTGGGGGCTTAGAAGATATGTTTGGGGTTGTGTGTAAGTACAATTTGCAGACGCTCTTCTGTTGGATATGTGGAAGAACTATCAAGTAAAGTCTTCTCAGCATCTGTAATAATTTTTAAATGTGTGAAAATCTGCACAAAATGTGTTAATAGTCATCAAAAATATATAAATAAATCAGAAATTTAAATGACTACACCTAGGTTTGCTACCTCGGTATCTTGAAGGCCAGTTAACAAATTGTTAACATCTTTATCTCTATAATTAAATTTTCCATCCCACCGAGTGAGTCGGGTTCGAGTTACATCATCCACTATGGCGTGGAACTTTGTATGCTCAAAAAATCATATCTGTAAAAAATAAAACCAAACAATTCAATTTAATCATGATAAAAAAACAATTGATAATAGTTACGTAAATAAAAACAAATCATATCTGTAACAAATACTCACAATTACAATCATCACAAATCCATTGACATATCCTAGTGAATAACCTTTTGATTGTTTTTTTACAATTGCATTAAATTCAATCACTAGGAAATCCCTAATAGATTGGGGCTAGTTATATGCTCCAAAGTTGTAGATATTCTTTGCAACGTCCAATATTGTAGTTGGTAAACAGAAGTTGCCCATTGGAAAGAACATGTTAGACAATAAGTAAATAATGAATTCTTTCACTATATTCTCTACTGGAGTTGACATATCCAATTTCTCAATATCATGCCTTATGTCATTTGCTGTGACTCCACTCATTCTAGCAATATCTGGCTCCAATTTAATTCCTCTGTTAGGCAAGCTAAGAATCAAAGCAATTTTATCAGAAGGGAAAGGTAACAACTTGCTATTAATAACAAAACATTCAGACTGCATATCCCACTTCGACAATAAAATAAAAACAATTAGAATATTCTGAGGGAATTGAGGCAGTATTAGGAACTGATTAATATTTAGTGTTAAGAGAGCTGCTATTTGCATGTTTTACATTCTTGCAACTTGTATAGTTTTAATGATTTCAAATATTATTATTTTATGTATAGTTATCTCCTAACACATTTTGGAAGAGTTGTTTTTGCTCTTGTGTGAACTAACATTTCAGGAAGATCAAACTCCAGATTACAAAGACTTCAAATCAAATTCAACATAAGATAGTTTGTGTATTTAAAACTTTTATTTTTCTTTGAATTAAGTTTGAGAGGGAGTGATTGTGTTGAGTGAATACACACACACACACACACACTTTAGGAGATCTTGAGAAATTTGTACTGATCGTACGGAACGATCAGGTTAGTTATCTCCTCATAAGAGCAATGGAATAAACAGAAGTTGAAGAAAATTTTTCTAAGTCCTGATCGTCCAGGACGACGTGTATTCGTCACAGGACGAAATGTTCTCTGGAAAATTTTTGTTCAGAGCAAAGTGTATTCATTCCAGAACGAGTTTCTCTCTGGAGTATTTTCGTCCAGAACGAAGTGTATTCGTCCCGGGACGAGTTGCTCCCTGGAAAAATTTCGTCCGGACGAACCCATATTCGTCCCCAGGACGAAGTGAACCGATTCAAAAATTTTAGTGACGTTTTGTAGTTTTTGGGAGCCGACCTATTGAATAACCATTCATACTGGACGAACCTAGCGGGACGATGTGTGTGTACGAAGTCATTTCGTACCCATATATATTATGTTCGTTTCCAACACATTTAAGTAAAATCGTCCAGGACGATCCACGATCGTACGGGACAATCCAATGCGTATTGACTTGAAAATTTGTAGTTTTTGGACGATTTTTTTGTCTTTCCTATAAATAGTCCAAACTAAATTGTCACTTAATCTTTTTGCCTATTGATCTTCGTGCCTATTGAAAGAAGAGTAAAGGGGAGAGTGTAAGAGAGAGTTCGAAGGAGGATTCTTACTACTAGAGCATGAAGGCTTCACTTGGTGTTCAAAGGTAAGAATCTTTACTTTTGATTTGTGTTTATGTCACTCTTTTCTTTTTTCCTTCTAGATTTTTTGTGAAGAAGATCTGTTAAGGAGATCCGGTTCTCTGCCAGCACTTGAAGAGTGTGAACAACCGAAGGGTTCTCTGCCTGCACTGGGAGAGTGTGAACAGCCGAAGGGTTCTCTGCCCACACTAGGAGAGTGTGAACAGCCAAAGGGTTCTTCGCCCACACTAGGAGAGTGTGAACATCCGAAGGGTTCTCTGCCCACACTAGGAGAGTGTGAAAGGACGACGGTTCTCTGCCAACACTGGGGACAGTGTAAAAGGACGATGGTTCTCTACTGCACCGGGTAGTGGTGGAAAGAGTGTTTGTAAAGGCTTCTCCGCCTTGCTGTGGGTGCAAAAGGAGAGTCACTATTAGTATCAGTGCAATACTCGGATGGTGCCTCCAGGGAGTGGATGTAGGTCTGGTTTTGACCGAACCACTATAAATCTCGTGTCTTTATTTTTCCGCTGTTTTTTTATTTTTGTGTTTTTACTTTAAAACTATGATTGAAAAACGTTTTCTAGAAAAATTCACTAAAGTTTTATTTTCGTTTCCTAATTTAAAAAGAGGGTTAATATTTTTTTAATTACCAATTCACCCCCATCTTGGTTAGTCGTGGGACATAAGCTTAGGTTTAACAACTTAATTCATAGTGAACGAGTTTCAACATGTAGCTGGCATAGTCTTGCAACTAACGGCTCCTTAAATTTTGCAACCAAATGATTACAAACTTCTCTAAAAGTTGAAGTTCGACATTTGAAATGAATCTTAGGGGAATATCCCTGCATAATAAATAATAAAAAACAAAACTTATGTAAATACCGAGTATTAGCTTCAAGTACTGAGTAGTACCGAGTAATATTACATAGGATTCGTAGCGATCACATATACACATTATTTTCATGATATATCTAAACTAATATCGAGAATTGACCTTGAATAATCTAGCAGTACCGACCAGTACCGAGCAGTATCGAGCAGCACCGAACAGCACCGAACAGTACCGAGCAGTACCGAGCAGCACCAAACAATATATTATATAAAAATATTAAGATATATATTGTAATACATGCTAAAATTTATACCGAGTATTAACTCTGAATACCGCGCTATACCGAGCAGCACTGAACAATATTACGGAGCTTTCAGAAAATTTCACACACTATTTAATATAAAATATATTATATAACAAATATACAGATTTATTGTAATACATGTTAAAATTTACACCGAGTATTAACTTTTAATACCGAGATGTACCGAGTAATACCGAGTAGTACCGAGTAGCACTGAATAAAACTATAGAGCTTTCAGAAAATTTCATAAAGTATTAAATATAAAATATATTAGATAACAAATATAAAAATTTATTGTAATACATGTTACATGTTAAAATTTATACCGAGTATTAACTTTGAATATCGAGCTGTACCGAGTAGTACAGAGCAGTACAAACATGTTCCCCGAATAATACCGTCCATTGCACAAATCATATTTTTTTTAAAAGAATAGAACAATAATTGTATATTATTCAAACAATATGCACTGTTTTAAAACTCCATTAATTTTCTAAATGATCAATACCGATAAATACAGATACAAAATCGATTGGTAATACCAATTAGTACCGAGCATTACTACGAACTATCAAACACGAAACTCTGATTGATTAGAAATGTTCTCACAGTACACATTCAAATTTTTACACTAAAATGAAAGTTGGTAAGTTAATCATAACCCTAAAAATATGATTTTAATTTTTTTAACCAGAAAAATTATATGAAAAGAATAAATGTTATTGGGAAGAAATTTCTAACTTGAGGCATTATTTATCTGATTATATTCAACTGGAATTTGCTTCGAACTCAAGGCAAAAGCTTGCAAACTACGAAGGAAAGGAACAGTTGCAGAAGTCGCTTCATCTTTGAATCTAGTAAAGCGAAGAGAAAATCTATAGGGTAGGAATTTATTTAAAAAATTATCATATATTAATGGGCTGCTTGTTGGATCAACATCATTTTAAAATACAAATGTGTTACATATCCACTAATCGCCTGATCGGATCCCGATATATGCATGCAACGTGGCCCTATATTAGTGGCCACCGAACCTACAGCTAGGTCAGGTTACCGGATGAAATAAAAGTTCTGAGCAGAGAGCTCCATCGGAACCGAAACGGTAAAAAAAACGACGATGGCGGCTCCGATATTGGACGAATGCCTTTTGCGTTCCGACTCTCCGTTGGCGTCCCTATCTTCCGCGTCCTCATTCTTCTTCAGCCGATCTCTCCGGCGACCTCTTCGATCAGTCTCTCTTGCCTCGGTTCCGTCGCCGCCTGCGCGAACAGCTGGCGCTGGGTTTCGTATTGCTTGCCTCTCCACAGCTAATGCTGCTTTCTCTATTTCTTCCTCGCATGAAAGAGGTGGTAACTTATCTCAGCTTTCCGCTACATCGTCCTCTCCCCTTTCCGGAGATTAGCTCATTTTTCCTGTTTTTGCGACGAGGAAACAGGGATTCGAGTGCCCCTGGTTTGTTGCTTTCTAATATTCTGTTATTCAATAATGCGCGAAATCAGATTTATTAATTGCGGGTTCAAAATTTTCTACTTTCTAAATGATACATATTGTGTGTATCACGGTTTCTCCCTTCTATTCATCAATGGTACTTCTTTGAGGCATTATCCTCTTTGGTTTTTGCGTTGTTTTAGATTCTTGACTAAGCCGGTTTAAAGCGGACGCTTTATCAAGCAGGTTGCGGGCATTTCATTCGCTTACTTCCTTTTATTGAATTTTGACCGTCGAAACATGTTTCATTGACGTTGTGGGTTCTATGAGATTTTTTGGATCATGATGTTTATTTGCATTTCTAGGGACGTTACATTTAATATTTGCTAGAAATAGGTAGCTTTTGGGTTGCAGTTCAGTTCCTAGGTGTGCTTGAATGCCTTATTTTTGACGTTGTCAATCTATTTTTTTATAAAACAAAATGTATGGGTTTCCGTTAATTGGATACGAGTCTGGCAATCTTCTTTCTTTCTTCTTATTTTCTTAAAACTATTATTTAATGGGATTATTTGGAAAGAAAATTTGAGCTTCTCGCGTGTGCTTATGGTTCAGATTTGCTCATTTTTTAGCCTTCTGTAAATGGGAAGTTTACTTATTCTAAAAGATAACGCAGCATACACAATGGAAGTATAATCAATATATGCACTTATATGAATGCTTTCTTTGGAATAATTGCATTATTAACTTTGGAGTTCTGTCCTCATCTTTCTGCAGAAAAAAGTCGCTTGAAGGATTTTATTCATATTAGTGATTTTGACAAGGAAACAATAATGAGGATCCTTCAAAAAGCTAGTGAAGTCAAAGCATTGTTGAAGTCAGGAGATCGGGCATTCCAACCATTCAAAGGAAAGACCTTGGCAATGATTTTTTCCAAGCCATCTATGAGGACCCGTGTCTCATTTGAGACAGGGTTCTCTTTACTTGGTGGACATGCCATATACTTAGGTCCCGATGATATACAAATGGGAAAACGAGAGGATACCCGTGATGTTGCTCGAGTGCTTTCTCGTTATAATGACATTATCATGGCACGCGTTTTTGCTCATCAGGTATTGTAGTAAATCTCAATAAGATCATTTGACGTAGTTGTTGCTGAGTAGCTTTTCTTTTTTCATGACATCATTTAACTTAGTTAGACTCCTTACCCTGAATGCTCTCTTAGGGTTATAAACAGATTACTGTATTTGATGAGAAGCTCAATATTTGTGTATATAAAAGGCTCATTTATGTTTATTGAATAAGATTGAATAAAATTTTAACAATTCATTATATGAACTATCTTAAACATTGACCAAATCATTTATTTATGTTCATGAACATGCTCATTTGTTGTTTAATAAGTAGCTGATCAAGAGCTCTATAAAATAGTCATTTAGCGCCCAAGATCTTCAGAAAGTCAAAATCAAAGGCCCCAAAAAAGTTACTTTCAATGTTCCTCATCACCTCATATATATACGGTTTTGGGTGATATAGGAAAGGCTACACAGAAAAGAAAAATTATAAACTACTCATAGATACTTGTACAATGCTACACGTTGATCGAGGACACATAGTCCCTTTTGATTGGCTTTAGGAGGGTGAAGTCAATGGTCCAATGAATTATCTATGGTCGGGCGAGCTCAGGAGTAGGCGAGCATACGTGTGGCGAGTTCTAAGAGGAGTGGACATGTAGCTAGAGATTCTTCTTGTGGAATATACGAGCGACATAGAAGGCTTGTTGTCACCTTGATGAAGGTGAGTTGTGGTCTATAGACGGGGATGATGATTCCTGAGCCTGACGTGGACTGTGTTTGAGCAAGTGAAGGGTTTTTGAGGTAGGCGTTGTCATGTAAACGAATTGGGCGGGCTCAAAGGGTGGGATCTTGACAGAGATGAATGATGATCATTTTTTTTAATGAGGAGCCTTCTGGTCGCCTAACATTGGGCGAGTTCCTTAGGCAAGCGATGCGCCTTGAGCGGATTCTTCTGTTAACCAAGGATGAGTTCTTTATGGTATTTCCTCTTTAGAAGGAATATCCTATTCATTACTTGGTCGCTATCTGCGAGGACGCCCGAGAAAGTGATAAGGAATGTACATTTAGTTTCTCGGTTCTCTAGACTCTTTGACTGGCAGGTCACGAGAAGAGCGAATGAATGATATTATTAGTAGCCATGTAACACAAGCAGAGCAATAAATATAAATTTACAGCCCTGTTTTATGATGATCTTCGGAAATCATTTTGACTTTGTAATGCTGACATCATTTCTATACGGGAGTCTTCTAATGTACATTGTAGCTTTCGAGTCTCGAAAGACTGATTTCTTTGTTTCTTGTTGTTAGTGAACTGATGAGTGCTTATGCGAAATGTATCTCCTTTTAAGGATTTTCACATGTGATAGTGTTTCGAGGAAGGCGACCCACCACATAGACGAGTAGCTTCATCCTAGCGGGAGGCTTCCTAGGCATCTAGGGCCTTGCCCGAGAAGGAGGAAAATTTGGAATAGGCTCGACAACCGGCTAAGTCTATGGAGTTTGTTGCCCTCCGACAAAGAGAGCAAGGTTTGAGGTTGTGGAGGCGACCACCACTGTTGGGGAGCATAGTGCCCCCCCCGGCGGCGATGTACCTGCTATAGATGTCCCGGCCTCTCCCAAAGGTTCAAACATTGCCGTGGATGAGGATGACAAGCCTCTGAGCCTTAACTGTGGAGGCGAGTTCCCATCATGAGTTTAGGCAACTTTCATTTCTCGAACCAAGCTCGTAGGAAGTTCTTCCTATAACAGGTAAGTTCGTATAATTATTTAAGAATTGATTTACTAAGGAGGGTCCTACTGTGAGACTACTAGTAGTCTATGTATAGTCTATGTATCCTTGATCTAGCTATTATAACGTTTGCCAAGTTAATAAGAGATGAAGGCTTTAAAGGCATGAGTGACCTTCAAGTATCTTAGGGGTAACATGCCACAAGATTTGTTACTCTCAGTTCCCTGTGGATGCTGAAGCACCTTATGGTTTTAAGCTTGGATTTTCTCCTTTGGATAAGCTAGCATAGATTTGGGTGCCATTAGAGAGGTCATTTTAGAACAAAGGCGACATTGAGGGGGTCACAGCAAGTCGAGGCGTTGCTGAGGAAGTGGTGACTCCAATTCTAGCTTTCCTTGAGGTGCGTACTGAAGAACTAGTGGCTGTGCATTTTTGTGAGAGGGGGGGGGGGGGGATGTATCAGCTACCTTGCTATCCAACCCTCAATCTTCTGACCTCCCTCCTTCGAAGTTGATCATCGAGAGGAGGTTGCTGCGAGACTGGTGAATGTGGAGAAGTCAATGAATCTCTAGGGCATTGGTGAGCTAGCCGTTCTGAGGGATGAGACAGTTCGCGAGAGGTTGCCAAGCTGCGAAGAGAGGTGGGTGAGTTGAAGGAGATGTTTGCCTTCACTCAGTGCAATTTGTGGTGGTGAAGGATCAGCTACCTTGCTATCCAACCCTCAATCTTCTGACCTCCCTCCTTCGAAGTCGATCATCGAGAGGAGGTTGCTGCGAGACTGGCGATTGTGGAGAAGTCAATGAATCTCTAGGGCATTGGTGAGCTAGCCGTTTTGAGGGATGAGACAGTTCGCGAGAGGTTGCCAAGCTGCGAAGAGAGGTGGGTGAGTTGAAGGAGATGTTTGCATTCACTCAGTGCAATTTGTGGTGGTGAAGGATGTCGTGGTGCCCATCAGGTCGAATGGGGCTCAGTTGTTCAACAAACAAAGTTGGGGAGCTTCCTAGCTACCAGTAAGTGCTTTCTGGAGTGCCTGGAGTGGATAGGTGGCTTGAAATCGATTATGGCGAGTGATCCTATACTAGGGATGCTTCGTCATAACTAGCATCCTTGTTTGTATATATATATTTTTTAAATTGATGTGTGTATTCACCTTTGGGTGACAAGTTTATTATGATATTAATGCAATAATTTTTTTTTGAGTAGATGTTTTAGGTATTCGCTTTTTTATGTATTGTTAAATGAGTATGAATTGTGAGACCGTCTTGATGGATTTTATTGGTGTTGGATGAGAAAGAGATCTTCACTTTTCTTAGTTTTTCACTCACATTGAATACCATCAGTGGAGCGAGTGTCATTGTAGGAAGTAATGGTGATTCGTCCAAGTAGTCTAGTTAACCAAGTGGTGGTAACTTGCCTTGTGGAGATGGCTTGGCTTGAAGTGTGGTAGTGTATGCGACATTAGGGAGAGGAGTTGGGGATAAAGGAGATATCTGCGAGTATAAGGAGGATCTATTGTCAATATAAGAGAGAGTGAGGATGTTCACAATTAATGTTGATTTGATCACAGCCTCGGTATCCATAGGTTGTACATCCTCTATAAATAATAGCGGTAGGGTCCTTCCATAAGACTCCTATTCAAATTCATACTTGCTTCTATTCTCTGTTTTGGTGATGTTCATTCTTTGCAATAGCTGCTCTCCAAAAATGTGCCATCAAGTTTCAGTTGAATTGTGTTTTCAGCATGTGAATAGTAGCTGCTCCTGTTCTATAAAGGAAATAGTAAATATTATAAATTGATTAGTAATTCTACATAGCACTGTCACAAATATATGATTTAGACTCGAAATGCTATTTCGGATTCACAGAACTAAAGTAAAAGTCCAAGATGGTGTATATAAAAACTTGTGATTTTTTATTAAAAAATATAATAAAAATTCAAGTAAATGTAAGAAATTCAAAATAAATCTAAATTGGTTTCCTATTATTGCAAAAGTTTTCTGATTAATACATACAAAGTCCAAATCTTTTTGTGATTAATAAAAATGATTTTTATCAATTTTCATTATGCTTAAAACATTCAAAATACACCTAAATTTGATTCTCATTATTGTTAAACTATGCAAGATACACCCATGGACCACTAAGACAAATCATACCTTTATAAATTTAGCGCATGCCCTGAGCTTTATTGCACCGGTCTTGATCTATCTGAGGTGATTCCATGTTCTTTTAGATATTAGGTTGGCGTGCACATTATGTAGTCTTTACAATGTGTTAAATTGAACTACCATGACTCCAGTCTATCTAAAATATTTAGTTAATATATTAGAACATCGACACATATATTTGCTATCTTAAATTTCAAGATGATGAACCTTTAAGTTCATGGGCCTATGTCCCAATTTTTGATAATGACAACCTGGGCAATAAGTATTGATGAATATGTAAATTGGCCTTGCATCATGATATTCAAGAGGTAAAATATATAATTTTATTAGCTCTTCTATATGCATATGAAAACTAATATGTCAACCTTCAATTTTTTTCCCTTTTTGCCATCATAAAAAATAAATGCTAAAGAGAAAAGAACAATGAACGGAAAGTAATCACGTGATTTTAAACATTAGGATCTGGCATGTCAAACATATGCCTAAAAGTACAAACATATTTTTTTGGTAAAAGTTTTATAAAAATATAAGATATCTGTAAATTAACACAAATAAATATTATGTCAGTATCACCTTTGCAAATATGATCTCTAATAAATTAGTGTCTAATCTTGATATGCTTAGTTCATGATTGTTGAACTTGATTCTTAGTATTATCAAAATTAATTGGAATGTGTTCTAACATAAATTTATAATCTTCAAATTGTTTTAGTTAGAAAATCTACGCAACACAATTATTTACACCAATGTATTTAGCTTCTATAGTGGATAAAATAATAGAGTTTTCCTTGCTAGATTACCAATATATGAGTGATGATCCTATTATTTAGCATGTGCTTGATGTGCTATTTTGATTGACTTTGTAGTTAGCATAATTTGCAATATAACTAAATAACATGACAGAATATTTAGGATATCACAAATATAATTTAAGCGTGCCTAATAAATAATAAAATATATGCTTGATTGCTATTAGATGCGAGTCTCTTGAAGTAGCCTAAAAATGAGTACAAATAAATAACTAATAAAATTTCATTGTTGCTTGCAATGAGATATAATAGTAAATCTATCATACTCATATTAAGCTTTTTCTCAATTGATTTACTTAATTCATCTAAATCCAACATTATAGTTTGACTCATAAGGGTCATAATTTGAATCTCTTTACATAAAAAGCTTAGCTTAATGAATAAATATATTTTCTTATTTGATTTACTTAAAGTTCAAAAAATAATTGAGCTCTCCCTTCACAGTAATTTATGACACCTTAAAAATTATTGATGAGATCTCATTACACAAATATTCATTGTTATTTTGAAATAATGAAATCATCTTTTATGTTCTCTACCTATGATGCACCAACATTTCTCTTGAATGAGACATGTAGTGTCCAAAATATATCAAACATTACAGGCACCCAACACGTCTTCGATACATATTGGATATGCTGAAGATGTGCCCGATTAAAAAAATATAAAAAATAAATTGGACATCTGTGTCCGATATGCGTGTTATAAATATTATATGAAAATTTTTAATATATTTTTTTATATTTAAAAATTTTATTTATTAAAAATTAAAAATATATATATTTTTTATCTTTTAATAACCCAAAATCAATTGCCCGCACTCAATGCCCCAATTCCCTGACATACCATTTTCATTTTTATCTGTAGATCATAGCTAGGGTTTCAAAATAATGCTCGATGCCATTGCGATATCGATATTTGATGCTGCCACAACATCAATTTTTCAAAACCATCTAAAATTAGAAGTTTGATGCTAGTAATTTCTACCCCTACAATCACGCGCTTGTGTCGTTTCGACATTTCATCTTTGACCAACAATTCTCAACATAGACGATCGATACTGTCTCAACATTGATGCTTGATGCTTTACTTTTTGAGTAGTTTCTTGGTTAAACAAACAAGCCTATTAATGAGCCGCCTATCAAACTTAGTAATGAGATTTTAATTTAACAAACTACAAAGCAAATGCTTTGAATGAGTAGCAAGCATCATGCGTAAACAAACACTTTAATGAGAATGAAAAAGTAGATTGTGCGTATGACCAAAAACAACCAAAAGAGCTAAAATTATACCTTAAATGACTTATAAACAAGTATATATGTCTAAATGAGCATGCAGAAACTTGTTCTCATGAGAAAAACAAACTAAAGGAGCTAAATAATACCTTAAATTATACTATGAATGAAAACTTAGATGAGCTTATAGATAACCATATTTGACTAAATATGCATGAACAATCTCTACCTTTTTTAATTGATGATCAATCAAGAAATTGCTTAAGCTATCCAAACAAGGATGATGAACTTATTTTAAATCTGATAATATTTTGTTCAATTTAAATATAAACTCCGAAAAAAAAAATATAAAATGATCTACCTCTTCCCTAGCATATCTAAATAAGCTTCCAAGCCTTCTGGAAATCATGAACACTTTATCACTATTTGAATCATTGGTGCTAGGCTCAACATAATCATTCACTTACAAAGCTATAGTCTTACCTTTTTCCTTTTCTTGCTTTGTTGAGCACTTATTTTTATTCATTTGAGCTGGTACCTGTTTATGATCTATTATGAAATCAACCAATTAATCTATTGGATTTGTTGCTAAATCTACAAATAGCAGTTAACTTTGCATTCTATTCTTTTGGAAGACATTTAAGAATCTTATAAATCAAATCTTGGTTCTTATATGTTCTTTTAAGAGAATGCAATATATGGTTTTCATAAATCTAGTGTACATTTTTGAAATTGTCTTAAGGTAATATGTGAAATAATCCATATTCATACACAAACATGTTTATCCGTGCATCCTTTACCTTGCCTTTTCCTTCTTAAGTTATGATGAGCTTGTCATATATTTCTTTGGTTGTGCTTAACATTGAAATTCACATGGGATCTTCAATTAATTATGTAGTATAAAGTATTATAAGCCGTAGCATTTAATTCATTAAGTTTCCTCTCATCAACAATTTATTCTTTAAAAGATTTTTGAATTTTAATTCCATTAAGTTCTATTATGGGTGTATGATACTTTTGAGAAATTATGTGCTACATGCATGAGTGTTAACCTTTAAGGAATATGCTAATTTGATTCATTTAATAATCAAATGGTATATGATCAAGTAATGATGGTCTATATGTAGATTGACTTTTAGGTAGTGAGCCCATTAGAAAATCTTATGTCATAATACATGAATAGATTTTGATGTCGGGTTTATGGGATTTCATGGTAAAGACAAATAATTTGATTTGTGTCCTCTTGGGTTGGTGATGGAATCATTATTTAGGTGGTGGTGAAATGAGTATGTAGAGTTTGGACAACTTTGGTGTTGAAACTTCTAAGCTATCACAGGGATTTTTTTTTTTTTTTAAGAAAATGGTAAGGAATTCCATATGAAAGGTTTGAGATATTAACAAGTTAATACTAGTGTTTTTATGGGTTTAGATCAATGGTTAAAGAGTTGTATAATCTTTAATCTGGTTGTTCAGAGCAGAAAATTGTCTCCTCATATTGAGCTTTTGGCTATTGGTATTTTAGGATTATTGGGAGTTGAGCTCTTAGGAGGTTGTAATGGATGTGAGGGAATATTTGAGTGAGTTTTGAAGAGGTTATATGTGCTTTGGATTTGAGGGGAAAAAAAATCTTAATGCCATGTAGAGGAGAGAGAGGATTTTATTCGGAAAGAGGAGGAATAAGGGTGACAAAAGATAACTAAGGACTCACTAAACTCTTAGGGATCAACTACCAAGCTTTATTAAAGAATAGAGAAGCTATCAAGTCTTTTCCTATGAAATTTGTATAAGACAAAACAAATTTTTATTCAATGGATCAAAACATGTAAGGTAAGATCTTATTTATAGGCTTTTTTTAACCCTGTATAACTTTGATAAGCTCTAGGAGCTCATAAAATATTATCACATGGATTTATGTCTTGTCTTTTATAAAGCCAAAGAAAATAAGTGAAATAAAATAAAATGAAATTTAAAGCTTTCAACAATATAAAAAATTTAAATTGGTCAAATAAAGCAAGTAGAGTGGTACTGAAATCAAATAATTTATAAAGATATTTGCTTTTTAAATTAGTATGGCCCATCTATAAATCAAAGGACATTAAATTAATCTTCTTAGTTATTCTCTTATGATTTTAAAAAGATTATCAATTGTCTACAGGCTTGTATGGAGACTTCAGCATAGTGAACGACCAAAATTTTGATGTAAAGCTTTGATGTATAACATTGTCCATACATAACCTTTAACTTGTTGCTATATCAATTTCTTCGGCTCTTAATGAACTATATCATACAGAGTTAAAGTCAATGTATGCATAAATATTATATGGGCAATCTTACATCTCTACGTGTTTATCGGTCATTCAAATATTCACAGAAGGAGATTAGTTTTTTTTTTTCTAACTAAATATCTTGGTGATGGGCTTGATGATGGGGATAATTCTTCTTAAGTGGTGCTATCATTATCCAAGAATTGTGGGGCATGAGGAATCTATAAAATTGGACTCGTGTTTCATGCAATAGATTTATCTTGCAAATAATGAGGCTTAAAAGCTCTTTGATTAGACAATATGTCCTAAATATTAAATACATGAGTTATGTACATGTTATAAAGTAATTCAATTAGATACACATTTATTCTAAATTTTTAAAAATTTGAATGGGCTATAAGCCATAACATGAACCTTATTATATTTGGTGGGATAATGCTCCAGGTGAATTTGAATTAAGACATGATCACCGGCCTATATTGCTTAGAAAAATATTTAGAATATACTGCATTTGTATATTTGTTATTACTTTATTTAGATTTTGTTGCTTTTCTTGATGATGTAGATAATAAAGATTTTGAACAAAAATGAATGCATTATTTGGAAATGAATGATGGAGAATATCTATTAGATTAATTGGTTTCCTTAAGTTATAACCATAAATAATTTCAAAATATATTTTTTGAGTTATTCTAAAAATAATGCTATTATATTCAAACCTTGAAGCAGGTAGAGGCAAGTCCTAAGTTTGAATATTCTTATCTATTAAGCACCTTAGTAAGGTGCCTAAGGATCTACCAACAACTTTCATTTGACTGTTAGTTTGTGGGTGAAATGCAGATGAAAATTTTAATTATGTTCTAAATAGTTTTCATTGTATTTTTCAAAAATATAAAATAAATTTAACATCAATGCCTGAAACTATTATTGATGATAACCTATATAATCTAATAATTTATTTAAAGAAAATTTTGTCTATGTGGGAGGCATTATTATTTTTTGATTAGAAAAAAAATGAGCCATTTTAGAGAAATTATTAACCAATCATAAAAATGCTATCATGTCTACGAGGAGTTCTTGGTAATTCTAAAATGAAGTTCATGGCGAGATCCTCCTAAGGTTAAAGGAATGAAATGTACCTGTCAAATATTTGTCTAGTTGTTTTGGCTACTTTACAAGTGTTATAATAAGCAATATCATGTTCAACATCTCCTTTTAGGGAGGAAAAAAAAATCCTAATTCTATCAATTTAATGGATTTATTTTTTTCAAGTGTTCTTCTATACCTTCAAATTGAGCTTTAGTTATAAGAAAATCTCGAAAAGATGCTATAAGGCTATAATTTTTTTTTTTTTCAATTTTAAGTTTAAAGAATTGAAAAGAAGTCAATCGAAGTAAAAGATTTATTCAGGTAGTTATGAGAAAGAAGATGAAAATCAAGGCAAGTAGTGTGATCATCCTTTATTCTTTAAAAATCATGGATTTATAATTAAAAAAAAATCAACTAAAATGACTTATTATAAAGCATCAACCTTTAGTTTGTTTTTAAAATAAAAAACTAGTCTCGGAGAAATTCAACCTATTTTACACATCTATGGTTAGGTTTTTTTTGTGTGTTTATAAACTTAAGAGCATGATATTTAGAATGCAGGGCTAATTCATTATATAATATATAGTGTTTTTTTAGTATTTGAGAGATTGGATAATTATGTAAAATTCTCTATCATAATTGAATTAGTGTTTCTTCTAAAATATATTTTGAATAAAATGACTGAACTATGAATAATTTTTAGACTGTCATCCAGTTTAGCGATGAAAATCTTATACTTAATCGTAATCTATGATGCACCGACACTTCTCCTCAAAGAGGCGTGCAGTGTCCGACATCGTATTCGACATGACACTCGTCCAATGCTTCTACGACACGTGTTGGACACGCAAAAAACGTGTCCGATTAAAAAATATTAAATACAAATTGGACACGCGTATCTCAAATAATTTTCTTAACTTATTTAAACTAGGAATTCAATATGAGTCACAAGCATTAGGAGTTAAGTGGGGAAGGGTTCTTAGGCTTAGGTTGAGGAAGTTTTTTTTTTTTTTGTTGCAGGGTGGGGGTAATAATTATAAGCTAATGTTTGAATTTTTTATAAATTATAAGCAATCATGGATTTTTTATCACAGGGAATTTTTTGTGGGGGAAAGTACAACCTCTTTCTCTTGTTGTTTGATAAGGAGCAACATGATGACCTTATTATTAAATTTGAATACAATTATAAACTAAAGTTTGATTTTATTTTTTATGGGCAGTCATAGATTTTTTTAGGGGGAAATACAACCTATTTCTCTTATGATTTGATAAGGAGCAACTGATGGCCTTATTATTAAATTTGAATAGGTAAGTATATTTTCGACTATAGTGAATTACATCCCTATCATAAAGCCAAGGTCTTCCTAATAGGATATGGGCTATATTAATGATTAAAAACATGACCCAAAATTTGACCCTTATAACTACTCATCTTAATTAGAATCAAATATTTAGAAGTCATTGGTAGGGATGTGTGATTAACCTAACTAACTTTAAATGATGCTGAATGAGGTTCAAGTTTTAGGTTTGTTTGAATAAGAGCGCTAATAGAAATAATTTTTATTGCACTCTCACCATCACAAACAACTTTATATCTCATTACAAGTGTATATCATTTAAAAAATATTACGTAGTTGTTAGAGGAATTTGATATAAAAGACTTGTAAGAAGCTAAGAAGATTGTTAAATTGAGAATATATTGAGACAATGTTATATCCGCTTTGAAGCTATTGTAGATGATATATTCGCATTGAAGCTATTACAATCTCTGTACATAAAGTGTTGGGACATATTCAATATCATAAAAGTTAAAAATGATGAGCATTTCGCTTGCAAGTCACTTAAAAAAAATGCCGAAGACAAATGAAGAGAAAACTATACGGCTAAAGTCCCTTATGCATTAGTAGTTGGCTCTTTGATGTATGCAATGATTTGTAAAACATCAGACATTACACATATAATGATAATTGTTAGTTGGTGTATGTCAAATCCAAGAAAGGGATATTAGGAGGTTGGAAAGTGGATTATATGCTATATGAAAGGTAAAATAATCACTCATTGAAGTTTAAAAGAGCTAATTTGAAGCTATAATATATGTTAATGTAGATATGAGAGGAGATTGAGATACATGATGAAGTATTATTGGGTATATCTACTCTTGGATGTTAGCTAAGTGTCATAGCTATAAAGCATATTTGCATTATCAACAGTAGATGTTGAATATGTTGCTGTCATAGAAGCAAACAAATAGATGATTTGGCTAAAAGGTTTTCTAGAAGAATTGAATCGTTCACGAGAAATTGTTTCATTATTATGTGATAGTTAGAGTGCCATTCACATGGAAAAGATTGTTGCATTCCACTTCTGTATAAAGCACATTCAACTCAAGTACCACTTCATATGCATCTTGCATGAAGATGATTAATGCTTATCAAAATCAAAGGAGGAAAAAATTCCATCAATATGCTCATGAAAAATTTTAGGATTTTGAAAATCTTATTAACCTCTATAAATGATGATATGGAGATAATGTATAGAGAGGCATTTAGACACTAATCACTAAATCTATTCATAAATTTTATATTTATCTAGATACACATATAAATTGTTTTTATCTAAGTCATATTAGTTTCTACTTGGTACTTTTTATCCAACTCTTACAAATTTATTACGTACAATCCTCTTCCTAACATGTATATTATGATACTTATCACTATCTACCTAATAAATTTAAGCTTACTACCTATCACCTTTAAACACTATAAAGAGATGATTTCGTTGTATTAGGGCATCCCAAAACCACAAGAGAATAAAAGAAGAAGAGAGATAAAAGAGGGGCTTGAACTTGTTAGCTATAGTAAGGAGAAGCTCTTCTATAGCAGCAAAGTAGAGAGAAAGAGGAAGAAGCTCTCGTCGTCAAGGAAGAAAGATGATAATAACAACATTGTCAACATTTTGGCATTTAACTTTATTTTGTATAGCAAGTGATGATTTTTTCTCTTTCATCGAAACGAAGAAAGGGATATTTCTATTCTTATTTTTTATGTTAAAAAGAAATCTTTAAAGTGTTCATCTTTTAAAGCTTAATGTAATATTTAATTTTTGTTTGATCGTGTATATATGTGAATATCACCAACAACATATAGCAACAACATCAATCATTTATCCCACTAAATGGGGTCGGCTACATGAATCTTTTTTCTCCATTATATTCTATTAAGAATCAAATTCTCATTTAAATCTAAAAAGAAAGGTCATTTCTAATATTTTCTAACCAACTCTTTTTTCTTCTACCTCTACATTTCTTAACATAAGACAATTTTAATACATCTACTTTCCTAATAGGGTCATCAGAAGGTTGCCGTTTTATGTGACCAAACCATCTAACAAGACTCTCTCTAGTTTTATCTTCCATTGGAGCTACTCCAACCTTTTCACGTATATGCTTATTTCGTATCCTGTCTCTAAGAGTAAAGCCATTCATCCACCAGAGCATCCTCATTTGAGCTAGCTGTTCCTTCGGTCTTGCTGCAGTTTTTTCCCTACTTATTAAGCTGTGTTGATGCTTCGGTTTCCCCCCCGGGTGCTTCGGTTTCCCCCTTGGGGTTGTTCCTTCGGACCCTGTTTGATGCTGTTTTGAGGTGCTCCTATTGGCTGGATGTAATGTGCTTTAACTACCTGCATTTATTGCTCTTTTTCCCTTTTTCTTCCTATAAATAGCTGTTAGTTTCCTCTGTTTTGGGTGTGTGTGATTGATTTTTGGAATTTAATCTACGGGTTTTATTCTAGCTTGCGAGCTACCCTCCTTTCCCCTTTCCCTCTACTATTCTGACTCAGTTTTCTACATTCTCTTCCCTATCCATGGTAACCTCCCCATCTGTATTCTTCTTCTCTTAATATTTATAAGTTGTGTAGTGTTATTTCTATGGAAGTGTTTTTTTAACAAGTTGAAGTTGTTAAGTGTGTTTCTTATAATAGTATTATTGGTTCTATCTATGTTTGTCTAAATTGTAAAAGAAAGGAGGACTTTTAGTTTTTCTTGCAAAGTCTTGTTTGCACCAATTTTGGTATCAAAGCTTTGGTTTTTTGTGAGTCTTCATTTTTTTTGTCTTTAGAAAAAAAAATTAAAAAATACGGACAATCATCAAGCCAAAGTTTCAAGTCATGATGTACATGAGTCTCATGATGAATTTGATCCTGTAGATTTTGAAAGTTAGCCTTCTATGCCAACTATTCCAAAAGAGAAAATTCCAACAACCAGATACGTTTCGCCAGAAGTATGTTCTTTTGATCCACTTCTGAATGAACTTTACAAAATACAGGAGAAAATGTATTTATATGCAAAATGATATAAAATTAGGAAGCGTCTACTTCAACAAGAAAAATAGATGATCCGAAGGAAGTATGCTACTTTAATTCATGGATTAGATATAGCTCAATCAGCACATAATGGAGGTTCTGAAAACAATCTTATCAGGGGATGAGATTTCTCCACTTGGGAAGAATTGATGTAGGCAAGCTAGCTGTCCCTTCAGTCTTGTTGAAGTTTTTTTCCTGCTCATTAAGCTGTGTTGTGCTTCGGTTTCCCCCTTGGCGGCTGTTCCTTTGGTCCCTGTTTGATGCAGTTTTGAGGTGCTTCTATTTGTTGGATGTGAGGTGCTTTAACTACTTGCATTTAATGCTCTTTTCCCCTTTTTTTCAATAAATAAGGGCTGATTTCCACTGTTTTGGGTGTGTGTGACTGATTTTTGGAATGTAATTTGCGGGTTTTTTTCAATAAAAAGAAAATTCCAACAACAAGATGGGTTTCTCCATAAGGATGTTCTACTGATTCACTTCAGAACAAACTTTAAAAAAAATACTGGAGAATATATTTATTTGTGGAATGATTTAAAAATAGGAAGCATCTACTTCAAGCCAAGTTTAAACAAGAAAAAGAGATGATCTAAATGAAGTATGCTGCTTTAATTCAGGAGTTAGATATGGTTCAATCAACACACAATGGAGGTTCTGAAACTATCTTATCAGGGGATGGGATTTCTCCACCTGGGGAGAGTTGATATAGGCAAGCTAGATGTCCCTTCGATCTTGCTGTAGTTTTTTCCCTGCTCATTAAGTTGTGTTGGTACTTCGGTCTCCCCCCTCCCCTTTGGTGCTTCGATTTCCCTCTTGGCGGTTGTTCATTTGGTCCCTATTTGATGAAGTTTTGAGGTGCTCTTATTGGCTGGATGTGATGTGGTTTAACAAACTTTATTTATTATTCTTTTTCCCTTTTTTTTCTTATAAAATAGGGCTGGTTCCACTGTTTTGGTATGTGTGACTAATTTTTGTAATGTAACCTATTGATTTTATTCTAGCTTACGAGCTAGCCTCCTTTCCCCTTTCCCTCTACTATTTACCTCTTCTTCTCTATCAACGATTACCGCCTTATTTGTATCCTTCATCTCTTAATATTTATAAGTTGTTTGCTGTTATGTTCTATAGAAATATTATTTTCTTTACAAGTTGAAGTTATGTGTCTCGTATAATAGTATTGTTAGTTCTATCTATGTTTGTCTAAATAATAAGAGAAGGAACACTTTTAGTTTTTCTTGCGAAATCTTATTTGCACTATTATCTCTGCAAAACTTAACTTAATATTATTTTTCTCTTTTAATGGCCAACATTCTGTACTATAAAGCATTGCAGGTTTAACCACTATCATATAGAATTTTCCCTTAAGTTTTAGGGGGATTTTTAAATCACACAACAAGCCTGATGCATTCCTCCTGTTCAACCATCCAATTTGAATTTTGTTAATCATATCCAATCTATTTCACCATCACTCTAAACAATAGACCCAAGATATTCAAAACGTGTAGTCTTATTAATGACTTGATCACCCAAAGTTATAGACACTTCACTATATCTATTGTTACTAAAGTTTCTCTATGTATTCAGTTTTAGATCTACTCAAATGAAAACCTTTAGACTCTAAGATTAACCTCCATAATTCAAGTTTACATTCAACTCACTCTTTAATCTTATCAACAAGAAGAGTATCATCAGCAAAAAGCATACATTAGGGTACAACTTTTTGCAAATGTCTAGTGAGAACATCCATGACTAAAGAAAAAAGATATGTGCTTATGGCTAATCCTTGGTGTAATCTAGCTAAAATAGGAAAATACTTGGTCAAACCACCGTGTGGTTGAACACAAGTAATAGCACATGCATGCATATCCCTAATTGTTTGAATATAAGCATTATTAACTTTTTTCTTTTCTAGAACTTTCCATAGCACTTCTCTTAGAACTTCATTATATGTTTTCTCTAAATCAATAAATATGATATGAAGATCCTCCTTGTTCTCTCTATGCTTCTCCATTAAACTTCTCAATAAATTTATAACTTCCATAGTTGACCTACCCAGCATTAATTCAAATTGATTTTTAGAAACATTAGTATCACGTCGTAACCTATACTTCATAACTCGCTCCCAAAGTTTTAAAATATGACACGCTAATTTAATTCCTCTATATCTTGCACAATATTGTGCATTACCTTTATTCTTAAAAATAAGAATCAACACACTCATTCTCCACTCATTTGACATCTTTTGTCTTCAAATAATATTAATATAGGTGAATATCACCAAACCACAAAAAGTTATATCTTGTGATTGTGATGTTTGATGTGTTCATTCTTCATTTTTATTTGATTATATTCAAAAATTTATTACTATCCTAATGTGTATCATCAAGACCAACGTGAAACATATGCCTCATGATGATGTTTCCAAAATTACGCTGAGGCGCACATCTTCTTGTACAATTTTAAACATTGAGGTTATATTAGACGGTGGATCATCACAATCTAGTGTAGTAAGACGTACATTAGTGTCATCTAAGATGGGTGTTCGTTTAGAGTGATTAAGAGAAATTTCTAATGATGGTATGTAATGTTGGAAATTTTTTGTTGTCCTCAAACGAATTGCATAATTTATAATCGAGTACGACATAAGAAGGATGATATATTACCTCAAAGGGTAAAAATATCATTTCCTTATTGACTCAATGATAAAATTTACAATTTAACAGAGATTTCCTTATTCAATGTTTGGTTGAATGGGATTTATTTTATTCTAGATACAGACGTCCCATAAGGGCAAACCCGTATAGTTATTTACATCTCAAGCTTTAGTGCTTAGGATCACTTTTGATTAAATTAGTGATTTTCTTGTTTTTGAAAGTCATTTACATATTGGCTAAATTTTGATTTTAGAAATCCATGAAAATCTTGTTTAAAGAATTTTGATCTTTAGGAGTTTCAAGGAAGAAGGGATCAACTTGAATTCAGATTTCTTGGAATTAGGGCCAAAAGAAAGAAGTGTAGGAATATTTAATTCTAAGGAAAACTCAGAAATACTCAAATTATCATATATTGAGCTTTACATTTTAGGAATCTAATTTTTGTTTAAGTTGACATTTTTATTAGAAGGTTGTGGGTTACATTCCAACAACATGTATTGGAGGAATTGCCCGAAATGCGAGGACTTGTATGGTGATTGGAATCAACCATTGCTTCAGATCCTAAAACTAAAATGAGGGCTACCGAGAGGTAGTATCTCGAACCTAAGTCTAACAGAGTGTAAAAAGGACTTACAAACTACACCTCACATGAAGCATATAGCCAGCCTTACCTCTAGATTTATTGCCTTGTCTGGAAAAGGCTACCAGCTAAACCCACCTAAACGCTTTTAAAATCATGATTTTGGTCTCAATACATATGAAGAGTAGGGAGGCTGTTTTTGTTTAGAGAGTAGGAATTATAACTTGGCTTTGAGTCCATGATGTCTAATCATGCAGGGTATGCACATGCTGACTCACAAAGAAAATATATATTTTTTTAATATTGGTTTAAAATTGCGCAATATGAGGCTCACCTTGAGGCCCGCCTTTGCGTAATTCCAGTAAAAAACGCCTCGATGCTTACGCCTCGAGTTTTTTTTATGAGGCTTGCGCCTCAACTTGGTTGAGGCCCGCCTCGCCTCACTGGCATGAGGCTTACACCTCATGCTATTTAAATTAAAACTTACATAAATCTTGAAGTAAATGCCCGACATTGGACTCTATAGGAGAGGAGGAAGGGGAGAGAGCAGTTCATCATAATGATGATTCAAATGAAGAACCCCTTAGTGATAACAGTGCTGATGACTTTTGAGTTCTTATGTGATATGTCATTGCTATTTATTTTTGGAAATTTGAATTATATGTTAATGAAAAGAATACTGGGATTTGGTAAAGATAGAATTTTGAGTTGAACTATATTTCATGTTGTTTTATTATTAGGATATTTTGATTTCACTTCATATCTTATGTTTTTTTATGTTTTATATTATTCACTCATTAGTATATAAAAAATTTATCATTTTATATTTACGCAATCTTTTGATTTTGAGGCTTACGCCTCAAAACGCCTTGAGGCTTACGCCTCGCCTCACCAATGAAAAACGCCTCAATACCCGAATACGCAATTTTAAACATTGGTCCTTAAGTAAAGGCTTTTTATATGTGACACATTTAGGCTATGCATGATCATTTTAATTTTGAAAAATTTAGCTCCTTCAAAGTGAGCCATACAATTTTTCTTTCTTTGTTAGAAAAATGTGAAGCTTAATTTAATTTTAGATTGTTTATATTTTAATGGGTTAAAAGCTTATTTTTGTCCTAAAAGCCTACTGCATCAAAAATCCAAACCACCCCCCAAACAAAGCAAGGAAATAAATTTAAGAAAAACATGCATTTCTATTGCGTGCTCAGTAAACAATCAACACATGCTTGGAAGTGAAATTAACTAAGACAGAAATGTAAATAATGTCTAGTTATTACAACCAAATTTGGCAGCTGAGTTGTCTACCATTATAAAACCTGTCAAATTTTATTACAGACTCTATTTGGGGGGGGGGTCTTCAAGCTTTTGACTTCTGAATGGATATTGAGCTTCACCTTCAGTAGGTACATCCTTCTAGTCCAGTTCTTTTTTTATCCAAACCTTACAAGTTTGATTACATCCTAATTCAATCAAATACATATTTCAAAAGAAAAAAGACTCAAGCCTACAAAATAAAGGGTTAGAAGCAATTTATACAATAAAATATCATATCCAAAATTTTTCTTAACACTTAGAGTATCAAACACTTGCTTCTACCCTATTGGCCATATCTCTTGGGGGTTTTAAGCGACACCTGTCATTTAAGCAGTTTATTTATGATTTATAGTGCCCCCCTTTTTAGACATGGTCATGCAAGAAGAACATATATATATTTCTATACTATCCACTTAAGGGCAAGTGTCCATAATGCAGGCAATCCAATAGACAATCACCCCACAACATCAAACACATATTCAGAAAAAGAAAAATCCTAATCCTATCATGTATAAGGGGCTATGCAGCCAAGTATATGAGGCTTTTGTGGCATGTCACACTAAGGGTGTTTCACTTAGAGTTTGCGTCTAAGGGAAAGATATCCAACATATAGCTTTTGGGCTACATATTGGAGAATTCTCCTTAGCTTTTGGAGCTAGGGAAAATGAATATAGGTTCTAACATTTGGCTTTTGAGCTGGATGTTGAAGAACTCGCCTTAGCTTTTGGAGCCAAAGAGAGGGGAAATCTCCATCAACTTTGAGGTTAGATGAGAAGGAGAGGAAACCAATAGCTTTTTGGCTAGGGTAGGATATCTTATAAGGCTTTTGGAACCTATAGAAGTGAGGGAATATTAGTAGCTTTGAGGCTACAAATCAAAATAATGTTTCCTTGAATTTTTGTATTCAAGGAGTTGGATTTCATTTGCTTAATTTGGATTAGGCAAATAAAAATGAGTCACTTATTGATTTTGGTTCAATAGGTGAGGAAGATTTGCAGCTTTAAGGCTACAAATCAATAGGAATTATCATGAAACTTTGTGTTCAATGATGGGTATTTGTTTGCTAAATTTAAATAAAGCAAACATAAGAGAATGATGTATAGTTTTGGGTTACACGTCAAGGATTTTTTGGACTTTCGAGTATCCAAAGAGAGGAACTCATTCACCTAATTTGGGTTAGGAGAATGAAATAAAGTTAGGATTTTGACTCATTTGCTTGGCATGAAATTATTTGTTGAGTTTGGTTCAACAAATAAATGATTTGGATTGAACTACTTGTATATTTTGATTCAACAAATATGTGATTTGTTATAGGTTTGATTCACTCAACATGGGGTGAATGAATAAGAGTTTCATGCAACTTTTGGGTTGTAGAAAGAGGAGAATTTCTCTACAATTTTGGCTTGTAGAAAAGGATAGAGAGGTGCAATTTAGAGATTGCAAATTAATGAAAATTCCTTAAACATTTGTTGTTCAAAGAGGTATATGTATTCTCCTAGTTTGGGTTTTCGGAAAATGATGGAATTTCCTACAACTTTTGAGTTGTAGGAGTGAGGGAAGGAACATGCAACTTGTGGGTTGCAAATTCATGAATGTTCCTTGTAATTTTGATGTTTAAAGAGAAATATTCATTTGCCTAATTTGAGGCTAGGCAAATGAAGAGGAATTTATAGGGTTCTTACAATTTAGACTTGTAGGAAAAGAAGTGGTAAAAAATGCAACTTAGAGATTGCAAATTTGAGGAGTTTCTTTGAATGTTTGTTGTCCAAAGAGGAGGTTCATTCCTCCAATTTGGGTTAGAGGGATGGAGGAGAAGAAGGTGCAAATTAGAAGTTGCAAACTCTTATAAGTTCCTTGAACACTTAACTTTCAAAGAAGGATGCACACTCTCCTAATTTAGGTTAGAAGAATGAGAAGATTTTCCTGCAACCTTTGAGTTGTAGAAAGAGATGAAATACACAACCTATAGGTTGCATATGAGAGGATAAATCATTGAACCATGTGTTCAATGATACAAAATTATTTATCAAATGTGTGTTAGGCAAATGAGGGAAGAGGTGTGCAACTTGGGGGTTGCAAGATCATGAACATTCTTTGAACATTTGGTGTTCAAAGAGGGGAATGGCCACTCATTTAATCTTGGCTAAACAAATGGAGATATCTTTTACAATCATCGAGTTGAAGAAGGATGAACTTCTCTACAATTTTGACTTGTAGAGAAGAAAGGAGAAAATGCAATATATGGATTGCAAACTCATGAATGTCCTTAAACATTTTGTGTCCGAAGGGAGATAAACGCTCTCATAAATTTGGGCTTAGGAGAACGAGAGGGCTTTCTACAACTTTTGAGTTGTAGAAGAGAGAAGCAACAAGCAACTTTTGGATTGCATGTTGGAAAGAATTCCTTGAACATTTTTTGCCCAAGGAGTATTCATTTGCCTAATTAGTGGCCAAGCAAATGAGGTGAAAGAACTTGAGATTTGGTCTCAAGTTCAAGAGTTAACAATATGATGCAGTTAGGACTTTTAAGAGAATCAACAACGTCATGTATCGGGAAGATTGGTGGTAGCTCCCAAGGCAAATTAGGAGTCATGCAATGATATATTTGGAACCTTGAGGAGGTTCCAACTTCCAACCATTATGCATGAGAGTGATGACGGTTGTTTATTGATTTTTTCTCAACAAACAAAAGATTGGTGACTTAGAGTTTATTTCTAAGGTCCAACAATCATGTAATGATGTTTATTTGGAACCTTTGGAGGTTCCAAATTATCATACATGAGGGGGAGGGGGTATTCATTTGTTGATTTTATGGCTCAACAAATGAAGGAGGAAGCTTAGGATGTGACTCTAAGCTCCAAATGATTCATGCAATGATATTTTTGAAGACTTGAGAAGTCTCAAATAATCATGCATGAGGGGATAGACATGATCGTTTGTTGATTTTATCTCAACAACATGATAGGATGCACCTACGATTTTGATCCTAAGGTTATAAGATTCATGCAATCTAATACTTAGAGCTTTGGGAATGCTCCATGTATCATGCATAGAGGTGAACGTTTATTGATTTTTCTTCAACAAACAAGGTAAAGTAATCCTAGGATTTTGATCCTAGGATTACATGATTTATGGGATGATTTTGTTTGAACATTTTGAAGGTTTCAAATCATCATACATTAAAGTAGATGAATATTCATTTGCTAGTATTGTATTCCAACAAATAAGATGGGAGAGCTCGAAATTTGGTCCCAAACTCAAAGATTTATGGCATGACATATGTAGGATTTTAGGGAAACCAAACATGCCATGCAAGAAAGATTTAATGATGATTGTGCATTGATTTTGGTATCAATGAACAAGACAAACATTCAAAATTTGGAAACCTTTATATGGATTTCGATGTAACAGATGGGGAGATGGTTTGTTGGTTTCATGCTCCAACAAACAAGAGATGGAAGAACTTGGAATTTGATTCCAAGTTCAAGAGCTCTTAGCATGTATTTTAGGATTTTGGGGAAATCCAAGATAACATACACAAGGAGGGATATAGTTTGTTAATTTTATCTCAACAAATAAGATATGGATGACTTAGAATTGGCTTCTAAGACCCAATGATTCATGTGATAGAATATTCAGAGCTCTGAGATGGTTCCTAAATATCACATGTGAGAGCGAAAGAGCCACGAAAGAGAGCTCCCCAAGTATGATAGAACCCACGCGATGTAATGCTTAGAGCCTTGAGGAAGCTCCAAACACTGTGCATGAATAGGAAAGTGCATGAGAAAGAGAGCTTCCTACTCTTCTATGAATGTTTTGGATTCGTTTGGAGAAGGGAAAATCAATTTTCTAATGCTTTGAAGAGGTTTCTAAATCAATTTGGCATGATTATGAGAAGCTTGAAGATTTTGTGATCCTAGCAGGAGATCTAGGAAACATAATTTTGAATTTAAGTTAAAATTATTCATGCAATGAAGTGTTTGAAACCTTGAGATGCTCCAAACCATAGTGCATGAAGAAGAGGAGGCTCTGCTAGAGAGCTCCCAATGCATTGAAGGGATTCCTAAATCACTTTTGGCATGATTAGGAGATTTGAGTAGGAAGAATTTATTCCTGCGACTTCTAAAGGTTTTAAGATCAAATTTGGTATGATCTAAGAACCTAGCAGTGCATGCATGTGATGGTCTTCCAAATTCAGGAATTTTAGCAATCTCACCTCAAACATTCAATTTGGAAGTTACAAAATAGGGTTAGTTAATTCCAAAACATGAGGGCTCATGGGTATTTGAGGGCTCATAATACATCTCAAGTTCTTTTTTTTTTGAATTAAATAAGCCTATGTAATTATCTTCCAATCTTTCACAAGTTAAGGATTGCAATCCAAATCATGTAAACTAATTTTGTCAAGCATGCAAACATTTGGCTTGGAGATTTTCATTATTTGTCTTTCACTCCAAATTTGAAGACGAATCAAAAGTGAATTCAAAATAATTTCTTTTATCATGGGATTTGAAACATGAACTTGAGGGCTCATGAAAGACCCCACTATTTGTTTGCAAGCTTCCAAATTCAATTAAATTCATTTTTATGACATTCAACAAGTTCAGACGAAATCACAAATGTTAACGATGCAATTTCCCAAATCTTTTAAGTTAATTTTGTCATAACTTACGATCTGCTAAGAGTGATGTGCATGCTATAATATGTGAAAATCCCAACACATTGTCATTCAAGATATGGTTGAGTGACAATACTTAGCCTAAGGTTTGGTTGTAGGCAAAGGTATTAGACACAAAATGAGTGCTTGAACATGCATTGGGAGGTTGCCGAACAACAATCTAACAACCTTACGCGTGCGGCGTGTCCCATTGACTCTCACAAGATAATAAACAAGTGAAAGTCATCAAATTTTCGCTGTTTTGCGAGCAGGCCAGCGAGCATGGGATTTCGGGAAAAAAAATTAAGTTTCTAAAGGGCCTAAGGCTTGGGGATGTCAACCACACATCAAAGGCTTTGAGTAGCCAAGAATTTTTCCTCCTTCAAGTATCTTCACTATTCTCCATTACTCCCCCTTTTTTGCTTGAGAAGTGGTAAAAAGTAGGTTTATGCTCTTCCACTTGGAGAAATGGAGGAAAACATAGAGGTATTTCTCTCTTTCGGTGCAAGGAAGAAGAAAACAACAGCAAGGGAGCACATGCAGGGAAAGAAGAAGAAAGGGCGACTTAGGCTGCTTGGCTTTGGCTAGGTCAGATGCTAGAGGAGGCCACACGCGAGAGGGAGGCAACACGAACAAGAGAGTCGCCAGAATGGAGGTCGCATGCCAGACAGAGTTCCGGCTCTAGTTCCGCCTCTCTTTGCCTCTCCTCTCTCCCGCTTTGAATGGGGCGAACGGACAAAAACAGGAAAGCCAAATGGCTTTCCCTCTCCCTTGCGTTCTCTTAGAGACCACGAGGCCAACAGGCCCCGCCAACCAATCAGCCCAATCAGCTTCCCTTTTGTGAGAAACGAAGGATTTGAGGGGGATTTTAGATGAAATCTGATCCGTTGGTTGGAGAATATGATTTGGGAAGTCAAGTTAGCCATGATTTCATCAATTAGGGTTGAAATTGAGCCCGAATCGAATTCGACTCAAACCCATTTGGGTCGGTTTGGGTCCGATCAAGTTAATTTTGTGAAATTAAAATTGAATCAGCGCCGAATTGCGTCGAATTTGGCTCGACGAGGCTCGATTTTGATTGATTTGAATTAAATTAAATTAAATTAAATTGAGGTTTGATTTGGATCAATTTTTCTTCAACGACACTCGATCTAATTGATCAAGTGCGATCGAGCCTAGTCGGGCTCGAATCGGCTCGATCGTGGTCGTGTTGACATGAAAATATATGTCAAGATGTAAGTTTGTGGATAAAAAATGGTTATGAGTCTATCATATACAAAAATGCGTGGGGGTTGGTTTGAAGTCAAAGCTTTAGTCTTATGGGTTATAGGCTAGGTTTCTAACAAACTTAAAAGCAAATTGCCAATCATTGTAAGTGCAATTGGTCCTAGAAACTAGGTTATCATATGTGTTCAATTGGTTGGTCACATATAATTTCCCTCGTCATAAGGTCAATAGTTTTTCATAAAGCTCTTTATTTTGATGCTTTGGGTAATGTTTTAATATCAACATCTCCATCTCAATCATTGTAACGGTTTCCCTAACTAATCTCTCTTCATTTGCTAGAATATTATCTCAAGAGGTTGTGCTTGTACAGTAAGGGATATTTACTGCACTTGGTTCATTACGGCTTGCCTTTGGGTTGATAAATCTTGCATTGGGGTCCTTTACAGTCCTAAAACTTTTTAGTTCCTAAGTTTACTATCATGGAATCTAGTGGATAATTTTTCAAAAGACTTTAGTTAAATCCTCTAGTTTATCAATGCTTGCTGACTTTTGTTTCATGGTACAAATGTAATGGTAATAAATTACTTTTTTTTTTATTGATGATCAATGTCAAATTGATTGAAATGAAGTGCGAAAAAATTAATTTTTTCCCTTAAGATAAATTATTAAAACTCCTTCTCACTATTAACAATAAGCATGCCGAATTGATGTAATAGAACAACAAGTTAATACACTTTAAATGTTAATATTTATACTGACATTCACGGGTTGTAAGGTCACGGATTTTTGTGGAGCACATATTTTATAACATGCAGCAGTCAAGAATAAAAATAATTTGGGGTTAGTTTTGTTTGGGTTTGCTACGTTTTATGGTGCTAAGCTAATTGGTCCGCATAGATCAATATTTATGCCAATCATCATATAATCATCAAACACATTAATAAAAACTAATTTGTATTTAAATAATGAATTTTCAAGATGTGAGGACATGTTTTACCTAATGAAGTAAATAAATTCTATGCTTGTTGCTACGTTGGGGAAGCCTTGATGCAGTCCTTGTATTCTTTGCTTCTCTTAGGTTTTGGCTCTGATTCTAAGATTGTTGGAGACACTTGGCGGCAGGCTTAAAGTGGTGGGTATGGTGAGGGATTGCAGGTTGTGAAATGGATACAAGTTTGGGAGTACTTGGGGCCCATTAGGAATGGTCGGAGATGTTGAGGGGAAATAAGGTGTTGTCCATGAATGAGAGGGCTTAGTTTAATTATTTGGTGGATTTAGGGAGTGGAGATCGTTTAAATGAGGGTTGTGTGAGGTGTGATTGGAGATGTGGGAAGATGGTAGAGAGGCTGGAGGAGTTTATTATGATATTTCAATGGTGACTAGGACCTAGGATGGGAAGGAAAACTCAGAGAGGATGGCTTGCCTAGTTTTGGATGTGTGGAGTGGTGATGGTGATGGTTTGGGAAGGTGTTGAGGGACATGGAAATACAGTAACACACAAAATATATCAATATAATATAAACCTCACATCCTCACCAAAGGAACAATGTCGGTTGAAGTCACCCAACTATCAACCTTTACGGTCAAGCCGACATTCAAGATTCTAAAAAGAACACTTTTTTAATTTAATATAGCTAAAATTCTTCATGCATAAGTTTTACAACTTTAAAATGATAACATTTATGATGTACCGACACTTCTCCTCAATGAGGCATATAGTGTCTGACATGTATCGATCACATGTGTCTGATACACCTCCGATATGTATCAGATATGTCGTAGACGTGTCTGATTAAAAATTATTAAAAATAAATTGGGCACGTTTGTTTTAAATATTTAAATTTTTTTAATGTAATTTCTTATATATTAACTTTTAATTTATTTAAAAAAAATATATTTTTTAATTTCTCTCAACACCCCCAAATCAAATGCCTACACTTAATACCCCATTCCTCAAACATACCATTTTCATTTTTCTCTGGCAGATCGTAACTAGGGTTTCACAACAATACTTGATGCCATCGCAACATCAATGTCCAAAGCCATCACAATATCAATATATCAAAAATCATCTGAAAATAAAAGTTTGATGCCAGCATTTTCTATCCCCATAATTACACCTACGTGCCGTCTCGACATCTCATCATTATCCAATATTATCTCAACATAGATGACCGACATTGTCTTGACATCGATGCATGATACCCGTCTCTTGACAACATTGTCATCTCCCCTCTCGATGCTTGTAATACGGCATCGACGCTCGACTCTCGACTCTCGACTCTCGACATCCAAATATTAATCATTTTAAGCATAAATTTTAATTAAATTTATTATTTTTCAGTTAATCATAATATTCCATTTACTCAATTTCTATGCACTGTTTTTAATATATAAAGATTATAATACCGTGTTAATCAGTATCCATGTACTATTTTTTTAATAATTGACGTATTTCGTGTCCGTGTCGTGTTCATGCCTTTGTGTCCGTGTTTGTGCATTATAGCATCAAATACATCATTCAAAAGTCAATGGAAGGGAAAGTTCTAGCCGTCAATTCCAACATAGTGGAGGTGGCGCTTAACATGGTGCCTTGAAATATGGAGGTTGGGGCTGTGACTGTGGGTCTTACCGCATGGCTCTTGTGCTGCATAGGACTTCCATTGAATGGGGTAACACCTTAATGCTTGAATTATCATTCCTTGTTCATACAACTTGAGGAGCCATTTTTCCAAGCACATGACATACATTGTGTTTAGTTCACCCAGATGGATTTGATCTCATAACAATACTATATCACAAAATCATAACCAACTACTAACCAATGCTAAAGTTGCTACTGAAGTTCCAACATTATAATAATAATTTAAAGATTATATATGGTAATAAAATAGAAAGAGAATCAAATAATGCAATTCTGCATAGACATGTTGAATCAAATAGTTGCTGTATGCTGACATTCTGAGAGTACATGCCCCCTAATGTACTAAAACACTTAATCAGTGAGAAATAAAACTCAATACAATTTCACTTATCATAGATCCCTTCGCAAATTTTTCTTCTTTAAGCAAAAAATTTTTGAAGCAGTTTTTTTTCAATCACTTTATGCTTTTTATAATTTTTAATTTACCTGTTTAAACTGCTAGAGGTTTTTTGCATAACTACATGAAAAGGGAATTTATATATGCATCATTGAAACCTTTCTTGTTTACTTAAGTAGAAGCTGTTTTTTTTTTTTTTTTTCAATCAATACATGCTTTTTATAATTTTTCATTTACCTATTTAAACTGCTTGAGGTTTTTTGCTTAACTAGATGAAAAGGAAATTCATATATGTGTCCTTGAAATCTTAATTGTTTATCTAAGTAACATCCGAGTGTTTAAAATGATCCATAAATCTGTGTATTTACAGCTGCAACAATATCATAAAGAATTGTGCAATTTTCATCGCATATTAATATGAAGTTGTTTTTCTTGATGTGGATCCAGCACTTCAATTGACCATATATTTTTCTTCGCCAGTCACGTTTTTGGCTATTTGTTCTATAAAACTTTACTAGTGCATTCTTCCCATGCAAATGCAGGATATTCTTGACCTTGGAAAGTTTGCTTCAGTCCCAGTTGTGAATGGTCTGACAGACTACAATCACCCTTGTCAGATAATGGCTGATGCACTGACAATAATTGAGCACATTGGTCAGCTGGAAGGAGCAAAGGCGAGTAACTTCTGAACTTTCTAGACGTCTCATTATCTATTAGATCTGTAGTTAACAATCATTCTATAGCATATTATGAATTGTTAGACATGATACACAGATTGATAAAGGTTGAAGATGGTGGAGGGGGTGAGAAGGTGAGAATACGAAACTGACAACAGATGGAAGGTTGAGTTGGTGGATGTAAGGTTGAGGGGAAGATGTCAGATGGAAGTGGATTTATGGAGTGAAGTCATGTTAATTTTCTAATGATGACCCTGGAATGCCTAAAAGCCAAGCCTAAATATATAAGAAATTTGATTTATGGAGAGTGAAGATAACATCATCATAAAGTATGAGCAAAGAAGTGCAAATTTGATTTTTGAATTTCTTACATTATTACTTTTTTGTTCCTCTTTAATTTAAGCTTTGCCTGACTAATTGTTATGATTAAAGGAGTTCCTATTTGAATTTAAATTTCTTCTATTAATGTTTTTTTTACTTTATTTTTTTTTTATTTTTTTGATTTTAAAAATTGAGTTGAACCAAAAATATTAATGTGACTCCTTTAATAAGTTTGTTTGTCAACCCTAGAAGGCTTAAAATTTGGTCAACCCTAAACCTTAAATTCTATTCTATCCCTATGAAATGACACAAGTCTAAAAAATGAGGCATTTTTTTTAACTTCGTCTTTGTATCCCTTTCATTGAGTTCCTTCTTTCAAGCTCCTCGTGGTTCGTTATCTACTAGGATATCCAAATGAGAATAAATTCTTTTAAGGGACTTTCTTTTCACTTTGGATTGCTACTATCTTAAAAATATGTCATTTATAAGCTTTCACAACCTTTTGAATCAAATTATATTTTTAAAATAAATAATTACATTAAGCCCCTACAAAAAAAATACATATTAATACAATTATAATAATCATATATAAATCACTTAGAACCTAATCCTTAGGGCCATATTCCCAAGGGCTTTTTAGCATTCATTGTAATACCTGTTAAAGAGCGCATTTATAATTTATGATTTAAGCATTCTTTTATTACCCTTTCGGAACATGGCCACCTGCAGAAGATATCTCTAAAAAAAATTTAACCACTTAAGGGAAAGTGCTCACTCATCAATCTATAAAAAGATAAAAGAAAGCAACTAGAAATAAGTCAAGCTAGAAACAATCATCATATCATCAAACGTGCAAAATGTAAAAGAAAGAAATTATAAAATGTTATCCTTGTTACACTCTATCCGAAGATGCCTATGAAAAAATATCCTATTCATCATCTAAGTGTGTGCAAAAAGCATACCTAACTACCCCAAATTAGGTGGAAAGTTCAAGTTCTTATTGTTTAATTTATTAATCCTCAAATTTCTCTTTAAATATTTAATCATTTATGGTGAATTAATTAACATTTAGTTTTAGGATTAAAATTTTAATTATTAAATTATTAAGAGCTCAAAGGCTTAGGCCCTAACCTATATTAAGGTTAAAAAACTTGAGGGGCAAATGACCCATTCTCAATCCTACCCCTAATTAAGGCCAAAATAATTGTAAGGTGGCAAGGGTCGATTAATCATCCTTTGATAATCTAATACTTGAGGTAAGGCTGATAGGTGACATCACTAAGATGAGCTTATTTCCCACCATAAAAAGAAAATCATAAACTTCCTATATCTAAGGTAAATTTATTTTTAAAGGCTGACAGGAGAATAGAAAGACTCACTACCTATAGATTTATAGGTTTTACCTGACCTAAGGTTTAACAGCTGGGTGGTTAAGCTAATAAGGGTGGAGTCAAATTTTTAAAGAGGAATAATTTATGTAGATCTTCATATTCTTTCCCCTTAACTTATGAGGTACGTGACGTTGTCACAGTGGGCTCGAGGAACCAGGCCTCCTTATGACACTTAATCCTGCAGCTCAAGGTAGTCCAGCCTATATACCTCATGTGTAGTAAAGGGAAGCATACAAAGATATACATAAATCCAACATGGGTTAAGGCACTAAAGTATGGCTTGAAATTCATTTGCTCCTTAATAAGTTTGTTTGTTAATTTAAAGTTTAGGGTTTAGGGATAGAATTCCTTAATTTAAGCCTTCTAGGGTTGACCAAATTTTACCATATGGAGGTGTTCCAACTTGATTTTGAAATTGAAGGTGGCTCCACCTATTATGGAGAGAAAAATGCTGAATTTTCTTTGATTTCCCTTTGATAGGCTTGGCCAAGCATGTAATTTCTATCCAAAAACATGCAGTTTTAGTGCAACCTTTTTGTAGACAATAATGCCACTTTTTCTATTACATCCCAAACTTTTGAAAACAATTTAAAATCTTATGTTGCTTTGAAAAGCTCATAGAATAATAATTATTGGACCCTTTCTTTTGATATCACATCTTGAAACTTGCATCTTTATTTGATATCAACTCTCATCTTCAAGAACTTGTCTTCATGAGTGTTAAATTGTTTGATGGTGGGCTGATTTAGTTCTTGAATCCTTGGATTCTTTGGTCTTAAGTCAAAAGGAACATATTATTTTCTATTTTAAAATAAAGATAATCTAGAAAAGTAAAATAAAACTATGTAAATCTTAAAGTGGCGTGATTACTTCTTGATCCAAGAAAGAATATGTTTTAATCTAATAGGTTTTACAAAATGGACTTGTCTTAATCAGCAAACCACTAAGTAATATAGGAAGCCAGAAGCCTCTAACTTCCTAAAGAGGTTATTTTGGAAAATATTTAAATTGTAGATTAAATAGAAGTTAGTGAGGAGTTAAAGCTAAAATAAGAAACAACTATTGACAAACTAAGAAAGGCATAGAGTTATTCTCACATCCAATGATATGCATCCACTTTAGCTCAGACACCAAAATGATAAAGGATGGAAGGTGATAATGATGGGATGAGAGGATGAGGGGTAAAGTCTCACTGATATTATTTATGGAGAGTTGACTATGGTAGTGAAGCCATAGTTATTTTTTTATTCATAATCATGAAATACCTAAATATTCCATGAAGAGCCATTTACCAACATATGAATGTTGGAAACTTCAACCAAAATGAGGCTGAATATTGGATGGAATCCAAGCCTAAATATTTAGTTAATGAATTAGTGGAGAGAGAATATATCATCATTATGAACGAATTAATAAAGAAATGCAAGTCATGGAAAAAAGGGTAAACATTATTTGCTCATTATTGAAACAAAACACAAAATATCATTCTATAGGAAATTTACAAAAGATCCATATATGAGAAATCCACCAGTCCTACCTCTAAGAAAAATGTAAAGGCACTTTGCATAATTCGTCCATTTTATTTTTTAAGATAATGCTATCACATAACTATAGTCATTTAATGATGATGGCATGAAATAAATAATCAAGAAATATTCTTATGGGCTTGGTCATATACTTCTTGCATTTAAATTTTAAAGTGCTATTGTCATGGCTTGGTGATACCTTATTTAATTTGAATTTTAAATTTCTTCTATTAAATTTTCTTTTGTGTAATTGTTTAGCCAAAATTTGTCATACAAGAAGGCTCCCAATATGAATTTGAATCTCTTTCATTAATACTTCTTTGTGTATTTCTTTTATTTAAACCATATTTTAAGGACCAAAAAAAAAATATTTTAAGGGCCAAAATTTTATTTAATGGTGTAATCCCAAGTTGATTTTGAACTTAAAGGAGGTGCCATCTCTCACTGAGAAAAATATTGAATTCGCTTTGATTTTCTCTACCAAGCATGTAATTTTTATTAAAAAGATGCACTTTTAGTGTTCGCATGATGAAGATAATAATATCATTTATTGATTTATCAAATTTTTAAGAATAATTTAAAATCTTCTCTTATTTTATAATGCTCTTGCAACAATGTCAAGCCTTTATCCCATTACGTTGGGTCGGCTATATGAATCATTTTTCACATTTTGTTATGTTAAGAATCAAATTCTCTTTTAAATTTAATAAAGAAAAGTCATTTTTTAATATTTTCTAGCCAACTATTTTTGTCTACATCTACCTTTCTTAATATAGGCCAAATCCAATACATTTACTCTCCTAATTAGGTCATCAAAAGGCTGACGTTTTATGTCCATTCTTCTAAGACAACTCTCTCTAATCTTATCAACCATTGGAGCTACTCCAATATTTTCACGTATATACTTGTTTCACATTATGTCCTAAGAATGAAGCCACTCATCCACTTGAGCATCCCTACAATACCTAACTTAATTTTATGCATAGAATAATGATAATGATTAGATTTTTTTTTTGACCTATATGATACTTTAAAGCTTACATCCTTATTCTATATCACAGATCGTCTATGTTGGGGATGGAAACAATATTGTGCATTCATGGTTACTGCTAGCATCTGTTGTCCCACTTCACTTTGTGTGCGCTTGTCCTAAAGGATTTGAACCTGATGAGAAAACTGTTGAGAAGGCAAGGAGTGCTGGTATCAGCAAGATCGTGTTAACTGATAATCCAAGGGAAGCAGTTGAGGGAGCTGATGTAGTCTATTCAGACGTATGGGCTAGCATGGGTCAAAAGGAACAGGTTTCTTTTAGAAGGCAAAAATTTCAAAGCTTCCAGGTACCATATGACTACTGTTCTCAGACATCAATTTGTTGGCATTTTTTTCAGTTGCATTTCTTTTCTCCCAAAACGATGGAGAGGAGTTCATTTAGCATGGAATATCCAATCAAGAATACTTCTTTTAAACCATATTTACTTCGGCTATAGACAGCAGATAAATTTGTGAAGAGAATAACTGCTGCGATCATGTTATTCATTGAGAATGCTCGAGCATCTTTACTAGTTTTCTTCTTTGGTATGGTATAATATCTTAAGATCATCTACGATTTACATTTACATCCGCTATTTATAGAATTTCTCTGTCTCAATCATGTTAATTATCCTTGTGTTTTTATTATTTATCATTTCCATAAGAATATATGTCCAGCAAAACAGTAGAACTATTAACTTCTTAAAATTATTTCAAACATATTATTTTCTTAATGAAGATTTTGAAGTGTCATCCAACTTTCATCGGTCGAGCTTGAATATCGTGAGGCATCATTTGGGATAGTTTTTCGATTGCTTCTGTGTTAGGTGAAGCAGTCAATTAAAAAAATGTAAATTGGATGACAGTTTTTATATAGTTTTTTCAAAATTTCTCTTTGAAAAAGTGCTTTTTGAAAAAGCATTTTTAAAACTGTGGTTGAAAAGGAGCATTTTAAAGTATATGCAGGAAAGAATAAGCTCTCTCGAACGAAGTCTAAGTAATTTATTGCCATCTGTTCTTACATTTTCTTTTATAGGTTGATGAAGCTATGATGGAACTGGCAGGCTCGAAGGCTTATTTCATGCATTGCCTCCCAGCTGAGAGAGGATTCGAGGTTACAGACGGTGTCATTGAAGCTCCCAACTCCATCGTGTTTACACAGGCTGAGAATCGCATGCATGCTCAAAATGCCATCATGATGCATCTGTTTGGTCTTTAGTGTTCTTTCATATCTGCATGTAGCTTTTAGTTGATGCAAATTATGAAATGTGGTTGTTTAGAACTAGTTCGGGCTTTAAGGCAGGGACTACTAACTTGCCATCATGTGTTTTTTTTCGTTGGTTTCAGGTTATACGTTTTCCTTTGCTTGATGATTTAAGAAAATTATGTTAATAGTAATTAGGCTTTGCCTATTTGGTCCGGATCTATAGACTGATGATTTTAGTTCTGTAACCTCATATGCATGATAGCTATAACATTTACCTATATTTTAATTAGAATGAAATTAAACTTTTTCTAGCGAGGTTCATGTATAATCACATATGCCTTTAATAGTATCTAGCAAGTAGTTGATGGGTTACGAGAAGAGGAATTGCATCGAATGGGCCCCACAACATAGCTTGCCCATGGAACATAAGGGTTCACTTCCTCGTGAATTGGAGGAAGCCATTTACAGTGACTTGCTCACTTGCCTTTAGCTTAGGGCAAGTACCTTCATCCTTCGCAAATCCATGTCCAATTACAGGAATGTACATATTGAAGGAGCCCTCAAGTCAACACACCATTATCGATCGCCTATTGAGTTAATCTTCTTCATATTCCGATTTTATTTGCCTTCTCTTCTTTCACATAAGGCTCATCATAGTTTGCTAGCGTCTCCTAGACAATGCTCAACCATCGAGTCCCCTTTGCTTAATACTTGCTTATGGATTTGTCTCTCCTACTTGATGCATTTGAACTCATTAGTACTTGCTCGATAATATTGACCAAGCTTGGTCAATACAAATTGGACACCATTGAGCTTGCATGGAGATAGATCTTTAGAGCTTTATAATTCTCCCTCTTCCGTAGGTAATCAAGAGGCAACACATCTAGGGTAGTTTGTGTAGGATTGTATTTTTTATTTTTCTTTGTAGTTTTTTAAATGAAGAGTGGAGAAGAGCATTTTACATCTTTTAATTGGCCTATTAATTGATCCTGAACAAATAGAGCTTTTGAGTTATTTTACTAAATCCTTTCTTTAGCTTACTCATTTATATCCATTCGCAAAAAGTTTTTGGGTCACTCTCTTATAGAATCGGCATACTAGAAAAGTCGATTAGATTTTAATAATGGTGCAACTTGCTGATCCGGAAGCTTTTCATTCAAGGAATGATTCTGTATTTTTGTTCTTCACAAGGTTAAGCCATCATTGCCATCAACTCTATCTGGAGTTTTTGAACAATCTAGTCTATAACTTAGCACAAGAAACATCATATATTTATATATTTATATTGTTACATGGTGAAGGAATGCAGAGCGAATAAATAAAGTGGGAGAGTTGTGAAAATGTTATTTTGAAATTTTGTTCTTTAATTTTTAAGGGTTAGAATTTTAATGCGGAGAATATTTTGTTCAAAATTTCTAAATTTGATTTTTTTTTGGCTATTGATGAGGTAATTTCTTTGTCAACAAGATTTTGAAACGGAGCAATAATAGTGTATGCTCAAAGTAGGATAAATTGAGTTATTTCAAAATTTTAAGGAGAATATATTAAAAATTGTTGCATCTTTGAACATTCTTGGTGGTGGAGAAATATAGGGTTTAGCGTCTTAAAATTGTATAAAAATTGAACACATATAAATAAGAGGTACAATTAAAATTTTATAGTGATTCGGTTGAATTTTACCTCGTTTACTCTCTAAAGGTTCTCTTTTGGAATTCTTCTAGTAAAAGCTCCTGCACTTAGACTAAGAAGCCCTTCTCTCTTACGCGATGGAGGATAAACTTCACAAAGCTCTTCCTCTCGAAAGCCTAAACCTTCCTTTTCCAAATCGTAATGGAGGTGATGTCGCGCCCTCTTTATGCTCTTCACAATGGTGAAGATATTGCTCATGCATTCTTGTAATGATGGAGATGCCACCCCCCTAGCCTACTTGGCTAGTTACACGTATTTTTCCTTAAGACTTCTTCCCTAGAGCTTCTCTTCAATAGTCCAAAATCACATCATGGAGGATCCAAGGTGCAAGATGATTGGGTGAATCTCTCACACACACCTTGACTCCCTTAAGGATTATCTCTCAACCTCACCTTATATCTCTTCCAAGTAATTTGGACACTCTCACAAGTAAGTAAACACTTCTCCCTCTTTAAAGCTCTCTCTCATAGGAAAACCCATCTCAGGCTACTCACTTGCATCTCCTCTCATATTATGAAAAAGAATTAAATTGGACATTTTAAATCAAACCCTCATTTTCGATTCCATTTTACTGATCATATAGTATGAAGTATGTATCATATTGTTTAGTTTTTTAAACACCCATTTTTTAGTTCTATTAATTAAATTGTACAATTATTTATAGTGTTGTACGATCCTTTATATTAAATCAAAGATCATCCATGATACATTAAGGTTTGTCCACCAAATATTTTATTAAATCATATTGGATAATTTAGATTATATAATATGATTGCTGGATCAAGGGTCCAAATTAGGCAAGATTTACTAATAATTGTAAATTATGAAATCTTTCGTATAGTATGATTAGGCTAAAATTAAAATTTAAAAATTGCCTAAATTTAGTAACTTAGGTTCAATGACAGGGTTTATTCAAAATAGGCGATTATCATATACGAACTCAAGTTATATACAACACGATTAGTTACACTTGAAGTTAATTTAAATAATTTAATCAAATAACTAATTTCATATTATAGTTTAACAGTTCATATAGTATAATTTAATAGAGAATTCAAGTATTTAGTTTTCATCCCTGCTCGTGAGTTTGTGATTGATTTTCTTGCTAACATAAACCTAATTATATAAAGGACTTAAGGAAAATAAAATATAGATTTTTGTTACAAATTTAATTAGAATTATTGTTAAAATTTCTTGAGTTGGCTTTTTTGACTCAGGTCTATGTATGTTGTACATGAAATGTTTTAGCATAAAAAATATGAAATATATATTTGGAGCAATCAATAATTAAAACATGTGAAGTATTGTAGGATCCCACCAACCAAGTAACTCACCACTTGCCTCGTGAAAGGGAAGAAGCCATTACAGTGACTTTCTCACTTTCCTTTCGCTCAGGTCAAGTACCTTCATCCTTCGCACATCCATGTCCAATTACATGAATGCATATATCCACGGAGCCCTCATGTCGACCCACCATTATCAATCGTCTATTGAGTTAATCTTCTTCGCATTCTTATTTCTTTCTCCTTCTCTTTTAGGTGATCTAAAGCTTATCATAGTTTGCAAGCATCTCTTGGGCAATGATCAGCCATCGAGTTCCCTTTGCTTGATACTTGCTCATAGATTTGTCTCTCCTACTCTGCACATTTGAACTCATCAGTACGTATTCAACAATATTAAACTTGCTCAATAAAAATTGGCACCATTGAGTATGCAAAGTGATAGATCATTAGAGCTCTATAATTCCCCCTCTTCCTTAGGTAATCAAGAGGCAACACATCTTGGGTAGTTTGTGTAGGATTGTATTTTTTATTTTTTTTTAGTTGTAGTTTTTTCTATTCTTTAAAATTTTATAAATAAAGAGTGAAGAAGATCATTTTACATCTTTTTATTGGCCTATTAATTAATCCTAAACTAATAGAGCTTTTAAGTTGTTTTACTATATCTTTTCTTTAGCTTATTAATTTCTTTCCATTCTCATATAGGTTTTGGATCACTTACTTATAGAGTTGGCTTGCTTAAAAAGTCGGTAGTTATTTATGGACAAATTTGAGTTTGTAATTGTTTGATGACTATGGCGGTGGGTGGGGGGGGGGGGGGGGGGGTGAATTAGGGTTTTTAAAATTTTGATTAAAAGAAAGAAATTAAGATGTTTTTAAAGTTATTTTGAAGAGAATAAGAAATCACACTATTTTTATGAAAAAGATAAAAAAAAATAGGTGCAAGAAATGAAAATAAAAGGCACAATATCTTTATGTGGTTCGGCCCGGATTTCAATCTGACCTATGTCCATGCTAGCTAACTCTCGGGCTAGAATTCTCTAATCCCAAGTTTGCCTTGCAATCCTCATTTCTTTAAACCAAATAAGTTCTTTACAACTTAGGTACTCTCCTACACGGGCGAGTACAACCCAATCTAATTACAATTTAAATTTCACTAAGGCAAATGGCATAGATCAAGAAAATAAAAAATATAATTTGATGTAAATAATACAAGCTCAAATTATCTTGCAATAAAATGACCACAATATTTAAGGTGATCTTACAAATTAATTTTATGTAGCTCACTACTTGCAAATGGAATATTAAATTTGCTCACTTTAAGATAGTTTTATATTTTGATAAAAATATGAATAATATTTCAAATAAAATATTTTCTTGCTAATTTAAACTCTAACTCTTCAAATAAAAAAATGAATTAGATTTTAAATGTAAATCTATGATGTATTAAAGAAAATAAAAATACTTGCTTTTCTAACTTTATGGATTTAAAAGATATAATATAGAAAACTTAATATAACATTACCCTCTATTCACCAAATAATAAATATTTTTAAGAATGAAATATATGGTGAAAGCTGAAAAAAATAGCAAGTAAAGTTTTAGTGAAGGAAAGCAAACTCAAGAACTCCAAGAGATGTTACTCGGTTGTCTGTTGAAGCTTTCCAACCAAGAATTCGATATTGCAAATGAAAATAGCTCTTGGAATAAAAATCAAAGTTTCTCCTCTCAAGATTTAGCATGTAAAGAAGAAAAGAAGAATGAAAGAATTGCTAGAGATTTCCTTTTTGAGCAGCCCTTACATGAAGAGGAAGAGAGGTATTTAAAGGGAAATCATAAGTAATGCCTAATTTGAATAAAACTACTAATCTAATATTAATTTATCAACTAATAATATTATATTTGATCAAGAATTCATTTGTATTAAATATATATAAGATTCAAGTGGCTATAAAATGGCTAGAGACATGGGAAAGTAAAAAAATCTTCATATACATCACAAATAAGGCAAAAATGGCTACCCAACAAATTATATTAAAATAAAATAATGTTTGGAAATTCATTATAAATTCCAATAAGATCCAAATGATTCATATAATCTATTAATTTCTATCTATACAATCCAAGGAATTTAATGGAATAAAAATTAAACCACATTTATGTCAAAATAATATCATATTCAGTTAAATAAGAACTTATGCAAATTTTTAAATATTTAAAGATATATTGAATATTAATATAATAATATATTATAATTTATATAAAATTAATCAATTGATGTGAAACAAGTTAAATTAAAATGAATAAATAATAAAAGTTTTACCATATAAGCTTATTACCTTTATTTTTTCTAATTATATATCTTTCCATAATTGATAATAATTATGCAATCAATGAAGGTTATAAAATTTATTTAATAATAAAATCTTATAGATTTCTATATCAAGATTAATAGATAATTAATAGATATTTAGATTGTGAGCAAATCAAATCATGCAAGTATATATTAATTGACCACTAACATACTCCTACAATAATATAATGTCCTTCAAGTTGTCTGTCTTGGTCCATCTTAATCTAAACATTTGATTGAACTTGAGCTGTGCAATGTAAATCCCATAAATAATTACTATGCATATCATTACACCTGAAATACTTAGCACACAAATTAGAACATCCAAGCATATGTTTGTTATCATCAAAATATCTAAAATAGGTCATGAGGTAGATAATATCAATAGCAATATGATTAAATTTTAATAATGGTGCAACTTGGTAATTCAAAAGCTTTTAATCTAAATTAAAGGATAGATTTTGTATTTTTGTTCTTCATAAGGTTAACCTATCATTGATGGGAGCTTTTTGATTTGGGTAAATTGTTCTCAAGTGGCATTGTTTCCTACATTCAAAGAAATTAGTATTAGATAATGCTTTAAAATTTATGTTTGATTTACCATAGTTCCACTATTAATGATGCTTTTATTTTCTTTTCAAAAAGGGTTTTAGTTGATGTGTCATTAGTGCCATGCCATCATCTTTTTTAGCTGCAAAGTTGTCACTTTTTTAGTCATTTGCTTTCAGTGCCACTGCTTTATGCATTCTCTTGTCTCTTATATCCTATAATTTCTAACTCACACATTGCTCATGGACAATAAGTGAGCCTAACAGATTATCTATAGAATAAACATTAAGATCTTTTGATTTACATATGGTAGTAACCTTCGTATCATAATTACTAGAAGAAAACCATGAATTTTGTTCACTTTTTTTAGAATTTTAAAGCTCTCTATCCAAAGCATGCAATGATGTCACGATTCGAGTAAGCTAAGTGTATATATCCGAGATGGTTTCATTAGGTTTCATGCAACAAGGTTCATAATCACATAATAAGATGTTCAATAAAAATTATTTGACCTCACTAGTCCCTTCTTTTGTAATACATATCATATCCTAAATGTCCTTCCCAGTGGTATATGTATAGACTTTTATGTAATTTTATGACTTAAGAGCAGAAAAAGTAGTTTAAAAATTTTGCATTTAGTTTTGAGCTAAGTCACTGTCCGCATTGCTCCATTTATTAAATGGTACTTCAATTTTGATACCATTAATAAAACCAAATGGTGCAAAATAACCTTCTTGTACCAAAAGCCACATGCAAAAATTAATATATTACAAGAACGTAGACATACAAATTTTCCAAAAATCAAATGGTATGTTATCAAATAAAGGTGGACAAGTTATAGAATAGCCTTCTACATTATTTTTATTATTGAAATGTGCAATGAATTGTTTTTCTCAAGGTTTTCTAAAATGCTATTTATGACAATCGCTTTGATACCAATTATAAGTTCAACATAAGATGTTAAGCCTTAGTGAACTATCCCTAGGCACACCAAGTGGGGGGGGTGGGGGGATTTATTCTTTTAAAAAATACTTTAAACAAAAAATAAATTTTTAATTTTGATTGATTTTCTTATAAATATTTTAAAAATAAAATAATATTATCACCCGATGTGGAAGTAGAATAACAAAACATAATTTTTAAGCATGCCGCCAGTGTTCATCCTGAGCCGGATGAAACTCTCCTTGAGATTCATAGTTGCATTACTTATAGTTTCTTTGTTCATAGACAAAGCTAATTTGGAATTGTCTTTCATTCTAAGGCTGAAGGCTTGTATCCATGCGCTTCATATTAGCCTTGAGTTCTCTCCCAGTAATATAGCCATCCCTACCCTATCACATAAATTGTAAAAGCCTCTTAACCATTCTCTTTTGATCGCGGTGAGGGAGCAAGTCTAAATATAAAAACTACCATTGGGTTTAGGGATAATCAAGCTCAAACTAATAACTTCCACTACATCATGAAAGTTCGTTACGGATATTAAGCCCTATGAACTTAGTCCCAAGCTAACCAAGAGGGGGGGGGGGGGGGGTGAATTGGTATTTTAAAAACTCTTTTTACAAAGAAAGAAAATTGCATAAACCAAATCACACCACAGAAATAAATGCGGAATTTTAAAAGTGCGGAAGCAAAAAAATAACACAGAAATTTATAGTGGTTCGGTCGACTCAACCAACATCCACCCCTTGGAGGCACCCTCCAAGTATTGCACTACAAAACGTGACTCTCCTTTAGCCCCCACAGCTAGGCGGAGAAGCCCTTACAAGAACCTCCTTTTTGCCACCCCGGCAAGGCAGAGAACCTACCTCCTTTTGCTTCCTCCTGAAGCTGGCAGAGAACCAAAATCAAAAGCAAACTCCTTACCTCTACCGACCCTTCCACGGACGAGAAACTCTAGACGAAGATGAAGCAGAGCGATCCTTGAAGCAACCCTTGTGAATCCCCTCACAAGCTCCCCCTCACAAGATCCTCCCTCTCTCCTCTCTCTCTTTCTCTCCTCAAGGTCTTCTCAGGTCAAGGTAGCAGCCAAAAGTTCTTGAAAATGTTGAACAAGAGCTCTTAAATAGAAGAGCTTCAAAGGAGCTCATTAATTGCAAGTTGCTGACAATATCGTCCAGGCCGATCTGGACATCGGCTTGGCCGATCAGTACAAATCAAAGAAGATCGGCCTGAGCATCGCCCTGGATGCAAAACTGGACGATTGAAAATTGGCTTGATCGTCCAGGCCGATCAGTTCAAATCAGAGGAAAATCGTCCTGACAATAGCCCTGAATACGAGCTGGCCGATATTTATCGTCCTGAAGTAACTTAAGGTTTTTGAATGGATCGTCCTGGCCGATCCTGCGATCGTCCAGGACGATATGATCGTATTAATCATCCTTAATTACTCCCTTGATTTCCTGATCAATTAAGGCATAATTTGGTAATTTCGTCCAGGCCGATACGTGGATCGTCCTGGCCGATAATTTAAAATTACAGTATACCTTAATTGACTATGGCGGCTACATCTTTCTGTTTTGAGCTTATCGTCCTAGGCCGATATGTTAATGACGGCTGCCTTAATTAAGAATCCTTACTTAGACTTTCTATTTTAAGCTGATCGTCCCGGATGATATAAATATCGGCCGGGCCGATGTGGGCAAAAAATAGAAATTATAAGCCCCTCAAGTATGTGTGTGAAGGGTTACTTAGCATCAGTCTCTTTGACCATTACAAGTAGACTCAAAAGGTGAAAATCAAAAGTACAGACTGACTCAACCCTAAACCTACGCAATCTTGAACTTGGCTCCTTTTTGATCGTCCGATCTTCGATTCCTGAAAAGTTAGAAGCAACAAGTAGTCCAAGAGACATAGTGTTTGTCAATCATCAAAACATAAGCCATGAAAAATAGATTTGCAACAATCTCCCCCTTTTTGATGATGGCAAACACAAGTAGGAAAATATCTGAAAACATTCATTAGATTTTCAAAGTTACAAACAACTTTTTCTACCACACCTAAATAACTTTTCCTACCACACCTACTCTCCCTTTTGTCATCACAAAAAGAGGGTCCAAAAACACATAACGACTAAAAGTAAACAACATGAAACAAACAACAAAAAACACAGACTAAAAGAACGAGGGATCCTGATCATCAGATGGAGGTGGAGGAGGTGGCTACTGAAAGTAACTGACAAGCGTGGTAAACTGAGCATTGAACCAGGTGATGTCCTGGTCATGATGCTGCTGCTGCTGAGTAAGGAAACTGTCAAATTAGGCTAAATCCTCAGTGCGGTGCTGTTCGTAGCGGGTAATATCCTCAAAGTGTTGCTGCTCCTGTGCAGCAACGTAGGCGTCAAACCGAGTCTCCCAACGATCAAACCTCTCAATCAACTGATCAACCGGAGAGTGCTGGTGGAGAGGGACAGGATCAGGAACGGGAGCGAGAGCGGGAGCCTCCTCTTCTCTCGCCCCCTGAGGCTCTTCAGGGTGGAGACGAGTACTGTGAAGGGTGCTGAAGGAATTGTTTGAGTAGAAGGGAGTTGGGAGGTTTGGTGGAATAGGATACTGAAGTTGGTATTTGGTTTCAAGGACATAGGCTATGATGTGTCCTAAGGCTAGATTGGGTTTCCTTTTGTGGCCTGGATCACGGATTGTGGTTAAGTGATCAATGTATCAGAAAATTAGGTCCGCAGTATTAAATTCCCTATGAGCTATGATGTAGAAAGTAGTGAGTGAAAGTAGAGGGGTGATGTGGATTCGATCGCCGGCTTTTGGAATTACGGAGGTGCGAAGGACATGTTGGATTGTCCTAGCATCTTTGACTAAAGAGCTAGTCTCTCCAACATGGTAAGGTACATTGGTCTGGCGAAGGAAATGATTTGCCGTGGACCAGTCAAGATCAGGGTCAGTGGCGATTAGGTGCAGCTTATCCCCGGTGGTGGATAGCTGTAAAAGATCAACACAATCCTGATATGTGATTTTGACAGGGCGTCGATTCACATAGGAGGTCAGGGCTGTGAATGTAGGGTTGATGCGAAGGTTTGCGAAAAACTCTCGAAGAAACTCTGAATTGAAAGGGAAAGCAAGAGACAGAATGAAGCAAAGGGAGGTGTGGGCGAAAAGATCCATTACCGGGTAAGAGATGTGGGCAGGATTGATGATTCTTGAGAACAGTAATCCCACATTCTTTGTAACGATGGTAAGCGGCTTCATCTTCCGCTTTCCTGAATCGAGGGTCAATCCTTGCCCTCGAAGAGCTCCCAGAAGTTTGTCGGACGCGTTTCCCACCAGCCATAGAGAGGACTAAGCAGAAACATAAGAGGAGAAGGATGAAGAGTGAAAAATCATGGCTGGAACGACCTGACTTTAAAGAAACGGCCATATCGTCCTGGACGATCGCAGAATCGTCCAGGCCGATATGGTTCAATAATTACGTACAGGCCGATTGGTCAAAAAGGCGGTCCGATCATCTGGGCCGATCAGATATCAGCCAGGCCGATTAGACACAGGCGATCGTCCCGAGGAGTCAATTCGGACGACCGTTGAAAAAGCAGATCGTCCGGGCCAATTAGGTGTATCGTCCAAGATGATGCACAATAATTGATCGTACCTACCAAAGTTAAAATGTTTAAAATGCTTGCCATGTGTATCGTCCAGGACGAACAGTGGATCGGCCCGGCCGATTGTCCAATAATGGATCGTCCGGGGCCGAATTTAAAGATCAAAACGTACTGACACGTGGATCATCCAGGACGATCCAGTGTATCGGCCAGGACGATGCACATAACATGCATCGGCCAGATGAAATATTCCATCGGCCAGGACTTTCACCAGAGTTCGATCAAATCGTCCAGGACGATGAGTTACATCAAGCACAGAAAAGTTCAGCAGATGGATTTTGAAGAGAATTTGTCCTTTCGTCCAGGACGATAAAAATATCGGCCAGGACGATGTGACAAGGAATTGAAAACAAAGAAAAGATGGTGATGATCAAGACCCTCAAAAATAAAACAAAAAGAAAGAAGAAAAAAAAATCAAAACACAGAAAAAGAAAAACAAAAATAACAACACAAGGAAAAACGAATATTTTTGGGTTTTAATTTTTCTAATAATTTTTTATTTATTTAAAGAGGCATCATATGATAATTCTTTTCAAAAGGTTAAACTTTTAGAGTTCCAAGAGATCAAGAAGTTTAACAAATTTCAATCAGAAGAGGGTAGACCATCTGATTCTGTTAACCCTAGATCGGACATCCTTCAGGGTATAAAAATTCTTGGAAAATAGAAATCTAACTCAGAATAACTAAATAGGATAAAAAGATCCATTCAAGACTTATTTACAAATAAAATATCTCATAAATAATAAACCAAAGTAATTTTTCTCAATCATGGAAATTGAAATCAAGTCTTTGAAAGTATCACATAATCAATGAGTTTTCTAAGTTTTAAAAGTTTTACCAAAGAGAGGATAGCTTGCATTTAGTGGGCTTATTTTATGCCTCTTGTCATTTTGATTGGCTCTTTTGAGCATCTTTTGATTTGAATACACTTTTGTGTATATGACTTTCTTTTCAATTTGGCTTCATTGGCCTTTTTCCTTTTTAACTCTTGCAAGCTAAAGGCTCTTTAATATACCCTTAAAAAAAAAACTTAGTTGTGAGTATATCCTCCAAATATTAGAGAATAGGAGCTCTCTCTCTAACATAGGGAAGAACAATCCACAATACAAAATCAAAATCATGTGATAAATACAATGGCAAGACTTCAAAAGCTTGAATGATATCTAAGAACTTTGGCTATTATGCATAAGATAAATTAATGTAGCAAGATAAGAAAAAGATCTTAAATGAAAAGCCATTGGTTAAACTGAGTTTAGACTTTTATTTAGAGAAGAAAATCATACAACTAAATAAAGTCAGAAGGAGGGAAAACATCAACAGTTTACTCCCTTTAACCAATTTAGAAAAAGCTAAACACTATCTCTAAAACTCCAAAATCTAAAGGTTTGAAAAGATTCATCATATGAAAGAACAAAATTAAAGAGCAACGCGAAAATAGAACACATAAAAACAAAGAATGAAAACAACGCAAACTAGACTACCACCAAGTAAGCACAAAACTAGCACAAAAATAAAATAAAAGGAAACACAAAAACTAAACATGTCAAGCACGTGATAAAGCAACAAGTTTAAGCAATTTTGAGCTGCAAGCCTCCTTATGTCCTGTTATCCTATGCTCCCACAATGTCTTTGGTGAGAGCACTCCTGCAAAACTCAACATCAGTCAGATTTAGGAACCCAAATAGGTTTGGGATCCTTCTTAGGAAAAGTAGAATACGATGCAGGTATGGTATGCTGTGAATCATGCATCTTAGGTCTCCACACCCAATGTGTACTACGATGAATGGTGCAAGTGTGTGAGATGTGTCCTAGCATGCCACATGAGTAACATCTAACTCTAGGAAAAGGGTTTCTTAAATGGTTTGAGTTATAATGCCCCTTCCTAGGTTCTGGCTTAAGATCAAAAGTGAAAGTCATCCAATTTTTCTTATATGTATCAAAATCATTTTGAATCCTCAAGTTAGTTCTTTTTAATGCATCATTCTCAATCCTCAAATTTTTCTCAATCTCTTTAGATTTCTTAAGATCAACTTTAAGTGAGGTGTGTGAAGCTTTTAATACATTATGTTCATCAACTAATTCCAAATGCTTTTTGTTCAACTCATCAAATTCATCAAGAAGAGCCATGTGATTTGAATCAATCGTTGCATGATCTTTGAGAAAAACTTCATGCTCTTTTTGTAGATTTGAATGTTCTAATTTTAGACTAGCATGCGTCTTCTTAAGTTTTTTGTATGATGCATGGATTTTTTCACAAATTTCAAACAATTCATCATAGGTTGGTTTACATACCTCTTCCTCATCACTTTGATTTTCTCCCATGAAACACAAGTTCGTAGTCTCTTCCTCTGGTTCAGTCTCAGAGGAATCAGTACCAGATTCTGCCCAAAAACCTCTTTGGATTTTCTTCTTGTCCTTCCTTGACTTGGATTTCTCCTCACCTTTTTCCTTTTCTTTGCTTGAATGATCTTGAAGTGTAGGGCAATCGGCTCTCACATGTCCAGGTTTCCTGCATTCAAAACAAACAACATCAGAAGATCCTTTAACATGTTTATGATCCATACCTTTTCTCCAACTTTGATGATGCTTTTGTTTCTTCCTTAGAAAGCTTTTGAATTGTCTTGTGATGAAGGCAACTTCATCGCTTTCAGACCCGGAAGATTCAGAATCCGATTTGTGTGCCTTCAATGCAATTGTTTTCTCCTTTTTCTTTTCACCTGCATCAACATTTCTTTGATTCACCCATTGCTCATAAGCAATGAGTGAGCCAAGTAAAGAACTTTGTGAAAATAAAATAAAGGCATCATCAGAATAACTAGAATAAAGGTAAAAGCTCGAGAACTACTAAAGTTTCTTCTAACATGATTTGTTTTGAGTGTAGGAAACCAGGTCACCTCCGATCTGATTGCCCCGACTTATAGAGTCAATTAACTAAGGAAAAAGGAGAGGACAAAGCTAAATATAAGAAGGGGAAGATGAAGACACAAAAGATATTTTGGGCCGACTCTGCCTCAGAATCATTAGAAGAAGCAGAGGGGGAGGTAATAAATTTGTGTTTAATGGCTAACGATAATCTTAATCAATCAGATCAAGATAAGATATGTCAACTTTCATATGAAGATCTACTACTTATTTGTGAGAAAATCCATGACTCGTATAGGAAATTAAAGAAAATGCATGCAAGTCTTAATATTGAGTTTAGTACTTTACAAATTGAGCATGTTAAATTAGTTAAAAAAAATTATGAATTAGATAGAGATCACATGTACCTGCTTGATGAGTATGATGCATTAAATAAGAAGCATATTGAATTAACAGATGCACATGAATCATTAAAAAAGATGTATATTGAACTAGAAAAGGAGTTTGATAAACTAGACAAACTTGTATTGGAGTTAGATCACAATGAACATCTGTTAAAATGGGAAGTTATAGGATTGACATATCAAAATAACACATTTAAAGAAAAAATCATAGAACTAGTAAAAGATAATACATCACCCACATTAGCCCAATCAAGCAAACCCCTAACACTACATGCATCACATAACTTTAGGAAGTGGAATCACCACCCATATAGGTTAGTTAACCCATTTCTCAATGTTAGGTGCTTCTCTTGTGGCATGCTAGGTCACATAGCTCTTACATGCATGACTCACCATAGGGCACACCTGGTATGGAGACCAAAATTGTATCCATCATAGCATAGCATGCATATATCTCATTTATGCAAGCATAAGGAGGAACCCAAACTCAGTTGGGTTTCCAAATCTAACCTTTGAATGACATTGTAGGGATGCTCTCACAAAAGACTTAATGAGAGTATGTGGTACGTGGATAGTGGCTGTTCATGACATATGAGTGGAGATGAAGAAGTTCATTATATTGGAGACCAGGACTGGAGGCAAAATAAAGTTGGGAGACAACACCACCAGGAAAGTGGTGGGCTCATGTATGTTGGAAATGCTAAGAATTTTATAATTGAAATTTTGTTATTAGTTGATGGTTTAAAGCATAACTTACTAAGCATTAGTCAATTATGTGATAAAGGTTTTGACATAAATTTTCTTTCTAACAAATGCCTGATTAGCTTAAATGACAAACTTATTTTAGAAGAAAAATAAATGAACAATATTTACATGTTAAATCTTGATTGAATTGATAATTCAAATTCACTTTTCTTAAAAACAATAGTAGATGACTCGTGGCTATGACATAGGAGACTATGCCATACTAGTATGAAAATACTTAGAAACATCACTTAGAAAAAAACCTAGTTAGAGGCGTAGCTAAGTTATACTTCGACCATCTTTACGATGCCTGCTAACTAAGAAAATAAATAAAATCATCCTTTCGTTCAATCAAAGATGTGATCACTTCTAGGCCACTAGAAATCCTTCATATGGACTTATTTGGACCCGTTAGCACAGCTAGCCTAGGTGGGAAGAATTATGGATTTGTAATTGTAGACGACTTCATTAGATTCACTTGGGGTAAGATTCCTAGCACACAAGAATGAGTTGTTTTAGGAATTTAAGATTTTCTTCACTTGGATTCAACAAAAATTAGGATGTGAAATCTCAACAATCTATAGTGATCACGGTGGAGAGTTTCAAAATAACAAATTTGAATCATTTTATCAAGAGATAGGAATTGAGCATAATTTCTCAGCCCCTAGAATACCTCAGCAAATTGGAATTATAGAAAGAAAGAATAAAATCTTGGTAGAAGCTACTAGGGCAATGTTAGGTGAGTACACCCTTCCTAGATATTTTTGGGCTGAAGTTGTAAACATGACGTGTTTTGTCTTAAATAGGGTGAACATTAGATCAAAGATGAATACAACTCCTTATGAACTCCTTAAGGGTCCGACACCGAATCTTTTACACTTACAAGTCTTTGGTTACAAGTGATTTATCTTAATTAATGTCAAACTTCCCTTAGGAAAATTTGATCCCAAGTATGGTGAGGGTGTCTTCTTAGGTTATTTATCTGTAGGTAAGGCCTATAGAATCTTTAATAAGATAACCATAGTAATAGAAGAGTTTAACTATATAGTATTTGATGAATCAGATAAGGCCTCTGAATCTAAAATTGAAGAAGATGAAGTAGAGGCAATTCAAGGAGTAGAAACCATGACCATAAGAGAAAGGGTAGAACCTCAAGAAGATTTTTCTAGAGAATTGAGATACTCTTCTAGTCATCCTAAAGAATTAATTTTAGGAGACCCATCAGAAGGTTTGAGAACTAGGCACGGACTTAGGAAGGAGAGTAGTCATTTATCATTCATCACTATGATAGAACCCACGAGTATAAATCAAGCTTTAGAAGATGAATTCTAAATTCTAGCAATACAAGAAGAATTGAATCAATTCACCAGGAATGATGTTTGAGAGTTAGTCAAGAGACCTAAAGAACAGAGTGTGGTAGGAAAAAATGGGTCTTTAAAAATAAGGTGAATGACTCAGGAACCATAATAAGAAATAAGACCTAATTAGTAGCTAAGGGGTACAACAAAATTGAGGGAATAGACTTTTAGGAAACCTTTTCCCTAGTAGCTAGACTAGAAGCCATAAGGATGCTCTTAGCTTTTGCTTGCTTCAAAAGTTTCAAACTATATGAAATGGATGTAAAGAGTGCTTTTCTGAACGGGGTAATTAAGGAGGATGCTTATGTTGAGCAATCTCCTAGATTTGAAAGTTCATAATTTCCAAACCATGATATGCACCTAGAGCCTAGTACGAAGACTTAGCTAATTTTTTATGGATAGAGGATTTGTTAAGGGAAATGTGGACACTACACTCTTTTTATAAAAGGTTAAAGATGAAATTCTCATTGTTTAGATTTATATAGATGACAATCTATTTGGATCTTCAGATAAAAATTATGTGATGAATTTTGAAAAATAATGAGTAATGAGTTTGAAATGAGCATGATGGAAGAGCTTAATTATTTTCTTAGCTTTAGTATAAGATAAATGGATAATGGAACATTTCTTAGCCAAACAAAATACATTAAGGATATTCTAAAAAAATATGAAATAGATAGTGCTAAGCCCATGAACATTCCAATGAGCTATACTATTCAACTAGACAAACACCCGAATGAAAAATCAGTAGAACAAAAAAAAATTAGAGTAATAATCGAATATCTTCTCTACCTGATTGCCAGTAGACCGGATATAATGTTTAGTGTGTGCCTCTATACCTATTTTCAAGCTAATCCTAAAGAGTCTCACTTAACTATGGTCAAAAGAATCCTTAGATATCTACTAGGAACCCCGAACTTAGGAATTTAGTATCCTAGGCACAACACTTCTTTTGAAATATTAGGGTACTTAGATTTTGATTTTGCAGGATGTAGGTTAGATAGAAAAGCACCTCTGGTACTTGCCAATTCATAGGACAATCTTTATTTTCTTGGTCCAGTAGGAAGCAAAATTTAGTAGCCCTCTCTATGGATGAGGCAGAATGTATTGCAGTAGAAAGTTGTGTTGCATAAGTATTACGGTTGAAATAATAACTTCTTGATCCAGGACTACCCATAGGAACCATCCCAATCATGTGTGACAACACAAGTGCAATTTGCATTTCTAAAAATCTAATTCAACACTCCCGAACAAAATTTATATATATTATGCATCACTTCATAAGAGATCATGTAGTTAAAGGAGACATAGAATTACATCACATAGCTACAGGAGATCAATTGGCAGACATTTTCACGAAACCACTAGCCTACGACACCTTTAGCACTTTGAGGATAAGACTTGGTGTCATAGACATTAATGCATAATTAAAAAAAAAAACCAACAAAAATTACCAATAAAATTTCTCTTCTAAGGCTGTTCTTGATCATCACACACTCACCACATAAACCATAAAAAATTGACATTTTTTATGGTATTGTACGATCCATGTTTGTACTGTACGATATATCAAAACTACACAAATCATAACCCAGCCTCAATTTCATCTCTGTAGATCATACTTACGATACACATGATACTGCATGATATAGGAGGCTATTCATTCAATCCATTTGGTATGACATTATTTCACATCATACTGTTTGATATCTCCTCATCGTACTATATGATCCATGTCAGCAATGGATTGGGATGAATTAACTCCATTTGGTATGATATTATTGCTCATCGTACTATACGACATCTCCTCTTGGTACTGTATTGTCCATGTCAGTGAAATAAATGAGGATGACTTAAAGTGGGTCAGTATGATATAATAGCTATTCGTACTATACGAACACATGTTCGTATAGTATGACGCTTTTCATCAAAGGTCATTCCGGCGACCCTCAAGATGATAGAAATCCTTCTGATTGTATTATACGATAATCTTCATACTATACGAGTTAACCACCTTTTCACAATCGTTCATCCAAACAATATTATTGCCCATCGTACTGCATGATCCTTGATCGTACTATGCGATAGTTCCAAAACTCTATAAATTGGCTAAATCATAAGCTCATTTCACTCACCCTTTCTTCACCACAATTGGTATCACCTGTCTTCACGAAATGTCAAGCTCTAACAAGCGTGGTTGTCTCATCATTAGAAGCTCATCTTCCTCTCATCATCCCAACGACCATTTCTTGAATCAACAAAATGAAGAAGCCTATCGTAAATACAAGGCATGCAAAATTACTCCATCTAGGATTGTTGACCTCATTTTTGTATAAGGTCATTAAGGGACCCATCCAAATCAATCCTGATCCTAAACCAATTCAATCTCCAAATAAATCTAGACCCTAGGATCTACTCTAGACTCTAGGACTCTTCTAGACTCCAGACCTTAGGATCAATTTAGATCTTAAGTCAACCCAGACCTTAATCCAATTAAAATTTCAATCAAATCCAGATCAAATTTAAAAAGTTTAGACTCAAAGCCAAATCCAAGGTCCAAAGGTTTTGTCCTAAAGGTCTTTTTCATTGAAATTTCAAACACTTTGAAACCCAATCAAATGACCTCCGGTTCAAAGTCTGTCAGTTGCATACTGATGGGACATGTCTCTAGAGGTAACCCTCCAAATTTGAGCCTATTCTGAGGTCCCTAACCTCAGAAACTTAATTAAAATCCATAGGCTGTAAAACTTTCAAATATTTACAACCTATGCCATTGGACCTGTCACTTTGAAAATTCTGACCTTAGAGCCTTCACCAAAGCCTCTAGTCACTTCCAAACCATTAATTCTGATGTGTTGATCGATAAACTAGATTTTTCTAGACTCATCTCAGCCCCACTGGGCATGAGCCCAAAATGACCAAAATACCCCTATAGGGCTTAAATAGGGATTTCAAATCAAATGACCTCCAAATCAAATGCAACCACCTCCAACAAGTTTCAAATATCAAATTCAACCTGCTCGACCCAAACCCAGTCCCTGGGTCAACTTGGTTGACCAAGTCAACCTAGGTTGACCAAATAAGCCCTTAAGGGTCAAAATAGGCATTTTGACCAAATTGGCCTCTCCAGACCTTGGGACCACCTCCAATGGTCTCCAAATATCATTCCAAACTTGTCCAGTCCAGCCCCACCCCTTGGGTCAACCCGGTTGACCCAGTCAACCTAGGTTGACCTAATCAGCCCTTAAGGCTTTGAATGGGTCACTTTAACCCATTTGACCAAATCTAACTCTTAACCTCTCAAAATTCTTTCATTTTGACATTTCAAATATTTCTAAACCCACTTTGAGTTAGAACCTAGCTAGTTTGATCAAATCAACTTTTCAATTTTTGGTCAGAGCTCTCTAAACATGTGTTGATTCAAATCATATTTGGGCTCTAGTCTTTAAGACCAATTGCAACCTTTCTTAATGACTCCTAGCCATTATGTGGCTGCCCCCTCCTCATCAAGCATGAAGGTTGGTTGACTGGTCAACCCAGTCAACAAGCCTTCTAAAGGCTTTAAGGGGTCTAAATGCTTAAATAAGCTCAAGCCATCCCAACCCCTTTGAACCTAACTCACTCAACCAACACTCAAGACATCCCTCTATGCCACCTCAGCTCTCCACTTGGCTGTTGACTGGTCAAACCAGTCAACAAATGGTCAAAGGAGCTTCCAAATGGTTAAAACCCTTGATCAAACTTGTTAAACCCAAATCCCCTCAATCCTTTTGATCAAATCCAATTCAAACCAGCACCCATAGCTCCTCTTATTGCCACCTCACCATTGTTTGACTATTTGACCAGTCAAACGGTCAACACAATGTATTGAGTGAATTTAAGGTGATCAAATAAACTCCTTAAACTAATCCATTCCAGCTTAATTCATTCCAGCAGTTCTAACAGTCTCTGGAACCTTCTTGAAAGCCTATCATAGCCCTTGAATCCAGATCCAATGGCTTGAATCAAACCTTTGAGCTCATGTGAGAAAAAATGGGCTTTCCACCTAGGATGTACTCTTGTCCTTTAGATGCTCTGCTCCCACCTACCCCCTGGACACTTGGCAACCATCCAGGAACTTCCCCAGCTAATCCCAGCCTTCTATTCAATCTGAGGGAGTTTGAATAGGGAAATAGACTATTTTGAACCCTCATTCGATCCATAACACTCTCTCACCTCCTCAAGCCCCTCCAGTCGAGTTCTCTGCTCTTTCAAACCCTCAGCCATCCCCTCTTCAATTCCTGAGCCAAAACCACCCGTCCAAAGTTGCCGCCGGCGAGCATCCCGGCCAACCGAAGCATTTTCAGTTCAAACGCTTCTCCTGCTCGACCTATTGCATTCCAGGACGTGGATTCAACTAGGAACTTAATCGTGGACAGTCTACAAGCTCAGAGAATCCAAAAATGGTTTAATCCATCCAAAATCAAGGTGAAAAACTCAAACCCTAGGTCTAGATACACTAGATTAAATAGCTTTTTATTTAGTATATTTCAAGCTATAAAATCAAATCCCCATAATTTCTGTTCATCCGTTTAATCTATATTTAAAATTTTATTAAATTTCATTAATTATACCGAGAGAACAAGCCATAAAATGCATTCTGGGGCATTTTCGTGGTCTGATTCAGGCATTCAGTTCCTGTACCGTTGATCGCTCGATCAACAGTTCAGATCGAGCCATTCCGTGACTGCTGAGCCGCGCATACCTTTCAGTTGATCAAACAGCTGCCCGGCTTGATCCAGGCCGCACATTTAGAACCACGGGATGATCCCTCTGCCGTTGGATCTCGCTCCAACGAGATCGCACGACAGGATCTAATCCCCGCCGTTGGATGGCTTAGGCGCTCGATCGAACGGCCTGTTGCGGCTGCTGACTGGGTTTAGTAATGCTGCGTGGACCCCGGGAATTAAATGCCTATGATTGCCGGCGGCGCAATCATGGGCATTTAATGCCGCCGCCGCCGGTCTGATCAGTACAAATCAGAGGCCACCACGTGGCAACCCGAAACCAGATTAATTTAAAATGATTTAGAATTTATTTTAAATCATTTTAAATTCAAAAAAAATGTTAGAAAAATTATTTTAAAAATTAAAAGAATGTTTTATATAATAAAATTATTATAAAATTAATTAATATTTTTTTATTTATTTTAAATTGTTTAAGTACTAAATATAAAATACTTTTAAAGTAATATTTATTCAAATATGACTAAATATTTTAAGATATTTAAATATTATATTTTAAATTTCAAGATATTTTAAAAATTTCAGAATAATATTAAAATAATTAATTTGAAATTATTATTAACTTAATATATTTTATTTAATTATTTTAACTTAAGTTTTGGTTAATAATTAATAACACTTAATTTAAAATATAAAATTGAAATTATATTAAAATAATCTTGAGAATTCAAAGAACACTATTTTAAATAAATTCAGAATTTTAGAAAACATTTAATACTTAATTCAACTTGATTTAAAAAGTATTTGAATTATTAATTATTTGAATATATCAATATTTAATTAACATTTAATTAAATATTATACTAATTATTTTCAAATGACTTTGAAAAGTTAGAGATCTCTCAACTCCTTAAAAATTATTTTAATAATATTTTTAAATTATCCTATTTTAAAATTTATATCTTTATATATAAGTTTATATATATAAGTATATACATATTTTATACTATTTTAAAATTATAAATATTTAAATATCTAATTTTGAGAGATCCCTTGAGATTTTAAATCTAGATTAAGTTTATTTAAATAGAATTAATGGGGATGATTAGTGAATGATCATTTCTTGGTTCATTCACTAATCTTGATTTAATTATATGTGTTTTATTTAGTCTTTGCATGCTTAAGGTACACACACCACCTAGCCTAGGCTCTCCTAGATTTAAGGACTTGTTTGTTTGCTATTGTGTATTTATGTCATGCTTAGTCAAGGGTTAGAAACTTTGATTTGAACCTAAGTAACTTAGTGACACTAAGGACAATAATTAAGGACCTACTTGTAGAAAACTTAGAATACTCCCAATAATTTGGATTCACCTCCTATTGACTCAAAACTTTGAACTCTTGAACTTAGTGACATTCTAAGCCTTAGGGAAAATTTTCACTGGTTTTAGATATTATTAAGTCTGCTAATTAATTTCCCTAAGTTTAAGCCTTAATTAAGCCATTTTAAATCCTAAAAATATGTATAACCCCTCTAACTGACCAGTTTTCAACCCTTAACCAATGAAAATTAAAACCAAACTGATTTGACAGTAAACTTAGGCTTATTTTAATTTTAAGTGAAATTGAATATTTTATTAATATAATTAATTAATAATGATTTAAAATTCCAAAAATTTTCCAAACACTTGGGAATCTCTCCTTAGGTCATTCCTGGCCTTTGGAGCTAATTTCAAGGAGTTGGGATATCATTTGGAGCAAAATCACAAAAAGGCCCTTTAATTAAATAGTTTTAAAAATTCATTAAATAGTCAAAACTTCAAATATTCATAACTAATTCTAGAAAAATAAAACTTGAACAAACTCATTTGCATTCAACTCATAATAACTCCTAGTATTTATCAAAAATATTAAATTCTAGAAATCTATAATATTTCAGAAAGTCAACAAATTGGTCAAACCGTAGTTAAAATCTAGTTCAAAACTTCAAACCTTCGTAATAAAATGTAGAAAAATCCGATTTCAACGTACTTACTGTCTAACTGATCGTAGTAAGGTCTAGTATCTTAATAAAATACTAATTTTCCAGAAAACACTCTAAATTTAAAAGTCAATTTTTGAACCTTTAATTAAATGATTAAAATATTCCAAAAATTCATAAAACTTGAAAATCGCTCTAAAACTCCAGAATTCATTAACTAACTCTTAAAAACAGCAACCAATCAAGTTTGATTAAAATTCATTAACTTTTGAACTTTAACCAATTAAAACATTTAATTATATCGGGTACCACTAGGTAACCCAGGCCTACGACGCTGTTTACTCAGCCCCAAGGAAGGTGAAATAAACTTCACGGCCTCGGTGTGAAACAAAGGTGGTTTCCAACAAATAATTAATAATTAATTTTAAATTATTCAAAGCATTAATATTTAAACCTTAATTAAATTTCCCTTAAGCCTTTTAACCAACCAAAACCTTAAACAACTTCAATCAAATATCCCATTTAGGACATATCAAAACCGCACGACCTACCCCACACACTTTAGATGGTTTGCTAGGATCACCGACTCTAGTTTTAGGATTGGCCGATGTTTACTTTTCCGCTGTGTGCCGGGTTTTCGAGTTTTCATTGCATGTTGTTTGCTAGTTTAGACTTGATGTGTTTATTTACTTACTTGCTTACTGCACTTTGCACTATGGTTTGATTGTGCGTTAGATTTACCCCTAGGTTAGGGATGAATTATACTTATGCAATCTTATGCAGGTGGCCATGCTCATACAAGGAGCTGAAATTAAAGGGGCAATTAATAAAAAATTATATACTCTTTGCACAGGTACCTGCAGCGCTTAAGACCCCCTTTAAATAAAAAGAGCATGGCCAAGTGTGGCTAAAAAAAATGCATTTCAATTTTCATATTATAACTGCTTGGGAATATATACAACTGCTGATTATTAGGATAACCTTGTAGGATCGAGTCTAGATTTTTTAATTTTTATTAATGTAAATTTGATTTGATATGGTTGTAATTATTTAAAATGATTTGAGATTGGGATATAAATATCCAATTTGAATTCCAAAGAGGTGAAGACATCCCTAAAGGGGAGAGTCTTATTCCATTTGGAAGTCAAATTAGGATACTTTGCAAAAATCCAAAGAGGAAAGATAACACCCCGATCAAGGGGGAGTTTCTTTTCGTTTGGATATCCGGAACCGACGAATCAAGATGTTCGTGGGAAGACGAAGAAATGGACAACGAGAAGAATCCCAAATCTCAAATTCATTTGATTTAAGATTAGAAATCCGGGTTGTAGTCAGTGGTGCCCGGCCACTTTACTTTCTTGCAATTCTGTGATATAATAATAAGGGCACTTTCCTATGGACATTCAATTTGATAAATTTAATTTGATTGCGCATTAGAACTTCTATTTTTCTAGTTTTTTTTTATTTGCATGCCGCATTTGATTTAGCCTGGAATTCGAATTTAGGCTCTTAGGGGTCTGTCATAAATTCTTCTACTTTAATTAAATAAAATTTTTAAGACAAGATAGAAACTCTAAAAGGTCCTAAGAAGTAAGCTCGGACTCACCGAGGGTTTTTCATGCATTCATATTATAACTTCTCTTCCTTGTTAGGCATCTCCCCGCCTGCGGGTTCTGGCAGACCACCTGGCCTATGAGGGTGCCGATCTGTCAAGGGGATGTTATGAAATCTCTAGGGAAAAACCTATTTTCTAAGCCAAAATTTTTAAACTGCTACATATCAATTTTGCATTCAATCGAGTCGATTAGCATGCATCGCATTAGTAACAAATTAAAAAGAGTCTAATATTTAATTGCATTTATTTAGACATCAAATACCCAACATAAGTCTAAGGGGTCAATTAAGGATCTGCTCTAGATGTCGACCCCATTCATTTATACTTTTCTAATTAACATCCCTACCACTCTACAAAAAAGACCGGACTCATATTTTAAAATCGTTTAGGTGGTTTAGCTGGCTCCCCAATCCAGGCCGGGGTAAGACCAGATTCGCATTGCACTAGCTAGGTTCGGGGCACTAACTTTTAGTGCCTAATTTAGACTTAGGTTCTGAGGCTGGCTCGGGCCATAAGACCTCAACTTTTGGGAACTGAATCCCAAATTTCTAATAAAATTAACCACTCAAACTAAAAATTTCTTTCAATCAAATACAAGCCTAACACTTAGGATAGATTGAGGTGTTTCTGAAGTAATTCAGAATCTCAAAACACCTCCTACCTTTCTTCCTTTGACTCCAGAAATAATTGTTCAACATTGAACTAATCCCACTTGAAATTCTAAACCTTAACTTCCTTTGATATCGATCTTCAAAATTCGTAAATAAAATTTGTATCGCTATTTTAATCGAGAGTTTTCGTAGGAAATTTTGATTTCCTACGATGTAATTAACTACGAGGGCTTGCGCTTGTAGGAGATTTAGAAACCCAGATCTAATTTTTAAAATTGAAATTTTCAAAAATCTTTAATTAATTATTTTTGGGAAAATCCAACGATCATTATCGTCATTTTCAAACGATCGATAATGATTGATATTTTCTTTCTTCGGAGAGATATATCAATTATTATCGTAATTTTGATTATGAAATTAATGATCTTCAATCCATATTAGCTTAGCCAAATACTCGATTAAATCCTATTTTGATCTCTCGAGGTCAAATATGATTCTTCTTGGGTTTGACTATGATAATAAGGATAAAGTTAAAGTTTTGTAATCTGAACCAATTAGTGAATGATATCTTCGCCTTTTTGAGATGATATATCATTCCTAATCCTGAGTTCCATTACAGAATTAAAATTCAAAATTTAATCTTCCCAAAGATAATTAAATATTTTCAAAACTACATATACTTAAATATATTTTTTTAATCAAAACAAAAAAATGGCGACTCCGCTGGGGATAAATCTCACTCTCCATCTCTAATAGCGATATAAATTTTATTAAATCGGTAGTCTTAACTACCCTTCCCTCCGTTGGTCCCTCTTTCATTTCTCCCTTGAGAGAGCGTGGCCAACTCAATTAAGATTTGTCAAATGAGAGGTGAGTGTAGGAAACCTCCCTCTGGATTGGGCTTGGACATTTTGCCTCCAACTTGGTTGGTAGAGCGAAAGAGTCAGGCCTATCCCTTTCTAAATCTTTCTATAAATGTTAGAAACTAGCGTGCTCGGGTTACTAGTGGCATGCTAAGTTATATAACTTATAGAAAATTTCCTCAATTTTTAAGATCAAAATTCTCAATCTTTTAGTAGAGTTTTAATCCTTCCAATGTCTAGATAATCGTTACATTGTATCGTTGTATATTGAATTGTAACAATTTCAATCCGATATATACGATCAAGTGTAACATTCACTTTTAAGGTTCGTCTTAAAATTCAATTATACCGGTAGAATTAAGCTATGACATTTCATTCTTAGCCCACTGACTAGAATGAAAGAGTCAAGTAAATTCCAAATAAATATCCCCTAATTAATGTGGACCTTCTCTTGAATGAAAATTCAACACATTGAGTCCCAAAAATAAGGGGAGATTCTGCCAAAATTTTGAATTTTTAGACATCTCCTTAAAAATTAAATCAAATTAATCGTCGTTGTTATATACCTTCCTACGATAATCATCGTGGATAGCATATACAACACACAATCAAATCTTTCTGGCCAAAGTTCGCCATTAACATTTCATCCTTTAAAGGTTGAAAGAGTTAGGCTTTCTTGTTAGTCTTCCCTAAAATAGTTTGCGAACCTTTCGTTGAATGAAAATTCAACACATTGAGTTCCAAAATAAGGGTAGATGCTGCCGGATTTTTTTTTCAGATTTTCGAAACCAATTTCGAAACCACCTTCTAGTCTGTATTCTTATGCGTTTCTTACAACATTCCGATGTACTTTGACGCAATAATATAATTTCACATTCAAAGCTTCAATCCCAAAATCCTACCTTAAGTCGATCGCTAAGGTAGAACACTCGAGTTCAAAATCTCTTAGATCTTCAAAATTCAAATATTTTCTCTCGAATTCATCCAAATCAAATTCAGATTGTCGTTGTTATATATTTTCCTACAAAATCCTTTTGTAGTTGAATGTATATAACAAAAATTCAAACTCTCTTTCAATCAAAATCAAACTCTATATTCTATCATTTTATACCGGGTTATAACTCTTATAACCCGATATGTATGATAAAATATAAATTTATTTTCAAATTCAAATTCAAGTTTCTAATTTAAATCTTCTCCTTTCAAATCTCAGATAATCAAATCATCTGCAATGGCTGGCAAACTACTGTTTTCAATGGACCGTGACTTACTGGTTGAAGAGTTAGTCTATGAAAATTCAATCCAATTCGAAATAGGGTTTAAGTCCCTTAGACTGGTGATGAATGGAAATACTTTAGTGGACCTTGCTGTTGAGGGTGAGGAGGCCCCTCTAGTTCAGTTGGCCATAGGAGCTGGAAACGATGCCCCTCCTAGTCTTTGGTCTGCATTAGACATCGCTAATGCACCCAAAGAATTCCTCGAAGATGCAAAAGAATTGGAGGCTGCCGCTGCAGGCAAGGCAGTGTTTGAGAAGGGATCTTCTAGTTTTGTGACTCTTTATGGTAGTAAGAATTCCAAGAAGAACTACCTTAGAAGATTGAGAAAGAAAATCACCAAGACCAAGAAGGTGGCCGAGCTGAAGGCCTTGGGAAAAGTCGATCTTGAGGCTGCTGAGGAGCTGCCAATCCCTGCCTCTTCTCCACTCCTTAAAGGGAATCATTTTCACCCCCTCGCAGCTGCTGTAGGGGAGGAGAGAGTTACTCGGATAGCTAGCACTCCGCCTAGCCCAATAGACTATTCTGTTAAGAGAAGCAAGTTCTGAAAGCCAGGATGCTTAGAGATATCATCCATACTTGTGCTGCTCAAGTAGGGCAGACTAAGGAAAAGTATGTGAAACATTTGAAAGGAGTGATTTTACACAAACTTGAGAAAGAAGTTTTAAAAGAAGAAAAATCTGAAGCCAAGAACCTGACTCCTCAACTAGTGAGGTAGAACAAGAAATTTGTCAAACAACCTGTGTCTTCAGTCTTAGTAGATGGATACCACTGGGTACCTCGCCTCCCGTCTATAAAGACGGAGGAGATAGTATTAACTGGGTCTGGCCAGAGTCGCCCTTTTAGTGGTAGACCACCGACCCCACCTTCAAAACTATCAAAGCTGGCCCCAGTAATAGCAAAGTCTAAAGAAGTCTTTAAAGAGACGAAACCAGTTGATGTTAAGGGCAAGAGGCCCATGTCGCCAGAAGAATCATGTGCAAGAAGAAAGTTCAGTAGATGTATTGGAATTCAATTCAGGGAACCTCAAATTCAGATACCAGTTGAACTCCCTCGACTCCCAGTTCAGGGATGTGAGGACTCTGTTCGTGTTGATGTTGGAGCCCCCGCTATTCAAGCACCTCCACCACCAATTAAGATAGATGTCCCTCACCCTACTGAGGATGTCACCCTTACGACTACCGACCCCGGGACAGTCGGAGGGGAGGAGACGGCCCAAGATCCTGATCAAGAGATGTTAGATCAATTGGTTAGCAAAGAAATCACTGAAGAAGATGTCAAGATTAGTAACATTTTTGATAAGTTAGATGTGAAAGAATATGACCAAGTGATGAATTATGATGGATATCTACCCATTTATACTGAAGCAATAGATGGGAGGCCGGTTGAGGAAGTAGTACAAGAAATCAGGGATATCCTTAAGAAAAAGGCTGTTGAAGAATTTAATCTGGATGAAGATGACTTGTTAGTTGACGAGGAGCCAGTAGCGGATGTCCACATGGTTGAAACTCGTGCGTCAGCTAAAGATGCTGAGCCTTCTAAGCACCATTCTGGAAAGGAGGAAGAGTCAGCAGCAGTCGACTCAGATTCAGACAGTTCTGTCAGATTGAAAGAGAAGGATGAGTATATTAAAAATCTTGAAAGAAATGTTGAGGAGATGATGATTAGAGTTGAACAGATGCAGAGTCAGCTTTTGCAATCACAGCAGTTGAGACCCGAGCAGTTGTAGCCCACAGTACTTACTACGGGCGAGCACAGCAAGAAGGCTGATTCTAGTTTCAAGCTTCCAGAAGTCACTTCTCCACCAGAAAAAGATATCCGTCAGATGATCGAAACCCAGGTAAGGGAGGCCTTAGCCCATTCACAAGGAACTGTATCTATTCCAAAGGGTAGACCCTACTCTGAGGAGTATGATTTGGTTCCTTATCCAAAGGGTTTTGTGCCACCTTCTTCCAAAGTTTTTAGCGGCTTAGAAAACCCAAGACAGCATCTGGCCCATTTCCAAGCAAGCTGTTGCAATGTAGGAGGGTCGGATGCTCTACTCTTTTGCCAGTTTGTGAGTAGTTTGTCCGGTATTGCTTTTGAGTGGTACGCAGATCTACCAAACGGTTCAGTAAAAACTTTCACAGAGCTCGAGGGTCTTTTTTTAAAGAGATTCTCAGGAGCTCAACAACGTGTAACCATTGGTGATCTCGTCATCGAAAAATAAAAGCCGGGCGAGTCTTTAGTCGACTACATCTTGAGGTGGCGAAACCTCTCGATGAAATGTGAACCCCAACTGCAAGAGCAACATGTAGTGGAGATTCTTCTAAAGAACATCCACGGGCCTATTGCTTTTCTGTTAAAGGGGTTTACAATCAAAACCTTTGAGAAGCTTCTTAACAAAGCTAGTAATCTACAAGAAGAGGCTTCCAAAATGCCATTCTTGAAGGATTCTACTGAAGATAAGAAGGTTAGTAAACCGTTGAAATCCTTTGAAAAGAGGGCAGCAACGGTTTCAGCAGTCGACAAGGGGAAGAAGCCGGTCACCATTCAATCAAGTAATTCTATTGTTCAGCAGACTCAAAAACCTCAACCGTTTCAGGTAACTTCTCAACCTATTAGAGAATATCACCAGCCTACTTTTGAAGAGAGATTGGCTCGTTCATATCCATTCAAAAGGGAGTCGGTGAAGAAAATTTTTAAGAGCCTTCTAAAGAAGCCAGATTTTCGATTGCCGGAGGCCAAGAAGCCGGAAGAGGCAAATAAAAAGGATGATCCAACCTTTTGCCCCTACCATCGCATGTTGGGCCACACAATCGAAGACTGTATAGTCTTTAAGGACTGGCTCGAGAAAAAACTTTCGTCAAGGTAATATTATAATTCCAAAGGAGTACTTGGTCAATCCGGATCAGGGATCTGTCAAATCTATCTCAGGTAATAATTCTAATCTTTCTTTGTCCATTGAAGATGGTTGGGATATAGTACTATCCCGGGCATTTAAAAAGTCGATTAACCAATCTTTTCGTCTTTCTCAACAGTTACCGATGAGAGCCCGGGGCCCGATCTGGGAGGTTGAGCTGGAGGCATCACAAGAGGATGTTGGGACGATTTCCTCTCCAGTAGTTATATGAACTACTGTATTAAATAAAAATGAAAAGAGTGAACCTTCTGTAAAGAGGAAATTTGTTGATGAGAGATGTGTACAAGTGGTGGATGGTGGCTCAAAACCATTAGCCCCACTAAAGTTATCTGACTTTTACTTTGCCCCATCAAAGGCAAAGGGTCAAAAATTAAATAAAAAGAAAGATCCTTCTGCAAATATTTTGATGATTAGTGTTGAGAATGAAATTTTAAATGACTATTTCGTTGAAAATAACCCGGAGCCAGCTGAGGACAATCAAGAAGTTCAAAAACTCAGCTCTCCGGATTTGACCCTTCAAGGAGAAGATGAATTTGATATCTTATCAGATGGTGATACCTCTGAAATTAACTTTCAAGGGAGTCCCGTCGTGATAGACTTTTTGGATTCAGATTCTCATTCAGAAAATGACAATTAACCGCCCAAGGAGAGCGTAAACCTCCCTGTAGTTAGTCCTTCTAATGAAACCGTGCAAGTGTAACAGCGTGGTGGCAAGGTTTTACCCCCTAGGCTTCCCCCACAGGAAAAGGGAAAACAAGTTGTTTCCACTGATTCGATTCTAGTCCCTGCTCAACAATCAAACTCTCCTACAAATCCACCGGGTCCAGATGTTAATGTTCCAAGCGTCGATTACAACGTCTTAGCTCACCTTAGGAAGTTGCCTGCTAAGTTGAGCATCTACGATGCCCTTGTCCTTTCAAAAGAGATGAGGGAAACTCTAATCAAAGCACTTCTCGACCCCGAGATCTGCTTAGCTCAACTCGCTTCAACTTCCGAGGAAGAAGCTTTATACTTCAAAGAAATCCCAGGAGTTACCTTCTCCGATGAAGATCTACTCCTTGGAACTGCCGATCACAATCGCCCACTTTACATCACTATAAATGTGGAAAAGTTTAAATTGTCAAGAGTTCTTGTTGATCCGGGTGCATCGGTCAACATGATGAACATAAAGACTCTCGCATACCTTAGAGTTGATACTAGCAAGCTCTCAACCGACAAGTTGGTGCTTCGTGGGTTCAACGAAAAAGGCGAGAAGGCTTTAGATTCGATCACACTTCTTCTAGAGATAATAGAGTTAAAAACTGAAGCAAAATTTCATATAATTGATTCGGCTACGTCCTTTAATGCACTCCTAGGTAGGCCATGGATCCATGAATATAGGATGGTTCCTTCCACCCTCCATCAATGCATCAAGTACTAACGAGATGGCATTGAGTTTGAAATCAAGGGTGATTTGCAACCATTCTCTATTTACGAGATCGGGATCTATGAGGATGCTGCGTACTATGTTCCCAAAGGGTCCACTACCAAATCTAAGGTAGAGATCAATGTTAAGGAAGATAAGAAAGAAAATCATAGTTCAAAAGCAATTCAAGAGCTGAGAAAAGAAAACATCAAGAGTACAAAAGAACAAAATTCAAGTAGTGAAGGTGATGTCGAGCACGTAGTCTTTAGGCCTCCAAGTAATTTGCCTCAAAGAGGTGGAAGGATGGCCCAAAGAGCACGTGGCCGAGGCTGTGTTTTAACTGAAAGAAGGAATACCCCGATGTATATCGAACTTGAATCAAGTTCTGATGAAGAACCAAGAAAGAGGGGTGACAGAATTGCTTTTGACTACAAAAAATCCAATCTTCTCCAAAGTTTGATCTCACTTTAGATTCGGATAGTGATCTGGAGGGTAATAATTCTAAACCTCAAAGTAATGAGCCTGAATTGAGTATGTATGAAAAGCTTAATGGGGTAGTTAAATCCTTAGCCTTAACCCCACTGTCCACTGACAGAGTCTCAGGGTTAGTAACTAAGGATTCCCCTAACTTAGATGGAGAAGTAAGGAAAGTCCAGAGGTTCTTCCCTGGTACCTCCTCCTCAAGGAATGAAGGTGATGTAATCCTTGAAGAGGCAGATTTCAACGAGTTAATGGAATTACCTTTTGGCTACTTTCCTCTTGGTGTTAAAGCACTTATCTCTAAAGGTTTTGCTCCGAGTCAATGGACTAAGGGTCAAGCTAGATACCACCAAAGTATTTGGAATTCCAAATTCAATAAAAATTGGATGAGTGGTATCGGCTTTGGTACCGTTAGTTTGTTTGACGATGATGAATATTGCTTGATGATAACCATCCATCTCGAATCTGAAAGTGTCCCTACTGAAGTCATCGATTCGCTTGACAGACTTTGTTTGGAGACCTTAGATGATTCAGATGAAGTTCAAATTCGGGATGCACCCCCTGAATTTGAAAAAGAAATTAAATCGACAGTTGATGAACTTAAAGAAATTAACCTTGGAACAGAGGATGACCCTCGCCCCACATTCATAAGTTCTTTGTTGAGTGAGGACGAGTCTAAGGATCTAATTCAACTTCTATCCGAGTTTAAGGACTGTTTCGCTTGGACATACGACGAAATGCCGGGCTTGTCCGCCGATATAGCAGTTCATAAATTTGGAATCCGGCATGATGCCATTCCTGTCAAACAAGCTCCACGATGCATGCGTCTGGAGATCGAACAACAAGTCATTTCTGAAGTTAAGAAATTGGCCGAAGCTGGATTTATCCGGGAGGAGCAATATCCTTCTTGGGTAGCCAGCGTTGTGCTCGTTCGAAAGAAAAATGGTCAAATTCGGGTCTGTGTTGACTATAGAGACCTGAATAAGGCATGTCCTAAGGATGAATTTCCTTTGCCAATTCCAGAACTAATGGTGGACATCGCCTCCTCGCATATTATTTTCTCCTTTATGGATGGCTCGTCTGGTTATAATCAAATTAAGATGGCCCCAGAAGATGAGAGAAACACTGCATTCAGAAGTCCTATAGGGATCTTTTGTTATAAAGTGATGCCATTTGGTCTTAAAAATGCCGGTGCAACCTACCAGCGGGCTATGACTCGAATCTTTGACGACTTAATCCACAACCAAGTCGAATGCTACATCGTCGATTTAGTTGTCAAGAGAAAAGTTAAAGAGGCTCATCTTTATGACTTAAGAATCATCTTCGAGCGGTTGCGCCGCTACGATCTTAAGATGAATCCCTTGAAGTGCGCCTTCGGTGTCACATCAGGGAAATTTCTAGGTTTCGTAGTAAGGCACCGTGGAATTGAAATTGATCCTGCTAAAATTGAAGCTATCTTAAATATGCCGCCCCCTAGGAGCCTTACTCAACTAAGGTCTCTTCAAGGTAGACTGGCGTATATAAGAAGATTCATTTCCAATCTTTCCGGAAGATGTCAACCATTCTCGGTCCTCGCTAAAAAGGATGCCAAATTCATTTGGGACGAGAAATGTCAATCTGCTTTTGAAAATATTAAACAATACCTGACAAATCCACCAGTCTTGGCAGCCCCTATTCCGGGGAGACCTCTAATACTTTACACTGCGGCCCTTGACGAGTCTCTCGGGGCCCTCCTTGCTCAAGTCAATGACGAAGGGAAAGAGAACGCTCTCTACTACCTAAGTTGGAGACTTCTACCAATAGAAATTTGGTATCCAACGATTGAGAAACATTGTCTTGCCTTAGTCTTTGCAGCTCAAAAACTAAGACATTACATGCTTTCTCATCAAATAAACTTAATTTCTAGTTTCAACCCCTTGCAATACCTTATGACCAGGCCTACGTTGACAGGACGTTTGGCTCATTGGTCTATGATATTTCTCCAATTTGAAATCACTTTCATTCCCCTGCATGCTGTGAAAGGGCAGGCCGTCGCCGACTTCCTTGCAGCACACCCGTTGCCGGCGGAATCTCCTCTAAATGATGATTTACCTGATGAGCAAATCATGAGTTTTGAGAAAGCCACTACTGAAACCTGGGAAATGTATTTTGATGGTGCTGCGTCCTCTCAATGGGGCAAAACACCTGAATCTACTATTCCCGGGAAAGCCGGAGTCGGCCTGGTATTCATAACACCAGATAAGGGAATGATGTACTTTTCCTACCACTTATCAGAACCTTGTACGAATAATGAAGCTGAGTACGAAGCTCTGATAACTGGCCTGGAACTTACAATTTTGATGGAGATTAAAGAGATTAAAATCTTTGGTGACTCTCAACTGGTGATCAACCAGATTGCTGGGACCTATAAGGTTTTGAATCCTAAACTCCTGAAATACCATCAATACACCTGTCACTTGCTTGAGAAAATTCCAATTGTAACTATATATAGGATTCCCCGGGGAAGCAATTCTTCGGCGGATGCCCTCGCAAAGCTTGCAAAGGAATTTGCCTGTCCAGAAGAAGATTCCATCCCTATAGAGGTGCAGGGTCGTCAAGTCCTGTCTCCTATAGATTTGGAGTACATCAACAAACAAATTTTCCAAGTCCTTTCTACCTCTTTAGCAGTCGATGAAGAAGCAGATTGGAGACAACCGATAATTGAATACCTTCAAGAAGGCAAGCTCCCTCATGAGAGATCCCTTGCCCATCAAATCAAGAAACGTGCCCTATCCTACGCACTAGTCAACAATATGTTGTACCGACGATCGTTTGGTTAGATGTGGCTCCGTTGTTTATACAAATGTGAGGCCCTGAAGATCGTTAACGAAGTCCATGCTGGACTGTGCGGTGCTCATCAATCAGGTCCTAAGATGAAAATGAAGATCAAAAGACTTGGATACTACTGGCCTACAATGATTGACGATTGCATGAAAATTGCAAAGTGTTGTCATCAGTGCCAAGTACATGGTGTGGTTTTACATTAGCCGCCTAACGTGTTGGATCCCACGATAGCTTCGTGGCCCTTCGAAAGTTGGGGTACGGATATCATTGGGCCAATTGACCCTCCTTCTTCAAAGGGTCATCGCTTCATTTTAGCAGCGACTGATTATTTTTCAAAATGGGCGGAAGCAGTCCCATTAAGAAATGTAACATCACATCATAATGAAATTCTTCCGTGACCATATCATATATAGATTTGGCGTTCCGCACAGAATCATATCCGATAATGGGTCCGCTTTCAAGTCTACAAAGATCAATAATTTTTTAAATCGCCATGGTATTGATTGGAGATACTCAACAATCTATTACCCACGGGCTAATGGATTGGCTGAGGCCTTCAATAAAACTTTGGTTCAAATTATCAAAAAGACCCTCGATGATAATAAACGTCAGTGGGATGAGAGGTTAGTGGAAGCTTTATGGGCCTACAGGACCACTTATCGAACTCGACCCAATCCACACCGTTTGCACTAGTGTATGGATCTGAGGCCGTACTCCCTCTCGAAGTTCAAATCCCTTCACTCAGAATTACAATTCAGAACTAGATAACAGCTCAACAAAATGCATAACTCCGTTTGGAAGAACTTGAAAGCCTTGAAGGACGTCGTCTTCAAGCTCAGCAAAATCTAGAGTTGTACAAAGACCGAATGATTCAAGCTCACGATAAGTTAGTGCGACCTAGAATCTTCCAAGTAGGCGACTTGGTCTTGGTTCTTCGGAGGCCTATCTTAACGCACCGAAAGCTCGGTGGAAAGTTTGAACCAACTTGGGAAGGACCCTTCGTAGTGGAAACAACCTACGAAGGAGGCTCGTATCAGCTAGTGGATTATTAAGGAAATCACCCAATGCTTCCTGTAAACGGGCGTTTCCTTAAGAAATACTATGCTTGATGTAGCTCAAATTTTCAATCAATAAAATCTTCAAGTTTCAATCAATTTTGTCCAATTCTCTTCAAATCTTTTTAAAGTTTAATACATTGCATCTCTTTCTTAAGGCTAAGAAGTGATTCTTCAGATCTTCTTGTCTTAAGTTCAAGCCTTTTAATGATGGAGTATGCCTTTTGTGGCACCACCCTAAAATTCAAATCTCGATTTTGATCTTATATAGAGCAAGTTTCCTCTATATACGATCTTTCAAACTTGATCACATGTGTAAAGCAAGTTTCCTTTCCACATGATCAATCCCGATCCGATCATCCGTAGAGCAAGTTTCCTCTACCCATGATCATTTTAATATTGATCTTATATAGAGCAAGTTTCCTCTATATACGATCCTTCAAGCCTGATCACCTGTGTAAAGCAAGTTTCCTTTGCACATGATCAATCCAGATCCGATCATCCATAGAGCAAGTTTCCTCTACGCATGATCATTTTAATCTTGATCATATATAGAGCAAGTTTTCTCTATATACGATCTCGCAAATATGATCTTTTATGTAAAGCAAGTTTCCTTTACATATGATCAATCCTGACCCGATCATCCGTAGAGCAAGTTTCCTCTACCAATGATCATTCCAGATCCCAATCTTATATGGAGCAATCTTCCTCTATATATAATCTTTCAAACCTGATCCCTTGTGTAAAGCAAAGTTTCCTTTACATATGATCAATCCAGATCTGATCTGTCATGGGAAGCAATGTTTCCTTCCCACAAAATCTCTAGTTTTCTCTTTTCTAAGGACATATATGAGTCATCGTGCTTCCTCTCCTTAGGACTAGATCCACTAGTGGTAGAGCACGCCCTTCGTGGCATTACCCTAGTATCAAATTTTAAATTCAGCCTTTTATAGTTAGGAATCCTTCCTTTCTGTACGATCACTCAGATTTTCTTTTCCCCAGGGATAGATTTCATTTATCATTAGGATCAAAATCCAGACTTGACCTTTTAACTCGGTCAATGCCAATATGTGCAATAGAATTTCATTCTATTACACATATTGGGGGTCCATTTGTTGACCTCATTTTTGTATAAGGTCATTAAGGGACCCATCCAAATCAATCCTGATCCTAAACCAATTCAATCTCCAAATAAATCTAGACCCTAGGATCTACTCTAGACCCTAGGACTCTTCTAGACTCCAGACCTTAGGATCAACTTAGATATTAAGTCAACCCAGACCTTAATCCAATTCAAATTTCAATCAAATCCAGATCAAATTTAAAAAGTTTAGACTCAAAGCCAAATCCAAGGTCCAAAGGTTTTGTCCTAAAGGCCTTTTTCTTTGAAATTTCAAACACTTTGAAACCCAATCAAATGACCTCCGATTTAGAGTCTGTCAGTTGCATACTGATGGGACATGTCTCTGGAGGTAACCCTCCAAATTTGAGCCCATTCCGAGGTCCCTAACCTCAGAAACTTAATTAAAATACATAGGCTGTAAAACCTTCAAATATTTATAACCTATGCCACTGGACCTGTCACTTTGAAAATTCTGACCTTAGAGCCTTCACCAAAGCCTCTAGTCACTTCCAATCCATTAATTCTGATGTGTTGATCGATAAACTGGATTTTTCTGGACTCATCTCAGCCCCACTGGGCATGAGCCCAAAATGACCAAAATACCACTATAGGGCTTAAATAGGGATTTCAAAACAAATGACCTCCAAATCAAATGCAACCACCTCCAACAAGTTTCAAATATCAAATCAAACCTGCTCGACCCAAACCCAGACCCTGGGTCAACCTGGTTGACCAAGTCAACCTAGGTTGACCAAATAAGCCCTTAAGGGTCAAAACAGGCATTTTGACCAAATTGGCCTCTCCAGACCTTGGGACCACCTCCAATGGTCTCCAAATATCATTCCAAACTTGTCCAGTCTAGCCCCACCCCTTGGGTCAACCCGGTTGACCCAGTCAACCTAGGTTGACCTAATCAGCCCTTAAGGCTTTGAATGGGTCACTTTAACCCATTTGACCAAATCTAACTCTTAACCTCTCAAAATTCTTTCATTTTGACATTTCAAATATTTCTAAACCCACTTTGAGTTAGAACCTAGCTAGTTTGATCAAATCAACTTTTCAATTTTTGGTCAGAGCTCTCTAAACATGTGTTGATTCAAATCATATTTGGGCTCTAGTCTTTAAGACCAATTGCAATCTTTCTTAATGACTCCTAGCCATTATGTGGCTGCCACCTCCTCATCAAGCATGAATGTTGGTTGATTGGTCAACCCAGTCAACAAGCCTTCTAAAGGCTTTAAGGGGTCTAAATGCTCAAACAAGCTCAAGCCATCCCAACCCCTTTGAACCTAACTCACTCAACCAACACTCAAGACATCCCTCTATGCCACCTCAGCTCTCCACTTGGCTATTGACTGGTCAAACCAGTCAACAAATGGTCAAAGGAGCTTCCAAATGGTTAAAACCCTTGATCAAACTTGTTAAACCCAAATCCCCTCAATCCTTTTGATCAAATCCAATTCAAACCAGCACCCATAGCTCCTTTTATTTCCACCTCACCATTATTTGACTATTTGACCAGTCAAACGGTCAACATAATGTATTGAGTGAATTTAAGGTGATCAAATAATCTCCTTAAACTAATCCATTCCAGCTTAATTCATTCCAGTAGTTCTAACAGTCTCTGGAACCTTCTTGAAAGCCTATCATAGCCCTTTAATCCAGATCCAATGGCTTGAATCAAACCTTTGAGCTCATGTGAGACAAAATGGGCTTTCCACCTAGGATGTACTCTTGTCCTTTAGATGCTCTGCTCCCACCTACCCCCTGGACACTTGGCAACCATCCAGGAACTCTCCGAGCTAATCCCAGCCTTCTATTCAATCTGAGGGAGTTTGAATACGGAAATAACCTATTTTGAACCCTCATTCGATCCTTAACACTCTCTCACCACCTCAAGCCCCTCCAGTCGAGTTCTCTGCTCTTTCAAACCCTCAGCCATCCCCTCTTCAATTCCTGAGCCAAAACCACCCGTCCAAAGCTGCCGCTGGTGAGCATCCCGGCCAACCGAAGCATTTTCAGTTCAAATGCTTCTCCTGCTTGATCTGTTGCATTCCAGGACGTGGATTCAACTTGGAACTTAATCATGGACAGTCTACAAGCTCAGAGAATCCAAAAACGGTTTAATCCATCCAAAATACAGGTGAAAAACTCAAACCCTAGGTCTAGATACACCAGATTAAATAGCTTTTTATTTAGTACATTTCAAGCTATAAAATCAAATCCGCATAATTTTTGTTCATCCATTTAATCTATATTTAAAATTTTATTAAATTTCATTAATTATACCGAGAGAACGAGCCATAAAATGCATTCTGGGCGTTTTCATGGTCTGATTCAGGCATTCGGTTCCTGGACCGTTGATCGCTCGATCAACGGTCCAGATCGAGCCATTCCGTGACTGTTGAGCCACGCATACCTTTCGGTTGATCAAACAGCTGCCCGGCTTGATCCAGGCCGCACATTTAGAACCACGGGATGATCCCTCCGCTGTTGGATCTCGCTCCAACGAGATCGCACTACAGGATCTAATCCCCGCCGTTGGATGGCTTAGGCACTCGATCGGACGGCCTGTTGCGGCTGCTGACTGGGTTTAGTAATGCCGCGTGGACCCCGGGAATTAACTGCCTATGATTGCCGGCGGCGCAATCATGGGCATTTAATGCCGCCGCCGTCGGTCTGATCTGCGCAAATCAGAGGCCACCACGTGGCAACCCGAAACCAGATTAATTTAAAATGATTTAGAATTTATTTTAAATCATTTTAAATTCAAAAAAAATGTTAGAAAAATTATTTTAAATATTAAAAGAATGTTTTATGTAATAAATTTATTATAAAATTAATTAATATTTTTTTATTTATTTTAAATTGTTTAAGTATTAAATATAAAATACTTTGAAAGTAATATTTATTCAAATATGACTAAATATTTTAAGATATTTAAATATTATATTTTAAATTTCAATATATTTTAAAAATTTCAGAATAATATTAAAATAATTAATTTGAAATTATTATTAACTTAATATATTTTATTTAATTATTTTAACTTAAGTTTTGGTTAATAATTAATAACACTTAATTTAAAATATAAAATTGAAATTATATTAAAATAATCTTGAGAATTCAAAGAACACTATTTTAAATAAATTCAGAATTTTAGAAAACATTTAATACTTAATTCAACTTGATTTAAAAAGTATTTGAATTAATAATTATTTGAATATATCAATATTTAATTAACATTTAATTAAATATTATACTAATTATTTTCAAATGACTTTGAAAAGTCAGAGATCTCTCAACTCCTTAAAAATTATTTTAATAATATTTTTAAATTATCCTATTTTAAAATTTATATCTTTATATATAAGTTTATATATATAAGTATATATATATTTTAAACTATTTTAAAATTATATATATTTAAATATCTAATTTTGAGAGATCCCTTGAGATTTTAAATCTAGATTAAGTCTATTTAAATAGAATTAATGGGGATTATTAGTGAATGATCATTTCTTGGTTCATTCACTAATCTTGATTTAATTATGTGTATTTTATTTAGTCTTTGCATGCTTAAGGTACACACACCACCTAGCCTAGGCTCTCCTAGATTTAAGGACTTGTTTGTTTGCTATTGTGTATTTATGTCATGCTTAGTCAAGGGTTAGAAACTTTGATTTGAACCTAAGTAACTTAGTGACACTAAGGACAATAATTAAGGACCTACTTGTAGAAAACTTAGAATATTCCCAATAATTAGGATTCACCTCCTATTGACTCAAAACTTTGAACTCTTGAACTTAGTGACATTCTCAGCCTTAGGGAAAATTTTCACTGGTTTTAGATATTATTAAGTCTACTAATTAATTTCCCTAAGTTTAAGCCTTAATTAAGCCATTAAATCTTTTGGAAAATGCAATAAATCCATTTTAAATCCTAAAAATATGTATAACCCCTCTAACTGACCCGTTTTCAACCCTTAACCAACGAAAATTAAAACAAAACTGATTTGACAGCAAAATTAGGCTTATTTTAATTTTAAGTGAAATTGAGTATTTTATTAATATAATTAATTAATAATGATTTAAAATTCCAAAATTTTCCCAAACACTTGAGAATCTCTCCTTAGTTCATTCCTTGCCTTTGGAGCGGATTTCAAGGAGTTGGGATATCATTTGGAGCAAAATCACAAAAAGGCCCTTTAATTAAAGAGTTTTAAAAATTCATTAAATAGTCAAAACTTCAAATATTCATAACTAATTCTAGAAAAATCAAAATTGAACAAACTCACTTGCATTAAACTCATAATAACTCTTAGTATTTATCAAAAATATTAAATTCTAGAAATATGTAATATTTCGGAAAGTCAACAAATTGGTCAAACCATAGTTAAAATCTAGTTCAAAACTTCAAACCTTCGTAATAAAATGTAGAAAAATCTGATTTCAACGTACTTACTGTCTAACTGATCGTAGTAAGTTCTATTATTTTAATAAAATACTAATTTTTCAGAAAATACTCTTAATTTAAAAGTCAATTTTTGAACCTTTAAATAAATGATTAAAATATTCCAAAAATTCATAAAACTTGAAAATCGCTCTAAAACTCCAGAATTCATTAACTAACTCTTAAAAATAGCAACCAATCAATTTTGATTAAAATTCATTAACTTTTGAACTTTAACCAATTAAAACATTTAATTATATCGGGTACCACTAGGTAACCCAGGCCTACGAGGCTGTTTACTCAGCCCCAAGGAAGGTGAAATAAACTTCACGGCCTCGGTGTGAAACAAAGGTGGTTTCCAACAAATAATTAATAATTAATTCTAAAATATTCAAAGCATTAATATTTAAACCTTAATTAAATTTCTCTTAAGCCTTTTAACCAACCAGAACCTTAAACAACTTCAATCAAATATCCCATTTAAGACATATCAAAACCGCACGACCTACCCCACACACTTTAGATGGTTTGCTAAGATCACCGACTCTAGTTTTAGGATAGGCCGGTGTTTACTTTTCTGCTGTGTGCCGGGTTTTCGAGTTTTCATTGCATGCTGTTTGCTAGTTTAGACTTGATGTGTTTATTTACTTACTTGCTTACTGCACTTTGCACTATGGTTTGATTGTGCGTTAGATTTACCCCTAGGTTAGGGATGAATTATACTTATGCAATCTTATGCAGGTGGCCATGCTCATACAAGGAGCTGAAATTAAAGGGGGCAATTAATAAAAAATTATATACTCTTTGCACAGGTACCTGCCGCGCTTAAGACCCCCTTTAAATAAAAAGAGCATGGCCAAGTGTGGCTAAAAAAAATGCATTTCAATTTTCATATTATAACTGCTTGGGAATATATACAACTGCTGATTATTAGGATAACCTTGCAGGATCGAGTCTAGATTTTTTAATTTTTATGAATGTAAATTTGATTTGATATGGTTGTAATTATTTAAAATGATTTGAGATTGGGATATAAATATCCAATTTGAATTCCAAAGAGGTGAAGACATCCCTAAAGGGGAGAGTCTTCTTCCATTTGGAAGTCAAATTAGGATACTTTACAAATATCCAAAGAGGAAAGATAACACCCCGATCAAGGGGGAGTTTCTTTTCGTTTGGATATCAGGAACCGACGAATCAAGATGTTTGTGGGAAGACGAAGAAATGGACAACGAGAAGAATCCCAAATCTCAAAGTCATTTGATTTAAGATTAGAAATCCGGGTTGTAGTCAGTGTTGCCCGGCCACTTTACTTTCTTGCAATTCTATGATGTAATAATAAGGGCACATGCCTATGGACATTCAATTTCATAAATTTAATTTGATTGATTTGTTTAATTTGATTGTGCTTTAGAACTCCTATTTTGCTAGTTTTTTTTTTATTTGCATGCCGCATTTGATTTAGCCTGGAATTCGAATTTAGGCTCTTAGGGGTCTGTCAAAAATTCTTCTACTTTAATTAAATAAAATTTTTAAGACAAGATAGAAACTCTAAACGGTCCTAAGAAGTAAGCTCGGACTCCCCGAGGGTTTTTCATGCATTCATATTATAACTTCTCCTCCTTGTTAGGCATCTCCCCGCCTACGGGTTCTGGCAGACCACCTGGCCTATGAGGGTGCCGATTTGTCAAGGGGATGTTATGCAATCTCTAGGGAAAAACCTATTTTCTAAGCCAAAATTTTTAAACTGCTACATATCAATTTTGCATTCAATCGAGTCGATTAGCATGCATCGCATTAGTAACAAATTAAAAAGAGTCTAATATTTAATTGTATTTATTTAGACATCAAATACCCAACATAAGTCTAAGGGGTCAATTAAGGATATGCTCTAGATGTCGACCCCATTCCTTTATACTTTTCTAATTAACGTCCCTACCACTCTACAAAAAAGACCGGACTCATATTTTAAAATCGTTTAGGTGGTTTAGCTGGCTCCCCAATCCAGGCCGGGGTAAGACCAGATTCGCATTGCACTAGCTAGGTTTGGGGCACTAACTTTTAGTGCCCAATTTAGACTTAGGTTCTGAGGTTGGCTCGGGCCATAAGACCTCAACTTTTGGGAACTGAATCCCAAATTTCTAATAAAATTAACCACTCAAACTAAAAATTTCTTTCAATCAAATACAAGCCTAACACTTAGGATAGATTGAGGTGTTTCTGAAGTAATTCAGAATCTCAAAACACCTCCTACCTTTCTTCCTTTGACTCCAGAAATAATTGTTCAACATTGAACTAATCCCACTTGAAATTCTAAACCTAAACTTCCTTTGATATCAATCTTCGAAATTCTTAAATAAAATTTGTATCGCTATTTTAATCGAGAGTTTTCGTAGGAAATTCTGATTTCCTACGATGTAATTAACTACGAGGGCTTGCGCTCGTAGGAGATTTAGAAACCCAGATCTAATTTTTAAAATTAAAATTTTCAAAAATCTTTAATTAATTATTTTTGGGAAAATCCAACGATCATTATCGTCATTTTCAAACGATCGATAATGATTGATATTTTCTTTCTTTGGAGAGATATATCAATTATTATCGTAATTTTAATTATGAAATTAATGATCTTCAATCCATATTAGCTTAGCCAAATACTCGATTAAATCATATTTTGATCTCTCGAGGTCAAATATGATTCTTCTTGGGTTTGACTATGATGAAAGTTAAAGTTAAAGTTTTGTAATCTGAACCAATTAGTGAATGATATTTTCGCTTTTGTTTTAGAAGAGAGAGAAAATCCCATTTTTTCTAGAGAAAGAAAGCCGTCTTCTCGCTTTGGTTTTTTCAAATTTTCGAAACACGCGGGCTTTCCGCGATCGGAAAAGCGCGGCGGCTGATGATCGTCGGCGTTCTTTGCTTAGATCGATATGAGATCTATGGCATCTCTACGTTCAAATGGTCGGAATTCGAATGGAATAGTGATTAAAGAAGGCGCGATACATAATCGCAGTACAACATCTGTTGAAGGAAAGGGTAAAAGCGTTTTGATTGAAAGTAAGGTTGTAAAGGATTATTTCGTTGGAAACATGAATCCAGGAGCTGCTATGACTGAATCGTCTGCATCGGACAATCTGATTCTTCGAGTAAATAACTTTTCTGGTGTTCTTGATACGCTTAAGGGTCGCAAAATTGGTGATGAATTGATATCGGTTGAAGGTTTGAAAGAGAATGTACAAGTAGAAGAAGGATGTGACGTGGTGGAAAATCAAAAGAACAAGACCAATGAGGTGTCTGAAGCATGGTCGAAGCCCAAGCCAATTAAACTTTCTTTCAATAAGAACATGGTTGAACGATCAGAAGATGGAATTGCTGTGAAGTTAAATTCTGATATGGAATTAAAGAATTCGCAGGTTTTGAAAAATTCTGTAGTGATCAAAGTTTTGGGTAATAATGTGCCTTTCTCGGTGTGTAGTACCGAATTAAGAAAGCAGTGGGGTAAGTTTGGAAGCTTTCATTTAACCTCTATTGGTATGGACTGGATTTTGTGCTCATTTCAATCTAGTGAAGCGGTTGATGAAGTATTGAATGGAGGACCCTGGTACATCAATGGATTCATTGTTGGTATGGATAGGTGGACTGCTGCTTTTGATCCGAACTCACTGAAAGGAATTTCTGCTCCTGTATGGGTTACATTTCCTTGTCTTCCGTTGTATTGCTGGGACGAAGACAATATTGCCAGAATTGCATCGTGTTTGGGAACACCAATGTATGTTGATGGAAACACATTCCGCTGGAGCAAAAGGGAATTTGTCCGTGTTTGTGTTAGGATTGATCTGGAGAAGAAGTTGATGAATGGTGTGTGGGTTGATGGATCTGCTGGTCGGTTCTTTCAACGGGTTGAGTACGAGAAGATGGAATTGCTATGTTATCAGTGTGGTAAAGTTGGCCACAAGAAGGAATTATGCCCCGATAATGTTTTGATTGGCATACAAAATCAGTCACTGAAAACGAAGGAGGCTGGAATTGAAGTTGGTGAGGAAAAGATGCAGATAAGTAATTCTTCGGTAACCAGTGTTGAATACGGTCCCTGGATACATGTCCATTTCAAAAACAGGGCACTTAACAGAGGAAACTTTGTAAGGAAAAACTTAAAGGAAAACAGACCTGACGAGTCATTCAAGAATGACCTTGGCAAGAATATAAATGAGAAGCTAGATAAGAAGATATTGGTGAATAAGAAGACTGCTGATGATGCTAAAAGCGTTCTGGATCCAGATAAGACTGATGAACTGGAAAAATCTTTAATTCAAGGGAAGACGGAAACTATTGTTACAAACAGGTTTGCTGTTTTAAATGAAGATCCTGAAGAAATATGTATGGTAGAGCAGATCAAAGATCAGAAGAATATAGAAGAAGATTGTGGTATTAACAAAAATTGTTTGGATGTACCCAGTAATGCTACCAAAGTAAAGTTGGTCAAGGAGCTAAAATCACTTTGTCCTGTGGAGGTGGAACACAAGAAGAAAAAAAGGTATGATAGGTTGAACCCCAAAAGTGGGGAGAGATCAATTACACCTTTTTAATGTCATCCATTCTATTTTGGAATTGTAGGGGGGCTAGAAAGAAAGAAGCCTCCTTATATTTGAAGGAAATTGTAAGAGACCATAATATTTATTTTATTGGACTTATGGAAACAAAGTTGGCTAACATTGATAGGAAATTTATTGATTACTTCATGGGCAAGGACTGGGATTACTATCATTACCCTGCTATGGGTACTTCAGGAGGAATTATGGTTTTATGGAATAAAAATATGGTATCATTTGATGTAAGGGATTCATCTTCACAACTTATTGTTGGTAATCTTTCGATTCCTAATTTGGGAATATGGAGAATTGCCACAATTTATGGAAGCAGAAATTATAAGGAAAGGGAGAGTCTTTGGAAACAATTACAGGATTGTATGGAGGACACAATTCCATCTATTATTGGAGGGGATTTCAACTGCATTTTGAACAAGGAAGAAAAGAGAGGTGGTAAAAGATTCTTGCTCTCAAAAGGACCTAAAGATATGAAAAATTTTATGGTAAATTCTGATTTTCATGACATAGGAAGTATAGGACCAAGATTCACTTGGTGTAATAATAAAGATGGAACTTCTCGTATTTGGGAAAGATTGGATAGATGCATTTTGAATTCAATGGCTATTCAAATACTTCCTTTGGCAAAAATTAAGCATCTTGCTAGAGTAGCTTCAGATCACAGCCCCATTGTTCTAAATATGAAGGATAAAATTGGTGGTAAGGAGAAAGTGTTTAAGTTTGAAGACACTTGGAGGTCTTATCCAGCTGCAAAGAATATTGTTTATAACTCTTGGAAGAAGAAGGATTATGGTGATGAATATAGCATACTTCAAAGGAAGCTCAAACGTACTATGAAGGCTTTATTTTTCTGGAACAAAAATAAATGCACGAATTTGAATGAAATGAAGGAATCATTGAAGAAAGAAATTCTTGATCTTCAAAATAGAGAAGCTAATGATGCCAACTGGAATACTAATGATCTTGTTTTGCTAAGGAACAAGATTCATGAATTGAATGTAACTTTGAGAAGGCTTTCTACTTGGTGGAATCAAAGGGCTAAAGTAAAATGGCATGAAGAAGGTGATGCAAATTCAAGTTTTTTTCACAACTTTGCTTCAGCAAGATATAATGGTAATCAGATAAATCAAATTAGAGATGAATCTAATACAACTCAAGTAGAAGAAGATCAAATTGAAATGGTGTTTACAAAGTTTTTTGAGAAAAAATGGCAGCACAGGACATGTGAGCTGTCGGGTTGGCCTATCATTGAAGAAATCCAAAAGGTTCATGTGGAGGATTTGGCAATGCTTAATATGGAATTTTCATTTCAGGAATTACAGATTTCGGTTTTTCAACAAGGCAACAACAAGTCACCAGGTATTGATGGAGTAACTTCTTCTTTTTATAAAAGTTATTGGAGTATAGTGGGAGATGTGTTGTGGAATGCAGTTAACCATTTCTTCAAATCGGGTATCTTATCTAAAGGATGGAAAGATACTCTTATTACTTTGATCTCCAAAGTAAAATATCCGTTGATTCCATCAAACTATAGGCCTATTAGCTTGTGCCAAACCAATTATAAAATTATGGCTACCATGTTAGTAAACAGATTGAAGAGGATTATTGACAAGATGGTGTATGAAGAACAAGCTGCATTTATTCCTGGTAGATCCATTTCAGAGCATTGCTTATTGGCTCATGAAATTTTTCATAAGTTCAGATTGTCCAAGAACAAAAAAGGGTTGATGGCTATTAAATTGGATATGGAGCAGGCTTATGATAGTATGGGATGGTCAACTCTTCACCAAGTGCTTGAATGGTACGGTTTTCCCACTTCTTTTTCTAACTGCATAATGGAATGTGTTGTAGATACAAGGTTTTCTATTATTATCAATGGGAAGAAATCTAATTGGATTTGTGCTAAAAGTGGATTTCATCAAGGATGTCCTCTATCTCCTTATCTTTTCATATTATGCTCTCAACTATTATCAAATTCTTTGGAACAAAGGGGGAAGGACCTTGGTATCTGTATTTCACCAAGAGGACCTAAAATTTCACATCTTCTCTATGCGGATGATGTGTTGATCTTAGCACATGTCTCTATCATTTTAGCTAAAAAAGTGAAGAAGATCGTGGAGGAGTTCTGCAACTGGACAGGTCAAAGAGCTAATGTCAACAAATCTCAAATTTTGTTTGGCAAAATGGTGAATTATCCTTTGAAGAAGAAGATTACAAAAATTATTGGGTTCAAGGAGATTAAGGAGATGAAATATTTAGGAATCAAGATCTCACTTAGAAGAAGCAAAATTACAGATTTTCAAGACCTCTTGAGCATGGTAATGGACAAACTTAACTCTTGGAGTAAAAAGTCATTATCTATGGGAGGTAAAATTACCCTCATTGAATCTTCTTTACTCTCTATGCCCAATTTCTTAATCACTAACTCTTTAGTTCCTAAAAGAGTTTTATATGAGATTGAAAAACTTTGTAGAAGTTTTTTATGGCATAAGAATGATGGAATCAAAGGAATGCATTATGTTGGTTGGAATGAAATCTGTAAACCGAAATGTTTGGGTGGATTGGGTTTACAATCTCCTCTATTGAGAATTGGATCTTTGAGATCTAGCTTGGCTTGGAAGTTCATTCAAAAACAGGATTCTCTTTTACACAAAACTTTAACTTCTAAATATGGAGATATTATGAGTGATGATCATAAAGTTATCTCTTCCTCTGCTTGGAAGATCTTACGGGATGGGGCAAAAAATCTGAAGAATGTTATTAAATGGAAGGTGGGAAAAGGAAATAAAATTAGTATTTTAAATGATGCTTGGTTGTTGGATAAAAGCATCAATAGATGGCCAACTTATGTGGATTATATTGCTCTCGAAGGGAAGTATATCCAGCAGCTTCTACTTCCGAATGGTAACTGGAATTATGATATGCTTGGTATGGCTTTCCATCCAGAACTAATTGCTTTGATTGTTCAAGTCCAAATCAGAATTACTGATGAGGACAAGATGGAGTTAGTGAAATGGTGTTCGGGGAAGACTGTTGCTGCACTGGTATATGAACAAATTCTGATTGACAATTTTAATTTCTCTGATGTTGATTACTTCAAATGGCTGTGGAAGCTCAAACTGAATAAGAAGGTAGAAATCTTTTGGTGGAGGCTTGGAAAGGCTGCTATTCCCACAAATCTTTACCTTAAAAATCATAGAATCTCACTTATTGATGGGTGTGAGAGAGGATGTCAAGCAGTGGAGTCTTATGAGCATATTATGGTTCATTGCAAACATATGGTGGAGATCATTATGAAGATCCGAGATTTGGGTATTATGATTCCTGTTTTTAACTCCTTGGATGAATGTCTTATTGGTCTTAAGAAGCTTTCAATTTCCAATCCAGGGATTGCAAAAGCTTATTGTTCGGTTATATATCTCTCATGGAAAAACAGGAATTATGTGAAACATGGTAAAGAAGCTATTCTTCCGTCCATGGTTGCTTCAAATGCTTTGTATCTAGCTGTTTCAAAGTCTTCTCCTTATCTTTCTAGCTGGGGTACTAACCTCCTTAGGGAGTCTTCAAACACTTAGTGCCCTCCACCGAAAGATTGGATTAAGATCAATCTTGATGCATCTCTACTTACTTCCTACCTTGGAGGTATTGGGGGGGTCTTTAGAGATCATAGAGGACGGTTAATTTCTGCTTTTGGCAAGAAGAAATTCCATTGGGATATCACACAACTTGAATTGGAAGCAATAATCACGTTGAAGAACTTTCTTCAAAGTTGGATGTTGGAATGCAAAGGGATGATCATTGAAAGTGACAATGTCAACATTATACATTTCATTCAAAAGTCTCTTAAGAAGAATAATTGGCCTCTTGGAGATGCTAATGAGGTAACATTCCTTAATGATTTTAATAAAGTTGTTTTCCATCATACCAATAGAACTTGTAATAAAGTAGCTAATTGTTGTGCTACTATGGCTTTGGAAAATAATTTTTTCTTTGATAGTTTTTCTTTTGATAGTATCCCTTCCAATTTGATGTGTTTGATCAAGATGGAATGTGATACTTTGAATAATTGTTTGTAGTTCTTTGCTCTTTTCTTCTTAATGCAATTGTTGCAATCTTCAAAAAAAAAAAAGAAAAAAAAGAATGATATTTTTGCCTTTTTGAGATGATATATCATTCCTAATCTTGAGTTCCAATACAGAATTAAAATTCAAAATTTAATCTTCCCAAAGATAATTAAATATTTTTCAAAACTACATATACTTAAATATATTTTTTTAATCAAAACAAGGATGCTAAATCAAGCTGCCCTAAATTTTGAGGTAATGAGCCTATCCGCATCCACCACTCTGCAATTCCTTCTTACTCTAGCCTTCCCATATGATTCAAAACTCCTTTTTGAATTCCTAGCCAACCTCACTATAAATACCGAAAACCTAAACCTCACCTCTTTTATTTGGTGATAAAATATCAAGATCACTAAGGCAAACCTCGCTCAATATATTGGGCTCTCTACTGCCGGTCCTAGAGTTAATTCGTTTATTACTAATGAATTCAACTGGAGTGCCACAAATTTAGTCCTTAGGAATGTTGCCTTCTACTAACACCAACCACTTGTTCAATCCCTCAATAAAAAATGCCAGAATTATTCAACACATACTTAGAACCTCAATCGTACCCAAAGCTAGTGATCGAATATGCGTGACCCCAAGTTTATCCATCGTTACCTATCCTATTATGTCCAACACCAAATTTGATGAGGCAGATTTAACTATCGATTACATTCAAAATATGACCTTAATTTACCTCCCTATCACCCGTAGAAAACAAAACCTAGCCCTTGGCCACCTTATAGGTTACATTCTTCAAAATAAATATCAGTTAACCTATCCTGCTGAACCTGATAACTTACCCATTTTCTATTCAGATGCCTCCTTCTATATTTTATTTCATCGGGGGCTAGAGTAGGATGAACTTGATTTTGATGAAGAAGAAGGAGAAGTTGCTCCAGCAGAAGCTCCTGTTCGACCAAGACGACATGCACCACCCTGAGCACTTGCACCGGCCTATCCTCACGATAACTTGGCCGAATGATTCTACCAACTACAAAGCCACCTTGATTCTCACATCCAAGAACAGCACTACCAACATGAGGAAGACATGCAATGTTTCGGGAATGCTTTACTTTAATTGATCAATAATTCACATCCATCCACCGCTACTTTCAGCTACCACCACCTCCACCTCCTAGTGATCAGGATCCTCCTTTTTGACGTGTATATATTTTGTGCTATTTTCTTAGTGTTTCTTGTGACTTCTCTTTCTGTTGATGTCAAAAGGTGGAGAAAACTATTATAGTCAGTATGCCTGCTTATATGTCATACTTATATTTTCTTTCCTATTTATGTTTAAGTTCAATGAAATGTATTTTTCTATTCCTATTTTTTTGTGATGTTTTAGTTAATTAAAAATAAAATAAAAATAAAAATATATAAAATTACAAAATTATTTATAACCAACAATATTTGATATTATAAAAAAGGGGGAGATTAATACAATTCATGACCCCTAGTTTGAGATTTTGATGATGATAAATAATATCGTTTGAATTACTATTTATTGAACACTTTTGATTTATTCTCTTATCTATGAGTACTAACATTTTATTGAGATCAAAAGTTATCAAGACAACAAGAAAACTCAAGATTGGGTAGAGTAGGAGTTGGAATTTATAACATTATAATTTTTCATTTATTATTTTTTTTCTTTTCTTGAGTTTGTCTAGAAATTATATGCAAGATTGAGCAACCATATACACACACAAGGGGAGAGGGTTTTAAAAATGAAGAATTTTTTTTTCTGTTGATCGTTTTGTACGAGTTTATATCATACTATACGATCTAATCTGGCTGAAATGACTATCTATAAACAAGACATTTTTACGAATCTAAATTCATGGATTATGATTTTGATGATAGAAAACACTCATGTTTCTCTACGACTGCCTTGCCTACTGATATTTTAGGTCCAAAAGATCAGACTGCAATTGGAACCAGCTCAAGATTGGGTAGACTAGATCTGAGTCATTTTGAATATTTTCCCTTTCTTGAGTCTATTGTAATTTTTGTTGCTCCTAATGCTAAGTAACCTTGCATACACACACTTTGGAAGAATTTCTAACTGGTTCTTAGAGTTTACTATTTTTGGTATCATCATCCGGGTTGATATTTATATTGGCCTGGACGATCAGTTCAAAAATAAAAATTCTAATCAGAGCATTCTTTTTGAGGCAGCCATCATTATGTACATCATCCTGGATGATTTTGTATCGGCCAGGATGATAGGATCAAATAAAAAAGAATCAGCCACCAGATCTATTTAGGTATTACTTATTTTTGGACATCATCCTAGGCATTGGCCTGGCCGATCCACCATAATTTTTCCTAAATTAATCTAGTATTTAAAGAAAGCAATTAAGATTTGATCACACGATCACATTATCCTGGATGATTATAGGATAGATCGGGATGATGTACTAGATAATTAGACATTGGACAGCTCTTATTCAGGAGGATGTTCAGGATGATATTCCATGATTTGTACTGATTGGCTAGGACGATATAGTATCATCCTAGATGATATGAACAAATTTTTTCTAATCATCCCAAATCATCCTGGTTGATTGGGCTTAATTTACACTGATCAGTCAGGATGATATACATATCATCCTGAACGATAATGTTGACAAGTTATAATTAATGAGCTTATTTTTGATCTCTTATGTTTAAGCTTTAACAAGGCACTTTGTATGTGTCTTTGGTAGCCTTTGTAGCTTCATTCTTTTGGAAGGAACTTGAAGAGAGGGCTTGAAAGGGAGAGAGGAAAGGGTGGAGTATGAGAGAGGGAGAAGATCCTTGGAGGGGGTTTCATGGGAGTATGGAGGGGGATTCCACATGGTTACTCCAGCAAGCTTGCAGCTTAATACTCTCGGATTCAAGGCTTATTTTGAGGGAAGGTCTGGGAAGAAGAAGATATCTTTGGTGTCAAAGGACCTGGCTACTCAGCCGTACCGGGGAAGGTGGAAGTGATTTTATAAGGGCTTCTCCGTCTAGCTGTGGGGGAAAAAGGAGAGACACTGAGTTTAGTGAAATACTCGGAGGGTACCTCCGAGGAGTGGACGTAGGTCAAGTTTGACCGAACCACTATAAATCTGGTTTATTCTTTCCTTTATTATTTTCGCGTTTAATTTCCTCACTTTGATTTTTGTGATAAATCTTGGTTTGTTTTGGTTTGTGTTTTTTGTTGTGTAAGATTTTTTAAAATACCAATTCACCCCTTTTGGTTAGCCTTGGGACTAGTTCATAAGGGCTTAACATCCCTAACTAACTTTTAAGTGGTATCTAAGCCGGATTCATAAAATATAGTTTTTGAAAACTTTTGAGTTATGATCCTTGGCTAATTTTTATAATCATAATATTATAGAAGGTTATTCAATCACCAGACCACCTTCGTTTGAAATTGTTACATTTAATTTTTGGAAAATTTGCATGTTTACATTTTTGTAATTAATTGATTTATTGATATGGCAAATGATTTTAACAAGTTATTTTATACCGTCTCATATTTTAGATGAAGTTAAAACTATTATTTCTTTTAATCAATGGAGTAGAGAAGAACAAATCAATGCTCAATTGAATACAAAACCGTTAAACAGTTTGTTTTGTGCTTTAAATTCTGAAGACTTTATGTTTGTTTCCATGTAAACTACTGGTAAGGAAATTTGAGACAAATTACACACTATATATGAAGGCACTAGTGAAATCAAGCAATCCGAATTGAATATTTAAATGAATGATTTTGATCTATTTTGCATGAAACCTTATGAGACGATCTTAGACATGTATACTAGATTTATTTAAATTATGACACCATTGCATGCTTTAGGCAAAGAGTTTTCAAACCTTGAGAAAGTTAATAAAATTCTACGTTGTCTACTTGATAAGTTTGATGCTAAAGTTTTTTCTATTTATGAATCAAAGAACTTGAATCAATATTCTATTGATAATTTGATTGGCTCACTCATTGCCTACGAGCAAATTTGGGTCAAAGACTTTTGGATGCAGGAGAGATGATAGTGTTAATTGCTGAAAATATGGAGGAAAGTAGCTTAGTTAGTGACGAAAGAGATGATTTATCAAGCAGATTAAAAAGCTCACCAAAGCAGAAGAATCAATAAAAGTGGAATAAAGATAAAAATGATAAAATGTTATTATTTCTTCTAATATTGTTGCTTTGGATGTAGGAAGCCTGGACATACGAAAAATTAGTGCCCAAATTTGAGAACTCCTCCTACAAAAGAAAAGGGTAAAGCTAAGCAAATTATAACAATGACAAATAATGAAAAGCAAAAATTCTCCTGGGCAGACCTAGCTTCTGAATCATCAGACCAGGAGCAAGATGATGTTTAAACCATTATTTGAGTGTTTTATTTTTCTGTTTAGTTCATTTTTCTCTATTTTCTATTTTTTATTTATTCTTTTTCACTCTTCTTTTTTTCTTTCTTTTCTTTTTCATTTTTTTAATTTTGTTTTTACTTTTTCTTTTTATGTAGTATTTTCTATATTAAAAAAAAAGAAAAAATTAAAAAAATTGAAAATAAAAAATCTACCTCCTATTTTTCTTGAATTCTTATGTAAGTTGTGGTTAACTTCCCTAAAAATAGTTAAAGGAAGGAAACTCATGATTTTGATACTCAATCTCTATTTTTTAAAAAAAAGTTATTATACTTTTGATTTAAAATCTTTATCATATTTTAAATTAAATTTTGAAACTGAACTTTTTCATCTCCCTATATTTTATCTATCACATACGAATCTTTTGCAAGTTGCTGAATGTACCTCTTAATTTTCTTAATCAAGTAGTTCGTTGTGTCAATAGAATGAGTTTATTTTTTTTTTTTAAATTTCAGAAAGGTAGCATATTAAAAACAAAGGCCAATGATGCTAAATAAAAAAAAGTGGTCAATAACATCAAATCAAAAGATGCGCAATGACGTCAAATTGAGAAAGATACACAAAGTGTATCAAAAAGTAAAAGAAGTGCAACGTGTACTAAAAAATTGATAAGAGGCACAAAATGAGCCAATAAAGACTATGCTTACTTTTTCTGCGTTTACTTAAAGCTTAAGAAAACCCTTGATACTTTCGGTACTTGAGCTTGAAAATCATGATTCCTGATTCACCAATTTTTTTATTAATTTTCTTTTAGATTTATTTTATGAAAGGAGTTTTGAAAAATTTGTGTTTCTTTTTCTAATTTATTCCTTAATTTTGATATTAGATTAAAAAGTTTCTGAGCCATTAAAAGAACTTGAGCTTAGATTAATAATTTCTGAATTTTTTACCTTTTCTGGATTATGCGTTGTCAATCCATTCCTTAGTTTTTGAATAATATCAATAGGCAACTTTCTCATTTTTTTTAAGACTTTTTTGTGCCCCTTCTCTTTTTGATAATGTCATAGGGGATGAACGTACTCTATTATTTGTATCTTTATCTTTTTAAAAAAATAAAAATTTTTGATTTCCCCTATTTTTAAAGTTTTATTTTAGTAAGGGGGAGATTAGGAAAAAATGTTTTCATTTTTGCAAATTCAACCAGTAATGTTTGCCATCATCAAAAAGGGTGAGATTGTTGCGAATCTAAATTCATAGATTATGATTTTGATGATAGCAAACACTCTTGTTTCTCTACGACTGCCTTGCCTATTGATATTTTAGGTTCACAAGATCAGACTGCAATTAAAACTAGCTCAAGATTGAGTAGACTAGGTTTGAGTCATTTTGTATCTTTTCCCTTTCTTGTGTCTATTATAATTAGTGTGGCTCCTGATGCTAAGTAACCTTGCACACACACACTTTGTAAGAATTTCTAATTGATTCTAAGAGTTTACTATTTTTGGTAACATTATCCGGGATGATATTTATATTGGCCTAGACGATTAGTTCAAAAATAGAAATTCTAATCAGAGAATTCTTTTTAAGATCGTTCTATACCGTCTCGTATTTTAGATGAAGTTAAAACTATTATTCCTTTTATTCAATGGAGTAGAGAAGAACAAATCATTGCTCAATTGAATACAAAATCGTTAAACTATTTGTTTTGTGCTTTAAATTCTGAAGACTTTATGTTTGTTTCCATTTAAACTACTAGTAAGGAAATTTGGGACAAATTACATACTATATATGAAGGCACTAGTGAAATCAAGCAATCCAGGTTGAATATTTTAATGCATGATTTTGATCTATTTTACATGAAATCTTATGAGACGATCTTAGACATGTATACTAGATTTATTCAAATTATGACACCATTGCATGCTTTAAGCAAAGAGTTTTCAAACCTTGAGAAAGTTAATAAAATTCTACGTTGTCTACTTGGTAAGTTTGATGCTAAAGTTTTTTCTACTTGTGAATCAAAGAACTTGAATCAATATTCTATTGATAATTTGATTGGCTCACTCATTTCCTACGAGTAAATTTGGGTCAAAGACTTTTGGATGCAGGAGAGATGATAGTGTTAAATGCTGAAAATATGGAGGAAAGTAGCTTAGTTAGTGACGAAAGAGATGACTTATCAAGCAGATTAAAAATCTCATCAAAGCATAAGCATCAATAAAAGTGGAATAAAGATAAAAATGATAAGAATGTTAAGATTTCTTCTAATATTGTTATATTGTTTGCTTTGGATGTAGGAAGCCTGGACAAACGAAAAATTAGTGCCCAAATTTGAGAACTCCTCCTATAAAAGAAAAAGGTAAAGCTAAGCAAATTATAACAATGACAAATAATGAAAAGTAAAAATTCTCCTGGACAGACCTAGCTTCTGAATCATCAGACCAGGAGCAAGATGATATTTAAACCATTGTTTGTGTGCCTTATTTTTCTGTTTAGTTCATTTTTCTATATTTTTTATTTTTTTATTTATTCTTTTTCACTCTTCTTTTTTCTTTCTTTTCTTTTTCAATAAAATTTTTAATTTTATTTTTACTTTTTCTTTTAATGTAGTATTTTCTATATTAAAAAAAGGAAAAAAAATTAAAAAAATTGAAAATAAAAAATCTACCTCCTATTTTTCTTGAATTCTTATGTAAGTTATGGTTAATTTCCCTAAAAGTAGTTAAAGGAAGGAAACTCATGATTTTGATACTCAATCTCTATTTCCAAAAAGAAGTTATTCTACTTTTGATTTAAAATCTTCATCATATTTTAAATTAAATTTTGAAACTGAACTTTTTCATCTCCCTATATTTTATCTATCGCATACGAATCTTTTGCAAGTTGCTGAATGTACCTCTAAATTTTCTTAATCAAGTAGTTCATTATGTCAATAGAATGAGTTTACTTTTATTTTTAAAATTTCAGAAAGGTAGCATATTAAAAAAAAAGGCCAATGACGCTAAATAAAAAAAAAAGTGGTCAATGACACCAAATCAAAAGATGTGCAATGACGCCAAATTGAGAAAGATACATAAAGTGTATCAAAAAGTAAAAGAAGTGCAACTTGCACTAAAAAACTGATAAGAGGTATAAAATGAGCCAACAAAAACTATGCTTACTTTTTTTGTGTTTACTTAAAGCTTAAGAAAACCCTTGATACTTTCGGTACTTGAGCATGAAAATCATGATTCCTGGTTCACCAATTTTTGTATTAATTTTTTTATTAGATATATTTTATGAAAGGAGTTTTGAAAAATTTGTGTTTCTTTTTCTAATTTATTCCTTAATTTTGATATTGGATTAAAAAGTTTTTGAGCCTTTAAAAGAACTTGAATTTGGATTAACAACTTCTAAATTTCTTATCTTTTCTGGATTATGTGTTGTCAATCTATTCCTTAGTTTTTGAATAAAATCAAGAGGCAACTTTCTCATTTTTTTTAAGACTTTTTGTGCCCCTTCTCTTTTTGATAATGTCGTAGGGGATGAACGTACTCTTTTATTTGTATCTTTATCTTTTTAAAAAAATAAAAAATTTTGATTTCCCCTATTTTTAAAGTTTTATTTTAGTAAAGGGGAGATTAGGAAAAAATGTTTTCATTTTTACAAATTCAACCAGTAATGTTTGCCATCATCAAAAAGGGTGAGATTGTTGTGAATCTGAATTCATAGATTATGATTTTGATGATAACAAACACTCTTGTTTCTCTACGACTGCCTTGCCTACTGACATTTTAGGTCCATAAGATCAGACTGTAATTGAAACTAGCTCAAGATTGGGTAGACTAGGTTTTAGTCAGTTTGTACCTTTTTCCTTTCTTGTGTCTATTGTAATTAGTGTGGCTCCTGATGCTAAGTAACCTTACACACACACACTTTGTAAGAATTTCTAATTGGTTCTTAAAGTTTACTATTTTTGGTAACATCGTTCAGGATGATATTTATATCGACCTCGATGATCAGTTCAAAAATAGAAACCCTAATCAGGGCATATAAGGCAGCCATCATTAAGCACATCATCCTAGATGATTTTGTATATGCCAGGATGATAGGCTCAAATCAGAAATAATCAGCCGCCAGATCTATTTAGGTATTACTTATTTTTGGACATCATCCAGGCATCGGCCTGGCCGATCCAGCACAATTTTTTCTAAATTAATCTGGTATTTAAGGAAAGTAATTAAGATTTGATTACATGAACACATCATCCTGAATGATCGTAAGATCGGTCGGGAAGATCCACTAGACGATTGGACATCGGACAGTTCTTATTCAGAGCAATATTCAGTATGATATTCCATAATTTATATTGATTGGCTAGGATGATATAGTATCGTCCGGGATAATATGAAAAAATTTCTTCTAATCATCCCAAATCATCCTAGCTGATTGGGCTTAATTTACACTGGTCGTCTAGGATGATATATATATCGTCCTGGATGATATAGTCGGCAAGTTGTAATTATTAAACTCATTTTTGAACTCTTTTATATAAGCTTTGACAAGGCACTTAGTAAGTGTCTTTGGGAGCCATTGTAGCTTCATTTTTTTGGAGAGAACTTAAAGAGAGAGCTTGAAACGGAGAGAGGAAAGGGTGGAGTTTCAGAGAGGGAGAAGATCCTTGGAGGGGGTTTCAAGGGAGTATGGCGGAGGATTCCACATGGTTGCTCCGGTGAGCTTGCACCTTAGTATCATCGGATTCAAGATTTTTCTTGACGAAAGTTCTGTGAAGAAGAAGATCTCTTTGGTGTCAAAGGACCCGGCTACTAGGCCGCACCGGGGAAGATATAAGTTATTTTGTAAGGGCTTCTCCACCTAACTGTGGGGGCTAAAGGAGAGACACTGAGTTTAGTGCAATACTCAAAGGGTGCCTCTGAGGAGTGGACGTAGGTCAAGGTTTGATCGAACCACTTTAAATCTGATGTGTTCTTTCCTTTATTATTTCTGCATTTAATTTCCTCACTTTGATTTCTGTGGTGAATCTTGGTTTATTTTGGTTTGTGTTTTTTATTGTGTAAGATTTTTTAAAATACTGATTCACCCCTTTTGGTTAGCCTTGGGACTAGTTCATAAGGGCTTAACATCCCTAACGAACTTTCTGTACGATGTATATCGTACTATATGAAGTGTTTCTAATTTAAAAAATCTTAGCTGCCAGATTAATTTAAGTAAGTTTAATGCTAAAATTTTGAACTAATCTTACTATACGAACTTATCGTACTATGCAATATTTTTTGAATACTTACTTAAATTAACCTTGAGATTAATGCATAAATCAAGGATTAATTACTGATTTGGTATCATACTATATTACTCCGTTCATACTATTCGATCAACCGAGGCTATTTTCGATCGTCCCAGATATCGTACCAGATGATCCCTTGGTTTTGAACTAATCATATTATACGAAGTGGTTTGTACCATTCAATGTACAGAGATGAGTTTGTCATCCCGGTAATCATCATGTACGAAAAGAAGAATTTTACATATCATATTATATAGGTTTATATCGTACTGTATGATAGTATTTAGAATTTTTTGCCTGTTTGTAAACCTTCGTACCATGATGAAAGCTATTTTGTACTGATTGCATTGTATAATATTAGATCGTACTATACGACCCTAATGGCTAAGTTAAAGTTTTTAGGGTTTCTTGGAGTCTGTTCTAAGTATCAAAATTTCTATTTTTTGGTGTGTGACTGTGAGAGAGGAACGTGATTAGAGAGGGATTCCTTGGGAGAGAGCACTTGAGAAGATTTTAGGATTTATGAGAGGAAGGAGAAGGTGGGCTTTGTGAGGGAGAAGGAGTGTGAGGGAGATCACACAGTTGCTCCAAACTTGCTGCACTTTGCTCCTCCAGTGGCCCAAGAAGATCTTATGGAAGGCTCTCTAAGGGGGAGATTCTTCTACATCCGTATCCTCTAAGGTACTCTTCCTTCTCTAGGAGGGAGAAAAATGAGATGGTACTCTGCCATCACCAGGAGTTTGACAAAGTGCTTGGCACTCCTACATGCCGGGTTGGTAAAAGTGAGGTTTGTCAGGCCTTCTATGCCTTGCTGTGGGGGAAAAATGAGAATTACTATTTAGTAGTGAAATTGCCAGAGTGGAGGACTCCGGAGAGTGGATGTAGGACAAGTGACCGAACCATTATAAAATCTCTGGTGTGATTTTTCCATTACTGCTTTTTATTTACGCTTACATTTTATTTTCGTTAAAATTTCTTGGTGAAAATCGTTGTGAAATTGTTTGTTACAAATTGTGTTGTAAGCATTCGCTTCCATATTATTTAATTTTCTTGTTTAAATTTTAAAAACACAAAAAAATTAGAACTCCTATTTAGGACTGTCTTGTTATTGCAACAATTTTTTCAATTCAGAGCGGGGTTTTAATTGGTATCAGAGCGGGGTTTCAAAAGTAGTGTTTTAGAAAACCTTGAGAAATTGATCATGTCTCATTTTGGTAATCATAATACTGTGGAGGGTTATTCAATAAACCGTTCACTTCTGTTTGACAATATCCCATTTGATTTCTAAAAAATTAGGATTTATATTTTTTACAGCCTTTAGACTATCGTATGTGAAAGTTGGTTAAAGAAGGTTACATTGAACCGTTTAAACTTGTGAATGGTGTGAAAACTCAAGTACCTTTTAATGAATGGACAATGAGGATAAGGATTTCGCTCAATTAAATGCGAAGTACTTAAACTGTTTCTTTTGTGTATTAAAATCTGAGGACTACATGAGAGTTTCTACCTGTGCTACTGGTAAGGAGATTTGGGATAGACTATGCATCATGTACAAAAGAACTAGTGAAGTTAAACAATCTAGATGTAACATTTTTTTGCATGATTACAAACTCTTCCGTATGAAACCTAATGAAACAATATCTAACATGTACACTAGGTTTGCCCAAATCGTGACATCCTTGCATGCATTAGGTAGAGAAATTTCTAATTCTAAAAAAGTTAACAAGATTTTTAGATGCTTACCTATTTCCTATGATGCTAAAATTTTGAAGTGTTTAGTCTAAGTTTTACTTTCTGCCATTTAATTTTTTTTTTCTTTATTTTTTATGAAATTTCATTGTTTGAAATTATATATTTTATGAAATATTCATTTAGATCAACTCATCATTATTATAGTTATAAGCTTTATTTCATTGATTTGCTTCTGAGTCGTGTGACAAGATTGTTTTTTAAGTTATTTAAAAATCTCAAAACATTATTTTGTGGTTAAGAATTTTTTTTAAAAGAACCAAATCAACTCCTCTCATAGTGTGCATAGGAATAGTTCACTAAGGCTAAACATCCTGCATCAAACTTTCAATTGGTTTTAGAACTGTTCTCACAAGTAGTGTTTCAGAAAACCTTGAGAAAAATGATCCGTGGCACTTTACGGTAAAAGAAACACCGTAGAGGGTTATTCTATAACTTGTATACCTTTATTTAAATTATATCATTTGATTTTTGGAAAATATGCATGTTTAATTTATTTTAATCTATTGATTTTCAAATGTGTTTTTTTTTACAAGAAGGTTATTATGTACCCTTTTATTTTATTAATGGCATCAAATCTAAAGTATTGTGAAATGAATGGAGCACTATTTTTTCTATGAAGTTAAATACTGGCAAGGACATTTAAGATAAACCAGGTATTACATACGAAGGTACTAGTGAAGTCAAACAATCTATGATAAACATCATATTGCACGATTATGAACTTTTTCCATGAAACCTAATTAAAACATCTCAGACCTATACACTAGATTTTTTCAAATATTGACATCCATGCATGCTTTAGGTAGTGAGCTTTAAAATTTCCAAAAAGTGAATGAAAAATCTTCTTTGCTTACCTACCGAGTTAGAGATTGTTGGATTCAAGAGAGAGGGAAAAAGAGAAATTTGTAGATGCAAAGTTATACTTGGAGATAATACCACCAAGAAAGTGGTAGTTCATGTATGACTAGAAATTCTAAGAATTTTATTTTTGAAAATATTTATTAGTAGATGGACTAAAACATAACTTGTTTATTATCAATTAATTGTGTGACAAAGGTTTTGATATTAAAATCTTATATACTAGTTTTTTTTAGGGAAACTCGCAAAAAGACCTACACATTGATAAAATAAAGGATTACAAGGTCCTTAAAATGGACCATGAGCTCTCTACTGCTCAAATGAGGTACAAGAAAATTAAAAGAAAATCCTTTGAGATTAAGTTCCATCCTAGTCAAAATTGCAAAATTACTTAGGAACATTCTATGAGGGTGGCAAGCAGCTAGTACCCAAAAAAATAGGGATAGAACCTTTGATAGTTAATAAGTGTAATCTCTCAACCATGAAAAATAGGAACCTACAAAAAATACTAAAGGAACCTTCAAAATAAAAAGTTAACCCTAGTGAAACTACAGAAGTAAAAATTTAAACGGCATGGATAAATAATATAAATAGCTTTGTTAAAAAAGACAACATTAAGAGCTCGTTATAGATAATCAAAATTAGTAGAAAAGTCCAAAGGATAAGAAGACACCAATAAGGAAACACCAGCCGAGGGAGGCAATTTCAAATACATCCATGTCCAACCAAAATTGAAAACATAGGTAATATTGAGAAGCAACTCCAGATTCCATATGATATTGATGCTGATGGGAAAATAGCTACTTTCAGTTAGAACCACTAGAAAACCAAAAGAAAAGCGACCAATAAACTTCAGTTAATCTTGAAGATAAACCAAGCAATGATAAAAATGTGATCTAATCAACAGAAAAGTTTGAGTATAAACACTACATGGAAAACTGCTACAAGGATTAATAATACAGAACAAAATAATATGAACCCAAGATTTAAAGGACAAGATAAAATAATAAGTAAAAAACCCTCTGAGTATTGCACTAATACCACAAAGTGACTCTCCTTTTGCTCCCACAGCAAGGTGGAGAAGCCTGTACAAAATCACTTTCACCTTGCCCGGTGCGGCGGAGTAGCCGGGTTCTTTAACACCAAAGAGATCTTCTTCTTGCCAAAACTTCCCTCAAGATGACCCTTGAATCCGATGGTAATGAGGTGCAAGTTCGCCGGAGCAACTGTGTGAATATCCCCATCACACTCCCTTGAAATCCCCTCCAAGGATCTTCTCCCTCTCAAACTCCACCCTTTCCTCTCTCCCTTTCAAGTTCTCTCTTCAAGTTTTCTCCACAAGAACGAAGACACAATGACTGTCAAAGATACACTTTGTCATCCTTTTACACTTCTCCAAGTGTCGGCAGAGAACCGGAACGATGTTGTTGAACTTCACTTGAGAGCCTTCGCCGGAGCAACCGTGTGAATATCCCCTCCACACTCCCTTGAAATCTCCTCCAAGGATCTTCTCCCTCTCAATGATCCCTCTCAAGAGAAAATAACTCCAAAGGTACTTGTAATAGTTTCTAGGACTCCTTATATAGAAAGGACATGAAAAACCGCCCAAAAAACTGCCCAAAACAAGTTTTTCTGCGCACTGGATCGTCCCGTACAAAATTTTGTTCATCTGTACGAACCAATTTCGTCCTGGACGAAATTGGTTCGTCCCGAGACAAAAATATTTCGTCTGGACGAACAGTTATATCAAAAGTCGGTTCCGAAAACTGCCAGAAACTACCATAGTCGGTTCCCATCGTCCTGGACGAAATTTTTGCAGAAAGAAACTCGTTTTGGGACGAAAATGATTTCGTCTGGACGATTAGGACTTTAGAAAATATTTCCAGTTCAGTTCTTGTCCGTTCCATTGCTCTTACAAGGAGATAATTGATCTGATCGTCCCGTACGAACAATGTTCGTCCCGTACGATCAGTATAAAAACTTTTTCAAGATCTCCTTTAAGTTTGTGTAAATTTATTCACTCAATTACAATCACTCCCTCTCAAATTTAATTCAAATAAAAAGTACAAGCTTTAATTTCACAAAGTATCTCATGCTGAATTTGATTTGAAGTCTTCGTAGTCTGGAGTTTGATTTTCCTGAAATATTAGTACACACAAGAGCAAAAAAAAATCTTCCAAAAAGTGTTAGGAGATAACTACACATAAAACAATAATATTTGGAATCATCAAAATAATACAAGTTGCAAGAATGTAAAATATGCAAATAGCAACTTTCCTAACAAGTATGAGGGCAGAGCTTACTTATTTCTTAGATTTAGGGTGAATCAAAGAGATGATGAAAATTTTCATAGTTAGGGAAAATATATCAAAGACATTTTGCAAAAATAAGAAATGAAAAATACTAAGGCAATAAATACAGCAATGAGCTCTACCATTCAATTGGAGAATCATTAAGTTGGAAATCTTTATATCAGAAGAAGTATATGTTGTTTATAAGATCTCTATTATATTTGATCGCTAGCATACCTAACATTATGTTTAGTGTTTATCTTTGTGCTAGATTTCAGGATAATCCTAAAGAGTCCCATATGATTATTGTTAATATAATTCTTAGATATTTTCTAGGAACCCAAAATATAGTAATATTGTATTCTAGAGATAGCTCATCTTTTGAAGTCATAGGATATTCTAATTCAGATATTGTAGGATATAAGTTTGATAAAAAAACTACCTCTGAAACCTATCAATTCATAGGATATTCTCTAGACTCTTGGTCCAATAAAAAAATAATTTCTTTAGCCCTATCTATCATTGAATAGAAATACATAGCTTAAAAAAAAAAAAAAAAATAGAACGCTTTCTTGAAATGGCTAGCTGGCTCTGACGATTTTGAGTGCGATTCCAACTTGCACTATTCCACTTCATGATTTTTACTATCACTTTTCAATCTTTTCTTTAGCGTTCTATTTTGTGTTTCAAATTTTTTCTTTTCTCTGGCCGGTTGGCCCTAGGTCATTCTCTTCTCCTTATGGAGGCGGGTACATCCTCTTCGATACCTATTACTTGGGGTATTTCACCTTCTACACCGACTACTTCCTTAAAAGGTTTACTATGTATGGATGGTTCTGGTTCTTCATCTTGATCTTTTTGTGATGTTTTAGCGGGGTATTCCACTTTGAAGGAACCGATGTTTTCTTTCACTACATATATGGTTAATGGTTTTTCAGTGCTTTTGATGTCTAAAGATGATATTCTCAAACTTGCTAGCTCTTTTTAATTTACTCTTGTGGGAAAGTTTTTGGTTCATTAGCCAAATCTTGACACGATACAAATTTTTTTTTGGATGTTGAAATTATTTGGAAATTGCTCTATTGGTTTGCTTGATCTAAACATGCTTCCATTCAGTTATTTTAATGTCCTTGATTATAGTAGGGTATTTGCTAGGTGAACTTACTATATTCTCAATTGTCAAATGAGATTACTTAAATGGATACCTTTTTTGGATGTCAAAGTAGAATCCCCCATTGTGCCTATTTGAATTTCTTTTCCTAATTTACGTTTGCATTTCTTCAATTCTCTTATTCTCTATGCTTTAGGGTCCATTTCTGGCTGTCTGCTTCAAACGGACCAAGCCACTACTTCTCAATCGAGGCATTCAGTGGCTAGGGTTCTTGTGGAATTAGATACCACTAAGAAGCACCCTAAAGACATATGGCTTGCTTCTAAAAATTGTGGTTACTTACAAAAAAGTTGAGTTTGAAAATGTTCTAGATTTCTATTCGCATTATAAAATTCATGTTCACTCGATCAATGATTGTTTGGTTGTTCATCCTCAACTTAAAAAGAATAATTTGATCTCTAAAATAGTGGTTGAACCAAATAATGGTGAACTAATTATGCGTGAAGGTCAAAATCTTGTTAAGGAAAAGACACAAAAACTTCATTATATGGGATTTAAAGTTATTAGAAATGACATAGGGACTAGTCATTTAGACAATTCCATTAGGAGTGAATATTTATTGAAAAAGAATAAGAAGGATGGACAAGATAATATTATTATTGATAATGTTGACTATATTGAGGAACTTGCTCCTATTGTTGTGAGTGAAAATGGTGTTGGGGACAAATCTGGGGATGGTCACCTGTTTCAGCGATTAATCAAGTTTTGGAGGTGAAAAACTGGGATACTCATTCCCAAGAAAATGTTTCTAATAAATGTGCTATTAATCAAGTGATTGAGGATAAATTTGAAAGTGGATCAGAGCAAAATTTTAAGAGCAACCAGGAGAATGTGGAGGACTAGAGTGATAATATGGAGGAAGTGGAAATTGGGTCTCTTAATACTTTCATGCCTAAGGATGGTCTTAATGACTTCACTATTAACTCTATGTCATCTCTTAATGGTAAGGCTAACATTATGGAGGAAGATTTTACTTCTAATTCCAAAAAGAAGGGTATGAATAAAAAGACCACGCCAAGCAATACCCCTAGGGCCACTAGAGCTTCCCATTACTTTATTAATGGTTAAATTTATTGTATTGAATATTAGGGTGTGGGTAGTTCTCTATCTAAGGACAGAGTTAAGATTCTTTATAGGATTTATGATATTTTACTTGAGTCTTTAGTCTATTCCACTAAATTGGACTCTATTCGTATTAAATAGGGCTTTGATATGTCTTTTGGAAACTGTCTAATAAAAATTGTATTTTTTGGAAACACTATATAAATTTAGATGTTATTATGGATTTTCCTCTATTAATTCATACCAATATTACTTTTAACCAAGTTTCTTGCTATGCTTCTTTTGTTTATGCCTCATGTTCTAGGTTATGGAGGAAAATTCTTTGGGATCAACTTACTGATGTTTCATCTTCTATTAATGCCCCTTGGATGGTTGGGGGGATTTTAATTATATTACTAATGCTACTTAAAAAGTTGAAGGTAAGCCTCCTAATTTCCATGCTATGAAGTATTTCAATGAAATGATTATGATAGGTAACCTGCATGATATTGGTTTTTTGGGCAATAGTTTTACTTGGAATAAGGGTACTATGTGGAAAAGACTTGATCACAACCTTTTTAATGATTATTGGATTTCCTCTTTTCAAACTACTTACATTGAGCATTTAACTAGAACTTTATCTGATTGGCTCCTTTATTATTAAGCATTAATAAAACTAATAATAATACTTTTCAAACTTTTAAATTCCAAAATATGTGGCTTCTTGTTGACAATTTTTTACATACAATGAAAAAAAATTGGGATGCCCCTCTTTTCTATCTGATAATGTTTATGGTATGACTAGGCTTTGGTTTAAACTCAAAAGGCTTAATCAGAAACTCTCTTGGTGGAATAAATGTATTTTAAAAAATGTTTTCTCTAATATTAAGCATGCTAAAAAAGAGGTGGAGAATACTGATTTAGTTTATATGCAAAATTCTACTTTTGAAAATTTTTCTAGTCTTAATGAAGCCAAGGCTATTTTGCTCAAACTTCAAGAAAAAGAAGAAGCTTATTAGAGGCAAAAGGCCTTCTCAAAATTTTTTGTGGAGGGTGATCGCAATATTACTTACTTTCATAATATTGCTATTCCTATTAAAGTTAGTAGGCAAATTCATAAGATTATTACCCTTGAAAGTAATGTTATTGAGAATCCTAATTTGATTTCAGCCATAGAGACTGAGTATTTTGAAAAACTTTCAATAGTAACTCTTTCCCTTATTTTAATACTAATTTTTATTTTTTTCATAATCTTATTTTTGAGGAGGATAATTTGATGTTGACTAACATTCCATCTGAAAAGGAAATTTTGTAGACTTTGAAGGACATGAATTCTGATTCTTTAGCTGGTACTGATGGTTTTACTAACAAGTTCTTTTATAATACTTGGGATATCATAAAAGAGGATCTTACCAATGTTGTGGTGGATTTTTTTAGGGGTAATCCTATCCCTTAGTTTTTTACTTCTACTTCTTTAGATTTAATCCCCAAATCGAATGCTATTAATTTTTGGAATGACTACCACCCCATTAGTTTATGTACCTTTTTTTAACAAACTCACTTCTAAAATTTTTATGGGGAGGCTTGCTTTAATTCTTCCTACTATTATTTCATTGGAACAAACTGGTTTTGTTAAATGTAGATCTATATTTGATAATGTGTTACTCGCTCAAGAATAAGTGCATGATTTGCAAGCTAAAGTTGCTGGTGGTAATATTATATTCAAAGTTGACATTACCAAAGCTTATGGTAATCACAATTGGGAATTTATTTATACCATTTTAAAGCTCTTTAGTTTTAATTTGCAATTCATTAATCTCATTAAAAATAATATTGAGTTCTATTATTTCTCTATTATTATTAATGGTAAGTCCCAGGGTTTTAAGTCTTTTCAAGGCCTTAGACAAGGGGATCCTTTATCTCCTGCTCTCTTTATCATTGCTGTGGAATTCTTATCTTGTGGTATTAACAATCTTTTTAGGATCCACCCTAGTATGCAATTTTAAATGAGCGGTGGTTTTCCCATTGCTCATATGAGCTTTGTCGATGATTTTATTATTTTCTCTAATGGATCTATTAAAATGCTATATATTCTTTTCAAAATTCTTAACTCTTTTAAGCATGCTAGTGGTTTAATTTTTAACTTTTGTAAGAGTTTCTTTATTCCTGCTAATACTATTTCTTCTAGTTGCATTAATAGTTTTGAAAGAAAAATTGGTTTGAAAAAAATGCTTCTTTCTTTGAAGTATTTGGGTGTTCCTCTTTATAAGGATAAGAAACGTTCACGTTTATTTGATGATATTTTCAGTACTATACATAAGTAATTTTCTTCTTGGGCTTTCAATTTCCTCTCTTACGGAGGTAGGCTTTTTCTCATTAAACATGTTTTTTGTTCGATTCCTATAGGTTTGCTGCATGCTATGTGTCTGACCTTTAATTTTTGTAGTAGAATAGAGATTTTATTTAATAAAGTTCTTTGGGATTTCAAGGATGGCAATTGGTCTAAAATTTGGGGCTATTGGAGTAATTCTATGATGAATGAGAGTAGATTTGGATTCAGAACCTTTACTATAATGATCAAGACATATAATCACAAACTATGATTTGCTTTTAGAGCCAAAAAAAGTTTATGGGCTAAGTTCGTGGTTTCTAAGTATTGTGTTGGGAATCACCCTTTAAATTTCTTTTTTTAACCAGGGGACTTGTTTAATTAGAAATGACTTTATAATATTAAGTGGGAATATGAAGAATTTATCCAATGGGGCATGCGAGATGGCAACATTTTTTTTTGGCAAGATAAATAGTTAGGAAACTTTTCTATTGATAATCTGTTATACACTCATTCTACCTCTTCTTTCAAAGTCAAGGATTTTATTATTAATGAGAGTTGGAATATTGATTTACTTTCTAATTTTGTTCATGACTATATTATTAAGTTAATTATTAATATCTCTATTCATTTGGAGAATGACGATTGCATTTTATTTAATCATTCTAATGATAGTAATTTTTATACTAAATAAGTTTGGAATTCTATTAGACAAAGTCTGCCTAAAAATTCTCTTTATGTGTCTCTTTGGCATGCTAGCATACCCCCTTCTTACTTTTTCCTTCTTTGGAGGATTTTACATAGCTATTTTCATTTGGATTTTATCTTATTAAGGAAAGGGTTTAATATTATCTCCAAATTTCAATTATGTTACCATGTAGAGAATATGAATCATGTGTTTATTCAGGGCCCTTTTGCTATGAAAGTTTGGATTCATTTTGATAATATGTTTAATGTGCTACCTACTACTTGGTATAATTCTATTGCTTCTCTTCTTAAAGATTGGTTCATTCCTACTAAAGGTCATATTAGGAATATTCTTCTTATTATCATTTGTTAGTTTTTATGGAGTAGTAGGAATGTTCTAAGCACGAGAATATTAAAATGGATGCTTTAAATGTCATTGCTAAAGTTAAAAATAAAATTTTTTAGATGTTTGGTACTAAGTTAGTGAATGCTAATTCTTTTAAAAACTATCTTCATTTGGCTTGTGAGTTTGGTTTGAATTTTACCCCCTATCCTGTTGGTTGTAAAGATAGGCTTTTTTTATTGGAGAAAGCCTTTAGAGGAATATTTAAAACTTAATATTGATAGCTCCAAGAATAATTTAAAAGCGAGTTGTGGTGACACTATCTAGGATTATAATGGTATTAATGGCTTTTGCGGGTCCCTCCACTGCTAATAAATCTATTAAAGATGAAATCAAAAGTATTCTTTTTAGCATCTAATTATGAATTTCCCTTGGCATTACTAATATATGGAATGAAGTTGATGCGATGATATTGATTAATTATCTTGAAGGTAACACTTATCTCATTCATGCTAATTTCTGTATGATAAGGGATATAAAGAATTAGATTTCTTTCATTTCTTACTCTATTTCTCATATTCTGAGGGAGGGAAATGCTGTTGTCGATTCTTTAGCTAAAAGGGACTGCAATTTGCCTGGTTTCACAGAATACTATGACCAATCTATTCCTAAAGAGATGAAAGGTTTGGCTAGATTAGATCATCTAGGTCTCTCATATATTCGGTTAATTTAATGGCCTTTATGCTTTGTTGCTCTTGGTTTATCCTTTCTGATACTTAGATTATGTTATCTTTTTTTATGGTGGTATTATGTTTTTTTGTTGGTTATTTAGTTATTGTGTGTCTTTAGCTGGTTCTTTTTTCATCTGGGCCTTGATTACTTCCGTTAGGCTGTTGTCTATTTCATTTTGGTTTTGCTAAGGAGTTTGAGTCTTTATGGGCTGGGGTTAGCCTGGTCTTGTTTCACGGCTATGACTGGGAGGAGATATTATGCCCTATTCTATTATCTCATATCTAACTTTCTAGCTCTGTTCAAGTACTATGGTTGGGTGAGTATTAATATTGATTAGAATATGGACTTTTCTGGTTTTACCATTCTTTACTTCTCTCTTATTCTTGAGTGGAGGCTCATGGGGAGTTGGCTTTAGCTCTATCACATCTATATCCCATAGGTTTGTTGGTTGTTGTGGCAAGTCTATGGGTGTTCGCTGCCCTATGATACATAATTTAGATCTATTTTATAGACGGAATTGCTGGGTGATGGCCTTCTATGTTGGTGATGTTTTGGGTTTTATTTCTCCTATTTGCACTAATCTCCCTGATTATTCGTATGATGTTTTCCTGTGCTTCTATGATTTGGTTAGCCCTGGGATTATTTCTGAGTGGTATGTGGGGTTTAATAAGGATGGTGCTTATATTTATGTGGCTAATTATAATCCTTTTAGTGAGGCTAGCCATTATGGCATTTTTCTTGATTGGAATTATATCCTTTATGGATTATCTCTCAGTGATATGTGGAATTGGCTTATTAGTCGGCTGGGGTGGAGCAACAAATATCATATCCTGAGGTCTTTTTATGGAATTTTTTTAGCGTTATTAGTTGTTTAAGGTTGATATTTACTAATATCAATGGGGTTTACAAAGGCGATTTTAATATTAGTATCATCTTCTATTATATGAATATACAAAATTCTCGCTTGATTTAGAGTTTGATTTATGGGCTTAACTTCGTTAATTTCATTTTCATCTTCTTCTTTTTTTTTTTAATTTTTTGTTTAGTGTCCCTGCAGACATGTTTTGCAAGTTTTTAAAGACTCATTCTCATTTTATGAAGACCTTATTATGATTAGAAAGGCAGTGCTGAATGAGATCTATATTCTCCTTTCCTTTTTTGTTTGTAGAATGTTATTAGGGTGCTATGTTGTTGTGCTTAGTAGGGATATCCGACTCTTAGCTTTGTTTTTAACTTTTATTGTAGTTCTTCAGAGTAGCAGCAAGATTGAGGTCCCTTTAAGGACCTTGTACTCCTTTTTGATATTAACACGTAGGCCCGTTAATGGGTTTTAACAAAAAAAAAAAAAAGCTTAAAAACATAGTTATAAGAAGCTATGTTGCTCTAGTCCTAGGGCTTAAGAAATACACCCTTGACGTTTGACTCTCTGTGGACACTATTACAATCATGTATGATAAGACTAGTGCCATTTGAATCACAAAAAGTCTAATCCAAAACTAATGGGCTAAGAATAGAGATTATACACACCATTTAATTTGAGAACATGTAACCAAGTGAGATATAAAACTACATCATATATCTACCTAAAATAAACTTGCATACATCTTCACAAAAACCAATGCCTATGACACCTTTAGCACCCACCATGAGGACTAAATTAGGTTTTATAGACATTCATGCTTGATTCAAAATGAATTAAAAATTTAAAACATCAATGTATTTCTCTTTTTGGTGTGTTTTTTTTGTAATCTATTTAGTGGTTGTTCATTTTTTTATTTTTGTTTGTGACATGTTTTGTGTGAATTTTCTTTTTTATATGGATTTCCTAATCTTTACACACAAATTCAAATTTACTCACATCGTATTGTACAATTCGAAATCATAATATATGATCAATATCATAAAGGACGATCAATATAAATCAAGATCTGAGTCTCCATCATATTTTATGGATTATGTTTAAATTCAAAATTTGAATTAATCATATAGTATAATACTCATCGTATTCTATGATATAATAAAATCTTGCCTAAACTAATCCTATAATTAGTGGATGAAATTGTGATTAATCAATCTTGTTATATCATACTATATGATATGACCAACAGTAATGTATAACTCATTATTTTTTTGGGATGATAATTATTTATTAATAATCATATAGGATGATAATCCAATACTATTGAAATAATTATAATAGACAAAGCTCTATATTGTATTAGAAAATCAACTAAACTACTTGAACTTAACTTATAGAGCCTTATTAATAGTACTACTTGAACTAATCGTACCGTATGAATTTGGAATCCTGTTGTACGATTAGTGTTCACATAATTGCATTATTAAGGATTTTTTTGAAGACTTGTATTTAAGCTTTCTCAATAGACTTGATTTAAGTTTTTGGCTATTGGGTTTACTAGAGAAATTGCTTTTAGAAAAGATCTTGGAGAGCTTTGGGAAGGAGAAAGGAGAGTTTGTGTGTGAGGGAGAAGGAGTGCGAGGCTTTTCACATAGTTACTCTGAGAAATCTTCTATCTTTTTTTCACCCAGTGTCTTGCTTGGTTTCTTAGGTGGCTCTAGGAAGAAGAATATTAGCTTGAAGACTATCGAGGTTCTCTTCCTTCACCAGGATGGTGAAAAAGTATTGCTAAGTTCTTTGCCTTCACCAAGAGGGTGAAAAAGAGGTCAATGTTCTCTACCACTCTGCATTGGTGAAAAGATTATAAGGGATTTTCTTCCGTGTTGTTGGGGCTATAAGAGAGACACTAAAGTTTTAGTGCAATACTTACAGAGGAGGACTCTGGGAGTGGTTGTTAGTTATTATTTGATAGAACCACTATAAACATTTGATGTATTAATTTTGACTTTTATATTCTACAATTTACTTTTTCACGCTTCATTTTTTTAAATTTCATATTTGAAAATTATATGTTTTATAAAATATTGAGTTAGAGAAACTCATTATTACCATATTTAGAAGTTTTGTTTCATTAACTTGTTTCTGCATCGAGCTATAAGATTATTTATTTTATTAGGTTATGAATGAAGAAATTTTTTAACAAAAACTAATTCACCCTCCCCCCTTGGTGCGCCTAGGGATAGTTCACCGAGACCTAACATCCTACATCAAACCTTCATCGACAAAAGGTTTAAAGTGAACCATTCTAAATAAATTTAGATAATCATGATATTTAGAGATTCACAACAAAAAAAAAAAATATGTTACACGAATCTTCCAAATATTAATAAAAAGCTTAATAACATATCATTAATACACTATGGAACACCTTGAGTAGATTCTAATTGTGACTTTTTTATTGAATACCAAATGGAAAAAATTATATGGTGGATTACCTAACAATTATTTCAATATAATTTTCTTACCCTAAAGTGATATCCCATCATATATAGACTTTGAATAGATAACTAGAAAATCTCCCCCAAGGTGAACATTTTTTTTACTACAGTTGATGATGTGGTAGACTCGAGACAACCCTTCATTAACAACCTTCATTAAAATAAGCTTCTTCATTATAAATATATTATATATAAGATTAAAAGAAGATCCTTATTATAAAATTTAATATTTGATATCTTGTATAATAGATCATTTGATTTGATGTGGATGTAATGTCTCAATAAACCTGGAGCTCAAAAAGTTGTAGGAGTGCTTGCTGGATTATGTGGGTCTCACTATTCTAACAATAAAATGAAATTTAAGAATAAATGGATGGATACTACATGGCCTCACCATTTCTTTTCAGATATTTGTAAATAAAATCCTTTTGATTATGTTGATTGCATTTTTCATTTCCAAGAAGTGTTATTAACTTTCCAAGATGTCACTCCTTTGGAGGTAAATATTTTGACCTTATTTTTGTATGAGATCAATTATCTAAACATATTTTCCATTCAAATCACTAAACATCAATCCATTCCTAATACTAAATTATTAAAATCAAATAATTCAATCATTAAAACCTAAATATTAATTCATTACTCAATCACACAATAATGGTTGATGATTCAATCAAGCTAAATTAAACCTTTCAATAACTTTAAATTCAATTCAATTAAATCTTCAAATAGATTTCAGTCATTCACTAAATTTAAATCTTTCAATCTAATTCAAGCATTCAAGAAAAATACAATTTACAATATAGTGTTTAGAAGCTCATATCTAAACCTTATAGCCCTTCGGATTTTTTCCTTTTTAATGGAATTCTTCAATTGGAACAAAACCCTAATGTTATGCTTCTATAATTATGTTTAATCATTAGCACATTGATTAGACATGTCTTAAGAGCCTACCAAATCAAATTTGAAGCTATAAACCATCAAATATTTATAACTTAAACACAAACCTTCTATCAAGCCTTCACAAAGCTTCAATCAAGCATTCAAAATAATCAAACATTTATAATATATGCAACTCATATAACATCTTAATTCAAACAATCATATAGACTCTTTGAAGTGGCCGAAACATGTTCATAATCATCATCAAATTAATTTGAACAAACTTGAGTCCATGGTAGACAATAGTTGACCTTCTTTGAACTCATTTAACCCTTGAAACCCTTAAGCCCTAAGTATCCCCACATATATGAAACATCCTATTAAGTTTCTGATCACGTCCTAACGTCTCTCTGAGCTCTGGGTTTGGAGGCGATTTTGGGGTGATTCTAGGGCTTTGTCTACACACTGGTTTGTAGATCTCATGGCTATTTCCGTCGATTTTTTTAATTGTGTTCCAATTGTTTTCTCCTGCTTTATACATTCTCTTGTCTTTCTTTTCCTCATTTTAAGGTTTCATGAATTCTTGGTGTTGGAAAATGATAACCCCTTCATCATCAAACCCAACATCTTCCTCTCTTTTCGAGGGGAAATCATGATCCTTCAAAAAGGTTCTTTCTGGTTCGTCATCTAGTTCTTCTAATCTGAAATTCATGCACTATTCCTTTATGGGCTATCCGACTCTCTTATTTGAAGATTCTAGTGTTGATCAGTTGGTAGCTCCTTATACTTTGAAGCTTATTGGTAAATTTTTGTTCAGACGCTCGAACCTTGATGTTATACGCAAATTCTTCCTTAATCTAAAGTTGTCTGGTTATTTTCACATTTGTTTACTTGATCAAATACATGTTGCTATCCAACTTTCTAATGAACTTGACTATATTCGCATATTTGCTAGGAGATCTTATTATATTCAAGTGTGTCAAATGCGATTGCTTAAATGGGCTTTCGATTTTGATGTTAGGGGGGAATCCCCTATTGTTCCAGTTTGGATTTCCTTCCCTAATTTGAGACTTCACTTTTTTAATCATCAAATACTTTTTGGTATGGCTTTTATTTTTGGAAGGTCATTACAAACTAACCAAGCCACTGCCTCTGTGTTTAGGCCATCTGTTGTTGGGGTTTTGATTAAATTAGATATCTCGAATAAACATCCTAGTGAGATATGGATTGGTTATTTTGGTTAGTGCTTGTCAAAGGATGGATCTACAATTAAATTGAATATGCAAAAGGAGGAAGAAAATGTTAAAAAATTGAAGAATTCTTTAGTCATCAAGGTTTTTGGTGATTATGTTCCTACTTATGCTATCAGTGGTGAACTTAGGAGGCAAGGGGCCCAATTTGGAAATTTCCATCTAACGATGCTGGGAAATGGTTGGTTACTATGTGCTTTTGAGGAAGAACAAGCTTTGGATTCAGTCCTTAATAATGGACCGTGGTATGTTAGAGGACATATTGTTAGGATGGACAAATGGTCTCCTAATTTTTCTCCTTCAACCTTGAAAGGAATTACTGCACCAATATGGATAAGAATGCCAAACCTCCCACTTCAATGTTGAGATGAAATCAATGTTTGTAGGATTGCTTCCAAAATTGGCATTCCTTATCTAATTGATGGTAACATGTTCTAGTGGAGTAGATAGGAGTATGCCCGTATCTATGTTCGTATTGGTCTTGAAGATAAATTACCTCTTGGTGTTTGGGTTGAAGGCATTGCTGGAAAGTTTTTTCAGAAAGTAGAATATGAAAGAATGTCCTCATTATATTATAACTGCGGTAGAGTGGGTCATGAGAAGAACAAATGCACTGAAACTATTCCAGTTGATGGTAAAGAAGGTTGTAGCAAGCAAGAAATTCTTATGGCAAAAGATAAATATGGTTCTTACCCGAGAACTTCTGGGAATTGCAAAGAGAAGCTGGATGGTGATACATATGGTCCTTGGATTCATGTTAACTATGGAAGATCAAGGAGATATAAAAGCAGTATCAATTGGAGGACGTTGGTTCAAAAATCAAATTATATGAAGAAGTTTGATTCTTCAATCAGCTCTGATGTCACTGATTCTAAAGTTATTGCTGGGAGGAAGGTGGATCACAGGAATTTTGAATGTACAAATCGTGGAAGATGAGCAAAATTCTGGAGCAGCAGATAAGATTGTGGAATGCTCTCCTCCAAAGGGGAGTGATGAGTTAGCCTTCCTTGAGACTGAGAAGCAGAATTCCAAACTAAAATCAGGTTTGAATTCTTTAAATGTAACTATTTGGTTAACAGTAACAAATTTGATGTTTTAAGTGAAATAGTTAAAGAGGGGGAGATCTTAGAGAAAGATCCTAATGTTATTCCTCCAGTGGATAATAAAGGAGAAGATATGCTGGGTTCAACTACAGCTATACATTATGAAGATCTTGAAAAGAAGAATATTAGCTCTTCTTCTGCTAAAAAGAAATTGTCAAAAGAGTTTAGGAGCTTGGGCCCAATTAGATCGTCTATGAGAAATAAAAAATTTGATAAGGTGGTAAAAGAAAAGCCGACGACTTCTTCCCCTATCATTATTTAATGGGTTTGATTGTTTTCTGGAATTGTAGAGGAGCAAAGAAGAAACAAGCTTCTCTATATTTGAAGGAGGTGGTGAAGGAGCATGGAATTTTGTTTGGTGGGATTTTGGTAACAAAATTATCTTCTTTTGGTAGAATTGAGGTGGATGAATTAATTGGTGTGGATTGGAACTTTTGTCATGTTCTAGCTATTGGCCTTTCTGGAGGAATATTAGTTATTTGGAAGTCTAATGTGGTTTCATTTTCTCTTTTGTTTAATTCCCAACAATTGGTAATAGGTGATCTCGTATTACCAAATGGGGAATCATGGAGGATCTCAGTTGTTTATGGAAGTACTGACACTTTCAAGAGGAAAGAGCTCTGGAGGGATTTGGAAGCTTTCTATGACAAAGACATCCCCATGGCTTTTGGGGGGCTGGGGGGGGGGGGGTGATTTTAACTGCTTATTATCAAAGGAGGACAAAAGAGGCGGCAAAAGATTTGTATTTTCTCAAGGACCAATGGACATGAAGACTTTTGTTATTAATAATGATATTCATGAAGTGGATTTTTGTGGACCAAAATACACTTGGTGCAACAATAAAATTGGAGGAGCAAGGATTCTGAAAAGGTTAGACCGTTGTTTTGTTAATTCAGCTACTTTAAATGCTTATCAAAAGCTTGTTGTTCGGCATCTAGCTAGGGTAGCATTGGACCATTGTCCGTTTCTACTTAAGCTTATTGAAGATTTACCGGTTAAGAGTAAATTTATCAAATATGAGGATGTTTGGTCCTCTTTCCCAGCTTCTTTTGGCATTGTCAACAATGTTTGGAGGAAGAATGTTAGGGGGAATTGTTTGATGAGTTTGAATATCAAATGCAAAAGGGCTTTAAAATCTTTATTCTTTTGGAGCAAAGCTAGGCTTAAAAGCTTTTCTCTTCTTAAAGAAAGCCTTTTAAAAGAAAATTTGGAGCTTTAATCCAAAGAGGCAGACACTGGATTTCTTTCGGAGTATGATGGATGGCGACTCCAAGTAAAGATTGCTGAACTTAAATCAACCTTAGCTAGACTTAACATGTGGTGGAGACAACGTGCTAAGGTGAAATGGCTAACAGATGGTGATTCAAATTCTAAGTTTTTCCATTCATTTGCTAGTGCTAGGAAAAACTCAAACTTGATATTCAAAGTGCTGAATGAAAATGGAGATATGATAGAAGACCAAAATCTTATTGAAGATATATTCATGCAATTTTTTAATGGAAAATGGAAGCAGAGAGTTTTCTCTCTTAATGGTTGGCCGGAATCTTTGATTTCCCTTGATAATTTGGACACAGTTATGCTGTATAGAGAATTAACATGGGATGAAATGGAGAAGGTTGTGTTCCAATTCGCAAGTTTTGTTGCTCCGGGTCTTGATGGAGTAACCTACTCTTTTTTCAAGCATTATTGGGAAATTGTGATGGTTGATATGTGGAATGCTATCTCTAAATTTTTTGCAACAGGGAAGATAGATAAGAGTTGGAAGGAGACTCAAATAGTGCTTATACTAAAGATTGCAAATCCGGTTAGTCCCTCCAGCTATAGACCTATTAGTCTTTGCAAGTTTATGTATAAGGTGGTTGCAAAGATTATTCTTAATATAATGATTAATATTTTGCCTAAGCTTATATCAGAGGAACAAGTAGCTTTTCTCCATGGAAGATTGATATCAGAGCATGTGTTGATTGTTCAAGAATTGTTCCATAAATTCAAATTTTCAAAAGCCTCCGAAGGATTAGTTGCTATCAAAATCAACATGGAGCAAGCCTATGACTCTATTTGTTGGGCTAATTTGAGGAAAATTCTTGAGAACTATGGCTTTCCTTGTAGATTTTCAAATCTTATTATGGAGTGTGTAGAAGAGCCAATGTTCTCATTACTTATCAATGGCAAGTCATCTTCTTGGATTTATGGGAAAAGTGGATTTTGGCAAGGATGTCCACTATCACCCTTTCTCTTTATTTTATGCTCTCAACTTATTTCAAATGTCTTTCATCAAAGTAATAATACAATTGGGATTCACAATTGTATTGGAGGTCCACAGATTTCTCACTTATTATATGCGGATGACATGTTGATCTTCTTGGAGGCTAATGTTAGAGCGATGAGGGAAATCAAAGGAATTTTATCCAATTTTTGTCATTGGATTGGACAAAGCATAAATACTAGTAAATCTGTAACTATTTTTGGTAAACATGTCAAGAAGAGCAAGAGGAGGGCCATAAATCAGATTATGGGCTTCAATGAAGTTAAAGAACTTATGTACCTTAGAATTAAATTGGTGCTAAGAAGAATAAGGGCTACAGACTATCAAGGTATGATAGAAAAAGATTTGAAGATGCTGAATGTGTGGGGCTCCAAATTCCTTTCTCTAGCTGGTAAACTTACTTTGGTAAGATCGGTTCTTCTTGCTTATCCGATTTTTCAATCTACTCATTCTCTTATTCCTAAAAGTGTCTTAAAGTTGATAGAAAAGTTATGTAGAGGTTTTATTTGGAATAAGAAAGATGGAGGATTGGGTATGCATTATGTAAGTTGGGAGGTTTTATGTAAGCCTATTGAATGGGGAGGTAGAGGTTTACAATCTTCAATCATTAAAATGGGTCCTCTAAGAGCTAAGATGGCATGGAAGCTTATCCAAAATAGGAATTCTCTGATTTGTAAAATCCTGGAACCAAAATATGGTAACTGTATGGTGGATACAGGTTACTGGAAAAATGCATCTGCTGCATGGAAGATCATCTTGGATGGATCTAAATGGTTTTAAAAAATTGTGAGATGGAAAATCTCTGGTGGTAAATCTATCAATGTCTTTAATGATACTTGGATATGGGACAAAAGCATCAAGAGATGGCCTACTTTTGTGGCTATTTCAGAAAATGAAGATTTCACTGTGGATAAACTGATACAGAATGGGAGCTGGAATAGAGATCTTCTCCAAAATATTTTTGGTATTGAATTGGTGGAAGCTATCTTACAAATCAAAATAGAGGATAATTTGGTTCAGGATGAATGCTATTAATAAAAAATTACTTGATTTTGATTTTATGGTGAAAAATAATGAAGTTGCTAATATAATGTCATCTCACCTCTTTGTGAATGATCAAGAAAAGGTTTCAGAAGGAAGTTTAGAATAAGGTGAAATAGCTGAAAGAAGCTAATTATTTATGGAATGGTAATATGGGGGAAGGAGAACTACAAATTAATGGTAATGGTATTGGTAGTAAGGACTCCTCTTCTTTTTATCATGATGCTTGTGCTAATGATAGTGCATCTAAAGATTATGGCTATGATAGCATATTGAATAATGAGTATGATTACACTTTAGTCAAAATCAAGATGATTAAGAAAACTATAAATTTAAATGAACAGTCTCCTAAAAATACCCATTTTCATGAAATTACTAGATGGACAAGAGGGGGGGGGGGGGGGTGAATTGTGAAAACTTTTTGACAATAGTTAAAACCTAAGCAGGAGTTCTAATATTTTTGATGTTTTAAAATTTTAACATGAAAATTTAAACAACTTTTTTTCACAAATTTTCCCAAGCAAATATTGAAAAATAAAATGCACGCAGTAATAAAAGACAATAAGGAAAAAGCACACCGAGATTTTTATAGTGGTTCGGTCAAACCATGATCGACGTCCACTCCCCAGAGTCCTCTGCTCTGGGTATTTCACTACAAGCAATAGCTCTCTCCTTTTGCCCCCCTTGGCAAGACGGAGAAGCCCTTACAATACTCCCTTTCACCAACCCAGCATGGCGGAGTGCCAAACTCTATTTTCACCCTCCTGGCGACAGCAGAGAACCTTCTCATTTTTCTCCCTCCTGGAGAAGGCAGAGTACCTCGAGTTCATGGATGTAGAAGAGCCTTTCCCCTTGGAGATCCTCCCACAAATTCTTCTAGGGCCACAGGAGGAACAAGATGCAGCAAGTTCGGAGCAACCGTGTGATCTCCCTCACACCTTCTTCGCCCTCACAATGCTCACCTTCTCCTCCTCTCTCAAAACCTTAAAGAACTTTTCAAGAGCTCTCTCCTTTGGAATCCCTCTTTATCCACATTCTCCTCTTTCTGATTCACACCCTCAAAATATGACAAGTTTTACACATAAAAACGGGCTCCAAAATCTATGAGATTTCAAAAGCAGCCATTACTATTATACAGTACGATTTCTAACCGTATAGTATGATATGTATAAATAGACTTCATCCTGGTACAAAGTGCTACAAACAGTTCAAAAACATTCATACAGTACGATATTAAATCGTATGGTATGATCCATAATAATGCTGTTTGTATAGGACGAGAGTCGGGACGATCAAACATCATCTCTGTTCATCGTATGGTATGATGGAAATCGTACAGTACGATGAGACAAAACCCAAGAGATCGTCCAGGACGATCGTCGGGTCGATTATAATTCATCTCTGTTCATTGTATTGTACGAATGGATTCATATAGTACGATGTTCAAATTATAATTAAGCCTAGATTTCTTGCACTAATCACGGGTTAAATTAAGTAAGTATTTAAAATAAATTGTATAATACGAACGTGTTCGCACAGTACGAATGGCATAAAATAACTTACTTAAGTTAAAATGATGGCTAGGGTTTTGGATTTGAACATATCGTACGGTACGATATTTTTGTATAGTATGATCTATTCACAGAATCGTCCTATAAAGCTCTGATCGTACGGTACGAAATAACATCGTACAGTACGATCTACAGAGAAAGAAAAACTCTAAATTTTTCATTTAAAAACACTCTCCCCTTGTGTGTGTGCATGGTTGCTTAGACTTTTATGCATTTTGTGGCCAGACTCAAGAAAATAAAAATAAAATAAATAACAAAATACATTGCAGACGCATTCCTCTAATATACCCATTCTCGAGTCTTCCTGTTGTCCTGAGTAGCTTTTGATCTTTCTGAAATGTTAGTACTCACAGACAATAAAATATTATTCAATGAATAGATAATTCAAACAACATTATTTGTCATCATCAAAATCTCAAGCTCGGGGTCTTGGGTTATAACAATCTCCCTCTTTTTGATGATGTAAAAAAAAATTGTTATAAGCAAATGTTAAAGGCATTTTTTTAAAATTTTATTTAAACATAAGAACAAGAAGAAAAGAAATAAAAGAAGATGCAGTACGAAAGAAAAAAAAACATGCATTTAACCATAGAAACAAAATACAACAACCTTCTCCGCCTTTTGACAACACCAAAAAGAGGTGCAAACACTAAGATAAAAAGAAGCTACAATATAAAGATAATCTAAAGTAGAAGATCCTGATCAGATGGTGGTGGAGGAGGGTTTGGTTGGAAGTACTGAAAGAGAGCGTCAAAGCTGTGATCAATAGCAGTAAAGCGTTCTCCAAACCATTGCATATCTTTCTCGTGTTGCTGATGTTGTTCTCGAATGAGAGCATTGAGATGAGTCTGAAGTTGGTCAAAGCATTCGACCAAATTATGTTATGCTGGTGTAGGTACTCAGGGTGGTGCATGTCGCCGTGGACGTGCTTGAGCTGCGGTCGGGGCATCATCCCCTTCTTCGTCAAAAACAGGTTCTTCCGGCTTGTGTCCCCGATGGTAAAGAATACAGAAAGAGGCATCCATATAAAAAATAGGAAGATTATCAGGTTCTCCAGGATAGGTCATTTGATATTTATTTTGGAGAATATATCCTATAAGGTGACCAAGAGCTATATTTTGTTTTTGGCGAGTGGTAGGGAGACGAACGAAGGTCATATGGCAAATGTTGTCAATAATTAGATCTGCCTCATCGAATTTTGTGTTGGTCATGATAAGGTAGGTAGTGATAGATAGGGTCGGGGTCATGTTGACACGTTCACCACCTTTGGGTATTATGAAGGTACGAAGGACATGTTGAATTATGCATGCATTTCTATTTAGTGATGAAACGAGAGGTTGGTGTTGATAGAATGCGGCGTTCCTAAGGACTTGATTAACATCGCTCCAGTCAAAATTGTTTGTAAGAAAATAACGAACCATAGGCCCTTCAGTAGATAGCCCAATGTATTTCGCGATGTCAGCTTTGGTTCTTTCAACATTTTGACGACAAATAAAAGAGTGGAAAGTGAGGTTGTCGATAGTATATATTAGATTGGCTAGGAATTCTAGAAGGAGTTCAGAATTATACGGGAAGGCCAGGGTAAGAAGAAATTGGAGGGTGGTGGAATCAAAGAGGTTTAGTACCTCAAAGTTCAGAGCCTCCTAATTTAGCAGTATGGAGGGTGTGATTTTGCAGGCTTTGAACTTGTGGTATGCATCCATGTTTTCGACATTCAAGAATCGAGTGCTATGGCGGTGAGAGGAAGACGAGGTTCCCACTACCATACAACCTCTCTTGCTTGAACTAGACATTGTGTACGGGCTGAGTGAGAGGTGAGAAGAGCCAAGTGGATTGATTAGTATAGTGCAAGTGAAGAGGTTGGCTTACCCACCCAATTTATAGAGTTTTCCATACATCATACAGTATGATAGTACATCGTACAGTACGATATGGTAATAATTGCTCTGATGGTTCTTACCGGGAAAAGGAGGTCAAAACGTACAGTACGATAAGTATCGTACAGTACGATCAGTTGAATATCGATCATCCCGAGGGCGTCAATACGACTTTTGACCAAAAGTATCATACAGTACGAACAGGTGTATCGTACTATATGAATGACATTAATATCGTACCAAACCCCTTTATTTCATTCTCATCCGTTTGTTGAGGTGGCGCGTACAGTATGAAGAGGAGATATCGTACCGTACGATGACCAATAATTTATCATACAGTACAATTTGAGTCGTACAGTACGATCAACATAGACGAAATTTGCCAGTTGGTGTGTTCTGTGTAGATTATAGTATACCGTACAGTACGATTGGTGTATCGTATAGTACGATATTATAGAGTCAAGGTTAGTGCTTTATGTGTAGTGAGTATGTGATGATGAGGAGCAGCCTTATTTTTTTTTTATTTTTTTTGTTTTTTTTTTTATTTTTTATTTTTTATTTTTTTATGCAGTTATATCTATGACACCTAATCTAGTCCTCAAGGTGCAAAAGGTGTCAAAAGCTAGAGGTTTTGTGAATATGTCAGCTAATTGATCTCCTATAGCGATGTGATGCAATTCTATATCTCTCTTAGCAACGTGATTTCTAATGAAATGGTGTCTAATGTCTATGTGTTTTGTTTGAGAGTGCTGAATTGGGTTCTTAGAGATGCAAATTGCACTTGTGTTGTCACACATGATTGAAATGGTTCCTACAGGTAGGCCAAGATCAAGAATTTGTTATTTTAGCCATAGTACTTGTACAACACAACTTTCTACTACAATATATTCTGCCTCGGCTATGGAAAGTGCTACTGAGTTTTGCTTCCTACTGGACCAAGAAACTAATGATTGTCCTATGAATTGGCAGGTATCAGAGGTGCTTTTTCTATCTATCATACATCCAGCAAAGTCTGAATCTGAGTACCCTAAGATTTCAAAGGAAGTGTTGTGCCTAGGATACCAAATTCCTAAGTTTGGGGTGCCTAGTAGATATCTAATAATTCTCTTGACAGCAGTTAAGTGAAACTCTTTAGGATCAGCTTGAAAAAGGGCACAGAGGCACACACACTAAACATTATGTCCGGTCTACTGGCAGTCAGGTAAAGAAGGGACCCAATCATTCCTCTATATTTTTTCTGATCTACTGATTTTCCACTAGGATCTTTGTCTAATTGAATGGTTGAGCTCATTGGAGTGTTCATGGGTTTAGCACTATCCATTTCATATTTTTTCAAGATATCCTTAATGTACTTTGTTTGGCTAAGAAAAGTTCCATTATCCATTTGTTTTACACTAAAGCCAAGAAAGTAATTAAGTTCTCGCATCATGCTCATTTCAAACTCATTACTCATTATTTTTGAAAATTCATCACATAACATTTTATCTGAAGATCCAAATAGAATGTCATCCACGTAAATCTGAACAATGAGAATTTCTTCTTTGACCTTTTGTAAAAAGAGTGTAGTATCTACACTACCCTTTTCAAATCCTATCCAATAAGAATGAGCTAAGTCTTTCGTACCATGCTCTAGGTTTTTGCTTTAATCCATAAAGTGCCTTCTTTAATTTGAATACATGGTTTGGAAATTGTGAACTTTCAAATTCGGGGGGTTGCTCAATATAGACATCTTCCTTAATTACCCCGTTCAAAAATTCACTCTTTACATCCATTTGATATAACTTAAAGTTCTTGAAGCAAGCAAAAGCTAAGAGCACTCTTATGGCTTCTAGTCTAGCAATAGGGGCAAAGGTTTCTTCAAAGTTTATTCCCTCAATTTGGTTGTACCCCTTAGCTACCCTTTCTCCTAAGGTCATAGTCTCTACTCCTTGAATTGCTTCTATTTCATCATCTTCAATTTTAGATTCAGAGGACTTATCTGACTCATCAAATACTACATGGGTGGACTCTTCTACTACAAGGGTTCTCTTATTAAAGATTCTATAGGCATTACCTATAGATGAGTAACCTAAGAAGTCACCCTCATCAGACTTGGGATCGAATTTTCCTAAGGGATGTTAACCATTATTCAAGATGAAGCACTTGCACCCAAAGACATGTAAGTGTGAAAGGTTTGGTGTCCTACCCTTAAGGAGTTTATATGGAGTTTTGTTCAGCTTAGATCTAATGTTCACCCTATTTAAAATATAACATGCTGTGTTAACTGCTTTTGCCCAAAAGTATCTAGGAAGGGTGTACTCCGCTAACATTGCCCTAGCAGCTTCTACCAAGGTTATATTCTTCCTTTCTGCTATACCATTTTATTGTGGTGTTCTAGGGGCTGAGAAATTGTGTTCTATTTTTAGCTCTTGACAGAACAATTCAAATCTATCATTTTGAAATTCTTCACCATGATCGCTATGAATTATTGAGATTTCACAACCTAACTTCCGTTGAATCCATGTGGAGAAAACCTTAAATTCTTCAAAAGACTCATTTTTATGTGCTAAGAATCTTACCCAAGTGAATCTAGTGAAGTCATCTACAATCACAAATCCATAATTTTTCCCACCTAGGTTGGCTGTACTAATGGGTCCAAATAAGTCCATGTATAGGATTTCTAGTGGCCTAGCAGTGATCACATCTCTAATTAAATGAAAAGATGATTTGACTTGTTTTTCTAGTTGGCAAGCATCACATAAATGATCCTTTGTGAAATCTAACTTAGGTACGCCTCTAACTAGGTTTTTATGAGTGATGTTTCTAAGAGTTTTCATACTAGCATGGCATAGTCTCCTATGCCATAGCCACGAGTCATCAACTATTATTTTCAAACAAAATGAATTTGAACTATCAATGCAATCAAGGTCTAACATGTAAACATTGTTCATTCGTTTTCCTTCTAAACTAGTTTATCATTTAAACTAATCAGGCATTTGTCAGACAGAAATTTAATATCAAAACCTTTGTCACATAATTGACTAATGCTAAGTAAGTTATGCTTCAAACCATCAACTAGTAAGACATTTTCAATTAGAAAATTTTTAGCATTACCAATAATACCTGAGCCTATCACCTTCCTGGTAGTGTTGTCTCCCAACGTTACTTTGCCTCCAGTTGTGGTCTCTAGTAGAATGAACTTCTTCATATCTCCAGTCATGTGTCGCGAGCAGCCACTATCCAGATACCACATACTCTCAGTAGGTCTTTTATGAGAGCACCCCTACAATTTCATTCAAAGATTAGATTTGGAAACCCAAGTGAGTTTGGGTTCCTCCTTATGCTTGCATGAATGAGATGTATGCATGCTATGCTGTGATGGATGCAGTTTAGGTTTCCATACTAAGTGTGTCCTACGGTGAATTGTGCATGTGTGGGCTATGTGACCTAACATGCCACAAGAGAAAAACCTAACACCAGAAAATGGGTTTACTAATCTATGTGGGTGATAGTGCCTCTTCTTAAAGTTGTGTGATGCATGCTGTGTTGGGGGTTTGCTAGGATGGCCTAATGTGAGTGATGCAATTTCATTTTCTAGTTCTTTTATTCTTTCACTGAAGATTTTATTTTGAGCTGTCAAACCATCAACTTCTATTAATAGCAAGTGCTCACTATGATCTACTTCTAATGCAAGTTTGTCTAGTCTATCAAAAGCTTCTTCTAGTTCAAAATGAGTGGTTTTCAAGGTTTCATGCACTTCAGTTAGTTCAATATGCTTCTTATTTAATGTATCATACTCATCAAGAAGTAGCATATGATCTCTATCTAAATCAGAATTTTCTTTAAACAAGTTAGCATGCTTAGATTATAAAGAACTAAATTCAACATTAAGCTTAGCATGCATCTTTTTCAACTTCCTATACGAGTCATGGATATTTTCAGAAATAAGTAATAACTCTTCATATGAAAATTGACATACCTCATCTTGATCCGATTGATCAAGGTTATTATTAGCCATAAGACACAAATTTGTTACATCCTCTTCTGCTTCTTCTTCTAACGATTCTGAGGAAGAGTCAGCCCAAAAAGCTTTTTGTGTCTTTATCTTTCCTTTTTTGTATTTTTCTTTGTCATCTCCTTTCTCCTTAGCTGGTTGACTCTTCAAATTGGGGAAATCAACTCGAAGGTGACCTGGCTTCTTGCATTCAAAATAGATTGTATCAGATGAAACCTTATTGGACCTTGAGCTCTTACCTTTATTCCAGCTGTTCTGATGACGCTCCTATTTTCTCTTCAGGAAATTTTTGAACTGGCGGGTCATCAGTGCTATCTCATCCTCTTCCTCCCCTACAGAGCTTTCATTTTCTGAGTTGCTTGCTTTTAATGCCACCGTTCGCTCCTTCTTCTTTTCACTTGCATCACTTTATCTCTGACTCACTCCTTGCTTGTATGCAATGAGTGACCCAAGGAGATTATCAATAGAGTACACGCTAAGGTCATTAGATTCAGTGATAGCAGTTATCTTTGCATCATAGGAACTAGGTAAGCATCTAAGAATTTTATTTACTTTCTCAGAATTTGAAATCTCTCTACGTAATTCATGCAAGGATGTCATGATTTGGGTGAACCTAGTGTACATGTCAGATATTATTTCGCTAGGTTTCATGCGAAAGAGTTCATAATCATGCAGTAAAATATTAAATCTAAACTGTTTTACTTCACTTGTTCCTTCGTATGTAATGGACAGTCTATCCCAAATCTCCTTACCAGTGGCATAGGTAGACCCTCTCATATCCTCAGACTTCAACACAAAAAAAAAGCAATTTAAACATTTAGCATTCAGCTGGGCTAAATCCATATCCTCATTGCTCCATTTATTAAAAGGTACGGGAGTTTTCAAACTATTAAAAGTTTTAAACGGTGCAACATATCCATCATTCACTAACATCAACATGTGGTAATCAATAGATTGTAAAAAAGTAGACATTCTAATTTTACAGAAATCAAATGGAATGTTATCAAAAAGTGGTGGACAGGTTATTGAATAACCCTCTGCCGTATTACGATTACTAAAATGCGACATGATCGTTCTTTTCATGGTTTTCTAAAACACTATTTTTGAAAACAAACTCTGATACCAATTAAAATTACTAGATGGACAAGAGGGGGGTGAATTGTGAAAACTTTTTGACAATAGTTAAAACCTAAGCAGGAGTTCTAATATTTTTGATATTTTAAAATTTTATCATGAAAATTTAAACAACATTTATACAGAAATTTTCCCAAGCAAATATTGAAAAATAAAATGCACGCAGTAATAAAAGACAATAAGGAAAAAGCACACCGAGATTTTTATAGTGGTTCGATCAAACCATGACCTACGTCCACTCCCCAAAGTCCTCCGCTCCGGGTATTTCAGCACAAGCAATAGCTCTCCTTTTGCCCCCCTTGGCAAGGTGGAGAAGCCCTTACAATGCTCCCTTTCACCAACCCGGCATGGCGGAGTGCCAAACTCTGTTTTCACCCTCCTGGCGACGGCAGAGAACTTTCTCATTTTTATCCCTCCTAAAGAAGGCTGAGTACCTCGAGGTCACGGATGTTGAAGAGCCTTTCCCCTTGGAGATCCTCCCATAAATTCTTCTAGGGCCACAGGAGGAATAAGATGCAGCAAGTTCCGAGCAATCGTGTGATCTCCCTCACACCTTCTTCTCCCTCACAACGCTTACCTTCTCCTCCTCTCTCAAAACCCTTTAGAACTTTTCAAGAGCTCTCTCCCTTGGAATCCCTCTCTAACCAAGTTCCCTCTTTCGGATTCACACCCTCAAAATATGACAAGTTTTACACATAAAAATGGGCTCCAAAATCCCAGAGATTTCAAAAGTAGCCATTACTATCGTATAGTACGGTTTCTAATCATACAGTACAATATGTATAAACAGACTTTGTCCTGGTACGAAGTGGTATGAATAGTTTAAAAACATTCGTATAGTACGATATTAAATCGTACGGTACGATCCACAACAATCTTGTTCGTACAGGACGATAGTCGGGATGATCAAACATCATCTCTGTTCATTATATGGTATGATTGACTTCGTACAGTACGATGAGACAAAACCCAAAAGATCATCCAGGACGATCGTCGAGACGATTATAATTCATCTCTATTCATCGTATTATATGAATGGATTTGTATAATACGATGTTCAAATTATAATTAAGCCCGGATTTCTTGCACTAATCAAGGGTTAAATTAAGTATTTAAAATAAATCATACAGTACGAACGTGTTCGTACAGTACGAATGGCGTAAAATAACTTACTTAAGTTAAAATGATGGCTAGGGTTTTGGATTTGAACATATCGTACGGTACGATATTTTTCGTACAGTATGATCTATTCACAGAATCATCCTACAAAGCTCTGATCGTGCGGAACGAAATAACATCGTACAGTACAATCTACAGAGAAAGAAAAACTCTAAAATTTTCATTTAAAAACACTCTCCCTGTGTGTGTGCATGGTTGCTCAAACTTTTATGCATTTTGTGGCCAGACTCAAGAAAATAAAAATAAAATAAACAACAAAATACATTGCACACTCATACTCCTAATCTACACATTCTTGAGTCTTCCTGTCATCTTGAGTAGCTTTTGATCTTTCTAAAATGTTAGTACTCACGGACAATAAAATAATATTCAATGAATAGATAAATTAAACAACATTATTTGTCATCATCATAATCTCAAACTCGGGGTCATGGGTTGCAACATTTCAAACTTATAATAAATTGCAAATTAATGATTAAGTTTATTATTTAAAATGTAAGGGGTATTGGTTGCCCTTCTTCTAGAACTAGGGTAAGGAATTTATGTTGTATTCATAACATTCTTTTACATATTTTACTAGAATTTCATATTTATGTTGCCAAATTGAATGAGACAGCTACGATCCTAGGTTTTAAGCTTAGTATGGCTAATTTATCTAATAAAATCTAGAATTTTTGTATAGATCCTATTCTCATTGATGTTATTTGTAATTTTTGCATGTCTAGCATTATAATATTGAGTTTATGAAGTTTCATTTTTATGTTTTCTTTATTTATGCTTCTTCTACTCATTTTACTAGGAAGGAATTGTGGAATCAGCTTATTACTTTTTGTGGTTCAATTAACTCTCCTTGGTTAGTTGGTAGTGATTTTAGTTCAATGTCTAATTTTTCTAAAAGGCTTGGTGGATCCAATCCGTTTTACAAGGCTATAGAGAATTTTAATAAGATG